>CM060570.1:10053314-11303314 GCA_030625065.1 Alectoris magna | reverse complement strand
AAACTCCACATCGTTGATATTATAGGTGAGTGAATGTTTGCCGTAAGGTTGCTTACTAACCTATATATTCTCCTAGAAAAATAAATACATGGAAACAGGTAACATACAGTTCAAAACTGAACATTTGGAAGCATGGTAAACACAGGGATGCATATAAGGATTTTATTGACCAATCAGCTCTATGCAAAGGTTGTTGTGGAAGTATAAGCGTAAAACAATACATTTTACAGGGGAGCAAACTTGTAAGCTTACTTGAAGAGATCTGGAGAGGATATAAATGTTTGAGGAAAAAAAATCAGAGGTTTGTGAACGATGCTATAGCTGTATCTAATTGTTACTTCACTTCTTTTTTTTCCCTGTGGCTTCTTTTATTTTAAGGTAATGAGGGAATACTGGCATGCCAGCTGCTTCCGTCTGTGCCATGTCTGCTGCACTGTCGTACTCACTCAGGGATGCTGGCCTTGTGGTTCAGATCACCTTGTTCTGCTCTTCCAGATGGTTTGCTCTATCAGTGTCAAAAGGTGATGGAAGAATCCTGATAACAATAGTACCTGCCTTAATCTATTTGGGGTGTGAAAAGGAAGCAAAAGATTTATAGAGTTATGCTGATAATTACCAAAATGAATTTAAGGTATGCTTCTCAGAAGTATTCACACCTTTTTTCCAACTGGCACTTGTCTTGGACTTGAAAGGGAAGGATGATGACCTAAAATATGCCTGCAAAAATGTGCTCAGGACTGTACAGTGACTACCAAATAATCCATTAAAGTGCTGTTATCTGTTTAAGTGAAATGTATATTTCTTTTGTTATAGATGACAAAGTATTTATTTTCATTATGCAGCTTTTGTAGGTGTCAACAGTCATTCTTCGTAGCAATGACCTAAAGATGATTTTAAAGCCAACAGATCTCTTTTATGCCCTCAGACTTGAACACTTGCCAGGGGTTCATCTGATTATTGAGAGTTTTTCTAAAATTGTTTTTTAAACACTGCTGGTGGCAGTGAGACCCACATTGGTGGTTGTGCAGAGTAACCCACGTAGCAACAAAAGCGTGTTTTAAAAATGAAAGTTTCTAATGAGCACCTGCCGTGATCTTGGCTTACCAGTAAAGTATGTAAGTGGGAGCATCTGAGCAGGGTCTTGGTGGGAGGCAGGCACGTGAAATTGTGTGAGAGCACCTTGTGGGATGGGATCTAAGACTCTTCAGGTTGCTTCCTGTCTGCAGTTCTTTGTTCATGTTTAGTCCCATTCCCTTTCCTTAGGGGTCAGCAGCGCTCCCAGTGTTTGAACCATGTCCAAGATGTTTCGTGTTGATCAAGTCTGAGATCATGGAGGTGCCTTTCAGACACCTGTGTATTTAATCTGGCTAGATTCTCTGTCCAAGAAAGTTCACATGAGGAAAACTTCATCTACATTTTCTAATTATGAATAGCTTGAGTATGACAGATGTGGCTGTACTGTGTGTGTATGACCAGGAGCTGCAGTAAGGCATTTGAGATCTGAGTTGGTCCAGTGTTCATGAAGGATGTGTTTGGATCGTCTCCTTTTCTTCCAGTAATAACTTCACAGCCTTGAAAACCCAGCGCTCTCAATTTATTCATACAATATGTGAAATCTTTAATACTTCAAAAATTATTTATATCTTCCTGTGGTTTTATTTAAGAACAAGAAAATTGTCCAGATGGTTCAGATGTAATGTAAATGGTGTCTATGGTAGGATTCTCTCCTTCATGAATGTTAATATGAAATTGGATATTAACAAGTTTCAACTTCTGGTTTTATTGATTCTTACCCAATAAGCACTGGTTGTGAAGGAAAATAAACCACTGTTTGCTGTGTTTTGGTAAATGTTTGTGAGACCACCATATCAATGTTAACGTGCTGATAGTTCCTTTTTTTTTTTCCTTTGTTTTAAGTCACGCTGCTTGTATTATCACAAGCAAAGCTCCTTTCCTTTTCTATTGCTGTTTCAGTACCTTGTTGAGAAATCTGAAGTGCACTGAACCTGTAAATATATTTAATGTTCTGCATACTTTAATGTTGTCACTTGAAAGTTTCTACAGATGAAAACGGATTGATAGTGGGATAATCTCCAGCAAATGATTTTCTGCTGGTACATCTGACTTCTGTTATACAGTTGGACTTTTGTAATTATGTGAAGTGTAATGGAAGTATGTTTCTGGCCTATGCATTTAAACCATTTCAGTTGTTTGTCCTAGTGTTTAAAAAGAGAAAAAACAATGCCTTCTATAACTCATGTAAATGCTTTCTGACCTTTTCCACTCTGTGATCATGTGTGGTAAGCTATAAATATGCAGTTCTAAGAGAATTATGCTTATATCACATAAAGGGTTTTGCAGAATTTGTACCGTTAGTCTTTATTTCTAGAATGCCCAGCTAATAACTTTCTCAATCTCTCACGGTCTTTACGTTTCTTGTAGTTTAATTAAAAAGTAATCAGTTTGGTGCCCCGCGAACATCACCAGAATGCAGCAATGTGGAGCCTTGTTCATAGTTTAAGTGGTATTTTCTGGCCCTTCCCTTCACCCCAGTGCATCACTTGGCAAAGTGGGGTGCAGTCCGCTTCTGCTCTAGAATTATTAGTGACGGTGGATGTGAGAAATGCAGGGATTTTTTGCTTAGGAAATGTGTGTGACTTGATTTCCGTTCTTTGTGACTTAGTGGGTGTTGAATGACTGATGTGATTTCTGGGAAAGCGAAAGAAGACGTGTAGAAGTAGGCTAGAAGGAACTGAGCGTGTGATCTAATTAGCATGAAGGGTTTTACTTTCAAGGGACAACTGGTGGCTGCTCAGAGTGTGTTGTTTTTCTGAGCAGGTGGATTAACAGCGTTTTGGAGAACCTGAGGTACCAGGGCGCATCACTGTTTCACTGTGGCGTGCTGCAGGCATAATTGGAGTCAACAGATAGGTTGTATGGGATCAGTATTTTTCCTGTTTTTATCATCTTCTCCAGTTTCCCAAAGTATTTTCAGGTATTTTTTAATGAAAGAGTCAGAAAATCAGTAGAAGTACTTTGCTAGGTATTCCCAGCCCCTTCTCAGCCTGTAGGAACTAGAAGGATACATTTGTGTAATGAATAGCACTATCTTCAGGGCCTTCTGTATTTGCAGATAGCTCAGAAATTATATTGCCTGATGTTTTTTACGTATTGGAAAGATAGAAATCTCTTCCTACTGTGTGCTGTCTGTCTCACCATGCAGCCCCCAGGCTATATTATCTGTGTGGATAAGAACGTGTCTTTTTCTGGATTTAAGGTGTATATCATAGCAGGTAAGAGTGGAAGTAGGCCTGCTTAAGTCATGCAGGTAAGGCTTGCTTTTGCAGTTCTGTTGCTGTGATATGAGGAGGTTGTGTTTCACCTTTTGTTCTTTTCAGGGTCAGTCATTTATTTGCCTCTCTGTGAGAGTGTTTCTCCAACGCAAACAGGGTTACATGTTCAGTGCAATGTGCTGTTCTGTGGTACATCTACAACTTCACTAGGATGCCAAATGCAGTCACTCTTGAGGATTTTTTTCCGTATTAATGTCTCTGTTATAAAGTTGGCAGTGATGAAGCAGAGAATATCAAGTCCTGCCATGGTATGACTAATAAAATTAACCTAAGGGCAGTGTTTTACTGGAAGTGTGACTTAAAGTACCACTTACTAAGATTTCCATTAACTTTTCTCTATTTGTGCCAGTTAGCTTGCAAGCCCTGAACTGCTGACAGTGTATTTTTTTTTTTTTTGGGGGGGGGGGGGGGGGGTAAGGAAAGAAGAAGAATATATGCTTGCTGTTGTTAAAGAATTCAGGTAAGTTCTTGCATCTACGTGTTCAGGGTTGGGATTTGAATTGTGCCAGGAATGTCTTCTAACTTAAATCACACATAGCTAAACAAGAACTAAATGAAATAATGAAATAGTTGCAAGACATACTTTCTGAAGAGCTAGGTCTTAGGCATGTTACAGCTGCTCTGGCCCTGGCACAGAGGTATCTTCTTGGCATCATTCAGGCTCTGCCTGAGGAGAGACTGGGCCCTGAAGGCAGGTCCTCCATGTGGTTTGCAGGGAGGTTCTTAGGCTGAAAGCCCCTGAACCACTCTGCAGAACAGAACAGATGGAGCAGTGTCGTCATTAGCTCATGTGCTAATGATGTACAAGCATGAAAAACAGGGATTTCCTTTGTTGCTGCTTTCCAGTTTTCTTTTAAATGCCTAATTCGTCCATCTACCTTCCTCCTACTCAAACAGCGTTACAGTTGCAAACACTGAAGATGACAAGGTTAAACAAATTCCCTCCTCTTACTGTTTAATTTCAATTTACACTGGGTAGTAGAACAAAGAAATCAAATGAAAGAAAATAGGGCAGTAATCACACATTTTTAATCCACAAATATGATAATACATCATATACTTACGATGACCTGAACATTGCCGGTACTTAGCAATGTTGTTACATACCAAGCTACTAGTACAAAAGTAAACAATGAATATACTGGATATGCAAGTATGATAAATACTCAAAAACATCTTTCTTAAGGCTACTCTGATTTATAAATAAGATGGGCAGATGTTCAGCTGGCTCATCTAAAGTATCAGAATCTGGAATATTGGTACTTGCAACACACAAAAATGAAGTCACGATACAGGAGATCCCTTTTGTTTTGGACATCTTCAATGTTGAGTAATCTTTTGCTCTGGCTTGAAATAAAAAACCCAACCAACCAAACTTACATGTTTGCCACAAGAGAAACAGACACGCGGATGTGACCTGTGCACTGGAACAGGAGTGTTGGATATAATAACTACTGTTCAAAAGCATTGGTTGACAGGTACGTGCTCTGAGAAAGAAAGCAGCTAATGGCGAGTGTAAATATGGCTCTGCAAATGTTGAAACTTGCAACCTTGTAAGGCAAATCTTGATAGACTCCCAGTCCCGAAAGTTCACATCTCGTTACGGTGCTGTGCTGTAAAGGAATAGTCTACATTCATTGCTACTAAATATACTCTATATGGTCGAAGGAAACACGACGGAAAATTACATCATTATCAAACTGCTCTGGTAGTGTTTTGTGCTGCCCTTTTCACTTGCTTCAAAATGCGTTCTTTTGGGAATGGACACTTCTAGCACAACTGCAGTGAATACGTGGTCTAGTTATGGGTATTCACTGTATGAAGGGAAGTACAGTAGTTATTCTCAGGGTGAGAAAAGGCAGAAGAATAAGAATAGAATTTACCTCTGTACTAAAGAGTTTAGATGGGAAAACAATTTCTTTGTTGTCTTGAAGTGATAGGTGACAGTGCCTGGAAGCTCTTAGGGAGGAACGGCTTTTGAATACATGGGATTGTCTGCTCTCTGTGTCATGAGAAAGGAGAAGCCCTGTGACACTGAATGAAGCCTTGGCAGACTGAGGTAAGCCTGGAAGATAAGAGGTGGGGCCTGGAGAAGAGAGTTTTTTGCACATGCTTCCTTTGTGTAGGGTCAGCCAGCAGCATCAACCTGGCTGTAAGATTCTGCAAGCTGCCTTATCTGCTCTGGTTCTCTTCCTTAATTGTAGCAAAACTTGACAGAAACCAGTATTTCTTTGCTAAACAAACAAACAAAAGAACACTGAACCCATGGGTTGTTTACGAAGCTCACCAGAGTTAGTAGTGTTCTCTTCAAAGGGCTGTGCATGTACTGTGTTTGGATGGCACTGTGAGCATAGCAGATGGGGTTCTTTTTTTGTCACCATCGGCACAAATTAATACTACGGACACGTTAAAATGAGAGCTTTACTGAAGCTGAATGGTATCTATTGAGGATATGGGAGGTTAATGTTGCTTTGTAGGGCAAGTGGTTACTTAATTGTATTCCTCTTCAAAAGTGCAAAATCTTCACAAAGAATATTTTCCTCTGACTGACAGAACAGTATGAACACAAAGAGCAGCATAACCTCCAGCCCAAACTCATCCCATGTTATCACACACACAGCACCCGAGACTGGGAGAACTAAGGTACTACTTTATCTGGTTTTTTGATTGCCTTGGAGCTTCAATCACTGAGCTGTTCTTCAAAATGCAAATGAAAATTTTTAAGAGTGAGTATAAGCCAAAACTTTCTAATGGAAATATTGTTTTTTAGAGCAGCTCTTCAGATTTTCTTCTGATTTACTCCTTTGTATTATTTATTATCCCTAAGTAGACTTAAATACCATGTAAATTCAGAGGTGCATTCTCACGCTGATTCCTGATCCTTTTAAAAGGAGAGAGCTTAATGCATCACAGCCTTACCTTCTGTCTAAGCCTTTTCACTTACTGTTGGAATAATAAAACATACACACCAAGGGCAGCCTGGGTAAATTCCATGCATTGCTCTTTTGCCATCACCTATTTTAACATAGCCATGCGTTTGAGCTTACTTTCTTTTCACGTGTTCAGCCTTGACCACAAAGCTAGTGAGATCATGATGTACAGCAATCTATTTCAGAACGATATATATCAGCGTTTTTTTTCATGCCACGCCTTGGAAAAGACTCAGTTATCTGTGAACAAAACATTAAAATTGATAGCTTTCCGGTTTAGGTTTTCCCCTTCATCATGAGCCAAGTGAGCCATTTCTGGCTCCTGCTGGAGGCTGTAGTAAGAGCAGGAAGGAGGCTCTCGTGCTCACCGTGGCTCGTGAAGGGTGGCCAGTTCTAGACAGAAGTTTTTGGCTGGTTTCTTGCTTCTGAGCACAGTTTCAAAGGATCTTCTCATCAAGTAGTTTGTTGATGCCATCACAGATCTTTTTGAGGTATGGCCGACAATCCCCGTCAAGGCTGTACAGGGCAGTTAGAAATTCCACATCCGCAAAGTGATTGAAGACGTGGTTGATGCGCCCGTGGGATTTCGGGGTCAGGTGCCGATCTACGAGTTCGTGCACAAGGTCTTTACACTCATTCAGAAGTTCTGCAAGAACATTTCTGTCAAACGTGTATTCCACCTCGTAGAAACTGACAATTGTCATGGCAGTTTGGTTCAGCTTCTTCCGGAACTTGTCTACAATTTCCATCTCTTCGTGGTTGAACTGATTATTTCGATAGAGGATCCCAATTTTTATTGCCACTTTAATCAGGTCTTTCATAATTTTGTGGGCTTCTTTTTTGTTTCTGGTGTGTTCCTTCGTTACCTTATACAGCTCATCAAAGATTTCACTGCTTGTGTCATCGATGAGCATGTTAGCCATGGTTTTGGTTGCCATTTTACTCAGGATCTTTTTCTGGGCTTGCAGTGCAAGGTTCTTGGAACTGAAATAATCAGGACCTGTTTCAGGATAGCAGAACAGAGGGAAAACGTCAATTTTACTTGGTGAATCATTTTTACCATCGAGTAAGAAAAGCAGTACCCGTGTGCTTAAGCGCTAACCATGTTTCGGGTCTTGCTGTCACTGACAAACTGGATGCCCTGGTGGGGGATACTTAGGCCAGGTCGTTGCTGGCCATTGGTTCACTAGCAAAGCTTTTTCTAGTCAGTAGCTCAGTGTTAAGGCTTTCTTGGCGGAGAGATCTCTTGAGATGTTGTGCCTATGTAGCTAAATAAGAAAAACAAAGTATTCGCAAATATTTACTCAAACCTGAAGGGATTTTACCTCTCGCCTTTGGGAGGCACTGTTGCTCCACGGTCAGACTAAGCACTGCCCACGAGGGCTGCCACGGCAGTCACAAACGTGCATTCGTTTTGCTGCGTCTCCAGTACTGTGCCCGCCTTTCTCATTTGCTATCGACTTGCAAAACTCTAGGCTGTGATTATTTTTTTCCCTCAATACGTGTGATTCCTGCCAGCTGAAAAGCCCCTTTCTGTACGTTCATCAATAAATACCAGTATCCTGAATTTTCCTTTTACCCATCTGTGCAGGTTTGACTCAGGACAGTGTCAGCATGCAGTTCATTTGGAGCATGTGGCTACCGCTGTTGGACTTTATCCAGCGAAGGGGAGCGGAGGACCAGGAGGATGACCAGAGGGCTTGGAGCACCTCTCCTACAAAGACAGGCTGAGGGAGCTGGGCTTATTCAATCAGGAGAAGAGAAGGCTCTGGGGAGACCTGAGGGTGGCCTTCCACTCCACTTTTTTACAGAGAGAGTGATGAGGCTGTGGATGCCCCATCCCTGCAGGTGTTCAAGGCCGGGCTGGGTGGGGCTATGGGCAACCTGATGTAGTGCTGATCTAGTGGTTGGCAACCCTCCCCATAGCAGGAGGTTGGAACTAGATGATCTTTGAGGTTCCTTCTAACCCAAGCCATTGGGTTAGATAACTACTGGTAGTGATTAATTTGACCTTCCCCTGCTTTTTATCTTAAAGTTGTTTGTTTTTAATGGACAAAATAAAGGAAATGGAAAGATTTCATCTGAAATAGGCCCCAGTTTAGTGCTGTGTAGTGGAGTCCCCGTTGGCTCCAAGGGCACTTTGTCATTGATGAGCATGTGTGTAGCTTGGGGACCTTGGTCTGATGTGAGGAACAGAGCAGTTGGGCCCTTTGCCAGCTGCTGGGGAACCTAAATGCTAAGAGATTAAAAAATAAATAAATAAAAGCTTACAGTGCTGATTTGATTTTGGAGCCTGAGTGGGTTTTTGGCTGAGCTCATGAGGCCTTTTCCAGCCATTAGCACATAAACAGTGCCTGTGACAGCTGTGCTGTAATTCAGTTGTGCAGCAGGGATCTGCCAGTGGCTGTGGGGAGTCCTGGGTACAGTTTTCTGTATCTGTGTACCGGTGTTGTACACGGCCCTCACTCACAACTGTTGTGGTTCACCGCAGCCTCTTCTTCCTCTCAGTGCTTTCTACTTTGTTGCATGAGGCTGCACTACGTATGTGAATTTAAACACATTTTTCACCTCGAGTACTGTGTTCAGTTTTGGGCCCCTCACTGCAAGAAAGACATTGAGGCCCTGGAACGTGTTCAGAGGAGGGCTACGAAGCTGGTGAGGGGTCTGGAGCACAGGCCTTATGAGGAGCGGCTGAGGGAGCTGGGATTGTTCAGCCTGGAGAAGAGGAGGCTCAGGGGAGACCTTATAGCTCTCTATAACTTCCTGAAGGGAGGTTGTAGTGAGCTGGGGGTCGGCCTCTTCTCTCGTGTAATCAGTGATAGAACTAGAGGGAATGGTTTCAAGCTGCGCCAGGGGAGGTTCAGGCTGGACATTAGGAACTATTACTTCTCGGAAAGGGTAGTCAGGCATTGGAACGCCACTGCCCAGGGAGGTGGTGGAGTCACCGACCATGGGAGTGTTCAAGAAACGTTTGGATGTTGCGTTGAGGGGTATGATTTAGCTGGGAAGTATTGGTAATGGTTGGACTAGATGATCTTCTAGGTCTTTTCCAACCTTGATAATTCTGTGTGTGATTGTGTGTGAAACAGACTTTGAATCATAGAATCGTCTGAGTTGGAATGGACCCTTAAAGACCATCTTGTTCAACTCCCCTGCACTGAACAGCTGATAGAGCTGTGTCTCCAGGGCCGGGGCACCCACTACCTCCCTGGGCTGCCTGTGCCAGACCCTCACCATTTACTGTAGAATACTTCTTCCTTATATCCAATGTAAATCTCCACTCTTTTAGTTTGAAAGCATTCCCCCTTGTCCTAGCCCCTCATCCTGTTTAAATTCATTTTTCCAAGTTCACTACAGTGTCACGTTGAAGTTGTCATCATTCCTTGTGCACTATAGCTGTAGTAGTGAGCTAGACAGAAGAATGCCATTTAATTTCAGCTGAGCCACCACCTGGAAAACATAATTCAATGCGCTTAAAAGAATTGCCTGTCATTGGGAGAGCAAGTTGTGGGCCCGGTCTGCTGACTGGAAGAAATAGAAAAGCGGTGATTTAATCTAGAAATGATAAAACCAGGATGAGAGCATTCTTTCACCTTGTAGTGTGTTGGGATATAAATAGTATCCGTGATGAATAATTATGTGCATTCGATAAAGGAAAATGAAAGATTTAGTGTCTGCTTGTGTTTGCTATTAATTGCAAGTTGCTCAGTATCTGCTTTGATCAGAACCTGCAAATAATTGCAGGAGACTTTTGGAATATTAATTTACTTGCATTATGACAATCCCAGTGCTGTGTTGTCTCCACCGCCTGCCAGTCCAGTTGTTTGTCCCTGTGCTCAGCTCTCAGGGCTGACAAGGACGTAAAACTGTTTGAGAGTGTCCAAAGGAGAACTATGAAAACACTGAAGGTCTGAGGGCACGGTGCGTGAGCAGTGGCTGAGTCCCTGGGCTTGCTTAGTCCAGAGCAGAGGAGCTGAGGGGAGGCCTATGGCAGCTGCGGAGCGGAGGGAGGCGCTGAGCTCTGCTGTCTGGGGCACTGACAGGGCCTGAGGGAACGGCATGGAGCTGAGCCAGGGGAGGGGAAGGTGGGGGTGAGGGAAGGTCTGAGCCAGAGGGCAGTGGGCACAGCTCAGCTGCTGGAGCTCGAAGGAGCATTTGGATAGCGCTCTGTGGACAACAAGAGGTTTGCCACGTGAAATTGTAGCTCTCCTGAGGACTGCAGGTTTACGGTGGAAGTCTTCCTGCAATGCATTTCTCTTTAAACATCTTTGCCTCCTACAGCCACTGCTTCTATTTTCTGCTTTCTTTCACACAGCAAAACAAATCAGCAACAGCCTTATAGATGCTATTAGCATTCAGGAACATTACACCAAACCTAAAAAAGAAAACCCAACCTCCCAGCACAGTGCTTTGCTGGGTAGTGGTTAGCCTCCATTACAGTAATTTGGATGTCTTAGTTTTCATTAAATTGAGGACCGATTCTGCCTCAGGTTTATTTTTCTCCCTCTTTAAATCACCTAAAGGCCATGCGAAGGGATTGACCCCTCAGCACCCTTCCGCTCAGCTCCGCAGACCCGTATTTTCATGGCAGGGTCACCAGGGCCTGACCGGTGCCAGGCTGGGGGCTGCCTGCATCCAGCCCTGCAGAGCAGTGCTGAGCCCAACTCGCCGCACCACCATCTGCTCCTCACGGGGACGCCTCGCGTGCACTAACCCTAATGACAGGGTTGCTGGATAACAGGACTGCCTCATCGTAGAAGTGTGAAAAGAGTTCAGCAGCTCTAGGGAGTGGAGATAAGATTTTGGGAAGAATTTTAGGAGTTTTTGAGACTAAGAAGCAAGAGCATCTGTAATATTCTCAAAATAATGTGATTCCAGATGGCTGTGCCAAGTACAAAATGGCTAGAATTAAATGCTCAGCGACTGCATTTTTGTGTAAATACCCATTCAATCGTTACGTAAGTGACAGCAGACGTAGTACCTGCCCCCGCTGTGCATGGGAGAGAACATATCTGACTTTCTGAAAATGAGGACATGGAAACGACCACCCTGAGCAGATGAATCCAATTCGCCACCTCTTAGCCAAAGCTTTAATAAAGTTTTGCAGCCGAGACATTTTCACCCCTGGCAAAAGGCTAAAGTGACATTGCCTTGAACTCTGGAGGGAGTGTTTGTTCACAGGTAAAAATCTATGGAGTAGGAGCTGGTCTGCAGAATTCCTGTGGAGTTTGTCAAGTGCCATTTTGAAAAATTATATTAGCTTGCTTGAAAAGAAGGGGTATGAAGCAATCAATCTGGTTTTGCCCCACCTGTGGAAATCAGATTGCGTATCTGACACTGGGAGCTCTTACTGAACTGCCTTTTACAGCTTTTGTGCTAACTCGTCAATTATGCCGACTCTGCCTCACCTGAAGCAATGACGCCTGCAGCTGTGATACCTCCCTTTGAAACTGGGAGTACCTGAATCTGAGCTATGCTGCTGGCTGCTAGGAGCTGTGCTGCTCTGTGCTGCTGGATCCCTGCTGAGCCCACGCAGGCACCGTGGAGGTGAGCAGGGCTGCTGAAGGCTGGGGCTGGACGTGCGGAGAGCTGCAGGGCTGGGAGGTGATGCGAGTCAGGACAGGTCCTTACAGCTGTGCTGCAGGTTACTGAAGAGCTGCATCTTGAACTGAAAAAGAGGGAAGTGCGCAGGAGAACGAAGATGATGAGGAAGCTGAATTATTTTTAATACTCCCGAATCCTCGTTTTTTTTTTTTTTTTTTTTCTTTTAATGCAGTGCAGCCTCTGCAGCAAGAGGCAGCCTTCAAGGAGTCAGCAAAGCTGCCGGAAATGTGGGCACCCGCCCAGCTGCTGGCAGTGCTCCAGCCTGGAGGAGGGGGACAGAGCCGAGGGACAGGCATGTCCTCTGATCTGCCGCTGTCTGAGAGCTGCGCTGCGGAAAGTGCGGTGGGGTTGGGCACAGCTGTGCACAAAAGGAATTTCCTGTTTTCACTTTAATGCTTCATGTGCTATCTGCGTATCTTCATGTTATATGCGTGCACCTGCCCCAGAAACTGTAGGGTCTGGGTACGATGATGAGGATGAACGGGGCAACAGCACCAAAAGTTGTGGCATTGCATGGAATGTATCGTAAGTTGTGGCATGATGGGATGTGGCAGTGATAGGACTCATTAGGTCAGGGTGATGGTCAGACTTTTGCAGCCTGGATGACTCCATAGCGCTCCTACCAGGAGTTAAACAAGCAGCAGGTATCTCTATGGCTGCTTAAATTGTCGCCAACTTGAGCTGACAGCTTGTTTTGGTACAATCTGGTTACCTGTAATGCCTCTTTATCTTGAGATAAACAGCTTATAAAGCATAAGTAACCTCTGATGAAAATAAGAGTAGGAAGTTTCATTAAGCTTCTATGGACAAGAAAAAACTAGTGTGGATTTAGAAAGGAGAGCGTGTAAGAACAAACAACAAGAACACCCTCTGTTGGTTAATTTGCAGCCATTGTATAAAATGTTTAGTGGTATAAAATGCTATACATGCTAGCAGTAAATGCATGTATCGTACTTACCCTTTGTGTATCATTCACACTATGAAACCGATGAGTCAAAGTGAAAGGCAGAACTTAGGATTTCAAAATAGCTCTTAGACCAGGCAGAAAAAAAATGCAGGAAAAGAACTTCTCCCACAGTATTTTAGTACCAAGCGACCAGAGAGCTGCTGTAAGTGTGTGTATTGCTCTTGGACAGCTACAGGATCACTGCAGGAGAAACATTCAGTGTTTCCAGTAACTTTAAGCCAAGAAATTCGATAGACCAGATGGAATACATCAGCATTCAGGGAGGGCCAATTTAAACACGTGTAAGCACAGGGGGCCCAGCACTCAAACTTTTAACACTTCTAAATGGTTACTATGTACATAAGAGGGCTGCTCATTTCTGCAGGGGGAACAGGAGGTGGGGAACTGGTAATGGCACAACCACAGGGGGAAGTGCTGGTATCCAGACTTCAGAAGTCAGGCTGAAAATGGCAGCAACAGCTCCAGACAGAGGGAGCATAATTGAATGGGGGGGGAGGGAGGGAACCAAAAAACAACCCTACTTTTTCATCTTGATGCCTCATGCAAACAGCAATCGTTGCAAAGAAACACTTTTTGGGAGCCTACAGATTGGAGATGCTTGAATATGATCTTATTTCAGCTGCTGGCTTATATTTTGAAAATACTGCATTAACCCAAGGTTGCCACAGTGCCTCCAGCACCTGGCAGAGGAGCTGAGGAGCTCCTTCAGTGGGTTAGAGCTGCTGCAGTGCCCCAGCCCTGCACCCAGCTGCAGCCAGGGAGGAGCAGCTCAGCTGCCGCTTCCATTAACTTTGTACAAGGATAGGCAGTGATAGGACAAGGGGGAATGGTTTTAAGCTCAGGGAGAGAAGGTTTAGATTGGATATCAGGGGGAAGTTCTTTACAGAGAGCGGTGAGGTGCTGGAACAGGCTGCCCAGAGAGGTGGATGCTCTGTCCCTGGAAGTGTTCAAGACCAGGCAGGATGGGGTGCTGGGACACCTGGTCTAGAACTGGATCTGGAGGTTGGTGGCTCTGCCTGTGGTAAGGGGGCTGGAACTCGATGATCCTTGGGGTCCCTCCCAACCCAAGCCATTGTACGATCAGCTCTGACGGCACTGCCAAGCACTCTTCCTTCTGCCCTCATAGGGCATGAACTGAAACACATCCTGTGTCTAAAAACAGCTGGCAAAGGCAGTCCAGGTATTTGTAGGTGACCAGGTCACAGCTCTGAAAGCAGCCACCAAAGCCCTGGATTTTGTTAGTCTGGTAACCTGCATCAGAAGCAAGGTCTAGGACAGGCTGCTAACGTGTAGCTGCCACACCAGTATCCTTGTAGGCTGGCTTTCAAACGCTCAGTTTAAATTTTGCACCTCCTGTTTTGTAACACACACACAGCTGTGCCAAAGTAGCAAACACCTGGCTGGCTTCTGGCACTCAGTGTGTAAGCAAGGCAGAGTGCTCATGCAGCACCCCTGCTACACGCAGGCAGCAAACACAGCTCCTGTCTTATCTGGAATTGCTCAGGTCTTGTGGTGATGAGTAGGTCTGTCTGCCAGCAGTGATAATAAAGTATTGGTTTTTAAGCTTTGCTATAAGCTGAAAAAGGTTTTGATGCATCAATTGCTGTATTTTTTAAACAAATTTAAAGTCTTTCAGTGTCACTGCTGTTTGATAGCAAGTGCAAAATACGTCAAAAGTAGTGAACATCATTACCCAAGAAAATGCCCCTTTAGCTCTGGCTGATGCTGTGAGACAAAACGCTTGCACAGTGACAGCAAGCTGAGCCAGGGGAGGAATTTGCAGTAGCAGGAGCCATAATAGACCATCCATTTGTTGCCGGGGCTGAGCTTCAGGCAACGAGACTGCAGGGGGAGGCTCTCCTTAATGTGAAACTACAGTCCTGCACACAAGCAGCTCAAGTCTAGCAGTGTAATGCTGTGGGAAATGTGGCAGTCATCAGCTGATATTGATCCTGTCCCTGTATTTTGAGATGGAAATAGTTTACTATTCTAATGGCCGCGTTTCTCTTTAAATTGTAAGTTTGACGGAGAAAACCTGGATAAGACAGGTGTGCTGATATATGCCCAGCACTACAGCAGGGGCTGTGGTAGATTTGGGTAGCTTATGGAAATCAGCAGGGAGCCCTGTGTGGGCAAGTGGGGACATCTTGAATTGGTTATGGACTCTTTTGCCTTCAAACTGCTAGTGATTTTTCAGTATGCTTTACAGCAAATCCGGGGCATTAACTCAGAGTTTAATTTCAGTCTCTGAAATACTTTGTGCTTAACTTCTTTTGTCCTCTCCGCATTCATCACACTTCTTACACCTCCTTCCTAAAGATGCCGTATCTTTACAAATATAAAGTATTTTGGTGTCTGTGCAACAGTCCAGTTATACACATCGTTATCTCTATAGAAAATTATTCTTGTTTGCATGTCAAGCTGTGTGATTTTCCCAGCAGGACAGTAGTAAGTTCTTTGATATGTGCTTAGTAACTGCTTTTTTGCATAGACAGGACATAGGCACGTCATGACCAGTAAGTCGATTTTCTTGTGAAGGGGAAAAATGTCTCATACTTCTTTATAAGAATACAACACTCATATTCTTCCACACGTGTTGTGATTATCTAGAAAGGAAGGTTTCTTGCTGAGGTATTTGTCACAGAATTTCACAAGCCCTGACAAACCTTGCAAGGTCTCGTAGCTCTCCAGTTTCCACAGAGACACAATTACTGTAGCAATGTCTTGTGGATGACCTGCAGAACTTGCTGTTGCTGCTACTTCATGATCAGTTTCCAAGCTGGTAGGTTCTACTTTGAGCAAAAACAGAGGGAAAGCTGTAATTGCGAGCACTGTATTCCCCATGGGGAATAATACAGCCAGGCACCCTGACATGCAGCAGCCAGAACCCCCTCACTGAGAGCTGTTGCAGCTTTCTGTTCAGTGCACGCCATCATTCCTGCTGCAGGAGGGAAGCAACAACTTGCCCCTTCCGCACGAATCACCTGCGCCTCCAAGGGGAGGGAAAAAAAACCAAAAATTAGAAGAAGCAGCAGAGCCAGGATGGGCAGTGTTCAGCAGTGTGGCAGGTGCTTCATGCCCCATAGGTCTGTGCTTTGGGCAGCTGCTTGCAAATGCCCAGGAATGGATATGCTGGTTCAATCTGTGCCTGTTCTCCTGGTGTGGGTTTGGAGCCAGGGAACAGCTACAGCCTGCTCCAGTCTCTGAGTGCTTGCAGCGGGACTTAGGGGACCTCGCTCCCATTTCAGGAATGGTTTAGATTCTTTCCTGCGTATCTCTTTGCACACCCTGCTGGTAGTGAATGGGAAGATGAGGGCTACGGAGGTATTTGGGCTTCTGTGGGATCTGTGCTTAGTAATTACCGCATTTATAACTCCTGGCTAATGGGAGGCATAAGTCTTGCTGTGCATCCGTGGTTCAGATGCTTTGTGGTCCTTCCCCAGCAGTCGCACAGGAGCCAGCAATTCTCAGTAGGAGTATGGTAATGTGTTGTAGTAGAGCAAGGCTTGGCAGTATCATCAGTAAGTATTAAACAGGGCCCCCGTGCTGTACATGTGTGCTTCACTGCTGGTACTGCTTCACTGATTTCTCTTTCCCCCTCTTATGTGCTCAGGAAGAAAATTTTGCATGTTTACTTCGGTGCTTGAAGTTTTCTTGTTGTGGTAACTGCTCCTTCTCCAGAGATGCACCCCTTTGCCTTTTACACAGAGTACTTCTATTTCTGACTGTGATATATTGAGATTGGCATGAAGAATAACCACATCCATGCTCTGGGGATGTACAAAATTCCGTGAGAAAGAAAGGAATTGGGACAGCTGGTCCAAGGGTGCCATGAAACTAAAGATGGCGTTGCTCTGCAGCGTAGTACAAGGCCGAAAGAAGGTGTGGGGGAGGGAAAGCATTTTTGCTAAACAAGGTCAAGGTGAACAAAGATCCGAGAACAACGAGCTGTGAGTGCAGGAGGTGGGGGGCTGCTGCTGACCAGCTGGGCTCCCTGGGGAGAGGGGAGGGCACAGTGGTGGATCTGCAGGAATGAACCAGCAGCTCCATCCTCCACACCGCTCAGGTCTGCAGTTTATCCCATGGCTTTTCATTTAGAAAAAGCACTTTTCATACAGAAGACTCTGCAGGTGTGCAAGTCAGTTATGGCAGAAATATTCTTTTACGCCTCCATCTCCAGCCATGCTTAGTGATAGTGCTTGGTGTGCTTCAGAGTCACTGCTTATAAGGTGTGCGGGTGCTTTTCATGCCTGTTTATTTACCAAAGCTTTCCAACAGGACCATGGAGGCCTGGGTTTGCTAAAGCACCTAAGCGCAGTCCAAAACTTTTATTCCTAGTGTGGGAATACTCGAGGGCGGAGGTTAATTTGCCCGTTCCCATATGCAGGACCCCTTTGCTCTCTGCCATTTCCCTGGGTGTACCACTCACAGCATGCTCCCACATTGCCCGCAGGACGGGGTGCTTTGTGCGGCTCCTCCAAGCTATGCCTTCAGCCCTCACGCTGCCTTTACCATAATAGGTGACAGGACATCAGCCCCTGCTCTGCCCTCATAAACCGCACAAGAACTTCATTGCCATTTGAAGCAGAAAGTTTTATTTCACTCAGCTCCAATGAGCCGATGTTTTGCGTTGTAGCTTTATAACAATGCACAGTACCAGATGGGAATGTTGCCCTTGCAAGTCCTCAAGACCTGAGGGCAGCCTTCCTTTCCAAGTACGAACTGCTGATCCTATCAGTGTCTGAATGGGGCCTGGTTTGCTTTATTGTAACTCATTTTAAGTACTTTTGTTTCCTCCATTCTACTGAAAATTTAAGGATTCCTTGAGAGGTTTATACCACACGGTCCTCCGTGCAAAAGCCAAACCTATTTGCTGTTTAATTATGCTCTCAGTACTGGTGAAATGAAGTCCATCTTTAACGAGTCAGTTCAGTGAACAGTGATAAATGAACCAATGGGATTGCAGTTAAAAAAGGAGAAGTCCTTCGCTTATCCTAGCTGAGGAGCCATGGGTGAATTCCTTTTAGCTCAGTTTTCTTCCTTCAGCCTTCAGATGAAGGCCGTTATACCGAAGCAGCTGCCCACGCGCACACTGCCTCTATGTATACCTTTACAAGCAAAATCCAACCTGAATACGTCAGTGCTGTCAATCCAGGGATAAAGCAATGGCTTGTTCTCAGGCTGAAAGTGCTAGAGGAGTACTTAACAGTAAAGCTGAAACTGAAAAGGCAGAAGACGTGAATACTTAAAAAGAGAAAGAGAAGCTTTTCCCCAAAGGAAAGCAATGAAACTAGAAGCTTCTCCATTTACTCTGGGTTTAAAACAATGCTCTACTGTTTGCCTGGTTATATTAAATAGGAAAAAAATAAAGAAGATTTTACAGTTACAGAACGTTAGGCTGTGTGAAAGCCTTTATTTCTTTTTAAGATGTCTCCGGAGGAGACCAGCTCCTGGGGAGATGGCCAACCCAGATTCTGGATGGAAAACTCCTGCCCGAAGGAAAAAATGAATGCTGGTCGGTGCTGCGCAGCTGGGATTCATCACGCTCCCCATTTCTTACAAGTCTTTGTGCATCTGATCGAGGGTTTACTGGTGGGAAGAGGCACATGTTGCTGCGTGCCTCAGCTGTGATCTATGACTCCTTTCAAGATGAAGCCTGATCTAGACTGCAGTGTGTCCACTGGGCGATCTGCTCTGCGCTGCTCACCTGTGGCATGAGGCCAAGCACCCAGGCAGGATGCGCACAGCACTAAAATGGAACAGGAGGTGGAAAAAAGACACATACTGTTAGGCATCCATCCACGGGAATGGGGCCACCTGCTGAGTTCCCTGAAATCCTGTCGTAAGGAGTGACCAGTGTTTATCCAGCCTTTTCTTTAACATAGAGGATGAATTGATAAACCACAAAGACATCATTGTACCCTAATGAAAATTAACGAGAATAGGAGCCAAATCTCACAACAAGGAGAGCAAAAGAAGATAGTTTTCTGTGGAAGGATCCAGAGCACAACCAGGTGGATTTTTATTTTGATTCTCTTCCTCCTCGGTATGAGATCTGCATGAATATTATCTGCCAGGAGTCGGTGTCCTGCTGTCCTGTACTAATGAGAGAAAAGTCCTGAAGAACTACTGGAAAGAAAGGGAGGAGAGCCTAGATTAAGAATGATGGTTTTCTTCTTCTAGCCTTCCACTGAAAGGATAAGCATGACATTAATGCTTTCACAGCAATGTAACTCACCCAAGAGGCACAAAGAGTGTCTTACAGCCAGAGCTCCTTCAGGGGATAATGCTAAAGGAGATCATCTGGTTTCATGCTTTTATCTCGTTCATTGTCTTGATGTACTGTGAAACTTATCACATCAAGAGGAACATCCTGATAACGGGGACGCTTCCTGTCATCAAGGAGTCTCTCATAGAGGCTTAACAGCAGTAGCAATGACTGCCCGTAGTGGAGAAGTTCACTCTGAGCGCAACCTTTTATTTTGGGAAAGCAGAAATGGAAAAGACTTTGGAAAAATTCTTGCAGTGGTCAAGATGGCTCTCAGGAGGACCGTTTCATTATTCTGTCAAGTATCTGAGTAACAGTGATGCTTTCCTTCTACGTATCCTCATATGAAAACACAGCCATTTGGATTCAGAACTGAATTTGCAGAGGGAAAAATGGAAAAATCCCCTGACTATATGTAACCTAAAGAAAATCCTCAGATAAGCTTCAGTGATAAACACAGATATGCAGAATGTGCCATCCTCGTGAGGCTTCAGGTCTGTGAAATCTGAGTGCACGTGTCCAGAGCTCATTCCTGCTAATACCTACGCATGTACTGCAAGCATCCAGCTGAATGTTGGTATAATGCAGGAATGTTACCTCTGAATACAGCAGTCATAACAGTCTCCAGAGAGACTCCACACAGCCTGAATCAGGCCCAGCTTAATAATAAGATTAAAATGTGCACAGCCCCCGTGCTGTTCTCATCTCGCTGTTTCAGATGCCAGCAGAGCTGCTGCCTCTGTATCTGTTAAGCAATGGCAATTGAATAACAGACAATTTCACAGCTCTCCTAAAAGTATTTGTGCTTACTGAAATAATTCATTCCACCAAAACAACTGCTGCCTCTAGATCTATTTGCTCTGTTTTGCTGTTTCTAATCTCAGGCATGAATTTTTAGTGTCTCCAGTGCATGCTAAAGCACAGAGCCCAGGAAGCACTGCTTTTCCTTTGGAGGCAATTCTAAGAGGAAGGCCTGGCAGTCTGCAAGATATGCTTGTCTAGAGAAAGAAGGATGCCAGGCTCATGTGTCTTTATAGGTGTCAGCTTTTCCTGAAACAGCATCTATCTGTACTCTGCACTTGCCATACTATGATCCAGAGCCATTCAAATCTAATGATATAAACAAGGAGCAAAAGGCTGTGACTGCCACAAAGAGCCCTCAGTCAAACCATGTATTTGCATTCTTTTCAGGGGTGACAGGAGCATGAAGGAGGAATGACCATATGCTTGTCATTCTTTAGTAGTAACTTTTATACCAAAATAATCTCAAGTACTTGCTAGAGGTTTGCACCACAAAGCCTAATAAACACAATAACTCAGTGTTTGTGCTCCAAATACAAACATTGCTATACTGCTCACAGGAAATAGAATACTGGCAATAACGTTTAGATTCTTATCATCTAGTAATCCGGCTCTGTAACATTCTGGAATAGAAATAAATCATTTACCTTTTATTAACAGTCATCATTTAATGAAACTTCCTGGATGACTTAGGCCAAAAGACAGGAAGTTTGCAGCCTTGCTCACACAGACATCGCACATCATATATTCAACATTATGAATTGAGTGTCCTTTTTCAGATCTGGAATAGGAGCCTTTCTGTTTATTCTCCTTGCTTCATTTTAATTATTGCTAATTTGAGCTGCTGATATTGTTATTGAGGCCTTCACTGCCATGGATTTGAAACTTCCCTTGGCAAAGCACTGAGCAGAATATAACTCAGCTCCACGACAGGGAGGTCAGCTACGCTTGCTGCCAAACTTGCTGCTGGCATGGTTTATTTTTACTCCACCCCCTCCAAGTCTACTCAATGGTTCTTTTCTGCAGCAATCTGTTCTCTTCCTCTGAGCCTGATGGTGCTGCTGAGGATCTCTGCTTTTGGGGTAGGCTCCCTCACCCACGCTCCTCAGCTGCTGGCAGTGCTGGACCCTCCCTAGCTCCAGGCATCTCCATGTTCAACAGAGGAGCGATGCTACCAGCATCTCCTCATCATCTAGGGAGCCTGTCTATCCTTTCTTCAAACCTAAAGCCTGAAGGTGATTTACCATTACCTGCTTTCAATGCCCTGCCCCCAAATATTAAATACTCTCATTCTCACAGAGAAAATGCAAACTTTTCTGACTGCTTTACCCTTCCGGCATGCCTAATAGCCAGCCCTCCTATGAGAAAGATGATAAAATTGCATTTTCTTACAGCAGTGGACACCCCGGTGAGCCTCTCAGCCCAGCTCCCTGCTTTGTGAGCTCATTAAACGCAGCCCGGTGGTGCTGGTATAATGTTGCATTGGATGACACTCATCTGATTTTAATATGCATGGAAATCACTTGTGGAAAGCTTTTATTAAAGAAATAAAACTCAGTGCCACAAGCTGATCTTATATAGAGAGACACCGCCTAGAAATGTGAGCAGTGTGTGAGGGCATGCGTGATTTCTGACAAATGGAGTCAGTGGGTGAAAAACCTAAAAAATGTCATCTGTCATTGCCAATGTTTTGGCCCATGTTTGTGCTCAGAGTCAGCTGAGACTTCTTTTTTTCCCCTCTGCACATTGCACGTAGGATACGAATCTCTCTGCAGTTACTGCCTTAGAATGTAGCCGGTGAGTTTTGGGTAACTGAGAATATCAGTGCTGTTTGGAGTGAATCTTTAGATGTGGCTCTCCACAGCAATTTATTCAGGGCAGCACAGAGTATGCTACAGACATTTCTAGGGACACTTGACAATTCTATCGCTGTCTGTTTCGTACCAGAATAAAACGCAGACCAAAAATCATTAAAGTAATTTGGCATATTTCACTACTGGAAAAATATACAGCTGAATTGCTGAGTTTGGATGTGCCTGTATGGCTTCTGGTGTTGTGTCATTACTTTTCTCTTCTACGTTTGCCTGTCAAGGATCATATATTTAAAAACAAAAGAAGCATTTTCTAACAGCTGTATATTGATGTGAGAATCAGTGAAACTATGTGTGCCTTGAAGTGGTTCTCTCTTTCATTTCCCTTATAAAGATAACTACAAAAACGTGACTAGATGGCCAAGATATGGTAAGAAAGAGTTGTCCCTGTGCCTTCCTAGCTGAAGTACAGAAGGCAAAATGCTTAAAAAAAACATTCACTCTTGTTTTCTTTACAGAGGTCCTCTGTACCCTGCACAGTACTTATGTGGTTCTGTTTATTTATTTGTATACATATACGTGTTTTGAGAAGCAGAGTACCATGTTTCTCAGACAATATTGGCTCTGTACAGGATGTTTGGTGATATCATTCTAATTTCCTGCTGCGGACGGAGGATAGCCATGCATTGCACAGTGGCTGTGGCCTGAATCAAGGTCCTGAATTCCAAAATCTCGTCACTGTCATCTCCAAGTTCTGATCCTCCACGTAAGTGCAAAAGAATACTTTCTGGTTTCTTTTAGTTATGTTTATTTTTTACTATGACAACTTGACAAACAGAGCAAGCTTGAATCTTACCAGGTCTGTTTTTGCCTCATTCCTCCTTGCTTTAATAAAATAATAAGTGATTTGTATTTCTGTATTCCAGATGAATTGTATTAGGTCTATGGCTGCATTAGGAGTGACTTTCAGTAGCGTTATCCTTGCTTTAGCTTTAAAAGTGAAAGGACAAAAGGAGAGCTGTGGGTCACCAAGGCAGCAGATGAACAGTTTCAGAGATAGGAATGGTGAAATGTGTGCAGTGGATGATGTTTTAAAAACCACAATCAACCAAACAAAACTCAAAAGGAAAAAATCCAGCCAGCTAACCAAACCAACAATGTTTTGAAGTGCTGCAATCTAATTCTGCCAAGCTCTCATGACTTATAAGATCTCTGGAACTCTCAGTTCTGTGTCATTTATTGGCTGTCATTCTTAGCCCATATGCTAGCTCATGTGTTTTAGTTAAATATGGGCAACTGTAATCACATTCTGTTCTTAAAGTGTGTAATCTCTTCCTCTTTTTCTTTGTTATAGAAGAAAAATGGACTTTCCTTTACCAAAAAAATGCCCAAACCAGTTTGGACTTCTGACAACGTCTGCATGTTCCAAATGATAAGGTTATATTTCTATGAAATGCAGTATTTTGCTGGGATTTAAATGTGACATTAAAATTTCCCCATTGATTGTAGGACCACATAGTTATTTATCTGGATATCTACTCAAATAGGTATGACCTGGGAAACCTACAACACATCCCTACTTGGGTGAGGAAAGACCAGACAGAGCACCGAACAACATCCAGTGCATCAGCTTGCTCGCTGTTTAACAGACCTTCTGTACTGCATTAATAGCAGCATGGGAAAAAGC
The DNA here is from genome assembly GCA_030625065.1 of Alectoris magna. NCBI lineage: Eukaryota > Metazoa > Chordata > Aves > Galliformes > Phasianidae > Alectoris > Alectoris magna. The sequence continues at coordinate 11,279,893 of CM060570.1, read as the reverse complement.
AGGTTTACAGCTGCAGCCTCCGCCCTCGGGATAACAAAAGTACAGTGCTGGATTTGGAAGGGTCATCTCTTCCTTTCTGCAAGCACATTTTTGTTTCTTGTCAAGTACAGAGCGTATGATGCTTTCTCTCAGAACTGTTTTGTAATTCTAACGATTCCAAAAGTGTCTATTACCTCTTGTTCTGGCCTTCTGCTCTATTTCTGGAGTTACAGCTTAAGTTGGCCGCTGTTGCCTGAGTGCTTCAGGCTTGGTGCTAACTTGGGGAGGGGATAACACTCAGCTCAATTTTATGGTAACGGATATATTTGCATGGAGCCTTTATAGCATTCAGTGGAAAAAGTCCCCTCTCTGAATCCTTGCAGAACCTGCAGCATTTGGTAGCAGCACGTTGCTAATGAATGAGTTCTGCAGAGTAAAGCTGTTTGGCTTGCTTTTTCTAATTGAGATGTACAGCACTGAATGGCATGAGCTAAGTGGTGAGTGGAACAGCCCAAAGCCCTGATAGCTGCAAGACGTTATTAACACCAGCAATGCCACCTCCACTTGAAAATATACAATCCTCATCCTGTGACCAGGTACAATAACGTTCCTATTCTGCTCTGCCAGTCTCCACTAACCCCACTGTAGTGGGAAGAAAAAGAATGAAGGCACTGCAATTTCCTTGTGCAGAGCCAGAGAGCACTCAGAGCAGCGCTGTGCCTGGGGAGGCTCAGGGGAGGCTGTGTTGCCAGCCCTGGCACCTCGCTGATTCTCAGCACTATTTGTTGCTTTTTTTAAACCGAAAGTGAGTTGAAACTAATGAAAACACGCTGCTTTGGCAGCCAGGGATTTCATAGCCAAGCCCAGCTTAAACTTACTGCGCAAATAGCTTTGTTATAGGATGCTTTCTGCGTAAACTGAGTGGAATTCAGTGTAAAAGCAGAATAAAGAATCTTGATTTTTTTTCCCTGCTGTATTTTCTGATGCATCCTAAATTTTTGCCTGTACAAGGGTAACCCTGTTCATGCAAACTAGTGTTTAATGGCCATATTGAATAATAGCCCAATGATGAGTCAGAGCCATGCTGAAAGTCGTGCTGAAGATGTAGGAGAACATAAACGCTAAACAAAAATGTAATTGCAGCCTTTTCTTCTCCTGCCCCAAGGTACAGTTCCAGCCTCTGAAACTCGTTTGCTCTTCCTAAAATATGAAGCCAAATTCTCTGGTCTAAACTGGTGAACTTGCACCTATTCTGATAAACCAGTGTGGTTCTGTAGCAAGGGAGGGAGCTCTGACCTCATCATTGCTTTTTTTTTGTAGATGACTGACTGAAAAACAATATTTACTCTGGTCTGAAAGGGACCTCGGACTGGTTATGTGTTATAGCTGTATCCACTTCTTCAACTGTGGAGAGGGAGATTCATGAATTATGAGCAATCCCAAGATTTAATACAAGCTGGGAACTTTCTTATTAAACTACTTTGATTGAACGTGTTGAAGGGCTGAAATATTATTTGAAATGCATTTATTTCTGATAAAATTCCATAGGATTTCTTGTCAACATTTCAAGCTGTCAAACAGCTCTTACTTCCTGTGTCTATTGTTTGCATTAGCTTTCCTGCATAGAATTTTGCTTGAAAAAGTGAGTTTGTGCTGTGCAATAGCAAATCCAGCTTTTTGCTCCTCTTCAAGCTAATAGAGCTGATATTGGTGTCCGTTTTGGAGACTTTAAATCCCTTATACACACACAGAAGATGCGTGTATATGTACATATATTTGTATGTGTGTGCATAACACCATTAGATTTTGCTTATTTTTGAGAAGTGAGACTTTGCCTTTTAACCAGGTCTAATCTTGCAAACACTTATGTGGGTTTCCACAATGATTTTGTAATTTCATCTCTGTGGCACCACAGGACAGTAGTAATTACTTCAGGTTTTATTGTCTACTGTCTGAAGCCTTTGTCCTTTCACAGGGTACCAAGTGCATTTATTGGGATATCCTACTTCTAAGATAAACTGTGGTTAAATTTTGTTGTCACAAAGTGTAAATGGCTGAAACGCAAAGGGAGCAGTCCTATTTCTCAAACACCGCAGGATGAAATCACATATTTTGGGGAACTGTTGCTTATTAAGAAATTATTTATGAGTTGAATTATATCACTTCTAAATATATAAAGAGTTGGGATGGCTTCCAACAATTACTGAAGAAGTGAGCCAACTGATGCTTTCCAATTAAATCAGATGGGCTTTTTTTTATTAACTTCTCAGTGTTTTGTGTTTGTTCTTCTGCTGCTCATGATTCAAGTAGATAACGTATTAACCTCGTACGACTGAAGTCTCACACATCCCCTCTTTGGTATCCTTTCATGCAGTGGTGATCCATAGGAGTCTCTGTAGGTGCTTTCTACATGAAAGGTTTCTTTCTTGTCCATATAAATGCTGCTGGTGATGCTTAAGCTCTTGCTTTTATTTAAGACGAGCTGTTATACGGAGCTTCAAAGCTTCTAACTTCTGATGGCTCATTTAGATCTCTATAGTTCAGTCTTTGATAATGACTATGATTGAAAAATTGTAGAAAACAGAGGAGTGCAGAAAACACTGACCTCTGCGGTAGCGCATACACAGCCTAGACTATGGAAGGAAATAGGCATAACTCCATGACTTCAAGTATTAGAAGGGGAATAAAGATGAATTAATTAAAAACAAAAGTGCTAAAGAGAAGAAAAATCCATTAAACCACAAAGCACTCAATTTCCCCCTTGCACTGGAAGAAATTCAAAAGCTTACGGAGAGTTTATGAACCACCTATGCACTACAGTTCATGTGCTGTATAGCACTTGTACCAGCTCTCTATAGAGTAAAAGAAATGTCACGACACTCAACAGACATTAGGCTCTATTTTCAAGGTAAAAATGTTATAGAAAGTTACTGGTCTAGGCTGAATCCTAGGCTGCATAGGCCTGAATGGACATACTCAGACCAAAGCGGCTCATGACCTTTTTTCAAGGTATCAGTGAAAAAGGTAATTAAGAAAACCTAGTCAATTATCTGTAAGCTTAAATTTACTATAAAGATGCTCTCAACTGAAGAAATGTTAAATAATCTGCAAAAGGGCACAAAACACTGAAGGTTCCTGCAGTAGACTATTGGAATGTGTTTACTTCTTGGTCGGTCAGCCTTCCCATTGCTGCCTACAGTCACTGCTGCTGCAGAGTTGCTTTTGTTCTATGCTGAAGGAGTTTTTTTCCTCTGGAGTTCATAAGGATTGTCTTTATTGTGGGTTTGCCTATTTTACCTATTTGAAGTTTGCCACTCAAGAAAGAATATTTATTCCCCAGTACTTTGGAGTAGTCATCAGGCTCCTGTGTCTTAGGCACATTGACTTAGCTGTGTTACTGGTTCATCTAGTCGCTGACTGATCGTTCACAAGATTAAAATAAAGGTTTCTCCTCCACTTAGCTGGAAAATGAAACCAGATTGTGTTACTTGGAAAAACGATTTAAAATGATGGAAACAATTCTTGTACGAGAAAGACAGAAATAACTCATCACAAGGGTATTCCTCAGTTGCCCATTGAAACAGCAGCCTATTGTGCTTTGCTTTTCACTGACGCACTTCTGGAGCTGTTGTCTAAAAAGAATCTACAGTTGGTGGATCTGAACCACTGCTTTCTGTCTGGAAACAGAGTGGCTGTTCCATAGCTTTTATCCAAAAGCTCCTTTTGAAAGCTGAAACACTGGACCACAGAGATCTGCCAGAAAATGCCAGTGGGAATGTAGGAAGGCAGTCCTTGCCTAGCGTCTGTACATCCTGCCAGCTCCTCCCTTTCTACTATGTCAATTTGTATGCTGTAATAGTGGCTATCATTGCTCATGCCGCATGTAGGAGCTTCAGCCAGTGGATTCATGAAGCCAAATCCATCTGTCACACATCCACACCTCCACCAGCCTTCATGAGATCTTCCCTGGAACAATGTTCAGCAGTTACTTGGACTTGCGGGCAGAACACAGCTTCACCCAAACTGCTCTCCTTCCTACAGAACAGAATTATCCATGGGATCATATATTAAGGAGTTGGCACTTGGTGAAAAATCTACTGTTTCCAATAAAGCCTTTTTTCAGGACCTCAAGTTTTCAGGGCACAGAACTACCATCTTAAAGGATGCTTTTACAAGATTGCAGCTGTCTTTGTGGGAGATGGAACAACCTTGCAGAGATAGATAAAATTAAGATAATGAGTGATGCACCTTCAGCAGGGGGAGGACAGCTTCTGGCCATGTGAAAAGTATCTCTGCTTTTCCTTCATGTTGTATGTGGATAGCAAAAATTACGGCTGTTCCCCATGGTTAGGGCTGTCAGTCCCTTAGATAATATTCCTTACAATCAAACGATGCTTTAGATCAGGGGATCAGGAACAAAATCCACCATCCTGCTGAGTTACACACCTCCCTACATCTTCACAATGATGTTCAGAGGGCAGCAGCACATAGAGATACATCCTTCTGTACTTTAAACACATGCCCTTGAACAGATTTTTGTGGAATATCCACTTGCACACTCACAAGCCATTATCTACTTTAGAACACTTACCAAACAAGACCAACAATTAACAGCCATTTATAGGCAGAATTTAAGGTGTCTTTTTTTTAATGCTGTATTATCTGGGGTAGTGGAACATATAGAGAATTGCTAAAGGCCAATGGAAGCCCTTACAAGTACACAGACCATAGGTCTTTACTGAAGTATATCATATGGAGAAATTTTTTACCCGGGCTGGAATACAATAGAGGAAGGAGTGGGAGGAGGCAAAGCCTTATCCCCCCCTCAGCCACAGTTCAGCTCAATCCATTCGTTTCACTGTGTTACTGGAGCTGTGCAGTGTGTGCTCCTCTCCCAGATCAGGACTGCAGCCATCCCTGCTGATCGTAAAGTTTAACCTTCTCAGCCCCTTTAGCAGCAGCTCACATCCAAAATAGCACTTAGCTGCTCCAAAAATTGTCATAGCTTCTCTTTTTGAGTCACTGCCAGGGTGGATTCTGTCAAATTGGTTATTTACAATACATCCTAAAAGCCCTTTGACATCCCAATCAGTAGCAAAATGAAATAATCATTGATTTCTCACAAGATGTATCAATCTCTATGCCTTTATGGAGAGGAAAGAAAACAGAGGCTTCAGAGATAATCAGAGTAATAATAACTTATAAGTCTCCATCTGCAAATAGCAACACATACTTGCCTACATTCAACAAATAAGTATTTTAAACATTTTCTTCATTTTATAATTTGAAAGCTCTCCTCTTAAATCATACTGAACCACAGAATGGTTTGGGTTGGAAGGAACATTGAAGATGATCTAGTTTCAACCCTTTTGACGTGGGTAGAGATGCCACAACTGAAACACAGATATTTTCAATTCCTGGTTGCAGAATACATCCCGCTTAATGAGCCATCACCATGTAGTGTGTTGCTTCTAGTAAACAGCCATTAAAATGAAGGCTATCTGACAGAGTGCAGACCTAGACAGTTATTAATGATAACACTTAGCACCTAGGTGATATAAGAGTCTCTCCCTGCTCAGAGAGAACTGAGAAGTCCATTGCATCTGTGCCAGAAATGTCATCCTGTAATGTTTGGGAAACAAAAATGAAAAGAAACAGAAGCATATCCCACCCATTCCCTTCCAGGCAGGAGTTAGGAAAATCATACCAAACTGTACAGAAAATAACTTCTTGGTTGATATCACAGCTGGGATTAGAACTGCCTGCCTCTTCAGTATTCCAATTTCTTAATCGTTGGAAAGGTAAAGTCCTCACTGAAATACTTCCTGTAGGACTGTGCTTAGATAACATCTAAGATGAAGATGCTCAGCCCCGTATTTGGACTCCCACAACATTCACTTTAGAAAGTAAGTTATCTGTCTCTATGTAACCTAAACATTTGTATCCTCATATAGTTTGTACAAAATTCCTTTTTTAACTTCCATTCAAAAATGATACCTTCAAGTCTTCTGAAAAAATAACCAGCAGTATCTTCTACTTCTCTTAAACTGCAAACGTCTTTGTGCCATATATATGCTGTCCATCTCAGAGAACACCACCGTTATTTTTTAATTTATCCAATCACGTAATCCTTGTCCCTGTAGCCAGCAGATTTCACACTCAAGCTGAGAATTTTCATTAAGATTGGAAAAAGGACAGATTTTGGGACAAGGCTAATCACGATTCCTTTATTACACACAAGTATTAAAAAGTATTCTAGTAAATGTGAACTTTCCAAAGCTTTATGCCATTTCAAACTGTATTTAGCATGAAACCTCAGTTTTCTAGTTCTATCATTTTCTGCATTTGAACATAAACTTTCCTGTGCTAGGAAGCCAGCTTCACACACAGGCCAATTAACCACCATTCAGAATGGGGGAGGAAAGATTACTGTACTGGAATGCTGCTGTTTCTTAGCAACCATGAAAGATAGAGTGAAGGATATTCAAGAGAGACCCAAATAACATCTTTTCCAGATTGAGAACTTCCACCTAGATTACCTGCTAGCATGGTAGTCAATTAATTTTAAATTTCCATTTTCCTACTCTGGTGCTACGTTCCTTGCAGGCTTGAACAGCTTGACTTGCACAGTCTGAGATGGCACTTAAGCATTTAATTTCCACAGGGCTGATATCTACCAGTTACTTGTTGCTACTTTGGAAAAACTGTAACATTTGCTTAGAAAAATATTTTTCTGTTTCCTTCCAAAATAATGGCTGACTTACATCCAACTCATCACCTGGTGGGGGTTTTGCCAGTGTAAAGCTGCCCTGTTCCAATGCTACACAAAAACGAAACTGATTTTATTAATAGCAAGGCGGGAAATTATGATGTTCCTCATAATTCTAATCAAGTATTTTGAGTGCTTAAATTACTGTGTTCTGAAGATGCATATTTCATATTACAAATTTTACACTGCAAGACAATGGAATCACTGGTTTTCAACAATATGAACAGACTCTAAAACACTCTGACAGCTGAAAACTCCAGTTCTGTGTGAGATGCATCTGGCACAGAAAGGGAAGAACAGTAAGGCCAATACATAACGTTGGCATACACCAGGCAGAGGGCTCCCTTTGCGCAGTGAGACCATCTTAGGAGGAAGTCTGCCCCTCATAGCACAGGGTGCTCCTCAGCAGCCAATCAAGGGCATTGCTGAGCACCTGCACCTGGAGCTTGAAATTGAAGAAAGGTGGTGGGAAGGCATCTGGCTTGCTGCAGGGGAGTGCAGAGAGGAAGGTGCTTGTGGAAGGCTTGTGTGCTACTTGTCAGGTGAGTGCTTGGTGCTACTGGGAGGTCTTGGGGCTGTTGGTTGTTGGAGGCTGTATGAGTTTTCCATGCTAGTACTGGAGTGTCCTTGGTCCTTCTGATCCTGTGTGGCCTTTTCCTGTTGAGCAGTGTGAGAGGCTGTGTTCTGGGCTGGAGGGAGCCCTTGTCTCAGAGTGTGCTCCGGGCAGCCCAAATAGCTGTCTTGAAATGTCTACAAATGAAGGTGGTTTTTCTCACTGCTACAGGAAGAAATAAGTGTGTATAGGGTTTCTGCAGTCTCTGTGTGTTGTCCTGGCTCTTGAAGATATGGAGAGAAGCCAAAAACTACAGGTGAAACTAGTGTTTGTCTGGGTGGTCAGTATACTCCTGGTCTGTTATCCCATGGATCTGAGAATGGATGCAGGCTGATGCTTTTGCTGAAAGAACCCTCCAAACACATAGACATCTGAAGCTGTAATTCTTCAGTCACAAACTAATAGTGGCATCTGGAAGGATGTTCTGCAGGGTCCCATGTGAACCCACAAGTCATTCCTGCAGACATCATGCAGGCATCATGTGTGCCTGCCAATCTATCTGATTATGTATTTAAAGGACTCTCTAGCAATGGTAGGGAGGGGGGAAAGAAGAGAGAGGAACCAGTTGGGTTAATCAGTAGAAACAAGTATGTGCTCCATGCTCAGAGTGGTGCTTGCTGAAAGAGATTTCCCTTGCCCTGTAAGCTCAAAGGTGCCCTGGAAATAATGTCATATTATAATTAAATTGCTTTCCGTTGAGGTACTTTATTTTGCTCTAAAAGGTAGATGAATGTTTAACCCTCCTAGTATTCAAATGAGTATCATCAAGGCTTGATTAGTTTATTTCTGGCAGCAGAATAGCTGAACATTATGCCAATTGCTTTCTGTAGTAGTCTTGTTCATGCATTGTATTTCAATAAGCGTTCTCTGATGTGCTCCTCTTGCACATCCCAATTGACTTTGTAGCATGCTGACTTTGGAAGAATAAATGCCTTTCCCTTTGTTCACTTGTTGGTCAGGATGAGGCTGGCATTCACAGCAGGACTCTGGAATGCCACATCTGTTAAGGCTTAACCTAAAACCTACCAGAGCTTGTTTCTTTCACCTGTTCTCCTGCGTGTCAAAGCCTTATTTTAATGCCCTTCAGTCTGCTTAGACTTTTCCAGGGGAAACTTACAGCACTGCAACAAAGGATTAAGGCAACTCATAATTCCCAAGTTCTAACATTCCTTTTTGTTTGCCTGTTCATTAAAAATCAGATTTCTACAATAGACTAAACAGACCATCTATCTTGAGTCACTTTAGGAACAGTTCTACTTTTCTGAGACTTTTTCCTTCCATATATGGCTTTGTTGTAACAAGACAAAAACTGCAAAGACCCCAGATGTTTAATGTCTGACATGACATTCTCAGGTTTGCCAGAAAGTGGATCTGCTCCTCAACAACTGTGCTCGGTATTAATTTGCCTCTTGGCCTCACTGTAGCACTAAGCTGTAGAACAATGTGTAATTGGTCTCTAGGCTTGGAGTGTATTTCTAATTGAGCAGAAATTCGCCTTTCTCCTCCACAGGTGTGATTTATACTCACAAAGTGCTTCTAGGCAATAGGCAGGTTTCATGTACAACTACCTACAGGAGATAGAGGTCTCTTATTTAAAAGCACGTGTGTTCATTTAGCTGTCAATAATAGCTCTTGTGCTCGAGGCTACGTAATATGAAAATACAAGATATTACTGACAGACCTTCGGGTGCAGTTTGCTGATGACTTAGGCAAACTTTTCAGAGCCAGCTGGCACAGAAGGTGGCTGCACCTGGCTTTCTGAAGGAACATGAGCTTCTGCACAGGTGAGAGCTGTCTGTGGGGCAGTGCCTTCTGTATCTGCTATGGACCAGTAGCACCTGAAATGGTGCTGAGTGTGAGAAGGGGGAATAATCTGAACCGAATCTAGCAAGGGGAGAAGGGACTGTTTTTGGTGTTGGAGACTGCTATATCTTGGGTTAGGCTTCATCATGCTTCCTAGAACTAGAGGTCTGGTGCCAGGTTACTAGAGCTTATCACCTTGCATCATGATTTATTATTCCTTCTTGCTAAGGCTTTATCTGGGTTTAAGGAACAGAAGGTAGACTGTTCTGAAGTGCGAATCATACCATAGGAACCAGCTCCCTGCAGGGAAGTCTCACCAGACAGGATCAGAAAACCTCTGTATCTCTTGGCCTGTGCAGTAGTGAGCCTGGCACCACGCAGCCCCCCTCGAGAAGACAGTGCCATAGGGTTTCATATGGAAAGTCCACACAAACCATTCACATGGAAATACAGGAACTTGAGTTATGAAGAAAACTGATGAGTCCAGGTGCTCTGGGGAACACTTGTCACTCTGATTTACAGTGGGCTTCTTGGGGACAATGTGGACTTAAGCCGTGGTGTGTGCATCGCAGCCATGGAAGGCAGCCTGCATCCTACCGCTGCTGACAGTGTTCTCTTTTCTGATTGATCCCACCCTGTGTTTTGAAAGACTTATAATGGAGATTATGCCAGCAGTCATGAGCATGTTAGCTCTGGCAAACATCTTTTGTTCTGGCAAGTTCTTTCTGGGTGAAAGGCTTTCTTTATTTCAGTAAGCAGCTCATGTATTAAAGGGGGAAAAAAAAAAAGACCACATACAAAAACCCTCCCAATAGAAACTGTAATTTGGAACTATTTTTGACGCGTGCTTTCACTGCCAGAGGGCTGGACAGCCTAAATCGGAAGCAAATGGAAAGATGGGGGAGTGTTTTTTTGCCAGTTGAATTCCTAAAAATGTAGTAAAAAATTTCTACTTCCGTCTGTAACATTCCTTTATTGCCTCATGACAAGCAGTAGCACTACTTAATTAAAGCAAACCTGCAGAGTCATCTGCTGAACATAACAGAAAGCCAAGTGTGGCTAAAGAGCAAGTTCTCAACCTGCAGCCTTTTATGAGACTTCTAAAAGAGCATGGAATGCCACCGGTGTATTTTTCATACTCCAAATGAAGTCAGCTGCAGAGGTGTCCTCAAGGATTGAAGCTTTCTCATACCTGCAAATGTACCTGCAGCGATGATGCACTGCATTGGTATTAGTGTTTATTGATATCCTTGCTGCACAGACTCGTAGTGAAAGATATGACCTTAAGAGTAGAGGTGAATGGACAAAGCAGACCAGAAGTGGGAGGAGAAACAGACAACAGAAATACTTGCTTAAGGCTGTGATTAAGACCCTGCTGTCAGTCCAGCACGTTATCCCTCAGATGGTACAACCTCCCATATGAGATCTTTTCAAGAAGAAATTGGACTGTCTTCACAATGTGGTAAATAGATGCTAAATGACATAAGTAGGTGGTAAATAACAGCTCTGTATCCCACATCAGCATCCCACCTGCTGAGATCTGACATCTGAGCACATCCTATGAGTACCCCACACACACCCTTTAACTACAGCCATCTGACTGTGATGTATGTCATATGTGGGTGAATGGGTGTTGCAGAACTGGCCAATGTGCTGTGACTGGTGCAGGTAGTAACCTCCTGAGGTGAATTTTTCTTTTTCTTTTTTTTTCCAGCTTGTTAAAGGCTTGTTTTTGGACAAGGCTTTGCATAAGATGTGCATATAGGTGTTTTCTGAATGAAAGTAATTTCAAATAACAATGTTGTATGTGTGCATGTGTATATTTCTCGTTGATCTGCTTAAAAACAAAGAAAGCATAACCACACTGAATACTGAGAGAAACCACTGCAACTCCTGGTACAGTCCAGGCTCTCGAGGCCTGAGAAGTATTTTCAGAGGGTCAAGGTGCAAGATTTCTGTGGTGCTGCTGCAGCAGCAAAGTGTGCAATTCTCTCATGGCAGCTTCCCAGCCATGATGCTCCTTAGGAGCAGGAACAGGGAGGCAGGAAATCCCCAACAGCATGCTGCAAATGGGATGGCATAGAAATGGCCAGTAATGTTCTGTTTTTCAGAGCTGCTATTCTGCACTGCACCTCTTGATGAAGAGCCTATCCCTTACTAAGGTCTTAGAACTGATGTGTCTGTCTACCAGGGTATGATCAGTACCAGAGCGGAAAAAATGTGAACGAACAGGGTAATACCTTCCATTCTGTGGAACACTGCTCTCTTTAATTACTAAGCTGTTTCTGATGCTGTCCGTATTTTTATGAAGGAAATCACTTTAGTATTTCTTGCTGTACTTCTTCTTCTAGACGTTAATGTTTACAAAAAAACCAAACCAAGTAACTATTGAAGTCTATGAGTTGAAAGCATTTAGCTTCTCTTCTATATATAGCGTTTCCATAGCTGAAGAAAACTATTTTTGTCTGCTCTTTAAGGGGAGGGGGGGAAGGTCTAGCTATATTCAATCGCATGCTGTTCATATAAAATGTTTTCAGCCTCAAAAAATTTTAGACCAAGCCAAGTTTCAAACCAAGTGAACTCAAGCAGATAGCTGTAAAGCTTTCAGCAACCAAACTGTTGAGAGTTTAATGAGCTCTGTGATGTCATGTGTGTTTTTATGACTTTCATGGTAAAGAACTGCTTATGTAAGGATTCATTTCCAAACTCTTTAATAACAGGATCTGTGGAGCAGGCAGAACTTATGTGTCACTGATAGTGGCTAAGGATAGTTGTCAACTCTCCCTAAATTATAAGCCCTGTTAGAAAGCATAGCTATTGCTTTAACCTCTACAGAAGTGAGGGAAGAAATGAAGTATTCTAGTGCTAGTTGTTTAATAGAACAGCACATATGCTATCTAAATTTCCTTCAGATGCGGCTATGAGGAAAAAGGAACTCTATAAATGTAGAAGAGCTGTTTCAGGAATGAGGATACAATTAAAAAAAAAAACAACCCAAAAACCTCAAGTAATTGTGGCTGCCTGCACTGGTTTTTTTTGTTTTTTTTGTTTTTGTTTTGCTATGTCTAGTTGTGTTTTACAGTGTGCAGCCCAAAGAATTTCACGTGTAGCTTTCTACCTCCTTGTCATTGGCTGTAGCAACTCTAAGAAAATGAAGCTCTACTCAATACTTTTCATATTTTCATTAAACAGTGGTTCCCCGGTCCCTTCCTTCCTGCACATCACTTGTCTTTGTCTTAACACTGCTCAGCTGTTGCTAGGGCAGAACATTCCTACAGAAGTTCCAAAAGGTGAATACGCAGAGCTCTAAGCAAAGCAACAGCAACTGTTTCTCCCCTTCTATATATGGATGGGCAACTGTGGACAAAACTCTTGTAGGAATGTGGAATCTGAACAGATGACTTGGTTGCAAAATCATAATAGATGTATATCATTTCCATTGTGCTGTGCCATGAGAATGGGGGAGGGATGCTGTGTGGGGCTGCGCCTGGGCAGAGCTGTAATCTCCCTACCTGCTGGATGTCTACTGCAAACTCAGCCTCAATCAGGCAAGGCAAAACCACAAAGCTAAGGCAGTCTCTAAAAGGCAAGCGAGAGTTTCCTCTCTGCTGGAAAACGAAACCAAGGTGTCAGGGTGGCTGCTGGCCCTGCAAGGGGTGGATTTGCCTCTGGTGCTGGCTGGGTTCAGCTCAGCTGTGTCAGTGGGGCAGTGGCAAGGTGGATGCAGATGCTGAGTTGCTATTGTGGGGAACCTGCCACTCCTTGACTTCATGTTCTTTCCTTTTGTCTCCCTTGTCTCTCTGCTCTCATCTCTCTGACATGAGTTTTGCTTCCACAAACATCTCTCGCCTTCACAGCTTCTTCGCTGCGGCTGAAAGCTTCTGCTTGCTTCCCAGAGGCAATCTCAGTGAATCCTCCTACAGTATATTTTCATTCCGATTTATTAAAACATTTAAGTATATATTGGCAAACTTGGGAGGGGTTCTGCATACCATGGTTCATCAGAACACTCTTAAAGGGCTAGGCTCCATTTTCCTTTTTTTCTTTTTTTATTTTAATTAAGTCATGTCTGTATAAAGCAGTGTCCTCTTCTGATCTCATTTGATCAGTGATGGTCACAGGTGCTGTCTGGAGAGAAATGCAATTCTGCCCCTGGACCTGCTGTTCAGACCCAAAGATTTTAACTTAGGAGGTGAGGATATGCTGTTCCTTCAAGCAGATGTTCAGAAATGCACTCTGGAAATAAGAGAGAAGCTGCTGTTACCCGTGGAAGTAACATGTTCTCCTTTTGGGGCAGATACCTGCTTTGGAGTTTGAAGATCAAACCTTCCTTTACTAGATATGCCTTATTAATCAGGTTGACACCCTTTCTCATCTGCAAACACGCTTGGGATTGTTTGTTTGCCAGAGCTGGCAGGTTAGTTCTGGCAAGGCAAGTCTGCTTCTAATTCCTCGAAGATGACAATATCTTACTCCCAAGTTTCCCTTTTGAAGGGAATATTATTTTCTTTTCATAACAGTAGAAGCTGCAAACCCAAGACTATTTGAAAAGAAATGAGTTAAGAATGAGAAATCAGACAAAGATTGAAAGAGTTGAGGCTTGCAAAAGAGTAGTGCAGTCTTGCCCAACCTGTGGGCCATATGCACCCAGCACAGTGCAGTCTGGTCCTGCCCGCCACCACTGTATGATGTTGCAGCTCTTCCATCCACCAGGTGTGCACCCATTGCCCAGTAGTGAGTGACAAAATGTCAGCGTGAGATCAGTATGATCTTCTTTTGACCTTGTTGGGCTACATACTAACCGGTTAGAAAGAACCCTAGTTCAGTTTGGAAATAGTCCTCATAATTGCAAGAGGTATCTTGGTCTGGAGGATAAACTGATACTGGCTGATTCCCAGCTGAGAGCTGGGAGCGTTCTAAGTTCTCAGGAATCTTATTCAATCCAAAATGTAACGTTTGAATCATGGAATTATGGTGAGCACTGGTATTCATCTGTCTTTAAAAAGATGATTTGTTCTTGGCTTTTCTTCAATTCTGTATGACTTGTGTAAAGGAAGTACTTTTTTTGTGGAGCAATACCAGCAGTGGCTGTGCTGGATGAATGTATGGGTCTCTTTTTTTAGTGGGGGAAAGCAGGGGATTGGCAAGAGTGAAACCTCAGCTGTATCTGCTTCAGAGGTACAAAGTGCTGTCATTCCTTCTTATGCAGGATGATATCTGACATCAACCTTTAATAACTGACATAGGAATACACTCTTTAAAGACAAATAGTCCTGGCTAGGAGTTCTCTCTGGCTGAACTTGCACCTTAAAAGTTAGCTTCTGATAGAGACCAGGTACAAACACTGATTGAAAGTGGCTTTTATTTATTGTGTTATTGAGCCTGATGTACTAATTAATGACCTTTAAATACAAGTTGCTTAGAAGGGTCAAATTGGCATTTTGTGGGGTCTTTACATATATTTATACTTATGAACTGTTTTATCCTATCCCTATGAAGTGTGGGTTTTTTCCCTCACTGATTTTTTTTATTTTCTAAGAAATCCAGCAGCTGTGAGTCACGACTGTACTGATAATTTTGGATTTATGGTTAAACATTTTTCTTAACAATGGAGATCATTAATGAAGAGATGCCTCACTATTTTGATGCTTATAGCTGATGCATCAAAATAGTTCTAACTTACTTTGAAGTGAAGATGAAGGTCATCTTAATAACTCTTACCTATCTCCTTCTGCTTTGAGTGTGAGGGGGAAGTCATGCACAAATACACACGGTTTAAAATTAAACATGAGTAAACAAAAAGCACTGACATTTGCCTGGCATAATGCTACATGGTGCAAAGTTTTTACTGGAAACATCATCTGAAAAATGGCTATCTTAAAACAAATAATCTCCTCAAAAACTTCACTTTTCAAAGTCCAGGAAACTTGGATTTCTTTGATCCGCGTTTGTCATTGATTTGACAGTGTAAATTAAATGCTCTTGAAGTAAACAGAAAACTTCTTGGAGAGGAAACAGTGACACAGTAATAGTGTTAATAAATCTCTTCAAAGAGAGGAAAACTTAAGCTGCTTGGATAAACAAAGTTAACGCCAGAAATAAAATGGTCATTGGTGGTAGAGAGGTGCTCTGAAACACAAATATTATAAATTAGCAGAAGATTACCTTTCATATTAAACTAGCACTGGCAAGAAGACCAGATATCTTCATGGTGAAGTAATCTCCAATCTGTTATTATGCTGGCAGATGTTAGTGAAACCTGTATCTGTATGGAGACCGCTCACTTGGCTTCTCTGTAGGAAGGAGAACTGTAAGCAGCACTGACAGACTGACAGCAGAATCTCTACTGGGAAGGGATAAATGGGAGGGACGGAGAAGTAATTTTTGCTCTTCCTCAGCCTTTTCCAGTACAGATGGCTGCTGTAAAAAGCAGAAAACTACTGGCATCTATTGAGCAGCTCCTGAGCTCAGCTTGGCTTCTCAAGAGAAAGTTTGGGACTTGGGTATGAAATTCTGAATATTGCAGGAACTTTGTCCCAGATTTCCTTAAGATTCCTAGATCTAGACTTCTGTCAGCTTGTAAGATCCCTTCTCATGAGCTAACTGGAAGGAAATTTCTGCAGGTAAGCAGCAACAAACTTTGCTTTACTTGGATAAGGCTCCAAACCCAGGTCTTGGCCCAGTGTAGCTGCTCTGAGTGCCATAATACTGCCATCTGGATACAGACTGAATTCTTTCCCACACTCCAAATGTTGTTTAACTCATACAGGCCACTGTTATCCTCAGTCATGCCAGGACATTTTGTGGGAGGCATCTCGCGTGGGCTCAAACAGTGCCAAAATGTATATTAATAGATAAACAGTTCAGTTACTGCTGCTTGGGCCCACAGCCAAGCTCTGTTTAGTTAATTAGAGGAAAACAGTAAGTGCTCTTAAGAAGTTAAAGGGTTCCCTTACTTCACGGACCTGGGAGGAGGGCCTGTCACCCCAAGTGATACCCTAGGTAAAATGAACATAGAAAAGGCAGGCCAGGACTTCAAGAACTTTCTCACCCAGCTGATGTAGTCAGGAATCCATCTGATTTACTGTTTTCCTTTTTACCTAAGGTTCATAGCTTTGCTCTTCCATCTTTCTTTACCAAGAAAAATCAGGTGACCTGCTTTTCCTGCCATGACAGCTTTAGTCTTTGGTGTAGATGCGGAGAGAGATTAAATTAAAAATAAAAAATAAAAAATTATCCAAAACAGGGGTGAGGGTTTTTGAGGGGATGTGCATGTAGCTTTATATAGGGCATATGCTATGGCCAAAATGTCATATCAAATGTTTTCCACTGCAATTCCAGGCTTAAGCAGGGCGGACAGAAATGGTCACTGACCAGCTGTGACCAGTCGCAGCTTCATATTCCTATGCATGGGCAGGTATTAGAAATTCCTGCTTCAAGGTTTGTCTTTATCCACAGATTTTTACTAAATTCTGATTAAGAATGGCAAATATTTGTGCACAACAATAAGACAAGATTCTTTGCCTGCCCACTGTCCCCACCTGAGAGTCAGAATCTGCTTCATCCGTGATGACAGGTTCTTCAGAGGCCACATGATTCAATATGCCGTTCTCTCAAAAGTGGGAAGAAAATCTTGATGACATTTGCCTTTTATTATTGACATGTGCAGGAGGGATGTGTTTTACTATGGTACAAATTGCTTATTGGAGTGCATCAAAGCTACTGAGAAAGGGTATTACTTCATATAACTTCATTTACTATCCACGATTGCTGCTCAGCAGTCTGGTCCACAGATGCACAAACAGGCAGGCTTAGGTTTCAATCAAGTGCTTTGTGAGTGTGGTATTTGCTGTATTTCCACTTGATTTCTATAAAAACAGAAGCCTGAACAGGTTGACCTGTTCAACCAAATAGTCTACTCAACTTAACAAGAATGAGATTACTTATGGTCTGTACAACAGACACAGCATGACTGGATTCGTGCCCTTCTGAGGTTTATTTTTTCAGTTGGATGAGGCTCCTAATCTGACAGTCCCCATGCTAAAGAGGGATCTCTATGTAAATCAGCAGCCTGTGCCTTCTCTGGAGGGAAGAGTAAGGTGGTCCAAGAGAACTCAATCAGGCAGGCTTTCAGCTCGTGGCCTGCCCTGCAGCTGCTGCCCTCTCATCTGACATGTCTTTCATCTGACGTGTCTTTCACCTGCCCTGTCCTGGCAGAGAACTTGGACATATGCTTTGCCACAGCTTGCAGTTTCACCCAAGGAGCCCTGTAAGAGGGTTTGTAGTATGGGATTCTGAGACACTCTACTTCATGTCTGTCCTTCTCGTTTAAACCAGCTTTGCTTTTTTTTTTTTGTTTGTTTTTCAGCGGAGGGGAGAGCCCTTTGTTAAACAGGTGTTAGTAAGCACTTAATTACAGAAGCATTTAGTAGAGTCTGCAGCTTCCAGTAAACACAGTCTTTTCTTCCCTCTTCCATACTTACAGCATGCTACTACCTACTGCTTCTGCCTGCTTTCCTGAGGCCGAGCAGATACTGTTCCATACGTGATGTGGGTCATGAAAAAGCAAAACGGTCTTTTCTTAAATTGAAACCCTTCCTATTCAAAGACACAGGAGTTCCCTGGGGCAAAGTATACTTTGTCATGGTTTAATAAATAAATATTTGTTCAAATGTCGAGCAGGATATTGCAAAAAGAACTACAATGTGCCTACTTGCACTCAAGCGTGTTACCAATGCCACCAGTAGTTTTGTATGTTGCTAAGTATCTCACAGTACACTATCAAATTATCTTTGTATTTACAAGACTGTATTGGCTTTCAAATGGCATTTAGCTCTGTAAAATAATGCTAAAATATGCAAAAGGCTCAGAAGATGAATATCACGAAAGTACAGGCAGTTCACACAGCGTGGTAAATAATTTTCAGGAAAAAAAAAATATTTGCTAAGCATTGCGTTGCAAATAACATTACAGCTCCGGGGAAAAAAAATATTCATGTCTGTCGGGGCTATTTTACAGCACTAAATAATGTTTAAATCTGTTGTTGTTTTTACTAAGCGCATATTTATTCCTCGGGGTAGAGTTCAGAGAAATTATCAAATATTTTAGAATGCATTAATGTTTTTGTGCCAGCAGTCGCAGGGTGAGATCTTGGCCCTATTGAAGACTATAAGACTCCCACTGTCTTTATGGATGCAAGCCTGGTGATAAGGGCGTTTTCGTCTTGTTCTCCTTGGCATCACACAAAGCTGTAGCCTCCACAGTGCTAATGTTCCAAGAAATCCTATCGCCAATTTAGAGCTCTACTTGGAGCACAAGCTGCTCTCCTTCCTAGGCCAAATTTCTCTTGACTTCAGTGGGAGGAAAGCCGCAGAAGGCACCAGCAACAGTCTACTCTGCAGGATATGTTAAGCTTAATGAAAATAATCGGTATTGTTTCAAAGACCTAGCTCCTAGTTACCATATGTTAATGGTGTAGCGTAACAGTTCTATTAAACAAACACAGAAACCTCTGTTCTGACCTGGTAGCTTGTAGAAAGGCTTAAATCAATATTGTATAAAAAACCTATTTGGCTGAATTCCTGCTGTTTCAGCTGAGGGACCTAGGGCAGTGCGCACCAAATGAAGGTTTGCTGCCTTTCCCTCGCAAGGAAAATTCCTAAATCCACTGCTAAAGCATTGCTGTTGGAGATGACCTGGATTTTTGTGAAATGCTGGTCTGAAAGGTGACACGGCGGATCATACCTTCACGTGGTAGGCTGCTGTGAGAGAACTGGGGGAAAAAATGCATTGTTCTCCTGAAGGACTTCAAAAGAAAAAGGAGAGGGGGGGAAAAAAAAAACCCAACAAACAAAACCCCCACACCGCTCAATAGGTGGACAGGGAAAAAAATGGGAACGGTGTTCTATTTTAAGATTACTTGCTCAGCTTCCAGAAGCTTATCTATAGGACAAGAAAAGGAATATGACTTGTAGTGTGTATAATAGAATTCAAGAAACTTCACTGAAGGTAGTGCTAAATGCACATTTTTTTTTTTTTTCAGAACTGCAAAGACCTGTTCAGTGCTTTCAGCAGGGTTCTATCTCCTGAGTAATTTGAAGTGTGTGTATATCTATGCATATATAAATATAATTCCTGAATATATGGACAACTCGATGCAAAGCAGTGATGGATGAGCCTGAGCGGGGCTGGGCTGGTGGAAGTTGAGGCTGTGGAGCTGGATGCTCTGGTGTGCTGAGCTGTGGTTTCTGTTGTTTTTAAGTAGAGCTAACATCTTGAGCTACTCACATATAAGGAGCTTTTTGCCAGCACCAAAGAAATATAAAGATGCTATCATGACAACACATTTAGAATACAGAAAAACTACTTCTGCTTCCTTGGAGACTCGGCTTTAAGTGAGCTATTAAAGGAAATGAGGCTGCTGGGATCTCAGTGCAAGCTTCCAGCTGGCTTTTGGTTGCTGAGCACGTGTGACAGATGGTGGGGGCACACAGAGAAGACCCCTGCCCTGCTTGCACCCCTGAGCCTCAGTGATGGGGGAGCAGTGCTGCTCCACCAGGACAGAGCAAAGGGCTGAGTACTGCAGGAGGAGCAGATCCTGAAATGGGTTTAAACATGTGTTGCACCAGCATCTGAAACATTAACCATGTATTGCATTGGGTTTGAACAAGTGAACAACCTGAAAACTGGACAGTGGCTGTAAGAGATTGCAGCTGTGCAGGCTGGAGTTATTGCTGTATGTACTTGGAGCACCACAAGGGCTGCTAAAAGAGTACAAGCTAAACCGTCCCTTTTGGCATGAAACCCTAGCTGTCCTGAGATCAGTGGCCACAATCGGGCTGTTCCCAGGGCTTCAACCCAAATTATTTCTCCATGGCACTCTGCTTGCCCTGCAGTCTGCGGGCAGAGTGCCCCTGGTCACTGGGTGTGTGGGGTATGGTACAGTGACTGAAAGCCATGCTGCAGCCTCTCTGCTTCTGTGCCTGCAGCAGTGACTGACAGCAGGACACCCACGGCCAGTGAGGTACTGCGCTGCACATATGGCACTGTACAGAGAAAGACCAAATGAGATGCAGGGGGAAAAAATCAGGAAAGGATGGGGGATACAAACAGCAAGTGATAACACTTCTGTGTAGGAAAAGTGATTGCAGCTGGTTAAGACAAAAAAAACAAAGTTTTTACTCTATTCCAATTTTATTCTACTGCATAGGCATCTACCACGTACGGTCAAAATGTCAGGTGGTTCTTCTGTCATGCAGTACTAAGGAGAAGTGTAGAGGAGCACGATGAACATCAGCTCTTGGCAGCTAGTAAGTGATGACATAAAATGCACTTATGGCAATCTCTAAGTATAGTTACTTTTAATTCATTTAAAAGAAAAATCTATTTACTGCAGGAGTATGATGTTGGCATCTGGGGCTGTGCTATGTTAATTCCTTTACAAACATAATGCTTGTAACTTCAGGCACTGCTCTGTGTATCTGGATGAAAAATTGCAGCTGTTGGTGATCTCTGTTGATAAATTCAGCCCAACAGATCTTTATGTCTATAAAGAGCTGTAGCACCTGTTACCAGTCTTACTAAAAATCTGGAGGAAGAAATAAGAAAATACAAAGCATCTTGTCACAGGTAGATGCCCCTAATAGATAAAACTGGATCAGACTGAAGATTATAGAGGCTAGATGAGATGGCACCTATTTATCTTATGCCTTCGTAAGGTTGTTCATCCCTTCTGCACTAACAGGATTGTTTACAGGTTTCAGATATTGTTGAACTCTAAAGCAGGTCGAGGTGAAAATGTGTTTCTCATAGACTACTTTATAATGTAACCCAGTAACTTTGTCTGTTTATGATGATCTCTACTCCAATTGCACTTGCTAGTCTAACGCTGGTTTAATGCCCTCACAGGAGGTACTCGTGCCAGCACGGTGGGCAGCTGAGGGGACGCGGGTCTGCCTGCACCTCGGTCAGCCCTCGCCCAGCACGTGCCGGTGCCTCACCACAGCCTTCATCCCAGGGCAGAGGCAGGCGGCCCTGAGCCCACGGCTGTGCACCAGCGGCAGGGGTAGAGCCGGTTCCCTTCTGTCGTGTTGGACTTCATGCAAGTTTATCTCCGTTTCACTGCTTGCAGAGAGCACCCTTTGATTACACCCCGTCTGTTTGCTGGTCTGCACAGGACATGAGAATGCGGAGATTTGGAAAAGCAGGAGGGTTTATTATTATTTTCCTCTTCCTTCCGCCTCGTCTAAGAACTATGCAGGCTGCAGCGCAGCAGCAGCATTTGTGTGCTCTCTTGGTGAAAAGTTAGGGGTAGCAAACCGAAGCTGCGCGGTCCGGGGCGGGCTAACCTCGGCAAGCGGCCGCCAGCCGCGGTAGGGCAGCGGGAGCCCAAGCAGCCCCAGAAAACTTTCCCCCTCTGGATATAAAGCACAATGGCTCAGATTAGCGCCAGCGCTGCCCATGTAACCGGCTGTCACGTCACGCGTGGCCGCAACTCTCCCCTTCCACGGGCGGGCAATGGCCAGGACAGAGAGAGGCCGGGGCTCCTCCCGCTCCCGCACAGCCTGCGTGCGGGCAGACGGAGCTCCCGCCGTCCCGAGGCGCTTACCGAGCCCCACGGGCCGCTCCCTCAGGCGGGACGGCGGCAGTCCTTCCCCACACTGAGCATCGGCAGCTTTCAGTCAGCCCCAGCATCACCGCGGTCGCCTTACCTGCAGGTGAGACCAGCTCGCCTTCGCTGAGCTCCCCGGAGTCCGAGTCCATGCTGCAGGTATCAGCGGGGCAGGGGACCGAGGGCGCGGCTCAGGAGCGCCCGGAGCCGGGGAGCGAGCGACGATCAGCGCCTGCCGCCTCCTCCTCTGCTCCCCGCCCGGCCGCCGCAGGCAGCACCTCGCTCCGTGCCATTGGCTGCCGGGGCGAGGGGACGGGCGGGCTCCGGGGAGGGGAGGGGATGGGATGGGAGGAGGCAGCGGGGGCGCGGCGGAGGAGCGGTCTGCCTCCCCGTTACACAAGTTTGGGGCCGTTCGGCTGTGGTTTCAGTGAGGTGGGCCGAGGGCTGCCCGACAGCTGAGGCCTCCCCCTCAGCTGGGTCTCTGGGCTCCAAACGGGACCGAACTGGCAGCGCCCTGCCCTGCTTGCCGCCGTGACTTGTCTTTCCCCTTTCTGTTCTTGTGGGCATCCCCCAACTTTCAGTCACTTTCCCTTCACTGCTCCTTCCTCTTGACGATCCCTGTTTCATCTTCTTTGCAATCGGTAAAAGGATATCAGAGGCCAGCAGAGATGTGCCACTTCTCGTTGCTCAGCAAGTGCCCTGCAGAGTACTGGAGAGCTGCGTGTGGCAGCTGTTGGTGGGCTGTTTGCCAACACCATTTGGTGAATGAAGGCTGTGTTGGAAGATTGCTTTGAACTGAGTATGAAAACTGTAGTTCAGATGTGGTGAGCTTTGTGTGTGTCCCACAGCACACTGCAGCCTTCAGCCGTCTCGTATGCCAGGTGCTTGAGGCCACAGGTTTGTTTCTGATGAGTCTGGGACTCCAGCAGATCTCTTTTCCTGGCCACTCTTCTCTCCTCACTTTCCTACTATTACAGGCCATATGTATCTTTAATTCTCATACAGAAGTCACAGCAAGACTACTTTTATAACTGAGAACTAAATTCTGCTCTAAAACAGACCTTGTGGATCTATTTGAGCTGTAGATAAGTTGCATCATGAGGGTTAGTCAGACACCTACAGATCCATCAGGTGCTCAGAGCCCGTTCCTGCCTAATCTCAAACATTTCCAGGGGCGGGGCACCCACTACCTCTCCCACAAAAGCATGTGGATCTTTGTGTTGCTGGGGATAGTAATACCCAAACACTGTTTTGATCCTGCATGTGTGAGGTTACCTGTTGTCATCAGGCTGTGCCCGGTGTTCTTGATAAATGTGAAGGCTTTTCTCTATGTTGTGTGTACTGTGATGAAAGTTTTTCTAGGCTAAGCCAGGAGGTCCTGCCAAGTTTGTTTCAGTGATGTATGGTTATTCTGTGCTGTGCAGGTGTAAGAATGACAGTTTAGTTCTCATTCAATGAGAGCCATTTAATGGAACCAGACTTTGCTTTATAGCTGCACGTGAATCCTGGTATGCTCCTCAGCCATCTAATCTGTCTGAGCTTGAAGAAGCAGCAGACCGGGAGCTTCCCAGCCCTGGAATGTACACACATCTTGAATTTCGATGCTTTGCAGGATTGAACTGCACAAAAGGCCCATTTCCATTTGTTTATTATTTTGCAAATTTTGAAGATGATCTTCAATGTTTAGAGTGAGAAGTAGATGTAAAACAATTTGGCAAGTTACTGTCAGATTCTGGGCCTGTGGTGTTATGAGTGCCTTTGTTTTCAGTTCCATGGAAACGAATTTTGACTTTTGTTTGTAATTGCTTTCATTGGACTGTAAGTGGTATTGCAAACACTGCTGATTATAGTGCAGTAAGTCAGTATGAGGAAAAACATTGAAATTTTAGTGATTCTGTGATTGTATTGTGAGGAGCAAATGCAAAATCTGAAGTGTGCGCATCGCATTGATTACAGGGAATCTACTAGCATGGTGTAATGACATAGCAATAGGAAAACACTGAGATTAAGTCACAAAAGTTAATCAGAGAAATCACAGCAAGAACAGAATCTGAGATCTGGAAAGAGTTTAATCTGTGTATCTCTCTTGTTTTATTTATTTGCTTTTTACCAGCAGGAGCAGAAATTAAAAGCAAATGAAATAGTGCAGTAGTTTAAGGCTAATGGGAAGGGTAAGTTTGTATTTAAAATCAATTTGTTTTCTGGACTGTTTTTGATTAAGTGATATTCCAGCAGTAATTTCCAACCCGCGCAAATTCTGGGTGAGGTAAGCAAAGCAGGGCAGGAAAGCAAAACACCAAAATGGTTTTTGCAGGGGTGTGCAATGGTGAAACTCATCCTGCCCAAAGAGGGTGTGTGTACTGCCTGGTACAGTGTGCTCTGAGTCATGGAATGAGACTGATGCAATGCAGCTGTCTGTACTTCCAAGGTAAGCTAGGCGCAGGCTTTACCCAGCTTGGTGTGGATTTTTGTTACCATCACACTTAGATGTTAAGCTCTGAGTTGTCACACCTCTCTGCCCCTGGTCATTGTTCAGCTGGTAGAGGGGCAGATCAGTTTTCATGATCCTCTGAAATGCAGAAGTGTTCCTGTGGTTTGCCTACAGTAGTTCATGCGGAAACTGAATCCCACTTGTTTTAATTCTTGTGCTGTAGGAGAAAGTCCTAATAAATATTGTGATGGAAATGATATAACTTAATATTGTCGTGCGTCAGACTTGTGATATATACATTGCGCATTCTCATTTCTATGCTGTAATTACTTTCTATTCCACGGCAAATGTTATTTCAATATTACTTTCCCTTTTTATTGCTGCTGACTGTAAAGCGGTTATTGAAGTCTTCAGCTATAACAGAACGAGCATATTGTTTCATTTCAAAACATATGGTTAGAATTCAGTTCCTCCCTCTGCCTGCCCAGCAGAGTCCGGCTCTTGGCTTAACACGTGACCTGGAAAATTCCATATGCTTCGAGCTCTGAGCCTCAGAGTTTCCAACCCATTGCAATACTGGTGCAGAGAAGAACACACAAGGTTTATTGACAGCAATATACGTACTAGTTAGATGTGTATTAAACTAAACCTCACATAGAGGAAGTTGACATCTTGTGGGCTTGGGGTTTTTTTTGGCATTTAGTATAAATTATGTATATTAATAATAATATTTAGTGTTATAAACTAAAGTGCTGCCCGTGGCTTTGTGACTTGCCTTTATTACCAGGGCTCAAGCACAGATTTTCAGGATGTTTAGGAACTAGAATATCTTTTCTCAAGGCTCACTTAATACACTTACCAGCAAATCTCTACAAACACAGCTGACCAGGGGAGCTGGCAGCAGAGCTGATGGGAGCTGCCCCATGTGTTGCAGGTACTCGCAGAGACACTGTGCTGTCTGTTGTGACTGTGTTGCTGTATGGCCCCTCCATTCATATTTCTGCTCCATCTGGTCTTGATCTTCACTCCATATGGAACTTATCTGAAGTCTTTTTCATTGTATCTGGGTGCTGGAGATCTGCCTGAGGGAGCTCTTAGGATCTGTGTTTTGTTTTTTTTTCTTTCCACTGCTCTATCTGCAAATCACACTTACGTGCTCATTCAGCTTTATTGTATTCTAAATACCTGCGTAGTCTAGCTACTGTAGCATCTATAAATTTATCCTTACGAGACTGTTGTGAAATATGGAGAATGGTGTTATGATTTTTAAACTCATACGTGAGTTGCAGAGTTCTACCTTTACTTTTTGAACCCTACCTGAACTCTTAGATTTTCTGTTTCTGCTCAGTAGAAAGCTGGCAAGCTGCCCCTGTGCCTTCCTGCCTAACATTTCCTCTTGCATACTGAGCCTTACATCCTATCCCATCAAGCAGACTCTCATTTCTCTGCTCATTAAATCACAGAACACCCCGTACATCACCACCTTTCTGTTTCACTGATCTGTTCTAGGCTGTGAAGACACAAGGGTAGGATTAAATCTTTTTGGTTTTAAACGTAGAAATGTAAGATTGTATGTTTTATCTCACAGATTGCTTTATTAGTATCTAGATATATAGCATCGGGGATGTAATATTTGTAGTATTGATTCCTAATACTCTGCATCACAGCTTCTGAGAATGCCTTTTAAGTGCTCTTTCCACTGAGTGTATTCAACAGAGCAGCATCTCCCACGGTCTCATATACTCATGGAAAATAGTAGTTGTCACCTTCATTAAATGGATACCCATACGTTGACATCATAGGGAAACCAGAAACAACCT
Organism: Alectoris magna; assembly: GCA_030625065.1. Lineage (NCBI taxonomy): Eukaryota > Metazoa > Chordata > Aves > Galliformes > Phasianidae > Alectoris > Alectoris magna. The sequence goes on along the minus strand of CM060570.1, from coordinate 11,253,868 downwards.
GAAATCTATCTGCATAATTATTGGCAAAGCATAATTACCAGTACCAAAGACTCGCAGTTTCTGTGTCAGTACTTCTGTCATCTCATGAACTATCAGGTTCTTACTGATGTCTACAAGCCAGCCAGTGGGTGTATACACATGTGTAGGTTGCTCCAAAAGTAACGCCTCCTATTTATTTCCACAGAAATCAAAACAGATACAAAAAGGACAATAACATTATTTGATAGAGAAGATTCTCAGCTACAAAACGCTGTTTCTACATTGACACCATCATTACCCATGCATTTTCATAAGCAGTGAACAAGAGTCTGCATGTCACACTCATTAGGGAAAAAAAGAGTTCGCACAGCTGTCTGGAACATGGCTTGTCTTTCACATTGCTGTCACCAGAGCTGAAATACACCACCTCACATCCTCTATTTGGTCTCCATAAATGTTCAGCCAATGTTGATGAATATCTATGGGTGCTGTTTTTTTCCACATGAAGGAATTCAATTCCATCCCTTTGCTTCACATGCATTTTCATGTCAGATGCCATTTTGTCAGACTTGCCCCTCAGCTGCCTTTTGTCATGCGGCAACAAAACATAATGGAATATTTTGGAAAGGCTCAGCCTCTACTACCATACCACCAGCATCTGCCTCTGCAATGATGGGTTAATGTAATAAAATAGGAGGTGTTACTTTTGGAGCAACTCTTCTACATTTCTGTGCATTTGTAATAAAGTTTAGTTGCAATAATACATCTGTGGGTGATCTGCAAATTCAAACTGTAAACTGAGTAAGAGCTGAAGTAGTGAATCCTAATGTGCCATTAGACACTCAAGGATGTAGAGTGTTGACTCTTCTCATTTAGGCAGTATCCATATATCCTATGCCAGGGAGAGAAATTCCAAAGAGTGCTGTATTTTTGCCTATATATATATTGATGTAGTAAGGGATGCAGGGCATTGGTTCTGAAAATGTAATGTTGTATGGACATATTTTTAGCAATTGGACTTGAATTGCGTTCTACCTTGGTGGTGTGGACTTAAAGAAGAGCTGAAGGAGCAGTCACAGCCAGACTGCATCCAGGTACTGGTGCATAACTATGCTGTGGCATTTCTTGGTGCTTTGAATTTGAAGCTAGGGCTGAAGTTTAGCTTCAGTGTGAAAAGAAATAAGGTACATGTTGGAAATGCAATATTTTTGTTTTTCTTTTCACTGAACTGCATTGCTCTTGGTAGGTTATCAGAAAGTATAATTTCGTCAGCTGATATTTTTCACCTGCTCAAAAATAGATTGAGCCTATGGGTTGATGAGCACAGAAGTTTAGCAGAAACAGTTAGAAGTTGATCAGATCCAAGTATCTTCCTCTTCCTTAAAACTGTAGGCTATTCTTCTTCTGTCATCTTATAGAAAAAAGACTTCCATCAAAGCTGAATGACATAAACGTTTGTGCCCGATCTTTGGCTGTTAGATTTGTTGCTTTTCTATTCCCTTAAAAAGTAGGGTTTTGTTTGTAGATCATAGCTTTCAGTATTGAACCTTAATTTGAATTTCCCGAGCATTTTGCATTTTTGTACTCCTTTAGTGATTATTATTATTAAGATACTTCGCCATTATTTTGAGGGATGGTAATTCTTTCTGTGCTTAGAAGGATGCCCAGCTGGCAAATTGTCTCTGTAGTTTGCTGTAGATTAACAAATCCTTTCCTTCATAACGTTCCATTCTAAGTAACGAAAGCAATGAAAGCTATCTTCTGAAAGTGAAAATGCACCCGTTAGTTCTGTTGGTGGAAAAAGTTCTGATGAAACACTGTGCAAATCACATTGGTTAGGCCATGACTCTCCTCTGTGTTCATGGCCAGGAAGTGGGCCATTATTATTTCAAAGGTCTAATAAATTAGATGCTTATTTAGCTTGTAATTTTAAATTTTGTTATTACTGATCCTAAGTGATTAAACTGACTAGCCAGAACATGAATCTTCTTTCTGCTTTCTCTATTCTAGGTTGGGAGAATAAAGACACTATTTTAAGGGAACTGGAAAATACTGGAGGGAACAGGCTTTTTTTCCACCTCATTCAGATGCTATCTAAAGAAAGCCAGTGGAGAGTTGCCAGTTAAAATCAGGTTTCCCTCTACTACTATACATTAATTTTAATTATTGAGGTGGTTGCTGAAGTTATTTTCATGTCAAATTCCTCTTTTTTCCATGTTTTGTTGGGTTTTGTTTTTAATTACCTGAGTTGCTTATCTGATTGCTATGTTTAACTATTGATTGTGGATAAGTTGCAAGTAAAATACAGTTAAAGCAGCGACAGATGCTGCTTGTTGCTGATCTGTGTTTCAGCAGGCTGTGAAAGTGTTTTCAGCTTCTAGCCAGTAAGATGGGTTGTTCTTGTGTTTTCATCCTTGATTTCAAATTGTGTGTAGGAGAAGGATTCCACAACTTCATGATACTCTGAGAAAGCAGAGAAAATTTTGTTGCTAGGGGACTGAGGAGGACCTATACTGTACTCTTTTCAGAATGGTTTTATATACCATTATTTTTTCAAGGTTTTTATTTTGTTTTATACGTAAGCGAATAACAAAGTCTTTTTGTTCCTTTTTCTGTACTGTTTTCCTCTGTTCAACAGAGATAAAAGAAACCAAACGTTTCATACTGTTGGGTTTTGGAGGCTGAAGTTTATTCACATCATAGCGTTGCTTAGACCTCTTAAATTATTAGGATCTGGTATATGATGCTTTCTTACAAAAAAAATCCGGGATCTGCAAAGGATTGCACATTTAATTTCATAGCACTTCTCAAGTTAGATATTATGAGAAGTCTTAAATTGTGCAGTGATTTGCAGCTGACCAGATGCGGCGCTCCTTTGTGCTGGGTGCTACTGCCCTCATTTTAGAGCCATCTGACTTATCTACGCGTTAGAAAGGCAGCAGAATCAATGCTGGGGATTTCAGTCCAAGAATAATACACCTGTGACTGAAACAGCAAAACAATTGCTGAGATCAGTCGTGGTATAGAACTTCTGATGAACACTGTAGGCCACTTCCAACTACAGGTTATCATAAATGATTTTTTTGTGTGCATGTGGAACAGTTCACTGACAGCCATGGAATTTACTGCAAATAGTACAGTGTTAATAGACTTGTTTGTGGTTTCTACTGAGCTTGATGTGATTTTAAGGACAGTATGGAAATATCTTCATCTGACAGTGTGTGGGCATTACTTCATGACCATTTCTAAGAGCATGGCAAAAGGCATTCTGCTAGCCACCTATCTATAAATAACTAAATATTATCCACCCAGACTTAAAATTGCATTTTATGGGTAGTCTTAGGAACATGCAACATGAACAATTAGATTACATGTAGCCCTACAGCATTCCCAGTAAAGAGAATGAAATTACTTAGAAACTTGCTGTCCAGACCACTTCCAGGTGAATTATTTCTCTTGCATACGCATTTGAAGAGTGCAATGTACCTTTAAAATAATATATGAATGTCTTGAATTCACACACATCACTACTGTACAAGTTGTGGATAGACAGAATCTCACTGGAAGTACTCAGCATGTAACCAAACCTGAGGAGACTGTGCTGTGTTTCAAAATGTGAGAATGCAAGCCCTCTTTCTCTGTTCAAGGCTAAGAAGCCCACTTCATTACTGAGATGAGAAGTAAAGCAACAGATTTCAGGTAGTATCCAGGAGCTGGTTATATAACAACACTTTCAGTTCTGCGTCAATGGTTAAAATGAGTAGAAAGCTTAGTCACTGTAGATTCACTGTGGAGATCACAAGCCTAAGGGCAGATCGACTGCTGCAACAGGTGTTATAATGAAAGAATATGAAGAACGATGGGAAGACATCAAAAGGTCTACAAACATAAATGCTGCAGGAGAACATCAGGGACCAAAGCAAGCATGCTCGTTGATTAGCTAAAGAAATAAGATTCCCACTGCTGTAGAAGACAATTGTTCACAAGAATTCACACACAATAAACCTCAGCTCAAATAATGAGACCACATGCTCCGAAACTGCCTCTGCAGAACCTTATTAAAGCCAGGTACCACTCAGCTCTAACAGCATGCCATGTATTTCAAGAGAAGGATCTATAGCATATGATGTTGTCCAGGAGTTAAAAATGTTTTATGTGGGGTAAAACTGGACCTGGGTAATCTTTGTCATTTATTATTATTATTATTATTTTAAATGAAGGATTAAGTATTCTTTGTTCTAATGAACTCTAGGAGTGTGTGAGTTCTAAAAAGCAGCATTCAGCGCTGTCAAAGAGGTATGGATCCTGTGGTGTCGCTGCTGCTTCTTTACAGCGTTGCAGGGCAGGAGTGAGGACTGATTCTGAGTTTGCTGAGGCACTGTTGCAGTCAAATGATGTGAGCTACAGGAACAAGCAGGGAGGTGTTCTCCTTGCTTAAGTGGTTATGCAGATTCTTCCTACTAAGGATGTATTTTAGAAATGAAAGCAGATTTAAGAAATGCATGAGCATGGACAGGTAATGCTGTAGATAGTGCAGGGCCACACTGTACACCAGCCAGACTTACTCTAGGATGGCAAATTCAGTTTCAGAAGTGGATTTCTGTTTAAAGTGAGATTGTCTTAATGCAGAGAAAAATACACGCTGTATGAAAAGGCAAGCTTGTGAAGCGCTGGACGAAGAACATGTGGGCTGGATTTAAGCAGTCCATTTGTTATATCTGCCACATGCTATGGTGAAAATCCTGAAATACCTCATGTAATGACTCATCTGATATTAAGATGCGTCAGTGTTCATAAACAATGCTGTTCATCTTGTATATGTGCAAGTGTAGGTGGAAACTGGAGTTCTGGTTGTGATGACTCAGCCTTTATTCACTGTTTCTCCTATTTCTGATTTATGGAGAACATCTCTCCTTTCCTGTGCACTTAGATAGGTCAAGTCCCAGGTTGGAGCAAGGACTGGAATATGGTTGTTTCCTGGAATAATCTCAAGACTGTTTCAGATATTTGGCTATTAAAAACTCAACCTCCTGTTGTAGATGGTGATGTTTTTGTTTGGCTCGTGTTTCTTCACTCCCTTTATTTATCTGTTCAGGATAATTAGGAACTTTTACCTGCTCCTTTTTCAGATTTTACCTGTTATTATTAACCCACCTTTATAGGTATAGCTAAGAGAAATATGCCTTCTATCAATTTCATATTCTGAAAAAAAGGATTCTCATTTATCTCCCCAGAGTACCTTGATAAGCTGATGACCAAATAAGATACAATGCAGAGTGTTTATATAAAAATTACGGGGAAAAGAGCAAATAGTTTTGTTAGTACCTCAGGCCATGGTTTCTAAATTGGTGTCTATCTAAATTTCCAGCATTTTTTTTTCTTACAAGGAGCTGTATCATTTATGATCTTGAGACTGTAACTTCAATAACCTTTCAGCTGATACAGTCTCCTTGAATGAGGTATGGACACGGTGTACTACCTTGTAATAGTACCAAGTTTGGACTTTGCTAGATACGAACTGTTCACCATTGACTTGCAGGCTGCATGCGCTAAGTATAGCCAGCAGGTGGAGGGCTGGGCTATTTGCTTAAAACCGAAATTCAGCCATCCGTTGCAGACACAAACTAACTGAAAGCTTTCATAGTTCTGGTGCTTCCTATTACTTACCAAGTAAAATACTGTGTTTTAAGATGGCCCTCACTAGGATTGTCTGAACTATATTTTCTTCCCAATGATACGTAGCTCCATTTGTGACTTTGAAACTTTTGTGGTAGCGCTGAAGAGCGAACTGATGATTGCAAAGTTGGAGCTGGGGAGATGCTGCGTTTCTTTTTAGCAACACAGAAACTCAGAGGTCCATAGAAGAAATATCTGCTGTTCTTGTTACAATGCAAAGGTTCATGGTATTTTCTGGTTTCTACTCTGGGTGGTTACTGCCTGGTGGGAATCTCCTATCTCCTCTTTTTGTGACCTGTTTCTGCTTTGAATAGCTATAGCTATTGGGTACAGAAACTTACGCAAACTGAAAGCCTAAGCAGAGGGAGCAGCGGTGAGGACAGAAGTACTCGTGCCAAGTATTTTGGTATGTGAATGGAGTAGGGCTGCCATTTTGTCTTTTGCCAATTTCCATTTTGTTCTGTTATCTTGCACTCCAAACAACAGGAGCAACAGAAGAAAGCCTGTGTATGATACCCCCCAAGTTTTCCCCTTATCTCCACAATGGGTCTTCTGGATCCACTCTCTTTCTTTTTAGCTGGTCAACTATCCCAGCTTGACTTTTCCCTGGCTACTTACAGCCTGCCTGTAGACTATTCTCCTTTTGTGCCTCTTTAAAAAACCTGTTATTCAAGGCGCTAAGAATCTGCAGTGAAATCCTGAGCATCCATGTAACCTACTGATGTTTAGGACAAATGATTGCTCAGAATCAGTTAAGAGAGGGCATCTAGAGAGAAGGTATCACGACTTGTAATATGGCCATGCTAGCAACACAAGCTCAGATTGACCATGTTTTTCATAGCTTTGTAATGATGTCCTAATGAATATTTATCATTATTTGTGAGACCCTATTTTCAGCAGTTGTATATTATAGTAACAGATGACAAAATGTGCATTTTAGTTTGTAATAGAATTGTCTCTATTTTAGCTGTTTATTATGATGGGGATGTCACTCCCATTGCATTGTCTGCCATAGTAACACAGCTGGAGTATTGGCAGGCTAGCAAGTTTAAAGGCATATTTGATTAGCTTGTTTCTTGTCCAGATGAAGGTCTCCCAGTGGAAATGTTAACTCTTCAGACTGTTCATTTGTCTTATAGAAGAGGTGAACAAAGTTTTCCAAGCTTTTCCTTTTAGCATTAGTAGATTAAAATTCCTTCAGTAAAAAACAATGCAAAAATATTTTCTGAAGAAGTATTTAATTGTATTAGACCTATATCTATTTTAAAACAGTTTAGATATCCTATATGCGTTGTGTTAAGGAATGCTTGTTAGATGTATGCGCCGTAAGAAAGCTGTATGTGATCTTTGTATAGTGTAGTAGTAACTTATTTTGAATGATAACAAAGCCCTTTGCTGATGGGCCAGATTGTTCCTCACCTTCCCTGTATCATTACCGCACTGGATTGATCAGAGAATTAGTGGAGATGATTAGTGCTTATTATGCATGCAGGTGGCCTGGAGTTCTCAGCTGTTCTTCAGTCTTATCCTCTTCTTTCAACCCTAGTCGGTGTATTAATTCAGTAAACTTAGAGGACCTAGAATATATTTCTCATTCTAGATATTATTTCACTTGTATTGGACACTTAAAAAATAAAGAAATTAAAAAACTCAAAACCCTGCCCCCCCCCCCCCCCCCCAAAAAAAAAAAAAAAAAAAGAGAGAAAAGAAACCACCACGAAAAACACTACAAACCCATAAAACAAGACAGGATGGAAATGCTCATTAAAGAAAAGGCTTCAACCTAAGTTTCTGCCAACAGAAAGATCAGCTTTAAATAAACCCATCTTACTTTTGGGATTACTATTTCCCTCCTGCCAAATAGTGCCATTGGCCTGAGGTTACATTTTTGGAAGAAAGTAACTTCTGAGGAAGGTGTTCAGTTTCAGCAAATAACATTTTCAGATGAAAAGTTCTTGTAGTAGAGCTGACTGTGAATTTCTAATACAAGTACAATGTTACATTGACTTAATGCTGTTTGATGGATGAAGCCATAACTTTGCCTCTGCAGTGTTAATTTTGAAGCTTCAGACAACAGCTTTAAAGTTTAGCTTTAGTTACTTATTGAAATTTGAGTGGAGAAGGAATGATTGATTCCACCTTTTTCCAGTCTTCCTCTTGTTTAAAAAACAAACAAACAGAAAGTGTTGATTTTGCTTTAGGAAATTGTTCTGCAAATGCATTTTGGCTCTTAAAAAATGTCTGGAATGGTTTGGAGCAGGATCTCATTTATCACTTACACCTTCCAAAGAGTTAACAGGTAACAAGTATTTCCCTTTTGTTCTGTATAACGCAGTCCATTAAGTTTGTCACTAAGTGAGTAAGTTTCACTGCAGTGCATGTTGCACTACATCTGGTTTCTTCTTACATTCTCTATTTAGAAATAGAAATCCAGCTGTTACCATAATGAAGAAAAAAAGCTGTGCTGAGATTTTCATTTTTAAAAAGCACATTCCAGAGTACTTAAAGTGGGGACATTATTTCAAATGATTGTCCTGTAAGAGCATGCAGAAAATGTTAATAATATACACAAGAACAGATGCCCCATAGTAAAGTCTAACTGAAATCGGAAGAAATTAACACCCAGTTTTCTGACATGCATCAATGGAAACTTTTCCACATATGGCGGCTCAAGCTTGGATGCTTACATCCCTTCCCCTTCATTACTGAACAAAAACGAAAATAGCACAATAAAAATAGAAACAGATTTTTTTTTTAAAAGAAACAATTGTATTTCTGTGTTCATTTCTATCCTTTAATGGTTTCATTTGCTGATCTGTGTTCTTTGCATAATTGCCAATGAGTTGAGCTCACCTTTAATCTCTGATGCACAACTGGTATATGCATAAATGCAGCACGTTAATGGATGCAACGTAATCCCAGTGCCAATTCCTGAACGTTGTTACTTTTGATCTTTCCCTTATCATCTTGTTAGCATTTTATTTCAGTTAAAATGTTTGAACACAGTAAGGCTTGGAAAACTAGGAAGATTAGGTAAGTGATGCCAGGTTTGGCCTGTTCTGTTTTAAAAAGAAGTGAAGAAAAGTTGGAATCAAGTCAAGGCCACTGTATCCAGTCCCTGAATTGTTGTGAGTAGTTTTGCATGTATGAATTTTGTGGATCTATGGGTTTTCAGTTTCCTCACAGTTCAGAAAGAAATCCATGTTACATGGTTATCATCCAAATATATTATTGAACTATCCCAGGCCAAGCCAGCAATGTCAAACAGCATTGCAAAAGAAGAGTTGATAAACTAAGAGCCCCCCCCCCCTCCTTTTTTTAGTGTGTAGATCTTTACCAGCTGATTGATTTGGTGTGTGTGTGTTTTAGGAATGTAATTTGAAGATCTTATATTTCTAAACTAACCTGAGGTTTAGTTCTTGAAACAAGGTTTATAGAAGTTGTACCTTTCAGTCTCTCAAAAATTATGATTCCTTTGGTGAGTGCCATGCATTAGTTATGGTTCTTTCTCATCCAGAAAACAATGGATCAATTATATAAATTATTTTAGTCCTGTGCCTCTGCTTCCCAATTTCTAATAAAATTTAATTACCAGAAGATGCAATGCTCCTTTTTAAAAAAGTTAATTAATTTAGTCTTCGTCTGGATTTAATCATTCTGAGCACTTAATTGCTTTCAGTTCGATAATTCAAAATCATATAGTCAAGCAGAGATTATGAACTATGTTAGCATCATTATGTACATTTTATGTTGTTTCAGAGAAGTTTTGGATTTTACCCTTTCAGCACCTTTGAACACTTGCCTGAGGAAGAAAAATAACAACACAGAAAACCAGAATTCCCAGTTTGATCTGTTGAGTTTTGTTTTGTTTGGATTGTCTCATTTTCATTTGGCCAAAGAGTACTCAGAAATTTCCATTTGTGTGCCTGGTTATGAGAAATAGATTAAAATCCCTCCTTTTAACTGTGTTTGACTCTTAGGGGAAGCACTATTGAATGGAGCGTGGGAAAGGACAGGTTCAGGCTTCCTAAAATATAGTTGTTATTGAGCTGTGTGTCTATCCTCATGTGATTTATCCCTCGAGCCTTGAAGGAAAAGGGGCACTTTTGGCGATCAATCAGTGATATCACTGTTTTCTGTAGCTTCTGCCATATGTCTCAAACAGTACTTCTGGTTCTAAGATGACTACAAGTACCTAAATGCAGTTATTGCCATGCTGTGCTCATACTACTGAGTCCTACTTAAAGGAAGGTTCAATGTGGAGTCAGTGAAATGGCATGATTTTGGAGCATGGACAAAGCATGCTCAAAGCTTAGACATAAGCATAAAGATTAAGTAGTGAAGTTAAAAGACTTTGACCCCCATACTGTTTGAATTTCAACTTGGCTGTGTGTGATGCTGTGTGAGAGGCAGAGCTGGCACTGCAGTATGCCCTCTCCTCCACAGTATTCCATTCCATTGTCACCTACACAGTCTGTACTCAAGTTATGCACAATCAACTCATGGAAACTATCACTGAAAATCACATGTTCTAAGTTTACGATCTTAATTTGGCTGCATTACAGGCTATCCAGGGCCACATGTCGGATGCACCCGGTGTAAACTATTTGAAGAAAGATGAGTTTGGTTTCTCAAAATGCTTGTGTGTTTCTGGAGAAAGAGATTTTTATTTTCATATCATTTTATCAATCTTTTTGTTTGATTTTTGTAAAGAATAAAAACTTCTCTAACTCTGGTAATAAACAAAACTGGATGGGTGAGAAGTTAAAGTGAGAATTCCTCCAGGGAATGGTCTTTAAGAAATACCAAGTATATTTTTGTGAACTATCACAGCAGAGACAAAGAAATTGCTTACACGTTTGCAGCAGTCTGCAAGCTTTATTCAAGAGACAGCAATGCAAATGGAAGAATATCAAGTGAGAGAATGATAATCAAGAAAAGAATTAATATTTCAGGAGTGGAATGCAGGCTTCCATCATGAAATTATTCTTCAAAAGTAGATTTCTTTGGGACATCCTATTACCATCTCCCTGACTTCAGAAGTTCTAAATGTGAGCATAACCCTGAGCAAAGAACACACTTCTGTATAGAATACACTGCTGTTCAAGTCCTATTCACTATTATTTTGCATCATATTGTAGATTAATTTACAAGATGATTGAATATGAACATGCATTATTCAAGGACTTGAACAAGGAGAATCTTCTCCTTTTTACTCCCAGAAGACTTAGTTTAATATTAGTCTACTCAGTGCATCATACTTAACTTCAGCTGCGTTGCGTACTACTGCAGTACTTTGTCATATTGATCTGCTGTCTAACCCTTAGAAACAATCTTAATATAAGCATAAAATAGATTGAAACATAATATAATTTTGTCAGATTATGCTGAAAGAAACAGAAGCAAAAGTATTATGGAACAGTGGGAAGAAAAGAATCTTTTAGTGATTTCTAGTGTCTGTCACTTGTATGCACTACAGGGTCTGAGAGTTTTTATTTTATTTTTTTTATTTTTTTCCCCCCATAAAATGTATTTGATACAAGGTTTTTATTCTCTGCTACAGAAGATCCCTTAGGCAAGAGTACTTGATGTAATGACAAATACTTTAACAGAGGTTACAGAGAGAGAGATTGTATTGACTGCTATGTATTTGTTTCAGCAGTATTTTCCATAGTCTAATCAACCAATTCAACCTGTATATATTTGTCTTGTCTTCTGGGTTCTGTAAACGTTATCAGGTATAATGAGTGGAAAAATTGCCGAGAATTAAGTGAAATGTGGTTGCGTAATGCTTGCTGCTGTGATGGAACAATTGTCTGAGGTTTGATGGTAGACAAAATATTTATGAATGGTCAAATAGCAGCTCAAATGAAAAGCAAGAGGAGGGAATACAATTTGTGGTAGGTTTAAAGTTTTTATTTTTTCATGTAGGGCTAATTGGTCACACTTTTCCAACAGGACTCTAATAGCAATATCTTGAATCTTGATAAAAGAGCCTTTCATGACCCACGACTTGCTGTGGTGATATAAGAGCTCCAGGTGCCATCTGACTTCAAAATCAGTGCAGTATGTCCTATATAATACCTAGTTCTAAGAGCTATAGCATCTGAAATATCTTCATGATAAGAGGATTCAGAGGAAAGAGAACACTTGACAAGACTTTCTAGCGCTGTCAAATGCCAGCCATTGTGCCCAGGCAGCTAACCTTGTCACATAATACAGCTGGGACATACTGTACAAGACCTTCACCTTTCTGTGTGTCAAGATTATCTGTTAAGTAGGAAAAGATCCCAATGGAAATCAGACTGCTGGTTGTCCAGATTGAGAACTGAACAAGAGAGCAGCCTACTACTCCTGGAGTAAATTATGTTAAGGTGCCTGCTCCTGCAAGTGACGCAGTGGTGATGGAACCTTTTAGAAAGCACAGAGAAAGCAGTGCAGAAAGGATTCAGATTTCTAAATGTCTTCAACCTGATATGTTTTTTCCATCATTCCTCTACCTTTCACTCTTCAGTCTTTTTAAAAATTTTCATAATTCATAAAGAGCTTGAGCTGAAGTGCTCAAAAGGAAAACCTCCCTGTGCCTTCAGGGGCTTCTTGTAGTCAGCAGTATTTGATTGCAAAGAACAAGAATCATTAGAGTTGGGTATTTACTACTAAAGCTGTTTTCTAGTGAGCTTTTGCTTTTTCGTAGGGTTATGTTTAGGTAATTTTTTTCTGTTTTCAGCCAAAAGCATAGCTGGTTCTCTTGTCGCTGCTGTGAATGTACAGCCCATGTAGGTGTGGGAATGACATTCTAATTTGGTGTAAGGATTATATAAAGTGGAAGTGAAGTAACTTTTTTTTCATTGAAATGTTTTCCACTTTTGTTTTTTGTAAAATGCAAAGGAATTTATTGTCCTCCATGGAAAACATTTTGAAAAGCATGAAGGTGATGTACTGCTCAGCTACTGCATGGCTTCCAGTTGTCGTGCTCACTGCATTCTGCGACAGCAAAGGAGAAGCAAACTGCAATCTGCTGATGCTACTATATCTGATCTTTAGCTTGGAAAGTTTCTCAAATTTTACTGTCTTTGGAATATTGCATGGGTTGAGATTTAGTGTTTTAATAGATATTTTTCTGAACCATTTTGTGCTAGACTGTAATTATAGATTGGCATTGGTCTGGACTCTATAATGATGAGGATAAGCGTCCCTTTTCTAATATTCTTTTGAAATACCTCTTACTATGGATAGGCTTGAAATCAGGATGCAGAGAGGATGGAAGAAAATAACTTAAAAAAAAAAAAAAAAGTCATTCTAAATATTAGCAAAGCAATTACAGAGCAAGAAGAGAGTTGTGGCTAACACAGTTACTCAACAGTTGAAAAAAAGGTAACAGGTCAGACTTGGTGGCTTTGTAGCTCGTAGTAATGAGAGAGGTCTCTCAAATAACTGACTGCCTTTATTTCTGGAGAACTCTGAAGTATTTTCACTTCTAGCTCACAAGATGTGATACTCTATGATATTATTTTTTACCAGTACTCTATCCTGTAGTGGCTATAACAAGCTGACCAGACAACATGAAATAAATTAATGCTGGGGAAGCGTCTTTTGCAGAAAATCTTGCTGAGTGTCACTTTGCTTTTCTGCAAAAAGAGAGAATAATTCAGAACCATATGGAAGCCTGATAAAACAGTGTCAAGAATCCTCTCACATCCATTCCAGATGGTTGAGACTTTCCTTGGAACTGGATGTCTCATGTAAAATTAGCTCCCTGTTTATTCTCAGCTAATAACAGTCACAAAGGTGAAGAGAAGACTAATCTAGCAGAAAGGACATGAGAACAGCAAGATGTCTTTCTTGTAAAATAATTAATAGTGAAAGATACAACTCTGGTGCATGAGCAGAAGGAGATGACTACAAATAAACAGTTCGATTTACTATATGCATTGAAACAATAAGAAAAATCATATTTTCTAATAAGAAAAAACTGAAGCTGTTAATGAATGATGTGCTCTGAAAAATAGTTTTGAGAGGAACAGATTCTCTTTCAATGTACTGATATCTTTCAACTTTAGGAAATACTCAAGGAATACTAACCTTGAGGCAAACGTTAATACTCCCCTAGTATGTGTACCATTTGTATGGGTCTTTATTCTGCATGTATTATTAATATTCTGTAAATATATTATACTGAACAGATTCCTCTTGAATACATAGAGACAGGTGCACAGCTGGCACAGAATGCTCTGAGTATTATAGAGCATATTCCTATAAAACAAGCACCCATCCTCAATATTAACTAGTTCAGTGTTTAATGATGCTATCAGATTTTATTTGCTCACCTGTGTTTTTGTTATGATGTCTTGATCGAGGATCCTGTGCAGACTGTCAGGATTTTTGCCATTGACTGTAATGACTATGTGAAAAGTGTGCACTTTCTTTTGTGCGCACAAGTACACGCTCAGTCTAATTACTGCCTTAAAACAATAATTCCTGAGAGATTCTTTAATAACAACAACCTAACGGTATAGTTGCCGTGGACAACTCTTACAATTGTTCTCAGTTGTTTATCTAGTGAGCAAACATTATTTTTGTGAGTCATTGTTCTAGGCCTGAAGATGTTGTAAAAAGTTGGCAAAAACATGTTGCTGATAATATGTGAAACCTGCTCTGTCAATTAATTGAAAACACTTTGCAATGATTACTTTGTTCTTGTTGCTTGACTTTAAAAGATCTTTAATTCTAAAGAGATACTGGAGGCTAGGGATTTAAAGTAGATCTGATGGCACTTGTTCCCCAGTTCATTAAAAAAATCCTGATACGGGTTTTTTTGTACAGCTAATTTTGAGTGCACAATCAGGTTTATTATCCACCATTGTTTACTATTATGGGATTATTAAACTGAAGATTCTTTGGGAAGTTTGTTGTCTAAGCATTGCTCCTCATTGTTTTATTTCACGTGTGTGGCTTCTGCCCTCCTTTTGAGTGTGACAGATGTGTTTAAGTGTGCATCCAATTTGATCCCAATAGAAGCGATTCTTTTTGTTTGATAAATGTAGTGGTTAGGGTTTAGTTGTCCCCAGTTATCTCAGACTTGCTCTGGGATTTATTCTGTACATAGGTGCTGCTGTTTCTTGCAAATAGAAGATTGTACATTTGATATTTTAAATTTTTAAAATAATTTAAAACAATATATTTGGAGTTTTTTTTTTCCACGTTCTCAGAAGAAACCTTAAGATTCATGCAAAGTTGGTGGGATTTATTTCATGAGATTTGCTCAGAATATTGAAATCAATTCTTGTGAACCACACTTTGTAGGTTCTGTGTAAAAAGGCTTGCTGAATAAATGTCACACTTCAATTTATTTTTTGACTCTTCTTACAGTGGGCTAACATATAAATATCACTGGACTTGCAAAGGCTCGACTGCAGAAGTATTCATTACAATCTTTTACTCTGATCTAAGTTCAGTCTGTGGTGTTTCTTTTGAAAGACTGCGGTGACACAAAAACGCCATACTAATTAAACAGCCTCTTTAGAAATCGGATGATGAAACAGCCTTTTGGGTTGGTTTAGTCTTCTATTGCTTTGTTCATGCTCTATCCCTGTGCTCAGTTCTACAGCTCTACAGAGTTCCTTGAATACTCAAAGATGGGTAACTCTTCCCTGTCTAATCCTCATCTGCCTGCCAATAAAGAAATGGAATTGTGTTAGCAGACTTCAACTTGAAAATTCAACATCTTGTTTCAAAATTTAAGAATGCTCAATGGTATGCTTTGAGATATCCACAAACTGCCTTATAACTTAGAGAACATAGCAGACTTAGGCTTTCAATATGTTATAATATTTGAAGACTGTTCCTGTATATCAATACCACATCATTACCTAAACATAAATATACAAATGCAGCTCCACGATTAGCTGAAATCAGATCCTGTTGTTTGTGTTTAGCAGCTAAATTTCAGAATGCTGGCATTCTTAAACTCCGGGAGGATGGGTATGGTCTCGATGAGCATGGAGAAAGACTAGGAGGGAATACTCAGTAGGGAATATAACAGTTTGGTGAGGTCTCCACAAACTTCCCTGTCCTGTGAATCCCATCTCTCACTATCTCATGACAATGTTTTTGTACACTGGATGAAAACCTTTTAATCCTGTGAGATCTAGTGATCTAGTTCTCAAAAACAATTTATCCTTTGTGTTGTAATGTGGTTCCTAGAGTAGTTTTTGGAAATGGTTGATGATAAATGACTCAAATTTAAGTAAAATTCAGAAGTCTGTTATATATTCTAGGTGGCCATCTTCTTCTATGGCAAAGAGCCCTAGTGAGTAGCTAGAACTGACAATGGGGAGCAGTAATTCCTTGATACAATTTTAAGTGAATATTAAAATAAACTTGAGGTTCTAGCACTGGAATATGTTAAGCTGTATACTTCCCAGCAATGAAAGAATATGTATGGCATGAGCCAAAAATTTATTGGTAATCTACCTCATAACAATATGTAAACAATAACCTTTCTGCTATCCCAGAGTCTTACTACATGTTTTGATCAAAGTATTGCTACTTATTATGTATTTCCTGCTCTACCAACCTTCGGTTATGTTGTTTGATCATACAATTTAGGTGGCACTAGACAAATATTTGCTGTATACTCCATCTTATTTACTCACACTCTTCACAGAATCACACAGAAGCAATATAAGAGAATGATAACACTTCTGTAATGTGACTTCTTTACATTATCCTTTATACAAGAAGGAAGATGAAATCAATATAGCTTCATTTTTATTTATACATCTGAGCTAGTGAAATTTCATTTGAAAACATTTCACTTCCCATCAAACAAAAAAAAACCAAAAACACAAAACCAAACCCATTTGCAGCTGCTTTCGTTCAGTAGCTGGATCTAATCCTTTTACAGAATTTAATAATGTGCTTTCTGAAATGGAAGTAAGTGGCAATTTTCTTAATGCGGTTAGCACCATACTTAATATTATAATAATACTGATTTATAATCTTCTCATGTCTCTGTTATATTTTGCAGTGTTGAATGATAGTTTCTTCTAATGTTTGTTGGAATGAATATGAGGACAAATATGCTTACAGGTGTTAAAAGGTGAAGTTTCTGAATATAGATGTTATGATCTGTAATTACTTGCCAAGAATCTTTCAATGGCTGATAAATGGAGAATGAAATTCAGCTCTATCTCCATGTCATTACAAGGTAGGGATACGTTTATAAAGCATTGAGTGAGATGCAAATTAGCTCTTCTAGAAATAAGGAGGAATGAAATGGCTGAAATCCTATGGGAGGTATTTTCATCTCTAATCAGGCATCTTAATGGTTTTGTGCATGTTGTGTCAAATTTATCTTTCTTTCAGTTGAGTTAACTGGTCTTGATTTTGCCCAGCAATTATTTAAAGAATAAAGAGCTATTATGGAAGTTCTTGGACTGATGAGCTTATAATTACTTGTGACAGCGTGGTGAGGCCACGTGGAGTACTAGGACCTGAATTATTAATTGAAGGATCACTTAATACACAAAAATCAACTTCCTTCAAGAACTGATATTTCGTTACAGCTTCCTGTTATACTCTGAGCTGTGGAAGGATGCCATAGACACACTAAATTAAATTAACCAAGCAACAGGGTAAAATAGCATATAAAAATGTCAAATTGAGGGAAAGAGAGGTAGTATAAAGGCATCAAATTAATTAAGTTTAGATGAATTATACTTAAAATCCCAACAGACCTTCACAGTTTTTCAGAAATCATTTTGGAACTTACTAAGGTTCTATCAACCTTGATGCCAAATGATATATATGGATGGATAGATAGATAGATAGATTCCACTTGGGTAGACTGGGAGAACGGTTTTAGTATGTGTAGATAATTTTCTAATGTCATTACCAGTCAAAATAATGCTAGTAAGGTCTGTCCATTGGTGGTTAGGTTTGTCTCCAACTGTGTTTTCAATGACTTTGGAATGGCTCCATCTCTACCTATAACAGTATTTAGCAATTAAGACCGTGGAAGTCTGGCTCTTTTAGCTTTTGTATTTCAAGAGGGACTTTGCTAACAGGTGAAGTTGTTCTTAGTGCATGGATAAATTTTGTGTGTGCCATCTGCTGGACCCTGTTAGCAGTGCAATCCTGACGTGTAGATCCTTTAATTGTACTTGTACCTCGCTAAAGTTATCGATATCTAATGAGGTGATACACGAATATGAACAGCATAGTAACATCTCACCTTATGAAAGCAGTAGTTTTACTTAAGTGTGGCTAATTGTTCACAAAATGCACTTCTACAAAGGTAAGTTCTTTTTCTATTTTTAACCCCTGGATGCATTTAAATTCTATTATTTATAGAGTGATGCAGAACTGCTGAGATCTTTTTTACACTATAAGATTAAAAGTCTGTGTTTGAAAACATTGGACTTACAAAAGCAGATCTCTCTCTCTTTTTTTTTTTTTTAATATCATGAAGGCTCACAATAATGGTAGACAGATGTTTTGAGCTCTAGCATTCTTGACTTAGCAAATTGAGGGTAATTCACTTGAAAACTGGTATGTCACAGCAACTTTCAGTCATATAGCAGGATTTATGGATCCATTTATGATCCATGGATCAGAGCAGATTTGACCCAATATATTTTTTCATTGTTTTGCTTTATCTGAAAATAATACAATCTGTTTAAATTGGGATTTTTATTTTGAAGTTAAAATTGCGTTTAATGAGCTATTAACTCAGTTGTGTTGGAAAATACAAACAGTTGACAATCTAATAAATTGACAATTGTTTATGCCTGTTTAAATTCATTTTCACCCCTAGAGCTTGTAAAATTCTGGGATAAATGTGTTTAAGAGTGTCTTACGATATTGAAAATGAATAGATTTTTTTTCAAGAAGTAGTGCTAAAGAGTTCTCATGAGTTCTAGTGTATGGTATTTGCTACCTGTATCTAGTATTTTAATATTAGAGTGTTTTAATAATTGGTTTGTTTTCATACGTGGACATACATTTAAACTTTGTCATCTATTTTGTTTTTAGGTTAGGAAAACATGATGAAACATAATTTAAAGCATGTTTTTGTGCATACAGACTTTATTTGATGATCACTTATTTTCTAACAATGTATTACATTCATGTGCTGTGAGCAGCCCATAATCACAGTGATGTATTAAACAGTCTTCAGGTTTGATTTGTGTTAATAAACTGAACATCAGTGGAATAGTCACTTGATAGGAGATTTGAAACATCTGTAAGGGTCACCTATACTTTTACAGTATGTGGTAATAAAACACAGTTTAAAATTAGTTATATACAATGGCATATATACATCAAAAAGATTTAAATTGTTTATGTCCACATAGTAAGCTTTGAAATGCTGTTTCATCAATTACTGTTCTCTAACATACGGTGAAATTGGCCTCATCATGCAAGTTTTCATGCAAATAGACCACTGTATAACAGTCATAGAAGAGATATGGAGAACTGGGCTCAGATTAGACAGCATCTTAGGTTAACAAACAGGTCCATTGTCAAAATATGGACAAAAATAACTACTTCAGAAACTTGAGGACCAGAATCACTATTTGCAAAGCATAAGAGAGAGAGTGCACCTGAATTACAGTGCAAAATAATTCTGCAGCTTTGCTGACAAAGTAAAAAGTGAAACTGCCTTTCTTTCATAGAATAACAACAGTAATCATGCCTGAAATTCCAGCCTTTAAATTTAACATTATATATTAAAAAAAATCAGAGCAGAGTGCATTTTTTCAACTGATTTCATTATTTTTAAATTTTAATGGAGTTTATTATTTTCAACCTTGAGAATAAATTTAATTTAAACCTATAACTGAGATAGAAACTAAAGAGTAAATGATCACTGTTCAAAATATTTGTGTGTGAAATAAATGAAGATGTGTAAAATTATAGGTTCTGTCCAAGCAAAAGAAGGTTTTTTCTTTTCCCCATCTGACTCAATTTCTTAGTTTAAAAGCTACAAAGGATATAGATTGAGGTTACATGAGATATTCCAAATGTTCATGCCACTTTGTCTCTTAATGACTAAAAAGATGGAAATTCTACTTATATGCATCTTCAAATACAGATTTGTCTATATTCACAGGTGGTAAGAGACTGCATTTTTCATGTGTCATTTTTGGGTACTGTGCCAATCCCATGGAGAAGCTATAAAAGTAATCTAGCTACAATAAATCATTCTACTTTCAAGTCTGATATATATATATATATATATATATAATTCCCGTAGATCACTTCTGTGCTGTTTTGACCTAAATGTGCAGCTCTTATTCATCAGCAATTCCATTCTGACCTAATTCATTACCCTTGACTGGAACAAACATTTATTTATTGGTTGTGAGTAGTTTTTGTAAGCTACTTGAATAAATCTTTGTCTGCCAGACCTGTACCTAAGAGCAGCGGTCCAAGAGACCAAATTAATTAACATAATTAAGTTTTCTAAAGAAGTACCTAATTTTTTTTTGTTTGTAGTTAAAAAAAAAAAAAAAAAAGGTTTAAATGCCTTTGGAGGAAAAGTTTTATATAAACCTTTTGTTCCTTGGTTAGTTTTATCAAGGCGCTTTATCCTGAAAACCTCTTTCTTTAAGTAATGTGATAAGAACACTGAAGCTTACTCAGAATGGAAAATCTTTGCCAAAGTATGCTGACAGTAAACCCAGCAAGTCTTTTTCGTAGTGACCAAAGAAGAAACTCATCATTAGGCTAGCGGAGATGCTAAAAAATATTAAGCTATACTCTACAAATTTCCATGTGTTTTCCATTTTCAGCAAGAAACTTGGGTAGTTACATAGTTCTTCTGTAAAGGCCCAAGTTTAAACCTGAGCCTGGAGGAAATCATTACCGTAGTTGCGTAAGTACATGTATTTTTTTTTTAGCATGATAGTTTTCTGTATTTTAAACCATTTCATAGTCTTAAAGTCAAATTTAGTATTTTTCAGATGTTTCTGAAAACAGATGATAAGAACTTTCTCACTAAGTACTGCTACGTCCACCTGGAGGGATGGGGGGTGGGTAGGATGAAACAGAAGCCAAAAAAAAGAGTCCTGGAATTTAGCGCACAGCAGGCAGGTGATTTTGACCCTCAAACATCTGACCTTGTGCCATTTGAAAAGCAAGGCATATCTTCATCTGAACGATGGTTTACAAAGTAGTCAGGAATAGTGTGGCATCACCTGACAACGGGACTATTTTGAGAATTTGGTCGTATTACGTTGCAATGGAATTTATGGCCAGAACATGTTGTGTTGCGTAGGCAAACAAGTAGATGTTTGGTATAGTGGTTTAGTTGCAACAAAATGTTTTATGTTATATCTTTACCTGGGAACGAAGGGCATTTCTTAAAGTGGCTGTGAACGCCCTGTAATGTTAATACTGATCCACTTTAGTCACTCTGATTCTTGTCTGCGTTTCTTGGTGTAAAAACCATCTCCAGCAGAGGCTGCCTTTCTATTGGGTGCATGGATAAGTCATTGTTTTTCTGGATGTTGTTAAGTCCTCTTCCTTTCATTGTCTGTACTCTGCATCGCCTCAGAAGTGTCACCAGAATAGCTTTCATCATTACCATGGCAATAAACTTGCCTACACAGCCCCGAGGGCCAAATCCAAATGGCTGGAAATAGCGTGATGGAACCTGCACAGAATAACATGAGGAATAAAATTTAAGGCAAAATTTTCTTGATAAAATCAGAAAAATGATGGGAATCTGTACTGAACCTATTATGGAGGGGGAAGAAGCATGGAAAGAACCTCTTAAGAAAAACTACTTCCCTCCTTATAGCTAAGGTATGTCTTGACTTCACACTGCTTTTTCTGTTACTGAATGGTACTCCCAAACAAGTCAGGCCAAAATACGGAAATAAATACAGGAAATAACTATGCCATTTCAAGTGCAAAGGTAGCAGGGAAGGTGAAGTTGAAGCAGTTGAATTCTGTCATGTATTTCATTTTGCTTATCCCCCGAGAACTACAGGGATTTTACCACAGGCTGTGAATGGAGTGAAGGTTTCACTCTAACGTATGTTAAAGTACATTTCAGAACTTCTTTTGAAATAACTTATTATAAAGTTCATAAATGTCTAAGCTAAATGTTAATGTTATGTAACATTTATCATAAAGCTATATACCAGTTTTCAAAATGTGACCCTGAGAAATGAGCAATTTTCTCATAAAATGTGATGCTGAAAATTTTATTTAACATTTATAAAATGATTATCTCCTGTTCTATCAACTGAAATGTGAAATTTAAAATTCCCAGAACTATTGAAGAATGTACAGAAAATTTCTGCTACTTTTGGCAATGCTGAATAGATAACTATCCAATAGTCCCCAGGAATGTGAATGTTACTGCTTATGATGTACCAAGGCACTCAGTACAAATAAAGAAAAGCAATTAGGTAAATTCTCTCTTCGTTAATGTATTTCACAATTAAAAAGAACATTAGCTGTGTACTTCTGATTTCCTATTTGAATCCTAAGTTGGAATATAGAAGGATGCTTCATATTGAATTTTCTGTAGAAATTATCCTTTCCCCTCATTTTTTACACTGATAAAAGATGTTTTTCCTGTTTAAATCATTTCAAATAAACTGAGATATTTACTTTTTGAAAAATGATAGATAAATACAAATGCTTATAATACAAAGCAAGTGCAGCAGCTGGCAGTACAGCTCAATAGCAAGCACACAGCCTGTGAAAATGGAAAAATATTTAGATTCTAACAATGTCATCTTATAAATAATGGTGTGGGTTGCTATTTGCTTAGAGAACTGTGAGAGAATTGTGCTCACTAGAATAATTATGTGGCAAACATCATACATCAAGTCGGTTAGAAAACGTGTGGTTAAATATTTGGTCAAGGGGAAATATTTTTAGAAGAAAAGTGTGCTTATAAAGTAAGCAAGAAATCCATTTTTGTGGAAATGTCTAGGATGAAAACAATGAGTGGCAAAATGGAATCTATTCACATTGAGTAGTTACTTCAGTAAGCTGAATCAGTTACTCTACCCTTGATTTTTCTACATGTTTCTGCCTTGAGCATACATAACATTTTCCCCATCATTCCTTAATTGTCTTCAGGTGTTCTACTTCTTTTCAAGTATCACAGTGGTTCTTCTCTTTATTTCTTTAGAACTGAAATTTCTTGTTGTGAATGCTTATGTGAGCATCTTCTAACATCTTAGGGAAAGAATCAATTTTGCCTGGTGATTAAAAGAATTCAGATTTGTTATTCAGTTGGTCAAAATGAGTTATGACAGCTGTAGAAAGGATTAACCCTTTAGCTTTAGCCCATACAACTTTAATACCTGACAGGCCACTAGACCATATAAAAAGGATGCTTATATAGCATGAAAATTTTTGCATCTGTGAAAAAAGGCTAACATTGAACAGATGAGATTCCCTTAATAGGGAAATTGGTAATGCCTTCCACTCCTGCATGGCTGGCTGTTTTTTCTAGAGATCTAGCTAACTGCCTCACAGCTGTGCTTACCAATGCTTAATATTTCATATTTTGTGTCTTCGCTTTCATTCTTTCATTTCCATCTGCACTGGTTAACAGTCAAAAACAAGGAGTCAAACTTGCCATGGAACTTGTCTCTCTTTTTTCAATGCATTTTTAATTCATTCATAAGATTACTGCTGAACAAACATATTTTTGGTGAAAAAACTGAAAATATCTGAAAAGTGCTTACAGCGAGAGCGGGGTTGGTCTCTTCTCACTGGTGACGGGTGACAGGATGAGGGGAAATGGCCTCAAGTTGCGCCAAGGTAAGTTTAGGTTGGATGTTAGGAAACACTTCTTTACAGAAAGGGTAGTTAAACACTGGAATAGGCTCCCCAGGGAGGTGGTTGAGTCACCATCCCTGGATGTGTTTAAAAACCATTTGGATGTGGTGCTCAGGGACATGATAAATTTGTTTAATCAGTAATCAGAAGAGCAGAGTTCTGAATGCAAACAATTTCAAGTATGGTTCACAGTAGTAGAGGATTACAAATAGAAAAAATTATTTTGGGAGTTGGAGGGAAACTTAGATTAAATGGTGTTTTGCACTGGGACAGTATTACCCAGGATTTGCATTACTGAGCTGATTAAAATTTAGGGTTGCCAATTCAGTCTATAAAACGTGTATTTTTACTTAGTGTTTGTTTATTTTTATTAATAAATAAAATGGGTGCCAGAGTCTGTCTCTTGGGAATTAGTACACTGCTTCACTTCACCAGACATTCCTTGCACTGCCTCAGCTCTTTATGTACTGCTTGCACGGCTGTAGCTCCCTAAAGCCTCTCTATTTCGCCTGGCATCAGAGATGGCGGTGAAGATGTGTGTCTTGGACATTCTTCAGTGGAATTTTTAAACTGAGATGTCTGCAAAAATTTTTGTTTTCAATGATGTCATTATTTTTGAATGATAAGACTCTTTGACAGGAAAATGCCCATCTACCTCTAATAAAAATGATAGTAATAAGTAGGATGTACATCTGGCTAGACAGGCACTTAGTCAAAGGGTCTTGGTCACAAGGGTCTTGATCAAAATAGGAGGAACATGCATTGTCAACAAATAATATCCAATATCCTGTAGGAAATAAGATGGAAAACTTACATTCTTCTCAAAGTTTTCAAGAGAGAACTCATTTGGTTTGGGGAAGAATTCCAGCTTGTGCATACGTCCAATGTTGAGAATAATGTTTGTCCCCTTTTTCACAGGATAGCCATCAATTACATCATCTTGTAAAGCTTTTCTCATGATTAAGTCCACGACTGGCTGGTATCTCATGCTCTCATAAATAAAATTCTCCACAATTTTGAGGTTTGGCATGTCATCACTCTGTACATCTCTGTCACCTTCAGGAATAAAAAGAATGGTGAAGCAGTTGGTTATGAATTTATTAGATTCATCATACAAATTCAAAAATATTTTGGGAATATTTTCAGTTCCTGAAATGGTAGGAAGTACTTATCAGGTTCTGAGTAGTTTTATGTATCCCTTCCTTTTGGAAACCTCCCCCCACCCAATGAGCAGTACAGGCAGGCTGGTAGCAATTTACAAGGAGAAGGCTGAGGTACTCAACATATTATTGCCTCAGTCTTCACTGGCAGTTGCTCTTCCCACACTCCTTGAGAGGGTTGGTTGGAAGGTGGGGACTGGGGGAGCAAGGTGATGATCAGGTTGGCAACCACCTGAGGAACCAGAGAGATGATGTCTCTCCTGAGCCGCCTCTTCTCTAGACTGAACAATCCCAGTTCCTTCAGCCATTGCTGGTAAAACTTGTGCTCCAGACCTTCACAGCTTAATTGCCCTTCTCTGGACATGCTGTAGGACCTTGATGTCTTTCTTGTAGTGGGGGGGGGGGGGGGTGAAACTTAACACAGTTCTCAAGGTGAAGTCTGAAATTATTTCTTTAAAATTCTAAAGATATGGTACTGCCCTTCAGCCTTTGCTGCTTCTTTAAATTCAAGGAACTGCGAATCTCAGCTATGATGTTTCATAGCTAGTGGTTGAATATGTGACATCTTTAGTACCTTCCTACTGCTGTGTTACCTTTCACTGAATTGTAAATACTATTAAAGTATAAAGGAAGATCAGGATGTAACTTGGTGTTTTCTGAAATGGTTTGAAATCTGAAGCGTTTCTTGGTAAAAAGGATTTAATGTAATTCAGAGTCTATTGTATGTTCTCTCAAATAACATTTGTAAAATCAAAAATCTTTTGCACCAAAGCAACAGAATAGCAATGGCTGGCAGTTAGTCTAGGAAGTTAATTGTTGAAGAGTTGTCAGCAAGTTAGTACTTGCCACTTCAAACTATGCAGTATTTGATGAAAAAAACATTACTTTGTAAGGGTAAAGGGCAGTTTATTTTAGCTGACTTCAAGATTTATGTACTCTGATATATAAGGATTTTATAGAGGTTTTATGTAGTGATGAATGTAAGGTTAACCTCTGATATTATATTCCAAGTACAGTAAGAAAAAAACCTTTGCACTGTGTACTGGTGGAAGATTTTGCTGCTGTTATGCCCAACAGGATTCAAAGTTTTTGCAAGAGTCGTTAAAGTGACAAGAAGGCTCACTGTTTGGATTTCCTGGATATTTCTGAATTTCCTTCAGTTTCAACGTTTCAGGTCATTCTTATACTATTGCAAGATAAACTGAAAATAATTTCACTGGAAATTCTGAGGTGATTTGTACTGCTGCTTTTATGGGAGAAGTATTTTTTTCCCTCAAAATTGTAAATTCTGATGAATCCTGTTAGAATTTATCTTAAAAATTGTTCATCTTTCTCTTGATCTTGAATAACTTTGTCCACAGAAAGTGGTAGTTCATATGCATTAGAGCAAATAGTTATGTTAGGAGAAAATCCTTAGAATTTTCAGACTTTGAGTGAGGAACTAGGTCACTGCTCAAGCAAAATTATATTCCTGGGTACTGACCTTGCAGCCTCTACTTACCCATGACAGTTTCAATTTCTCTCATCATCTTCTCCTCCACTGTGGGGTGCTCTGCAATCAGTATTAGCATAAAGAAGAGAGTCACAGACAGAGTATCAGGAGCAGCGATCATCATCTCCAGCACACACTGGTTCACGTTCTCAGCAGTCAGATCTCCTCTGTTCTAGAAAAATCGGGGAAAAAAAGTGGGGGAGATGTTGATTGCTGACCTGATGCCAACAAACATCCCATAGCAGTAGGATGGAATGGACCTAGAAGACGTTCAGATGAAAATGAAGGTCTTGACGGTCTCATCCCTTCTCTGCTAAGTAGCATTCTTTACTCTTTGGGATAAATATATGTTTTAATGGGTGTGTATGATCTTAGAGGCTTTGTTCTTATCTCAGATTCTCACTGATTTATTACCTTTTCCCACAGAGTATGGGAGCTGACAGAGATTATGCAAGATAGGATTTACACAGCACTTGGAGCCTTTGCAAGTAAAAGGCAATACATCAGGATAAAACGTGGGGGTTAGAGAGAGAGCATATCCCTGGATATTCTTCACTTGATAGTTTTCAGGATGCTGTTTAAGGTGTGAATAACCAGGATGTTGTTTAAGCCACCTGTTTGAGGGACACCTTCAAACCGACTAACTTGTATTCCTTCTTAATGATCTGAATTTGATAGGTATGCGATCTCTAAATTGTAAATTCTCTATTGCTATTGAAAGAAAATGGACATAAAAAATCAAAGCTGGCAATATTTTAGTATATTTTCAATACCTGTGCAAAAATCAGCTGAGATGCAAAATCCATGTGCTCATCCAACTTTTCAACAGTGGAAAGCTTTTGTCGTTTCTGTTCTATTAAGATTTCCATTGCTCCTTTCAAATCTTTGCTGAAAGTGGATAGAATCCAGTGTATTAATTAATATCTGAAGACTTATCTATGATTAGATATAGATAATGTTTAAAAACATGAAGATTATACCCATGAAAACATTTAAGGATAGAAGTTCAGTATTCTTAACAATGGCTACCTGGTTATTTGCAGAAGCAGCTACACTGAGGTATTTTCTCTTTCTTATAAAATAATTTCTTCTTAGATTGGACTGAAATTTTATTATCTTATTTTTTAGAACTGAAATATATCTATATATCTAAATGAAATAAAAATATATTAGCTTGATGATAGAGGGTTTTTTTTTCAGAATTATATGATCAGAAATACTGTGTCAACAGTATGCATTTTGATTTTGGGAAAATGATGTCCAATAGCTTTTATATTGCATTTTCAATTAGCTACAGATTTGAAGGCTACATTCTTCTAGAAAGACTGTTCTTGTAGGGGGGTAAATACACTTAAAATTCAAGCCTGGTAAGCTTCTTGTTATATACAGTATAAAACAGCAATGCAGAACATCAACACAGAAGAGGAAGTTTGTGCTTTTTACAAACAAGAGGGTAACAAAATCTATTTATTCCTTACTTAAGGAAAAAAAATATCTTGAAATGCATCGTCATGCTAAACACCAAGTTTTGGCTCAAAACTCAGCCATTAACTAAAGAAAGAATGTTATGGACACCAGTGATTAGAATTTGATGGAGGGTTTAACCCTCTTTTGGGGCAATACCATGAATTCAGACATGTTCTTGTTTCCAGGAACTGACAATCTGTGTCCTGCTATTTGTCTGTCCTTGATCAAATCATAAATGTAATTTCTCCCCAAAAATTTCCAATATCCAAGGAAAACCCCAAAAGGCTTTTCCTTTCCTTTTCAAACTGAACCAGTGATTTCAACTTAGTTTCATATTTTAGCTGGCATGACTAATATTTTGTTAAGTAAATTAGAACTGTGTAGACAAGAACTTTAAATGGCCCCCTGAGATCAGGCTCTTCTTAGCATTCCTGGGTCTGTAGAAAGTGGCCTTCAGTCAGTCACCATTGGAATTTTCACATTTTACTTTCTAAGAGAATAATTTGAAGAAAGATCTTCCTGGAAAGTAAGAATCTTAGGCAAACCTGTAGAAATTGTTGATACTTACGCTGCCTCTTCATACTTCTTGCAAAGCCAAGAAATCTTAAAAAATATATCGGGCTTTAATAGAAGAGCTTGCCAAGCATCAAAGTAGTTCTGAATCTTAAGTACAATGGCACTTTCTGAAAATAGATGTAAATAAACAGCAGTATAAAATCTAAACTTCAATAGTCAAACAGCAGAAATGCTTCAGGGAAATTAATAATGAGGCCCTGCTCCTGCTAAGTTGACAGGAATTTGATAAACATTTTGTATTAGATGCCATTAGGAAACAGTTATAGCATGTTGTATGTGAGGTATGTTTCGCTGTAAAAACTCTTGGTAGGTAGGTAAGAGGAGACGGTGTGTCAACCAGAGATGTTCTCCCATGGGAGAGCAGAAGCAGAGGTCTCTTAGTGTGTTGAAATGTGTTAATTTGGGTATCGTGGTAATATTATTTTGGTCAAATCGGTTTGAGGGTGAAAGAATCAGAGAGAAGATTGGGTTAATTTATTTGCAATCATTTCAATTGAGTTTTGATTCTTACATGGTGATAATGTTGGGATTGTAGCATAAAAACCTGTGAAAAGCAAAGTATATATTTTTGATCCAAAAATATTCCCATGATTAGAATTACTTATCAATTTCAGTAAATCATTTAGTGATACACTAGTGTCCTTGTTCTGCTCTCTGAAACAATAAATCTAAGAGATGTCAACGAACATTTCTTATTTATGCCCATGAAGTACAAAACAAAGCTGTTAGTACCATCCAAAGGGACCCCTAGGAAGAGCTTGTTAGATGTGTCAAGCATGATCCGTCTCATGAGGTTCAACACATTGACGTTTCCTACATCAGTGGTCACTTCTTCTAGTTTGTCCAGGTGAACAATTGTTGATTCAACACAAATGGCTATCATGCGCACAAGACCAGGACCAGACAGGGCTGTAAATACATAGATACAAGGTGATCAAAAGCTTGATTAAATTGTATATCTTATTACTAATTTGCTAGCAATTACAATGTTAGTAGTAAATATATTGTAGTTTAAGTGACTGGAATAAAGTCATTCTGCATTTTTAGTTAGAATGGCAACAAACACAAAGACCAAACTTCACTTGCATCCAGCCACTTTGTATGTAGTGCTAGATTCATGCCACGTTAGGTGCTTGGCACTATTAGTGCTGCTTTTTGGTGCAGGAGGTATATATCCTATGCACTGGCACTGTGGGAAGCCTGTCTCGCTCACAAGTACACTGAGCAGGGATGTTGGCTTGGGGGCTCACAGGGAGGGCAATCAACATTTCTGGGAACACATCTGGGTAAACAGCATGGAAGCTTTGCAATAAGCTGCCGGCAACCTATGGTGTTGCCGTAGACATATTGAAGCTTGCTCTAGAAGAACACTGTGCAGTACCCAATATTTGTCTGTTCACCTATGGATGCTGGAGATAATGTCATGAGGGATATTTTTTTTTCTTTTCATTTCAAGAACCCAAATGTTCTTCTGCTGTGTAATTCAGTGGAATTTTATGACAAGCTTTAGCTGGAATGGACTCAGTGCTGAGTGCTCCAGGTACTCTTATTAAATTACTTTTCCATGTAAGAACTTCTGTAATTGCCTGAAGTATATTATTTCATCAAATACATGTGGAGAGGGGTTGTACATTTGCAATTGAGAAGAGAGGCTGTCTGGGTTGTAAATTGAGAGAACCAGTACTTCTAGGAATAAGTAGGAAAGAAAGTATTTTTTTCTGCTGTCTTCAGTCAGCACAGATCTGCTGATAGTTTTCAATTGCAAAATCAAGTAGGAAAGGCCTGAATATCATAGGAAGTATGGACAGAAACTTGGACAGAATCTGCTAAATACATTTATGGAAGTGCGAGCTGAGCTAATGTGAATACTGGACTTGAAATTTCAATTATTTTTATACATGATTTGTTGGCATCATTTTTTTTTTCAAATTCCATAACAAACACAGTAAATGCAAAAGTACACTTGAAAAAAGTGTTTTGAGATCATGCAGAGAGAACTGGTCCCTCTAGTTTAGTTATGCAAAGGGCACACAGCATTTCAGAAAGAAACAGGCCGTGTGATAGAGTGGTGTGTTAATGCACACTGATTTACCTTTGGTAAAGAAGGGTCGGATCTCCTTCCAGTGTGCTGGGTTGTTATTAAATATAATCCCATTTTCATACATGCCAATGCACTGTAATCCAAGCTTGCTCCCAAATCGAGAAACGTAGTTCCAGTGTTTCATTACATGAAATACGCTTGAGGATCTGGGGAAGAGAAGTGGGGAGAAAAGAAAGCAAAACAATAAAATGCAATTTCATAGGTTGTTCATGGAATATTTTTTTCTGATACTCTCAGAAGTGTCGACTTGTGTTCTTAGTTTATGCTTGACATTAAATGTTGCTTAAAGCCAAATGTGCATTGATTGATATAGCTAATATATATATATATTTTTACTAATTGTGCACAGTAAATCTTTTACTACTGGGTTTTTTTGTTTTGTTTTGTTTTTTTTTATTTTAGTACTGTGTGTAATTGAATTCTAGGAGTAATCTCAGTAATTGCAGTGGAATTACTCATGATCCTGTAATGCTGCTTTTGCTTAATTACCTTGCTGAATTGGAGCCATAATCTTCAGGCATTACTCTCATTTTAAGGAGAATTTTAACACAGGAAACTAAAATTTGGCTTAAAGCTGTGTGGCAGTCAATCGATCAGCAATCATGTGTGATGTGTCATCCTAATATTAAATGGAATAGTAAGCTGTAAGCATCTTTTAGGATTAGGTCATAAATCTTTGTTCCTTTCCACTTAAAAAATGAGAGACTCCATCCAGTGGTAGTCTTTAGTAGAGACCTCAATAACAGAGTCTCTAAAGAAACAAAAGATTAGAAAAAGATCTGTGAACAATAGGGAATAAAAGGATTATGTTATGATAATTTTGTAAAGCAATTATCTCAATTCTACATCAGAAAAAAAGTAGCAAAAACACTGTTAAATCTATGGAACAACTTTTTCATATTATTGAAAATAGAAAATAAGGATTTACTTGCTAATTATAAATGTTTCTTCACCACTGATCCAAACTCTCACAAATTCTCCATATGTCTTGTTGTAGTAGTTGCAGGCGTTACCTACTCCCATCCAGAGAAATCTCCCATGTGAAATGAGAGGCCCAATTCCCATGCAGTATCCTGGCCCTAAGGGGAAAATAAGAAAAGTTTTCTCTTGTCAGCATTCACAGGCAAGAATATGGCACCAAACATCTCCCCTTTGGAAGCTGTCCTTTTTGCATTATGGTCCAGGTTTGCACTGGGCACCACATGAAATCCCATTCTGAAGTTTTGTCTTACAGAAACTTGCATCTGCATTTCTGGAATCTCATTTATTATCTCTGAAAACCTACAAGCCATTCAGTGTGAATACAGCAAATATAATTCAGTATTTCTTTACTCGACTTCAAACCAGTGCTTTGCAATAGCTTACAATTGGATAAACAATGGCTAGACACCAGAAAGAAGTGGCGTAGAGCAAATGCATGTGACTTATTTATTTGTGATTTTAATGACTCATTTGAGTGATCTTGGCAATAGCACCTATAAAGTTGAATATCCTTATGATTGTAATTAAATAGAATTAATTAAATCTCTCTTAATATATTTATCTTAGTCATTAATACTAGAATGAGAAAATAGATATTTAGAGGAAAAAGTATTTTAGTGCTGTGAATTTATGAAAAAAACATGCTGAAATAGGAGCTAAGAAAGGATTGATGAGCACTTAAAGTTATTAGCTAGAACCTACAGTAACTCAGCACTGAATGTCCTTACAACGAAAAGGAGAAAGTGGAGAGAACATTACAGAATTTAAAAAGAATCCTTTTTAAAAGGAGGTTTTTCGTCTTCACGGGATGCTTAATTTGCCTCTACAATGACTAAAAACCAAAAATCTGCTAAAATCTAATTTGCCAGATAGTACCGCCTGCTTCTAGTGCAGATAATTCAGTGAGCTTTGAGCATGCAACACATAAAAAGTAGGAATTTATAATGCATATGAAAATATGAACATGTAGAATTTGTTGGATGACATCGTATCTTTCTAGCAGATAAACAATAGAGGCAAAACAAAATGAACTGTTTATATGGCTAGGCCAGGTTCGTTAGGGAAGTAAGGTTAAATAGAGCCTAATTTCTTTCATCGGTTCCTTTAACATCTGCATTATTATTAGAAAGCTTTTCTGTGTACAATTATTATTCAGCATTCCCTCCTCATTTAAATTTGAAAAACAACAGAAATACTTTGGCAGTATACCATGGAGTTACCTTACCTGGTATTGATGATGTTTCTTCATGATTCCATATTAGAAACAGAAAGCAGACGAGAATGATGATAGGCACTGTGGCAACTGGCATCAAGTCTGGTACCAGGCTGGTGAAGTAGTTCAGTGGATTCAAAGTTTCTGGTATCATCTTTTCCAAATGATTCTGCTTTGCTTTAGGGGGGGGGGGGGGGGGGTAGAGAAGGGGAAAAGAGGCAGAGTTTTTTAAAGCTCAAAGCTCTATTCAGATCTGCTTGGTACCTTTCAACCTGCTGGAGGCCCTGCAAATGAGCAAATTACCTCTGAGGTAGCTGTATTTTATAATGAGACTGACTTGGACTGCTTGCCAGGACAGGCTACATCACAAGTTGAAAGAGACATGCAGCAGACACTCTCTTTGGCTGGAAACAACAAAGCTTCTCTGACCTTGATATGGAAGCTCACTTTTGGATGCTTTGGCTGTCAGACCTTTCATCTCCATCATTGGCTTGCCTGGCCAGTACTGAGGGTTACTCCTTGCAAATTGCTAACCAAAACACAAGAAATTAAACTCTCAGCACATGTGGAAGCACTGAATGAGTTCATCCATGGGCTTTTATCTCTGTTTCTTAGCCTCCTTCCTTCCTGCATGCCCCTAGTATTATTACTTGAATTTCCAGAAAGCTTACATTAGTTTTTCATGTTGTAGATACAGGAGTTTGTTTGAAGTTTTATATATATATATATAAAATATATATATATATAAAATATATATTTATATATATATCTATATATAAAATATATTTTATATATAGATATAGATATATATACACACATATACCTTATAGTCAACCTTTGAGTGGAGTACAAAGTTTTGCATTTCTTTATGGTGATGCTATTGGTGAACACTTTGAGAAAATTAGTTTCTGCTGTAACAAACGTGACTATGGATTATCCAGTCCTTCAGGTAGTAGCCAGCACTTTGAGCAGCATGGAAATGTAAGCAGGTATATCACCAATAAGTACTGCTACACACTAATGGTAATGTTTCCATAATGATACAAGTGAAAATGCTAGCTTTAAGTTGCAAGGAGTACTATTTTTGTTACTGTTTGTGTGCATACGTAGATAGAATCATAAAGTGGTCTTATTAATGCAATTCCTTTCACTGAGCTTACAGCATATAGAAATGGCTATGCTTAAGGGACATAAATTCACTTCCTTACTACTTTGGATCTGAATTCATTTAACAGGTTTTTAGTGAGAGTATAGACTTATCTTTTTTTTTCCCTCTGTGATATGATTGCTACATCAGTGTGCACCTTACTGTTAGATTTATCATTCTTATATCCTGCACCTGACTGTCATGTAAATGTAATGGAGTGAAGGTACTGTCTTTTTTTTGGATCCATTTTATACTCTGGAACCTGTCTGAAGCACAGGAAGCATTAGGAAATGTGGCTCCTTTAGTATTTAAAACAAGCAATTGACACTACTTGTACCAAGAAATTCTTTGCCCCAGTTTGATAAATACAATCCAAGAACACTTCCAGGTTTGGAATTTCCAAATATTTTTTTGTTGGAAAAGTCAGCTTGGCGATAGAAAAATCATCTTGCAAATACTTCAGCTGAACTACTTGTCCTGCTTGTACTCATTTTCTATGAAGAAAATCACTCAAGGAAAACTAAAAATTTAGTAAGTAAACTTTGATAGTAAGCAGAAATGGAACGCATCTGAGGTGAACGGAAGAAGCTTTCACTATTCTTGCCTATTTGATCTTGAAATCTTCTATGGGTGATTTTCTTTCCCTTGCAGCTGGATGAGGTATTTGTCTGATAAGGGGGTTTTGCTGGTTCTGATTGTTGCTTATATGGGGAGAAAGGAAGGAACCTTTTAAAGCTAGAGAATGGGAAGAAAGAAGCTTATAAGGAAATGCTTTTGTGACATAAATTAATTGGATGTGCATACAGGTAATTTTAGAGCTTTACAGCTGTGAAGCAAGTGCCAGCAGAGGGACCTATAGATCACGGATCTTTAAGAATTGACTGAAATTCTGTGAGAAAATTCTGGGTTCTGTTAAGCACTTTTCTCTGCAAAAGATGTTTCAGTGAACGATAACAGGGTTCCACAGTAAAGAATTCCATGTATCTAAGTAACAACTGTATTAATCTGCATCCTTACAGCTAGAGCTTGGTGCTCAATGGCTGCGTCAATAGAAGGGCAAGCTGTGTATGCAGTTCGTAGAAAAACAGAATATAGAGTATTTTACAGAATCAGTGCTGAAATTTACTGATAATTTTGAGAAGAAGCTCATAAGAGTACTAGAAAACTCTTGAAGACCCATTCTTGGGTCCTAGAATCCTTTCCTCAGCAGTATTTCAGCTGTCAGGAAGGGAAAAAATCTGCTGCTTGTTATGAATCTCCAAATATTAGTGCCCCATGACAGCATATGAAACAGTTTAACTGATGTTTAACTAAACAGTTT
Source organism: Alectoris magna (assembly GCA_030625065.1). Taxonomy (NCBI): domain Eukaryota; kingdom Metazoa; phylum Chordata; class Aves; order Galliformes; family Phasianidae; genus Alectoris; species Alectoris magna. The sequence goes on along the minus strand of CM060570.1, from coordinate 11,218,941 downwards.
GCAAAAGTGAAATTTTAAATAGACCAATGTCACACAAAAATAACTGTTGGATTATGCAGTTCTAGTAAGTCTTTATTTTTCCACGTAAAACATTGTAGCCTCCCTCTCTTACTAGTGGCTGACTCTAGATATTGTCAGTTTACACCCAGTTAAGACTGACAATTTCATACAGACTTTAAAGCTTCAGACTTGTTCATGCAAGTAGCTGTTTGTAGTGGTTTGCTTGTATTTGTTCTGTAGATGTAGCCCCAGTGTGCAACAGTCAGCAGGATGGTGGCTCAAAGTATGTCTGCACTGGTGTTTCAGTTCATTTCAGGTGTTTGCTTTGATAGCAAACCATGCTATACTTCTCTTCCTGTCACAGAGCAACCTCAGAGCATGCAAACTAGGGGCATTTTTGATACAAATAAATCAGGCAGTGTACTCAAAATCTGTTTCTCATGCATATCGAATTTTAGTGGGCTTTCAAATGGCGTAAACTGCTTAGATCTAAAGTGAACCCTCTTGAAATGTACGTAGTGTAGGGTATGGATCAACACTACAAATTACTTTTCTTTTTGTAATAACTGCTTCTGTTGGACCACAGTGTTTTCTGATGTTGGCATAGCCTGAAAGGTACACAGTACCTTCTGGCAAATAAAATAGTTGTATTTGCTTGTTTTAAGCATGTGAGTATCTTTGCTGTATAGGGACTATAACACTTAAAATAGGATGAGAGCTGTCTCTGACTACATACCAGATTCTTTAATAGAGCTCATGGTGAAGGAGTTCGTATGGCTATTTCAACACTGCCTTCACATGGTGGACTTTATTGTGAAAGAATAAATTAACAATCTGAGCTGTAGAATAAGAAGTCATTTGTAGTACTACTGTAAAAGTGGTCATCTTTGTGTAGAACTTATTCTAAGAACCACAAAAATGAATACACCTTTTTTGGTTGCCCAGCTACCTTCCTTTTGAAGAATTAATGCAAAGTGGGTGGTTATTACCAGATGTACTACATGCATGGCACGGACAAACCTTGATACAGAGAGTTGTCTTGTTCCTTTGAAAGTCCATCAATTCTTTAGCACAACAACAGAAGTATAACTATGCTAAAATATGCCCATTAGGGAACAAATGCACTGCCCATAGTTGCCTTTTTCAGCCATTTCTAGAGTTTGAGTCAGTGGTCTAGAACTGGTGTGGCTGGGAAGTTCCATCACACCTATCATGCAGATGTCACGGAGGAGCCATTTGAAGTTTCTGCAGTGGGCTTTTGGTGCTGTGATTTCAGCAAAGATGTGATCAAATCATATCCAGCTCAAGAGTTCTCTCCCTATTTCTGAACATTATGTGTACTATTTTCTTGTAGCTATTTATACAATGTGAACATGTGAGGCAAGGTACTCTCTGTGCTGCCCAACTGACTGTACAATAAGGGTTTCTGCTTCCTGAACAATCTATAATTATTTGAATTGAGATTTTTCTTTCAGAAGAATAATGATCTGAAATTAAATCTTGGACCATATCCTCTTCTGGGCTTTTAATTGCAGTCTGACATGATTTGGAAAAATAACTTGCTAGTTCTTGTACCTTTCACAAAGGGTCTCGCTGTTGCTTAGGAACCAACATAATTTCTATGAAAAGTACTATCCACATCAGACAGTAAAAGAGTTTCGTTTGGAACATACATCTTCTGAAGCAGAATAAGTATGTCAGTGCACATACATCATCAAAAAGATGTACAGAGAGAAACAAACTTCTGCGGTGTTGGTAAAGCTCTGTATGACTGCCTCTGTACCTCAGAAGTTCCCTTAGAACACCAGACGCTCTGATTGTACTCAAAACCAGAAAATGAGTTGTAGTTAGACAAGAAAATGTTTTCTCTAACATGCTTTCCATCAGACCTGTTATGAGAGTGCGAAAGTAGACCTACGTAAAGAATTGTTTTTTTTTTTTCTTTTTTTTTTTTCTTGCAAATAACTATTATCAGTTTGCTATCACTACTGGGCAAGTGGCTTTGTCTGTCAATGGTAGATTGAAGGCAGCTCTTTGTGCTACAATTACACCTCTGCAGTGATATTTCTACTGCTAGCATATACTTTAACCCACATATACAGAAAGTTAGTTGACACAGAAGGGATCGCTATGTAAGGAAAGTAAATCTTCAGTTCTTGACTTCTGGCTAGAAATACCAACTATTCTATCAAAGTATGTAAATTAACCTGGAAGAAAAGTTACGTTTCTGAGGAAAAGGCAAGATTAAGAAGAATGTATGAATACTGTCAAACCATTTTCCTTTCAAATACCTTTCATCATAAGAAACAATTATTAGCTAAGATACAGAAGCTTAAAGAAAGATGGCACTTCTCCACAGCAAGCACTAACCTAGCTAGAACAAGTTATGAGAGAACAAACCATTTCCGGACTTGTTCCACTTAATGATTTTTTTTTACGTCACTAATAATTCAGTTTTTCTCTCCTTTGTCAATGAAACCTGGAAATGCTGCTTTTTCCAAATTTGCTGACAAAAGTTAGCTCCAGCCATTAACTTGCTATTTGTCTTTAACAGTTGTCAGTGTCCATTCTCTCCTATGTATCGTACCTTAACTTTGTTATGCTTCACATCTTTACATGAAGGGTAGTGAATGGAGCAAAATTCAAGCCACTCTGAAGTGAAATCAGAGTCTACAGAGGCAATGGACATATTTTCTTTTTTCTGTTTCAAATCAGCAGAGTTAGCACCTAAAAGAACTTAAAAAGTTATCATACTTGATGCAATAGAAGCACTTTGAAGGTTTGAATGAGGTGAAAAATTTCTAGGGATTGCTCTTCAGCAAGAATGTTGTACTTTCTTTTCTAAAAAAGAAACTTTGTAGAAAAATGACCATATATTTAACACTTTGTTATTTTAATGCCAAGAATTTGGTTTAAAATCTGCAGATTGTCTAATTAAAAAAATCTATTTAGATACTGACAATGTCATCCATACAAAGTTGATTACAGAAAGTCGAATCCAATCAGCAGAAAGTATCCTTACTCCACAAAACCAAAATTAAAAAATCGCACACACTCATTTCTGTAATGTCCTATTCACACAGTCTGAAGAAAATACAGCATATGAATTAAAAAATTACCTGTGTCCTCCCCTGGATCTTACCAGTGAAGAGTGCTATCTTTCTTACTGATGTTCTTCTTGTAAAGATCTGAGTAGGTTTTCTGGTGATCACTCTCTGTGGCATCTTTTATGCAGGTGCTTCTTGTTGCTAAGAGATCAGTTGCTTAGAGATGGAAGTTTGTTTTTTTTTTTGTGATAGATCAGGGGCCATTGCTATTGAAAAGAGAATTTTGTTATTTTACCTCTGCAGCTCAGTGTATCAGCTGCTAGCAATAGAGATACACGTGTCTAGAACTGATTAGAATTGTGACTGGATAGCAAAACAGAAAAGTTTAATCATAACTGAAGGAAATAGATGTGGCATTTAAATGGAGGTGCAACTATCAGAAATGATACTAAGTTTTTGCCTTGCATATTTCAATCTATTAATGATTTCAAACAGAAAGGAAGAGAAGTTCAAGCGTTTCATTCTGATACTGAGATGGCCAACACTGTAGATAATATTTTGTGAGATACAATTGTAATGGCTAAAGATCATAATGGCTATCCTCCATATTTGTGTGTAGACTGTTTCCTTTATATTCCCAGCTGGCCTAGTAACTCTTCAGAATTAATATGCGTACTGAAGGCTGGATTCTCTGCTTTGAAGTGCTGTAGCCTTGGTCAACTTGAATAAATGTAGTGTGTGAAGATTAAATGTTTCGAAGAATTGCATTAAACGGTTGCAGGAAGCAGAAATAATGAACAGAGTTTAATAGAAAAGGATGGTGATGTGATTAAAAGACGACACTAACTCGGAAGTATGAATAAGGTACTTGTGTCTGATGCCGTTTTGAAGCACCAACAGAAGTTTGAATTGAGGGTCTCTATTTATGCTATGACAAATTCTGACTCAGCTGCCTCTTCTATGAAGTTTACCTCTATGATTTCCAATGGAGTGTTTTGAGAAATAGATCAAAATCATCTCTTTCCTCAGTGCTGCCAAGTTAAGAAAGCCCAGTTACTTGAGGCTGCCTTCAGCAAGACCGAGTCATGTCCTGTGGTGTAAAGATGTTATTCATCCTTGTCTTTTGCTGTCAGGCCAAGTAAACACTTCTCATAAAGTGCTTTCATTCTTTTTATGGACTCATTCAAGGCGTTAGCATCAGTGTTTAAGAGAAATAAGTAAAATAAATCCTAGCACTTTTACTTGGAAGGCCCATCAAGTGGGTAGAGGAGACTTGGTTCCAAGCGGCTGTGATCTCACATGGAACAAAGGTATTTAAGATTTATGCACAATAGTTCTAGTGATAGAATATTTTTAACTCAGGAGAAGGCTGGAAGAGGCCTAGAGCTTTGATGAATGTGGAATCTCTTCTGAGAAGCCTTTCTAAAATAAATAAATAAATAATGAATGCAGACATTTTTGGAGAATAAGGACTGAATTCATTGGGAAATGCTTCCGGCATGACTGCGACCTCATTGAAGTTACACAGCTTACACAATCAGAAGTCAAAATAATTGCAGTCTGAAAACTGAACTCTTGTTCATTTTCCATGTACACACACCCTTCCATATCTATTTGTTATGCAGAGGCTTGTTTGCAGACTCATTTTACTGTATAATTTTCCTGGAATCAAAAGTACAAGCAGAAATGGGCAGAACTTCAGTGAGCAATTCTATTGTGTCTTGTATTTAGAGCTGGTCACAATGCTGTGCATTAGAGTTCAGCCATTATCTTATGTTCTAGAAGTGTTTGTTAAAATCTTTTTCTTTGGTTTCCAAAGGAGATGATGACAGCTGTTTTCAATTTTTAAGCCTGCTTAAAAATTCAGGGGAAGTCAGACATTAATATATATATATATATAATTTTGTTTTAACAAGATAATTCTATGTTCTTACTACTTGTAAACTATGTTTTGGAGAAACTAGATCTTGAGGCTGATTTTCATCTATTTCGTGGTATACTACTTAAAGATTTTTAATGCAGACAAACCAATATGAATGGTCAGTTTTGAAGAGGATGGGTTATTCCATGGAGACCAAATGAAAAGAGCTTTATGTAGTAGCATAAGGAAGTTAACGAAGAGTGTTCCAGCCCTTTCCTGTGGCTTTAAACAGATTTACTCATTGCAGAGTTGCTTTGGCTTTAGTAACTAAGGAAAGCAACTTGTGTAGAATGTGCTTATTTGTTTTATAAGACGTTATGTCAGTCTGTAGCATTAGAGAATACCACAGCTATTAGAAAAAGTGCTCTGGAAGGTATTACTTTCATATTGTTAAATCATAATAATAACAGAAAAGAAGGTTAGCTCAATTTAGAAGCACAGATATCCTTAGATATTCTTTATTATATCTGCAAATAGTAAGAATAAACCACCGAATTCTTCACGTTATTTTTAAAAGCCTCAGAATGAAATGTTTGGTAAAGCAAGAAGTAAATATAAGGAAGGTGAAACCATTATGGATTCTTTCTTTGTTAGCATGAGTTGCTTGAGGTTTAAGGGAGTCAAAGATCCAGCCAGTTTCCCACACAATGGAATTATTGATTCCTCGTACCATAATCATTTGTTTAATCAAAAGGACTCAATTCTAAAAATGGAACATTTGGTAATGTTTTGCTGGGTCTCCTTCTGTCAGTTTTATATCTACTTGGTGACGAAAAGAATTTGTGCATGAATTGTAGTTCAGCAGCAATGCGACAGTTTAACTGGTCATTAAGAGAGCATGAGAAAGGTTAAATAATGTAAAAATGCTTGTTTACTTTCAAACTGAGTTTTGTCAAGACTGACTTCTGTGGGATATATCTTTAAATCAAATATTATTTCCATATGCCAGAGAAAATAGATTTCAGTTCTTTCAAGCCAAAGAATTCCCGGAACTCTGTATAATGCAACCAGAATGATTGGACTTGTTGTTCACTACAAAGATCTATAGTTAAATACTGCAAATTCTTCAGTGCCTGAGTAGGCATTCAGTGAATTAACAAAGTTCTGTTTTATACAATAAAAATAAGGCTTTCCCTCCCCCCCCCTTAATATTTTACAGTAGACTTTTGTGAAAGAGGATGCAAAATGCTATCCGTGGTTGAGCAGGAGAGTCCACATCCTTGCAGAGATCCCGTGGATCATGTAATAACATCAGGTAGAATGTTGCTTTAATAAAAAGGGATCAGATCTAGCAACAGCATAGAAAGAATCAGTGAAGACAAAATTGCCGTGTACAAAATTACTACTTTCAGTACTGTGAAACTAGTAGGATAGGGTAAGACTTAGGGCTCATTTTTTTTTTTATGGCCTGATGGTCTTACTGCAGTCAGTAGGGCCTGAGGTAAATGCTGTCCTTACAGCAAGGCTGAATAGTCTCTGATACATCTGTCCCTCATCTGCTATGTGTTATTCAGGGTAGAAGGAGGCAGAGACATCTGTATGGACGCAGACTGCGATTGCATGGCTGAAGAACCATCTAGCTTGGTGCTGCACCTCAAAGATTGGCCCAAATCAGTGGCTAGGTGAAGAGTATTGGCAATAGGCAAATACAGATGTAATACTTCCCTCTCATTTACCTCACCATCCATGTGTTTGCAGTAGTGGCTGTCTGTCTTTTGTAGGCTCTGCAAGAAGGATGATGTACACTTCTTATTGAAGCATTTTGTTTGGGCCTTTTCTCATAACCTCTCATATGTACTGTTTTCCTGATATCCTAAACAAGTTAGTCATCAAATACTACTAATAGAGTTATGACTACCGTGAGTACCTGTGTACTCAGATGCTTCATCTGTTTCCGTCTAATGGAAAAGCCGTGGGGATATTTCATGGTAAATCTGTGAAGTTCTCTACTTGATGAAGAAGTTTGGCTTCCGTCTCATATCTCTGCCTCTTTAAATGGCAAAGAGAAGGTTTGTGCATGAGCATGCTCTAACGCTGTTGTGGACAATTGTTGAGCAGATGGGGTGTCTGCTAATGTGAAACATTACATGTAATGATCAAACCGCTTTGTGTTCAGTTCAGTGTTCTTAAATCACATTCCCCTAGCTGCATGATATGTCCTCAGAACCTAAGTTCTTTAGAAGTGTTTAAAGGGTGCTGAAAGAAAGAAAAGCTTTGGGAGGAGCCCATCGTACCTTCAAGTACAGTCTGTACTGCCTTGAGATAGATGCAAGACTTTGGAGATGATGACCTTGAAGGTGGTTTGTTGTTTTTTTGAAGTATTTTATTTGTTGTGTCTGTCTGGAACAAATGCAGAAAAAAACCTCACTAGTAAGTACTATTTAGGACTGCTGCTTCTTCAGGAGCCACTTGCATTTGGTCTCTGTTGGTTTTTGTATGCTCTGTGCTTTACCAAAACCATTCCTTCTGCGAAGACTACATATGTGTGCAGCTGCACTTAGGCAGTGGGCTCAGCTTTTCTTTTAGTGTTGTTGTAGCCCTGAACTCATAATGCTAAGCCTACAGGAGCGGCTGCACACACAAGGTAGTAGCTTTTTGATGCATAAATATTTTAGTTGCTGATCAAAATGTGTAGTTCACTGTGGCAGTATTTAAAATCAGAATGCTAACTGTTACAAGAGAACTGTCTACCTGCATGAGCTAGGGCCAAGTGGGTGCACTGGGCTTTGAGATCCTCAAAACAAAAGCAAAAAAAATCTTATTGCAGGATTATGTTGTCGTTGCCTTTTGGAATAGTCATTAGGTAGGGTATGCCAAGTACTGCTCTTGCCTGATAAGAGGATGTAAACCTTGTAAAAATGTAAGCTGCATTTTTTTCAGTAACTTCCTCCCAAATCACTCTTCTCAAAATGTCCATATTAGAACTGATAAAGCAGCATTAAAAAACAGCCAGTATAGGTCAAAATGGAAAGAGTTAACAATATGCTGAGAGACTAATAGGAGAAAAATATCCATAAGTTCAGATCTTCAGAATGAGGTAGGCTTCTTAATTCAAGAAGTGCAGCTGGTTGTGAAGATGGGGACAATGTGTTCTCGTCGCACACAGAAGCAGCTGTAATGAAGTGTTAAAGGAACAGGTCGTGGATGTGTCATCTCAAACAAACTCTGAATCTACTCTCTGGGCATCTACAGTTTCTTGCAGCATATTAGCTGTTCAACTTAGCTACTTCTTTTCCTGCTCTTGAGTTGGAATTGCAGTTGGCCAGGAAAAGGAAGAGGTACCTGAGAACTGTGCCCTTTCTGGATGTACATGAACTAGGGAGCGCTGTCTCAGATTTTTTTTCTCTTCGCCCATGGACTGACTGCAATAAAGTTGATAGAGAGCTTGAACTTGAAAGGACCAAGGAAGGCAGAGTACATTCTGTGGAACTTAAACCATTTTCCCCTGTTTTAATTTCTTTGAAGTAATGTTCATGCTTTCCAAGTATTTCGTGTTATTCACACGGAACTGAGGTTTGGGGTTATCTGCCTCTCTGAGCTTTCTTTGTACTTCAATTCCAGCCGCTTGGCCTGTTTTTAAAGGAGAAAAATAGGATTGGAACCTTGCAGGACTCCTGAGATCCAGGGCCTTGTTGTTCAGCCAGCTCAGCACTGTGTTCTGTAAGGGGCCTGCACTGCTCTCCTATTTGTTGAGATCCCTCCAGGCATGGTAGGAAACACCGGTCCATTAGGGTCTCTGGGCTCCTAATGGAATCTTCCTCCTTCAGCAGCCTGAACTGACTGGCTGCCTTTCAGTGTCACTTGCAGGAAAGCACTCCTGACTTCCTCAGGCAAATTTTTATTTGATTATTATAGTCATACTCCATCATACTGTTGTTGTATCACAGAATCCTGTCCAGTGGTCACTTGCTTAAAACTTCCTATAATTTATGCATTTTTCTTTTTAACAACTAGAGATGATTTCCACCAAAAGTCAAAAAACAAACAACTTCCTGTCCTCCACAACCTCCCCTTCCCCCCAAAAAAGAAAACAAAACCAAAAACAAGTTAAACTTTTGCTAAGTGGAAAATGTAGCCAAACTGCTTGTGCATGCAGTGCCAGCAGTGAAAGCAGACATTTTAAGACTGCTTATGGAACAGAACAGTTCCAGCACTGAAGGTACTGTAGGTATTTCTGTAGTGGAATATAAATACACAGTACTCAAGTTTAGCTTGTAAAGAAGGTACAAAGCAATCAACTGAAAATGCGACCAATCGCTTCCAGTTGTTCTGAATCCTCTTAATTGCACCTTCAAGTGCTGCTACTGATTTTGCTAATGGTACCGATTGCTCTGTGCAGAGAGCAGCCCTGACTGCATGGGCTCTGAAGTGGGCAGGGTTCAGAGCATTCCCTCTGTGCCCAACTTCTTTCTCAGCCCTGCTCTCCTTGAAGGCCTGGCAGATTTGCAAAAGAAGGTTCTGTGCGTAGGACCGATTGCTTGTGCAAGAAGATGGATTTTCAGAAAGTGTGTTCTATTGCTATGTACATTCTTGCATTTATCTGTCAAAGTTATGGAGAATTTTGTGACTGATCAGTTTCTCTTGAAATGCTGTGATACTTTTTACTTTTTTTCCCTCTTTCTCTCCTTTTCTTTTCCTCCCCTTCTCTAATACTCCTCTCCTCCCCTTCTCTCCCTCTTTTTTCTGTTTGCATCCTTCTCTCCCTCTTTTTTCTGTTTGCATTATTTTGGCATATAGAAGTAGATGTTTTGAAGTGGTCTATGGAGAAATAATAGTATTGTAAACCATAAAGGACATGAATGAAGCTAACTTGACGCAAAGTAGAATTTCAGGCTGGAAATTCTGCTTTAAAATAATTCTGACTGAGTTGAAATACATTGTTCTAAGCTTCTGTATTACCTGCACCTTGTAAGGCTAAGGCCTGAAGCCAGTTTTGTGGAATGTGGTAAACATGCTGCATGGTGAAGCGTTTGGTGGAGTATTACAGCCTCATGCTATGCGGCACTGCAATAGTTGTGGCTGTCTGCAGAAGGAGCTGCTAGCAAAAGCAAAGCAGTTATGGGTGTTTATGGGCCAAACAACTGTAATTGCTCTTCGGCTGTGGGCTCTGTGGGAATCCACTGTGTGACTCAGAATATTTCCCAAATGCTGTGATCTTTAAAATTATTTTGGGCCTGAAAGTTATGAGAGATAAATATGCTTCATTTGCATCCTTTCTAATAAGCTGTGAAATGCAGACAAAGCAGAAATTATCATAGACTGCAAAGGTCAGACTTCTGAATCATCTGTGATTATATTGAGGCTCTACAGTGAAACGTTAATGCTTCCATTACATACCTGTTCACTGCTGGTGTCTGTACACCATTATATACATTGCTGTCACTGTGAAGTGCAGGATGCAAATGCAAGGCCCTGGGTCAGTGTCAGTAATGCTGTTTGATGAAACAAAAAGTCAATGTTGCATCTTGTAGAGTTGCTTTGTTTCAAGAGGAAGAAAGAAATATATAAGGAGGGCACGCTTGTAAGAAATAGGATTTTATTGATGCAAACTAGTTTATGCAGAAACAGTGCAAAACTTTCCAAGTGCCTGTGCAAAAATAACCGTGCACTAATAAAGGTGGGGAATCAAAGAAACAGCTGAAAGGGCTGAATGTTTGGGGCATTCTTGTTTCTGGTGTGATTTCTCTTCATGCACCTTCAGGAGAAAAATAAATTCAATAAAGGACAAGAAATAAACAAGAGCCTTGGGATTTACAAAGTGCTTCTGAGGGGGAAAAAGGAAAACAAAGAGAGAACTTTTTTTTTTTTTTTTTTTAAGATCTGTCTGTCATTGTTGACACAAAGATCCAAATCTTGATTTAGAGGAGGAACAGAAGTGGACAGAGGATGCGGTTTCGTATCATAGTGACAAAAACTAAGAAGGAATGGCAAGTTACCAATATTTCTAAGCTATTTTGCTGTGATGTCCAGCGTAGTGTTTCTAGAATGTCCTGCAGATCAGCCAGTAGGCTGGAAAATATAATTGTAGTGTAAGAGTAGAAAACAAATCATGTTGCTGTGCCAATTTCAGTTATTTATCCTGAGATTAAACCTATGGTTTATATATATATATTTTATTGAACGGTGTTGGTTCTGAATGACAACTGATAGCTATGCCAGGCTCCCTGGTTCCTCTTCTATGGAAGCTCTGCATTAGCATAATATAGGCTAAAAGGCCCTCTGGTAGAAAAAGCTGTACAGCAGCAAGGTTGGAGGTCAGCTGCCCAACTCTTCTGTTCCACTGTCTGCCATGGAATATGTACCTCTCAGTACCACATCTGACTGCAGCGGAGGATATTGTTAGAGCCGATGGTTGCTGCCAGCCCCTTCCTGACAAGGAGACCTCTGTGCCCGCAAGGCAGTGCAGCACACAGCCCATCAAAAAAACTCTGATAAAACTGCTTTTTTTCTTAAAAGTTTTTCTGACTCAGTCTTGTTTACTTAAAAGTGCCATTCCTCAGGTTATGCTTTGTGGCATTTCTCATCGCTTTGTGGTATCTTCAGACGGTTTCTTTTTTTCCTCTGGAGACCAGGAATAAAAATTCAGACAGTGTGATGTGAGAGGGTTCTTCCCAGACGCAGAATGTGCCAAATTGCTGTAGATGTGGGCAGGAGCCACAGTGCCTGTAAAGGAGCCGAACATTCTGCCAGTGCCCCCTCCATCCTGTATTCCCAGAACAATCTGAATGTTGTGTCACAGCCATGTGCCATTTTGAGATCCGCACAGACTGCGTTTTCTTCTTCTGAAAATGAAGGAGTGCACGGCTTTGTATCGGGGGCAGCTGGGGGTGGGATGTGCTCTCTCCTCCCCCAGCTAAACTCAGTGCCTTCCTCAGCTTCTCCCAAAGTGAGGCAAAATATTCAAAATAGTGTTATGAGTGTACATTCTGTGCCTAAGTTACATGAGCAGCTTTCCTGAAAATGGTATGCTTAGAAGATTCATGTTTAAAAACTCCTTGAAGTGTAATAAATCTAAGAATAAAACCTAATAAAGTGTTCCACCTCGGTCTTCTCTTCTTGTTTCCCACTCCTGTTGTGTACTGCCTGGAGATGAGATGATAAAACCTTTGAAACGGAGATGATCTTTTATGAAATGTGTCTGAATAAGATCTATCCCAATATCCCAGGCTCCCAGAGAGGTAATATTGTTGTGGATACGTTGTCCTTAACTTCAGGCATGTATGTCTGAGCTTGCTTTATTAGCAGGAGAGGAAAAGCAATCTTTCTTGGAATGGGGTTCATCTTGTTCCACAGGTGGAAGGCTGCTTGGCAACTCAGCCCCCACGTCCCTTTGTAAGAGGGGCTGGATGAGTTTGTTAAGCCATGTAGTGCTATTTATCTCTCTTGGCTTTATAGGGAATCTTAGGATGTGTCCTTACAGCAATACATCCAACGAGTAAGTGCTCAGATAGGAAAATGTGGTTTTAGTTTCCAGTGGATCATAATGGTAGATAAATTGAATGACAGAACATCGTGAGGAAGCTATGAAGAAAGCTGACTGTGTTCAGTCCTTTGAGTGAAAGTCAGTAAGAGACACAGACAGCTGTAATCAGCTCTTGCTAAGATTGTACTGCATATGGTGCTAAGAAGTCAGAGGGATGGATGCAATATACAACCAGTGTAGTGCAGAGAGGAAATCTCTGAAGCAAAGAGGAAGATTTAAGGCTGCTCTGCTTCATTTGCAGCTGTTTTTGTTCATTTAATCTGATATCCTCAGGCCACTGTGGTGTATCCATACAGCTTCCTTGGCAAATCCATGGGAAGTGGGCGAGGTGAGCACCCATAGTATGCAACTCAACTGGAGTTACTGCTGGGAGGTGTATTATTGGGACAGCTTTAGCAGACAGTTTTGTGTGTTGCTTTCAACCTAAAGAAAAGTTGGGTTTGACAGTTTATTTGGTAATAAATATTCAGTATTTAATTTCTCGGTTTCTCTGGTAGTATTTATTGCCTTCAGACTGCAGTGCTGTGACGAGGATGTGATAGATCTGTTGAGTCACTTACCATTTGTCACGTGTTCATTCAGTTGCTTTTATTCCTCTAGTTTAAATTATCAATGAACCATTGTAGCAATAGTGCTTGAATTGCTCTGTGTTACTTTGCTGCTCAAGTCATCTCTGTGATTCAGCTTTGGTCTTTATAGCATACTTAGGAGTTCGGAGCACTTTTCTGGGAAAGTCACCTTTAGCAGCCAATGGCTGCTGTATGGCAATGAGCTGCTGACACCACCAGCTAGTGCCCCCTGTGCTGCACTGCTTGCAGAGATTTGTGGATTTTCTTCTGGATCTTAAACGTCAGTTTGGCTGACCTAGTAAGAAGTTGATTTCCACCGCTCCTTAGTTTGCTTTAGCCATTGTCTAGGTATTCCAAAATGTACCAGGAATCCATTGTATACGTGTATTCATTTTTACAACCTTGTATTAAAGTAGAAGTTGCCTAAAATCAGGGCATCTATTTAAGGTATCTCTGGCTGACGCCTTAAAGAGCTTTATATCCTTGTGCCACTGAAATGCACAACAGAACCTTGAAGGGGTTGGGTTATAGATCCAGCTTTTTTAGCTGGTAATTTAAGAATAATCTAGCAATTCGTAACTTTTCCATGCAGGTGTTTTTGTTTTGTTGTTGTCATTGTTTTTAAACATAAAGTACTTCTTCAAATTGTTAACCTTACCTAATTAAATACTATTTGTTCAGCCTAAGATTAATTTCACTTACAATCATAGAACAGTTTGGGTTGGAATGAACCTTAAGGAGGTTAGTCCTTAATCCAGCCCCTCTATAATGGTGGTATTGGGGGCTATATCATAAATATTCATCTATCTACTATTTTATGTATAATTCATTTTCCTTACTCTTAAAAATAAATTTTTTGTTTTCTCCCCCCTCCCCCCCCCCTTTAAAAGGAACCTTGTGTATCCAATATGCTACAATGTGTGTGGAATATATGTGCAGAATGTGAGCGGAATGCATTCTGGCGGCTGTCACTGACGTGAGCCTGAGGCTATTCTGCAGGACAAGGTTAACGGTGAAGTTTTGTGCAGAGTCTGGATACTACAGTGGTACAATGTTCACTGCAATGCCAATACTGAATTGCAACCATGATTTGAATGGAGGAACTCTATAGCTGCTTGGCTGCCAACGTGTTGCATGATTTGAATAGTGATAGCAGAGATGAACAGAAAAGGGCATCTGTAGCATCTGGTGTTTCTGTCCTTGAGTATATCCATGCTGGACGTATAGCTTCAACAGTTACCAGTACCCGATGGCTCAGAGGAATATCGTGGGAGGCTATGAAAGCTTTTAAAGATTTTTTTTTTCTCTCTTTAAGTAGATCAGGGAAAGAGGTGAACTTCTTTCTAGTCGTACTCATAAAGATTATCCTCTGTTTTAGCATCATATTAATGTCATAAATGGAGGAAGTTTGGCTATCTGTCTATCAGAGTATCACCCCCAGCATGCAGTCCATCTTTCAGCGTTGCTTATTCAAGTGAAAGCAGCGTGCCAATCTGCAGTGTGCTTCATCTCAGGAGAGCTGCCTAAAGAGATGAGATTTCAGTTATGACAATTTTTGCAAAGTGAAACATCAGTGGGAGCATTATTTCAGTGTGACACCCTCTGAATACATTGTCTGCCTCAGAATAATCAAGTGATATTCTTTATTATACACAGAGCATGTAATTTGGATACAAAAATATCTCATGTGGTAAAGCGATGTTTTATCTTCTAACGATTTATTTCAGCTGTGTGACTGAGCTGGAATTGTGCAAAGAATAAATGTGATGTTGTACCTGCAGTCTGCATGCGATACACTGATAGTTTCATTCTACTTCCCACATAGGTTGGGCTGATGTACATCATTGCTATATGCCGTGCTTCCCTGCATGCCAGGTATGATGCATGCTTGCTGTAGGACATGCTTTAAGAAAGATAATTTCCTGAAGTGCCAGAAAATAATTGAGCTGCTGCTTGTTGGCATCTGTCTGACCTACCTGGGAAAAGGGCCTAATGGATATAAAGGGTAATTGTTTTCTTTTGCTGGTTTAGATTGTTACTGAGTGTACTTTTTCAGTTTTTATCAGCAGCATCCTCAAAGCTTCATTCTGCTTTGCTGTTCATCATTCTGCCATTGGGACCTTTGCTTTTCATCATGGAGAAGGAACAGAGGAATCAAGAATGGGGCTGTGCTGCAGCTGGTGCCAATGGATGGACCAAGGCTTTGGGTGTATTGTACTGGGATGGGAGACACAGAAGGAGATCTAAAATCGAAGCCCTGAAGTGGGAGTTGTAGAGGATGAGGAGATGTGGAGGCATTCAGATGGAGTGCAGTTCTGTTTATGTTCTCAGACAAAAATGCTTTAGCTTGCTATTATGACAGATTCTAACCAGTTCTTTAATATCTATGACATGATAAACAAAGCTGGCTTAGGAAATAATGGCTTCAGAGAAGCTCTGTGTAAGGTTGTATTTCTTTTTCTTTTTCCCCTCACAAGTTTAATAGAAGCAAGACTTAATTATGTTCATTATATGTTCGTATGTTCTTCATATGTACTGCAGTTCCATCCCTATAGGGTTAATGTTCTTTCAATAGCCAAGCTAAGTTTTAAGCATTGTAACAGTTTCTGAAAATACCAATTAATTAAGGGGTTAGATTCCCGACTTTGTTTTATAGGATAGAGAAAGCTGAAAAACGCACTGTGCCATGGAAGAAGTTGAGCACAATGGGTTTGAGACGGTGCAACCTGATCCTGAATCATAAGGAAGGATATTTGCAATGTGAGCTACCAAAGAGATCTCTGTTATCCCATATTACAATGTAAATGAGAGGATGCTATTAAGACTGCATGGTACCAATCCATCCTGGAGGGAGATGAGCATGTTGGTGAGCACTGCTCCTTTGGACATGAGGTAATTTTCCTGTCTCATGTGTCATTATGGGATGAGATGGAATGATGCTCTTCTTTGCAGGGAACCAGGCATTCAGAGGCTGTGAATTTCCTGAGATCAATTTGAAATAGCAACAGAGAGAGAAAGCACAGCTGTTTGTCTTCAAGCTTAAAGTTTCAGCATTTTAAAGAATATTTCTCCAACTCTGAGGAAGAGTTCGTTTAAGTTTCGTGGTCTTGGTGACATCTTCACGTTCAGTCAAACTGTGGTGTTCCTCATAACAGAGTACTGTATAATTCATTTTCTTAATTTTACTATGAATTACTTAGGAGCAGAATGTATTTGATTGAAGATATCCCACGGCTCACAGGGGTTGGCAGGGGGACTTTGGGAAAACGTTCATCCACGGTTGAACTTCAGAAGCAGCAGGTCGTGCTGTTGGTGAGTATGAGTGTTGGTGAATTACGTGTGTTCTCAGCAAAGCGACCACTCGCACTGCAGAATGGCGGCGTGTGTTAGGCAGAATTCCTTCTCAGAAGGAGTGGTGTGAGGCGTTGGCACAGGCTGTCCGGGGTGTGGTGGTGACTGTCGCTGGAGGTGTTCAAGAAAAGGGTGATTGTGGCACTGAGGGACGTGGCGAGTGGGCATGGTGGGGATGGGTGGATGGTCGGATTAGATGATCTTAGAGGTCTTTTCTAATCTTAATGATCCCGCACGTAAAGGGGACCTTTGTTGTACTGCGCAGTATCCCCTACCGGACTGCCGCCACTCCCCCCCGCCCATCCCGCGACCCACGGATCCGGGGCCATAAATCCCTCCCGCCGGCCGCAGCCGCCGGGCCGCGGCACGATGGAGGCGGGCGGCCGGGCGCTGCGCTGCGTGCTGGCCGCCGTGGTATTGCTGTCGGCGCTCAGCGCGGCGGGGACGCTGTTCCTGCTGGCGCAGTGGCGGGAGCTGAGCGCGGCGCTGCGGGAGTTGGAGGCGGCGCGGATCCCCGCGGCCAACGGCTCCTTGCGGGACCCGCTGGGCGCAGCCGGGCCCGGCCACCTGCCCCCCGCCCGCAGCAGGAGGAGCCGCCGCGGGCACGTGCGTGCCGAGAGCGACGAGATGCTGATGATGCTCACCTACTCCATGGTGCCGGTAGGGCGGCGCGCCGCGTGCGGCCCCGCGCGCTCACTGTGGCTCGGTCTGATGCTTAGAGCAGCCCCGTGTAATGTCGTTATAAAGGAGGGGATCGAGCGTGCCCTCGGTAAGCTGGCTAATGTCGCCAAGCTGGAGGGAAGTGTCGATCTGTCCGAGAGTAGGAAGGTGCTACAGAGGGACCTGGATTGCCGGGCTGAGGCCTACCGTGTGCACTTCAACAACACCGAGTGCCAAGTCCTGCATTTTGGTCACAGCAATGCCATGCTCCACTGCAGGCTTGGGGCAGAGTGGCTGAAAGCTGCACGAAGGAAAAGGATTGTGGGGGTGTTAGCAAACTGTGGTGGAACGTGGGCCTGCAGTGTGCCCAGGTGACCAAGAAGGCCAAAGGCATCCTGGCTTGTGTCAGAGATAGCGCAGCCAGCAGGAGCTGGCAGTGGTGGTCCCCGTGCACTGGCATTGGTGCGGCCACAACTCGAGTGCTGTGTTCAGTTTGGGCCCCTCTCTGCAGGAAAGACATTGAGGCCCTGGAGTGTGTCCAGAGAAGGGTAACAAAGCTGTGAAGGGCCTGGAGCACAGGTTTTACGGGGAGTGGCTGAGGGAACCGGGATGGGTCAGTCTGGAGAAGAGGAGGCTCTCTACAACTCCCTGAAAGGAGGTTGTGGTGCGGTGGAGGTCAGCCTCTGCTCCCAGGTAGCAGTGATCGGACAAGAGGGAACGGCTTCAAGTTGTGCCAGGGGAGGTTCCAGCTGGACAATTTCTTCTCAGAAAGAGTGGCTGGGCACTGGAATAGACTGCCCAGGGGGGAGGTGGAGTCACTGTCCCTAGAGGTGTTCAAGGAAAGGGTGGATGTAGCACTGAGTGACATGGCAGGAATGAGTTGATGGCTGAACTGGGTGATCTTAGTGGTCATTCCAACCTTAATGATTCCATGAGTCTCGCAGTGACTCACAGATAAAATCACTGGGGAAAATGTTTGGATCCTCGCAGGCTTTGAATGCTGTTAAAACTGTTTGCTGTTGGTGGGGTTGGATAGTTGTGACGGCGGCAGCTATATGTGCCACCCCTCTGTGGTTATGTGACACATATGGAGCAAGCAAATTTTATTGTGCTCTCCAAATTCAACTAAGCGACATGAGGTGTACTTTAACAGCATGTGACAAGATGGTCCGTTTGTGCCCCTCCTCTGTTCAAATCAAGATATGCTCCATCAAAATGTATTGATGGAAAGGCTGTTGGCTCCTTGTGGCTGAGTTGGAGGCTGTGCTGCAGTCTCCTCACTGAAATGTGCTCTCTGAATGCTGGGCTTGTAACTGTCGTGTGGATTGCACTGAGTGGCAGATATAATGCTGAGATAATTGCAGGGCTTCAGAGCAAGCTCTAATCACCTCAACGATCTCAACAAAACCACTGAGATTAAAATGCAGTTTGAATTAGAGAATGCTTGGACAAGGTGTATTTTACAAATTACAGCATAGAAGCCTGGTTTTTGAGAGATGAGGGGACGGAGAAGAAACAAATCCTGACTGCAACAGCAATTGAACTAAGTTAGTTTGAATCTGAGGCTTCTCAGAATGACTGGGACTCAGAAAGGCATTGGGGCCAGGTGCCCACTGGGTTGGGGCTGGTGCTGTGGGGGGGACATAGTGTTTGAAATCATAACACGAAGAGAAAAATAATAGAAAGGCCTACAACAGAAGGGGAAAGAACTGCTTTATAATGGCCAAGAAGCTGATTTGTGGAATTATAGCATGGCCATTTCTCTCATAACTCTTTCATCTTTGAAGATGGTGAATGCTGTCAGCTGTCGTTCCAGTCTGTGGGAAGTCACAGAGCTTACTGCTTTGCAGGGCTGAGAGTTTTGTCCTGAATCTGTATGTCTGTTTACAGGTGTAAAGAGGAAAGAAATATTGGAACAAATACCCAAATCCACACCTTTTTTGAAAATGACCTTTTAATTTATAAAACTTGGTCTGATCTACATTAGAGGCATCTGTATGAATGTTGGGTGGCTTTTGTAAAGTGTGTTACTGTTTGGCTGAGGTATTTCAAATGGGTAAGGGTTCACTCCAAGACTGCCAGTCTCAGTGATTCCAAGGCAAGACATCCCTTACGTGGAACAGAGGACACCTTCCTGATGGTATATGCTATGCTGGAAAAGTACCCATTGTTTATAAATGTGAAATTGAATTGAGTGCAGTGTTCACTGGCTGATGTCAGCTTTGAATACCTCACGCTGGCAGTCAGTACACTCACAGTTGCACGTTTGGATTACAGTAACAGGTGAACATGGATGCTTAGATGATGCGTGGAACAGACTGCCAAGTATTTTCTTAATGTTTTCAGTAGGGTTTACAATGAGGTGTACCAAACAGATTCATGTTAGAGAATCACTGCACGAGGAAGTGGTTGGTGTTTCAATGTAAGAACAGGTCTGAATATTTTATTCTTGCAAGCACAGTAGTGGTATCTTTGGTTTTGTAAATCAGACCATTTTCTTTGAGCTGTCGTGGCCTACCTTGTTTTGAACTTAATTTCTTCACAACCTTAGGTCCGAGTGATGGTGGATTTATGTAACAGCACAAAAGGGATATGCTTAACAGGTACGTTAATTGCCACGAATGTGACATTTATTTTTACCCTCAGCTATACAGAATCACAACATTTTCAAAGACCTTGAGGTAGATAAGGTTTTACATGACAAATTTTACTAATTATCAAAGTTCATATATTTTATATATATATATATATATATATATGTATTCTATATTCAAATTAAGCCAGAAGGGATAAGGCAGATGTTACTGTAATACACATTGTAGAATAACCGAATAAGTCCAATTTCTGTTGCACCAGGCAATCCTCCAGCCAGGTCCTGTGGGGAGTGCGGTGCAGTCCAGAGACCAGTTCCATGTAAAAACAGTGATGTTCAAATGTTTGCTTTCAATACAAAAGTTTGACAAGTGATGTGCTTTCCTCCCGTTTTCATTGTCCTGATCTAACGCTCATCATTTCCATCTGGAATTGTTTTTGTTTACTTGCTACTCACTGTTTCTTCTTTCTTGTGTTCTTTTGCATGTTGTTGATGTAGGCCCACCAGGTCCCCCAGGTAAGACATTTTGACAACTGCAGTAATAGTTTTGGGTAACTGAAACAGTTGTTGGTATAGATGTTGAACTGTAGCAATGCATCTTTATAGTATAGTCTTCCTTTGCTAATTAGAATGAAGGAGAAAGGAATGACTACTTGCCTTTATCACTTTCCTACTAATGTCAACCTGTGCCCCTTGGGGTCAGAAGGGAGGTTCTGCTTTTGTGTTGGAGGTGAGAAAATAGTTTAATGTTTGCCAGAGCATATTTGTTCAAAGCTAGAAGTTGTTCAGAATTTTCGTGTAGCATTTTGGCAAAGAGCGTTATTAAAGAGTAGCTGATTATTTTAATTTAACGTTAGAAACATTGATTATTGATTTCTGATGTTATGGTATATGGTGACATTTCTGCTGTGCTGTTTGGCTTCTTCAGGGCCCCCTGGGCTCGATGGACTGCCTGGCTACAATGGCTCGGATGGAGCCCCGGGTGTCCCGGGCCAAAAGGGAGAACCAGGACTAAATGGAAAAAGAGGAAAAATGGGTATGTTTTGTTGTTTAAAAAAAATAAATCCTTTCTGACTGTTACATTCAGATGCAATTACTTTTAGACCTTTGTTACAGGGAGAAGGGATTCAGTGTCCACAAAGGGTTTGCACACTGCAGAATTCTGTAACGTTCATTGTCTTGCACTAAGTTTTTGTAGATCACCGTATTCTAGAAAGAGAAAGATGGTATAAATATGCTGTCAAATACTGCAAATCAAGGCTATCAAATAAAATTAATTGCACCTCAGTATTCTGAACTTGCTGGCATATAATGTCATTATAAGAATATTTCCATTCCTTCAGCCTGCCAGCATAAGGAATCTTTGGCTTCAGAAGGCTTCAAAAAATGAAGACTGAGTTTGGGCCAATTGTCTGTGGTTGTTTGAGACAGTACATGGTCTGTCGCTTTAGTGTTCATCAACGTTCTTTTAGTTTGTTCAATGGGAAATGAAAGTGAAAGCCTATTTTTAGAGTCAGAGGACAATTGAGCGGAAGACACGTTTCAGATTTCACCCCAAAACGGTAATTCTGTTTCTGGTTCCACAATTTCAGTGTAAATAGTAATACTGTAAGTGCAAGGACAAGCGTTTTCTCCTCAAGAGCTTACAGATGTAATGTGAACACTTCCATTTCTGGCTGTATGGCTGCTCGCTTCTCTCTTCTAGAGCATAAAATACACGAAGGCAGATGTTGGAACGCTTTGGTGTCAGTTGTACAACCACACTGTTGTGTTCCTTGTTGCAAAATGCTCCGGCCGAGGTTACACAGGACAAATGAATGCCTTGTTAAAAACGTTACTCTGCTAAATGATCCAGCACAGGATGTGTACAGAGCAATTGTGCTTGCAACAAGTGGAGAGGCACGTGGAGATGTTACTGGGTAGCTACTTTAATGTTCTGCTGGGACAAGGGAAAATGTTGAAAGTGCAATATGTCAAGCCACCGAACAACTAGGGTGAATGCATTTTGTGCTTCAACAGAACGTGTTGATTGTAGGAGTGGTGTGCTTAATGCTGGGTAAGTGTTCTTTGTACTGAAATGCTTTTTGTTTCTAGGTGTGCCAGGACCAAAAGGTGACCAAGGAGAGAAAGGGGAACCTGGAGAGATAGGTTTACCTGGCAAGGATGGTATGCCTGGTGTAAAAGGTGCAAGAGGAGCAAAGGGAGAAAAGGGGGATGCAAATAACGATGTGATATTGGAAGGTAGGAAGAAGCACACTCTTGCAACAATGTACATGGTGGAAAAATAGACACTGCTTCTGTAGCATGAACGCTCTGTAAGAGTTGGACCAACCAATGCAGCCACTCTATCCACAGTGAAGTTTCTGGGCATTGCTACAGTTCAGATATTAGAATCTCTCAGTAGTAGTCTCAAGGGTATGTGCAGCTCCAAAAATAAAAAGGACTACCCAGGGAATTGTATTCCCTTTGTAATGGAGTTCCCCACAAGAAGACTTATGTGGGCCTTGGATTGAGGTGTACATGAGTTCCACCCTTTCCAGGATGCTTCCAGACAGCTGAGCTCCTTCTGCTCTTTCATGCAGTGTAGTTTTACTTATGTGTTAGAAAATGAGAGCAGATTTCCACTCAGGAATATGTAAAGGAAGCATCGTGGCAACTGAACATGTAAGCTGCTAAAACTGTAGCACTGGAGCCTTTTAAACTGAAGTCTTAGAGAACACTGTACAGAAGGCAGTTGTGCTTTATAACTCTCTAGTATGCCTTTAATCCAGACAGATTAAATTGCACGGATGGTCTGGAAACGGTAAAGTTCTGGGTGGTTCACCTTCCAGGAGTCGGACTTGATAATCCTTATGTGTCCCTTCCAAGTTGGGATGTTCTGTGATACTATGATTCTAAGAATTAGCACCCCAGGAAGTTTATTGAGCTGTATTTTTTCTGTATACAAAAACCTCAGAAGACAGAGGCTATTTTAGAGATGTCTAACAGGTCCATCACCTGGACACTCAGTTCTCTGCAGGTTGCATCCTTGCTTGCAGAGTCTATGGCATTGTCCTTTGCTTTGTACACAGGTGCAAAAGGTGAACCTGGACCACCAGGCCCCCCTGGGCCTCCTGGACCCCCAGGACCTCCAGGAAAACGTAAAGGTAAAGCACAGCTTCAGGAGAACGTGTACAGCAACAAATGCACAGGTTGGTTCTTTCCGCTGTTCTTTTTAATATCATCGACAGGTTCAAGATTAAGCCCGTTTTTCTAAGTGTCATGAAACAGTGATCGGCTGCGAATTTCACAGCAGATACTGTTATAACCAAGGTATGAACATCCAGACTTCCAGTTCGTCGACTGCTGAAATGCAGCGGCTGCACTGCCTCTTTCCTCTCCCCTCCCATGTAGGGGAGGAGGGAAGAGGTACACGCTGATGTTTGGAAATCTTACTCATTCTGTTGTAAAACTCAGCAGCTGTATTTCGTATGTATTTGAAGTGTCAAGTCACTGAAGTTTAGACCATTTTGACCAGAAGTGTTACCTCAGAACCTTTCTGATTGGTCACTGAAGCAGTATGAGGTGAGATGAGCTGGTGGCTTGGATGCTCTGCAACTTTCTATGGACACTGTTGTATTGTGATAACTGGAAAATGTTAGGTCGAGCCATCAGCTGATAATGGAAAGCAAAGAGGAGCTGTTGCTGGAACAGCATTTGTATTTCTAGCTTGAAAATGGAAGGAAACTTTCGGGTTTGAATCTATATACTGGATCTGGCCCTGCTGTTCTTTAGTCCTTTATCCCAGAAGTTGTTACATTTGATGCCAGATATATCTTTCAGTTACTGTTCTCCCTCTACAGACTTAGGATGAATTTTTCCTCCTCACTGAGAAGGTCAGAGTGATAGCAAAGAATGTCCCGGGTACTAATTTTCCTTCTTTCTCATTTTTCAGAAAAGAAGGGAGTTGTTTGTGACAGTGTTGGTTAAGCGGGGTTTCTTTGGAAACTGGAAATGTATGAACTAGAACAAACAATGCAAGTGTGAAGTATGCAGAGGGATTCAGCAGTCACACCATTAATTGGGTGGTATTGATTTGATGTTGCAATAGTAAAGTTGAGGAGGGGGAGGATGGTTCTTCTCCAGTGCTAGGAAAAAAGTCTTTCAGTGGCAATGAATTCAAAATACTGTTCTCCCTTCTTTCTTCTGCCCATTTGATATTACCAGCCCTTCAACTTGTGGGCAAAGCACCCAGCATTAAGGATGTCTAGCACCTGAATTGTTCAGTGAAAGGAGATAACTAGTGACTAGCTGCTAGAGTGTCCATTTCAGCTTGGAGTTTTGAGTGAGCTAGGACTGGTGTGTATTTTAACGTCATCTTTTTTTGGTAAGATGAAATCTTTTTTATTATAAATGCTATTAACTGGTGAATTTTTAATGCTGTCTGGAACATATGTCAATTGTTTCTGCCTCATATTCTTAACAAAGAATGTAATTGTATTAGCATGTGAGAATTTCAGCTGGGAGATCCTGGGTGTTGAAGCATCAGAATGGAGTCCACAGAGCCTCCTTACCATGGAAAGTTGATAGCTGAGCAGAAATTTGATGCTATCTGAAATTCAGAATTGTGTGAAGTGCTGTGCAAGATCTAATTAGAGCATTTACTCAGGTAGCCTCTTTCCAGTTGTTGGTACTGCCTGAAGTTCTTTGGAGGGATAAACTTTATCTGATGGATTTCTGGTTGATTTGGAATCCCAGTGTGCAGATGGAAGTTATATTCAAATAACCGCACAGAAGAGGTGCTCCTCAGTGAGCATTTAAATGTTATGAGTAGTGAATTGTGTGACCGTAATGCAAAAATAAATCATCTATTGTTATATAATGATCGTATCCCTTTGAAGATAGAGAATACGTGTCCTGATTTACAGCTGTAATTAACTCACTGCATAAGAATGTAAGAGTGATTTCCACGAATCAGATTTTACCTGTTTCAGAATTTACTTTCCTTAAGAGAGCAGAATAATTAGTTGCAAGCTCAGGTGCTTTGCTCCCATGATACTGTTAGCAAATTCTAAAAGAAACAACACATCCCTCACTCTGCCCTTCACATCCTCCCCCAGATTGACCATACCCATACTTCTAATGTCCTGTAAATTCTGTTCACTCTCAGCCAGAGTATTTTAGGATCAGAACCACTATGATATTTATTTGTTTTTCTTTTTTTTTTTTTTTTTGTGGAAAGAAATCAATGGAAATTTCACATAGTGGTCTCTGATAGAAAACTGTCTTTCTAATCTTAATTGCTTTCTGTTTCATGCAGCTGAAAGTTCCCAGAGAGTTTTGCAAATGTTCTCAAATCCAAATAGGGCATTCATCTTCACAAGAAACATTGACCTGGTCCTTGACTATTCCACAGTGTCAGATAAACCGCTGTATGAGGAACTGTTCATGCAGTTAATTTTATCAGTTTCCTTGGGCTGAGACTAATAAACTTGTGTATCACGGCTTGTCATTTCTGTGGGGTGGATTCCTTTCTTGAGATATTTTGAGAAGACTTTGAGATCAAAACCTGGAAGGGGTCCTTGGGGGATTGCTGGGTTCCAGCTACAGGCACATGTCTTCCCACAGCTGGATTGACTGTTTGTGCCTTTTTTAGGAGAGAAGTTGTGATCAATTACAACTCTAATGTCATATCAGTAAGTGCTCTAGATAAATGGATGGGAGAAATACGTGTTGTTTTTGGTCTACCTTGGAGTGTTTTCTTTCTGTATGAGCAGAGAGAGGTTATAACCTTACAGAGAAGACAATGCAGCACAATCTGCTCTTTCTTTCCTCAGTGTCATACTGCCCTTTCGGCTTTGCTTTATGGTTACTTTGTATTTTTGCTACCTTGCTCATTTCAACATCATCACAGTCCTGCAAAGCCCAGGAATCGGTTGGAAAGCAACAGTGAAATGGTGTGAAATGTGTAAGGACGTGAATGCTAAGAATGGGATTAGAAAAGAGGCGTGTAATGAAATCAGGATGTCTTCAGTGCAGAACTGAGAACTATTTGTTCTCTGCAGCTTTTCATTGTAACAAAATTGAAATGTGCTGCATTGTTCTAAAGGCAGAAGGTGTATCTCTGTCTACAGAAAAGTTTTTATAAATAATCTCATAAAGGCATCATTTAAATGGTAATTGCTGCAGAAAACCCAACCAGTTAACCTTCAAATCGTTGAGGAGTGGGGGAAAATGTTTGCAGTTGTTTATTTGCTTCTTTGGCAAACCATTTCTCTACACAGAAAGAATATGGTGAATAATTTCCCTCAGTCTTTTATGTTGGTTCTCTAATGGCATGGATGGCTGACCTGCATCCTTACACATGCAGTGCTCAGTGTGTGCATTAGGAATGGTGTTACTGTTCTGGGGATTCATGGCAAGTGCAGAGCTTCCACGGTTGCCTATAGAGTGCAGCCCCTCTGCTGATGTGCCCGGGTTGAGGCATGAGGCCCTTGAGTTTGGCCATTGCTCCCTCCCAAGGAAGTGGATTTGGTATTACTGATAAGTCAGCCAGCTGGCAGCTGCCTCAGTTATCTGCTGTTATCTGAGGAGAGGGACAGCACTGCCTTTCAAAGCACCTACTCCAAAATTCTCAGCTAGAGGATGAAATCTGCTGAGCAAAACCAGCTGTTCCTCAAAGCTGTCTGTCAGCCTGACAACTCCAAGGGAACGAACTCAACCGAAAACTTGATTTGCTCATTTATTTAGATATCACTGATGACCAGAACCGCTTGAGCATTTCTCCATGTGAAATAAAATCCCAAACATCATTCCTTTAGTTTAGTGAAGCCACTGATTTTTGTCTGTCATATTGAATGTAGAAAGACGTCACGTTTGACCCTTTCTCTCTGAAATCCAGGCGAGACGTGTGCTGTACCAAATGATGATACCTTGGCTGGAAAAGCTGAAGACAGACCCTCCGATCATTCCAAAAAAGCTGGTAACCTGCTAGAATGTGAGCCTAACTGCTGCTTGCTGGGTTGCAGTCACACAGGTAATGGACACATGCTTTTTCTCTACCAGAGTGTGTCATAACATCTGTAGGAAGTCCTGTTCACTTTGTCAGCGTACAGCAGACATTTGGAACGTGGATGCGGGAACCTGCAAACGTGAGCGATGAACGGATTTGGCTTACCATGCACTTCTCAGGTACGGCACTGCTAGTTATCATCAAAAGTCAGGCTTGCATTAACATTGCCTTCATAATGCCTTCAACCAGGATTAATGTTTCAAATAAAGCATGATGGTTTTACCTTTTACCCCTGTCTTATTGAGAATATTTTCCATATTACTGTATAATGCTTAGCTATGCATATGATGATAGACATTTCTAGTATTTTCTGATGTTTTCAGAATCCAATGTTGACTCTGAATACCTTGAGGATTTTTTTTTTTAGTGCCCATTGTCCACGTCTTTGTATTCTTGTCCTTTACCTCTTCCCATAGTTTTATTTTAATCCCCTAAATTGTAGCTAGGACTTTACCCTGCCATTAAGGGAGAGTGTAAATGAATCAGATGCTGTGTGAGCTACATTATTGCAGGATCTTTTCCAGGATGTGAGCGGAGGAAGGAAATATTGTCACAGTTTAGCAAGCGTGTTCAACATGAAGGCCGATTACTCCGTGGGAAGCTGCCCCTCGAACACCTCTGTGTGTTCTTGGCTTTGCTTTTGTACTTTTTTTTCATCGCATTCCAGCATATTAAATCACTGTTGAAAACATACATATAATTATTGCCTGTCACAAACCTGATTCTGATTGAATTTTAACAGAGATTGATTTTTAGGGTGGGGATTTCAGAAACTAGATGAATCAAATGATAGTCTTTTAATTTTTTTTAATTATTATTTTTTTTTAATTATCCCATTTAGGAAACTTTATAAAAGAATATGAGAATTCCAACGCCTTGCTGAATGGCAGCTACAGGACCATTAACGTCACAGGGTTCTTTTACGGTTGCGGTCACGCAGTACAAAACAATCATCTGTACTACCAAAAGGGAGGAACCAATGTCATTCTGAAGTAAGTCAAATATAATTTGCTTAAGGCTAATGATACGGAAGGAGGAGCAATATGTTAGCAGTAGAGATGGACCTCAGAAGGCCAGGCCGCTTCTTTTGTACCGTTTTGTTTCTTTTTGGTACTATCTAGCATAGGAAGAATGGAAGAAGTGCTTCAGAATTCTTTTCAGAATAGAATAATTAACACTTTCCTGTCTGTAACTGGAATGTGGGTCAGTGGCCTTCCATGCAGTCTGTGTATGCATCACCTGTTGGAGCTGAGGAATTGGGCTTCTCAGCCCATTACTCTGCTGTGACAATTAGCTCTTTAATCACTGTGCAGCTCTGTGTCCAGGCAGATAACTTTAGCAGTAACTATACGATGTATAAGATGCAAGACAGTTGGTCCTTCAGATTAAAAAGGTGCTGTGTGCAGAGATGGCAATGGATTTTTCTGTTGGAAATCCTTGGGACCAGTGGGTTCCTATAATGCATTGGGTGTTTTTGCACTTGGATTCTTTGCTGTGTTCATAATTGGCAGAAAGAAATGGGAGCTAAATAAGGAATACAAGTGTCAGAAAAAAGAATATGATTAAAGAAAATAAGCGGGGTGTGTGTACCTGCATTAGCGTAGCAGTTGGTTCAGCTGCAGTCTGGGGGACACAGATAAGGGGTTATACAACTGAAGCCCACTTATGGAACACGTTGACTTACCAGAGCTTCTTGCTGAGTTGATGCACATGCCTTGCTCTCAGCACTGTTCTTTGATGATAAGGGTTGAGTTAGTGCTGCTCATGCACAGGAATGCACCAAGGCACCTGCTGAGGACATAGTGACCTGTGATCCTATGTTCCGTTGTGGAGGAATCACTCCACTGTTTGGTTTCCTTCTAATAAATTTCTGTAACTTGCCCAATGCATCCCCCTGAATTTGAACTGGAAATTACATCCTTATTTCTTCAGTTTCTACTGATGATGGACAATACAAATCAAAAACAAAATCTCATCCTGTGGGAAGAGCCAAAGAAATACAGCCCAAGGGCAAGCGAAAGATTGCATCTCCTTTCAAGCTCTGTAGCGCGACTCTGATGTCTGAGCCAAGAACATTACTGTACTTTGATGTCTCTACCCAAGCAGGTGTGCGTGCCTTCTTCCTATATTCATTTAGATGCCAAGGAATGTAAGCAAGCTGCTTGGATTCTATAATATTTATTCTGCCAAAGACAAACTCACTTTTTGGCAACCTCCTTTAAATATCTGTAGGGATTTTTGTTTATACATTTTTAATGACCATCTCCGTCTAAACAGTGCATAGTGATAGGACAGAAGTTCCTCACCATTGCTTGGACACCCTTAATTTAGAACTGCCTTCATTAACAGAAGAACACAAGCTACTCATGGAATCTTCAGAACCTCTCCAAGAAGATGCTCAAAGTTTGCCTTTCTGTTCAGTTTTTCACTCTGAGGTTACTTATTTTCAGCATAGAAAGGATTAAGCAGTGTGAAATTTGCTATCGAAAATCCTTGATTCTTGGCTCTAAAATAGCTTCTGGGAGCTTTTGTATTGATGTAGTGCAAAGAACAGGTGAGAACCTGGCTAGATGACTGCAAATGCTGGAAACATATCTAGGAGTTTCTTGTCACATTTATGAGCTGACAAAATTAGGTTTCTCTGATACCCTTATGTAAGTTTTTCTAGTGATGGCCAGATCCCCTGTATAAGGAATGCTTCACCCTTTCCACCTTTGTCTTGTAATGTTTTCCCACTTCTATTCATTTTAGTCAACTTACTAATCTCAGTTGATCAGAACACTGCGTGTAGCTTAATGTGCTTGATGAGACGTTGAACTGTGTCTCATCATTTACCTCAAGGTGGTGGAAGATTAAGGGCTTAATTGAAGCATTTGGAGTTCTAGGCTACACAGCCCCCATGGAGTGACAGGAAGGGAACCTCAGGAATGAAACCTCACTCTTCTGCTTCAGAATTTTCACATAAAAAAGGGACAGCTTTCTGTGTTGCAGATCTTACTCATTTCTAATGAATCTCGAGTTGCTTTTTGTCGTGTTGACTCTTATAGAAAAACCTCCCGAAGAAAATGGCGTTTCTATGGGACTGTTCCTGCTAGGCCTTGCATCAGGTTGTTTACAAATATGAAGTGAGTGATAGGTTTAACTGGGCCAACACATTTCTGGAAATTAACTCCAGCCCTGAAAGCATGTTTTAATGCAAACGTGCTGCTGGAATACGGAGCTGCAGCAGAGCTGCGTTTTAGAAAAGCTGAAGTGAATCACTTGACTACTCAGTTTAGAGTTTTCTTTGGATCATTTTCCTGCATAATCTGTCAGTGTTAAGTCTGCCCTTTCAGAAAACTCTTGGATAGCAGATTCCTGGGCTGAAAAATTTTCCTCTATTTGAGGAAATTAGCTGTATAGTTACAGAAATGTTAGATGGTGAAATGTGCTTTGTTACAGAACGCGTTACTTAGAAAGATAAAAGCATACTCTGCACTTACTAGAGCACTGCACTATTCACTGATTAAATACTAACTGCAGATATGCTTTGATAGCAGCTGATTACCTTCTTGCACTTGTAGAACTCAGTTTTAAGGTGCTAAATGCCACTGTCTTTGGACTATCATCGTATTAAAGAATTTGAAGGAATAAAAGCACTTTTATACATCAGAGAGGAGATATTTGGGCTGTCCTTTCGGAGGCACGAGGTCAGAATTTTGGCTCTGCAAAAGTAGCATTTTTATTCCTTTGATGTTCATTTGAGCAAATCACGGCACTATCTGAACTCTTTTCAAAAGATGAGCTCTAAGACTAGGTGAACCTGCCCAGAATTCCTGCCAGTTTGGTCAATCGCACTTTCTCTCTTTAGCTCCTGCCTGGTAGAAAGCAGATTTCTGTCGATTTCAGTTCACAAGTTTGGGGCTTCACCTGGTATCTCTTTTTTTTTTCCACACCCATCCTTTCTTTTAGTTGGCTTCTTTCATCCCAGAGATACTAAGGTTCGTAGGCTAAATAAAACTAAACTTACCAAAGTGAATTCATGCTCTTGTGTGCCTCAAATTGATTATCATCATCAAGTTTTCTCCCAGTGTTTTGAAGGTGCTTTCAGTGGAGTACTTCATTTTAAAAGATATCACTTAAAATATCCTTAAACTCAAATATTTTCAGCAGTGCTTCTATCAGGCATAACATCCTGTGAATCAATCCAGTGAACCAGTTGATATACAAACAAACTTTTAACACAAGATACTGATACTTTATTTCCTTTCAGATTTGGGCTTGATAAAGCATCGCTGGGCATGCTGCTCATTGAGAATGCCCTCTATCATGGCCGTAACTACCTCTTTTCTAACTCGAAGACGTATTTCAATGTCGCAGTGGATGAAAAAGGACTCTGGATTATATATGCCTCAAGCACTGATGAAACTATAATAGTAGCACACATCGATGAAGAAACGTTCACGGTCATTCGGCATATCAATACTACATATCCTAAGTCCAAAGCTGGTAATGCATTCATAGCATGTGGAATTATGTATGTTACTGATACAAAGGACACGA
Organism: Alectoris magna; assembly: GCA_030625065.1. Lineage (NCBI taxonomy): Eukaryota > Metazoa > Chordata > Aves > Galliformes > Phasianidae > Alectoris > Alectoris magna. The sequence continues at coordinate 11,187,724 of CM060570.1, read as the reverse complement.
CAGTAAGTTTTGCTTTTGATTTACTGAAAGAAAAGCAGATTGATGCAAGGTTTGAGTTACGGTCTTCACAGTCTGTTCTCGCTATGCTTTCATACAGTCTAAGAGATAAGAATTTGTATACATGGGAGAATGGGAGTTTAATGGTATATCCAGTACATTTTGGTGGATGAATGTGTTTTAAAAAGGAACATTAGGAAGTCCTGTTTGACTAAACAGATTATTTAAAGCTATATGATATACATATTGGAGTCCCTTCACTTGGTATACCCTTTCTGTTCACTTGGAGGTGGTTTGCGTGTGTGCATAAAAGGGAAATCAGACCCCTTTGTATAAATGCACTGAAATCATGCAGGCCATTTCTTCTTGTTGTTGTTCAGAGGATGACTGTTCAATATTGCAGCTGGCACACAGTTACCACAGACTTGCTTTTGTTTTTCCCATTCTTGAGCCAATAATTAGGCCTAATATATGTTGATTATTCCACGGTCCTGTGATCAGCAGTGACTATTTATAACTTTCAGTTGCAATCATCTTATCTGCAATCATTTTCTAGTCGGTGATTATGGTATAGTATAAGTGTCTAAATAATGAACTTGTGTACAAATACTTTCCTCTGTTATTTTCACTTAATACTTGCCCCGATCCTCTGTGAACATATTTTTGACGAGGATATAGAGCTGTTAAAAGGAGTGGAAAGAGCTGTTTAAATATCAAAACGCTTCACATTTGAAAAGTCCAGCCAACTGTTACATCATTAAAAGCACAATCCAGCCCCAGTTCCAAGGAGAACGGTAATAATGGCATTATTAAATACTGAAGCATGTGAAACTGTGTTTCGTAAAGCAAATGTGGGAAGGAAAGTAACTGGGTATGAAGTTGGAAGAAAACATGTACAATTTTTTATTAAAATGCCTGTTTAAACAGTGTTGTAGTGGCTTATATTGTTGGAATCTCTTCCTTCCCCCTCAGTGCCAGCTGAAGTCCACCATTTCATAGAATTATTAAACATAGCATGTTTCTGATAAATTTTCCTCACGCTCATTCATAGAGATGAAGTCACAAAATGGAGACTATCATTCTTTGCTGGTATTCTTCGAAAAATGAAATACCTGCAGCAGGATGGCCTGTGTTTGTTACAGTGCTTAGTGATGTGATTTGTTGTTGGTTCGGAAGGTAGCCACTCACATTCAAACTTTTGGGAGCAAGAGGTGAAAAATGATGGGAGCTTTTGATTTTAATTTTGTTCAGTACTTCAGCTTTCTAAGTTTAACACTGGAACATCAATTGTGTCTTTGCGTGTTTCCATTCAAAATCACGCCCTCTGAAAACTTAAGATTCCTAAGTTGTCTGCGTCACTTGGTAAATCCATGGAATCCATCCAGATATTTAAAAACAAAGTCTCTCTTAAAACCCGACTGTACAAAACTGTTTGGTGCCTACTTGGTATCAAGGAGCCACTGAATGGATAAAAGGAATTCAGGATGATCTTTGCATGCAGAACTTAATTAACAGATGTACTAGGAAACAACTTCTGCTGCAGCTAAGCTTTGGTATGTGATACAGTGAAGGCTGGGCCTGGGCAGCATCCTCTCTTCTTAGCACATCTGCTGGTTTCAGTAAGGCCAGGATTTGGGCCTCCTGTGCTTAGAGATGCAGATAGAGACAAAAGAGCACAATTAATACTCTGAGCTAATATACACGTCAGAACTCATGTGCCAAGAATTCTATCCACAACAATCATGCAAACCTTCCCGGTCCAGAATTACAGCCTAGGGGGAGGTTGTGGTTTGTTTGTTTGTTTGTTTGTTTTTCTTAAATTATGTTACTCATAAAAACAAACAAACAAAAAAACAACAAAAAAACTCCATCAGGAATAAATACTGGTGAAAACAGAGTTTTAGCCAGATTTGAAAATTTATATATAACATCCATATGCTAAATGCATATTAAATTTCTGAATGTCATTGCTGACCCAGTCAGATCAACCTACTGGAGAAAGGCCAGCAAACTCCATCTCCTGCCTCGTGGCAGAGCCAGGCTCGTATTTCTTGCAGCTGCCTCAGTTGGAGATGAAGAACTACGTGTTTTCTTCAGAATTTTCTAGGAAAGCTGAAAATAAAATTCAAACGTTTTTCTTACTTCAGTGTGGTCAGGTCAAGTCACAGCCGGCTTGTGCAGTCTGTAAGAAGTTTAGTTAAGTCTGTTTAAGTGTAAGAAAGTTCTGGAATGAACTGCTCCATGAAATAAAAGTAATTTATTTAACTTACAAAGGGAAAAACTAAACGAGGACATTTCTTTCTTTTCCTACTTCACAGCCTGCAATTTAAGATTGCCTTTGGAGAAAGGTGCTTTTTATTCCAGTATATTTTACAATACAGCACAGACATCAAAATTTCATTGGAAGAGTAAGACACTTTGTTAACATTTAAATACGCAGACATCTTTTCCAGTGTCTTAAGAACATCGTTTTTGTTTACAACAGAAAAATACATCTGACAACAGTAGCTAGTTATATTACAAGCAAACAATATTGAACTCTGCATAGTTTATACAATATGCTGTGGTAATAATTTAATTACCAGTTTTATCCACTATTTACTAGCTGGCCACATAAAGCCTGACATTCATCTGAAATGTGGCATTGTATGTTCTATTGGTATTTTCTTATTAGCTTCATTTAATGAAGTATTTTCTGGACAAATGAATTTCAAAAACTAAAAGCTGACCAGAACCATGGGCGTCCTCACTACAAACATTTAATGCACACAGTACATTCCTAAAGTAAAGGCAGGTGGCCAATAGAGAACATAGCTGTCAGAAAGGAAGGGAAATAGTGTGCAAATTAAAACAACAACAACAAAAAAAAGCATTTAAAAATGTTAATGTGCAAGTTTACAGTATCAGCTATGTAGTAATACTAACTGGGAAAAAAACCTCAGCATAAAATGATATGTCTCACAGTACGTCCTCGATTGCACATTGTTCCACAGCATTTGCATCCATTACACGTTCTTGTGAAAACCAAATACACTGAGTACCCTTAATTAAAACTAAACTATTTCACAATGAGAAGTTGTAGACATGCTTCCATTAGTGGGAAAAACTGGAATAAAAATAATCAGAATCACGTTAGAAATGCTTACTGACTTGTAGAGCCACAGTGCTTGTTAAGTGACTGACAGCTGTCAGAACCTTTACAATACACACTTACTAAATGCAGCCCGTGGGTTACTGAGCAATACCCCACCCGTGACTTGACCGTACTGGGTTTAATTCTTTCCTTTTACAATGCAGTACTCACATTTCCATCCCAGCGATGGCATATTCAAAATATACCTGTTGAAAAAGTACTGCATCTTTCCCCCCCCAATAATACTTAATGTTGCTGTAATTATGTTGAAAGGCAACGGAAAAATTCCACAGTGCATGTCACTGCATTTTTTTTGAGACCTAAAGGGACATTATATAAAAACAGGGTTAACTCGCAGAAAGCTACAGAATGTCAAAAATGCCTGAAGGTATGTTGAAAGCATTGGGAAGAACCCTCATTTTCAGCGTGCCATCTGCTCCACAGGAGAAGATACGATTCCCTTGAATGGTTTCAATCTGGGTGACACCAGCACCGATATTTCTGAAAATGGACTGCTTGGCGTGTTCGTTTTTAAACGAATGGATTAAATGGTAGCCAGTCAGTCTCCACACCTGTATTGAAAGAATGACAAATGAGATGCAAGGAAACTAAAATTAGGACTTTTATTTATTTTTTTCTCTCTAATGTTTCAGATTTTTGGCTCTTGTAAACCCTACTCAGCAAAGAGAGAGGATATTTTTTGTTGGCTATAAGCAAGAGTTGCCACAAGTCCAAGAGTCTTAAGAGGCTCTTGTTGAAGAATACAGCAAAACTGCTACCATAGAGTAGGGCAGCTGGTTACTTCACAGGGCAAAGCTGCTGCGCTACCTGATCTGAGGTGCCCAGTGGCTTTCTCCCCATGGAAAGCACAAAAAGGTACAGGATGCATTTAAAACAGAGGCTCTGTTTCTCTTATTATTATCATTATTTTTGTCTGCCTCCTGTGAAATCTCAGTAGCTGTTTGGTGCTACAGCATCAAGTGAAAAAAAGTATTTTGTAATGACAGAGATGCTTAAAGATACGAAGGTTACTGAGTGCCCACTGTATTATAAGGAGACACATCCAAAGACCAAACCAATGCATCTTAAAGTGGGAAAAATAAGATTTTGGCATCATGAATTTTGCTTTAACCATTTCAAATTGCAACTTTTAAAAGACTTTTATCTGTGAACACAGAGATATCAGGATATTTAATCTTATGCTTGGAATATAAAAGTAAGCTTCCTGTTTATCAAATGTAGAAGTTTTGTGGGCTTTTTGTTTTTTTCAGCTGTTTTGTTACCACATTCAAGTACTTATTTACAGCACGCTGACCAAAATATATCTATGTAGTACTTAGGATAAATACTCTTCTATTACAACTCAGCTACTCCATAGCTTACCTTCATGTTACCTTCCGCTGAGCCTGTAACAAAATAGTCCTCAGAAGGATCCAGTGCGAGGGCCTTAACAGCTGAATCGTGTGCTTGGAAGGTATAAAGGGTTTGCCTCTGTCTGATGTCAAAGATGCAGATATATCCCTTCCTACCACCAGAAATCAGCAGCTGATGTTTAGGTGCGTACTGTAGTACCGTGGCACCATGATCGTGACAAGTGAAGGCTGAAGAAGAAGGATGCCACAGTTTAATAGGTTTGAAAATGTAAGTAGCTTTTAATCTTCACGTGCATTTCTGTTACTAATTGTTTTCTGAATGTTTTCTAACTTGATAGATACAATCCTTCATACTGATAATGTTGTACCAGTTAACAGTTCTTTGCTCTTGTAAAGGCTACCTAGGTCAACCGCACAAGAAATATGCAGTCTAAATTATCTTTGTTAGAATATACACAATCATTATTATGTTCTAATTTCCCAAACTCTATTTCTTAGGTGCCCTGACTGGAATTCTTTACAATGAGACAGAACTTCGGTGTGATCTGCTGGTTTAAAAATATGAATCTAAGAATGTACCTATTGCTTACACAGGTAATTGCTGTTTGTTCCAGTACTGCAGTTATTTGCAGCTGTGTACGATAGTTAAATTTGCTCTTTTACATATCCAAGCTCTCATATTAAGATTTGTATTAATTTTTCCTCCGCAGTGCAAGGTGAACAGAATTTTGGTTTAGTTCTTTTACCTAAAGATGAATTTATTGAACTTGGTCAAATAGATAAAAACATCTTGTTAAGAATCCAGCCCTGCTGCTGAAAGAGAAAGACATTTTTCTGATTTGCTTCCACTGTTACCTACAGTTGTCTTCTCTTGGTAGATTAATGGAGTAGTGCATCTATGAATTGCTCGTTTAAGTGAAATTCTGCATACACGCAGTCTTTAATAATGCAGCTTTCGTTAAGTCACTTATGTAGATTGTTTTAGGATTGTATGAAAATATTTCAGGCCTTATTGTAAGAAAAACAGCTTTAAGTGTGTTCTTCATACTTTTCTCTGTACAGTAGATAATGATAACGTTAGAGACACGCATATCAGACCTGGTGCGTGCAAATATATAGACAAATACATAGATGCGTTAATTTCTCTCCTTGCCCTGAAAATGCATACTGTATGTTTCTTTATTCAGTGAGAAGCAGGCATCGTATTTTCACTGCAGCACTTACCATGTACAAGACTGTTACCAGATGAAACCAAAGTGTCCCAGAGGCAAACGTTTCTGAAGGAAATAAAAGTCATTATGGCCTGTTGATAAGTGATTCATAGGGTGATGTGACTCAGAGAGTGCTTATGTTCCTTGTCAAAGATTAGAAGGTAGAACTGAACAAGGAGCCCTTGACTCTGCAGTCCAATATTGGAGAGCGTATGCAAAGACTTAAGATCTTAACTCTTTCTGTGCTCTTCTGTGCTTCATAATAGGGACTGTACTTTCTAAGATATATACTAACCCTAGGATGAACCAAGAAGTTATTCAGGTTGCTCTTTTCAAAGAGCAAACCAAAGCAACCAAATCTTGCTTTTACTGAGCACGATTATCCCCACAGCAGCACATCAGAACATGCTCAATGTGGAATACACCATGAAAAGACTGTTTAACTCTTAACCACCCCTCACAAACTTAAAGTTGGAAAACAAATGATGGAAGGAATGATGTTCAAAGCAATAATCTGTCAAGTCTAAGCAGTAACTAAACTTGTAAAGCTGAGCCTTAAAACATCAGCCATTAATGTGTGAGCAGAAGTGGGTTAGTAGATATCAACAGGTAGCTCTGGTGAAATGCCTCAGTTTCCTTAAACACACCTGTTGTCACTGGACTGTCCCGATGTGGCCACAAGACTTGAAGAGGTTATAAACGCAAAGTCACTTGTGGTTTTACTGTGACACTGCCAACTCTATTAAAACAAAGCACAATAACAGAGAAGCAATCACATCAGTTGTAGTCTGCATCAAATACTGCTATCAATATCATGTCATGGATGTCATATAGGAAGCAGTCTTTAGGTTTTGAAAGCTGAAATAGTGACACACAGTGTAGCTTGAAATCTCAGGTGAATCAGTGGATCAAGAAAATATAAAATAAATACTAAAATAATTGAACTATGAAAAAAAATCCACAATATATTGTATCACATTAGCCTGAATTTCAAATTAAGCACGATCTTTTTGTGCTGTTAATTAGCAGTGAAAAGAAGAGAGCATTTTTACTATTTCTTGGGGCCGTGAAGACCTTACTGAGAGCTCTAATTTTTGATTTAATCAAGGGAAATGCTGATAGCATTTGTAATTACATCGCAGCTTACAGTTACCCTACAATTTGATTTTCAAATCAATATTATTGACAATATGCATGCTGATGAAGTATGCCAATTACAGATAAGCAAAATAAAAAATGCCTCAGTGAAACTCATACACTCTTGGTTTGTCTGAAGTCCTGAAGACTAAGTTTCCTCTATAAAAAGAAAATAACCCACAACTATTAACTTACCAGATAAGGCTTAGGATTTGAGGTGGTTTGGTTTACTTGCCAAATACTCAGAAATCCTTCACCGTCAGCAACACCACACTGCAAGGAATGAAATGCATTTATTAGCGTAACTTTGAAAAATGAAGGTGGGTATTTCTCCCAGTTCCCTTCTCTTTCCCATTGTTTTCTGCAGCTTATCTACCTCACAAACTCATTTTTGGCCAAAGTGTGTGGCTCTTCTGTACTTTTTTTCCTGCTCTCCACTGTAGTGCAGTATATTCACTCTGTTCAATTACTGGGCTGTATGTCTTCTAGGTAACACCTTCTGTCAAAACTTAATTATAGCCAGAAGGCAAAGTATGAAGTACTTTTTGGACATCTGTATTTAGTTTAACGTAAGTTTTCTTCTGCAAAATAGGCAAGTTCCATTTTTTTTAATTAATGTTTGATTTAAAAGCTCACCAGTTAGAAACAAATTACGGAAAAGTCTGAAAATAGGAAATATGACACGCAATACTAGGAAGTTTCTTGTCTCAAAATGTAGTTTATAGGGACTAGCTTGAAATCAACAGACAGATAACTTTACAGCCCCCAAAAGCTTCTTTTTGAGTGAATCCTATTCAGCTTCCCTTACAAAAACATAAGGAAGAGGTTTCCGATCTAACCATGCTCTATGTCAGATCAGTTAAATTTTAGAGGCATTAAATGTGCTTGCCTATATGTCAGTTTAAGAATAAATTGTTTTGAGATTGCTTAGAATATGAAGAGAATAAATAGCTCTGGTAGGAAGGAATCTGTAAGAGAAGACAGTCAAGCTGATATAAATCAGGGCATTTTTCCTGCAATAGATTTTGCTGTTGAAGTGTAAAGACAGTGCAGATAGATTACTGAAAATCTTGCTTTTGTATTAATGTAATCTCAGAGGAATCTGTGTGAAGCTGACAGGAAAGAAAGGAGAATAAAGGTCAGTGTTTATTACAGAGCTTTCAGATGCAGTGAAATGAAATGGTAATGGTTATGCCATCATTCTAGGATACCTTAACAGGAGTTTTCTGTATCACTAGATAGAACCGTTCTAGAGGTCACAGCGTGATCAAATGTGCTCCGTGAAAAATTGTAGACATTGTACTTACCTTATTGCCCTGGGAATTGAAATACATTCTCGTAACCCTGGCATTCCCAGCTTGCTGAAAGCAGACCAATTGCTGTGGCCTTGTCCACTCAAACATTCGAACACTACCATCTTGTGCTCCTGTAAGATCTAGGTTAAGAGATACGTGTTCATTAGTACTACAGAATGGTATACAACAATGTCTGCTTCGTACTGGCAAGTGTGATTCACTTACAATACTGATGGACTGGATGTGAAGCCATTCTCTTGACGTTATTCAGATTTCTTTTAATAAGCTTCATTAAAAAAAAAAAAAAAAATTGAAAAAAATCAAGGAAGAGATCAACACACTATTCAATTCTTCTTTATTCTACTATATGGTAAATGTCCTCCATAGATAAATGCCTGCAAACCAGCATTATTTGTATCTAACTATGTCTAGTTTTAGTACAGTAATTAAAACCTGTTTTTGACAGTTTATTCAGTCATGAAACTTCAGATCACATTATCTTCCATTATACAGACAGCTGATGTAATGCTTTTTGTATTAGTCCCAACGCAAGAGTAGTTTAAAAAATTACTTTTTACTTTTTTTTTTTTTTTTTGAGAAGCTGCAGGCCCTTCTTCACAAGCCTCCTCTTAAAATCTTGTTTGCCTCATTACTTTTTAAGTCACAATAACTCTTTGCTACAATCTTAAAGAAGATACTTAGTGTGGTCTTCTTTTTGGCCACTTTAGGCCTTTTATTTCCACACTCAATTAACACTACAGTGAATCGTGTACTGACTGATACAGCAAAGAAGATAGTAAGTCTACAGGGCTGCGTGCAACAAAAGTACTTACCACACCAGCTCCAGTGCTAGTTTGACCACTGCCTAGCCATGGCATAGATGAAGATGGTTGTATCTGACTCACTCCAAAAGATGGTGCAGTTGACTGAGTTAGTGTTGTGGTAGAACCACGAAAGTCAATATCATCAGAACTGTAAGAAAACAGCAGTGTTCTGCCTTAAACAAATGTTTCTTTGCGACCAATGCTGTTTACTTATCTCGTCGCTGTCAAGAGCCCAATGGCAATGGACTATAGGAAGTGAATATAATGAAAACTATAAATGTGTAACTTCTTCACTTGTGTTATACACAAAAGCTTCCCCGATACCCCACAGACATCAGTATTTAACCTCAGCATATGATTGAGATGTTGAATGTATGAGCTCCCCTGAGGATAATATTGCTGTTAAAAATATGGACAGATAGATACTGCAGCATCTAGTGTTCCCGACCCAAGCATCTGTATGTGTACCTATTCTGTGCAATGGAATATAGTGCAGGTAAGTGCTTGCTCTCAGCATGTATAACGGAGATCAGGCCACTGCACTGGACAGCTAGCATCAGGTACCAGAAGTAGGCACAACAAAGCAGTGATGCAACTACAAGTGTTTCCGATGTAGAGCTTCTTTTATTAGCTTATACACCATGAGACTGTATTTCATTGAGCAGTGTAGACATGCCCCAAATACTCAAACCCCTCACAAACTTAGTTTAACCACTTGTAAAATATGCTAATGTTCCTTGTCTTTCTTCTACTGCTACTCATTTTGAAAGTAATCTAAAACCTACCAAAGATTATGCAATTAACATTTTTGTGCACTGGAATTATACATACAGAGTCACAGTAAACCTGTTTGCTTACTATATTCACAGAGAAATAATCCTACCTTTTTGACTCTCTGTCATATTCTTCCCCAATCCATATAAATGACTGAGCAGCCAGTAGAGCTGAAATATCAAGTTCTTGAACATCATGTGTAGATGCCAAAACAATTTCATTGCTGTTCGCCTGTGCAGCACAAATAGAAAATTTATCCTAATTTCAATTAAGATTATTCTACTACATTTACTAGTAAAATTTCAGGCTTACCTTATTAACTGCGAATGCCATTATCATATCTGATTCTTTGTGAATTACTTTTGCTTTTCCTCCAGGGTAGCCAAGATCTGCTTCAACCTACAAAACATTTATGAGAATTTTTAATTAGCATGAAAATCCATTTTGTAGTTGTACATTCAGAGTGCAAAAGTCTGTACAAAATTCATGCAAGAAAAGTTCAGTGGCCTCAGCATCGTTTAGGAAGCTAAACTTTAGACTTCTCAGACTCTTTTGTGTTCTAGAAGCCAGACGTTGTGTTTGAGTGTAAGAAACACAAAGTTGTGTGGTACAACACTATTTACAAGGTGCTCACTCATACCAATTAATGGACATCCAAAGTTAATTCACTGATTAAAAGCCTGCCACACAGACTACACAGAACACATAGCTTCTGTTAGTCACATTAGAGAAAGAAAAGCCAGTTCCACAGAACTTTTAAGAATGTGCCAGAGGTTTGGGAGAAGGGATACTACCTTGTTTTTGTGATCTTCTGCTACGCAGTTTTGTTTGACCTGCTCCACACGATCTTCTACAGACTACATAACATCACACAGTCACAAACACAAAACACATGCACAAACAAATATAAAAAAAGAATGAAACATTCCAAACTAGATTTTAAAGGCCACTCTGTCAGTAAATGATGACAAATGTATTTTTAACTTTTTCTAAAAGGCACAGGAACTAAGACAGGAATCTAAACAAACTCACTCAAAATGTAATGCCTCCCAGATGAACACAAAATGTATGATATAGTAAATAAATGGAGGAGTAATACACACACAAACTCCATACTTACAGGAAATCTTAAAGATATTAAATGATATATTTATTTCCCATGGTATTTATTTTGGTTAAAAGCTACAATTACAACTCATTACAGTTGTAACTGGTACAATTCATAAAACCCCATATTATATATTACTATATAATATTACTTTTATATGTATATATTACTCATGCATATATACATATATACAAAGTAATAGCTCGCTTAAATTTCTTTTTCAATATGACAACAGGAAATACATGAAAACAAGTTTATTTACTTACTACATTTATTGCAAATGTTCTATTCATTTATTAGAACAGTTTTCAAATACATAAAGTTAGGGTGAAATATGTCTCATCTAAAAGGATTTGGTCCAGTTGATATTTCAATAAACAGCGTGATTGTCATGTTGATTTGAAAAAAACCACCGACAACACAACACTGTCAAATGAAGAGAAATAAACTGAAATGCCACCAGAAAGGTAAGAAAAATTAAAATATATACTGAAGAGGCTGAGGTACAGCTATAACTGAGATTTCTTTAAAAACAAAGAAAAAAAGATGTATTTTTTGCTTACCTCACTTTGCTTTCTTTTCTTTGTGAATATGTATCTGATGAAAGTCTCCTGAAGAAGTTCTTGCTTCACGAGAAAATGCCAAAGCCTTTTTGCTGGAAGAGCTGAATAGTCCTTTGATCTGGATGACGCAGGAGGAGAAATAAAAAGGAAACAGCTTCTGTTTAACTACAGGTAGATAACTCCTGTCCTGCCTCAAATCTACTCTAGGTTAAATTTCAACTTGGAAGAAAACCAACTAAATTTAAAGTTCTAAGATCTTCAAGGCATATTTCAAGGACTACATTTTTTTTTCCTTGTAAGAATATTTTAACAAAATCTTCTAGTGCCAACAATGCAAATTCAAATTAATGTTTAGCTAATGTAATTAAAGTTGTATTTTAGTATTTCTAGAAAAGTAAACTACTTTTGAGATGAAGAAAGATCCTTCAAGGACCGCATTTAAAGATACTTGCAAACATGACATATGTCTAAAACGGGAGGATCAACTTTATAAGGACTGTACTACAACACTTTCTCTCTCCCTATTGATGTCTTCATGTATGATACAAGTTTTCTTCTGTTGCTGAGGACAGGGTTGGAGATAGCTGTTACTGAAAGAACAGAAAAGGTAGTTGAATAGGGTCTTTCTAGCAGGAACCACTGCCCTCGATCTGTAGTCCTCCAAACTTTGCTCTTTCCATCTTACTTTTCTTTCTACAGCTGTGAAGGGTTCAGCAGAATAAGTAAAGGAAGCTGCAAGAGACAGCTACAAAACAAGAAATAAAGGGATGTGGGAAAATGGTTTCTGTAAAGCACTGGCTATAATTAAGGCTTAGCCAAACTTCATTTGGCTGTTTACATTTACATGGAAATACTCTTTAGTATTTCTGTGGTTAAGGAATATGAAAAAAATATATACTTACTTGAATGGTGTGTTTTCAGGTTCAATCATTGCTTTATTGCGGAGAATAGCTGGTCCTGCACCTACTCCAGGGTCACTAGGGTAGGTATTGATGTAGTTTGGTGGTGGGCCTTCAAACTGGTCCATTCTATCTTGAAGAATCTGTTCCCAATGCTCCAAATTTTTTATTACAGCGATGCCTAATGGTGATGTTACGGGCAGATCTAAACAGAAATATTAATAAAGGCTTAGAGAAAAAAAGTCATGTGAGTTACAGCGTGTACAAAAAAGTAATATGGGCAATATTACCATTAATAATAATGGCATATATTAATAATTAATAATTTATTAATATATAATTAATAATAAATGGACAATATAACCATTCAACAGAAAGTTTAGCAAGGAAATGTATTTCTTAACAACTGTAAAAAAGAGTGTTTAAATTATGTAAATTTTACAATAAAAATTAAACAGTGATGTTTAAAGTAAAGTCTGACACAAAGCCACTTACACAGAGAACTAAAAAGTGAAGTAGAGTTTAACTTACCATTAAATTCCAGACCAGCAATGGGAAAGAAGTTCTTAACATTGTGCAGAACCAATTTTACCATTGTCAGATGCAGAAGAGCCCAGCTATATAAAAATAATACAGTTGTGTTAAAACAGCAGTAATATGGTTATCTGCAAAACATTTTTTTTCTCCTTCGACCAACTACACAGATCAGAAAAACAACACAGGGAGGTCACTGAAGCTTCTAAGTTTAACAGACATGTATGGCAAGATACATACACATCAACTATCAGAAGTAAGGCCCTCTCTGAGGGCTTTCTCCTGTGACAGCAAGTATCCTTTGAACTCTTCCCCTAGAAACATGCATCAGATGCAAGAGTAAGACTCTGCAAGATTGCCAATTAAGTACAAGCTCTCCAATGAAATCACATTGAACACAGATAAGCCATTACTTGAGTTTGTATTCACACCAGAAGTTTCCCAGCTGACTCTCATAGATATTAAAAATACAAATATCATAGAGTATAAGGACTAAAGAGGTGAAAGGTAGAACGCACAAAAAAGCCATCGTTTTTTCCTCTACTTATATAATGCTAAGTTCATTTGCTTCATATCCTTTTTTCTTGCAACATTTTCTCTGTAAGCAGTCCATTTAGTCTGCCTCTCATTCAGGAACTAAGATCATACTTCACTAAGTGCTCTGAAACATCATTCTAGAGCTAGCACTGTGGTAGGTCATGGGTTTTGTGTCTTGAAGATGATAGTAGGGAACCCCTTGTTTGTTCCCCCACCCACCCACACAGCTTTGACTTGCTAAACCCACTTTTTTTATTTTCCAGGCAAGTAAATGGGGAAATGTTTGTTACTGCAATCAAAATTTGTTGTGCCTGCAGTCTCACTGCTACAGATGCACTCGCCCACTGAACTACAAATATGCAACCTAAACTGTGGGCTGTTCAGAGCACCTGTGTTTTCTTTAATCCTGAAGAAAAGGTAAGCATGATGTTATTATTCTAAAAGAATGGCAATTTCTTCTAACCTGTAAGAATTTGCATCTTTGTGTTCCTGGATCTGTATGTCAGAGAGGAAAGCATCATCCTCTTCCTCATCACTGTGAATGCTTTCATCAGAATCATATATAACGCCACTGTCTGACAGAGGAAGAAATGGCTGCAATGCAAAATTAAAGTCTGATATAAAAGCAGTTTTCTGATCACGTATCTTTAGCTTTAGTTGTAATGTATACTCTTTGTCAATGATAACAACATAACATAAATAAAGTTCCCTAAAAGTATCAAGGAGAAAAACCTTAATCTATAATTTGCAAGAACCATATTTTTTAAGTTAGGAAGTAGCCCTAAGACAAGTCATAGAGCTCTTCATCTTTTATTAAGATGATAATATTCTGCAGCTTAGTTTGAAGAGCACTCAGAATTTTCAAGCTATTTTTGCCCTTTAAAGCTTACATGAGAAGAAATCCGCTTTTTACAAACAACGAACTTTCCATTTTAACTACCTTTGCCATAAAATAGTCCCACATGCTGAGTTCTGGAGGGATGAACTTTTCTTTGTAAGAGGGTCTCTCTGCAGGTACAGGTGGAGGCACAGTGCTGTCTTTCACAGGCCTTCCAGGCACTAACATTCTCATATTAAAACGGCGACGATGTTTATCCATTTCTTCTGAAGGAAGAGGTGGTGCTAAATTCAGATAATTTGAGAAGCTGATATTAACACAGCACCTTCCAAAGCGGCTGTATTTTATAACTGAAGTAACTAAAAGCAATATTATTGGTACTAACTTCTACCAACTCAGGGATCAAAGCCAGCCTATGTAAGTGAAGTGTAATCATACAGAAAGTTCAGTTATGATAAATTCAGTAGCTGTGGCGGTTACACAACGTGTATATAATGAGAATTCATTTTATTATCCGGAGTCAGTTTTTCAGGAGACGTAGCTTTGAAATAAAAGGCATTTTAAATATTTTTTTTCTCAAATTAAGAAAATATCTAATAATTTGTTAAGAAATAATAATAGAAAATTTCACCGAAGTGTAAATTGCGCAAGTAGCAGAAGTTGTTCAAAATACAAGCCAAGGAACTCTTGAGATAGTAAAGAAATTTGGAATAGAGCAAGTCTTTTTGACAAATGGAATCCAGTAAGATTCGTAAGATCTTAATAGTTATCAAAATATAATGGTGACATTTGTTTTCCAAGGTGTTTTTGGGCAGGCAGCACTGAAGATTACACTTACTTTGTTACAAGGGCGCTAAATGCTTAAAGTCAGTTTGTTTTTTTTAGAAGCCACTGCTAACATTCATCTACACAGCAAGTTTTTACAAACCTTCGTTACCATCCTCTGAAACATCAGAAACTGTAGCAGCTTGTAGGTTAAAGGAAAACAGAATACATCTCCAATGAAAACATGGCTTATATATTTAAGTTGTTCATAATAACACCTTGATAAAATAACTGATCATTCCTAATATGATTATTCTCAGATGTCCTTACTACATAAAAGAGAAATATGTAATGCATTCTTGTGATGGTAGATTTCAGAATGTTAACTGGCCTACGGTGACAGTATGATAATGTCAGCAATGACGGCAATCATTGTGATTAGGAGATTAGAAGCAGCATTTCTGTTACATCACCTTCGTCCTGCTTTGCTTTGTATTTTAAATATGAAACATCGATTTTCTGCTTAAGAATTTTCAAAGCTATAGCTTTTAAAGCCAATGTGCCAGAACTTTCAGAATTGTTACAGTGCAATTATAGGGCAAACGGTTTCCTTTGCGTCTATCTGCTGAGCCTGGATTCAGCCTTCACCTTTCAGCATATGAAGACATTCTCATCTGTCTGAAAGATCCCTGCTTTTAGATGGAGCTGAGCTGTGTATAAACTATTTTTCTGTTGGAGGAAGCTGTTACTTCTGGCACGTGGTGAAACTGCATCTTGCAGTAGAAACAGTTTCAGAAATACTGTTTCCAAATTACTGTCATTGTCATACAGTAACACTCATCACATACATACAACATTGATGTTGATATTAACACTGATTTGTTCTATCTACTTTTTCACTAAAAAAAATAATGATTGAAAGCACTGGAAAGTGTTATAAACAAGCATCTAATAGGAGTAACACATGGAAATATGCTATCCTGAGGATGCTTTCTGACTCAGAATTAAATTATTAAATTATTAAAATTATGTTGTTATAAAATTATTTTATTTCCCTAGTGGCTTCGTATCAAATGCGAGTTTGAGTTACCGGAGTACTGGCAGTACTGTTGGTATGTATGTTAGGAAAAGTAATGGTGTATACTGGTAATTCTGATACGTTTATATTGGGAAATGCACATGGCATTCCACATGCAAGTTGCTTACCAGTTCTGGGGTTTAAGAGCTGCATCACAGCACTAATTTAATCGCTACTTGACAAAATTACTCAATGTGATGGCTATTTGTTAATGATATTATGCTTGATATCTTGCTGTTTAAAGCACTTTGTTTTACCTCCGACTGAGAAATTTCTCATTATTGTTTTACAAAGATGGAAAGAAAAAAGCTTGTGTTTGGGAAGATATACAAACATATACACTCCAAGTAAAGTATGTTGAGTTTAATGATAATTAAATGCAGAGGTCATTCTATCTCTATTCTAAGTGGATACTAAAGAAAAAACAAAAAATCCTCTACCTCAACAACATCCTTGTTTTTGCTTTATTTTTTTTGGGGGGGGGACAACATCCTTGTCACAAAGAAGATGAAATCTGCATTTATTCTTTAATCTGTTACTCAGACAATAGTTTTCAAGTCCTGAATTAAAACAAATGCAGCTACCAAAAAGCACATTTAAGCTGTAAATGTCAGATTAAAGGACTACATTTCAAGTAAAAATATCTGTACTGTTTCCATGGGAAATTCAAATCGTGCTAGGTGTTATCATAAAGGACAATCATGAGAAAAACTAACATTTCTTTCTGCTTTTTAATTAATGTTACCGTTTTCTTGCCAGTAGGTACTTAAATTCTGATTCCTTGTTTTTCTTTTTTTTAATCTTTAAAGAAAAGAAATCTCCCCTACTGGATTACTAAAAGGTATAAAATGCAAATTATTAGTATGACCTTTAGAAAACAAAGTACCTGGGATATTTTCTGATTGCCTTCGAGGCTTTACAAGAAGTTTCACTCCTCCGCCAAAAACAGCAGCCCACATCCGGCTGTTCAAAGGATGGGCTGCCAGTCGGAATAACTCGTTACATGAATTGGTTGCCAGGGCATGGATCAGAAGACTCAGGTAAACAGCTACAACAGCTTCGCAAAGAAGGATGTTTAACTTTGGTTGATCTTCATCCTGAGCTGAACTTAAGAGATTTATAAGTGAACTCACACCTGCAGAGAGAAGAGAAAAAGCTCTTTGTTAAATAAGTAGGATTACAAACAGGGAAAAATTCAGTGTTACATCACTGTCTCTTATGGTGCACGCACACCAATAGCCGTTTGAAACTTTTATTCTGATATATCATACAATTATGATTTTTCTTAAAGCCTGAACAAAAGGATTTCTGAATTGCCTCTGAAACTCCTGCACTGTTGGCCAGAGTTGACCTCACAATACTGCATCTATGCTAGTACGTGGAAAGCAGATGTTTTGATGGCGACAGCAAGAAAAAAGCATGTATGTAAGACAGTACTGTGGCTACAGCTAACAGAAATAGCTTTGCTCGAGGGTGGGGAAGACCAAAAGAAAACATTTTAGGATGACAAATAATCAGCTTATAGAATTTATCCTGAAGATTCTGATCTCTTCCTCAGGTAAGATGTTTGCCATATAAAAAGCTTAGATTTTTGTTTTGATCTGTGAAGAAGCTAAAGGCTGTTAAACGTGTGAAAGCTAAATTTACAACATTTATCCATCATTGTTCACCCATCATTTCATCCATATTCGGAAGAAAGATTACCATCAAGTTGTACTGGGAGTTATCGAGTAACAGAACAGTGAAAAAAATCTGAACTGTGGAGCTTTTCCAGTCATGTTAAAAGTAACTTATTTTTGTCTCACCAGGCCACTGAGCAGGAGATGAGTTTGGAGTTGCATGCTCCTCAATACTTTCTGTCCTCAGTCTGCGTCGATCACTCAAAAGCAGTCCTTGATAAACCATCCCTGTAAACTGATTTGCTTCTGTTTGGCTGCTAAATACAAATCAATTTTTTTTCTGATGAGAAAGGATTTTAGAATATTTTTGTAATAAAATATAGTATATAGAAGTGCTTCTCTTGTTAATCGGAAAATGCAGTATTTAAAATTCTACAGGACTACAATTTCATCTCATAGTACATACTTCTAAAATTAAAGCTTGCTATATTTTTACAGCATTCTTTTCCAGTTTGGATTTGAAATAAGAACTGTCTGAAACCTGACTTCATTTAAGCTTAAATATTTTCCATGCACCCCTACCCAGCAATGGGTATATTGTGGAAAAAAGCACTCAAATGTTCTTTCAGAAGCACCCTAAGATTGATACCAGATTTTCCTCTTTTCATTGGGAAAAAAAAAGATGGTTGTTATTTGATCTGTGTGAAACTGGCATGGATATCAGAATTAATGTGTGAACTGCATAGTTATCTACGTCACACAATGCAATTGAATCTCTTTGCTTAGACCACAGGAACAAAGAATTTCCGTTTTGGATGCACAAAATATTCTTCAAATGTAGGACTGTAAGAAAGCTTCTATTTGTACCTGTAGCTGTGGCTGTCACACAGTGCTTGATAAATGGATGCAGAAAGAGAAGCTGCTAAAGAATGAAGAGTGTACACCTAAAATAAAAAGAGCTGGTAAGTTATATGCAATTTATACACAAAAGGTGTGTAAACCACACTTCTTTCTGAACAGTTTTTGAAATGTGTTATGCCAGAATGTCCTACTTTTAAACCACATGCAGGAAATAGTAACTAAAAAATTATTCTAATACCTCTCACAGGGAAGGCGTATACTGAAAAAGTGATTGAATATGTCCTGCTCTAATAGCAATTTCTATAGTCTGAATGGTTCCTGGAAACAATATAATATAACATCATAACTCAATATAGTAGTATTTGCTTTATATGCATGATACAGAAATTTGTGTAAGCATTGTGACTGTTAAATTATTTATAATAGCTTTTTCATCTCATTTATGTGCTTAAAATTTTTCAGGAGTCTCCCAGTAACAGGAATAATACTATTATGAGCTTACAATGCAGCAGAAACACTCCATTTCTTAAACAGAGGAAGAAATGCAAGAATTTCTTGGAAAGACTGATGGAGGCCAAATTGTGTTGAAAAATGGTACTGCCAACTGTTAAAAAATATGTTTTTTAACTAACTCTGCTCATTTCCATCTCCTCCGACTGTCTCTCTATTTAATAAGATGCCATACCTCAGGCTAAAGATACAAGTTATCTAAATAGTCATTTACAGTTAGGAAGTGTCAGTTCTTTCTGAATTTCCTTTTAAAGGAAAAGGCATGTGGAATAAGAGTTCTTAGAATAAGAATGATGCTTAATGTGGCATAGTGCAGGATGGAAAAGGACTCAACTATAATGTAAAAAAGTAAATGAGCGTGGGTTACAGTTTACAAATTGATAACTAACTACCAATGGGACAGTCCACTTAGTTTCATAGTTTTGACCTACTTTCATTTACTCAATAGGAATTTAAATGAAATTTGAGGAATATGAATACTGATAACAATGTACAAACTAAAGGTTTCGATTTTTACTAATTAACTATTGTATAGTCTCAGGCACTTTGTTACCCCCATCCCCTCTATTTTATGATTCAGGATTTCTTTATCCTAGGACATGGAGCCAGATAAAGTAATTAATCACAATTACTTGGAAATCAGTACAATTGGAAAAATCCATGCTGGAGAAAGATTTATAACTGCTCTATAAACAGAAGGCTATAACATACCTTATAGCTTCCCACCTCTACGTTCATTCGTCTTCCCACCAGATTTGACCAAGGTGATGATAGTTCACACATATGATCGTGATGTTTTAAGAGTAACAATTCAGTGCTTTAGTGAATATCTACATTTGGAACAGCTTCTCGAGAATGACTGAATCATTTGGATGAAAGGGAACTAACCAGATTCCAAATGATGTCAGAAATCAAGTGCTTGGTTGACTACCATTTTAATTCTCTAGATTTTAGAAAGGTCAATATTGTGAGAAGGAATCAGCGTTGAAAATTTAAACATAATTTCAGTGTTTAAACTTAGCATTTTCTATAACCTGTTTTCATTACCTTGACATCTTCAATATTAGGATGTGGCGGTGATTTCATCTGCACGATTGTGTACAGAATATCATGGATGTGGTTGTTTAAATACAGCACAGGATTAGCTATCACAGTTTTTGTGGATGCTATGCTTGCAGATAGCAATGGTAGTGTTGTGGGCAATGGAAGTGGAGATTGAAGCTGTTTTACGGTAGTTTCCTGTTTAAAAGAAAAGGTTGCACTTAAGATGATTGCTTTGGGAAAAAAACTAATAAAAGAAGTAATTTTACTTCCCCCCCCCCCCCAGGGTTATTTATTCTCTTCTACTGCTCTCTACTCAGTACAGACAAGATGTCACAAGGACAGATGTTATAAGTAAGTCCTGGGACTGGAACCACTTCAGTGATTTGTTCCACATCGGAGTATTTGCTCTGGTTAGTCACGAACATTTACTGGAAAATATCTTTCTGTATGAAACTAATGTAGAAAATACCATAATATAGTAAAAGGGAGCAGTACATTGAGTAAGACTGTTCCTTACAGCTCCCTTGCATGACATGATGTAGGGAATGAGGTTTTATCTTAATCTGGATTTAACTTGTTCTATAGATACCCAGAATATAGTGATTAAAACTATAATTTCAATATACATCTAAGTCTGTAGTACACAGAGCAACATTTATATAATTACAGGTAGCCCAATCCTCTGTCAGATTCTGAAGAACCAAATAACCAGGATGTGGATACACAGCAAACTAGAATGGTAAGTTCTTGACTCAAGAACATTAGACTTGTATAGCTTAAGGTACAAACTTAAGCATTTGATAAAACTGACAATCTAGAACTGTTCAGACTTGTAAATAGAAATCAGCTGAACTTGTTTTACCTGCTGTGACTCTTGCAGCAAAAATTTCAGCTCCATTCTTACAGATGCTAAGCCACCTCCTTGTGCCCCGTGGAGACTACAGTAACTTAGAAATACTCGTAGAAGAGCTTGGTTCTTCTGCAGCCACCACTTTCGTCTTTCAGCATGTTCTCGTTTTGCTTGTAGCCGACGTCTTTCTATCTGGTGCCGTTCATAGGAACCAATGTCTGGCTTATCTATAACATTCTCCTGATCAAGTAGATCCCCGTGTACTTTGGTATATGTTTTACAGTAGTCTTTGTCACCTGCTTCATGGTTGCATATTTCATGCATGGCAGCAATCTCTTTTTCAAGCCAGTTGTACAGCTGAAACCTGAGCTTTCCCCCATCTACTTCATAACCTGTAGCCAAAGTCCTCAGTTCAGTCATTAGGATCTTTAAACAGGCTCTAAACTTCAGTTGTTCAGCAATAACATCAACCTCAGTGTCTCCAACGTCAGACATCTCTCCATGTGGGGTCTGTGGGACATTAGTGTCTGGGGTTTTATCTTGGTCTTCACTCTTGGTAGATTTTGAATTTTTCATAATTATACCAACATCCTTGTCTTCTTCATCTGACTCATTTTTGTCTTCACCCCAATCAAGAGTAAGAGGCTCATCATCAAATTTTACTGCTGGTTGACTCCAGTCAAATTGTGCTGAAGATTCAGCAGTATCCTCCAAAGCAAAGGAAGCTGAAATTGGCTTTGACCAGTCTATATCACCGCTTCCAGCACCATCCCTTAAGGCTTTGGAGTCTGAAACACCAGCCTGCATTGGAGGACTAGATGCATCTTTCTCTGTAGCTACAGCAGATTTTTTTCTTACTTTTGGGATTTTGGAAAGAACTTCAAGAGCTAGCACAGGACAACCCACTTTAAAGTGAGCATTTGCAGTAGTGAAGAATAATTTTCTTTCTATAAGATTAATTTTATCGACAAAACTTTTCTCAGTTTTTAGACCTAAGGTGGCCAAAGTCCCTTCTGGTGAGCTGAAGTATCTTCGGATCAGCAAAGGATGGGTCCGAAGATAATTGTAAAAACTGAATACCACAGGATTGCATGACTTGACAATAACTAGGGAATTAAACAGATAAGACATTTATTGACAATGGATTTCACTCTGATTTGCATTATTTCCTGCATTACAAAGATTGTTCAAAATACAAAAACAAAGAACAGTCTAGTTGCCAAAACAAAGCAAAAGAATGACTTGTTCCCCACAAAAACATTACAGATATAAGCTGGATGAGTAGAAACGTATGGAATTCTCACATTTGCTTCATTCCCATTTCACCAGCTAAGCCTAAAAAAAGCTGAGAAGACCAGCCAGGTAGATTTAACTAGGGCAGGGAACATACTACAGAAACCAACACATCCACTTTTCCATCATTTAACATTACTCTGGCAAGAGATTGGATAGGAAGCCCTGCTTTTGAAAACTGCTAATTCTGAGAAGCAAGAATGAGAGTCTGAAGTTGTTTAGAATAAAAATTAGCCACCATTAAGTAGAAGAGAGGTACTGTAGGAAAAGAAAAAGTTAGGCCCTCCAGAGTTTATCTGACATTACAACTAAGTTCAGTACTGGACACTGGAGAGAAGCCTCTGAAAGAAACTGGAAAAAAATATTTTTGAAGAAGAAATTGAGTGGGCTAGTACATAAGCCTATTAATAATTCCAGCATAATGGCTTCTCAAGAGAAGGGACTACATACATAAACAGAAAGTTTTACCCCTTCTCTACTATGTCACAGAGAGTTTGATCCAGTAGACAAATGTTTTTTCCTTACCTGGGTTTTCATCATCATCTTTAGGTGTTTGCTCCAATAAAGTGTCCAGTGCTCTAGTGTAATCTTTCATTATCCAGTAAGCAATGCTTCTCAGAAAGGGATCAGAATGCAATTTAGTACAGCTGAACCCAGTACCATCTTTATGGCAACCCAAAATCTTTTCATAAAGAATGGAGGTGTATGTGACAGAGGTTTCAAACTCTGATTCATATAAGCGAGCAATAACCATAGCTAATTGTATGTCTTCCATTTTCTCCAGGCACACCTGTGATAATAAGGGGGGGAAAAGGTCTCTTTGTGAGGGAAATTTTTTTTTTACAATGACAGTGAAGTGAACAGCAACATATGTTTATGTAAGAGATTTTTTTCCCTCATGATACCTGATCTTTAAAGTATACATTAATCTCTGAATCAAAAGTATGTTGAGATATATATAAGTGAATGTTTTCTTCCATGTTTGGAAATTTTAGCAATTATAGTATGCCTCAGTACATCCATGACAAAAAACAATATATCAGTTAGAAATATAAAGATGTTTTAGCTAGTGGAATAAACCTGGCTTCCATCTTTAACATTTGTACATAACTGGTAGGATTTGCTTCCACTGTCTCATCTGCAGAATTATGTTTTTGAGCCTTTACATTCTCAGGTAAAGAATAACACTGCATAAAATAGGCAGGAGAAGTAAAAGTTACCTAATTCCTGTAATACCTCTCCTGAGATATACTGCTGAAGTTATGACCTTGCTGAGAACTTTCACCTTCCTTTTGGCAGCTCCGCACCACGGCTCCACTAAAAAGGGATGCTTCAGAAGATCTTTTTGTTTGTTTGTTTTGATTCTTTGTTTTTTACTTGATGTTCTAACAGTAGGGAATGCAGAGTAGCTAGAGGCTGAACAGTGCGCTACAAGAAGCGAAACAAAGCTTCACCAGCAGGGTCATGACTGCTTTCTCAAGAGTCTGAGGACTCACATATCTGAACATTCATTCTGGCCTTCAGATCAGTTTCCAAGCTTTTTTTCACAGCAGTGTGGAAGTAAATGCCATGTCTACAGGGTGCCATGTGTAGACATAACCGTTCTGCTTCCACACCTTAGAAAAAGATCAGCTGAACTGCTTTTAAGGATGCAGTTACATAGTTTAGACTAGAAACTGAAATTTAATTTCTCAAAAGTTAATACCTCTATAGCATCTTTCAGTGAACCTGCTAGCAAGAAGAAAGCAGCTGATTGTTCAAAGCGTTGTTTTCCCAACAGAGCAAAAGCATTTTTTAAAGCAGCTTTTCGCCATCTGTCTTCACTGAAGTTGTGGCTGAAGAAAGCAGTCATCTTTTCATCATGCTGAGACCTGCATAAAGAAATGCAGTGTACACAGGTTTTTATTACATAGCCTTAGGATACAATCACTTGAACAGCACCAATTAAACTCTAATCCTGAATGAGTTCTGTTTTGCATTCCTTGTTCAAATATAATTTCATCGAACTTATAGTTAGAACTCACCTAAATAGACCCCACACCACTGCCTTTTTCTTCATAGCAAGGTAAAAAAGTGCAGCATCTAGGGCATCATTGTTCCTCTGGAATGAAGCTTTTGCAACCTGTAGTAAGCAAAACCTACTATTACTACTGAAAATATAAAGCTTGCTTTTAGCTTAAGAACATATGTTCTCTGCTGGGGGGATGCTCTGGGTGACTGCATTATTTATATAAAGCAACAGTAATTTCTTTCTGAACGATTTGCAGAAATTAATTTATTGACAGGGGACAGCAGCTCATTACACTGTTAATGTTCCTATGGTTCATAAAAAACAGCACTACTGCACATATTAATACCCTTCCCCAGCAGGATATTACAACTGCGCAAATAAGCATATTTTTTCTGAGAAGTGTTACAGTAGCTCATAGTATTAGGTGAAGTTCTCACGGTCTGTTATTTACAAATCTGCAAGCTAATTATTAAATATATATTAAATAATATTTATAACTATTAAAGTATTCCTTTAGTGACCACTTTTGGTGTTCTTCTGTGGAGGACTCAGAGATGTAATCGCATCAGATTTGGCTGACTAATATAATTAAGTTTTGCCCTTGGATTCAACAAACATCCTGCAGCTTTTTAAAAACTCAGTTTTTACAACAAATGACTTAGAAATTCAGTGAACTATCAAGTACTTCTGTTCCACAAACATTGAGAGGGTACGTTATTCGTTGTAATTCAAAGCAAGGAGCAGTAATAAATCAAATTCATCAAACTTGATAAGAGCTCTATTATCAGAGCTCCCAGAAAAACTCTGCATGAAACTGAGATCTGTCGCTACTTGTGTTTGTATCACATAGGTTTGCATTTCTTTAAAACAGTACTTTTTGTGACTCTTCAGAAGAGTCAGATCTGAGCTCACTTGTAGCTCTCTAGTACGCCATGATCTAAAACCAACTCAATTTACAAATTGAATTTTTAGTTTTCTTTACTCATAGTTTTAGAAGCAGTTACTTCTTAATTAAGACCCACATCTGAACTCAAAATGTAATTCCTTGTTTAACCTATTAATATGTGCTATCACATATCTAAAAAAAAATGATTCTTCACAAAATAGGGTAATTCAATGTTAAACATATTATAAAATATAGGGGAAAAGATTAAATGCTTCAAAAATGGCTTTTTCCTAGCTCAAACATATTGCATGATACTTCTGATTTATAAGCCAGACCTGCCAACATCATCTGACAGTGCTGGTATTTGGAAGCTGGCTATATTAAAAAAAAAGTAGTTAGCCTCCCAGCTGAGCTGAAGTACAAAAGAATCTGCACAAGTTACCTTTTTTGTTAAGGCATAACTAACAGCATACAATTATAATTTATAAGCAGTTAGAATACCTTCTCAATGCATCTTCGGAGCGTGTTGATATTCCTGACCCACCAACCTATACCCATAGCTCTTAATTCAGACCACTGTGGGTCTCCCTTCTGGATAGCAGGGATCATGTTGATCAGCTCCTCCTCAGCCTCAGAATGAAAAGCCCATGCAAAATGACAAGTAGATAGGCCTAAACAGTAACATAATAAAATCCAGAAGATTAATACTCATTAATAAACAGATGGAATACATCAGAGATGCAAAATGGAACCTCTGCAAAGAATGTCAGTAGAGGGGAATGTTTGTTGACAGGAAGTAGAGCTGTTCAAGGTGAAGTCAAAACATCTCCCAGTATATATCCTCTCTTCAATGCTTCTGTTCTTTTCCAGCACCCCATTCATATACATACTACAGTTTTATATGGTGTAAAACAGAAGGAAAAACATTATCTCAGAGGCAGACTCATTCTGAAGGGCCAGAAAGCTTTGTGTACACTGTTGAGGTGGTAACTGATTTTCTTTCCTGTTGCGTATTTCACAACAACATTTACTCAGATTGAGTAAAGAAAACAAACCTCCTGTGATGAAAATGATAAAATTACTTTAGAGGGGAGATAAAAAACATGCTTCTGGTAAAGCAGTGCTTTCATTCCTCCAACATAAACAAAGCAACATATAATACAATCAGTATGTCATCTGGTTGGGAAAATTATTAATGCTCAAATGGAATAGCACAGAATCCATCTTCTGTTCTAGAGCTCTGTGTTTTCTCTACATGCAGTGCATGCAGGGAAGCATGCACTTTGCAAATTAAAGGCCTTCAAAGAATAGCTGTTATCCTGTCAACTCAACTGGATCAAATGAAGTAATACCACATTCTAAAAATTACCTTGGTGAAGCAGCTGAACTCGATATAGAGGTGGGAGCGATGTCAGAAGGCAGGTGTGCAAGCGCATAGCCAACAAATATCGTAAGCCACATTCATCTAAGGTATCTCTTCCTGTAAAATATAAAACACTGACTGTTTGAATAAGGCAGTGACTACAAAGGGCATGTATATGACTTAAGGGCGTGCATATGGCTTACTGTATGCAACATATAACGAATGTATCTTTCTAAATTTGCTGTATGAGATGAAGTATTGTGCATGAAATATAGAGATTTGTATTTAAGTATTCTTTTCTTTGCCATATCAAATCTGAATAACTGATACTAGATTTCAGCTTTGTAATTCCCCAATACTCAAAGACTAAGTTTGCTTTATCTGGGATGACCATGAATGTTAATTCAGTAATATGCTAGTTACTAACCTGAGTAATTCTTATCTCTGTTCTCATCTAGTTCAGTGCTTGTTGTGGCCACAGTGTCTGCCAAAGCTACAAGGAACATCTGCTCTAGTCGAGTGAGGCCTGGCAGACTTGAGTGCATCAGGTGGCTTGAAAGGACGCTGGCGTGTTCTCGGCCAAAGTAAGTTGGACCATACTGTGAGAGATTAATAACTTTAGATTTACTCTCTCTCTTTTCAGGCTCAAAATCAATGAAGTCATCAGTTGTAACAGGCTGAATCTGAAACAGATCTGAGTACTGGTCCTCTGTTTTTTTTTTAGTGTCTTCTTCAGAGCCCTGGGGTATTTTAGAAGTTTCTTCAGAAACATAAGTTGCATCTTGATCTGCAGCAAGAAGCGCATAAAGTGGCAGTGGAGGAATAGAGTCTATCTCTGTGTAGTCTCTAGTACCGTCTTTTCCAGCTGTGATGGTATCCTTTGCAGTACTGCCACTTACACTAATGGTGCGAGAAAGGTGGCGTTTAGGACCACTTCCTTCTCCAGCTTCTGTGTCTTTTACTATTGCAACTTCTCCTGCGATACATTTAACTAAATGTGATAGAATGGCTTTGGCTCGGCGAACTTTACCCAGATCCATAAGTTCCAATAGCTGAGTTGGGTGATACTGAGGGAGAGTAGGTGAAAGAACATGAGCAGCTTCAAAAAGGCCTCCGTCTTGAATTACAGTTGGAGTGCCAAAAACATCATCCACAATACCTGCCCCATCAATTATACTAGTCTTCTTTGCTATCAAGCTTGTTTTGAGCGGATCTTGAGTTGCCAAATCTTCAGAAGTAAAAACATCACTTTCACCATCACCAAACTTGACAGTGTGTTTCCACTGTGCGTAAACATGCATTTCACAGTCCATGCCCACCACCAGTATACCATCTCTCACCCAGGAGAGAGAAACAGGCAGTGAAGGAGTGCCATCTACAGATGATACCAAATCAATTGATCTAAGTAGAACCCACTTTGACTTTATACCTTGTTTTATGCTTCCACCTAGCGGTAAAGTAATAACAGCTACACCCTCTTTGCTGCTTGTTTGATCTGTTACAATTCCTGAAAGTCTCCCATACATGAAGATATTGGCACCAACTCCAACTGTCAATATATGTGAACCATCTTCTTTTGATACCCAATCCAAATGCACCAAATGCTTGATATTGGGCACCAGGTATTTGTCTTTATTCAGACATGCATCTGATTTACTGTAAACAAACAAATTACTATCTACACTGACCCTTGAATCAAGCACACTTCCAACTTTAACTAAATCATCTAGATGAATTGTCTGTTCCAAAACCCATTCTGATCCTCCCGTAGACTCACACTCAAGTATACAAACATGCATGGAAAATTCTTTTGAAACATAACCATTATGCTGTACAGGCTGTTTGTAAGCTACGGCAAGACGTCCTGTGTAAGAACAACTAACAGCAACTGGCCTTCCTACTATGGTGACAGTACTGCTGTTGTCTTCTCCTTCATCATTCATTAAAGGCCATTTTCTCCAATGATATGTTTCCCTTTCTTCATTTTTGCTGTTTAGATCAGTCTCTACAGTGCACCTCCAGAAACGCACTCTGTTGTCTGAACACGATGTTACTATCAAATAAGGTGCAAGGCAGACTGGGTATATTGATGAAGAGCTCAAGTGACCTGAAATTAGAACAAACATAATTGCTAATAGTAAGAAAAAGTCAAACACCTATAAAAGACAGCCACAACACTGTAACTACTAACAAAGCAATTTTCAATCTGGTGTTATTTCTCTAATTTGGAGTTAGATAAAAACAAATGTTTTAAGACCAATGCCCTTGTTAGCGGCTTGGACATCACTAATCATTTGTCAGTTCCAGCACTACTCAAAGAAGATAAAATTTAACCAAACTAATTTAGAAAACGATTGCTAGAATAATGAGAGGAATACAAAGCCTTAATAAGGACATTAAGATTAGGCTTGCATAGCCTTTCAAAATGAAACTTAAGGGGAGCAGAATAGTACTTAAAAATATCTTGAAAAGCAGAAAAGAGAGGCAGAAATAAAGGGGGTAAGTACACAAAGTTAAAAAAAGAAAAAAGAAAAAAGAAAAAAGAAAAAAAAAGCGCTACATACTCATCAGATCAATGCTGGCAGGGGACAAAGTGGGTATAAATTGTTCATTAATGAACTAAGTCTAGGAGTTAAATCTCCAACCATTAGAGCAATTAGATTTACAAGTAGCTTTGCTTTGGGGCACTTGATACATTTAAAAAAGGGATGATGAGACATAAGATGTTTTGGATTTGAGAGACATGGACGCAGAGGTGAGAGAGTCATTTTAGTTCTGTGTTTCCTGTATCATTTAATACGAGAGTGATAGGGTTAGTGTTACTATCCTCTAAGCCAGGTGGTAAATCAGTAGATCAATTAGATAGAAAAAAATGTTAAATTTACCTGCTGAAGGAGTTGCTCTTATTACTTCTACACCAACAGGAAGATCCAGTGGTTGGCTATACACGAGTCTGGAGCTCAGAATGAGTTTACTAGCAGTCTGAAGATTAGCAATTGATGAAGATCGTGGAATGGGACTCACGCCAGGTGATAAATCTGGAGAAGAATCTAAAGTCTTCTGCTCAGGTATGCTAAGCTTATTCTCTGACAAAGTAGTTTCAGTTGGTTTTGCTATATTGAAAAGAAAAGTCATTGAAAACAGTTTAAAAAAATACCCCTGTTTATATATTAGGACAAAGCATGAATATGCTATAATCACATGGTTTTCTTAGTTGTGCTTCAGTTATGACGAAAATAATTCTATCATATGTTGGCTGCTTTAGTTTTATTGCAAATAATTTTATGCTATGACTACTCATTTTAAGACATCCATAACATTCTGAAATACTGACAGTTTAAAATAAAGAATTCAATGATACATTACTTACCATTGCAACATGTTTTTATATTGTCAGTAGCATAGAACACAGCCAATGTTTGCATGGAACCTTACTCCTATTGCTTCTAAAACAGCAAGCTTTAAATTCACGACACGTCACGATATTTAAAATAAACATCCATCTATAAGAAAATACTCACCTAAACAGGCTTGCACAGATTTGAGGTGAAGATGCCACATCTGAAGAACAGAACAGCCAGTGCTGTCTTTTTCAATTACTACCAAGTAGAACTTCTCTGAAAAAGGCGGTGGACGATATCCTGTAATTTAAACACATTAATGAACTATCATGAAGTTTAATTCAACAATTGATTAAAAAAAACCCTGATACAATAAAAGATTTTTCCTCCTTGAAATTGATTACAAAACGCTAAATACTAGTAGCAACATTTAAATGAGTATTTTGTTTGCTCAGATTTATAGAAGAATTAGTAAAATGGAGAGAATAACTTACAGCCAGCCTGAGTATTTGTGACAAATCTGATTTATTAAAGGTATTTGCCATCTCAGTCAGTTTGAACTACTCTGGTATACCGTAAAAGCTCTTTTCCCTACAAGCCTACTTCCTACTTTTTTTGTTAAAACTTTTAAATCTAGTACTACTAAATCTAGATACTTTCTATAGGACTAACTAGAAAGATAGATATGTTCATCTTATCACCTGTAATTACATATTAATTCAGGAAATATACTTCTGTTCTACTTTGTATGCATTTTGAAAGATACAGCATTTTGAAAAATGGATCTTGTCAGACAGGTTAAAATATTTTACTCTGAGCAAATAGAATAATTTTATTTAACACTGTTACCATGCAGGCAATGATTTATATAAGCAACGTCAGTCACACATTTCACTGAATTCAACAGATTCTCCTTAAAATTGAATCTAGTATGTGCCTGCTAAACTTTAGTACTGTTCAAGAACAGTTTTGATATCTACCTCGTAGTACTTATTTTTATGCTATACCTTGTGATGGCTGGAAAAATATCTCTGTTTCCTTTCCTTCCACATCTTCCTTTTGTGGTTTGTATCCCAAAATGAAGTCTTCTTGAAAGACATGAAGCAATTGAGTATTTGAGCCACACTGAAACATCGAGCAGTAGTAATGCTTTCAGAATGGTTTAACAACATGTACTAAAACAGTTATTTTGTATAATCTGACTGTTGATACAGAAGGATCACTTTATAATGATGAAAACTATTAGAAAAACAAAACATTTTAATGTCTACATTGAAACTAGCATGTTCTAGAACCTACTGTTTGTGTATTCAAACCATTTTACTGAGATTTATCATACTAGACTAATTCTGTAATAATATTTTTGCTGCAGCTATTTAAAGATGATTTTTATTTCTTTAGATGTTGAATAAATGACCATAGTAAAATAACTTAGACTTCTACTACTCCTCTTCAGTGGGAAGATGACTGCA
This sequence comes from Alectoris magna, assembly GCA_030625065.1. Taxonomy (NCBI): domain Eukaryota; kingdom Metazoa; phylum Chordata; class Aves; order Galliformes; family Phasianidae; genus Alectoris; species Alectoris magna. Next base: position 11,156,408 of record CM060570.1, on the reverse strand, counting down.
GTGAATTAAGAAATCTGCTAAAAAAGGGAAGAAACCTCAAATACTCCCCATCTCATATCTCAGTAGCTGCTGTTCCTGACAGCAAGAGATTTCTTTGCAGTACCCCCACCCTTCTACAACAGAGGCTGCTGGGACTGAAATCATTTCCTGCGAACAAAGAAAATGTGTCTCCCAAAGACAACGATGGCAAAATTTTCACATTCCCGAATATCTTCTTTTTCCAGAGAACTACGGAATGGCATCTGCCTCCATACAGGTATTTTTAAAATCCTACCAGGATGAAATTAGCAAGAGCTAAGTGACTCAGTATAGAAGGTGTGCTTCTTAGAGCTTCATCAGATGTCATTACAACAATGGCCGGGAACAAAAGAGGTAGTGAAAGGGTTACACAACATTTGTATGTTGGTAAAGTCTATAGTCACCATTATGATCTGGATGCTCTCTAAGAAAACTGGATTCAGTGTCTTTTCATAGGAGAAGAGGACCTTTCTCTCTCCAGAGCTTGTTGCTGCCTTTTCAGTTCTAAAGCAGCTAAAAGTTGTTGCCTGAAAGTGTCCTGAAAGGTATCTCAACATTCATGGAAATTCATCACTATCATTATCACCATAGAGAAATGTCATTTCTTTTGTGTCTTTTCAACAGATTAGGTTAATTAGCGTACAAAGCTATTAAACACCTTTATGTGATATCCTAATTAACAATAATAATTAATAATTAATAATATTATTAATTAATAAATAATTAATTATTTATTTACTTTGTTAGTTATTGCATCAAGTTCAATAATGCATCCAGGTCGAGCAGTAGATTGTTGGCTCACAATGTTAAACACTTCCCCGATAAGTTTCTGAAACAAAGCAAAATGAGATGAGTTAGTAGACTTTTCCTTCAGACAATGGAAGTTGCAACCATTTACAATAAAATAATTGGTTGTTTTTTTTTTTTCATTGCTGCCATAAATAGTTAAGAGGCTTCTTAGGCTTCTTCCTGTTTTCATTCTGGCACTTATGAATAATGTGCTTATCAGAACATCTACATTTTTTGAGTCTCAAACTGTTCACGGGGATAACATACCAATTTACACGGAAAGAAAATGTTGTTTATTTTAAGATTTATCCTTTCATAATAACATAAGTCAGTATCTGTACCACAAAGAACTCAGTAATATACTGTTTCACTTTTGTTTAAAGCTTCAGGTTTTGTCACAACACTGAAATTAAAAAAATAATAATCAATACAGGCTATACGTAAACTGAATGCACTCTAGGTTATTGCTGAAGCATTCACATTCATTGCTCCTCTAACAAGTTGGTCAGACTGATCAGAATACTGAAAGCTGGTATTTTTGCAGGATAGCTTATAAAATAACAGAAAAAGGGAAACAGGAAAAATGTTCTTGTTTATTCAGTAACAATTAGAAGGGCAGTTTTTACTTTGCTCGAAGTCATAGGAAAGAAAGATAAAAAAAAGAAATATGAGAGTCAATACTGCTATTAACAATAACTTGCCTTGATTCTCTCCTTTATCAACATTTCTGTACTTCCTCACATACACTTAAGTGTGTGCATGTAAGTCTCGCTCTTCCCTCTTCACCTGCCTATCTGCTCCTGACTCCCCTCTTCCGAGAAGACAAAGAAACAAATCCCATTTTTCCTTCCCTCTCTTGCTAAAATATCCCTGTTAGGGTAATTTTGTTTCAGTTGAGACATGTTTTAGTAGCAATATATATCATTGCTGCCTGCTAATGTTTATAGACATCTGCAAAACATATGTAATTATACAAACTAAAAATTAAGACCTTATATATGCAACAGCACTAAACTTGATGTGCAGAAATAAATGAAGACAAACACCTGGAGGGGGAAAAAAAGTTACCTTAATTACTTTTATTTTTAAAATTTCAAGCCATCACTACATAAAACTTACAGATGATTCTGGGTCAGACAGCTCATCCAGAAGCTTTCTTGCATCTACAACAGCTTGATAGAGCCTCAGGTTTTTGCCATCAGATGCAACAAAACAAGCGCTAGCAGAGTTGCAGTATGTACCTAGTAGGAAAAAAGAAATTGTAGAGTTAAAGACAAAATGGGCATCAAATAGCCTCAAGTAGTCATTTATATTCCACTTCACAATATCTGAATGTTCTAACAATAATTGTTATAAAATACTGAAGTGAAACAAACCTAAGAAATTATGTGGGTTAAAACACCAATATTTAAACTTCAAAATTAGTTTCTGCTCACTTATTTAACTAAAACTCCTCGTAGAAGTTGAGTAATTTAAGTAAGGTTCACTTTTGTATATAAATATTGTTCATAAATGCAAAAAATAATAGTCTGCCTAATACTGCCATTCCTTAAAATGATTATGTTCTCTTCGCTGTCAAAGAGAACCTCTGAGGAGGTGCTTGGAACTCTAGCCTCCCTAGGCCATTGGAGGTGATTTAAAGTAGTCTAAGGTAAACTTCAAAATAGCAGCTTTGCGGGACTGAGACAGCGAAAAGCTTTACTATGTGATGAAAGGCTTTTTTTTTTAATCAAAGAAAAGTTATGCATTAATTCAGCATATTTAGTATTTATGAGGTTGTTCAGTGCCTTTGACACCCATTTAAGAATTGCAAAGGTCAGTCTGGTCTTACTGTAATAAAGTATCCTAGCATTATTAATTTAAACTTGAATAACATTACATTCACAATTTTTTAGTACTGTCCACAAAGGCAGCCACTGTTACAACATCATCTTTATAATTAAAAAATAAGTTTCTAAGTGGCAGAGTAATTAACATTTCTAGCAACAATTTTCTTAACTGTAACAGAAAGTATCAAAATTTTATACAAAAACTTCCCCCAGGGGAAGCATCTGATGTTGTACATCCTGACCACTGAAAAAAGTCTGCAGTTTTGTAAAGTAAGTGTAGTTGATTTAAGGTTGCCTAACACACTGAGCAACGGGATCACCTTGTTCAGTTGTGAGAGTGATTGTTAACTCCAACAAAGAAGTTGCTGCATATCAGCTGATCCACAGTAACTACGAACTCTTAGCCCACATAAACTGTGCTATTTTGAAGTAATGGAGTAAGAATGCCCAGTGGCACAATACAAGGAAATTTCTGAGAAGTTATATGCTCCAAATATAACAGTAATTTATTTTAACACATAAATTCTACAACTACCAGTGTTAATTCTACATGGGATCATGCTATAAGAGTACTTACCAAGGCAATAGCTGGGAATAAGTGTGGGGAGCCAGGCTACGTTGGAGAAAGCGGACGTATGAAGAGAGTTAATTCGGGCCAACTCAGACACTCCTCCAGTGTATGACAAAGGTCCTATTGGGTCTACACGCCACAGAATCAGCTCACTATAGATTGCGTTTGGATCATGAAATGTACGAGTTGCTGCATTTTTAAGTTGTTGCCGAGAAGAACCTTTCAGATGTTTACTAGGATCCATTACTCTGTTTATTCTGTCAGAGCTGTAAGAACTGTCTGATTCCGGAGTTAATAGAGCATTATGATGAGAAGATGTTAACAGTAATGGTAAAACAGAATGGCAAGCTAAATCATTGAGATGAAAACGGTGGCCACAGTACCTAAATTTATGTGATACCGTTAGCACAGTAGTGAAAGCTGATTTATCAGCAAAAGTAACTGCCCACTGATTTAGGGAGCCATCTATATGCTTGGAAATCATCATTACTATGGGAGAAATCATATTCATGTTTGTACTGCTCTGAGCAAAGCCTGGTGGTCCTCTATTCTCTAGAGTTTTATCTGAAAAGTCCATTGTCTTCTGATGTACAGCATTACTGGTATCTTTTAATAAGATAGGGCAAGCATACATCATAATATTTTTGCTAAGGGAGCTAGCATCTCCTGATGGGAATGCAACAGGAATCCTAGAAGAAAATGAAACCTGGAAGGGAAAACAAAATAAAATTAGAATATAAGAGCTCAGTGCAAGTCCAAATAAATATTAGCTGTCACAGGAAATGCTTATAAGTAAATTCATTCTAATGAAAAGATTTAAATAGCAGGAACACAATGACTCCATTAGGATCATAAATAATAAACCAATTTCAAATATACAACACCTGAACTTGGCGAAAGATGCCTGGAGTGTATTCGTCTAAATACTTCACGTGCCACAGCAAAAAGGTACCATCAACAGGATGGATAGTGAAAAGCATATCTGGATTTCTGTTCCATTCAGTGAGCAGCAACTCAATTTTCCGATCTAACAAAACTGTTGGAAGAGGCATCCGTAGGCTTCCTCGTAGAGATGTTTTGGGGCTTCCCTCTCGTTCTCCATCTTCATGTTCTGAAGAGCCTGTACCAGTCCCTGTCTCTGATTCTCTATCTATAGACAAGTCTGCAACAGAAAAGAAATGTGTTTTATCCATTTCAAATATTTCCCTACCATAGTTTGTATTCCAAACAACAAAATATTTTTAAATCTATTGACAGCACTACCTCATAAGAACATTCATGTAAACTGAGGGTAGAAATACCTGTCTGTACAACAAGTCTCAGTTTGTTGCTCCTAACTAGTAATAATGAATGCAATCATCGAAATTGAGATACTCAGACTGTTATCCTGTCTAAGATTGTTCTGCTCAATTACATAAAAACAGATATTTAGTATTAATGCTGGTTCCACATTTAGTATATTTATTTCTGTTTAAAAGGCTATCATGAAATATGTGGTATATGATCATTGATGAAGTAGTATGTATTGCACATACAGTCAGGCTTATGACACAATAAATTGCATTAACCTAGATTTTAAGAACCCAAGAATTTCAAATGACAATATTTCATTATTAGTTTATCCTCAGTATTAACTCTTACTTGTTTAAGCAGAAAAGTTTTTATTATTACATGTTGTTAGATAATTCTTTATTCTTAACTTTGAGGAGACAAGGGAAGAGAAATTTTTGGAATTTAAAATAAATAGGACTTGTAGTCTTAAATAAAACTGAAGGAATACATATTCTGGAAAAGTGATGTTCTCTCAGCAGTGTCTTTCCAGCAGGACAAGTTTTCCAAAATTAATTCCACAGTATGTCCCTCTGTTCCTTTGTGAACAGCAACAGCTGGGATTGCTGGATGCCGTAAGGTTCAAGATGAAAAGCTCACAGTGGACAGAGTGCAGTTTCATTCGAATGGACCAATGTCCAACCCTCCTTAAAGCTTACCATCAATTACTGACAGTCAGACTGCACGGTAAATCAAGAGCAAGTCTTAGTCTTAATTTCCTAACTATGAAGTATTTCCAAAACAGATATTAAAAACAAAGCAACCTTACTTTTTCACTGTATAAATCATTATTGCCTTCCAACGTGGGATATTTCATTAAGTTCTTCATGCCACCTAATTATTAGGAGGCAAAATTGTAGCTATATCGATTTATTTTAGATTAATAATAAAATATTATCACTTCTGATTCTTCTGCTTAGTATTTGCATTAATTACTGAACTAAATAAATGTGTTTCAAAATTATTCTTGTGCTGTAGATCTCAAGACTACTAACCATGATCTAATTTCATGCGCAAACCTCTCTCTTTTTCTTCTATTTCTTCTTGCTCTTCAACCTCAACATCATCAAAATCTTCTTCTAGTTGTTGTTCAGAAAGTTTTCTTAGATGCTGCATAAATACTTCAATAGATGATGTAAAATTAAATTCCTTATTATTCAACCAGTGAACGACGAAGCCTCCGTTACCTTCATCTATATTAAAAGCTGTTCCAGCCAAAACAGATGGAATATCTGTGGACAGTTGTAAATAAATCAAAAAGCTGTACCTTAAATCTATATAAATGTATATGTACTTATATAAATACAAACATGGCTTTCTTGATTGAATATTTAACTCATTTTTGGTAGAACATAATTTGTGCCTTTAAGTTTAGGAAAAGTAGGATTCAGATCAAGTTTCCACATATGAATTAAAAACAATAAAAATACAGTTTACAAAAAACAAAGTGGTTTCATCCTAAAAAATATTGTACAACTTTTCTTCATTCTGTATATTCTCTAGTTAAAATACTTCATTCATCATATACTGTTGCCTCCCCAAACCCAACAATCAAGCACTAAGCAGACTTGGAATTTAGGTTGTGAAGTTTCTTTTACCTTCTGATACAGAAAAATAAATTTAATTTGGATTTTAAAAATGCTGAAAGCTTTGGGCAACTGGTTATAGGTGACCCTGCTTAAGCAGGAGCCTTGGACAACACTGTCTCCAGAGGTCTCTTTCAACCACAACTATTCTGTCAGTCTGATTTTTTGGGGAAAAAAAGAAAAAGTAATTAAAATATTCAGACCAACTTATTTACAAAATTCTATGCCAAATAAAAGTGTTATGAAATAATATTCTTCCTATGATTACCTTGTATTCAAAGACACACAACGAAGAACATGGACCTCAGACCCTTCTATTTATTTTTTCCATTTTGTGCAAATATACTGTTAACAATTTGATAAATGGTTGTGTTTTACCTGTATTAGGGTTGATGCTTGCTGCTATGTGGAAGTGACCGAGTGCATTTGCGTGATGTGAAATGTGACGCTGAACTTCGTGAGTACCCTGCTGATCAGGCAATACATCTGTGTGAGTAACAAGAACGGAAGATCTCCTTTGTCCTTTTCTCATATTTTTCAAGTGGTGAATTGTCTGGTACAGTTAGAAAAAACAATTTAAGAAACACTAAAAAGATTAAAATGGAAATAAATATTGATGTAAAGTTTTAAAATTTCAAAAAGATCACTTGAACTAGATTTCAGAAGAGATTAATAAAGCTCATGCATATCAGTTCTGACTGAAGACGAAGTTCTTTTAGCAGTCTCCTGAAAGGTCCTTACAATATCTGCTCCAAAGACAAAAAAAAAAAAAAAAATCCAACTATTTTGTGTAACGTTCGTACAAAAGATTATTACAAAGTTTTCTCTTTCTAAAAGCAGAAACAGTTGCAAAGCAATTTTATAATGAATTATTTTTATGCAACTAAAAATTAGTGAGAGTACGTGGAGAGTGCAGCTTATTCAGTAGCCTAAAACACAGTTGGTTCCACCCTCTCTATGTGCTGTCAGTCATGATATATGAGGAGTAAGAACTTCACCTGATTGTTACATTCTACAAATGAGTGGTGTTTTTGTTTGGTTTTGTTTTCAAACTGACAGGTTTTCTTTTCCTGTGAACATAACATACTATGTATGACCGCCAGTGAAACTCAGAGCCTGAAATTTCTATAATTTTGGAAATGCAATTCTCAACTCAGGTGCTTAAAGAATTAAGACTGTATTTACTGCCTCTACCGTTTTTTTAACTACAGATGCAGTCAAAATGAAACCATCTTACTATTCCATACTAGTCATGGTCTCTTCTCAAGACGTTTAGTTTGCTATGGAAAAAGTAGACTGAAATTTAAGAACATGCAGTTTAGGTGCAGAACTACAAATCTCTTATTTCTTCAGTGATTAATAATACAGTTCTATAAATAATTCAGACTATTCTGCTACACTTGTAAGAATTAAATAATACACAATCTTAGAGTTCCGCAGTTTAAATTTTCTTGTAAACGTTTACAAGTTGTAACAATCCTGAAATACAAAATTGACAAGTATTGTACCTCTAGTGCATGCTGTATTCTGTCTTTGTGCTTTCCAGATTGAGAAATGGTGCCGCTAATGCTGGAAGTGCTGGTTTCACATATCTGCTCACCCAGAAGAGTATCTTCTGGTAACAGTGTCTCTGCCCACAGTCGACAGATGCCATCGAGACATGATGTGAGTAACACATTGCAGACTAAACCCCTAAAGAAAAACATATCAAAAATATTACCCAATATAGTTAAATTGTGAATAAAGACACAACAAAAATCAGGAGAATATACAAGTATTTAGCAGCCATCATTACTTCATCCAATTTCTTCTTCTCCCTCAACTAAAGGTTTTATAACAGTAGTGATTTTCAACATGCTGGCAGATAAACTCATAAATTATTCGCGGAAGTGCATGTGAACATGGAGTGGTTATTATTTGATAAATGCAACAGTTATTATAAAACTGCAATTATGGAACTGTCTAAGTTATTGTTTTGCTGGATAATGTGAAGAATACATACATTTTTACTAAATCCTGAAAAGTGAATCAAACAACGAATTAAACAGCACCATATACAACAAGGTTCAGAAAAAATCTTACTCTATGCTAACTGCTTAAAGAAAAATCTTATTTCCAGTGTCACAATGTCTGGCAGAACTTGAGAAGCTCAGACTGTATTTTAGAATAAGCCTCTCCTGTTAACATGAATTGTTGTAATAAGGAATGGATGTCTTCATATATGCTGGATATGTTCAATTTCTTCAAAGTATAAGCAGCAAAACTGAACCATGTTCTCACGGCCAAACTTTAAGCAGTGCGTTAAAAAACAAAATAATACAAAAAACCACAACAATTTGGTCAAATATTTGCTTGCTGGTTTGTTGGTTGTTTTAAAAATTAAATCTTTCAAACCTGGGCATGTACTTGCTAATATTACGCCATGAAAATCCTGTCACTGCTCGAGGATGAGCTAAATAGGCAAATGAGAAGTTGGCAACCCCTGAGCATTTCTTCTTCTCTTCATTCTCTTGGGGCAGAAGAGATGACTTCCAACCAGTTATAGGATACCAAACCTTTAAGAGGCAATCATCCTAGGTAAAGCAGCAAAATAACATGGGATTAGCTAGCTATAAGTAAAAAAAGGTCACAAAAAGAAAATACTAAAATGGTACGAGACTGCTGATCAGTACCTTTCATGAATACTCAACCTATGCCCCGGAACTATTTACAGTTTTGCAGACAACCCATTCCTGAGACCAGAAATTTCATAGTTGTCCTGGAATGAGTTGCAGGACTGAATTGCTGAGAACACACCACTCCCAGAAGTAAATCTTCTTGCAGTCCATTTGTCCCCCTACGTTCCTCTCGGTTCTCTCTGCATTTTCTGCATACTACCTATGTGTGCTTAAATCCCACATCCACTCCTCTGCCAGAAACAGGCTGCCACTCACAGCGCAATATTAAACTCATTACCAGTCAATTTCTCCCTTAGGAAAATTTGTGCTGTAAGTCCCTGGGGGTTCCCATGCACAGGAAGCTGGATTTTTGTGGGAAGCACTGTATCTGCTGAGTATAGGCACATGAATGACGAGTGGCTGCACAGTACAACCTTCCCTCCAAATGTGCTACCTTTCCAGTTTGATTGGCTGGGTACTGCTGATCTAGTTAATTGAAACAAAAGTGAAATGCTGACTGACATAGCAATACTCCAAAAGTTGAGAAGTGGGACTGGAGTAGGACTACACTGACGTGAACTAAGGGCAACATTACTAGTATGATCACAATACACTGTATACATTTGTGCAATACATCCTTGGATTTCAGGACTGCAAAGGGAGTGTGGATACAGAATAAACAAATAAATTACAAATCTCTGGGAGCTCTTATTTATTTCCTGTCAAACATGTCAAAAGCAGTATCTGACCAGACTCCGCAAGAAGGAAGTTTGAGAGACATCACTGTTAAAAATTATGATGAAAGTTGTGCAGGAACTAAGACAGATCTGTCCTACAAACAGGAAATAACTACTGAACCCATCTGCCTCACACACTGTCAAATTCTTAACTATTTAAAACTAAATTCAAGGAAAACAGAAGCATGGAACAAAGCAAAAGTTTTGGTATTTTTCTAACTACAATGACTTTAAATGTAATATTTTTAAGGTGTTGTTACTAGGTTTTTAGTCATAAAGTAATGACAGCTTGTGATTCTGTTGTCCTCTTTAATAAGTCTAAGGAGATAAAGGTTTCCAAAATTCTCCTGTCATCTGACCAACATTAAGCACAAGCAATAAATGCCCAACTATCCAGACTCTCAAAACTCAAACAAGAGGTTAACATTAAAGAGAATTATTAGTTGAAAACTTAGTTTGAATAGCAATTTGACAAAAGCTATGACAAATGGAATTAGAAGTTAAGAACTGATAACCAAACCCAGACTTCACTGTTAGCAGAAAATCTTTTCTAATTTGTACGCTGATGTGCAGATTACACCTGCTTAAATGCTTATGTTTTTCATTGTGATCTAATATTTACCCTAATTATTTCAAATAAAGGATGAAAAAATTGTTTAAGCATATCTGAAAGTTCATCTAAGTATGCTTTATCTATATCTGTATCACTGTATTTTCAGGTCAATTCTGAAGTATTCAGTAACAGTAAACAGCTAAATCAAATTTCTTGTCGAAATTCATGGGATTACATGAAAATAGAGCATTATATAGGAGATGATTACTTAGCTCAGACTACAGTAGAATACATGGCTATAGGACCATTCTATATTACTTATTTTCTTCTGTCAAACAAAGGAACACAACTGAAGAACTTATCTAGTCTGTTGTTGTTTTTGTTGTTCTTACCTTCCCAGCTGTTGCAAAGTATTCACCATCAGGAGACCATGCCATCAAATGTACTGATACTGCAGTCCTAAAGAACACAAGAGTAAAGTTTTAAAATGTAAGTAAAATCTATTTATTCTACATTATTACCCCATGTGTATTTAGTTAATTCAGTGTTAGTTAATTAAACTATATTTGTATCTTATAGTTGTTTTTTTAAGCATACTTTAGATATAGCAGAACCGTAAGAAGTATTTGCAACAAGAAAACATGGTATTTAGTATTTTCATATAGTTTTCTGTAGAAAAAAACAGCACATTAAAAAATCAGTTGTTTTAAGTGTGGTAAGCCTAGGCTAGATCTAATGAGATCATGGAAGTGAAGTTTGTTCCACTTGCTTTTCTACTCCCAGAGGCCAAGACAAATGATAGGAAGGCATCAAACAGCTCTCATCTTGATCAGCATTGCATGTCTGCTTGCTGCTGCTTCTCTGTCACATCCAGTATTTCAGCATGACTTTCAAAGGATGAGAAGACAGGGACAATTTATACATATTGCCAGGGCTATAGTTAAGCCTTTGATATGGTTATCGGGTGACTGAAGGTCACTTCAAAAAATGAGGGTTTTTTTTGGAGTAGCTTCCATTGTTTGAATTTTATGGTATTTTAAGCTTATTTAAAAGTGTATTTTAAAATACAGTTTTGGAGAGAAGATAGGGTTGATATATGAGTTGGCATTGCAATCTGTCTTAAAATGAGAACTGTCTCACTCACTTGCACTGCCAGACACATTTCCAGTCATTCAGAACTGGGAGAACTTTATCATCTTTCATCTGATTGTCAGGATCATCTTCATCTTCTTCCAGAATGTCACTAGATGGTGGGGCCCAGAGTTGCAAATAGTCAGTTGCTGTCAGCAGCCTGTTACCTGAATGTGAGTAACATTGAAGATGTGAAACCAAATGGATACATGCATAATGATGTTCACTGTCTGTCATAATGTTTTTATGAAAATAATTAAAAATGGGTTGAACATTCAAATTTATAAAGTCCATTTTAAATATGAAAGAGTATTCAATCATATCATACATCCGTTTTTATCAAAACATTTTGTATTTGTAATGCCTTTCAAGAAAAATTGTTAGGGTTTTGATGTTTTTAAGATGACTTTGAATGACAGACAGTTTTTAATAATACCTTTGAAGATGCTAAACAGCCATTACTGTCTCGGACAATGCACACTGTTAGATATCCTAACAATCTCTCTGTATGGAAACTGTTAATCACAGCCTGAACCTCTGATTAACCCTCTGAGGCAGGTGATGGCTCAGCTGCGGGAGCACAGGTGAAGGTAATTCAACTGTGCTCCCGGAAGGGGTGGAGCTTGACTCCACCTCTCCTAGATCCCATTTAAGGGCTGACTACCACTAAGGCAGCATCTCTTTTGAGATTGCTCCTGTGTGGAGTTTCCTGTGGCGAGCATCCATCCTTGCCGTGAAGCCTCAGAGTGGGTGAGTTGTTCCCTATAACCTCTGGATATTCATTTGTTACCACCTTGTATAATAACAACCATACACTCTCTTTCCTGGTAGAGTTTTATTATAAGTCAGCAATATATTTAAAAGATTATTTGTGGTAATTTAAGGCAGTTATCAACTTAACACTGTGATTCCCAAACTAAGATCTTACATAAAGCACTCAAATACTTGGCATAGCATCTTCACAAATGCATTTTATCTGATGCCACATTGCCAAGAATGGATCATCTAAAACGTCTGTATTCATGCTCCCACTTTATTTCACTAAAAATAATTTATGTTCAAGTTTTCTAACTACAAACATTAAACAAATGCATCACAAATTTCACATTACCTTGAGGATCCCAAGCTAGGTTGTAAGTCATAGAGCTGAGAAAAAACTGCCCCGTTTTAAGCCACTGACACTTTAGCTGCTGCAGTTTAAAAAAGAGTAAAATCAATTTTAATATCAATGGCAATGGCATTTGTATTTATTTCTTGCTAAGTTGCTACAAACAAATTCAGGACCCAGTGGTAGACTGTGGAATCTAGCTTGAATAATTTCAGTTGTTTTATAAAAATTAAACACATCACAGAGTCACATCACATACAAATGAATCTGTAGATTGCTATAAACTAGTTACATCGCACATTTATAACAGCATGAGGAATAGCAGGATAGATACAACAGATTGCAAAACCCACTTGCGAACACAATTAACACAATGCTTGGCCATGACTGTGCTGTTTAAAGTAGCTTGGATACACGTATACAAGTCCAAGTCCTATTTCTGTATTATGGACCTGACATGTCAATTTAAAGAAATACGAACTGACTGCTATGTCACTCTTGCATCAAATATTGTTGTGAACTTGAGAACACTGCAATCCCCAGTTCTGTTCGCACAGTGGAAGATCCTTCTCATTCATTATTATTCTTTTTTTATTATTATCCATTTTTAGGGATGTTGTGAAATGTGTATCCATTAGTTTTTTGTGTGCCAATTTAATAACTGACAGACATACTTTTCCTTCAGAACCTACAACGAATTACAATCATGAAATATATACTTACACTATTTCTTTTATGAGAATTTATACCAAGTGGCTCAAAAATGCAAACAGCATTTCCATATGATGCTGCAATCTGGAAAAAAAAAATAAAGACTCGAGATATAAGATTAGGAGAGAAGCCTAACTGCTCTACAGTCTTGGAATGATTTTCACAGTACTACTTTAATGTACAGACATTCAACAAGTAAAATGAATACAAATGTTATTCAGAGTATTATACAAATACTTCCTATAGGAAGATCAGAGATGCATACCTTTGAACTAGCCCATTTTTAAGATTTTAGCTGTAAGTATGGAAGATATTTTGTTCAGTGGGATGAATGCTGTCAGTCAGATCTCATTCATACTTCTAAGGCAACTACTGTTAATGCATAAGGGAAAGCTGATACCTTACTACTTCTGCTCATTTTCTCTACTTTACAACTAACTAATGAATTAATTATTAGTGTCTGGGTCTCAGTGTGACCCCATGTTCCATTTTGTACCACTAAATAATAATTACTAGAAAAGGGGAAGAAATTTGATTCCATTTTGAATAGTCAAATATGTTGTCAGGGAAGACAAGTAGCAATGGAATAACTGAATTTCTTGTACCATTCAATTTCCTTCATCTGCTTGTTTTACAGAAACCTCCATGTACACAATGGCCTTTATTAGAAATTTATCTAGTAATACTCCCAATACTCAAACGCTTATAAGTACTTTTGACAAGCGTTTAACTTTCTTCTTGTATAAAAGATTTTTAAAAGAATAACAGTTCAAAGTTCCTCCCATTCTCTTCAACAAAGAAATGAAGTAAAAGTTTCACCACATTTCTTATGAAATCTTACTTCCTCTTCACATGGTGGGGAGAAAATTAAAGTAAACACCAAATCAAAAAAGACTGGACTTTGAGTTCACAGTCCTGAATGCAGAACCCTGCAAAGGTTTGCAGTGGTCTTGCAGAAGCCACCTGCGCAAGATGGAATCTCGCTTCTCTCTGGGCTTGCATGGCTAAAGTGCGGGGGCCTTCACAGCTAAAATTTGCCTGGATTGGTAACAGTGGAAGGCAAATACAACTGATATGCAAAACTTGTGCTCAGTGCTCTACAATACTTCATAGAAAGTTTTCTTTTTCATAGCAATCTAGACTGTCTGTTTAGCGTTGCATGGGGATTAAAATTAAAGCCACATAGCCAGTCAGGGGCCACACAGTTATGACAACTCATAATGCAGCACTTTGAATCACTGTAAATGTGCCTGAGCTTTTCTGAAAAAACATAGAGCTTTCAATTTATTATTCTGCAGGACACACAAACACCCATGTATGTATACATAAATCATTTATCCCTGCTGTGCTTTGCTAAACACAAGCAGAAAATAACGGGAATCTCAGAAGCAGGAATTTTAACACCATTACTATACTGCAACTAATATATCTTTCCACATTTTGAGAGGCTTGTTATTGCATATGTTGGGAAGGTATAAAATCCATTGTTACAATATAACTCCTGCCTTCTCCCTGCACCACAACCTACAATTTTCAAAAATGAACTACATTAAAACAGTCCTCTGAATTGTGCTGAAAATCACAAATCAGTAAAAATCTTTGGCATTTAATTAGCTCAGTAATAACATTAATGTTTGTGTTTAGTTGTTTGAGTATTCTTTTTTCTTTAGGCCTATGTAAAAATGAAAAATAAAATTAAAAACAGTCCTTACCCTGCCTTGTTGCTGGGAGCACTCCACGCAACTGACCTGAATGTTTCCATGTTTAGCACCAGGAATAATTTGTACACATTCAAAGTCATTTGCCAGAATAACAATGTCACAACCAGAACCGTACGCCTGAAATGATTTTTAAAAGAAATACAAATTAGAATTTATTAAGAAAGAAACACGCAAGCAACTAAATCATTTAAAAAGTCAACCAAACCATTATTAGTTGCTATGTAGAGTTCATTCCTCATCAACTGGGTAGCAACAGCAGGATAATCAACAAGCACAGATCAACTCCTAGGAGTTACTCTGCCTTTCAGACTTGGAACAATTATCAGGAGGGAGGAGGAATTTGCGCAGACAGCGCCAATACCTGAAGAATTTACAGTCAGGGATGGTTACATCCTTCTGTAAGCAGATGTGAACATATTGAGGTTTGACTGCGTGCAATACAATAATACTGTCTTCTTGCTTTAGAGTTCTATGATTTTGCATTTATTGGACAGCAGAGTATAAGATGCATTGATAAATAATGTCAAATATCAGATGCTGACAGTATTATACTAAAAATGTTTATTCTACTGTCAGGAAAAAAAAAGTCTCCATGATGAGAAGATATGTATATTTTTAATCTTTTCTCCAGCATTTTGGGAAATGGAGGAAAATTCTATGATTACATTGCTTATTTCTGTGTTAGACTTTCCTGCCAAAAAGGAAAGCAGAGCCTAAAGATGTTTCTGTCGTGTAATGCTGCTGCTCCTGAATATCAGTGAAAGCCTATTTAATACAGGAACAATTGTACTCTTCTTGAATCATAAAGTTACATGGGTTATTCTCCTTTTTCAAGTTCCAGGGGTAGAAGCAATGAGACAGAGCTGATTTCAAAATGAAATAGGAAAGTACCTCTTAAATTTTCCCAGGTTTAAATCCTGGTAAAAAGAAACAGTAAGAAAGCTTACTCTAAAACTTCAAGTCTGTGTGTTCTTTCACTAAAAACTGTATTGAATTTAAGCAGAAGTTCCTTAACTTCATCCTGCTGTCACCATTCCACCCCCTTTAAAAAGAATATCAAGGGTTGCTTTTCCCCAAGGATCCCATTTCTGTACTTCTCTGGGTTTTAAAATATTGCTTGTTACAATACTGCAAAACAAAGATTTGTCTTGGGTACGTTGTATCTCATAGAAAACAAACTACAATATAAACAATGTAAGAAGAATTCATAGTACAATGATAGCTCGCAGCACTTTTTTTTTGGCAGAATAAATACGTATGTCTGCCAACCTTTCACCTGTCCTTGTGCACTAGAATACTCTAAGCCCCATAATCGCTCCAGATGATCTGTTGCACTGAAGTCCCACATTAAACACAGAAATCCCTTTCTTTCACCAATCTACTAACAAGCTGTTTTAAAGCAAACAGTCATAGTAGGAGGCCTCTTTCCTTAAATGAAGTTTTTTCCACTGATTGTAATACAGTAGACCAAAATTTTCTAGCAGTTGAATTAAGCAGGAACGTGTCTGTTCTCAGCAGTCAGTTCCAGACGCTATAAAATCACGTTGTCAGTTTCACTTGCCCCTTGCTTCTGTCACTATAATTTCTAAATTACTGAGGCCTAGTCCTCTCTTTTGAGGTCAGTCATTTTAAAGACTATCTAGTGGGTATTTCTATAGATTTCCAAGATTAATGCCTATTGCTGGTCACTGTAAGGTAGCAGTACAGGAAAACCACTGGAACTAGAGAAGTCTACAAGATCTCACAACCTCACATGTTTACTTCTGATCTTCTTGGGAAGGAACAATGAATGAGAAAATCTGAAGAAAAAATGCTGACTTTAGTAAAAGCATAATCACTGCTAGAAACGGGAAGGGAACAGCAACATAAATAGAAAGAGCAGATAAATAGACTGTAGAATTTTTTAATCTACCTCATGTTAATTTCTGTCTGATTTACAGACCTTTAAACTTCTTGTGCTAACATTTCCCCAAAGCCTTGTGTTGCTTGCAATACAGAAAATCTTTAGCTTTTTTTTTTTTTTTTTCAGTCACAGCTCTGAAAAAATTTCCTCCTCCGGCTGTCAAACAATTGGGCTCGCTAAAGAATCTCAACACGTGGCTCATCAGACTGGTGGAATTCTGGATGGTTGTTTCTAAGGGATTGTAGGATTTCATCTGAGAATATTATGTCTCCCAGCTTGAGAACTGGCAAATATACAAAGAAAAATGTCAAAACTTGAGAAGTAGGACTGTGATAAAATGTTTTGCTATTAGTTTTCCTGAAGCCTAGAAAATCATGGTTTCTACAAATGACCTTTCTGCTACCACAATATTTTAAGCAAGTGGCTGTGCAAGTCCTTGGAAAGAAACTATTAATGAAATGATTATTCCAAGTTCCTCTCTTTTTTTTAATATAGCACCTACAATTTCTTGCACAGCACAGTCATTAACTGAGAATATGCTTATGGATTTTACAGTCTGAAGATAGTTAGGGTCAATAACTATGTTGTTTGCAAACACCTGGTTTTGTGAGTACTATTGTCACTGCTCTAAATGCAAGCTTTTGATATGGTCTCATACAGTGTGGTCCCCTTGCTAAATATCTATCTGAACATGAAAATACACATTGTACCCGTAGATGCAGCAATTAAATGTCCAGAGTAGTCTTACAACTATGTAGTTGCATGCGAAAATTAGAACTGGGTACACAAAGCCTAGACTGACAGATTTCCAAGGCCATGGCACAAAAATGAAGTAATGCAGCATTGTCTTTCTGAGTCCTCAAACCTACAGCTGTTGTTCTGGGAAACTCTGAGGAACTGATACTGAGGTATCACTATACTGCAAGCAGGAAGGAGGGGGGAACCAACTGCTAGAAGGTGGTTAAAGGGAGATTATCTGCATAAGAAAATACCTTAAGCTCCTTTGCGACTAGGCCATGCATTATTACACCCAGTCTGGAAGGGTACAAATTATTACAGAAGTTGAATATAGATATTTCCAGAAAGTGGGAGTGAGACAGGCTTGAGATACTGAAGTAACTTCTGGCACTCAACAGGAGATCTTTCTGCTTAATTGTTGCTCAACTTCTCATATTGGTTTTTGTTGCAAAGCAAACTGCATGAATGGTGTGGAAAGCTGGACAGTTCAGCAAACATTAACAAGTAGGGTGAAGGAAATGGAGACTGTGCTATGAATGCCCACAGGAAGACAGGAAAACAAAAGTAGGCCCAGGAGTTCCAATATTCAATTTACAATTCTAATATTCACCACCAGTTGAATCTCCTACTTCAAAGGGTAAGCAATTAAAACAACAAAGATTCATGTTCAGGTTTTTGTCCAGCAGTCTGCCTCATAATTACTAATACTAACAAACTAAGGGACACAATTTAAAATGTTGTTTGATACATTAAGGAAATTACACTCTTTACACAACTCTACATTAAGATCTTAAACTCTGTAAATACCTTATTTTTCTTCATTGTTGCTATTGATAATTTGACTCAAAAGAGATACAGACATGTGCCTCAGATATAATACAGAGAAAGGAAAGGACTTCTCAACTTCAATTATGCTTACTGTTGTTAAACATGTATGCCTGTGTGTGTGTATAACATAAAAGAGTGTTGATGCTTGTGTATGTCTGTTTGCCCTGTGAAGGAAGGGAATTTAGTACATTGTTTTTTAAAACGTTTTAGTTTTTCAGTCCCCTCTCCCCAGTTGTTGTTATTGCAACAAAGGAACATTTTGCTGGTTAACATTTGGCATTTTTATGAAGTTAACTAAAAAGGTGGTTATTAAGCAAAAGGGAACCTACAGAAGAAGGTTCTTTCATTTTTTTAAAGACATCATCAAGACAGAGATCTGTTTCTTAAGTGAAATCTCACTGTTCTTTCTTCTGTTTCTCCTCTTTGCCAACATGTGGCACTGCACCTAAGTATCCTATGTCAGTCCATGGGAGACCTCAGCCAGAGCACTTTCCCTACAGGTATCAGCCCGCAGCTCCAGGTTCTTTGAGGAAGCACTGTTGGTTCTGAGGTCATTTTCTTAGTGTCGATATTTATTCTGAGAACGTCTCTTGTTTCTTGAAGTTCTTTAGGAGTATATTTGCTATAAAACTTCAGTAGTACATTACGTCACCACTTCTGAGAAAAGGCACACCCTCATTTGAAACCATGTTCACTTTTTCACATTTGCAGTCTCAAGTTTTTCAAAACAGAAGAGATCAATATACTTTCCTGTACTGAAAGTTATTTCTATGTATCACCTTGTATTGTTGAAATACAAGCTTCCCATTTGATTACTTTTATGAAACATTTCTAATTATCTCAATATATTATCATGCTTATACTGGAACAGAACACGTTTCAATCAAATCCTTTTTAATTTCTTCTTTCATTCCTTAAGGGAGCTTAACTAGAAGCCCCACCACGTTGACAAAGAATAGGAAAGTGCCATAAGAGTTATAATATTTAACAGTAGTTCCTTCTGAAGGACTCAGTTGACAACATTTTCAAGGAAATCCTTTGTCAGCACAGATCTCTCCTGCCAGAAGAACAGTGGCCACAGAATTCGTAGCAATACTAATCATCTGCACGGCCTGATGGAAGGAATGGAAAACTGGTAAGCCAAGCAGAAAGGAAAGATGGAAAATAACATGCTGAGAGATACTGTAATGGATCAGCAGTGCAGGGGCCTTAGATAAACAGAGTTGTAAGCTGTCACTGAATGAAACCAGTGCAGCAAAACCACCCACATGGAATACCTGCCAACCTCCATTTCCAATGTCACTGTTAACTTTAAAGAGAAAATTAAATGGATTTGCAAAACTGCCAGAACACGAGGATGACTTGCAGGATCCACAAGCAGCTAAAAAGCTGTGGTTTGCCAATGTTTGCTCGAGATCTGAGCCCACTGAAATGGGCAATGTCAAAGCTCTAATTGAATGCAGGAGTACCAGGCTTAGGCTCTGATATTGTAGGACACTGTGCTAAGCTAAGTGAAACCAAACATGGTTTGAAAAACAGAGGTAGTTTACAACCTTTAAAAAACATACTGGCTGCAGGTTACTCTACAAGGTTCAGATAATGAATACCTTTTCTGGTCAGTCAGGGCGTGCAAGCTGTAAGACCCCTTTGCATAGGGATCAACTCTGACCACCTGTAACTTCTGTACTCTGCTTCGTGAGACATGGCTAGTGGTAACTGCTGAAAGGAGAACACGAAGCCCTGCTCGCAACAAGTTGGATAGAGTGCTGAATTACTACCAGAATGACAAAAGGAAACTGTCATTTACTACTAAAACATATACAACAAAAAAACCCTACAAACTAGGTGGTCCTAGCACCTATTTGGATTTGTTTCACTTAATGGAGTCACACATACCTATTGCTTTTTAGCAAATTAAAAAACTTCAATAGCAAAATTATTTATTTTCCCTTTCTTATGCTCAGAATAACTAGATGCCATTCACCTAAAGCCCTAAACAAGCGCACTTATTAGGCAGAATGTATCATCTGTGCTCCGACTAAGCTGGCCTGCAATTTAAATGCCTACATCAAAAACAGAGAAGGGAGAAAAAGCAAAGAGGAAAGTTACAGCTGTGGATGTCCAGGAAGCGCATTCATTGTCATACCCATCCCTGTAGTTCCTTCTTTAACGCTTCCTTCTTGGACATAGCAGCCAGATGAGCAAGTGAGGTCTGTTACATGCAGCTCTATAGTTAAAACATGCTATTAAGGATTCTGCCTTTTTTTTTTTTTTTGATAGAATAACAAAATACAATGACTACAAAAAAAAAAAAAAAACCAACAGAAATTGCTCTTGGAAAAGTCTTACGTGTGCTGTAATTTATATTATTATTCATTTTTGATGATATTAAAACTGTCATGAGAAATAGCGTCAAGTTGTCTTTTATAGTAGAGACTTTTCAGATTGTTACAGCAAAAGGAAACACGTTCATATATGACTATATTATTATTGCATAAATACCAAAAGAGGCCCTTTAATATCAGCATGGCTGCACAGTAGCAAGACAAGGAAAGAAAGAGAAAGATGGCACCTTCTATTCCTTATGAATTTCAGCACTCAATACCAAAATTAGACATCTGTGTTAACCTGAAGCAGGCTTTAAATGCTGGACAAGTCAGCAGATGGTTGTCTTGGGCAAGAAACGACACTCGACATCGTCTGTTCGGTTTGTAGTTGAGTTAATATCTTGCAAACGTTAGTAGGGAACCTAGCGAGACAACGTATTCACAGCCAGCACACACTGCTGGGATGCGGCGTGCCGCGCTCGTTACAATCCGACCAGCACACCATAAGCTAAAGATGGGAAAACTGACGCGACCATTGACAGAACAACAAACAGCCCGTGGGTGATGAACGCGTTTATTACGCAAGTTACCAGACTCCTGAAATTTACTTAACGTCTCTCTTTCCCTCCTTAAAGGGAGCACCAGACGGAGCAAGCCGTGTCTCAGCAGCAGCGGGCGGCCACCCCCCAGCCGCGCACCGCCTGATCGAACCGCCCCCGCTCAGAGGGGCGCGCAGCTCCCGGCCCGCACCGCCGCACAGCGAGCCCCTCCTCCGCCCGCCGCCCTCGCACGGCCCTGACCCCGGCAGGCCGCCCCGGCAGGTTAATCCCCTCCGGTCCCTCCCACGGCGTCCCTCGGGCCTACAAAGCGCCCTCCCCCCATCTCACCGTGAAGGGGATGTCCTCGACGCTGCCCACCGAGTAGCAGTTGTCCCCAGGGTTGACGGCGCCCGTCAGCACCTGGTGGAGATGCATCGCGGCCGCTCGCCCGGGGACGCCGCCGCCGGCGACGAGAAAACGAGACCCGGATGGCGCCGCGCTCCCGCACGGGCCCGGGCCCTGCCCGCCGCCGCCGCCGCGAGCGTGCGCGCGCGAGGGAATCGGGAAAGGCGGGGGGGGGAGGGAGAGGCGGCGCACGCGCCAGGCAGCGCCTGGATCAGGTGAGGCGCGCGCAGGAGCACGAGCGGCAGCCGTTGGGACAGCCCTTATGCGCGCGCCTGCGGGCAGACGGATCGGACCTGGGGGGTGGGGAAGGCGCGCGCACCATCGCGAGGGGACCTGAATGCAGAGCGGGGGGCAGCGGAGAGCGCTGGGTGTGGCGGGAGGGTGCGGCGCGCTCCGCCGCTGCCTTCGGGTGAGACTGCAGCAGTGCGCCTCGCGGGGGCGGGTGGGAAGGAGGGAGAGCGAGGGCTGCTTTGCAGAGCGCCGCCTCAGGAGTGGGCAGGGCGAGGGAAACTCCTCGCCCCGTTCGTGAGCCACGAGGACCGCTTTGTGCTAGCGAGAAGCAGATGTTCCTGACTCGTGAACATCCACTTGCGGTGAGAACACCATTACCGGTTGATACTGAAACGACTACACGAGGTGCGCGGGCAGCTGCCTTACTTTGGAAACATAGTTGCAACCTCACTACGAGTACTGTGAGGCTTTACTGCGTTGGTGGGAGCTGCGCAGCTCTGGAACCTGGTACACGTGTCTGTCTCGGAGGTGTGCAAAAGGCTGAATGCTGAGTGTTGGTTGGGAGGGGTTCCAAATTCTGATGGGAATAAAAGTACTCTGTATGCACCGTGTCATCATATAAGGAAATCCTTCAGTGTTTGGCACTCTGTCGGTATGGTTCTCCCGCAGTTGTACCAGTGGTGGTGGAAGGCACAAAGCTCAGCCTCTGAGTTGATGGCGGTTTTGCCTCAGCGAGGACTGCGTGGTTCATCTTGCCTTATACTGCATCTTGAAATCGTGTCTTTCACTGAATAAATGATCTTGTGCAGAATGCAGTGTTAAAGAGTGGTCGGGCACTGGAACAGGAGACGGCGGAGTCACTGTCTGTGGAGGTGTTCAAGAATCGTTTAGATGTTGTACTGAGGGATGTGGCTTAGTAAAGAAATACTGGTGGTAAGGGGACTAGATGGGCTTGGAGGTCTTTAAAAACCCTGGTGATTCTCTGATTTTTGCCAAGTTATCTTTCAGTGGAAAATAAACACTCACAAGATTGGATCTTTTCCCATGCTAGTTAATGGCAATCCCTTTCCAAAGGGAGTGGTGTCTCAAACTGGGATGAAAAGGAAACAACGCCATTTTAATCTTCACGGGTTACATATGCAGCTACTATGTCCGCTGACACTATTCCACGATGTTTCTGATTGATCTTCCACACACAGTGTGTGCTAACTTACAACTGATTTTTATTTTGATATTTCAGACGAATGCAGCAGGACTTAGAGGCAAAACCAGTGTATTTTTGGAAACCGATGGAACACAATCCAGCTAATTGTGGAAAAAATGTGTAGCATTTGAACAGATAGCAGAGGTAGCCATGATACTAAATTGTATGGGAGAACAGTATGATCTTAAGGGAAGCATTGTCCTCTCCCATGTGTAGGAAACCCATCTGATTTTTTTTTGGCATAGAGTCTTAAGTGAAAGCACAGTACCTGCAGGATCAGCTCAGTCTTCCTAGGTAACAGATACAATTGGCGAGAGTTTAGTTTTCAGCCCAGTCTACAGCTACCAAATCAGACTGACAGTACAAGTAACTTCTGGCCATGCCAACTATGAGAAAGACTTATGTATTGCTTGGGTTGTTGAGAAACTTTTTAGTGTTTGACATACGTTGTTCTCTAATTCCACTGGGACTTTGTTCTGGGACAGATAATTACTCTGAAGCAGGTAAGATTCCTCTTTAAAGTGCAAATAACACCAGATTAAGGCTTTCCTAGTAAAATACTCTATTTGTGGTTGTGGAAACCTATAGATATGGTCAGCTCTGTGTGCAGACCCTTGACCTAGAATTGTTCTGCAAGTACCTGCAGGTAAGGCCTTCACATTCTTCCTCAAAACAAGTGTTTCCATTTGAGTTTTGCTGACAAATCAAGTTTTATTTACCTTTGTTGATTCATCCTTATTCTTGACTTAAATCCATCATATTGAAGTAGTTTTCAGTGCATATAGCAGTGATCACTA
Organism: Alectoris magna; assembly: GCA_030625065.1. NCBI lineage: Eukaryota > Metazoa > Chordata > Aves > Galliformes > Phasianidae > Alectoris > Alectoris magna. The sequence continues at coordinate 11,132,696 of CM060570.1, read as the reverse complement.
TGCGCAAGAGAATAAAGCAGTCTTTTCCTTTCTCTTCTACTCCTTCTCACTGAGAAATTAAAATGTATTTTAAAAACCCCGCAAAACATAGAGGCCTTCATTCTATTTTTTCCTTTATTTTCTTCTTCTTTTTTTTTTTTTTTTAATTCTTTCTAGCTTGCTGCCCTGTTCAATTACTTTTTCTTAGGGTTACAGAGAAAGGTGTCTGCAATACTTCTGCTGTAAGCTGCTTGCTCCGGAATTCCCTGTTTTCTCTGAAACTTATTGGAGTTGTGGGAGGGGAGGCCGTATTACTGCAGGAGAGCAGAAGTGTACCAAAAGTCCATTTAATTCCTGCTAATACTCCTCAGCTGGTGTGGCATCTTAGGTGGAGATCAAAGCATGTGCTAGAAATGTGGAGGGCACTTTAGCTCCTGGTTACATCTAGCAAGATGGATTAGATGACCTCTCAAGACTCTGTTTGCGTAGTATATGAGGATGACTGTTTTATTTGTTTTCTGCTTTTCCAAACTACACAGGAAAAATAAAAGTTTAGGTATTCAAATGTTGGGATTCTCAACCTCCTTTCTGCTTTTCCAAAAAGAGTGAGAGGGAGGCGAATGAAAGATCCCGATTTAGAAAACAGGAACAGAATCACACAGAAGCTGCAGAGAAATAACTTATTTCCATTTGTTGTAGGAAGGGATATTTTCACTTAGCAAAAGAAGTGGGTATATGAATAATCAGAAGGATATATGTTTTGATAAGGAAACGAAACAGAACTAAGTAAATCCAACCAACTTTTCTTCTGGGCTTGCTTACTGTGCGTAGCGGTAGAATGAGAATAATCCCATCTTTCTGCAAAGGGTGATGTGTTTTATGGGGAGGTTAAGAGTGGTTCAGAAGGCTACTGTGGAATTTGTGCAGGAAGAAATCCTAAAGGGCATATGAAAGGAACGTGCTGAGCACAGGAAGAAAACCTAGCATGTGAAGAGATTGTGCAAGGTAAATAGCTCTACTGGACTGCCTTTATTTCAAAGGTGAAACGCTGCGTGATAGCCTTGATATATTTAAACGTGAAGAACACACCCTATCTGCACTACTCTGTCAGTTTTCTGTGCTGCTGAAGGCCTCTGCCTGTTCAGAGGAGACAGAACGTTTCGGCACCGTGTTTTTATGATTCTGCAAATGTTTTCATCGTGATTTGTGATGACTGCCTCAAACCTTCATAGCGCTCTTGAAAAAACAGTCTTTTTCCCTGAGGAAAAACTACTTGTCAGATGCTTTTTTTTTTTTTTTTTTTTCTTTTTTTTTTCTCCCCTCTAGAACTGAAATTCAGCTGTTAACTTCACTTGGAGAAAATCATGCACTTCAACCTACAATATGTAACACTTGCTATTAGTCTCTAAACTGGAATGTGCTTTTGTCGCCGTATCATTGCTGTTTCTGATAGAACAAGATTGCCTCCTTAAGTATCTTAATTTGTGAACTGTTGTTCACTGTGTGTTTTTGTAGGAGACATAAATCCGTGAGGGATGGTCACTTTAATACTCCTGAAAACACGCAGTTACAGCACAGTCGTTTACTTGGTTACTTTTAAAAGATTATTTTTCTGGAACTTGAAAGCTTTCCTCCAGGGTGCAGAAGTGTTGAAAGCTTTCTGCAATAGATGGGTGTCTAAACACGTCCCCACTGTAGGCCATTCCTTTCCTGTATTCACTAACACTTTCATTTTGAAGAATGAAGCCGAGTGAACTAAAAATCAGCAGCGCTAAGTGCTGCACCAAAATTGTAATTTTTCAAGGATTCTTTAAACCACAAGAAGAAAGTTGTGGAGGGAAAGAGCTGGTGATCAAAAAGTGTAATCCAATTGAGTTGTGGGGTGGGGAGAACGATGTATATTTGAAAGAGCACAGAGGCTTTGAGGCTCTTAGTTGAAAGGTGCTGACTCATTCCATGTCAAAGGCAGGTGATCTCTAGGAGTGCTCTGCCTTAATATCCTCCTGAAGGTTCAAGGCTTGTCTTCCCAGTCTGTCTAATCATGATGCCAGCTCCGGATGGGTGGAATTTGGAGGACAGTTGGATAGGATTGGATTTTTCCAAGAAACTGTTGAGGAGTTTATTTTTCTGTTGTTAATACCTCAATGCTCAGAAAGCAGAGACTGCATTAATATCAATTAATCTGAGTAGTGATGTGCAGCTTGACACTGAACATTAATGATATGAGATTAAGTAGACCCACTGGCTGAGTTTGTTCTTTGTGCTCTCTCCTGAATGCTTCTGTGATAGAAGAATTTAGAGAAATTTTTAGTGAATGAATGTTTGGAATCATTTCCTGTGAATCTAAATATTAATGTACAGCAGGAGGCACTGTGTTAACGTAAATATTTTTCATCAGATGGTGGAATGATGCTTTGTACTTTTGCTTTTCTGATCGCATTTATCTGGCTTTTCTATACATTTCCCAAGCACCTGGAAAATGGGATTAAATGCACGTGCACATTTGTGTGTTCAGTGGGGGGATCCTAAGTACATGTTTTCTTAACTTCCACTTTAAATGATGACTCAGTAGAATGGCAAATCGTTTGTTGTCAAGAGCATACAAATGACTTTCCTGAGACACGAGCAAGCATTCTGTATCAGACTGAGTATTTTGAAGGCAGTAGAGGTATATTATATGACAGACGTTCTGGGAATCTCCCTGGTCATCTTCTTAAAAATCAAACAATGCCCTCACATTTGTACTTCCTTAGGAAAGATGAAACCAAACTAAGTTGCATTGTCCCACAGTAACGATTTCAGTTCTGTGTCTCTCAAAGGCAGATGTTTCTGTCCTTAAGCTAATAAAGAAAGGTGCAGCATGTGGTTATTTACAGTACAGGCTCGCATTCAGGACACCAGAACAAGTTCCCTAATATGAACTCCAAATGACAGTTTTCAGACACGGGTCATATCTTCAACACCAACAGTTTTATAATAACTCCAGGAATGATTCTGCAGTGAAGGTTAAGGAAGACTTGAACTGGAAGCCCTTCTGAGGAACATATGCCAGAACACTTTGAACTTGTATTTGAGATGTTTATTCTTAGTGTAGTTGTGGTTTGGCTTCTTGGTAGGTCTTCTACTGTGTATTTCTTCAAATCTGGTGTTTGTTGTCACTAATACCTCCTAACTTCAAAAGTAAACTGTTCTTCTTCCAATAAGAATGAGAATCTTTAAGGGATTAACTTTTTTTTTTCCTAATTTCATTTTGATTTCCTCTTGGTACCCTTCTTGAATTTTGCTTACGCTTGTCTATGGTTTTTAAAGTAACAAAAATCTACATTTTACTTGCATTGTCAGTCTGCCTAATTCATTTTCGACGTGTATCTTAAAACAACAGATTCTTAGGACTCAATGGCTTTTGGTAAGACCTTGAACCTACTGTAATATTACCTACATTTCAAATTACTGTGATGCAAGTTTTTAAGTTGCAAGCAAAAACAACCAAGCTCTTAACATTATAGCTGTTGCTCTTAGTTCCTTTGAACTGCAGATGAACGTAAAATATGAAATTATTTGTTTAGCTGTTGAAACCAGTTGCACATGCACATCTTACTTCTGTGCTTTCAATATTTAAAACATTATGCACTATCTTTCTAGATACAGTCATGTTAGCATTGAGTGAAAGTAGTGGGAACACTGTGCATGTAGTTTAATTTTTGTTCTTCATGTGCTCAAACGAGTATATATGAGGAACAACTCATGTAGAGTATCTAACTAGGTTTTTCAAACCACTCTAGAAGAACTTACTAATCTCTTGACTATACAGGAAATACACCATAGAAAGAGATGTGTAAACTGATATGTGGACTAGTCCATTGTGCAGTAAGTCGTGGGTCAATGTAATTGATCTGTATGCAAGCTGCTGGGGTTTAATTTGGTTTGGTAATTCTTTGAGAGTTTAACCATTAACTCTTTAGTACTCAAGTCAGTAGCATAAATGCTGTGACCTTGTTGATGCTGAAGTTCTGAACCATTGCTAATTAACTCAGTGGCATTTTCTTGTGTTGAGAAGAGCAGCACAATGTGCCCATATATATATATATATATATATATATATATATATATATATATAGGGTGTGGCTTAGGCAATACAAATGTATTTGCTATGGGTAGTTTTGGGATCACAAGTATTTTGTTAGCTTCTTGCATTCCCAGTGAGCCTGCCAGGACAGTTATGAAGCACCTGAAATGAAGTAAATCAATATTCTTTCTTACTAACATAACTCCGAGGCATCTCTTATGATGAAATTTCTATTTGAAACCTAAAGGGAGTTTCTTTTGTCTAATTAACTTTTTAAAGGATAGCAATACAGAATTGAGCATCTATTTATTTAAAACTGGGACGGTACCAGTAGTCTGATGTTCCCCTCTCTATCAATCAGAGTAAAAAGTTGAAAAGCTGAAATTTCCTGAGAAATGAGAAGTTGAAAATTATTTTTAAGGCTGCTTTCCCCCACCCTTCTCTTGTCTTACCCCAGACACCTCCAACGTGTCTGCTTTCTGTCCAGAAGAGGCAAACAACTGATATGTTTATCTAAGTGCAAACAAAATTCATTGGAATCAGTTGCACTAAATATTATTCAGCTGTTCTTATCCATTCTAAAATGTTCTTAGCGAAGTGCACTTCAGGAGGTGGAAAGCAACAGTAAGGCTGTTGAACAGTCTTTCAGTGAGTTAAATCTGAGTTCCTGGTGTCTTCTCAATGATTTTTTTTATTTAGAATAAAGAAACATTTTAGTTGCACAGAATCCTGCGTCCAGTGTCAAGTGCAAATTGCCTTAATAGGAAAAGGAGTAACTGTTAGATATGAGTCTGGTGTCTGACCCAGTGATTCCTGATGACCGGGACTTCTAGATGTTTTTTTTCTGTGTAAGTGCCAGTAGCTAAAATTGCAAGTGGATAGTTTACTTTGAGCTCTTAGAGACTCCAACAGAAAAACTAATGGGCATTCTGACTTTCTTTGCTCTTTAATCACAGTGAACATACAAGATCTTTAGTATATATGCAGTGGAGTTTGCAGTTGAAGTTGGTATTTTGTCTTGTATTGTTTCTATGATTTGTTGTTTTCTAAGTACTAAAAAGCCACGTGTAGCTGAAATGCTAAGTCACAGCTTGAACCAGTGATTGAGCACCTGATGGGAAGGCAGGGCCAACCCAGGGGAGCTCAGGTGTATGTAATGCAATGCAGTGCCCCTGAGTGACTGGTGGGGGTGCAGCCTGTGTCCACCCCTTCCCAGACCTCTTTTAAGGGATGACACTGGAAGCAAGACTGCCTTGCTGGAGATCCCTATGTGCCAGAGGCCTTCTGAAGGTAAGCAGTTGCTTTTCCTTATTTCTGTGCCCTCTGCTGTAGCGTTTGAGCAAATCCTCACTTGCTGCAGCCTGAGATCCTGCTGCTCTGCTGTGACTGTTGTGCTTACTATCACGTTACACCATACAACCAAGATCTCTGTGTGTGCTTTCTGCCTGACCCTGTTTAGTTGTAGGGTATTTTGTTGCTATCCAAATCTCTTTCTCAGTGAGGCAGAAATTCATCTATTCATCTTTCTGTGGCTGTGGGAGTTAGTGAATCATAACTGCAGTGGAGTTCAGCAGTGATTGCTTGGTTTAACACCTGTTCATAATTTTTTTTTTCTGTAGAAGAATGTTTGCAATTTATTTATTTATTTTTTTTGTGGTAATACGCAAAGGACTTTGTTAATACATAAGGCATATATGCTACGTGTTTGCAAATGAGCTATGTGCCTTGGCATCTAAGGCACGTACCTCAAGAGAAAAATGCTAGTTCTGTATTCAGTTGCTAAAATAAACCTTGCATCATGTAAGGTTTCTTAGAGCAAAGTTCAAGGTTGTTGTGTACGATCTGTCAGTCTCCACAGACTTGAGTTTGAAACTGGTGCCTGAGGTTCTTCTGTTGGAATTGCATTACTTGCAGGAAGTAATAGAAAGCAAGTTACTGCTGACAATAAGCTAAATATAGATCCCAGGAGATTATAAGTTTAACAGCTCAGTTCCACACACCTTCTGTCCTGCATATGTGATGTCTGCATAGGTTTTTTTAATGTTTTTTTTTGTTTGTTTGTTTTTTTTAAACTGTGGAGATTCACAGGGCAGGCACGCTTAAGGACTGTTGGTTGCCAAGTCAGCATACTGGTAAGGAACCTGTGGATTTTGCTTGGGTCTTCCAACTGATCTGCACAATGCTGGAGAAAAATGTTAAAATGAAGTTTGCTTGAATCCTTATATTGAGTTGATAATTTCTATGATTATTTTGGGGCGTGAACTGTGTATTCTGATATTGCAGGCAATTCTGAGATAGTAATAAAGATGTGCGCATATGAAAAACATCATCTTGATTCCTACAACCGCAATCAGGATATGAAAAATGAACTGAATGCTGGACATGATAAATCATGCTGTGCAAAATGTTCTCTGGAAGTGCATTCTGGCGATGCAGTCACACACCTTAAATCCAGCTGAGACGAAAGATGAAACTTGGGCCAAACTAAACCAATAGTTTTGACTGGTGACACGATGGGAAGAGTGTTTCAGGTCTTCTTTAATTTGTGCGTGTCTTTGGGGTTTTGTTGTGTTATTTATTAGTTTGTTCTGCCCCCCTCTAGCATGTTTCCTGCTTTCCTGTCATTTTTTTTCCTCCTACATTTCGCCACAATCTTGAATTCCCTCTCAGTTTAATCAAAGCAGAAGTCCCTTAAGCATATTAGGGAAATTAATGGCGGGGTAGAGATGAGAACTTTAACTAGGCTTTCACTGATGGAAAGGCTTCATTGGGAGCCTGGTAGTTCTGTCTCATTTGGCACAGGAGGAAACTGGTGTTGTTACTTTGGATAGAGGAGGCAAGGGGCGGTATTAAAGAGAATGCTGATGTCACAGGGAACATGGAAGGGCAATAAAAGGAGACTGAGAAGGTGGCAGGCTTCATTTTATCCACTGGTTAAGTAGCAGGCCTCAGTAGAAGCCTTCTAATACTACCACATGAAAGTGGTGGCTGGTTTCTTAACCTGTTATGACTTCACTTTTGGTTAAATTAAAATGCGTAAATTGGTGTTATCTGCTTTTGCCTGAGTATTAGAGGGAAATAGTAATTTTGTAATCATGGAGGAGTGGTGAGGAAACAAGCTTTTCAGATGATCTTTGTGCAATACAAGAAGCTAGTAGTGAGCACTCTTTTCCATTGGCTTGAATGGTGTATGCTATACACCTCTGTCAGAACAGCAATGCATGTGTGTATTTTGAGGGGTGCACAGGAATAAATGAGTTAAATGTCAGTGATATTTGCCAGCAGCGTGATATGGAAATGCTGCCCACTGCATCACACAGATCTCCTACCATCTGTTCACAAAGGTTTGCTGCGTTAAGAGGAGCAGAAAATTGTATAATTTTCCGTATGTTAAACTTGTGGCAAAGCTTGCTTTTTTTTTCTCTCCATGGATATTTATTTCTTCTGAATTCTAAGTCAAGTCTCTTTGTTCTTAATATTCAGAAATTTCCATTGGTGTTATACATGTAAGGCTCCTTAAGTATGTAAACAGTATTTTTCCTGTATACCTGATCAAAATTGGCTTTTTTTTTTTTTCTTTTATTTGCTATTCTGGCGAATATAGAAACCCAGTAATTAATGTAGTAGGACAAACAGTCTGTTATTTGGATCATATGGTATTTTTTTTATATCTTACTTATAATAATTGAACCCAAAAGGATCAATTTCATGATGAACTTGTAGTTACAGTTCTCAGAGTGTCTATATTTTGATTTGCAGAGTTCAGCAGATCAATTAAAATAATTGCAATTGCTGCTGTGTTTGTTGCTGATGGTTATTTGCCATCATTCTTGGCCGAATAACCTGTTCAAAACAGTTCTATTTTAATACTGACTGTTATAGGGTTATAGCCAACAAAGGCTGTGCAGTGGCCCGTCTGTGTAGGCCTCGAGTTATCAGCCTTTGGTATCTGATAGTAAATGTTAAGGTCAGCTGGTCTTTAATACTAGTTTTTACTAAGTGGACCAGCAATGTAATAGCATGTGTGAGTTGAGCCACAGATTCAACATCATGGATAGCTGTTTTCCCATCTGGAAATATCTCTTTGGGCAGCTGTGCCACAGTGCCGAACCTTGCTGGAAGATCTGAAGTACAATGTATCATGTCTATAAACTGTATTCTGATGTTCAGATGCCCTCCAGCTTTCTGTCCCAATGCCTCATTGTGACATGTTAACCTGTTCTGGTGTCACCAGCTTTCACTTGGCGAAAGAATCTGTCACTATTGCTGATAGATGCTTGGGATGGGATAGTGATGGGAATAGTAGCTGCTGTCTCTTACCTTCTGCCTCTCATTGTTAGAGATAAGTAGAGCAGGAGATATCCAGGCTTGAATTTCTTGTTCTCAGCTGCTATGTGCCAATACCAACAGCAGAGATGTGCTGGGGTGCTGCAAGTAGTGGGTTAGATCAGCCTTGGATTTGTTCTGCTTTGTGTCAGAGATCCAAAGTAACCTTGGCAGGCTCAAGAGCAGCCAAGTGCTTGCAATTTTTTTTCCTTGAACTGGGTTCAGTGCCAGCACAAAGATTAATTATTTCCATTATGTGTTGGTCCTTAAAATAGGAAAAATAAATAAATAAAAAAAACTGACTTTGGAAAGGGAAGGAGAGATGGCTGCCTGTTACAATTGGCTTATTTGCTCCTGCCATGATTAAGAAATGCAGTAGGTACAAATCAGATGCTTTGCAGTCTAGCTATACTGTCATTAATTATGATTTATACAGCTTAATTTGATGCTTGGGTGCTTAGACCTCTAGCACCGTTGTAAGGTCTCCATCTGTGCAGTTGTCCTAATGATGTAAAGGATTCCAAATGTAGAAACTGAAAGTAACTATTTTTCTAAGGGGGAAGACAAGTGACAGGATTTATGTATTTTACTCTGTAGAGTTTAAATGCGGAAGTTATGCTGTTAACTGCACTTCTGTGGAGTCACTTTGTAGTTAGGCTGACCTGGCTATATAATTTGTATTTTTTTTCCCCACAGTAAAATAAATATATACAGTATACAAACAATTGCCAGTGCGCTAAAAAAATAAGTCTATAGTATGGGTCTTTTTTCTAAACTTTGGTCTGTTTACTGCTTCATCTTTCAGAAAACAGCAGTTGAATGTTGCTGACTTTTTCTCTTGTTTCCAGCTGAGAGCAACTGAACAGATGGGAGTGGGAGATAAAATGACAAGCCAGCACAGCCAGAGTGATTCTTTTTGTAAAAATTTATTTATTTTAAATTAGGAAGACAGCATATTTAGTGCAGAAGCAGCAGTAAAAACATCTATGTACCTTTTGAGCATTGTTTGTCTGTGTGTCAGAACCTGCTTTAGTTGTTCCCTGGATGTGGTAGGTGGGGAAATAGTCTGCGCTACTATACATAGAAGGAATTTCATCCTTTAGGTAATACAAATGCTAGCACTTCACAACTCTGACAGATGGCCTTAGCTGTCAGAAAGTTCTGTGATTCATTTGGTAAAATGTTTGTCATGGCAACTGATGCGCTTTAGTGTTGTTGGTCCTGTCAGCAGTAGAATCTACCATTGGTTTCACGAGATGTGACTCTGGACATGAAGGGGATTTCTCATGGCATTAATTTCCAGCATAGTTACTTTCACCGGTTGTAATTTTTTTTTTCTTTGCCTTTAGGTTCATTTTGGAGTTCAGTAGACCTTAAATTTGCTATTTTGAAAGAACAGAAGCACCTACTAAAAAATACCAGAATGATTCACAACATTTTCCTTTATCTTGTGCTTACCCTAACTTGATCAAGGGAGAAAAGAAATTTTCACTCCCGCTAAATTTTCTCCTCCTCTTTTTGGAGTGTACAGTAGGAAGATCAGCACAGCGATAGGATATTTAGTAGAAGAATGAAAAGGAGGGGAGGAGGCTGGGAACGGTGCTGCATTCTTATGTGTATGTAATATTTTTGGGAAAAGGAGTTTTCAGCAAAGTTATTTTCAGGTGATTTATGCTAGCCAAACTTTCAGCTGACCTTAACATTTACTATTCATTTGTACAACCTTGTTCTCAGCTATGTTGCTCTTAAACATTTACTGTTTGGTTTCCAGTTTAGTGTCCCAAAGTGCAAATCTGTCCCTCTTTGCTCATAATTAGTGAGTAGCAATACTATGAAATAGGTTAGAATAATTGCTGAAGGAATACTCTTAGCTGCCTTGGAAAGATGATTAAGCATCCTCAAAGGCCGCATCACAAAACACTTTCTGTTCCATGAAGAACACATACTAGCAGAATGGATGCCGAGAGAGAGACAACAGAAGCCTTTCAAACACTTTAATAAGGTTTTATAAGCTAAAGAAAATATCTCCAGAGACGAGTGGTCACAAACCAACTCCCATCTCTCCCTGAAAAACTGAATGATAACAAAAAAATATGGAATATCCAATTTACGTAGTCAAAAACACCTGTTTAGGAATAGTGCCTGCTGTAACTTTAACTTGTCCTGGATTGTGGGCAAATTCTTTCTTAGTCTTGGAAGAGGGATAAGATCTTCAGCTTTGTCTTTTAGTGCAAATCAGACTTTTACATTTGTTTCACATTTCCAGAAGTGTGTGTGTGTTGTGAGGTCAGAGAATTTTGGTTATAAAATTATTTTTCTAATCACAAAGCTTTCTTTGTACTGTAATCATGAGAAGTGTAGTTAGAAAGGGCCTTTGCCAAAGAGACGCTTTGGACCCTGGCTAATGCACATCAGTCCTAGTCTGCTGTCTTTGAGAAGACCTGTGTGTGCTTGTGTCATTTAAGAATCATTTTCTATCTCATCAAAATGTCATTCAAATATATAACTCCTTAATGCATATGCATGTATTTATTCCTTTTAATAAGAACGTAAAACATTATTAAACATCTAATTAATAATAGGATAGGAAACAAATTGCAAGATAATTTTGCTGGCTTTCCTGTGCTTTATTTTGACTAGGCTGCTTCTGTTGATGTTGTCTTGTCAGGTTTCTTAGAGTAATGTGGTGAATATTGAAGTTGCATAGTACCAGAAAGGGAGGCACTAATAAATATATATCATAGTTTTATACATATACTGTGTGTGATAGATATCTAAAACATACACATTATCTACATATGATCCTTTAGGATTGCATGTCAGATGACATCTGGTATTATGCTTAGATGACACAATAGTAGAGGAAATGGAAATTGTCATTCTGTTGTCCATTTATACTGTCCCTTGGACAGTATGAAGTTGTCACAAAGGGAAGCCTTTATTAAGTCAGGCATGATGACTTTGGAATGTGATAGAAGTTGAACCGCTGATGATGATATAAATGTTTATACTGGGGTGTAATGCTATTAGCATAACATTTTTGAATTCCTTACCCTTAATGTATTCTAGCAAGATTATGGAGAAGTAAAAAACAACATCAAAAACCCAACAAAAGAACCCAAAACCTTACTGTTTTTGAATAATAAAAGTTAGTGTTTGAATTGCAAGGATGAATTTGATTCAGTAGTTTAAAATTTAAAGCAATGTTCTTATAGCTGGTACTTCCAATACAAAACTGAAAGAACTATTTAGAGCACCTAGAAATATTCTTGCATACAGTAATGTTGTTTTCCTCTGTTGGAAACTGCGTACTTAGTAAGGTATATTTTGTCATGAATGATTGATTGGCTGACATTCTTGTAATTACTTCTTATCAAAAGGTACACAAACTAACACTTGACACCCCTCTGATGAAAGAATATCATTTTAATTCATTTCAGGCTGAAGTAGAGTAAGCATTGCTTGTGGAAAGATAATTTACTGATGGCCAAAAGAAAGAACTGGTTTATAGAGTCTTGCCTTTACACCTCACTTAGAGATCAACAATATAGTGATAAGAAGGACACTGAAAAGTTCTTGTCAGTGCTGGATTTCACTGTCAGTGATGGCGATGATAACAAAGGATCTGATTGGATTTTTCTTCGTTTATTTATTTATTCCCCCCACCCCCCACTGTTAGGAGCAGGCTTACATTTTTTGTTCTGTTTGACACCAGCTAATTGTGTTGGTCTATTCTCTGAATAGCAGCAGAAAAGCAGCTGCTTACATGTATTATTATTCAATGGCAGGATTTCCGTACTTGCTAAATTGGAATCTCTTTAGTTAGAACTGAGTCAGGAATGGTACGGAATCTTGGAAAAGCACACAGATCTCATGAGATTCTGTGCTTCCATTTATTATTCTGCTTAAATTTAGAGCTGCTCCTAAATATGTGGGTATTTTATGAAGGTTTAGAACTTGAGTATTGTCCAATCATACTGAAATAGTTCCACCTAAAATATATGCAAATACTAGAGTGTTGCTGACATTTTTTTTTTGTAATGGAATGCTAGTGACACCCAGTGGCTGTATTTGATTATATACATCATGAGGATTATTAGTCTTTTTTTCCCTTGTAAAAACTGCACCTCGGAGAAACCATGATAAAACTACTTGAGGTCCATATGCATTTTCCACATGTGTAATCTCTGTATACTTTAGGATCACAAATTTAAATATGCTTAAGAAATGCTTTGTTTTTTTCTTTTTAAATTGGTACCAACTTTATTACATGTTTAATGAATGTGGGAAAAGTACACTTTTTGTGATGTAAGGAACGTTATTCTCTTTAAGCTTCATGGATTTGGATTCAATTCCTTATTTTTACATATACTTCATGAATTTGTATAGTTCTAATCACATTGTTCATCCGTAAGGTGGTACTATTAGTGTTTTCCTACTTTTGACAATAAATATACTACAGACCAGGGACAGTATTTATTTATTTTTGTGTCAGCTATGCCAATGCCATGTCCAGGTACTTGAACTTGAGGACCTAAACTTTGTTCTTTCTCACTGAGAAAGCAGGTTGCATCTTTCACCAACAGGAGTAGAAAATATGATTTTGTGGAGAAACCTGTTGGCATTGATTTTAATCAGTAAAACATCTTACTGCTGTTAGGGGAAACTATGAGACTTCCATCAGAGGCAAGCAGTTTACCAGGTATAGAAAGCTATTATCTTTTCAGCAACTGCTAGGTGTATCCCATCATCTGGCAGAGCAGGACTGGACTGCACTTTGCATCTGCTTCTCAAGAGTTGGCATTGTTAAGTGGCTGACTTTGGGTCTTGGGCTGAGCAGCAAAATTAACTTCCATAAACCTGAAAATAGTTGCTCAGCCATCAGTGTTCCTCAAAGGAACTCTTAACGATGAACGCAGAGACTATTCTGCAGCTTGCTGTGATCTGACTCTGCTGGTCAAGATGGAGGAAGAAAAATAACGCTGGGAAGAAAGGAGTCAGATTCTTAGTTACTTGCAAAGCTGTAAATGTAGCCTGTACTTTCTAAACAACATGAAGAGCGTTATGTACAGAGAGATGCAACAGCATCTGTTCCTATTAACTAAACAATTTAGCAATGCAAAATTAAAAAGATTAACTTATAGTTGTTTCTGAAGTCTGGTATGACTCATGTTATCAATACTGGCAGGAAGCCTTGTGGAGACTGGAAATAGGAAATTAAATCTTGAAGCAGGCTCCAGTTAACCCTCTTTTACTTATAAATTCAGAGCATATATTAAGTCAGGCTATGAAGCTTTATGGACAGTCAGTCCTAAGCCTCTAAAAACTCATTATCTTAAGCCTGTTCTGTTTTGTCAGCTCTTCCTTCTGTATATGCAACGTATTTTGTTGTGCTGCTGGGTGAAGTCGAGCTAGCATAAGTTGAACTCGTGAAGATGCGTGTGTGTTCCAGTGTGACAGCATTAGTATACCTGTGGTGAGACGTATCTCTTTTGCACTGACATGGCCTTAGGCTACTAGATTTTAGCTTACACCTGTAAGGACTCTTACATGCAATAGGAATTTTAGTGGAAGCGATGGTGTCGTATGGGACCCTTCTTAAAAGCAAGGGATAAGTGAATGGAAGATCAAGTGAGAGATCAAATGTAACAATGTCATGGTAAGATGAAGCAGCAGTGCTTCACAATGACAGCTATAGAACTTTTGTAGTGCAGTGTGACATTGCTCAGTGTTACAGTAAGTCTGTTCTGGTTGTCTACAAATCCCATCTGGTTTAGAGACAGGCCTTTCAAGGAAGGACTTTTCTAAATGTCAGATCTGCCTGCTGTTGTTCACCTGACGTCACCAAAAGAGCATATGGATATGTGGAAGCCCTTCAGGTTTGTGTGCTTAAATGTTTTTTGCCTCATCTTGTGGTTGAGTACAGTATTGTACCAGGAGGGTATAGATGCAAGGCAGAGTTTGGACTGGACCACAACTACTGGTTCAGATAGCACAGAGTTTAAGTATTAATAAAATGATATTGTTGGTCTGGCTGATTGCACATTTGTTTTGCAAGTTTGAATGAGATTTTGATCTTTAAATAAGAGCCACTGATACAAAAAGAAAAAGTCTCCAATCAGAATTGATCAGAGGAAATATCAATAAACTGATGAAGGAGTTCTTTTTGCTTTTGCATAAAAACCTACAGCTGATAAGACAGACGCACTTAAAGTTCTTGACTGGGATTAGCTACTTGCAAAAAAACTGATGTGGTTATGGAAGATGTTAGGAGGCTGGGTCTGCATCCACATAAATCAATGGAAAATATGGAAGAATATAAGTGTGAAGAGGAGTAACTGCCAAGAAGGGTAGGCATCTTCAACAGTACCTCTACAACAATAATTTTCTCTTTAAAGTAGTATGTTTTGAATAACTTTTCAGGAAGAGATTTTGGCTTGTTTTAAGGGTTTGTTAGGTTCTGCCAAAATTTTAAGTCTTAAATAGTGAGCACTCAGGATGTAGTTTTTAAAGTCTTGTTATTTTTCTGATGCACAGGTCAGATGCAGGCATTGGATAGGCATCATCAGAGATGAGGTTGGTACTAAGGATGCAATTTTCAAGTAGTTGTATCTTTCTGCTGATGTGTGTTTGTAGTGCCTTGGCCCTTGCAGGTGAACAGTGTTTGTTTTTGGATACAGAAACTGTCTGAAAAATTTTAGTTCCAGAATAGATGTTTCCATAAATTATGTTAATGAGAAAATGTGATATGTAAATAGAAAGGGTGGAGTTGTTCTGCTGGGTTTGAACCAGTATAGTATAGTCCTTTCAAGTTTGCTTGAAATCTAAACAGCTGTTTGATTTGGTCTTGAATAAAACATTTACATCTGCTATTCCTTCCTTTGGATACATGATTTGAAAGTTATTCAGACAATGGTCACTTAAACATTACTGTAAGGAGAAACAAGTACATGGAGTGTGTGCTGGATGTCTTTTAACTCTTTTTCTTCTCATCCTTCTGATTGAGAGTTATAATTTATAGTTTAAAGGGGCAAGTCAGTAAACAATTGTACAATAGTAATTGAGTTTGAATGAAAAATATCAATGTTTGATCAACACATTGGCATGTGTAGTCATGCAGGTATATATATTCATGGCTCACAATTCATCTTTGCTCAAATTAATAATATTCAACATAGATAACTTAGAAAAGGAAGAATGGGCTAAACTTAGCCAAGGTTTTATTTATTAAAAATAATAGTAACTCCAGTTTTGAATGAATCAAAGCTGTTTCCAAACACTGCCACTCTCGGAGACAGCTGAAGTATTTCTTTGAAGTATTTTTCTGCCTTAAATATGCATTTCTCAAAGCGAATCAGCGTGGTAATGTTGCAAAATTAAAGGTTTATATAAATTTTGAAAAATGTTAGCATTCACAAAGTACAGCAGTAAATTCTAAGTAAATATGCAAGAGGTAAAATTAAAAGTTAACCCTTAAGATTTATAGGTGAAGTAGTTCTGTAGGGAGGCGTAAGGAGAGGAGAATAAAATAAATAAAATCCCCGAACTGTTCATGCATACATAATCTCCTCTTGAAGTTAATAATTGAACCCTACTGCTGGTTGCTAGTTCTGAGCTTCTTCTTTGCATGATATGGGAAAAATATAGAAGATTGGCCAGGTGCATAGTCAACAATTTGCGCAGCATGGGAGTAGATACTGAGTGCAGAAGTGCCTTGAAGGAAAGAACATTTCCAGTTTTGTAATTGTACCATAGAAAGCAGAATGATGGCACTTGAAATGAAGGTAGCGTTATGCATATTCTTGTATTAAATAGCATGGATTCAGGAAATATGTCTTATTTGTATTGTACCTTAAAATATTTGCCAGAACTGTTGCAAAGCACAAAGGAGGGAATCTGTTACATTAGCATATTTTGTGGTGAGTTCTAACATGTTTGTAACTGATGGCTATTTTATGCTCTGCAAGAAGCAACCTTTGGAAAAATATAGCCTGTATTAATGCAGATCTTCTCTTCTAAATTAGTGATCATCCAGCATTGTTTCAAGGTAAAATCCTTAAAGAAGAGGTCATTTACAGGAAATGTTCAGATTACTTGGGAGTAGGTCTGTGCTATTTATGCAGTCTGAAAAAGGTTGGTTTGGGGGAAAAGGTGCAGGATGTTGCATTTAAAAAAAAAAAAAAAAATTGAGAACTATGGAGCGAGATAAATGTGAAAATGATATCAGAAAAATGAAATCTGAAGGAAGGAGGCACTGGCAGTGCATGTGTTGTTTTTTTTTTTTTCAGCTTTCTTTTTTTAAGTGCTATATGTTGTGTGTGGGCAAGTTAATATCCCACAGAGGTAAAACATAGAATCAAAGAATACAGGGATCCACAAAGATTGAGTTCAGCTTCCAATTCTGGACAAGAATACCTGCAATCAAACCCGATGTCTGAGAACAGTGTCCAAATGCTTCTTGAAGTTTGGCAGGCTTGGTGCTGGCCACGCTATTGATGAGGAACTTTTCCCTAATCCCCAAACTAAACTTTACAATGGAATACACAAGAACATCAGTTCTTGGTTTATTAAGACAGCCCAACAGCCAGGAAGACCATAACATTTGTGACAACCAAGGAGGAAGCTATGGATTGACCAATTCTTGATACATGTTTCCCATTTCTCTGCTCATCAGTGCTTACATTCTGTCTTCATGTATTTGTTGTCGGGGAACCACAAGGAAATAAAACTAATGAAATTAGTACTGTTGCTTTGAATAGGTTCCTTGAACCTATTAAAAAGTAATAATAAATTAGGTGAGTGTTGCTGACAGACATGGTCAGTGTAGTTACTTAATAAGAAATGTAGGTAATGATTAGAACCGTCTTGTTTCCCAAGAATATGTAAGTATCATTTTTCTGGTCCTGACTTTATTTGCATTTTGGTCAAGGATGTATGGCAGTTAATGCACAGTACTGAAGCACTTAAAAATGTTTCATGAGTTTTGATTCCCAGTCATTACCTTATCTGAACAAAACTGCACTAATATTGTTGCAAAAAGAGCCTGAAGCAACATCTTTTATGATCATATTAAAGCAGCAGAAAACACTGGGTTCTCTTAGAATATTTAAATTACAAGTGAAATTCTAAAGTCCAGAGTGCTGCAGAGAAATCAGCCAGCTGGAATTCTCTCTGAAACAGCTTTGCGGAAGTATCCCCTACTCAGAGGTTTCTGATTTTATCACTGATTGTGCAGCTGTGTGTGAAACGTGCGGAGTAATTTGTTTCCTGTTCCTCTCTGGTTTGGTTTCTTTTGCATATTTGTGTTGATGTTATATCCACTTTCAGATCTTCTGCATTATTCATTATGATCTGCTACTTATTTAGTCTGATTTGAATGAGTATCTGAATATCTTTTACTATTGTTTCTTGTTTTCAGTCATTAGTCATAAGTCCAAAATTCATTAGTTTTAAACTCATTCTTAAGAAACATTGCCTGGACTGAGAAAGAAATAGCTTCGAAGATGCTAACACTTTCAGATTTATAGGACTTTTTACTCTCATCTGAAGTACTGCCTACCTGTTCATGATGCTCTTGTTTATCAGAGAGCTGTTTTCAAGAGAGTTTTGTTGCCCTGTGTGAATTAGTCACTTGTAAGGGAAAACCTATGATGTGGTCAGGTTTTAAAATGTAATTTGGTAGTGTACAGGCTTTTTCCTTATAAGACTTCTAGTATGGAGATGAGGTCAGGATTGCTATGCTAAATACAAATTGGAATTTGTCTGAAGGATCATGCTAATTTATTGCTGTGACTGTGGTGAGATAGGTTGAAGCATTGACATGGGAGAGCTAGCCCATACTGCTGAGGTGTTAGTGTGCTTTCTGCCATGGTTGATGCCATCTGGCACTCACTCAGATGGTACCAGTGTTAAGGGCATGGCACAGGTAAATGCTGTTCCCAAAAGGAAGCGGTGAAATAGCTACACATCTTTAATAACAGAAGAGTTTGGCAGTATGAATGCAGACCTCTTCGTGCACTAGAAGGATTTGGAGCGGATAATGGTTGAGGCTCTTAAGAAGAATTTGGTTCCAAAAGTATATCAGTTTCATTTGTATTAAAAATGTTTGCGTTACGGTAATACTGTGTGTAGATGAAAAGTTATCCTAAACTGACAACTGTTTAAAGTGCAGAATGTTAATAATGTTCATAGCAGTGCTGCTGTGCTTTCCTCACATACAATCTAATTCTCATTTTTGATTCAAATTCTAATGTGGGATGATGTGGTTTTGATATCAACAGACATGGCAATTTTTATCTGGCCATTCAAATGCACTTGAATTGAAAGTTCAAGCTCCTCAGGTATCCTCCAGGTCCAAAGACCTGTGATTGTGACAAGAGTTTTGTTGATCAAACTATTTACCTCTCGGGTCAGTGGGAACACAAGTTGTAGCAAGATACCTCTGCTATGTTAACGTTACACAGCCAGTTGAGGTAAACAACTGCACGTGTGCAAAACAAATAATTTACTGTACAGTTAGGAAGATGGTACATGCTTTTTTTTCAGAAAAGAAAATACAGCACAGGAGGTGCCTGAATTAGTCCTTTCTGATTGAAAACAATTCTCAGGATTTCATGAGGTATTACTTTTCCACTTCATAAGCTTTTTTTTTTTTTGACCTGACAGTAGGCTACTATTTTGCAAAAATCATTACAGTTTGTTCTCTTCATAAAATGGGCTCAATCATGCTGCAATTAAGATAACTAAATTGAAGGATGTCATCCCAAAGCGTATGATGTAGCTATTAAACAAAATAAATGCCACATTTAAGAAATTGCTTCTTGATGTGTTGTTTATTCTTTCTGATTATTCTTTGTGCAAACTGAATGCGGTGATTGCTGTGCATATAGAAGTTGAACTGATGACTTGAATGAAATTTTGCTAATTGCTTCTTGGAAACATTGGAGTATTTAAGACTGGACAGGTAGCCAGCCCAAATTCATCATTCTCTGCCAGTTGCATTTCAGCAGCAAGACAGTTCTGGTAACGTGTCTTCCTGTCTATGTATGCATTTCCTCTGTATGGAAGTTTATTTGCATTACAGTATATTTATTACCCCAGAGCCTCTGAACTCCAACAGGCTAGTGAAATCTCTCTGCAATTTTGAACAATGGAAGAAGTTATCATAAGGTGTGAAATATTTTGCACAGAGCATCTAATTCCAGCAGTTCATAATAGATTCTCTTCTCCAGATTAGCTTGGTTACTTGCTATGCTCTGTTACTGATGCCAACCATCAGTTTGCACTTAAGCTTCAATTTCAGCATCTCTAGAAGCTGAAATTAGGAGTTTATCTTCTACGTATGTATGCGCAGAAGTTCTTAGAAAGTGATTGCATACTTACCATTTTTTCTCCACTTTGAAAAACAGTGGACTTCCAGAACTTTGTCCATTATTCAGCATTCCTTCCCTGCTTTCTGGAAGGAAAAAAAAAAAAGTAGCTGGAAGAAGGCAATATGTTTATTTATCATGAATGTTTTTGAAGTTGCTATCGACTCAGGCATTTAACAAGTAACTGTGATCATTCATTGACTTCAGATAGCAGGTCACTCACTAAAAAATGAAGCTACTATCCAAAGAGAAATATAATAAATAATTGAGGTAATACAGCATTCATTATAAAAGCAGTGAGCTGTGTTTAGGTTAAAGTCTTGACCTCTCTCAGCAGGAGGAGTCAGAGAAATATGTTGTAGTCATACTTCATCTTTAAGCATTTTGGGATTGTGTAATATGATGGATTTTCCAGCAGAGGGAGAAGTACACTGAATTATCAGGAACCAAGCTATAATATTGCAAAGCAGAAAATTAGTATTACTTAGGAGACATACTTGTTGCGACTATTTTTCTTTAGAAATCTCAGTATATCCTTCTCCAAAATTTGTTACCAGTAATTTTTTTCATAGTCATTGTTTTGGTATTTTTTAAACAGTGAAGTTGAGTGGTTTTTCACCTCCCCTCCCCCCCAACCATAATAAATTTGGTCTAATGAGCTTCACTTTTCACTGATTGCATTGATAGCTATTCCTTAATTCTTAATTAAAACTGTGTTAAAATCTGCTTTAAGGGACATATGTATGATAACATTGTTTGACTAGTCATTACCACAGTAATCTGACAGCTGCAACAAGGAAAAAATTACTCTTTGTTAGAACAAAATGTTATTTCTTTGGAATGTGAGTGCAGAATACAGTATGCTCTGGATAAAATCTCTTGATATGCCAAATTTGGCATGCATGTTTTTGTACTGCTGTTACTTTAGTGGCCACAGGCCTGTTCTCTTTGCCACTTGCTCAGTAAAGCATGTTAGCCATGTGCTGAGCGCTGCTGATGGTTAGCAATCAGCTGGTGGTCCATGGTTTCAAGGATTTCAATCTGTGGAGCTACTGTGCAGTCTTCTAGGTGCTGTTTTACTGAAAAGATTCATGTCCCCACACAAAGACTTTTAAGTAATGGAACGTTTTGTTGCAGAACACGATAAATTTTGATCATTGCTGTCTCAGCAGTTTCAGCTTTGTTTTAAGAGACTCTGTCAGAGAGAGCAGGGGAGGGAGCGGGTGGTGGAAGCTGTTAAAGCTTTAGTGAGGCTGCTTTTAGTCTTTGTAACAAAATTAACCAATATGGAAATAATTATTCTGCAATAACTAAGTCCTCTGTCCTTCTTGTGAAAGTGGCCCTGTTCAGCAGTGAAACTAACGGCGCTGGGAATATTACTG
The DNA here is from genome assembly GCA_030625065.1 of Alectoris magna. Taxonomy (NCBI): domain Eukaryota; kingdom Metazoa; phylum Chordata; class Aves; order Galliformes; family Phasianidae; genus Alectoris; species Alectoris magna. The sequence continues at coordinate 11,111,574 of CM060570.1, read as the reverse complement.
GGTAACAGGTCCTCAGAGACCAATTCATGTAACACTGTCAAATTACACAATGTCAGTGCAAGGTATTGAAGAACACATTACAATGACAAATTAGATGTGCAAGGTCCTTTGAATAATGTGGCTCTGTTGAAGGTGGAAACTCATTTCAGAGTAGCTCTTGGGACTTCACAGGCTATCTGGGATTTATGAACATAACAGGTATTTTGCTTTTAGGATCTGGGGAAGGGAGAACTAGCTCTATGCTTCAGCTCTTGTTCGTGTTTGATGAATTCGCTTGTTCCTATGAGATATCAATATATTCCTCTGTCTTCCTTCTGCAGGGAATTTGCATATAACAGTTGTTTAGGTAACTCTAACTCACAGAGCAAGATTTGAAGATTTAATTTGTTTCAGTAAGGTGGTTACTGTAGTTCTATTGCTAGAACTGAGGATGTACAGGAAAAGGCAGCTATAAATCTAAGGCTTTACAGGGATGTCTCCTGTTGTAGCTGATATTGAATATAGTTGGACTGAGCAAGTTCTGCACTGAAAGGACAGACTGAAAACTTTTGTAAGCACATGATATTGAGCAAAATAGGATAAAAAAGCTGGATACATAAGCTTTAAGACCCTCATCTGAAATCATAGTTCTTAGAACTTATTGCTTCCTAAGCTTGAAGGAATTTTTTTTTTTTTTTCAGTAATATTTGTTAGGCATCTTTGGCCATGCTTTTGGAAAAGCAGCATGGTGCCTCACTCCTGAGCCTAATGTCATACTACTATTTTGGCCTTTGGAGCTTATCTCCAGATATATTCCCAGAATACCCTTAGCAGGTAATGTTTTCCAGTGTCTCAGAAATATCTCTGTAGATGTGTTTCCCAGTGAGTTGACATTTTCTACAAACAAAACAAACTAGGAAGAAACTATGGTGGGAAACTTGAACAATGACTCAGATGTTGCGAATGTGGAGTCTTAGGCCATTAATGTCTGCAATAGGATGAAGGTCTGGACAGTACAAAGGCTGAGATGACTAAATATGCTTTGGCAGCTTTTTAATTTGGGAAAGTATTCTGTCCGGTCCATTTTCGAAGATGATGCGTCACTGAATATTGTGAATTCAGGTCTTCAGTAACAACTTTTAGTTTTTCTGAAATGTTTGAGCAGTGGTTATGAAGGCTTTATTTTTCAGAAGTATTGCGGGATTTGAAAGGGAAGAGGTTTTTTTTTCAGTGATTGAGATCAGTGTAAAGTGACACAATTATTTTGTAGAGATAACTTTTTTCTTCCTTTTTTTTAAAGCTTAGATTCCACAGTGAACGAGCACAGGCTTGCTTTAGCAACAGTCAGTTTTACAGACTTTACTTGATCACACCTCTACCTGTACTGCCAACATTGAGTGGAACCCAGAACTTCAGATGCCACAGTGGCATGTTTGTGCCACTGAAAGCATATGATGCTTAAAGTGATCCTATGAAGCTGTAATTCATCTGTGGTTCATTTTACAATAGACCTGGGTGTCAGAAGATTTAGCCTATCATGACCTGTGTTTGTACCCCTAAAAAAAAAAAAAAAAAAAAGGGCCAGATCATATGATTTCTTGTTGTTTTTTTTTTTTTTTTTTAAATGAATATTTCATGATGGACTAGTTTGGTTCAGTGGTTAGCAAACGGGTTGACAGTCAGAAGGTGTGTTTTTACATTGGCGAGTTCATCACTGTGACATCTGCAGTGGCATTTGAAAATGTAAGATTATTTTCTGAAAGCTGTCTGAATTTTTATATGTTTGTTACAGCATTCTAAGAATATTGATGAAAGTTGTTTCTTCACTTTTGTATCCTGACAGTCTTATGAGCAGAAATGCAAGAGCATCTTCAAGTCAGTCGTCACTGCTGAACTGTGTAGTTCACTGTGATCTTAACCCAGCAGCCATGAAGTTGACAGCTTACTCCTTCAGAAAGTTGTCAGCAGTGCTGATGTGGCAGCAGCAGGGTGCCTTGTCTTAAGCCGCTTATCTGAGTGGAGAGTCCTTTTGTCTTCTCCTTTCCCCTGCACCACATGGAAAAAGGAGTGCTAAGCAGCATGACGCTATTAAGCTCTATATGTTAGTTGGAACAAACGAGAGATGATCACATCAGAGAAGCTTTAAACACAAGCACATATGCACCAAGTTCACTGAGACCTGCTTCGATTAAAACTATGTCTGGTTGGCATAGTTGATCTTAGGTGAGAATGGACACTTACTCTGACTTTGGTGTAAGGATGTGGTGGCAGCTCAGCACCAATTCATAACTATTCCACCCTGGGCACCCTGCTTCTTCACGGTGACAGATCTATGCATACCTGCTCAGTGTCCCATTTCCTGTTTCCTCACAGGCAGCTACTGGCAGAAGCTGCGGATGAAATCAGTCCATGCTGATTTCAGTGGTGGAAGTTTCCAGCAGTTTCAGGTATTGTTCTTCTGTCTCTTATTAAGCTAACTATATGGAGATATATAATTTTTCTTCTTGATCTGCTCTGAGTTACAGTGCCTGGCATTTGCATTTTGAAATCTTGGCTAAAAAGGCATAATGAACATGTAATCAAATGTCCACCTATCACATGGAGTACTATTCAATGGGTTATATTCAGCTCTTGCTTTCTCTTTTATCAGGCTATGCGAAGTTCTCTGTTACTGCCAGAGTGATGGCTTACTGTCAGAGCAATCCTATCACCTCAATTCAAATGAACTTCAATGTGTTTTATTAATGCTTTGTGCTTCCCCTGTGTTTAAACAACTGATACATAACTGAATTCACATACTGCAGAAATGAGATGCATCCACAGCCACCTCCTTTTTAAAATGCACACTATCTGGTATTTCTGTAAATAATCCCAGCAATGGATTTCCTCTTTACTAATTTCCAATCCTCCTTCCTCTGTGAAAGTGGAAGGCTGCCAGTGGGGAAATGCGGATCCCTCCTGTGGCCAGTGCTGTTGGACAGAAAGGGCTGCCACACCAGCACCTTAGGCTGGCAGATTAACATAAGGGAAGGTATTGTCATCTAGCTTGTCCAGGATTCCATCTGGCAATGCACAGCCTGGATGAAAGCAGTAAGGTTGTGCAGGGCTAGAGGATCACTTCAAATTCATGTTGTTTTATTTGGAATTTATCTTCTCTTTTTGTGTGTTGACTGAGTCGTTTGGGGCAGAACGACTGGGTAGGGTTTATATCATGTGCTAATCTTGACAAATTATACTATTTTATGTACTATAATTATATGTATTATATATTATTGCATTATTGCTGTTTAGCTTCTGGTCTGACTTTATAGATTTCTGGGTACTTTTTACCAAAACAATCTATTTTTGTACACTTAAGTTACTGGAATTGACTTGGTTTACAGCTGTGTGGCATCACAGAGCTCAAGGCAGGATACGTGGTACTAATGACTGGTTAAATAGCATTTCTTGCACTAATTCTGCGCTTGCACTCAGGCACTTGATGATTGCAGAGACTGAGCTCTAGTTATCCATCAGGTTGCTACCTGTGCTGGCTATAGACAGAATCATCTCTACACCATCTAGGAGTGGTTGTGGTTGCAGAGCTAGTTCCTGCACTGTTCTAGCTGATATTTGCCATCTGTGTGAGGTAAAACTATTTGGAACCAAGGTGAGTCTTGTGCTCGTTGGTTTTTAATGCTGCTGTGAGCAGAGGAAATTTAATTAAGTTGAATTCAAGTTAGATGACTATTTTGCAAAGGGAAAGATCCTTTTAGTACGCTGTAAAGAAAGGTCTAGCAATTAGAAGATTATTTTTAATAATCCCCTTCTAATAGGGATGGGCTATCAAGCTGGAATCCTCAAGAAAATAATTAAGTTGATGAGGAGAATAACTAGGCAAGATCACAGTGATGATGAAAATTTTTACTGGAACAAAGGAATTTGTATTGGTTACGGTTGCAAGTTTTCTCTTATGTGTACTGCATTACCCCTGCATGGACTGTTTCTTCATTTTCTTCATGCAAGCTTCAGAAGGTGTAAGCATGTTATATATAGGAGAGAAGAAAATGAGATTTCAAATGAACGTGACATTAAAGACTTTTTTTTTTTGATGTTTCTGTCACTGGCCTAACAGTTTCTGTTAGTGACCAAATTAAATCTAATCAGTTGCCCAATGCAGTATATTTGCCATGTGAAAATGCCCACACCTTGTGTATGACAAAAGAAAGTTACAATAACATACCTTTGAAGAAGCCATTTGTTTTAATTTTAGATAGAGTTGTCTCTGGAGTGTTAAATTACTCCTTGGCAATTACTGCAAAACAAACTGTAATAGTTTCCTGTTTCTGAGGGTGCCAGGTCCTTTTTCAGATGAGGGTAATATCTCTGAATGCAATTGCCCTTTCTCTTGTCCCTCAGCGCTGAAAGAATAGAGGAGAAGAAGTGATAAGTGAAGGGAAAAGCATGTGAAAGAGATGAATAAAGAAGATGAAAAATGAGAAGTTTGCTCATGACAAATGCATGGACTAGTTATGTCAGTGCTTCAGCTCATTTCTCACTGGCACCACAGAAAGAACAGTTCTCTTGTGGCTTTGATTTTTCTCTTGTGCTTATATAAAGTTCATAGGCTGGATGCTTAACTAGTGTAAATCAGCGCTGTGCTGCTTAAGATAGGGGACATGGATGAGGAAGTGTTCCAGGAGGAATTATTCTGAAGCCATGTGCTGTAAGCAAGGTGAGAATGATAATGTGCGCCTTTATTTAACTCAGGCAGAGGAGCTGGTAACACAAATAGTATTGGTAGCAGTGCCTTCAGCACTCCTTGGCTTCAAAGATAATCAAAGCAATCAAAAAAGCAATAATGTAGAAGTAAGAAGCAGGCAGTGAATGGGCCAGAGTTGCTAAGCAAGGAACACCTTGACGAAAGTGATCAATACCTTAAGGTAAATTACAGTTGATACAGAGGGCCTGTACCTTGGGAAAGTGGGAAGTACCTGGTGGTTTACTGTTCTTATTCCAATGGTATGGGCTCTCTGAACCATCTGGTTCTTTGCCTCAGACAGCATTTGTAATGTGAGCTACTGCTGTCAAAAAATGTTTCCCATGCAATTATATACCACAAAGTGGTTTCCATATAACAAGACGTGTTTCAAGTGCACATAAAGGGCTAACTGCACTGTTTGAATGTATTTAAATGATCCTTCATCTATAATTTACGTACATCGCTGTTGTCAGGTATGTATTGATTACAATTCTATTGGACGTCAGCTCACTCAGAGATGCATGAAGCAAGGCAGGGAGGTGGTCCTCCTATTAGTGCTCTATTAAGCTGTAATGATTTGTGGCTTTGCATACTGCAGTAGCTGTGTAAGGTCATGAATCTTGGAAAGAGAGCGGATTGATGCAGCATGAATTTTGCCCTCTCTTTGGAAACACTTCTGTGTGAGAACTGTTTTTACATGTCATTGCTGCACAGAATCTATACAGGAATATTGCTCTCAAAACTCATTTGAGATGTATACTTATGTTACTGGAAGATTATGAATGTGAGCGGTTACTCCACAGAGTTAGCAGAGAGCAGTAAATCTCCAAATCTGCCTAGGCAGTCTTATGTCCTAGATCAAATCTATGATCACTTTGTTTTTTTAAAGAATCATGACATATATACACTTTTACCTCCTCCTTCTGGGTTAGTCACAGCAGATGAAATTAACACTCCTTTTTTTCTTATTTTTTTCCTTTTTTTTTTTTCCCCCCTTTTTTTTTTTTCCTTTTCCCTCTTCTCCCCCCAGTCAAAGGCAGGGAAGGAGAAATATCCTTGAGACAGCATTTTTGAGGCTGTTGCATATTTAACAGTTATTGGTGGTACTTATTTCAGTAGTACTGGAAGGCTTTAAATCAGTATCAGGGATCAGATTTGTGAAGCTTTGTGTAAACGTGAAGCAAAATTCAGCTGATACTCTAAAGTTTTTATATTCTGGATAAAATTACAAGTCTATCTAGACTCTCTAAATGACATTGACAATCTGTTGCTAGCTGCTTATAATCAATATGTCCCCTACGTAGCTATGACAGGCTACTGCTGATAGTTTTCTCTGCATTGTTCTGGCGATACTACCAAGCTAAGCTCTGTTGGCTGTAATAGCTTTTCCTGTAGAAGCACAGTAGGTTCAGGAGTGCGAAAGGGGAAAGGAGATGTGATGAAAATTCTTGATGGTGCAGTAGCTAACCTTATCTCATAATGCCTGGGTCGCAATGATTTTGGATCTTTTTATACTCTTTAACAAGCTAGACTGAAATCTCTGAAGGAGAATTAAGCAGTCAGTGTTTACAGTGGGAAGTTGCAGAGGTCAGCAGGAGGAATTTTTGAATGTGCTACTGCAGTAATGTTTCCTTGCAGAGTGGTACTGTGGATCTATCATGGTATGTAGACGTGCTGCTGTTCAGGACTGGATTGTCCTTCCCATGAAAGTAGATCCTTAGCTTCCTATTACTTGCTACTAAAGTCCTCTAAGACTTTTCCCAGATAGTCAGCTTGGCAAGTAAGAGAAACAGGCCTTGCAAGCCAAGAAGCAGACCTGGTCAGGTACTGGTGAGCATTTTGTGCCTTTCCACTGCTGAAATACTTTCTGTTACAGAATCTGTAGTGCTGAATCATGGAGTTTTGTAGCTTTGCACAATCAGTAAATTTTGTTTTGCCCCAAGTCTTGAGTGCCAGACTGAAAAGAAAGGTTGAATTAAAAGGACTACAAGAATTTTTCAGAGAAGTATCCAAAGGGAACAAATACCACTGATTAACTTAATAGGTGAATGAGCATCACTGCACTGCAGAAATATACCTCTAAATGGGATTCTCAGTGCAAGAAATCTGAGGGAAGAAGTTTGACAATGACAGCTGTTTATGTGCATGGTGTATTTATAGACAGTGAGACTGTTTTCTTCATTTACTTGTCTGTTTGCTTAAATGAATCACCTAAGAAAAGACAGGGGTTTTTATTCATTTTATTCACTTATTTATGTTATAGATATTCAAACAGGCGGACTGTTATTTAAGATGAAATGAAATCAGTATAAGCTGTCTGTAGGGAAAATGCCTGTTTTCCTATGGTGTGTGTAATTCTTGGTGTTTTTGAGACCCATACCATTACTTGCAGTATGCTTACTAGAAGTAGTTTGCTGTTCAAGTTGCTGATCCTCTTCTGTCTCTTGGCTTTATGCCTCACACCGTGCAGTAGAACTCATGGCATGATTTTCTGTTTTTTAAGTTTGCAAGTATTGGCCTGTGCTGTATGTACAGGTAGATAACATATAAACTTGGATTCTGCTTCTGTCAAAATATACGTAATCTTATGTACTATGGCACCAGAGGAAAACAGCATATTGGTGCTTCTCTAAGACAAAGGGACATCTCATATCTGTGTTTCAGAATGATTAAAGGAAGGAGGTGTCCCATGTGTCTTCACATTGTCACAGAGGACATGAAAACAGGAAGGCTGTTAGGCTATTCTATGTTTGTGTGTTAAGTCAAAATCTGGCTTCCAAGTTTACATCGTTTACTGCCTCTAGCCTTCCATCTCCTATAAGGCTGCAAATGATATGCACTAATACACTGGGGCATGTTACAATTTCTTAAATTTAAATTCCTTTTACCTTAGCTATTGAATTATTTCGGAGATAGGTCTTCTTTATATCAAATATCTTTTTTTTTTTTTTTTTTCTTCTCAGCTGTGGCTGGAAATATCTATGTAAACTGATCAAAGATATGTAATTTGTTTGTGGTAAACTACACTGAAGTATCATTGTTACTATGATCAGAAAAACCTTTATTTCATGTCTGAACAGCTACAGGGACAATTCACGTGAGAGCTACCACCATAGATCTTATGTGTAGAAGATCTTCCCTTTACTTTTGGTTGTACGTCTATAGGTAGTTTTCCCTTTCAGGATAGTCAAGCAAGTGGCTGGTGGAAATTGAAGTTAATATTTTTTTTTTTTTGTCTCTTTTACCCTGAACTTTTGGGATATTGTACCTTGTTGGGAAATTTGCTGAATTTTCACCAAGTACATTTTTGCTACGTAAGTTTTATTTGCAGCCCTCCTGAGCAAAAGATGTATGTTGATAATTTCTGGTATTTCTGCACTAGTGGATACTCTAGCTAATGTTGCAAACACTTTCATTATAGCCCTCTTTTTATCCTCCTCAACTCATATATTTTTTGAAAAATTCTGCTGTCTCAAAGCTGCTATCATTAGTCTCAGCTCAAAAGTTTTGAGGAAGATTTCAATTAAACGCATCCAGCTATGATGCTAATAGGAGGTGAAAAAAAATTTCCATCACTTCTGTTTTACATAGTTACATATATGCTTAAGCTGTGGCAAAATATGAATTGCACATGTGGAACAGTGCCTTCTTTCAAAGATTTGCGTTGTATTTTCTTTCTATCATAATAATTAAAAACTAAACTAACCTGAAATTCTATCAAATCGTTTCTAAAATATGGGGAAAACATGGACATAGAATGGCAAGTGGTTTCTTTAGCATGGGTGGGTTGGAAAGGCAGTGAGCTATTTATTCAGAAACTCATATCCATTGATGATTTTTGACTCCTGATGATAGTTTATCAGTGGGCACTTGAAACGGTTCTTGTTTGAATGTTATTTAAAGCAGTATGGTACTGCCAATTAAAATGTCTTTTTGGCATTAAATCACATCAGTCTCAAAGAAGTATCTGCTAATTCCCTCTCACATCAATAATTATTCCAACATTTCTGTGAAAAACATTTCACTTCAGTATTTCATGGTATCTTATGTTAGCTGTATTGGCATAGGAGATCACATATCTTGTATGTTATTTCCTGATATGCCAGTAGATCTGTCACAAGAGAGCTGTACCTTATTAAATGGTATCATGATACCCTGTGTCCTATCACTGTCATTTCCTGTCAGAGAAACAGATAAACTGCTGCATTTTTAAATTTTATTTAAAAAAATTGTCATCAGTATCTTCAATTTAATGCATTGAAACATACGGCAGTTAAAACCAAGAACTCGTGTTTGTATTTGCAATGAAAGAATCTGATATTTTGGCATTTGAGTAATAGAAACTGAGCATTCATGAATGAGAAACAGATGTGTCTTCCAAAAATTTGTCAACTCATAAAATCCTAAAATTTTGAGACAGCTATTTTTCAGAAAATGTTTCAAAATAAGCTTGGATTTTTTTTCTGAAGTAGCTTTTATTTTCTACAATTACTCCAGTTGGGAAAATAGTTCTGACTTCTCTCTGCTGGGAAGAAGAAAAGTTATTAACAACTCTTTTTCCAGGATTAAGGTAGAGAAAATAAATGCTCTGTAGTTTGCTGGAGTTATTTTACCCTTAATATGGCTGCAGAATTCATAATTCGTCTTCAGACACTGAATGCTCAGCTGATGTTTACAGTGAAGATCACTTATGTTTGAGCATCGCACTGCATTTTCTTTTAGTTTTATTCTGTGGTCAGGCCTTATCTTCCATGATGGCAAAACATTTTTACTGATGTTTTGCTTTTGTCTGACTATGGTTTTACATTCTATGTTCTGTGCCCTAGAGTCAGAATCAAAACTCTTCAAGTCAATTGCTGTCCTTGGGGGAGTGGCTGTTAAATGACAATAAATATTATTTCTGTCCTTTATTCAGTGCCAGCAGTGCTTTTCCCTAAGAAAGAAGTTTGCCAAGTGGCAAATGCAATATTAACCATGTTGAGATTCTCTGCTGAGAGTCTTGACAAGGCAGGGTTTTCCCCTTGCTGTGCTGTCACTACCCTGGGTGAGCCCGAGGATACGGGGCTGCTGACTGACAAGGCAAACTTTCCCTTCATGTTACCGACATGTCAAATGTTTCTCTGCTTGCTACACAGAACCACTGAGTCACATCCATAAAATAAATGCATGAAGTTCATCTTGTATGTTTGTTTATTTAAATAGAGGAGCAATAGAGGTTATTGCTCCTCCCCATTAGGCTTTGAGCTTCTGTCCATATGAATAGTAATTGTTAGCTCTGAGGACTTGCATGTGCTGCTTCTTTTGCCTCAAGGCTATGAGAAACAATGCTGCTGGTAGTATCATATGTATATAGTTTCAGGGTCTGATCTGTACAGTTTTTAAAGTTCCCTAATGAAATTTGACTCGGAGGAATAAAATTGTACTTCATTAATACATTAACAGATATACTTTAATGATCTGTGATTTCAAAAGAGTCTGTCTTTCAAGTAGAGTGTGTAAGCAGAGTGCGTGCCAGATGCTGTATGTTTCTGTAGATGAGGCAATCCACAGCTCCACTGCTGACGTATCTCCCACACGCTGTGTGACTGGAGCAGGTGTTTCTCTTTTTATTGACAGCTGCCCAGCTAACATCTGACATCCAGATGCTCCAAGATATTACCTTGTAACAGTTACTTTTCGTGTAGGTTTGCTTTTCTTATCTTTTCTTTGCCGTTTTCAGGAAAATATATTTGTTTACTCTGAGGGAAAAGAAGTGATGGATTTGAAATAAACTCAGTCCCCTTTGTGAAGTTATGGAACGCATATGAGTAAATTTGCATCAGGTTGCAACTTTGGAAAATCATTGCTGTGGCTACAAATGCTTAGAGGTTCTCCTTGGAGGGCATCTCAGCAGTGCTTACCTGCAGGCTATTAATTTCTAATTTCTGTTTGATTAGTACTTAATCTTTCTCCTGACATCTTGTTATTTTTCTGGCTTTCACCTGTGCTCATCCTCTTGCATTTCCATAATTTCTTTTAATATTCTTTAATTCTAATGCCACTGTCTTCAGCCTGAATGCTCTTCAACATGTGCTGCTTTCTTCCAGATTCCCTTATTTTAAATATCCCATCTTCTACGTACTAGAAGAGTAATTTTTTTGCATATTGAGTTATGTGAAAAGTTATTAGTTTTTTTTCCCAGTCAATCTCATCCTCCAATCAGGAAAGAATAATTACTTTTTCTCCCCCTCATTTTCACTCTTTTTTTTTTTTTTTTGGTGTGTGTTCATTTGTGTGTTTTTTTTTTTTTTTTTTTTTAATCCTACTAAATGAAGGAGTAGTGACCAATGAAAAAAGAGATAAGATGGGAAGAAAGACTCTTACTTTCTACAGGAATCAAATGTCTTTTTCAAAGTTTGAAGTAAGGAGGATTGCTTTGTGTTACATCTTGTTCGGGAGAAAATATAGCAAGCGTGCAGGATTTTGAAATACTTTTTTTTCCTTGTATTATAACAGATGAAGGCTTAGAATTTGAAACCCTTCTATGCTTTATACAAAAGAATACAGCACAGTTGTGTAGTGTGAGCGTTATATTACCATGAGATTCTGAATAGCTGTTTGTTTGTGGTACTAGAAGAGATCCTCAGAATTATTAAGATTCTAGACATGGTAGTAATTTGTAGGATTTAAGGTATGCAGTGTTCACAGGGACAGATAAAGTCTTCTGTGAGACCTACTATTAGCCTTCCCTTTGTGTCAGTCTCTCATAAATTATCTAATAAAGGATAGTTCTTTATTACAAACCATGTATCTCTGAACTTGGGCCTTTTTCCAGGAAGTTTTTCCATGGATTCAATATATGCCATCAACTCTTTCTATCACAGCAATATTTTTCAGTGAAAGAGGAACGACAATTCCCATTGATTTCAGTGATAGCCATGTATGTCTATCACCTCTGCAAAGCCTGTTTCAGGCTGACTGCCTGGGAGTCTGGACCTAATCGCTTCTGTTTGAGAATTATAATTTTCCTCTCTGTTGGAAAGCTTTCATTTTAGAGTGTGGGCTTTTCTATTTTGTTTTGTTGTTGTTTTTAAATGTTGTAGTAGCTTCAGGCTGCTAATCTGCGCTTCTCAAACAGAGATTTGAGACAGTTGATTCCAGTGTAAACTTTACCTAAAATTAATCAATTCTAGATTTATAAAAATCATTGCATAACTTCATTGCAGGTGTTCTGCTTTCTGGGTCCTTGGCTTTTAGGTCTGTATCGCTATATGAATCCGGGGTGAATACTAATAACTGGGATCACAAAAATTGTCTTCACTTTGTAATCCTTGTAAAATTTATCCCTACTCATCTTTTAGTCTTTTATATCAAAGATGTAAGGAAAAGGATTTTTCTTTTTTCGATCTTTTTTTCTTGTTCTAATCACTTTTTTGGTGGTATGCTGAAAATGTATGTTTTGAACAATAAACCTGCAAACTGGGACCAATCCCTTTTCCTTCAAAGTTAGCAGATGTAAGACGTGAAGTAGTTCCAGCCATCAATGAGGGAGAAGCTTTAAAGGTCTGTTCCCGATGGCTCTTTTTATAGTATAGAGATGTTTGAGAGAGAGGGAGAGAATCCTCTTTAAAGAAGCCAATGTCTCTTTCCCATAACCAAAACATGATTTTTCAGTATGGAATGTGAAAAGTAAGGGAAATAATATTTGCTTCATAATAGTACTGTCGTTTTTGAGCAACATGTTTGGTATCTGTGTGCAAAATCAAGTTTTTCTTTGGAACCTTTGCAAAGAAGTAGTAAGGATGATTTATTTTATGAAGGCACTGTAGTTTCTCCAGCTTGTCATCAGAAGTCACGTGGGCATGTATGTTAGGTTGTGAATGAAAAGTGTTTTCTGATGTGCCTTAAGGGAAAACAGAAAAAAGTCCCAGTGTTTGATTTGCACCCTTGGAAGGTCTAGGCTCTGTGAGATGTCATTTTAAAATATTTCCTGTGTTTTCTTTTACTTAGTCTGAATACGTCAGGCTCAGCTAAACGAAGAACTAAATTAAAACTGTCATTTCAGCTCATAAATAACAGATGTCTCACCCATTTAATTATTTATAGTCTTGAATCTTTCAAAAATGAAAATGGCTATACACATTTTTAATGTAGTTCTTGGTAATTTGCTGCATGAATGATAAGATTCCAGATAATCCCAGCGCACAAACATGAAAAATAAAACTTTGACTGACTCGCTTATCTTATGCAACTGCTTATTCGATCCCCTGTGACTTCTTTTAAATTAAATTTTAAGTGAAATCTAATCACAACAAAATGATGTTCATACACTTGCATTAATAATTTATCTGGTAGAGATCACAGTGCAGGTAGTATGGACATTAGAGATTCATTTGCTTCCTGAAAATCAATGCTTTCTCTTTTTGGTAAGATTCATCTTTTCATCTGTGTGAACTGTGTTCTGATGGATCGCTAGTCTGAAATATTAATGTTGAAAGAAATTGAGACTGTGCCAACATTTAAAAAAAAATATGTATATAAACTGAGCCTTTTGTGTTCCCTAGCCAGTGACAAAATTATGTCACTTGGCTTAATGATTTATTTTCTTTTTAAGAATATAGCTAATGAAATTATATGTTGTGTTAACAACATACAAAGATACACTGGCAACACGCAAAAACTGAACAAGCAGTTTGGAAAGTGAAAGAGGATGCAGTGGTATGAATGCTACAGTTCATTCCGAGGAAAAGCAATCTGCTCCCAGAAAATCCACCTGTTCCTCTCACTTCCTAAACAACGCAAATTTAGGTTTCTTTGTGAGAAATTAAAAGGAATCACTGACAACCCTCTCATAAGGAAGAAGTAGTTGGGCCATCCAGAATCGCTACTATGTGGCCTAAGAGCATTTTTCTTTTACAGCTGAAGAGATGAAGTATCATCGCTTGGGTGGCCGAAGGACATTTTTGAGTATGGGTAAACTAAGAGGGGCAGAAACATTAAAATGTGTCTGTCAGGGAGTCGTATGCATTGTTAAAAAGCATTTGCAGAGCAATTATCGAAAAAAGAGAGTTGGAGTTAGCATTTTGATAGGTTGCGGGCTGCTGAGAGTCTTAGAACAGCGACAAAAGGAATTCTTTTGGTCTATGTTACATAATGTGTTCAGGAGCACAAAACCTTGTTTAAATTCTTTAAGTGAAAAAATACCAAACTGATCATATATTTTATTTAAAACAATCTTTAAGACCCTGATATTTGAAAAAATGCTTGAAGATCAAACAGGTTGCATATAGATTTAGGTTGTTAAGGCAAAATGTATTCATTAAAATAAAAAGGAGGATATCTGTCTGGCTGTAAGAAATATATTTTTAAAAGGGATGATTTTACTACTTGTAATCAGTACAGCAGTGTTTATTAGCTAGGCATTTGTTAACAGCCTTTGCAGGCATAAATCAGCACAGATACTTAGAATTAATGGAGTTGCTCTAACTTGTATCTGCAGTGCTTTCAGTGAGGCAGTACTCCTTTGGGAGTACCAGTTGACATGCGGAGGCTGTACTTGTAGTTGGCCTTGAAGGGCTAAGAGAAAGAAAGTTGTACCTGCAGCATATTAAGGGAAGGCCTAACTACTTATAAATGCAGTGCTGGGCTTATTTGTAATCACGTCTCCTTTTTAGTGGCTGTTTGTGTTAAGCATTTTTGTATTTGCTGGAAAAAAAGTTTACAATCTTTCATCATGCTATATCTAGGAGAGAGTCTTGAGAAGCTCTGCTTCTGAGGGGAATATGAGGCAGCAGTCAGGGTTTTTGGAAAGATAAGAAATCCAGGGTGGGGCTGAGTCATACAGACTGAGTGGACTTGATCTCTGATGTCTCTGTTGCTGGCAAGATGGGGCCGTGTTGTTTGGAGGAAGAGAAGTAGAGGACTGGAAAACAAAATTGCTGTGGCCTGAGAGAAATGGGTATAAGCTGTTTCTTGGCATGTTCAGGAAGCAGTTGAGCATGTGGAACAGCCAAACTTTGGCCTCCTTTACTGTCAGAAGATTCTATCTATGTGACAGGGCAAGAAGTGAAAGAAGCAGGCTACTAACCAACAACAGAAAACCACAACTGGAGTGCTTTGAGGAAGGGACAAGAGAAATGTTTCAAGTCAAGGAACTGAGGAGAGCTGATGGGTCTGGCTTGCTGACAAAAAAGGCAGCATATATTACTGGAAAACCCATGTCAACTGATTAAGATTTCCTTAGTACTTAATCATCTGAACCAATGATGGTGAATAAATGTATAAAAGCATTTTTATACATGCCAGGTGACAGAGCCAGGAAAATCAATCTTTTGCAAGAACCACTTATCCAAGCTTGGTTTCCAGCTCAGTGTGCATTGTAAATATTATGTCAACACGATACTGCACTACAAAGGAAGAAGAATGTGCTAGCATCCATTTTTTTTCAGCTTCAGGGAAATCTCACTAGCTGGGTAACTGGAGAACGAAAAATCAGGATTAAAAACAGATTTCAGGTCTAAGTTTGCGATGTGTGAGGATTGACAAAGGTAAGTAAAAATAATTATTCAAAAAAATTTGCCCTGGCTGTGTCCATTCAATAATGATATTTTGGACCAGTACAGAATTACGTATTGCAGCTTTTTAGTAGACTCTGTCCTTTGCAAACTTTCTGGAAAATATTTTCCATCATTTTGACATTTCATTTAAAATGAAATATAGAAGATATTAGAAATTCATGTTCATGACAGGTATTATTTGTTTGACTTTGAAATATACGGGGAACACACATTAATGCGCAGTGACTGAAGTGTTAGAGGGGTGTGCGTCTGCATATTCATGGTGTACTTCTTTACTCCATGAGAAACAGTTGCAGAATCAGAAGAGTGACCTTTTATAGTACTGAAAATCTTTGTGCGCAACAATGAATAATTTAAAAAGAGGCCAGCTGAAATGACCTTATATAAACACACATAAATACACATGTAGGTAAGTCCAAAAGTAATGCCTCTGTTTATTTCCATGGAAAATACAACAGATACAAAGAGATCAATAATACTATTTCCTACTGCAAATGCTCAGCTACAAAATACTATTTTTGAACATAGTCACTGGTGTTGATTGAATTGTGCAGATGAGCTGATTGAAATGCTCTTAATTTCATGGTGTGACAGCTGCGAATGGCTGTCCAGACTATGGCTTGTCTTTCACATCACTGCTGAAACACACCGCTCACTGCTCTCACATCCACTCTTTGGCCCCTGAACATTCAGCAAGTGTCAATGAATTTTAGTGGGTGCCATTTTCTCTACATGGAGGAATTCAGTGACACGTCTTTGCTTCATCTGCACTTCCTTGTCAGATGCGATTCTGTCACACAGCAACAAAATGCAACCGAATATTGGTTAAAAGGCTCAACCTCTATTACCGTACCACCAACATTCCTCCTGTGACATCATGAACTAACATAATAAAATAGGAGGCGTTACTTTTGGAGCAGCCCTTGTGTGTATGTGTGTGTTACCAAGAAAGGTAGAATACTGTGGTGTTTTTTTTCTTTCCCATTTGCAATTGTACTACATTGTTTTCTAAGTCTTGTCTGTTTACACATTCAGCACAGAAGTTCATATTCAAACTTACATTCATACAGGTGTATCTTTATTTGAGGTCTAAACCCAGGGTACGTGTTTTGGAACTTAACAAACGTGTGAATGCTGCTTGAAACACATGGAGACAGGAGCCTTTTTTTCCAATCATCCTTTTGGAATTCCATTTAGTGAGTTTAGAGATATACAGCTCAGGGTTGGAGAAGGCGTTATCACAAGTTTACACTGAACTTCTGTTCCTGTTGAGTTTTATTATTTGAGAAAATTTGATTAGGCGTCCTTTTAACATGAAGTTAGTTATATTTCTTTTATAGTAAAGAGGAAAATAAAAAAGATGGATAATTTATGTATGGGGCAGTGAGTGGAGTTTTTTCTTAAAATGCTTGTATGCTAATTCATGATCTGAGCAGCTGTATGGCATTTGAAGCTTTTATGAGATTTTATGAGTACTGCAGACTATTGATTAATAACCCCCTTTGTTGACCAAATGAAAGTAAAACCATTTGAATTTGAATTGGCACTTGTCTGCCTTCATTGTTTTACTGCTGCAGAAAGAACTGCTCTTCATATTTTTTTGATGGTCCAATTAACTATTTTACAAACCCGAGGCACATTGCAGGTGTGGCGAGGGAAGCATTTTAATCTTTTCTTTTTTCACTGAATGTTTCCTGAGGAATATATTGTTATCGAGGAATGTTATTTTGATTTGTACAACTTCTTCTGAGGTAGGCTTTATTCACAATTCAAAGTGTTTGCATTGAACCGTGGGCGTAAGTGATTTACATGTTTAATGTAGTCACAAACTTTAGTATGTAATTGTAATGCTTTTGTATTTCTGATCCTGAACTTGCACTTGTGGGTTTTGAAGTGTCTGACTAAGCATCTGTAATCTTTGTAAAACTGAGAGCAACTAAGATGGATTTTTTTTTTTTTAAACAGCTGGAAGAACCACAAACTTCCTTCCTTTGTTGGCATATTTCAGTTTTCCCTCCAACAACCCTAGAAACTCTGACCTCTCAACGCTGCAACTTTGGTAGTTCCCAGTAAAGTTAGGAGGCATGATTTCTTGTGGTCGGAGTGGACTCCACGTGACGATCCTTGTAGTTCTTTGCTCCTCAAACTTCTGTTTAACTGTACTGACTGTTTTATTTTTAACAAACTCCAGCTTTCATTCTACTTTGTGCAACTTGTTTTCCCATGCAGTCACTGCAAGTTCATGTGAATATCAGAATAGATTGTTTTCACTTTATTATTAACTGCTTATCTGCAGCTACTGAATTTACATGCGCAATTGTACAAGTTGTGCGAAAAAACAAGTTTTTGGGATGTAAATAACTTTTGCTGGTGATGTACCTCAGAACAAACTGTGTACATCTAGAATATAGTAGTTCATGTGAACAAGACCTACAAAGATCATTAAATATGTTTGAGGTAATAAAAATTTAAGCATATTACATCTTGTATGCTGACAAGCATGGGGTATCAACCACCTTTCTAGGAAGCCAGTTAAGGTGTTTGATCGCCATCACAGTAAATAAACTAAAAAGTGATCTGTCTGAACATTCACCCCTTGCGAAGTCCTGTGCTGTTCTTGTGCATCCTGTCATTGCTTACAAGGGATAAATCCTTCACCTGTCTCTGCTTCCTCTCCTCAGGAAGTTACAGAGGGCAAAGAGGTCACCTCTGAGCCTCCTTTTCTCCTTAGCTTCTTATAGGATGTGCCTTCCAGTCCTGTTACCAGCTTTGTTGCCCTCCTCTGCTTGCCTCTTAAGAGGATGGTATGAAAATGGTATTACTAAAATCCAGAGATTGCCTCTATTGCTTTCCCTTCATCCACTAAGAAGGTACCTTATCACAAAAGGATATTTCCCCTCATGAAGCCATGTTGACTGTGCCTGATAATTGCTTTATTTAACTATCCTTCAACAGCATTCAGGATAATCTTCTCCATAACTTTTCCAGGTAGATTTCTACTGCAGAATAACAGATTATATAGCTGTAAGGATGTGACAGTTCTTAAACAGACATTGGGTTACGCTTCTTTTTAAACAGCTGACATAGAAGTCACCATGCTGGTTTTTTTTCCTTCAGTCTGACTTTTACCATCTGGAACTGATGTCTGCCTGTAGCTGTCACATCATATTTGCAGGGTCCCCCATAACTGCTGAGTAAAGCTGGAAGAGTAAGTAAGGAACAGACAGCCTTCTGTTTGTCTGAGATGTTGGTAGAAGTCAAAGATTTTGTGTGTGTGTGTGTATATATATATATATATATTCTTATCAGTGAAAATAGCATTTGGGTATTATTTGCAACTATCGTCCGTGGACCAACTGATTAGGTCCATAGTCTGTTCTCAGCCTGAGACATGTAAAACTCCCTCAATCAATGCATTTCAAATAAAATAAATTTCCAGCATCCCTTCGCTATTTTCCCTGTAACTTAGAATTGTCACAGCCTTCACACATTTGAATGCTAATGCTGGGTTGTTTTCTCAAGCAAAGTGGTCTTTTATCAAGAGCAACTGATTATGTACTCCCTCCACATGCATCAACATGTGAATTATATGAAATTTCATGAAGAATTATAGCCAATGCCAATCACTGTCTAGCTAAAGGTCATATCTTACATTTCTCTACTGATGTCATGGATTTTCCCGGATGAATCTGTAAGCCATGTAAGGAAACCGTGGATACATGAATGTAACAATGTATCTGTGCTATCAGCTAGTGTTTTGGCAAGAAAAACTGAGCCCTGTTCTTCTTTAACATGCTATTTCTATAGTGTTTACGGATAGAGGAGAAAGGAAACATTCAGAAGAGCCTGAGGGTAAGCAATGGAGAGTGAAGGTTTAGCTATGATGCCCATTTCATGGAAGGTTTGCATGTGGGTGCTATGGAGTGCATATCTGTGCTCAGTGCAATTCCTTAATTATTAGTTGCGTTTGTTGTGGAGTATGCTTCTGCTATGCTAGCATCTGGTTGGCGTCAGCACTGCTTGGGGGTTTAGTGCTGTTCTTGTATCCTAAAAGTCACAACAGCACAGCCTGCCGTCTCAAAATAGATTGATTCAAATGTCCTGAATCACTGTTGTATCTTTTCCATTTGAATCTAATTACATTTAATGTATTTGATTAGTTGCTACGAAGTGATTACTTTTCATACTCTTCTGTATGAAGCATTCATATATCTGGCAGATCTGGGCATTCATCGCTTTTAAAAGCTTGATCAGTGGAAGAGTGTCTTTATAAAAATCAGACACCAGCTATGGAAATTGCTGTGCAGTGTAGTAAGCCAGAAAAGGCTCATCAAACGTTGGCTCAGTTAAACTCCCAGTAAACACTAATTGGAAAATAAAATAAAAAAAAGCAGAGTAGTTTTTAAAAAAAATCTAAGAACTATTAATGGTATGAGTTTTGTTCCCTGTATTTGGAATATCAAGGCCAGAGGCTTTTAGAAGTGAGTTAAGCTGCACATGTTGTGTTCTTTACAGAAAGCTTATCGCATGTTAATGTTGTTCAAACATGGTAAGCTGGATTATTTTTCCTCATTTGAAATACGAGGTTCTCCCCACTTTTCTCCTAGCTATCACCTGTGTAATAGAAAAAAATAGCAAGTTACCATATTTAAGATGTAGACTTTTATTTCCATAAACTTTCATTTTGAGATTCCAATATTCATCTTCCAATATTCAGAACATAAAAGAAGTAGGAAATTCATTTTGCACTTCATTTTCCCTCGTAAACTAACTGTACTGTGCCTACATGGTTGAATTGCAGTGCTTTCCATGACAAAATACATGTACTTCTACTTCACTTTCTTGTATCCAAGTACAACTGTGTAAATAAGAAGGCCTGTTAAAGGGCTAGTTGAAAATTTTCTGTAGTACATAAGGCTAAAAACTGTGTAATCTAACCCTTGTCCTTGACTGTACAGGGACAATGACATAGAAGGCACTGGGTGCAAAAGCTCAGAAAATAAAGGTGAATAATAACTGTTATGCAGTGGTAGTACAATGCATATCCTCCTTCCTTTTGAAAGCAGAAGTTTTCCAGTCCTTGTGGACTCAGTTCACTGTGATAAACTTAAAAAATAATCATAATAATAAAATAAAATTAAGAAACACCAAAATTTTAGGTCTGAAGATGGATAATAAGAGTCTCATTTGTTATTTCTGTGCAACACATTTGTAGGGAATCAAAACTAAGTAAAAAAAACCAAAACAAACAGTAATGTATGCATCAGACCTGAAACAGCTGAGATTCAGTGGCATATGGGAGTTCAGGTCAAGATCAGTTCCTAGTTCCAGTGTTGTGTAGATAGACAGCTTCTTGCTAAAATACTTACTCTCATTGGTGAGTCAAGATTCTTGTGTTACACAACATTGCAGTAGCAGTTAAATCCAAGAGAAAATGGGGGTCCCAAGTATCAAGCATTTTTTGCAACCATTTTCCTTGCTGGGAAATTATCTTAAAAAAAAATAAAAAAAATTCCTAGTCTTTATATGTGTGTATATTTTATGCATATCACTTCTGTTTTGTTCCTGCTGTTTGATTAGATCAGGTTGTCCCTGGAGTGCCTGGGTTTAGCATTTCACTAGCAGAAAACTGTTGGTGACAGGAAAGCTGATGGCTCTTGTGTGTCAGTTCTGTCTGTAATTCTTTAGCTATCTTTCCAAAGTATTATTTTGGTGATTCATTACTTGTAAGTCCGTCTTGTGTGTCAGTTGTTTTTTTTTTTTTTCTCCTCTTGAATTAGCTTATTTTCTTGATGCCATCTTCCCTTCTGGCTTGCTTACTTAGTGCAAAAGTTGTATATTCAGGCTGGGTAGAATGATTGACTAATTCCACAGGAAATAACATAAAATTCTGTTAAAAGATGATTTGACCAGATAATTTGATGAAGGGATTCCCTTCACAGGAGACTGAAAATTGCTACCAGTGCAATTCTCCTAGTTGTGCCATTGTTCTCCCTGCCTTTGCTTTGAACTTTTCATCCTCTTTCATCTATTAATGCTACTCTGCATTTCTCAGCACTGTTTCATAAGAGAAGGAAGTTCCTCTGTTCTATTTCAAAGAGGAATCGTCAGGCCAGGTGTGTACTTTTCACATTGCTGAAGCACTTGTTGTTATGCTTCCAGTGCAGCAAAGTAACGCTTCAAAGTAACAGTTTTTCCGCAAGTCTTTTTAATGATTCTCTGCAAAATGAACACTCAACCTGTGTCTAAAACTCTTCAGACTTGTTTGCTTTTATACACCAATGGGAATGTAACTACAGATAAGGCACAGTCAGATGCTTCTACTTTTTTTGCGTCTTTTTGCATGATATGAGATCTTGCTAGCTGTCCAGCGTTTTCATTTTTAAATGCAATGAATAAAGCTTGTGGGAATCTCGCATGCACTCAACTCTTACTGCAAAGATTTGAGAATACTGTTCTTCTAATGAAGCTTTCTCTGCTATTGGGGGGTGATCTAAGCAAACTGGACTTGTGATAACTCTGCATTTGGGTCTGTGAAAACTCAGCAGTAAAACCTGCAGTCTGATCTGGAATTAATCTTTTCTGAGTCTCCACCCAGATTTTCAGTTAACTGTATTTTCCAATTCTGTTCATGTGCACCAAGATTGTTGTGTAGGATAGCATTCTGGTTTGGGTCCTCACTTAGGTAGTTTTGTTCTTTAACAATAACACATGCAAACATGCTGCAGAACAATGTGCCAGACTTTGGTTGATTTTTACAGGGTCATTGCCAGCTTTAGCGTGAAGATCTCAATTCTTTTTCCATTTTAGAGCAGTGTGAAAGATACCTGTGTGTGGAGGTCTATTCAAATAATGCCATGCCAAGAATATGCATCAAATGATTTAGTTGACAAAATAATATAGCTTGCTCTACATTTTTTTCCCCCTGCTTTTGCTATCGTGTCATGTGCCCCTTCTTCTAATCCAAGAATGCTTCATTCCTAGCGTTCGATATGAGATAGATGCTGCCAGTGGCTATTATTACATAATGTTTAAATTTTCAATTTCATCAAATTAATCTGTTCTATTGTTTCTTATGAACTGTTATTAAAATCATTGCGTAAGGAAAATCCAGAAAAACTGAGTGATACTTATAGTTTATTAAAATCTTACATTTTGGAAAACTGCTGATGGAAACTGTGTAGTACTATTGTGAAAGTATGGAACAAGGAATGAATTAAAAACATCTGAATTTAACATAAGTTAATCTCTCAGAACCTATGTTTTTCTAGTGGGTCATTTAGAACATAACTTATTTATTGCCATAATAATTTATTAATATAATATTATTTATTTATGATGTATCCATGCATGTGCTATGCAACTTGTAAAATAAGGCTGATATTTACCAAGAAGATTTTACATGCTTAGACAGGATGAAATCTCATGGACATAAATGGCTGTATATAAAATGATGTCTTTAATTCCATAATGTTAATGATGGAAGACTGGAAATCATGTATTTTCTGTTTCTAAATAACGTCATGAGATTCTGCTAGCTTGCTTTTGGGTTTTTGCTGCCCCACTTTTTCTGCCTTTTCTAATTAGAGCTGTTTTGATATTTCCAAATAAAATACTGCTCTATCACCTTTGTGTGTACATTGTAGGAGGGCATATTAAAGAAGAGCAGTCATTTTTGTAGTTACAGCTAGAAGTGCCATAAAAAAATTGCTATTTGGGTGAGAAGTGTGATCAAATCAGGTTACACCCAATCTTTTTTAATCTTATGACATTGGGAAAAAATTAAAAGGGATTGAGCTGCTATTCCTTTCCATTTGAAACAAAAACAACATTAAAAGCTGTCAGGTTTTTCCTTTTTCTGTGTATGTACTGCTACTTATTTTGGAGAAAGGACTAGTTTTAAAAAAAAAAAAAAAAAAAAAGGAAAGCAATGCATTTGAAGTTGATATTTGAATTCAGTGTGCTTTCTTTTGTTCAGTTAAATCATGTGAAGAAGCCTTCCTAAAAGCCGTCAACCCCAGACACTATTTTTTTTTCTCTGTATTCAAAGGTGTGTCAGTAATAGTTCTCCTGTTTCTTAAATCCAGCTTTGGTTCACTAAAATGAATGCTGTGAGAATACATTTGAGCTTTACGTAGCTGTTGCTCTCAACTGATGAGAACACTGGGACTGCTAAAAACACGCTTTCCTTCCTGTGGCTTGAGAAAGTTCCCGTAAGAACAGATCTCTAAATTTGGACTGTATCGTCTCTGAAGTCCCTTTCAACCTTTGCTTTTCTATTCTAAGATCTCGACCTTGATATTAAGGTGTTGAATTTTTTTTGTTTTGTTTTGCTTCAGAAGTCTCCTTAGGAAATGTTAATTTCAAACTTTTTGATCTTCTTTTATTAAGGGTAATTGGGGCAGGGTAATCATTTGCTTTCCAATTAATGTACCAGCATACAGGCTGAGGGATCAAACTGTCATCTTTTTGTCCTGTATGGAAATCTTCAACCCAGATCTCCACATTCCAGGTAAATTCTTCAAATGTGGGGCTGTGAGGCCAGTTTCTGTGTTTGTAGATGTGCTGGGAAAAATGATTTGTCTGATTTGCTCTAAATGTTTACTTTAGGGTGAAATGAATTGCTCACTAGACTCCATTGAGTTTTAACTGGATTTCTATTGATTCTGAAGGGAGCCTAGGGTGAATGCATCTGTAGCCTGTAGCAGAATTTTAAAGCTACTTAGATAGCTTTAATTTGTGATCTATAAGTAACATAAGGTGCATAGGAAACACCATATATTTTAAATCATATAAGTATCCCATTTATTTCAGATAGACAACCATGTGATATATCGTATGAAAAATTTTATATTTGGGGGTGGCTGCCTGACGGTATATTGATTGAGCCAAATCTTACTGAATGGTTCATCCATCCCCTTAACTGCTTACTGGAATCCTCTTGTCCTGAAATCCTTTTCCATAAGGCCTCTGAAGTAAAGGTTTTCATGGCATGATCACACCTGTGTGTTGGTGATACGGGTGGAAAGCCTGTGTATCTTTGAGTCATGGAGTTGACACAGTTTTTGGCCATGTTCTGACAATGTGAGTTACCACATTTGATCATATAATGTGGTCAATTAACATGGCATCTTAACCTTATTCAGAACAGTTTATATAAGCACATCGCTAGGCCTGGCAGGGAAGTGGTAGATACCATTTTGATTTTGGAAGAGCCTGGGGGATGTAGGTTGCCTAAACAGGCATCACTGTCCTGTAGTATAGATGTACTCAAGATATGGCAATTGATTGAGCTGATTTTAACCTGTAATTACAAACAAAGATTTTTTTTTTAATTTTGTTCAAATTACACGATAAAACAAATTCAATTTAACAGAATCTACCTTTCCCTTTTTTCTTTCTTAAAGTCAAATTGCTTTTGTATCTACCAAAGGCAGATACAATTAAATGTCATTTTATCCTAACTACTGAGTGTTTTGCAAATAAGAATTTGTTTCTGTGGCCAAAGTTGCCTGAAGCCCAAGCTAATCATCATCTTAAACGAAGGAGTAGTTAGTTCCTCCCTTGCTGAGATGGGAATTCATTTACTCTATTAATAGACTTTACTGTGTACTTTAAGTTAAAATGTTTAAACGAGTTAAACTCTTTTAAATGCCTTTTTTAATACATGAATGCATGACACCGTCTGGGTATGAAGGCATTCTACTGGAAGAAAATTCTTGTTTGCTAGATTGTCTTGAGAATAAGTGTGTATAATAAATTGACGTATTACATGAATTTAAGCATCTGTACTATTATGAAATTTAGAACATAAATGGAGGAGAGAATAGTGTTAAGGGATAAACAAGGAATAGAATCGGCGATGTTAGAGCTTTCCTCATATTTGGCATAGGTTTTGATTGTTTTCTGACACTTTGGCTCCTTCTAGCCCCATATTATTTACAGTGTAACACACCAATAGAGAACTTAGGCAATTCATATAATCATTTAATGCTTTAATACCAAGACAAATCTACCTTACAACCTGAATCACAAACCTCTTGAGACATATCAATCCGTCTCTGCCACAAATGCTCATAGAAAAGATGGACTTGACAAAATGTATTGAATATTAATGAAGCAAGCTCTGAATTATATAAAGTTAGAGCAACTGTAAGCAAACGTTTCCCTTGACTGATATAAATCAGTTCAACCTTAGAAGACCATTCTCACCAAGTGAGGATTTGACTCCCTCATCACTGAAACCTACTATATCATTTACTGGATTAAAAAAAAATAAAAATGAATGTCTTCCTATCCTGACACTGGGATCTGCCTATTTTTTCCTTAAGTAACACTACCCTTTGAGTATTTTTAGGCAGGCCCAGCTCCTCTCATTTAGGCTAAGGATTCTGTAGAATACTTGTCTGTGAATTGCCATAATCAGTGCTTTTTCTGGTCTTAAAAGATGCTTGGGAAGGAAAGTAGAGAGAATGGGATTAACTGGTCTGTACTGTCTGTTGTGCTACTGCAGTGTGCTTCGGGGGAGACTTTGATGTAGGAAGAGAGGAGTAGAATAACTGATGCTGCGCAGGTCTTTCAGAGGACCGAAGAATGGCAAATGGAAAAGTACTTAAAAGATTTCTAACTCTTCCTTTAAAGACTCACATTTTGAGAGCAGTATGATTCAAAATTCTTTGTTATGAAAGCATTCTTTTTCATGTTGCTTCTGTGAAAAGTGTTCGTTATTACCACAATGACAATGGTACTGTAGACACAGCAGGACTGTGCGATGAGCTTGGCCAAAGAGTGTGAAGAAAAAAGCATCCCTCATTACACTAAATTTCACATTTCAGTTGTTTCCTGAGGTTGTTTTTAGAGATGGTAGTAGTTTGCAGAGGGTGTTCATCCTAGTTTCTTAAGAATTTATGTCTATTTAAAAACCGCTGTCTGAGTAGTTTCTTGGTGATGTTCTTGCAGCCATTCTTTTTTCCTTGGTTTCTCGTTTTCACTTTAGAATGACAGCCCTGCCTGAGATGCAAATTAGATGCAAAGTGAGTGCAGCACAATTTCTGAATTCGTGACTGCCAAAAAAAAATAAAAAGAATGCAGTGGGTAAAGAAGTTCTGAGGGCCATGATATTGAGAGTCTTCTGGAGCCTCTGTCAGTACTTTGCAGTGTTAGTCAGGTTAGCATTCTTGTCAGCTTACTTAGCCTTTCATCCATAATCTGGGCAGAACTAGGTGGTACAGGCAAATAAAACCAACTGGTCTCTTTGTCATTGAGTCATGTTAGGATTAAGTAATCTCTTATCTTTCTGCTCTTCTAGGCTCCTATATTG
Source organism: Alectoris magna (assembly GCA_030625065.1). NCBI lineage: Eukaryota > Metazoa > Chordata > Aves > Galliformes > Phasianidae > Alectoris > Alectoris magna. Next base: position 11,084,978 of record CM060570.1, on the reverse strand, counting down.
AACTAATATTTATTTTACATGAATGCACTGCGAACATGTAGAACATAGATTCTGATCATGCATAGTGAAAATGTCTGATAAGAACCTATGTTCTACATAAATGCAACTTGTAATGAAAGCTGTCCTTGCTGAAGTCATTCAAGTTTAAAAAAATGAAAATAAAATCAAAAGCTGATGATGCAAACATCTGCTTTTTTTTTTTTTTTTTTTTTTTTTAAATTAGTCATTTATGATTTCAGGCTTACTGTAACACAGGTAGGAATAAAGGCCAGTGTACAGGAAGGAGGGTATTGAAGGTAATGCAAAAGCCTTTTTTTCCCTTCTTCTTTGTCTTTACATAGTGCAACTAGTATTATTTTTAGGCAGGCAGGGAAGATGTTTTGTTGTCAGTACAGTTTCCCATTTATCATAGAATTGCCAAGCTTTTTTTGTTGGAAACTCTGCATGTTTTTATCTGAAAGGCATGTTTTTGGGGCATCGCAGCATCCTATGAATCTTGCTGTGGTAACAAGATTCATCTGCCTCGAGACATTCAGAGTTCACAGTGACAAATACCAGTGTAACTGCCAAACAGACATTAGAGCCTTTAAAAGCTCTATGTGTACAAGAGCAGAAAGGTAAACTAAGAAAGCACTGCTTCTCTCCTTTCTTACCATGGTGAGTGACATCTCTAATGTGAGCAGAAAAGGTAATGCTAAAATAATTACTATTAATCAGTCATTCAAGCAGTGCCGAAGAAGAGCAAGAATTTCAGAAGAAAAAGGAAAAGAAAGAATATAGGATTGTCTAGAATGAGGACACAGCTTCGTGGAATGATCTTATCTAAGATTCATACTTTTAGTGGGAAAGCACCGCAGAACACGAGAGGCAGTAACTGAAATTTCCCTGATCAGCATAAAGAAACTGTGGCTGCTACTGTTTTTTATGTAACCCTGTCAGCTTTCAAGCTTTGTTCATCATTAATCTTCTGTATTCCTAGTAGGTCTGAACTGCAACATAATTACAGTGGACGCTTAGACTAACACACACAGAAGTATTCCTTTATGTGTTAAGAGCTAACTGCTATAGCAAAATGAGACAACAGATTAGAAGCCTGCGAAGAAATGAGATGAAACCAGTCCATCTGTTAAGTGAGGTGTCACAGTTCCCCTGTAACCTAAGCATCATGCAACATTCTGCAGACCGCTGAGTATGTGAAGTGTTTGTGAAGGACTGGGAGGAAAACAGTGATGGTGTCTAGTTTCTGTACTGTTCAAGAGGAATGTCTTCCATTGGAGAACAGTGAAGCCCAAATGTGGTTCACTTTCAATCTGAATGCATACAGGAAGATGGTATCCCTCACTGAAAGTGGAAGCAGCCTCCTGAGACTCTTTACCAGATGATAAAGGCAAAGTATGTTGACATAGTTAACGTAATAGGCTAACAATAGCAGCCTCTCATGCATGGGTTGTTGTTATTTTTTTGTATGGAAGGGTGGTTTTGCAGTACACAAGCTGCTAGAAAAAGAGAGCTTGGACAAAGAATTTTGCTGAGAGGATGAGCAGGTTATAGAATCATAAAATGGTTTGGGCTGTAATGGACCTTAAAGATAATTATATTGTGTAGAAATAGTCTGTAAGACTTTCAAGTATCACAGGAAATTTGAATATTTCATTAATGATTTTCTGGGCTGAATTCCTGTTGATGTCAGTGGAATGACGTAATTTGGCCATTTTTTTGGTCTCAGTGCAACAATGTTAGCTAAAACTAATCAGCCAGCTCTTCCTGCTATTGCTGCATAATAATTCATCACTTTTGTCTATCCTCTGGCAATGTTCAGTGATTTGGTCTCAGTGCTACAGCAGCAATACTATTTGCAGTGGAATGCAACATACTGCAATTAACTTTTTTCTTTTTTTTTCCCCCCCAGATGCAATGCAGGACTTGCCAATTAAGAATATGTAGCACCTGGCAAGCAACAGATGTTAACGCTTTCCTACCAAGAAAGTTGATCTCAGTCTTATTACATTTTTTCATATTTTTTAATTGTCCATGGTCCAAAATCTTCTTAGAACAGCCATCATTGAGAAACTTTGGACGAATCCTTCATCTCACTGCTGCAGATAACTGTGATGACACCACAGTCCTATCTGTGCTTGAGGTTGCTGATTAATAAGGGTATACTTCAGCAATGACTGAAACCACTTCAGTCTCCAGACTATTAGAAGAGCAGCTGCAATGCTTTCTAAGACAGATGTCATGTTGGACTGCCCCGGGCAGTAACTGAGTTTTGTTTTCCACCTCATCCAAGATAACACTCCATTTTCTCCCACTGATATTGTGGCAATACTTCTTGAGGTCAAAGATATCCATTTCACCCTTCAGGTCTTCTGCTAGCTGTGAGTAAATGTGTGTTCTGAGAAAAGCCATACTGAAGTAAAATGTATTCCTTCCTATTGCTGGTACTTCAGTCCTGAAGTATTCTCCACATATGTCTTCTTCTTGCTGTACTACAGAGCATTCTTATATAAATAGGCAATGCAGTGGAGAGTGGGTGACTGTTTAATTGAGCAAATGTCATGATTTCTTCAGAAAATAAAGATCTTAAGAAAATAAGAAAGGTCATGAGGAACAATTGCTGTATGGAGTCCTCAAATGTCAGTTTGCACATGTGTATTCTCATCTTGCAGGTAGGAGAAGAACAGGCAATACAGACAATTGCATAGACTTCAGAATGGTAGTGAGAATGAGGTGATTTGCAGACTGTCTATGATAGCCTCTGTTGTACACTTTGCTTGGAGTCTTTTTTAAATGTACATATGAATCTGTGGTGAAGAAAGAATTTGGAGTTCTTGGATTTGTAATCTGCGCTGACATACTATAATTATTATTTTAACAATACCTACTGAAATATGCATTCAGTTTAAACTGTCAGTATACAAGCTGTCTTCATAATAGTATTTTGCTTTCACGTCCCTGTACTTGGCAAGACTTTGAATGAGTTGGTCAGCCTTCAATTTTTTTTTTATTTTCTATTATGTGCTCTTCCCTGAACTATCTGATATTACTGCTAAATTCACTCTTTGTTGTTATTGTGGCAGCTTGGAGCAAAAAAGTAAAGCACTACTGTGGAAATTAAAAGCCACTGTTTTCCTTTTGATCTGAGTTTGGGTTTTTTTTTTTTTTTAATTGGTTTGATTTAAAAATGATTTTGTTTTATATCACATTGCTGCTTTCAGTTTGTGTGGTTCTCCATGAGCTCTAGCTGCACTGTTGTTCTAGAAGTCTACTACTGTTATTTGAATTTCTCTGTATGTAGCATATCCTAAGGATGGTTTATCTGTGTAACACCCTATAGCATCACAAACAAGACTGTCACTTGCCAGCAATTCTTGGATGTTTTATAGTATCACTTATCTGAAGGAATAATTCTAGGCTCTGAAATAGAAGTGTCCAGGTAATATCCTTCTTTTAGGATGTTGAAATAGTCACTCACTTCTGAATTTAAAGTCTGAATCAAGCAATAATATTGTACATGTAGATAAATGTTACTCGTTGTTGCTCTTGCTTTTTTTTTCTCAGCAAGAGCCTGGATTAGTCATAGTGCCGGCTTCCTGTTCTTATGGCTACACAGGTAGTTAATATTCCTGCCCATATTACCTCTCACATTGGAAGCTTTGTCAACTTTTAAGTCTTAAGCACATTATGTAGAAAAAGTTGCCATTTGTAGGAAGTTGGAGTGGTGTTAAAAGAGGTCACAGAATTTGTGAACATGCAGACCATTATGCCTCCAGCTAACTGTCTCATGATGGAATTGCTTAGTCAAGCCTGAAGGGTCACTGAGCTCCACGGACTGGATGATCAACATCAGCTAGAGCTGAGGCTGAGGGGAATCTTTTACAGTATTCTCCTCTCCTGCAAAAATAGGATTGCAGCGCATGGGTGTAGCTGAGCAGAAATGCTCTTCATATCTTAGTTGAATATTTTGTCTGTTTGGCTTCCTGAGTTAATTATCCATTTCCTTTCTAGCCTGAGTTTTCTTTGTTTTTAACCTAGGCTGTACATGCAGATAATATCCCTCTTGCACCTTTACAAGTCATTGTGGTAAAGTGGGGTTCCCACCACTTTTATCTGTTTTTGCTGTTCAGAAATATTCCAACATATGGCCAAGAACAAAAAAAATAAAATAAAATGAGAAGCTCTGTGTATCTACGCTTCCATCCGGTTCACGGAACCAGTTTCAATATTCCAGGTTTCTCCTGTCAGCTGGAGACAGGATGACCTGCGTCATGAACTACTGTTACACACTGCAGTTCTTAGTAGTCTTTTTTTGGTAGTAAGACTATCTTTTTTATAACAATTACATGGTTTGCCTCAGAGCTCTTCTGCAGAGATCACTTTATTAATTTTATTTCACAAAATTTGATATTTATCTTTAAAAATAATTTACAGCATGCTTCTGTGTTCTTTGTCATATATTTGGAAGCATAGTTCTCTGGCCATGAGTGGATTTTGTAGCTGATGCTTTAAGAGTGTAATCAGGGTTTCAGAATGCCCTGTATGAAGCTGTGTCAGTATATGTGAAGGATAAGTGTTGGCTTACTTAAGTCTCACTGGCTTACTTAAATTTCTTAGTCCAACATGTAGCTATAGGCAGACAGAGTCTTGCATAGAATCTGGAATTGATTTTGACATATTTTGTGGGGGAGAGTGATAGCATCGAAAAATAAGAGTTTTTAGTTCACCTGGACTGCCTTAGTTTCTACAAACTTAAAAAATAATTTCTCAGCATCCACCAAACAACAGCATCTGATTTTATTGTGGTTTTTTTACAATCACTTTCATATATAATCACTATTATAATCACTTCAATCCAAAAGGAGAAAAAAATATAATAAAAGTTAGACAAAGGATGTTCCACTAAGAAGAGAAAAAAGAAAAAATCCAAAACCTTACACCTGTGAAAAATCATTGCAGTGAACCTTTTATCATAAAGCATAGAGGGACACGTGTTATGGGGTAATTGCCTGGAGGACTGTCACCTGCCCTCTAAAGTCTTTTTGCAGGAGACAGCGCTAAAAGTTAATAATTAATCATTTCCATTTAAATCTTGCAGGCATTGCAGGAACAGGATTTAGCTGCATAACTCCTGTGGCTAAATCCCGTACAGTGTTGAAAACGTAAATGGTAATATCTTCATCAAACAGCTCAGTGCCATGGCAGAAATATTGGAGCCAGGACCTGTGGGAAAATGGTAGTGATCTAAGGGCTGTCAAGTGCTATGAGATATCACTCTCATTTTTCTGTCCTTGCGTGACTCCCAGGTTTTGGCTGCTGGAGAATGTGGTTTGTCCTGTCTGTTTACTGAGCAGCATTTGGCCACGTGGGAAAAGGAAGAAGATACTTGTAAAGATGTGATGGATCTTTGCTTGAGTTTATTCTTAATTATAGGGTACTGTAATCACATTAAGACTGTTTGTTTCATCATGTGACTACCTGAAAGAGTAATGCTATATGACCTCAGAAATGCCTGCAATTGCATAGTGTGAAACTGGGGACTTTGCTATTATGAACTATAATATTTTCATATGAAAATATTTTATTATTATTTCAAGTTATTTATTTTAACATTCTGAGACAAACATGCGATTTAACAGTGCAATTAAAATGTCTAGAAGTAATGGCCTTGGCTATTTCTGGCTGTCATTTATACAATTACTGTATTAGAATAATGCTTCTGTATGTAGAAAATGTCTTAGTAATCTTAGCAAAGGATTGATCTACTCTGTCCTGTTGATGGAGCTTCATTATCCCCTTGCATTCTTAAGGAGGATGGTAGCGCGTCCATGCAGAGAACCTAAATGTAAGGACTTGTTCTTAGAATAATTTATTTTGATATCTTACTTTGCTACTTGAATTGTCATGGAGGAGGAATAATTACAACTTGCAACCATCCATACAGTGACTTTCCTGGTATGAGTGTATACTTGCCTGGTGCCTAATCTGGTTTTGTTAGGGAAGGATTATTTGAGAAGCGTGCACTTTTGTAAGGACTTTATGTGGTTCAACTGAGCGCTGTTGGCAAGCAGTCTAGGAGCTGCTGAGCTTCAATGTAATATGAATACGTGTTTCAGATGTGACTGAGGCACAAAAATTGGAGCAAAGATGCAGGTCTAGAACAGCCTAGAAGCTTTGTATTCTCTGGTGGAGAGCTGACAGGGCACAAGATTAAGATAGGAGCGAGGGTTACTTCCAAGGGCAGACTACGTTTTGGGCCTCTTTGATGTACATATATTAGATGTAAAAAAAACCCTGAATGTTTTAAAGAGTAATGCCTATTATATCTGAATTTATCAGTCAGCTCTAAATGTCATACTACATCAAGGTTGTTTCAGGAGTAAATAAGGAATTCCTTCTGACAGCAACTGGCCTACAAGCAGGACTTCCGCCTGTGGAGTCTCTAGAGCAACTTTTAAACTAGACAACTGAGTACAAAAGTCAGACAGCTGGAGGAGATCCTTCTTAAATTTGGGGCTGCTGCTTTCTTTACAGGAACAAAACTGCTGAATTTAGATCTCCTTCTCGGTAACAAAATTATTGTAAATCTGAGACGTGGAGTTTCTGTGCCCTGTCATGAGATAGGGACAGTCCTCTGGAAATGATATGTTTAGTCCTTTCAAATTGTATTATTTCATCATCAAATTAGCTGGAAAAGAATGCACTACTTGAAAAAAAATAACGCGCACAGTTAATGGATATAGAGGCTGAACTTTGGATCCAGAGGATCTTAAAATCGTTATGAAATGTCAGCTTAATGTCAGTGCCTGGCTGCTAATTGCTTGTTTAGTATTGAAATACAATCTTGATTATAGATTTCAGTATTTAAATTGTCATAAATATGAGAGAAATAATAATGGGGCTAGTAATGGTGAACAGATCAGATAACCTGAGAAGGTATAACCTTATCCTTATGTAGCAGCAAAAATCAGAACAAATTTCCTTACCACACCTCCCAAAGCCTTCCTCTTTAAAATGACTATTATCTTTGCTTCCAGTTGGCAATGCATTTCTTAGTGTACATTGCTCTGTTTCAATTGAGATAGCATAATTCATTTTTATGAAGGAAATACATAATAAAGGTGATTTATTTAGCGTGGTCTTTAAGCATGTTAATCTGCGACCTTTGCGTTTTCTTTGGCCAACTTGCTGTAATTGGCGCTTGCCTCTATGGACTGGCAGAGTTGTCTTGAATTAATTTTTGTGTACTTCAATGATTTGGTTATATGTGTTGCTATCCTTGGTGTGTGTGGACAGGTGAGGGAAAACAAATGCCAAATTACTGCTTGTGTAGCTCTTGTACAGTTCCTGATTTACCCTCCGGAGCAGCTCATCCTGTGAAGACTGACTAGCTCCTTAGCTGGAAGTGCTTTTCTGCTTGGGATGCTGATGGCAATATTTTTCACTTTGCAGCTTAAGAGCTGGTGGGAAGCCAGAATCGATCCATTTACATTGCATGCTGCTGGAGCTGGCCCACAGCTGACATTACTTCATAAATTGTGCTTTGTGTTTAACAGCTGCCATGGGGTCTGCTGAGATTCTGGAAGGTTTTGAAATGGAAGATTGAAGAGAAGCTGTTCTAGAGACTGTTTAAAAAATACAGTGGTGATGGTGCAGGACTCAAGTCCTAGCGGAGCTGACATTCTTGCATAAGAAAGCAAAACTGATTCTCCAGAGGTCCAAACATTTGAGGCACACTTTTTTTTTTAATTCCTCCAGGGTTCTGATTTGCAGACATATTTAGTAGCAAGGCAGCATGTGGTATGACAGTAACTGCTGGCGGAGCGGGGGAAAGAAAACAGCTCAGTAGAAAAGATTTAATGTTACTTTTTATTTCATTAGAGGGAAAACACTGCATCAGCTCTTTTGAAATTGTATGTTTGAAAGAATTTCGGGAAACAGAGCAGTAGCGTTTCTGCAGAGTGGATCTTTCTGTGCAGGTGCAAGAAACGTGTCTCCATTCTCTAAATGCTGTAAACCATACAGGGTTTAAATTTTGCATTCAGTTTCTCATGCAATTCCTTGAAGGGATAAGTAAGCATGCTATAGTTAAAGCAGCATGATTGGTTATGACTTCAAAATCCAAGGACCTGAGATACTGGCTAAAATATTACCCAGGAGATTTGTGCTAAGATATTGGCTCTTTTTGCTACCTTCTTCTATATTCAATTTTTAGGCTCTTGAAGGACATCCACTGAATCTAAGATATCCTATATATATATATATTTAATTTTTTATAGTCGTGTGCAAATAACGTGTATAATTATATATATGGGATTTAAATCAGTCTGAATCCTCATCTTGAGAAAGATCTGTCAGGTCTTCTGTTTGATGGTTTCTCATATTAGACTTCACAGAATCAGCATGGAAAGGTATCTGCCTTAGCTTCTGTTCTTGTGATGTGATGTTCCAGAAAGGGGAATCATGGTTTTGGATTTGGACTTGCAAGTTCATGTTCTATTGCTATACTTGAGGATCAGGCTATATTCGGGGCTGAGATAATGCCATAGAGACATGAGGATTACTGTTCTGTTTAGGCACCATTGACAGCAGAAGCTATTACTTGCATCAACCATACCATATTAGTCTGTTCTTGCCACCTTCGCCAACTTTTTCAGCCTAATAAAATGAGAAAAATCTTGCCATATTGCTCAAGCATAACAAGTTGAGGCTTTTTGAAAATTCCGAAGTCCTTGTTTTCCATTGCTGCATGAATAGCTAATTCTCATTTACGGATCCAAAAATCTCCTATAAAGACCTTAGAGCATTTATAGTTAGACTGTTCCAATACATTACTTCTGTTTAAAATAGAAGCTTCAGGTAATGAGGGCTGTAAACCTGTGTGAAGAGATGCATGATAGTAACTTCAGCGTACCTATATGTGGTTTAAGATTGTTTCTATGTTCAGCTCTGTAGTGAGCCTTATTTTTTTTAAATAAAAATACAAAAATAGACCTGCAGGTTCTCAACTTGTATAAAATAGCAAAAAAAAAACAACCCCAAACAAACATAAAAAACCACCACCAACAAACAAACAAACAAATAACCCAGAAAAACCCAAAACAAACAAGGAAAGTAAGATAACAAACATGAATTTAATTAGTAATCGGCTAACTAAAGAATATTAATTATCAGTTATTTTATTGGTAAGTTCTGTCAGTTCCAAATGTCTCATGAAATAAAATTTATGCTTTTGAATATCACAGATTCGTTTGAAAAATTGAACAAAAATCAGTCTATGGATTTGAAAAAAGTCGCTATTTGGAAAATCATGATATAGGTAATATAAAGAACGTCAAGTACACAGAACCTTATTGATTAAAAGCTCATATCCAGTAGAATGGAACCTATGCCTGAGTGATGAATATTGCTGTATTTTTTTTTGTTTGCTTATTTTTCAAACGTATCTTTTCTGGAGACAAGTGTCCCAATAAAAGGGATGAAAGCCGTGTATGGCAAGCATTATGAAGTTCTTTACTTGCACAGAAGCGATTGCTGTTCTAAATGACTGGGACCATTTCCAATGAGTTCAGCCCGTTTTACTTCTGAATTTCATTGTCCTACATAAGGAATGGCTGGAGCTGCAGAGATAAAGGCATTGAAATAGATGTTATTAAAGTACTTTCAGAGCTCCTAGTAAACTAATTTACATGCAGCAGCTGTGGGGCCAACTGAAACAGTAATTGACCCCAGTGCCCCCTTCTGGTTGTTCAAGGTGGAGCAATCTCAGGGGAACCCATTCATCTCTGTACCGTAGTACTAGACGACCGCGGAGTAATTACAGAGAATTCAGGTTTAGATTTATAAAGATTTGTCACTAGCCAGTGGATATCATTGGGCTCAATAAAACCAGCAAGCTTATAATTAGACGGAACTATCTAACAGTAACCTAATTTAAAAATGCAAATAATAAAAACATCTACCATAACATCAGAAAAGTCAGTATTAGAGATTTCAGTTGCAGAGAAGAGCGCTGATCTTGAAAAGCTGGATGCCAATTATGTGCTTCACTGAATTAAAATGAACTCGTGTTATTAATAAGACTCAAGTGATCTAGTCTGCTAGTCCAGCCTTTCGCCACCTCATACTTTCATTAGAAATGAATTTTTCAATTAAGGCATGTCTTCCAAAACTTAGTGCCGAGTTCCAACAAAATTAAGTTTTCCAGGCTGTGATTCAGTCACATCAACTTAAGTAATACAAACAATCTTGCAGAATTTGACACTGTGGCATGTCATTCTCTCGTACTGCATCATAGGTCCTTTCACATTAAGCGATCATATTGTTCAGACTGTTGACAGTGAAAAATAGATCCAGCTGAGTAGTGAATTTTAGAAGGATAAAGTGCTGAAATAAGCCAGTCAAATACAAAGCATAACACCTATCAAAGGCAATATTGAAATCTGTAAATTGAAATGCAGCTGTCAGAGCTACTGTGATGCAAACCAGAAGCAATGGGTGGAAGGAAAATATTAAAGAAAGCTTTTTTTTTTTTTTTTTTTTTTTTTTTTTTTTAATGGTTCAAAGAACATTTTCTCATCAGAGTCTTTTATTCTAATAATCCTAAGGAAATCCCATTGATTCACCTGTGAACACTTGGCACTTGAAAAACTTTAAATTTTGAGGGGATGCTTGTGTTGTGATTATCTAGGCTGGGAATTAGGATATGAGAGCTCTGTGGCTAATTTTGTACTGGAGCTTTTGTTTGACCTTGAACAAAATTTCAAGCGATTTATACATTTATCAGGCTAGGTGCTGCACTCCTCATTACTTTTAACGTCCAATTTTTTTAGTGTCCTTTGATATTACATGCCAAAGATGGAGACAGTTGATTAAATGGATAATATACCATTGATCTGAGAATTGCTTCAGTTCTAACTAATCTATTGAAGCAAGAACAACTGAAAAATGTTGTTACTTTATTACATACTGTTATACCTGTATCAATCGTGATGATTAAGTAATTATAAACATTGACTGGAGATGCTGTACTGTTTAAAAAGAACTTCTCTCTTCAGAATGACTCTGCGGAAGCAGTTGTATTTTTTTTCTCCTAAAGTGAGGCAGAAATAGGATTCGGGTTAGGGAAAACTAGTGCACAGTGGCTCTTGAACTGTAAGAAAAAAAAGAGTGTTCCTGGAAGTGCCTTGTATGAGCTACGTTGCCTTCGTGCACACGAATGTCAAATGTTTGTTGAAGGCCAATTTTTTTTTTTCATTTGAATATTCTACTTTTTTAACATTTTTATTTTCTTTAATGATTTTGTTGGGTCAGAAAGATTATAGACTTCAGAAAATACTCAGGTAACTGTTTCCTTCAATGGCAAGAGAAAAATGCACACCAGGATTTTCCCTTTTTATGAAACATTGTTTGGGTTTAGCCTTTGTTATCTAAGAATTAAAATTATGTTGCGGTGCGTCATGTATTATGAAATGGCCATCTATCTAGGAGTACAGATTGTCCCTTGTTCTTCTTAACATTTAAAATGTAATTGGTTTCTTTGAATGTTATCTTCTGCCTCTGTGCATCGAACATACTCAGAACCTTTTGTGAACTAGCTGTTCCTTTTCCCACCTCTTACAGGTGTGATTAAATTATTATTCTCTAAACCATTTGTGTGGTCTACTCAACCATTAAATACCTTTTCTGTCTCTTACATGTCAATACTTTGGTTCTGAAAAGATCTCCAGCAGATGTAAGAATAATATTTGGCTTAATCTTCTCTTTACTAGTGATACTAACAGCTTTTGGCAGATAGTAGACTGTGGAAAGTTGTGTAATTGCACAAGTGTTTGCTTTCCTTCATATCTTATGTTAAATGTACAGAACACAGAGGGAAATGCATGTTCTTTGAGTGAGCAGTTATGTCTCATTTAAAATGACAAGTTCAGCTGTATTACATGTGGCTACAACTGCTCTTTGCTTATGAAACTCCAGATGACACTTTGAGGTTAACTTCATTGCAAGAACTTTAACAGAAGGTGACAAAAGAGGAAAAAAAAGGATAGTGAAAGACCAACTGAATGACAGTTTCTCTGGGAATCATGCTGTGATACAAAGCTCTAATAAAATTATTCCCTGAACTATTTTATTTATCTGGGCATGGAGAAACTGAACAATTCATAACCAGGTATGAGTCACCACAGCCTACAATTTACTAGGACTTAGAGCAACCATGTCAGAAAAAGGTTTGGGAAAATCTCAAAAGGGAAAGTGATAGAGAAGTTTTAGAAAACTTTCCTCGTAGGAAAGAAAATATATAAATAACGAATGCAATAGGAAACAAGAGAAAGGAAGAAAAAGATTCCTTATTTGTAGAAGCTTAAGCATTACAGAGTGGTATTGCATTGCAGGAGTAGCAAAGCCATCTTGTTATTGTGTTTTCCATTTTCGGTGATTTAGGTAATTTCTAATGGGTTTCATAGGCATTTATGTCATCAAAGATAGATAAGACCTGGAAATCTCTGGTTCTATTCTTACTTACAGGAGTAACTGTATGCCCTCCATCCTGCCCAGCACTGGCTTTTTCCTTCATTTCTTTATGCATTTTGCTGATTCCATCTGTGTCTTCATACAACAGATTTTTCACCTGCATTTCATTTCGTGTATTTTTCCAGACCTAGTTTATTTACCTGACTACACTATTTGACTTTCATATTTTCATTTGTCTTTCATTCCCCCAGCCTTACTACCAGATATCCTAATTAAAATGTATTCAACAACACTTTGTCTCACCTTTACCTCTTCTGTTTTTTTTTTTTTGTAGTCTCTCTGCTGAGTGAGTCTACTTGCTCCTGACTAGTTCCATTTGTTCTCCATCTTCTTTTGTTTGACCCAAATGTTGCAGGTGTTGGTCTGTCTGTTCTCCATCCTTCTCCAGTTCTTTTTCACTCTTTAGGCCCCTTCTTCCAGTCTGCTTCCCAGAAGGATTGATGTTGTTCCTGTTAGATATGAGTTCGGGAGCTTCTTCTGTATGGCTTGAACTTTCAGAGTGAACTCAAGTGGACTCAAGTTCTCTGCCAACCTGCAAAACCTCCTTCTAATGTATAGAATTTCATAAAGGAAGTCTTCAGAATCTTTTAACATTATAAGATACTGCTCTTTCTACTAGCCTTTTTCTCAGGAGTGGATGATTCAGGCCAAGACAAACGTACGGCACAGATGGGCAGAGCTTTTTCACTGGTGTATATTACTGAAAATAGGATTTTCAGCTGAGGCTCTGCTTCAGACTTAATTGAATAATATTCTATGAATGAAAGGGTTTTTTTCTGTCTTTGTGGGTGTATGTTTATTAACTTTTGTACTTTCAATAGATTTTCCTTCAAGTTTGCCATTCTTTTCATCTTTCTTATTATTATTATCATTGAGTTGGCAAGCAGAGATGTGAGAACATTTGACATTTGCAGTGAAGTCTGTCCATAGTTACATTACTCCACTGTGTATAACTTGTATCCCTGTTGGGGTTTCATATTATTCTTCAGAAAATGAACTAAAATTCCAAATAGGAGTTCATATGTATTGTCAATAAATTTTACAAGTAAGAATATTATTTTGATTTACTTGCATTCGAAGTGGATTGAACGAAGGTCATCTTAGGTGATGTGAATAATCTTTCTTAGCATCAGATTAAGAAAGTAAGAAAGAAACTGTAGAGAATCTCTTGGCGGGTCTTGATTTTTCGCAGACATGTTCTCTCTAAGCTGTAATTAAGTTTACGTTGTCAGAAGGCTTCAGTCAACCTCAGGATATTTGTGGGACCTCTGTAACTGTAGATGCTAGATCAGAGTCTCCTAACCAAGAGTATGGGTCTAAGAATTTAGATTCAAAATATTTCCAAAAAGTTGTGCTGATCTGATTCATGTTCCTCAGTCTGTATTATTGCTTTCCTGTCACTTCAATTATTCATTTCATAATTCACTTCAATTATTGCATTCCTGTCACTGATCCATTTGAAATCCAAGAGAGGAAACTTAGTTATCTTAGTTAGCCTTCTGAGGAAGAATTGTACATGGCATGGGAAGAACTCAACACGATACTTGGATTGCTAAGCTTACTATTAAAATTACTCACGTTTTCAAAACAGCGGAACTTCAATTTTTCCAGACATGCAAAAGCTTATTCTGGAGACATCCTTTTATTTGAATTTTAGGATTTTTATGGCACCTTGATTCATAATTGCCATTTTCTTGTTTGGCAAGGTAGCTTTTCTAAAATGGCGTTAGTAATATTTCTAATGCAGGTTTAATCTAGTAAATATACAGGGAGCCATGAATGGAAGTTTTTTGGTGTTCTTTTTTAGTTCTGGAGATCTGATAAGCAGATGAGCAGATAGAACACACTGTAACCTGCTGTGACTTCTCTGAAACAAGGAATTAGTATTGAGTTCAATCCTAGATGCCTTTGTGTATGCAGTTCTGTGCTTTGCACTCCTTTATATCTGATGCTTGTGTTTAGCTCAGGCATTCTGCAGGCTGACTTTCACTCTGCTGCAATGACCTTAACATGGATAATAAAGTTTATTGAAAGTGACTGTTTGACGATTTTTTTCAATCTATTATCAAGCAAGAGGTTGAGGGAATGTGGGATGGAATGCGTGGATCCTGTAGTGGTTCACTATACTTACAGCAATAAATAAATAGTTTTTATAACTTAATTCCCATACTAGAATGCAGGCATGATTAATATAAGTCATTAAATACTTAATCTACAGCTGTGCTTTTTTTTTTTTTTTTTTTTTAATTCTTCATATCCACACACCAATGCAAATCTCTGCGGGAAAAAATAGTTCTTCTTTCTTTCCTCTCCTTTGTTTTTGGTAAAAATATAAAAGTCATTCTAAGCTCATAGAAATGGTTCAGATACCAATAAAACATAATTCCTCAGATTTAATAGTAGTTACATTGTGATAGAAATTCCAGAAAAGGAGATATGTTTTATCCTGTCTACATACTGGATTTTCCTGTTATCTTAGTGTGCCCTTAATGCCATTTTAAGTGGAAAATAAAGAGTTAAAGAAGAAGCATTGTCCATTATATTATTTTCCAACATGGTGGAGTGGTTTTGTAAATCTCTAAAAACGTTTGGTGATGTTTTCCTCTTGTGGAAGAATTTGGGTTTTGGAAAGATGTTAACAGAGAACGGGCAGCATATTTGTATCATTCACCGTTTCATAATTTAATGTTTGTCATTTAGGAGGGTTGATCCATGCAGACCGCAACATCGAAAATGCTGCATTTTTCTTCTTTCAAATGTTTGAACTTTAATAGCAAATGGCTGTATTGGCAGGTCTTAGGAAGATGTCTTAGAATATATTGTTTGATTCAGTGAAGTCTGTCACTCACTGCAGTCCTTACCGACTGTTGTTTTGTGTGGGTTTGTGGTTTTTTTTTTTTGTAGGTACAACACTTGTCTGGGATAGCCATATGAATAAACTCTGTAAGACAGAACATAAAATATATTTGCAGTTATTTATAATAAAAATATTTATTTCAGTATTTGCACTATCAAAGGTACTGAACGGAATTGTCTAGAAAGAAATTCATTACTCACAAAACATTGTATGATCATCTGTTCTTTTTTTTCTTTATCATTTGTTTGAAATTATTTGAACGTAACTAGGGCTACCTGTTTTTTTAATCTATGGTCTTTGATGACTCTTTAGCCATAAAATAACATTTACTTCTGTTTGCACTTTTTTATTAGTGAAATGTCTTCTAAAGCCAACATGAAACTTTCCCTTAGTCGGATTTGTTTTTTATTATTTAAGATAATTTTCTGTGATTTGAGTTGGGCATGGGCAGTTCCATGCTGCTGTTTCTATTCTGAGATTAGATGTTCATAAGAGAAGCGTGCATATTGCCATGTAAATTTGGATTGCAGTTTTGTGTGGTACAGGGAGGCCTAGCTTTCATCGTACTGTACAAACACAGAAGCAAATCTCTGAGTTAATTTTATGTGGTTTGCTACATGGGCAACGCCCTTGGGCATTCTGGTGTACCCAGAGGGAAATAAAAGTTAGATTGCATTTTTTTTTTTTTTTTCCACTTAGGAATAAGCAGGGTTATCCTTTTAAGAGGTCAAAACTGTCACAGTTGCCATGAAATAATGGAAGAAACTGAGCTTCTTCCACGGTGAATCACAGAATCGTAGAATGGCGGGGGTTGAAAAGGACTACAGTAATCATCTGGTTTCAACCCCCTGCTGTGTGCAGGGTCGCCAACCACCAGACCAGGCTGCCCAGAGCCACATCCAGCCTGGCCTTGAATGCTTCCAGGGATGGGGCATCCACAACCCCCTTGGGCAGCCTGTTCCAGTGTGTCACTGTGCCTCTGAAGCGTGTGTGCGTCTGTTCTCTATTTCTGCGGTAAACTTGCTTCAAAATATAATACCATCAAGCAATTAGGGGGGGAAAAAATAAATAATAAAAAATAGTGAGAATGAAGAATTTCTACTTTGCTTCTATTAGATGTTACAGAGCAAAGGGCTACTTGTTCTGGATTTATGTATTTATTTTGATGCCTTGAATCATGATGATGCATGTTCTTTATTCCGTTTTCCCTAATAAACTTGTAATTCTTTTCATTATACGTCGATGTCTAACCTGTCTGGTTTCTGGTGGGGTGCTTGATAGAAGGACTTTAAAAATTCACTTTGTATTCTTGTCTGCTGATGAAGCTCAATTAAATGACTATTCATAAAGCAAATGCAAGAAAGAAGTAAATGTATCCACAGCAAATTTAAAATTTCATAATTATTATTTTGCAGTGTTCGCTCTCTGCAAAATCCCAGCAGTTATCAGAAAATGGATGAAAGAGTGCCCTCTAGAGGCAGAATTCAACTGAATAAAACTCCAAGATACGGAGAAGAAGAATTGGAGAACATAAACGTTATGGCCATATGTAGATGAGTTGGCATTGCTCAAGACTCACATAAATACAAACAAGTAAGTACAGCCTGAAAGTTAAAGAAGCTCCTTTGGGCAGAAAAATCTTTGAGTACTGTGATTTTAAAGAAAGTCATTTTTATAAGTATTGGATCTGAATGTCAAAGCAGACTAGATCTGCATAAAGTACAGCCAGAGGATCGCCTGATAAATTCAAAGCAAGGCTTAATGGAATTGTACCTTGATGCAGAAACCTTTGGCATATGGCATTTAAATAAAAACATTGCCAAGGTATTGAACTGCATGAGTTATGGAATGCTTTGTTATTTGGCAACCTTGAAAAGCAGGTGTGGAAAACGTGTTTGAGTTAACCTGAAACAGGCATTAGCCAGTATTTTATTTTTTGTTTTAATTGATTTTGCAATAAAATAAATTGAACTTTTAGGGGGTGTTGGACTGTAAATCAACTCAAGTCACTTCCATAAACAAGTATAAATATGAGCTGCTATGTTTGAAGCAAGTAAGACGTTTAAAAACAAAGGATTCTGTTTAGATATGTTAGGGTTCAGCACTCAGCATTCTTTTGAAATTTCAGTCTTTTTAATTTTTGTGCTGACGTGCACTTTTTTTTTTTCAGTAAAGTCACAAATGTGTTTATTTTGTTCAGCCTTTAACCAATTTGGCAAGGGAAAAAAGGGAGTTTACAGCTAAAGCCATAAACCTGCTTTCTGTAGCTGAGGACATTTACAGCTTTTGTTTATTTATTTTGATTGGCGAATGGAGGAGCAGGTAAATTTTTAATAAAAGTTGCACAATAACTTTGCCATTTTTCTTGTGCTGTTATGTGTGCTTAACAGTACAGATTTGTGCTTTTCAATTTGAAGAACGGCAGACTATAATCTTGTACTCAATGATGTGAAACAACTTCAAGGTCTTTGCTCTTTAAAACATTTATTTTAAAAGTCCAGCGGCACAGAACATAAGTTTTCAGTCTCCTGAGCACTCTGAACCCAGTCTTTGTTCTTTGTTTTTCATCAGAGTTGTTGCTATATCAAACCAGTGAGAACTCAATGAGATGTGATAATAAATTGCTGATAAAGTGACCGAGAGTGGAAAGTGCCAGAGTATTTGATTTCTTGCAGTCCATTTTACATTAGAAGTGTCATTTGAAGGTCTAAGGGAATATTTTTTTTTTTTCCCACAAGGTGTTCATGTTCTATTTGTTTCCTGTGTGATACCTATTTGTTTTCTATAGTCTATTTGCATTTGCCATGATTTCCCTATGCCAGAGTCAATCAGTGATTATTCTAAAGGTGCCTCTGGCACTCTGCCAGCATTAAACTTACATGTAGGAAGAGTACAGAACAGTCTGTTCTGATAGCTACAGTGGATGATCTTGTTCTTGAGGAACTTCAGGTTTTTGTGTCTGCGTTGTAAGACATTTGTTTTGAAAATCTTTTTGGGCTCATGCTATCTATTGTAATTACAAGTGAGATAACAATGCAGAGTAAATCTTCTCTGCATGCTCTCCTGTGCAACTGCAGCATTTGTACTGATTTAGATCCCTTAGGAGTACAGACATGGGATACTCATGAAGCAGATTTACCTTAAGGTGCGTATTGGCATTTCCCAAAGTGGTTTGTGTCCATTCTTGTGTAATAGGAGAGATGCTGATCAGCTGTGTATTAAGATAGACAGTCACAGCTTAATCGCTTAATCTTACACTTTCTCTGGGGATTGTGAGTTCTATTGCTGAGTGTCAGTGCTGTTTCTACTCTTGCAGGGAAATCAGTATCCTGATTCTGCCAGTCTTAAGGTTGGATTTTTTTTTTTTTTTTTAAGTTCTGTTCAGAGTAGAATTTTGCATGGAATAGTACACAGCTGTAGAGTCTTAAGAGGTTTTGATTCTCTAGTTTTTCTCAAGCTTGCCCTTCGCCTCCTTTGTACGTTAGCTTCTCTGAGGACTGAGTGAACTTTCTACTGCTAAGCGTGTTATCTACACAGGTGATCTATCTGTAGATTTCTGATGAGAAGTCAAATGACAATATGTCAGTTTCTGAGTCCTGGAGAAATTATTCCACGTTACCCTGACAGTGCTAATGGTTTACAAAGCTTTTGGCCTGTAATGGGCTGTTTGCCTTAAACAGCTTTGACAGTTTTGCTGAACTTAACACGTACTCAGCTAAGAGATGATCTTTCTTCGCTACATTACTTGCCATTTGAATAGGTCACATTTTGATGAGACGTGTTTGTTCTGCTGACTGTGAAACCACTGTATAAATCTTTCTTTATGCTTTCATACTTCTTGAAAGTTTCAGTGTATTATTCCAAGAGCAAATATCTAATTATTTGCCGCTGCAAGCCATGTAAGAAAACTTCTCTATATTTCTGAAGTTCCTTGGGGACATCTGCCATGGCAAGCTTACACCCAGAATGAAAAATGGGAAGTGATTTCATTCCATCGTCTTGTTGAATGAGAGTCTGGCTTTGTGAAAAGGCAAAAATAGTGAAGGCAGAGTGCCTTGGGGGGAGGCCTTCACTAACTCTTTTAAGGTTATGCTCTTCTGGCTGAGAAAGTAAAGATCTAGTCAATACATTGGCTTGTTTGTCTTATATCCAGTTCTGGAACAGAGCACTAAATGGAGTTACTGATACCGTATCAAGCTGTAGTGGTACTTCTCTACTTCTCAGACACAAACCTTCTGAGATCTTGCCTTGGAAACTGATTCTTCCTATAATGTTATGTTTTCCATCGCTAAACTTCTAAACTGAGACATTCACTGAGCTTCCAGGATGCAAGATGAAACTACTTAATGGAGGAAACAATCTTCAGAAGGAAAAGCACTGCAGGTTGCGTATTTGTAGGGCTGCAAGGAGCAGGTATTCTTGGTGAGTTTTCCACTGTGGAATGATTGGTGAGTTTCTGCAGGATTTTGAAATCTCTTACCAGGGTCTACAGACAGTGGGCCTTGGTTCTGACAGTAGAGGCCAGCTAAATTACGAGGTGGATTTTACCTAATGTCTGCAATTCTAACATCTGCACCCCTGCTCTAGGATCCCTGAATAGAATTTAAGACCTCTAAATGTTTGTGCAGAGCAAAACAGTGTATGGTTAGGAACTGGTACTGTGAAGTAAAATTTCTCTAATGGTGGATATTAGGCTGACTTTTCAAATGCAGAAAGTTTTTGAGTTTTGCTTGGAGCTGCAGCAAAGTGGTCTGAAGCTGTCCTAATAACACTGAGCTCCAGAGTGATTCAATTTCTGTTTGCCATTTTGAAGGTTATCTTAACTGGATGCCACCATGCTGTGAATTTGTATGATCAGGAATAGCACAGCTTGTACATTCTGCACAAGTAAAGGTGTAATGGAATACTTGAACACTCAAGGAAAGGTTAATGAACAAGGTAATAAAAGAATTCTACAACAAATATATGGAAACTGCTGCCTGAGTTGCTAGATGAGTTCATGAATAGATCTGCCTTCATCTGTCCTCCAGTTGGCAAAACCACTTAGGAATCATAGTTCTTTGTTTTTGAAATGCATGTAAAACTGATATCCAAACTCTTTTATATGCAAGCAGAGCAGCTGAGCATATCAGCCCCATTGTCTGAGCATCTGAACAAGACCCATAAAGTAGCTTATGAATATGAAGCTTACTCTATTCCACTTCTCAGTTGGATCTGAGAGGAGATTGTCTGAAACTGGGCCTTCTGCCATCACTGCTCATGGCTGAAAAACGCTAACAGACATTCTGGTTATTGTTTG
Organism: Alectoris magna; assembly: GCA_030625065.1. Classification (NCBI taxonomy): domain Eukaryota; kingdom Metazoa; phylum Chordata; class Aves; order Galliformes; family Phasianidae; genus Alectoris; species Alectoris magna. The sequence continues at coordinate 11,064,294 of CM060570.1, read as the reverse complement.
TAATTCTTGCCCTTATGCCACGAGTTTGGTGTCAGGTGGAAACCTCCTTACTTCTGTTGGAAACCAGATCTTTCCTGGCTTTGCAGAATTCTATGACAATGCCCCCAGAGCTGATAATGTATCGGGGATAAATTTTGCCAAAAGTTTTTCCCAAACTTTCATTTTCTTTTTTAAATATACTGGATGGATTTAGTTGCAATAATGAAGTACTGTTGCTGGAAGTTAGAGTGGAAGTATCATGCATTTTTTCACGTGGCTCCTGAAGGTTTAATTCTACATGCATAGAGAAGGAATTAGGAATACTAGAGAGAAACCAGAAAAACTGGAAGAGTGTGAGATTTTTTTTTTAGGTGAATAAAGCACCTTCCTTTCCACTTCTATGACATCCCTAATGATCTGATATTTGCTGTATCAAGCCGGTAATCTCCGTGAGCTGATGAGTGTATTATTAACCTGCATGCCCATTTGCAGTTTTGCATCTGTGTCAGCTTTGGTATGTACCTAGTTTTGACAGTGCCAGGTTATATGCTCTGCTCTGTTGGGATGTTTTATTCCATATCTGCCTGGTATTTCAGTAGTTGTTAAAAGTATCTGTAACATTGGTGAGAGACCTTTTGGTTGTTCCTTGATAAATAATTAAAGAAGAGTACTTAAAGTACTGGTATCTTGCTTTTGCTTCATTGAATTATATGGAGAGGACTTTAAATGTAACAAACATTAATTCATAGATGACTCAGCTGGATTTATTATTCAGTTGAATTTTCAGAATTGTCCAGCATGCAAATGGATGAATGAAATATTTCCATTCTGAAAATGATTAGTGCCATTCATGTGTTTGTTTTAATTGCTTCTTTTTCTCGCACTGCTCAATGTTCTTTTGTAACAAAGCTGTCCCACAGATTGCTTTTTCACGTCTCAGATCAGGGAAAGGTGAGACATTCAACAGAGAAATAATACATTTGTTTATTTTTCAGTTTACTGAGTTCATCTACCATCATCTCCAGGAGCATTAAATTTCAGTAAGTGAAAAAGATTGCAAAGAATATTGAGCATAGTAGGGAAAATGTTAGAGCAAAGCAGTCGTAAAATCACTTGTACCACAGCTAATAGGATGCCCTTGGAAGTGTTCTACAAAAAGGCTGTTTTAAGTTCAGTCCAGGTGTGCTACCACAAGTCATGCTGACTGCAGAGTGCTGGCCTATGTAAGCTCTGCAGGCAAATGCTCAAAGTGCAAGGTCAAGCTATAGTTACCTACTGCAGTGATTTGCAGCTACATCCATTGATTTCCTGGTGCACAAATGAGAGATGACATCAGATGAGCTTTGTGCTAGACTTGATTAAATTGGATGCTGCACCAGACAGAAAGGATTACAATGATGTTATAGGTTCTAAGAAAACATGTAGCACAGCTGTACCTCTGTCAGCTGAACCTGACAAAACTGTTCAGTGAGAAAAATCTCTCGTCTGGTGTGCTTTGTTTACACCAAGCTTATGGTTGTTTAAAATATGACTTTGTTGCTGCATATGTTTAGATAGAACAACTTGACTGATGTTATCTTTGAGATTTCAGATCTTACACTGATGCATCTTATTACATGTGTGCAGTACACCAAGGGCACGTTCCTTTCTAGGTACCGTAAACCAGCTACAGTACATGAATCTCTGTGTGTAATATGATAGCATTTTATTCGTATTGGAAGTAATGATTGTGTTATGTATTTCTAGCCCAAAGAGAAATAGCATGACTTCAGGCAACAGAAATTAACAGTATGAAACATTATTGTTTGTGATGTTGTTGATGTTTTAATTGCTGATCATTAATCTGTGTTCTTCAGCTCTATTGTTGGTGGAATTATAATTAGTCCGGTGTGTTTTGCTGAAATGCAGAAAACAATCAGTCTGCCACTAATGATAGGGCATGTGGGACTCCGGAACTGAGTTCAAGTCAGTACTTTTGTTCCACCGTGCATATTTTATTAATACTGATATTTCTGGAGAAAATTGTACTTGTCAGGAAAATAACTAAAACTAAAGAAAACTTTACAGAATTTAAAAGGAAAGGAATCCTTGCATGTTTGATTTCTTTCCAATTTAATACAGTAATTATGTCCTTATGTAGTTAGTATCGTGGTACAGTGGAAGAAGTTGGACATATGGTTCTGGAAATGTAAGAATTGTCATTATAATTAATTATAAACGTGACCTTCATTCTCTTGTATATATTTGTGCCCAGTTAATTAGAAGTATGTACGTTCCTTTTGTTGTTAATTTTTCTTATTCAGAAAAGATCAGATTCATCATGAATTGACACATGATAATGTCTGAGCACGTGTGCATTCATGAAATTTAAAAACTATATATATGTTTCACAATTATGTACGTTATAGATCCAAATCTAGCTCTGCTGATGGACCAAACTTCTTATAAGTTAGAATAATTTCTCTTCCTTTTTCAGACATTTATGTCAGAAAAAATGATGACTTGTAATGCCGGTCAAAAACAAAACATCCCTGTCCTAAAATATCACATTCCCTTGCCTCAATGCAAAAGGTGTTAAGAATTGCACACTAGTTGGACTCTTGCACAGCTTGTACAATATGTCAGATTTTCGTTAGAGGAAGTTTGTAAGGGTCATAAACCAGCTTTTACCATTTGGCCTTGTCTGCAGTAGCAGGGTTTTTCCTGTGTGGGGAAGATGATCCAAGGTATCATGCCCAAGGAATGGCTGTAAACTTCCTAAAACTAAGTTGATGGAAATCCTGGCACCTTATTTCATTTTCTGTCACTTTAGCTGAAATCACCTGGAAATGAGTTTTAAATAAACCAAAAAGAGCCCTTCAGGAACTGTCTCACGGGTGTCCCACCAAGGGTTCTGCATGCTATAACTATATTAGCTTTGACTGTATTTAGGTCACACTGACACATTCCAGTTTTAAAGCATCTATAATCTGATCTGTCCCTGAGGTACTGCCAAATACTACAAAAGTGAGGACTGAATCATCCTCTAATGAGGCAGGGCACAGTTCTCATTTGCCGGAAATCAGCCTGTAAATAATTTATCCTTGCTAAGAATCTGTAATCTTCTGTTTAAAGAATAAACTTATTTCCTAGTTAACACTGATCTGTAAAACTCCATGAGCCTACTTCCTCTCCTGAAGTCTGTGTTCAGGCATAGCACAGAAGTGAATGCATGTTTATTCAGAAATCATTTGGTGCAAGTCTAAAACCAGGTGTTGTTTCCACAGTAATCTCTAAAATCAATGATGACATTCCGGTTGCCAGCAGACAGCTGAATGTCAAGCTCTTAATGACTGAATTTTCAATAAGGCTCCATTTCAGCTCGGTTTCACATGCGATGGTATAACAAAATTACAAAAGTTTCATGACTGAATGAAATACAATTCTCGCTATAGCTGCAGTGATGGGAGACATTTTGCATTTAACGTCATTTCACTTTGACCGTTGTTCTAATTGTGCTAACATTAATGTATGATGCCTAATCTAATTTTAATATCAGTCTAAGAAATAGATGTTTTAAAATCTGGAATGCACTTTCACAACATAATTTAACTTCCAAGCTCTAAGGCATGTTGATGATTACTACCTCATTCTAAATTACTTTGTAGTAACATAGTCTACAGGTCTTTTCCACCCTTGGTGATTCTATATGGGTTGCTCCAAAAGTAATGCCTCCTACTTATTTCCATGGAAACTACAATAGCTACAAAAAGCACAATAACACTTTTTCATAGAGCAAGTTCTCAGCTACAGAGCACTGTTTTTCAACGTAGTCCCCACCATTAACTATGCATTTTCTCCAGTGATGAACAAGAGTTTGCATGCTTCACTCATGAAAATCTGCACCACTGCATGGTCGTCTCCATCAGTGTTCAACAAGCATTGACAAATGTCAATGGGTATGAATTTCTTCACATGGAGGAATTCAACACTGCATCTTTGCTTCAGGTGCACTTCCAAGTCAGATTTCAATTTGCCAGACCATCTCTTTTCTGCTGTGTCCCATAGCAACGAAATGTAATGGAATATTGGTGGGAAGATTCAATCTCTGCTGCCATACCACCAACATCTGCCTCTGACATGATAAGCTAACAAAATAAAGGAGCCATTACTTTTGGAGTAGCCTTCATAAACGTAAGCATCTGTATGACTAGTGGAACATTCCTGACTTTTAAACCTGACCTAAAATAAGACAAGCCTATTCAGTACTCTTATAGAATATCAATTCACTTTAGAAAACAACACAGCTTGGCTTTTCCCTTTTGCCAAGCAGTGAAAGGTTTATAGCTGCAGTAAGATGTGATGAATGAAACCGGTGGATACTTCATAAAATCTTCAAAAGAAAGAGAGGGAAGTCCTGCTACTTAAGAACCAGTTGTGTGATGAGTTTTTGTAATGCTGACAACCCAGCAAAACTCCCAGAAGGCATTTTGTTACAGCCAAAGAATTTTGCATGGGAATTTGTCCAGCCTTATTCTGATGTGTTCTGGTTCAAGGTGCCAAGTGTGACGAAAAGCAGTATTGGCTACTCTGTGGCATGTTTATTAAAACCTGCCCGCAGTTGGTGTAAATCCTTCTGAACTCTAAAGCAGATTGATACTGGATAGCGCTTGAAATGAAAATCAATGTTGAACAAACCTTGACAGCTGTATGACTTCTGCTGGTATTGTTAAGACAGCACTCATCTCATTGTTTCATTCAGTGTTATTATGCTGATTACAGGTCCTGCTGAATGTCTGCGCAACCCAGTCAGTCTTTTCTTCATTGTTGAGTACATTTGTTGCATTTGTGTGAGATTACCCAGGTCCCTGAGCAATGAACAGTGGCATTTCTTGGCAGAATGTGCCATTACTTGTAATGGGATGCACTACAAAGCGTTGTGCCACACTGCACCCAACTGTGCTCTAAATCTGTGTAAGTCCTTTCACTTTTATTTCTTTACTTTTTTTACACCTTATCTTGGAAGCATTAAATGCAAACAGCTTTTTGGCTTGCCTGCCTGCCTGAAGGTGAAAGTAAAACAATTCTGATGCCAAAATGGCTAAATAATCAGAAAGAGAAACTCCCTGAATGGAGAAAAGGTGGGAGGATAAGCAGGAAAATGAGCAAAGGAAAAGAGGAAAGTAGAGCACTGAAGAGAAAAAATATTTCTTGATTACTCTATGAACTTTCTCTTGCAAGTCTTGGATCTCATCCTAATTAAAGTAACTGGCATGTAGCAGTATGATGTAGATGGAATTCAGACACATTCTGTACTGGGCAAAGAGGGCTTGAATTTACATTTGTTAGTTAACTTGCAAAAGATGCTTGGTGTTTTTGTGGGTGTTTTCTTTTTGTTTGTTGGTTTTTTTTTTTTTTTTTTTTTTTTGTCTTTCATTGTTTGCAAAAGGAAAAGTGGGATTAAATGACTGCTAAGAAAGAGGAGGACATGGAAATGCAGATCTCTGTACACTTCTTTAAACATAACTTCTTGACACTTACGTTCACCTTGCATTAGAAAGGAATGTGAGCCTCGGCAGAAATGTCCCTATCAAATCCTCAGAATGTTTTAGAGATTGTGTTTAAGGGAGATTCTTTATGATTTAGAAGCAGACAAGACCTATAGTCATCAGGAACTAATCTTTATGCTTTTGAAGTTACTGGTGTGATACTTGGTGAAAGGCTGACCTCTTCCTCTGCTCTTCTTTCTACTCAGTGAATTCTCATCAACTTTTGGGTTTGCAAGGTGAAAACACTGTGAAGGGAAATGGGTTTTCAAGAGAGAATTTAGCTTCCAGTTCTGTAGAAAAAGGAGCATGTGGTAACTCTTGTAAAGACCTTAGAGCATATGGCTTAATCAAATGGATCATGAAGGCCAAGTGCTTTCTCATTGGTTCTGTATAGATCACAGCTCTCTATGTCTGATCTTCTGGGTCTGGAGACTCTGTTCATTCATCCTTTGATTTTTTGAGAAAAGCCAAGATTAGTTCTGAAATCAGATGAAATCAGAGATTACTACTTGGACCCTGATTCTAAGTGGGATCTTTGAGACAGGTCTGCAAGTCTTCATATGCGGGCTCCAGGTTGAGAACTATAAAGATAGAACAAATCTCACTGATTTCGAAATGAACTGACTCCTATCCACATCTGAGTATCAGAACGCTCCTGTAAAGATGGATTATAAAGAAGAGAGATTAGCTGCCTTAGAAATTTGTTTCCATATCTGTAAAGCTGGAATAGTGATAGGTACTGCCTTCAGTCTTTTTGTGGGGAAAAAAAATCCAGCTTCTTGAGGCCATAGGGTCATTATTATCTCTCAGGAACACAAGTCTCTCTTCACAATAGAGGAAAAAAAAATGAGGAGTTATAAGAATAAATGGAATTCTTATTCAGAATGCTACGTACACTCTCAGGGCTTATAGTTCCCTAATTCTCTTGTTCACAGTCTGAGGATCACAGTGAGTGAGACACGCAAGACCATTAGGTAGGATGGAAAGCCTTGACTTTCCCTGAGAGGAGAAAAAATCTTAGTTCTCCTGACTACTTTAGGTGTTAGTGTGTTTCAATGACACGTGCAATTAGCACACAATCTGTGGTTTGTCAGAGTATGCAAAAACTGCTCTGCGGTAATAGCTTCAATGCCTTGTGGGTATTTGGGTGGGTGTCATTGAAATGCCACTGATTAATGGGCTGCAGTGTCTTTGAGTCTGTGTTATGCAACGTGGTCTTGAGTTTTGAGGTCTGAATTTTCTTTATTTACCAGTGGAAGAGCTCAGTGCCTCAAAGAGTGGCTGTTGTTCAGCATGTTGTTGTTTAGGGCTGTCTGTGTTCTGGTAACAAGTGTCTGTCTTCTGTACATTGGTATTTCTGTCTATGCTGGTGTGGTACTTCAGTCCCACAAGTTTTCTCTCAGTGATTGCTGCAGTCTGCCTTGATAGGTTGAAGAAGGATAGCAGACTGTTAATTGAAGAGGAAGGCGTTAGAAAGCTTTCCCATGCCCTCAGTATTTTCTGGCTTATCTTCAGTTCCTGTGGTAAGGTTTTAATATTCCGGGGCAAACATTTTTAGGTCATCTCTTCCCACAGGTTAAAAAGAAAAACTGTGATCAAAAACACTGGTGAGTTTCCTGGTAAAAGAGGATTGTTATCTCACGGACGACAATATCACTTCCTTTCTTTTGTAGAGGTAGCCACAGCTGGGAGAACACAATGAATTCTTTGAAAGGACAAATAATTTTAATGTGGTTATGCTACTTCATTTCATCACGTCACCTGAGCAGAGGGTGAAATCCAAGGAACTGCACCATTGTCTTCTTCCCTTGCCAGCCCTTCTGTCTTTGCAAGCAAACTTTAGATTTCTCTTCTTGCAGTGAGTCTTTCTCAGTCTATCTTTCTCTGAACCTGTTGCGAGACCAAGGGTGGGGGGTCACAGGATAGGAGAGAAGTGACAGTGCAAGCTTGGCAGCATAGAATCGCAGAATCACTAAGATTGGAAAAGACCTCTAAGGTTATCTAGTACAGCTGTCAACCCATCACCACCATGCCAACTAAACCATGTTCCAAGTGCCACGTCTACACATTTCTTGAAACTGCCAGGGATGGTGACTCCACCACCTTCCTGGGAAGTTTTTCCTGATGTCCAACCTGAATCACCCCTGGTGCAAACTAAGGCCATTGCCTCTCATCCAAGGAGAAGAGACTGACCCCAGCTCGCTACATCCTCCATTCAGATTGGAGGTTTAGTTATTTCATATTCAGGTTTAGGTTTTATATTTCATATATTCAGGTTTAGTTATTTCATACATCTGACTATTGGAAATGGAGGTAAGCCTAAACTTAATGTGAATCAGTGGGACAAAGACTCAGGTGTATTTTTTTTTTTAAGTGTTTTTCTGGGATGGACCTGTATATGTAACTGAAGTTTTTCTTCTGGTCATGTTGCTCAAATTTCTGTAATTACCTTAAAGGCATCCTGTGTTGGCACTGAAGATTGTTATTTTGTTTTAAGAAGCTTAAACTGAGTTAAATGGAAGTAACTCAAATGCTCCATGATACTTACAGAGAGTGGTTACTGGCTCATTCATGATATGTTACCACTGAGTTCTTCTGCTTCTGCATCTGAAGGTTTGAGCAAAGCCATGCTGTTTAAAAGACACAATTTCTTTTTATGTGCAAAGTGACTATGCAGAGTTTTGTAGGTTTTTTTTTTCTTTTTTAAGTATGCTGTCTTTATGGTGCTTAGAACGAGTTCTGAATATGAGCAGGAAAATAGGAGATGAACAGATAGTGCTCTCTGTGCTTTGAGCTGCATTTCCTGTCATCCTTTTGCATGTCTGACAGATCTGATATTTTATGGGGGAAAAGTCATAATTTTTTTTTTTTTTTTAGGTTAGGAAAATAAGTCCAATGAATCCTACTAAAAGGCAGTCTCATGCTGTTGTCATTAATGGCCTCCCCTGAGAAACTGGCAAATTGATAAATTAAGCTTTCCGCCTGTGACAGCCTTTCATACACTCAAAATGTAGTCCTACTTTAGTCTTCAGCAGCATTAAATCAATCTACTATAGAAATACTTTTGCCTTACTGCCTAGATATAAAATAGGTCTAGAAACCTGGTGCATTAGTTCAAGCTGTGAGTCAATCTTTTGGAAATCAGAAGTGGTTTAAATTTTGTATTTATGTTGCGATGCATCCCTAATTGAGATATCCATACTGCTTCAAGGCTCTGTTCTTGAAAACCAATTAATATACATCACACTGGAACACAGTCTTTTTATTAAGAGTCAATTAAGGAAGATATAATGAGGCCAAACTAGGTGAAGCTTTTAGTGTGTTATGCATAGTAGATCTTGAAAGATAGATGCAAAGTTAAATTTGACTTTGAACTTGCTTTCATCTAGTAGTGAGAAAAATTCTATATGTGCCTGTTCTAACAAGGAGTTAATAATAATAATAATAAAAATCTAATCAAGCTGAAACATCCTTCTATAAGAGATGTATTTTAGTTATGTCCCATGTGGACACGGGGAAGTGATATTTTTCTTTCAAACTTTTTTTTTTTAAAGGCTGATAGGTTTTTTTTCCTTGACTGTTACTGGATGCTACTAAATTATTTTTCTGTTACCTTGGGCATTAATTTAGCCAAATTGTCTTTATAAATGCCTGAAGACAATACAGTTTCTTAGGACTGAAGTGCTATGTTGCTTTAAAAATGCAGAAAATTAAACTTTGAAGACCTATGGTATTGTTTATTACTATATCTTGTGGTAACTGCAAAGTTGAGGTGATCCTACAGAACTGAAAATCTATTTTGTGTGAGGATAACAGTAGCTGCCAGTACTGGCTAGTCCTAGTAGGCTAGGAAAACTTGTTACATTTGGGTAAGCTTTTATTAAAAAAAACCCAGAGTTTAAGAGACAGCTTTTAAGTTGAAAGTAGTGCAATTGCTTATGATGTCATTGAAGATTTTAGACAAAATGTGGCTGAAAAAAACACAGGTTTGTATATTATAATCTGTTTTACAGTGTATATATTACCAGTGCCAGCTGTAGTTAAGAAGAAACAGAAAGATGATGAGAAACTTTTTAAAAAAAAAAAAAACAAAAAGTGTGTAAGGAATATTGCATAGGACAATCTTTCAGAAAAGAATCCTAAATGATATAATTGTTGTGGACTCACTGAATCTGACAGTGTCTTTGTTTATAAATAAAGGGCTCATTTGTTCAGCTCTTTAAAGGCTGTTTTTCATATTTATAAAGGAAAATAACTTTGTGTCAAATTTTAAAAGATAAATGTGATCCTTTTTTGGAATTGAGTTAGAATATTTGTTCCCCACTGCTGTTGCTAAGTGCTATTATTTTCATAACAAAATCTAAAGAAATTGCCAGAATGCCTTAGTTTTTATTGATAAATACAATACATGAAAACAGTAACTCATCACCAGAATAAGACTGTGACAAGTGGTATTGCCAGAGAAATTGCAGTATTCAGATAAATCATTTATTTTAGTATGCATGTGGTTCTCAGAATTTGTCTTAGCTAAGGCTTGGCCCTTGTTACTAATGTGGAATGACAATTCTAGTCACATATTGAAATATTTGCAGCATCCAGTTGCCAACAAGAAAGCATGGAAAACCAGCCACATTCTAGCCCCCTAGTCTTCATAGCTTAATTGCTAGCGTATTTCAGTAACTGAAAACAGGATCTTAAGTCTTGTCATTAAATAAACTTCCAGTTCTCAAGAACGACCATTCATTTATTGGATTTAGCTAGACTATCGTCTAAAAGAGGTCACTGGGCCCTCATCCAGCAAGACATTAATTACTTTAAACACAAATGACTGATTCTAATCACAGCCTTAAGTGTTTTGTTTGACTGGGGGATCTACTGATTGCTTTTTGGCACTCATCTCATTCTTTATAAGAAGTTATTCAAGAAATTAGAAGCCTTAGTTCACTTCCTTGTTCAGAGAACAATACCACATATATGGTTCTGCTGATAGAATGCAAGCCTCAGTGAGACCTTTTTAATACTGAAGAAAACAGCACTGTGCATGATTTCTGTTGGTTAGTGCTTGGTTCAAAGATCCTTACGGTTCCAGCAGCTTGGCCTGACCCCAACCATCATCCCACCAAGAACAGGATATAGTCATTTAGAGCTCTTATTTTCAAATTCAGTGCAGCAATTACTTTTCGCCTTTGAGGCTTCCTGTTGTCTGTGGATGGCAACCCGTTCTTCTCAAGCGGCAGCTGTTGATTGTTTGATAACTGAGCTCAGGAAGCCATTTTTGAGGCAATGAATGGCTCCTTAAAGATAAAATAATAATAGCAAATGCGGACTGTGTTCTCTAAGAGAGAATGCTATCCCACCTCAGCCATGTTCCTGATTGGTTTGGGGAGGACATAGTGGTGAGTTACCTAAGCTCACACAGAGATCTTCAGAGAGTTAGGGAGCCATCTCTGGAGTAACAGGAAATGCCATGTGACCTTCCCTCTATTCCAAAGCTCACCATGAAGTTGGAATAGCAGGTTTCTTCCATCCCCTGAGCTCCAGTCATCTTTTACCCTGATCATCATTGCCATAATGGCTCCTTTTCTGATTGTAGGAGGCATTGAAGCAGTTGCTATACATGTGAAAGTCTGCTTGGCTTCCTTTTCTGATGTTTCCTGTTTGCCTTCCTTTTGAACAGCTTTAGTTAATTATCTAAATTACCCATGTGAATCAGATTGGAGAATTTGAGAATCTTTCCATACAGTAGAATGTCCAGGTATGTTTTCCAATTGGAACAGTTTTTCTCAAAGAAACATTTTTAAAAAATCTTGGTCCACCTCATGGGTCTTATTTTCAAGAATTCAACTAAATACAAGGAATAACACGGAGTTTACACTATTATTTTTTTCCTTCCTTTCATTCCTTGTAAGGCAGAGTGTTGGGGTTCCTCAGCTGCTGTGAGCATGTTGCCCCTTTGTTACCTTCTCTGCAGTCTAGCATTTCCTTCTGCACAGATGCATGAAAGGAAGCTATTGGTAGTGATGATTACTCACTGCAGACAGGGTGCAGGACCCTTGTTATAAAGGGAGAGACAAATTGAAGGATTCGGTTTTCCTTGCAGTGTACATTGCTGAAGAAAAGAGAAAAAAGCTCTTTAGGTCTTTTTATGTTTTGGAACAGGGTACAGAAAAAGTACTACAAGAAAAGTAAAGAATATCTTGCATTGGCAGGACGTTAGAATGCTGTGTGTGTGACTGAATGCATCTTTCCTAGTTGAGAGAATCAAACACAATGTTGTCATCAAGTTTCATTACAAGAAACTGATTTAACACTGTATTTTTTTTTTCTGTTAGAAGTGCACCTCTTGACAGAAATGACTTGTGGCAGTTTTAAAGTTGAACAAGAAATGAAGATAGTTTTTGAACTGTGAAACTGGTATGTCAATTAAAAGGCAGGAGATATGAGATGGATCCCAGAATAGATTTAGAAATGCTGAAGTCACCAACCTCTATTGCAAATTTCCTGATGAGACTGTTTTCTGTTTAGATAGGAAGGATAGTTCCCTCAGATTGCTGAAGAATGATCGTGAAGTTTTCCATGAGGTCACATTTATCTCGTTAAACACATCATTAAAAGGTCTTGGGTGAATCAAGGCTATGGGGATCTGGCTCAGTGGCTCTACTTTCACATCTGAATACGTATGAAACAAACATAGAAGACATCTGAAGTTTTTGTTTTATGTTCTCTTTTTGGAGAACTGGTTGGCAAATGACTCTTCTCTCTCTGAAGATTTTTTTTCTTTAAGTGATAGCATCCTAACTGGAATAAACACTTATTACTGCATTTATTTTTGTGTTTCAATTTGATTTTCATAGATCCGTAAGAATTTCAGTGCTTGCTGGAAGTGTTTTCTTGATCATGGGATGAAGTGTGACCTAAAGAAGCTGTGCTCGCTGACTGCATTTGTGAAATGAGTCAGAACAGCACATTTGGAAGACAATTTGGATAGAGAGCAGGAAGTTATTGGCCTGACAGTGGCTTATGCAGACCTTAATTACAAACTGCAGAGAATGAAAGGTAGAGGATACTGGGACTTTATAATAAAGTTTTATAAATTGTGCATAATCATACCTATCGCCCTCTATTTCAGTCAGCAGATTTGTAATGTTGTAAACTTGTTTTTGGATGGATGACACACATCTTCCTAAGTTGAAAGTTGAAACAGAGAGGTTCTGACTATTTTAGGAAAAACCTTTTCACTTTGAGGACAGTCAAGCACTGAAACAGATTGCTCACAAGGATTGTGCAGTCCTAGATTGTGTGGATCCCTGGAGCTTTGCAAGACCTGCCTGGGAAAACGCCATAACAACCTGGTGTGGGATCGTATTTGATCCTGCTTTGACCAGGAGGGTTGGGCTGTTACTCATCTGACAAGGTGATTTCCAACCTGAGTTATCAAATGAACCCTATTTTTAGTCTGTGCTCATAGTAAAGAACGTTCTTGGCTATGGATGCATTCAAGGCCAGGCTGGATGTGGCTCTGGGCAGCCTGATCTAGTGGTTGGTGACCTTGCCCATAGCAGGAGGTTGAAAGTAGATGATCTTTGAGGTCCTTTTCAACCCAAGCCATTTTATGATACTGTGATGATTCTATGAGTATTTTTTCATTTAAAAGAGAAAAAAAAAAGTAAAAGAAGGAAATCTAGAATCTCGACAATTGAAGTATGATCACCTGACTCTTTATATTGTGAGTCTAGGAAGTGATTTTATTGATTGATTGCTTGAAATATTGTATTCTGCAGTGGTATAGGAGCTGTTGAACAGTGGCCTACAAAATAATTGCTGAAACTGTTCTAGTACTAAGCCAGGGAACTCAAATTAGATACTTCCTCAGTTTAGCATTGTTGGCTTTCTCTTGCTCTTACCTCTCTTTTAAGTAGGTTTTCATGCAATCCTCACTGATTTTTAACAGATTCAATAAAAGTAGCAATAAGTTGGTGTTTGATTCATAAGTGTTGTTTCATATTTTGACTTAGAAGTTTATTTGGAAAGGTTTGCAGGTGAGGTCTAATGCTGTACAGGAGCGGTGGGAAGCATTTAGACTGAAGAGATTACTGCAGCTAAAAATATGTTTTTGTCGTGAGATTTTAGGATATCTACAGAGGACTCCACTAGGTTTAAACTTCCCTGAAGTTGTTCCCACTTGACTGTAGCCAGAATCTCTGCTCTCTGTGGGAAAATTGCCTGGGGGAGGGGAAGGTAAAGAAAAAGAAGTAAGAATAAAAGTAGGTCTAAAAAACATATGTGGGTAACTTTGAGATTTATGAAGAAATGACTTTTTTGGGGGGTGGTTGTGGAGGTGGACTGTAATTGCAGACATTTCAACAATAAATTGCCGTTTAGCTTCTGGATACTAGGCCAGCTGTTCATTCCCACTTCTTTGCATTAAATTGGGTGTTAGAAGGAGGCAGTCAATGTCACAAACCACTCTGGACTCTTATGTAGAAGAAACAACAATGGGAAAATATTTTTTTCTTTTACCCCCTACTCTTCTTCCCTTCATGCTGACTGCTGAGAGGTTTTTAAAAGCCTATTGCCATCATGAGCACATGGTTGGTTTTTACTCTTTATCAGGCACAGAGGAGGCAGGCCAACCTTTTGAAATTTCTCAGCAGTCAGCAAGAATAAAGTGGGCATCCTAGTGGCAGGAGTAATTTTCAGCTTCCTGACAACAATTGGCAGAATGCTGGGAGAAGCTATTAAAAATGAGGTTCGATCACCAAAGTCTGTTTTGGCCTATATTTAATGAGATGTGTCAGCTAGAATTTACAATAAGTGGCTAATTGTTAATAATAGGCCTGTCTAAGACACTCTGTGACTTCAGCAGATCTACACAATAGTGCCTGGTGTGCTTGCTGGGTTTTTCTGTTTTGAGTACCACGAGTTGACTTATTTCTGTAGTGAAGGAACATAATGTGACGGGAACAAAAGGATTGTTAAGTTTATTGAAGTGTGTTTATTACATATTATTGAGCATATCATGGGGGTAAATTACAACGAATAAGTTGTAAATTAACAAGAAGTAATTATTAATAAAATTATTAATAAGTTAATAAAGTTAAAATTGAAGATACAACCTCAAATTAGCAGTAGAATTTCGTCTCAGTTCATGATTGTGCTCAGGAACAAGGCAATAGGTCTGTGGAGACGGACTCTGGTGTTTAAGTGACTTTCTGGCATATTTGCAAAGGTTATTTTGTTACTCTGGACAAGTTACTGCATTGCTCCTTGCTTTGGTTTTATAACCGTGGAAGGGAATTTGCCTAGCGGAAGCGGACAGTACGTGCACACTGCAGTGATTGAGGGATAGTCTTAAGATCTTACAAAATGGGTTTCTGACATAATGGTTTAATATGACCAAATCAAAACCTCGTTTTTTAAAATTTCCGAATACTGAGCTTTTAAAGTCAGCTACATCTGTGAAATTGAACCACACCAAGACTCCAGGAAAGCAGTTAACGTTTTTGTGCCAAAAGATTCGTAGCTTGCTCAAAATGTTAGTCTCGTACTCGAGTTTTGGGCTTCTGAGTGCGTTAGGCCAGTGCTCAATGCCCTGTCAACTCAAGGCACTGTGTGGGTGAAGAGGCACACCAGACCGCAGTACTAAGGCCATCTCCTGAGTGTGCCATATTCTCAAGGAAGTTGCTGCCTGAGATGTCTGGAGCTTCAAATTTGCTTCCAGAAATTATCCACTGTTTTGCTTTCCTTTCCTTCTGCCCTTGTCTACTTTGTTGTAGTTTCCAGGGAGAGGGTGATGTCTTTTATTAAATTAAGTGATGTAGTTGAAGAAAGCAGAGGAACTTGAAGACGTAGTTTGGTTGTTTTTTCTTGTTGTTTGTTTGTTTTCAGATTTGAAACTAACCAGGTCTTGCTTAAATCCCATCAACATCATAGACATATGATAGTCATAAAGAAAAAAATATAAAGAGTTTAGGTGACCTTAAGACCATTTTAGTATGAAGAACAATGTAAGCTTCATCCACTTTAAGGAAAAAAAAAAGTGGTTCTGCTTGGTAATTATTTGAAAATGTATTTTCTTTATACTGCTACTCAGTTATGTGAAATTGTAGCACACTTTTTATAAATTCCTGTGAAGTTGTGGAGGATATCTGGCTAATTTCCCAGTCAGTCATAATTACAATTCTGTGCCTTCAACAATTTTCACAGAACTAATTTAGCCTTCAGTGGCAAGAGATGTTAAACCTAGGTCAACTGACATCCTTCTTGCACAACAGCATGTCTTCAGTTAATTATGTTGCATCTAAATGTATGTTCTGAGTTGTCATACTCAGTAAACTAGATCTAGAAATACTGAAAAGGAAACACATAGTTGATGAAAATGGATGCACAGACTGCCAGCATGCCTTATTTAATAGCTTCTTCTAAATGTGTTAGTGAGGAGTTTCAGCTCTGAGTCTGTTGTCCAACAATGCAGCAGTTGTGTCCTACAAGGAAGATCTTACCAAGCGTTAATAAAGTTAATACTGTTTTTCAGGCAGCTCTACTGACACATGTACCAAACCATTAAAGTGCATCAAATCAGCTTGAGTTAAACTTCTTCTGATATGGGGCTTCTGCTGAATTACATATTCATTTTACCACAGAAGATGGATAATAGTGAGAATGAGAGTTTTTTATTCGTAATTAGTCCTGTACAAGAACAGTTCTATACTATTACGGTGTTATATCATTTAAGTAGCACTACCCTCCAGAAATAGAAGGTAAGGCCATGAATTATTTCTAGGTGATGTATTGTAAAGGAAATTTCAATATAGGTAATACTGTACAGATGGATATGTAGTTCCACAGTAGTACGTCACTCAAAGTAATGTCTCCTATTTATTTTCATATACACTATAAATGATACAAAGAGCACAATAATGCTGTTTGATAGAGCAAATCCTCAGCTGCAAAATGTCATTTCTCAACGTAGCCACTACCATTAGCTATGATTTTTCTCAGGCGAGCCTGCGTGCCACACTTGTAAAAATCTACATGACTGTCTGGAGTGGCTCGTCTTTCACGTCGCTGTCACCGCTACTGAAATGCACCCACTGCCTTGCTGTGTTCACATCCACTGTTTGTTCTCCAGAAACATTCAGCAAGTGCCAGTGAAAGTCAATGGGTTCCATTTTTCCTACATAGAGAAACTGAGTGACATACCTTTGCTTCATCTGCACATCCATGTCAGATGCCATTTTATCAGACTGCCCCTCTGCTGCTGCCATCGGTCACACAGCAACAAAATGTAATGAAATATTGGTGGGAGGAGACCTCTACTGTCGTACCATCCACATCCACCTCTAATGTCATGGGCCAACATAATAAAATAGGCATTACTTTTGTAGCTTCCCTCATGTATCTGAGGACTCGTACTCCAGGCAAATCTCATGCTACTATTTGTTTCTTGTATGAATCCTATTCATACTCATCTTAGTCTGAATGGTGTCTGTATCACCAGCAACACAGCGCTGTATGCTTAAGAGTATCAGATGAACTGGTCTCTCTACTCTTGCTTGTTCTTTAGCACATACATTTACAGCAGTCATCATTGCTTGTTCAGATTTGTACATTAAATCTTTTCATACTGATCAACTCAGTGTGGGCCTGTAAGCCCTGTACAATTTTTGGGTGTATAATTGTGTCACTCATCTCCTTTTCTTCCTGATCAGTTTGCATTCTCGCTGCAGGATAGCTACACAATGCGGGACGTGACTCCAGATCTCTTGTACAGCTAATCCTGTAATTCCACCTTTATATGTGTGCCATCCTCCCTACTCCATTGCCAGCAGCAGTCCTGCTGAAGGCTGTTATCCATTTTAGCTTTTCTCTCCTCAATGTCAGCCAGATAAGAACAGCTGCATCCTGGAGAGTACCTGGAGCAAGCACTGCAAGCCGCCTGATTCAGCAAGTGCATTTTTCTCACCTGCATTATACTTTTTGGAGTATATGGTAATGCCTAAGATGGATGGGATACAGAGGTCTGGGAATTCTCTATCTTTGTCTATCTGCTGTGAAGAGCTGGATGTTTCTTGTCAGTGCTCCAGGTACTCCTGGTGAGAGCCCCAAGCACGGAACTGGCTGCACGCCATAATCCTGTCTGCAAAGAAGGGGAATCTTTAGACAGAAAAGACAGAAAAAGCAAAAATTGTGAAATCTTAGACCCTTGCAAAACCTGAGGTGTTAGGCAGCTCTGCATGGGGTGTTGGTTCTCTGAATATTCCAGGAAGGAAATTCGAGAGACCTGTTATCAGCGAATCTAGAGGTGCCTTCATAGCATAATGTTTTTGACTAGCTGGAATATCATATTCCTGGAACATCATTACTTCGTTATTACTCTGTAAGAAACTTATGTGTAAAGAATTCATTTGGAAAATGGATGATGTAAAGAGGGGTATGTGCTGCTCAGATAAAATTTAGAACTGATTTAGAGCAGAAACCATCTAAGGGGTTTATTCAGGTATTGAAAAGGAGTTCTGGAGATCATTCAGTCCAAACCTCCTTCTAAAGCAGGTTACCTAGAGTGGATTGCACAAGAAAGCGTCTGGGCAGGTTTGGAGGATCCACAACCTTTCTGAGCAGCTTGCTCTGGTGTTCTGCCACTCTCAAAGTAAGGTTTTTCCTCCTGTTCATATGGAACTTCCAATATTCCATCCAGTTTGTGCCCATTTCCCTTTGTTGTGTCACTGGGCTCCACTGGAAAGACCCTGGCCCATCCAGTTCACTCCTGCCCATTAGATATTTATAAGCACTGATAAAATCCCCAGTCTTCTCTTTTCCAGGCTGAAGAGCTACCAGGAATGGATACATAGGGCAAGAAGTGGTGCATGTAAAAGTACTCTACCTGTGTTTCCGATTACATTGCACAGTCAGGTGACCTTCAGTGACTGTTGCAATACATGTAACATTATTTAAAGAATATTTTTGTAATCAACTTTCAGTACCTTTGGATCAAATTAGAAGATTCTGAAAGAAACTAAATCCTAAATTTAAGACTTTCCTCTGCAAAGGATAACCAGCAAAATTTCATTTGTTAAACTGAGGTTAATCTCCAGTGTACTTTTTTTCTTAGGGACCAACATTTATTTTTGTTCTTAGACCTCCAGATTAGATGGTTTTTATTTGTCTGCGTGGCCCTGGCTAGGAGCGTGGACTTCTCTGTAAGCAAATTAGTGTAATGAGAAACTTCAGCTGTGGAATCAACCAGTAAAGAAATAAGTAAATGAAGCATAGAACTGAGGACTTAGGTAAAAACATCTGGGCCAGGTTTTTGACAGAGCCTGTTTTAGGGACTGATAAGCCTAATCAGCTATTTTCCACTGGAGTTTATGTCTGTCAGTGTTTGTCCACTTCCTCCTGTAACAAAATATCTGCATTTCAGCTCAATTTTTTTTTTTTTTTTTTTTTTTTGCCTGTTTTTAAAGGCAATTCTTGGGGCTTTCATTGTTTTTCTAGAGAATTAATGGGTGATGAGATCCACTTGATACTCAGTGGAGCACGTTCAGTCATTCATGTTTTCCTATCTAGCACAGAAACAAAGTGGTCCAAGGTGTGTGTAGTGAACAACATGGGCAATGTTGGTGGTAGGTGGATGGTTAGACTAGACTATCTTAGTGGTCTTTTCCCACCTTAATGATTCTAAGGCAGTCTATTAATATAGAAGAGATGAGGAGACAGAAATGTTTCCTAGCAGGAGCACATTTCTATCGTTGCTTTCTTTAGTGTTCTGTGGAATTTTGCATATAAAGGCAATCAAATCGAACCCATGTATTTTTTTGCATGTACTGTATTAATAAATAGTAAGGAAGGAAATGAGCTAGAGGAGATGCTGCTGAGGTTCTGAGCTGTTGAGTCAGGATTTCTGCATAGATCATTTGCTGCTAGTTTGTTCTGTGATGGAGATTTTTACAGAACTTTGAAAGTTATCAGTGGTTGAGCTGCTTTAAGTAACCTTGGTGAAATGTGATACATTTTTTGAAGTGTAGGTGTTTCATATCACATTATATGTTATTCTGTTATTGTTGTAGGCTTCTTGTTCTCTCCCATTTAAAACAGCCACCTCTAACTCTGTGTGGTAGAAGATATGCCTGGTCCTTTGAGTCATGATACCACAATGAATCTGTTTCTTACATTACAGAGATATGTAAATTCATTTCTTTTTCTGCTCATGATCTTTATTTTATGCTTAACTGTCACTCTGTTGTCACTCTAAATATCTTAGCCTTCTGCATGCAAAGCTAACACTACCTCTGATAAGATTTTTGGCTATAAAATATTTTCTGTTCGCACAATTGGAGCTGTCAGCTTTAGGCAAAGTTCTGAGTGAGGGGCTGTGCAGTGTTGTACGGAGGTGTCACCAACCCTTTATCCTGAGGGGTTTTCTGGCTAGCAGGGACTGAGAGCCACACTTTGATGGGAGCACGGGTCCATGTGTCAGGCTTTTCTTGATTTTATTTGTTGAGACATCTCCAAGGGCGCTATCTGGAAATGGTCAATGCGCTGGAGGGGAGAAAAAAAGATGGGCAAGATGTTCAGACATGCTGAGCCGCTCCCACCCTGTGGTATCCATAGGAATAGCTGAGGTACTGTACAATTGATTTTAAAGCAGTATTCAGAATAGGAAGTTCTGTGGTAGATAAATACATAGCTGTGACAGCCTGAGTAATAAACGTCTATAGGGAAGAGAAAAGGAAATCGTGTATTTTTGGAAGATCATACCAACTACATAAATGTTTCAGAGATAACTGCAGATATATTATATATATAATGTTTTAAATACACTTGACTTTGCTCCTTTGAAGCCTTATAAGTAGCCAATTTAATTAATTGAGCTTGATCTCACAGATTTCACTATGAACAAATTCTCTTCATCTAAAAGGTCAAGAGTAGTGTCTCAGTATATATTAGCAACAATTCTCTTATGTATAATTTAATTACTCACATTTAAGTAGATGTTGTTTGAAATTAGTAGATACTATTTGTTACTATCCACAGGTGACCACTGTGCCTTACCACATTCAGAGCTATTTATTATTTAACAAAATATAAAACCATAAAGTAACCTATTAAATATCTCTGCACTCCAATGTTTAAATATTTGATTACTGAAGAAGTCCAGTGCTTTTTTTAAAGTCTCACAGATGAACAAAAGAAAGTTAAAAGGTCTACCTTCTCCTCCAGAGATGCTCCTAGCACTCATTAGCACTGATATGAAGGATATGTGAACACTGACTTGAATGTCCCCATCTCCCTGATAAGAGGAAATATTACACAGAATGTTGCTGACTCTGATCTTTGCTCCTCCCCAGAAACTTTGTGTTTGAATTTTGTTTTCACCTGAGGAAGCCTGGTCTATTAGCTAATCCCAGTTTAGCCTTTCCAAGATCTTTTACAAATCTACTATGTGAAGTGTCTTCTGGAAAATGAAACACTAAGTTCTAAAAGTGCGTTGCAAAAACTGACTCAAGCTCGCTCAAGTTCCACTGCAATCTCAATTTTGATGTACCTAATATTATACAGTAATCCAGGAAAGCCAGAACACTTTTATTTACTGATATTTCTTTGTTTTCTCCATCCTCCTTTTCTTCTACGTGTGCTGACTGCAAGCCTGCTGTCATTCATGTTCTGTCTATTGCAATGTATTTTTTAGATAATCTGGAATGTTCACAACAGGGCCATACATCACTTTTCACATCATCTGAAAATGAAGGATGTCTAAGAGGGTTTGTTTCTCCGTGAAAGAGCTGGGAGGAATGCTTCCTTTTTTCAAGAAGTGTGATTGGTACAGAGAAAATACATGAAAAATGATGAAAAATTTATTTGACATATGATCATGGTCATAATGTGCAATTTTGTGTACAGATTTTCTCTGCAGGTGCAATTGTAGACCATCAAAGCCAGTGTTTAAATAGTCTAACTCTCTGTATAAGCAGGAGAGAGCTGCATTTTGAATGAAGTTTGAAGTAGGATTTAAGCCATGCTCTCCCATTACTTTTTCAGACACGTCTCCCCTGAAAAACACCCAGAAGTGTTTTTTAGTTCCCATTTTGTAATTAAACTAATTTTATTTCTCGAAGTGGTGACGGGCAATAGGTAACTTTACAGTACAGGTCACATGGATTGAGCCTAGAGAGATGGAAAGGGGAAGAACTCGGAGGAAATATTTGGGAGCAGAGATGATCAGTCTTAATAGATATATGGTAATGTGTACAAAAGTAGTACAAAAGTGAAATAGGCTGCTGCGTATCTTTATTTGCCCATATTCTCTTTGTTAATCTTCTCATGCAATAACTGAATAAGATAAACTATATTGCAAATTAATAAAGCAACAGGTAGGGAAAGCAAAATGAATATGCGTGTACTAGAAAGGAAATGAAGGACTATGTGATGCTGAGATATAGTGAATGTTAATTAATCCTATCTAATGTCTATTTTGTGGAGTATGTAACAAGCATCATGAAGTTTTCTGATTACCTGGTATTGCCTTGTACGTATATTTTTGCTGCTAGTCTTCGATTTCATTTACTCAGCTAAGAAGTACAAATTCTTTTTCATAATTGGAGTGGATTGCATTAACATTGTGGGTGGAAAGTGAGTTAGTATACAACAGAATTACTTCAAGATGCATAATGTCATTGTCTGTTTTTCTTCTGTCACAAGGACTCTATTACGGAAATGACCACGTATAAGGGCTGCTCTGAAAGTAATGCGTCCTATTTTATGATATTAACCTACAGTGTCAGAGGCAGATGTTCATGGTATGGCAGTAGAGGTTGAACCTTCCCACCAGAATTCCATTATGTGTTGTTGCTGTGTGACAGATGGTAGCATAGGGGCAATCTGACGTATTGGTGTCTGACATGGATATAAGGAAGCGAAGGCGTGTCGCTGAATTCCACCATGTGGAAAAAAGATGTTTGGTCCTTTTAGAAGTTATGCAGTTAAGCAGTATTGTAAGAGTAGATCTTTGTTATCTGTTTTGTAACTTCCAAGACATTTCTGAAATTTTGCTTTAGTAACTGACACTCTGGAGTTCACTGTGTCTGCTGTTTCTTCTGGCTGAATTGTTGGTTTTCAGTTAATGGTGACTGAGTCCAAAAATTAAAATCTTGTGTTGTTTAGAACACAAGAATGGCTACATTTGCCATTGTAGCAGGAGCTGTGTTATCAAGCTACAGATGAGTTAATGAGTGAGTTTAATAAGCAGATGGGTGGGGGAGTGGTTGTACAAGCAGCAAAGAGAGCCCTGAGGAAGATGGATGCTGGAATGACTGTGCCTGACCGGATTGCTAGTATGGTGTGGGATAGAATAATTTATCAGCATGGAAGCTTTTTTGGATATTTTATTGAAATCTTACACTTGGTTTTCATGTTGTAATAAGGTTAATTTGGGGATCTATTTAGAAAGCTATGGTAAAATATTTTTAAAACTAGAACATTTCTCAGTGGAAAGACCAAGCTTAGAGACTGAGCAAGTCTTAAAATTGAAACAATGCATCTAATCTTAATAGAACTTTATTGTCCAGAGAATTTTAGTAGAACAGATTTTAATAAGGAATTCTGCAGAAGAGAATAGGGACAGAGAATTCTTATTTTCTCTTGAAAGAGGAATCAAAATGTAGGACTTTGGACCCGCAAGAAAGTACCTCCTTTCTTTTAAGTAATGTCCTCTACCTGAAATTGATGTGCATGACTATTTCATGTATACAGCCATGTAACTAAGAAATGAGTGTGGTTTTGAAGTATGATCTTTGTTTTATGTTGGGTGGTAAAAGCTTTTAATTGTTCTGCCTATCCTCACATTGGATCTCAGAAAATGGTAGTAAAAGTCTAATACTAAGGAGTCATCAATTGGAGATAATCTACTCTTCAGATACAAACAGTCTCTATAAATGATTTCTCCTTGATAATTTTAATAATTACTTTCTTCCCCCATGGGGAGAAAACGTCACTAATGCAGGTAAAGTACTTGGTAGGGTTCCATAATAGTCTGTAGAAAGTGTTAAGAGAATTGCCAATGAAAAAAAAAAGTAGATTATTAAAAGGTACTTACTGAAGTGTGATTCTTCTTGAGGCACTTGCAAGCAGCTCAGTCTAGCTTCTTGCTGAGGTGGGAGGAAGCCGGCTATTTCTAACTCGTAGATATTTGAAAGTAAGCACGTTCCCTGGAAGAAGTACAAGGAAAATTTTTCTCTTTTATTTGCAGAAAAATATGGTGTTTATGTTGTTTGTTTGTTTTACCTTTCTTTCTCTCTTTCTCTTTTCCCTCCTGGGAGGAAAGAAGGAACAGTGCAGGTGAAAATAAAAGTCAGCCATGTCTTTCAGTAGCATCATGGGTTTATGCTGAGGAAAAAATGTAAAATCTTAATTCATAGCAATTATTTAAACTAATAAGACAAATTATACATCAAGACTAAGGGAATTTCTACTGAAGTATTCATAACTTCCAAGCTTTTTGGATTGATGTCACCTTGTAACTTCCTTGGCCACCATAGGGTGACGGAGCAAATCATGGAAAATAAGTGTGTATCTGTCACATATGTATATGTGACAAACCTTTCCAGGCAGAGAAGGGGCTTTCATCTATCCAAAGGCATGTGATTTTAAAAGCCAGAGAAGTACTTTGACTATCAGAACTCCACATTTGTTTTGGTTTGTAGCTTGCAGTTGCAAGTAAAATGTAAAGAAGAGCTTTCCTCTTAATACTGCTGCCCTGTCTCCTTCTCAAGCAAATAGGCTTGTTAAGAACAACGCTTCTACAACGATATGCATTAACTCTAGAACATAATGTATTTGAGGCTTTAGATAATGAAATACTGGCTTGGATTCCTTGAGCAAGTTTTTAATTCCCTATTGTAGCAAAATGCACTGTTACTTCTCATCTGCTTTCTCCATAATTCAGTACTGGACAATCCTTTTATTAAACTTATGCTGTTGTATGGCACCAAGTATTTTTTTGTTGTTGTTGTTTACTTGACAGGTTCATGAGATTGTCCTGAGTAAGTCCAGCATGGTAGAGCAGGATATAGTTCTGACAGACTGAAACTGGCACTTTCAGCCTCCCATAGAGGGAATTATCCTAAAAACCATGGCTTTTAGTGAAAAATAAGTTTTATTTCTTTAAGACTGAGGGACAACTTCTCTCAGACTATGTAAAACAAATACTGAGGAATTCATATTCTGCTGTGGAGAAAATTCACATTTCATGTGAATGGATGCTTAGAATCACAGGGATTAAAAATTCAGGATACCATCGCTGTAAACTGTAATTTGGAGAGCTGTGAGCTGTGTTTTGTAATCAGTGAAATTACAGGCACACAATTGCTGTTTTCTTTATTAAGCTCATATTTCAATGTACTGCTGCAAATCCATCTCGCTCTCCAAATACTGTCAAGAACTCATCCAACCCATCAACACTCATCAGAGCATTATTCTAACTCAGTACTCTCAGGGTTCTACGTCAAGTTTGTTTAAAATGACATGAGGACAAGAGACGTGTTGGGTAAGGTTATATGTTGCAAGGGTGTGGTTAGGTAGTCTATACTCTTCTGGTATGGCAAGTGAATATCATCAATGGAAAAGTCACAGAAAAATATGGTATAGAAATTACTACAGTGTCCAGTGGTTATTAACTTAAACTAGCGTAGCAGAATGTGCTAGTACAGTTACTTTCAACTAGGCTACAGATATACATCTTTGTCCAAAGTAGTTGAGTACATTTCTGTACTCAATTACATGTCTTCATGGCACAGGTGAGGAAAGAGCTTTAATCTTCTGAAATCAGTACCGGCTTCATTGGCTCAAACCTTTTGTTGTGCACTCAACAACATATTGGACAAAAACGTTATTGCATCCAACCAATCATCAGTCCTCTGCTGCCTTTTGAAAACTGCCTGCTAATCTTTGTGTGGTTGTGCTCCATAATCCACCAAAGTAAATTTAGCAACTTCTGACACTTTAAGCAGTTGGAATAAACCAGCAGACTTAACCTGAAGTAAATTAGAAAGCTGTTGTTCATCTACCAACGGGAGATAATGCCTTTTAGCAGTTCCAGATATATCTGAAAGAACATTTCTTTTCACATCCTGAGGAATTGCATTCCTAATAGACATTCTCCTGTAAGAAGATTTGCATAGACCAAACCTTAATGTTCAGCAGAAAGTATTCTTCGGACTTCTTGCAGAGGTATGTCTCTGCAGGCATTGCTGAAGGTGATCTGAGGGAGCAGAGGAAGATCGGTGAGGGTTTGTGAACACTGTCACAAGCAATCCTTTGCTATTGGTCCAAGATGAGGCCTGACACTTCTGCAAACGTGTTTTACTATGTGCTGAGTTGAGCAACCGGTAAACAAGGCACTTAAGATTAATGAATGCTTTTAAATACTTAGTGGTTTATATCCTCTGGAAAGACTGCAAGGCCTGCCGTAGTCTGCTTCAGGATGCCTGGTGTATGCAACATTTGTAGTATTTCCTAAGAGTAATGCACATGGACAGTTTGGACGGATGTTGCTTTTTACCTAGTGCCTGTGTGATTTAATTTGGTTAGCTGCCATCTTCTTAAAATGCTTTTGAAATCCTGATCTACAGGAGTCAGTGTTTTCAATATCTTCCACATACATTAGTCACTAAATTGGTACTTCAAATTTCCAAATGGAAACTTCCTTTCGTATGGAAACTAAATTAGGGGTTGAGGCCCAGGAACATGCCATTTCTGTTTATGTACAGCTCTCCCACCTGAGAAATACTAATGTTCACAAGAATATCTTGGAAGTGCCATGTACTGCACCATCTGGGAGAATGGTTAATTGGAGACTGAATCGGCAGTGAATTCTTTGGCTATCACTCTTCACTTTAGAAGACTCATTTTAACATGATGGTGTCGTAGGTTGGGGAGCTTGTAGCTTTTGAATGGCAGTGATAGTAATATGAAGAATTTGAACCAAGCTGCTCACCAAAGGACTGTTAAGATAAACATGCATAGTTTGATGTAAAAGGAAGAGGGCAATGCAGATGTTAGTAAAAGAAAGGATAGGCTTGTTGCCTTATCAGCTCTTGCATTGCTCAGTAGCAACAGCTTGCTTTTGCAGAATATTTACTTGAAAAGTGTCCTAGAATTTAGTTCTGCTCTTCTAGGCTGCCACTTGGCTTTTTCAAGGCTTTCTAAGCTTGGCCTAAGTGAATGAAACCTGATCTGGTTTGTGCTTGTTTTCATAATTAGGTACTTCAAAGTTCAGATTTTCTGCTTTGAAATGTTTCAGTTTTTTCTTGTCTACTTTCATGAAAGTTTTCAGACGATATTTATAAAAGTGCAATGTGGATGTATTAAATTACATTTTTGATTGTTTTTAGAGATGCTTTAAAATATTGGTATGTAGCTCATGGTAGTTTCTTTGTGATCATGAGAAACACCTCTGCTTTGATTGTGTGTCTGTGGAATCTTGTTTGTTTGATCTCGAGTCTTGAGGATGTTCCTATAAGCAAGTGGAACTGTCAAATGCTAACAAAGCTGTGGCCTAGTTTAATGTCCTTCGTTGGCATAATCAAATTCTCAGATACCTGAATCTCTTGTGCAGTGCATATACAACAATTCATTGGCATATGCATATAATATGATCTTTGGCTGCCTGCCTCTGTTGAGATGGAGATAATTCAAGTGTGTTTAGTGTTTTAGGTAGAGAGGAAAATAGAATCAATTTCTACAAACAGAGTTAATGATAGCAATATCAGAAAATGTGCTGAGTAGAAAAAGGTTATTTTGAACTATTTTCTCATTGCTTAAAACAATGTGTGGAATGGAGAACATGCTATAAAATCAGAGATTTTAATTTTGAGATGATATCTTATTTACACTATATAACTTGAGTGAGGTTTTTTTATAATCCAGTAGAAAATGTTGAAACAGTGATTGGTTGAGAGCTGTAATGAGACAAATTCAGATTGGATGCTAAATATAAAATACATAAGGGGAAGTTATCAGGAGAACTGGGGCGTGGTGGATTCTCTACTGATATTTCCAAATCAAGTCTGAAAATGTTGTTTTAAACACATGCATGGTTTATGTTTACTTGTGGTTGTTTTTTTTTATTTTTTGTTCCCCCTTCTTTGCCCCCAGTCCTTGTATTACCAAAAGGCTTGAAATTAATAAAAGTTTATTCAGAAACATGGGAGAAGCCTGGTTAATGAAATGAAAATCATGAAGCTTGTAAGTCAGGCTGATTCCCCTCCATTGTCTTATATCTATGAAAAAATGGGGAAAGTTAAAATGGAGATATAAAACTGCTTGCTGAATGTAGTGCATTATCATTGAAAGGAAAAATGAAATGACTCAAAATGTGTCATCGCTC
Organism: Alectoris magna; assembly: GCA_030625065.1. Taxonomy (NCBI): domain Eukaryota; kingdom Metazoa; phylum Chordata; class Aves; order Galliformes; family Phasianidae; genus Alectoris; species Alectoris magna. Next base: position 11,036,406 of record CM060570.1, on the reverse strand, counting down.
AAGTTAAAATGTCTGTGATTTGTTTTTAAGTTGCTTCTCTTGTGTTAGCATACTCTGAGGTATGAAAAAGGCACGGTGTGAAATAGCACTTAAGTTGTTCCATTTGAATAGTACTTTCTCACTCATTAGCACAGCTTCTTTGCAAGCTCACTAGATAAGCAGATGTATCGGTATTCTCCTATTATTATGGTTTTATTACAATAGTTATGCTAATATAGCTCATGCGAACACACTCTTCTGAATTATGAATTCTGAAACCTTCCCAAAGGGAAAGTCTAGCTGCGTTAGTAATTTGATATGGATGATTATGCCCATTTCATTTTGAAGGTAAAGTATGTAATAAGTTTGCTATATTCTTAGTTTTACTGGACATCCTTATCATTTCAGCAAATATATGTTTTCCAAGCAAAACATGGAGAACTTTTCTGATTTGTCTAGGGTTTCCAGGCATTTATTCAAAGTCTGATATTCCATGGTTTATGCAAGGAGGATAATGCAAGGAGGCAGGTCACCAGCAGCCCAATAATCTAATATAACCTAGGCAGTTTACTTTTAATGTGCATATACCACATCATTAGATATTAGGATCAGAAATCCCACCCTGGAAAATGCTGTATAAAACAACAACAACAAAAAACCAAACCCACACATGCTGAGATGAACTCTTTAGCAGAGGGCTGATGAGGGGTTGCTATATTTCTGTACAGGGAATGGGAAGGAGGTATTATAAGATTCATGATGTTCAGTGCATTCAGAGATCCTCTGCAGAATAACGCTACACCATTTTGATTAGTGAGTATTGTAGTAAAGAGTGAGGGTTATGTATCCAGATGTAAGCTCCAGTTTACATCTAGATAGAGTGAGCTAGGGATACATTCAAGTTAACTTTAAAATGAAGTTGTATTTCAAATCTGTTGTTATTTTAATAATAGAAAGGTTAATAAAAAGAGGATGGAATGCACTTCTGGCTTATCCCATTGCAGTTCCCCAGTGGATTGCTTTTTGACTTGTGATGTAAGCAGTATGATCTGCTGACCAACAGCAGATATGATGATGATGTTTTGATAGGGACATCTGGTCACTAGAGATCCCAGCCTAGGAACTAATTTAAAATAGCTACCATAAAATAGATGTTATTTATTTTAGTGATTCATATCGCTGATCAATCTGAAATAGTAATCTGAAGAGAAAAATCTTCTTAAATCTTTATGAATCTCTTGAGAACCAAGGTGACCCCTAGTAAAATGGGTTTTAGCTGCTTTTAAGTTTTGTGTACGTTCTTTTTTTTTTCCTATGGACTTTCTCATTTTCAAGGGAATCAACATTCTTGACAAAATAATTGTTAGTAATTGTTGTGCCAGTGTCAGTTTTAATAAACCATTCAAGTAAAAAATACTTTACAGATCCAACCATTACCTATGTGTCACTAGATAAAACTTTCACATTCTTCAGCACCTGGCTTTTAAAGCTAGTAGTTGTATTTTTCTTTCATGCTATATATATTTTTTTCTTGTTAATAATAGAGCTGTCATTTCTAATAAAATATGAAACAACCATCTGGGGAAATAACACTGATGATAGATAGAGCAGGCTGAAACACTAGACTGAGTGAACACAAATGCCCAATAGCTTGGAATATAATTCTGTCATTAAACGGGACCTGCAGAGGGACTAGGACTGGATGCTTGGGGGCGAAACTGCTTAACGCTTAGGAGACTGATTCAGTTTCTGTTGGGACTTTCCAGGTCGCTGAAGTCAGGTCAGACTTTTGCGATTTGAAAGGGGTCCTACAATAAAGAAATTGCTGTCAAAAATCAGACAGCATTTGTGTGTAGGGGGAGATCCCATAGAGGTAGGAAAGATGGAAATCTTTTGTCAGCTTCTCTGCCAGAAGGTTCCCTCTACTTGTTACCTATCCTATTGAAGAAATGGATATCCCATCAGAAAATGTGCGCGCAAAGGGATCACAGGGAGCTCTACAGATCTTGTTTTTCATCTGATGCTAGCAACCAGAATCGAAGGCAAGAAGGAACAGTGCTTTAGACAAACATGACCTGTATAGATCTGGGAAGTGTATTTTCTTTCTCCTTCAGTCTGCTTTAATAACGTTTGTCAAGTAACTCAGAATATATGCTGTCAGCCACCTGGCAAAATTTCTCCTCTCTGTTCTTGTTTCCTTTGTTCCAGAAGTAGAAATTAACACATTTCTGTTCTGTCTTTATAAAATATTGGAGTTCTGGATGGGCAGTACATTGGAAGACTTCAGTATCACTGTTATTGTAAGTAATATTGTTTCCTTGGCCCAAACACTGAAAACAAATACAAGGGGGGCAGAACCAGTTGGGAGAATCCAAGTGGATAAGAAAAGCAAAGCTGCCTGTTTAAATGATAATTATGCTCTTCTCATCCTCCAAATAACAGCTAGAATGTCTGTGTTTTTCTCATAGAGCAGTCTGGTTGGCTAATGGACGATGTCTATTTGCAGTTAAAGCTATTGCAATGTTGACAATTAAGCATATACGTGGAACAGGATAATCAGTGTGAATGCAGTTTTATCACCAGTGTTAATTATCTAATATTTTCCAGCTTACAATAATGTGAAAATTCCTTAGGCATAAATGAAAATGAACCTATCAATTACAATTTTTCTCAAGATAATAGCTGACAGAACATTTGCCCCCCCCCCCCACACACACACAAAAAAAAAAAGGATGCAAGAGAAAAATTAACAAAATTAACAGTTTATTTGTTCAGGCTTTATAGTATATAAGTGTAGCCATATATTACCTTATGCACATTCTCATTTCCTCATGGTGACTGGAATTACTCATAAAAATCTTTCTTAATAAGGGGTTTGTAAGTACAGCCTCTTCTAGTATTTCCAATGCTTCTAAAAGCAGTGGAACAAACCCTGGTCTTGAATATATGTTGTGAATGAGAGCAAAATTGATCTAAAAGCTATCATTCACTCTAATAATTCTCACAGATTCTCTACATCAGTACCTAGGCGAGTCTGCACTGCTTTGTGCAGAAATAAGGCAAATACTCTCAGGCATGTCTCCTTTATATTCCTGAACAGCTTGCCCTTTTCATTTTATTTCTTGCAGTAGAGAACTAATCTCAGTTATAGTTATTCCAATCAGCTATTCTCAAATGACCTTTAAATACTGGGGTGTCCCTGGAGATTATTTATTAACCTCCATCTTGAATAAGCAACTTAAGTTAACAGGGAGTGAGGTAAACCATGAATACACAATAATTTTCAGGAAAAATAGTCTTGGCAGACTTATAAACCCTGTGATTAATTTTCATTTTGAAGTTTATATTCAAATGAAAACTGGAAGGATCTAAATAACTCTCTTTTAAATAAACAAAGCCAAGGTAGCAATTATTCTTAAAATGCCTTCCAGAAACCAGGTGACACATGGCTATGGGCTCGTTGGGCTTCCAAAGGGTAGTAAGCATCAGACATCTAGCTACTGTTTGCGTGGAACAAATGCTTGGGTTTGAATGCTGTATTCATCGTTAATATTCTGCAAGCATTTAGACTTCATGTGTAAACTGCACTAAATGGGCTCGCTCTCAACAAAAGCCCTAAGCCCTTTCTACTCCTGAAACTGATATTTAGATACCTTATCACAGACAACAGTGCTAACATGGAGTCCTCACTGATGCTGTACATATTGATGAACTACTGTATTTTCTATTTAGTTTCTTTAGAAACCTCATAATTATTTTTGTCATCATTGACCAAACAACATTATGGGATGTGTCCAGAAAATGCAGCTACTTAAACAGCTTTGCTTTGCATAGACTTCATGACTATTTCTAGATGTGTAGACTTTTGATAAAATCAGTTTCTATATTCTTTTTGAAACAGCTGTTCTTTCCTACATGACCTTTCCATGTGAGAAGCTCTCACAGCCTGTTGGAGCTGCTCATGATAGTTGGCGCATTTCCTTTCTTTCCTGTGTTTTTAATGCAAGTTACTAAAGTGTAAATAACACAATTTTTCTGATGAATCTAGCAAACAGTATCGGTTGCAAGCATTGAGGTCTGTGCAGTGCAGTCATGCTGATGTTTATGCTTCACTTGAGAAGCTCTAATTTCCACGTTTGTTTGAAATTGCAGATTTTCCTGCCGTGTATGCATCTACCATGTAGCTGCTTGCTATCTTCTCTGAAAAATGTTATTGAATCTTGTGTCACTGTGTGATATGTGGTAAGTATGTTAAATATCTGAAATATCTTCTGTCAATTTCAGAAGAGATGGTTGAAACTAAACAATACACAAAACATGGCAGGAAAAAAAAAAAGAAGGCTACTTTATCTATTTCTGTGATAATCCTCATCTGGCTTATCTTCATTTATGACTGATGTGGAAATTCCAAGGCTTTTCTATGCATTTATAGAACTGAGATCTTTATTATATCTCATACCTATAACAAAGCAAGTTAAAGTGACCTTCAGCTACTGACCAGCCATGCCAACTGTTGGTCATTATGCCACTTTTTTTGCATGTGACAAACATAAGTAGTTGTATTTGCTATGTTTGTTTTCTGAGGCCCTTGAAGGTTCAGAGTATCAGCTTAGTTGGCAGAGCAGGCTGAATGCACATAGAGTGTACCTTTTTGGTTTTTGGCGACTGTGAAAACCTGTTTTTGCAAATAAATTCTGCAGAAAGGTGTCTCTGTCCATGGCAGGAGAGCTAGAATTAGATAATCTTGGTTTCATTCAAACTCAAATCATTCTATGATTTTATTAAAATATTTTTTTTTTGTGTTGACTTTATACTGTTCACAATGTTTTCTTTTCCTGCTCAGTATAAAGAAATCTTTATCTATACCCTGCTTTTCTCCAAAATGATTTTTGTCTAACACATTCTGTACTCAACTTATCATCTGAAAAAATATTAAGTAACTAATCAACTTGTTATTGTTCTTCGTTTGCATACCCAGAATCCCATTTATGCTTTGAAGGTCTAGGTTCTCAAAGTGATAGATATTTTTTGAGTTCATAAGTGCAGCAACTTCATGCCCAACAACCAAAAATAGTAGCATTGTAGAGATCTATATGCTGTCGGCTCAGCAAGCAAACTAGAAATGGAAGTGGGTTTGAAGTAATGAATAAAAATTTTTACTGGAGTACATTCATTTTTGTGAGTTGTGGAAGGTGAGCCACAGCAAAGTAGGAGGTCAAGTGACTTCGAGGGCCTGATGAATCCTCCAGATGATCCCGGGCTCTGGAGGATAACGTGTGATCCTCATTAGGGGAATACCAGCAGTGCTAAAGCTCACCAAAGAAATCTCCTTTCCTTTGCCACAGGAATGGATGCTTAATAGAGACTGAAGACCCTAATTTTAATGGGGGTGTTGTCAGTGCGCTGAACCACTGCATGGACTTGGCAGAGTTCTGGCACTAACATTCCTTGATGTATGGAAATGAAAATTTGAGGAAGGCATCCTTTGCAGTCTCTCTCACTTTAATTCCTTTAATCAGAGTTTTAATTAAGTTATCATGTGCCGACACTGTGACTGTAATTGTATATGTGGATTTATGTGCAACATATTAAAAATCTTGCAACAAAAGCAACAATTTAAAATCTTACTTTTCATGCAGGAATAGTCTTCCCGCTTTCTGCTATTAAGAAATTGGATGTAATTGCTTGTCAGTAGGTAGTTGCTTGGGAAACACTTACATGAATCTAGGGAAAAAAAGAGGGAAAAAAAATACAGCTTGATTTAAGCACGGAAAACCTGTTAGTTGGGCAGAACTCAGAATTAAAAATGTTACTTAATTCCAAGTAAGCATGCTAATTGCTTACAGTGGGTATGCTGTAGGTTTAATTTCATTGTGTGATAAAAGAAAAATATATTGTATTTATTTATTTTTTTCTTAAAAATAAGAATTCTTTCTCATGAAATTGTAATATTTAGGTATGACTGGAATAATACCACGCTCCTCTTTCTCTCATGTTGAAAACAATTGTACTCATATGTATTTGAAAACTTGATTTTTAATTATCTGACAAAGCTAAATGTTACCTTCCATGAATTGAATGTTTTGATCCATAATCATTTTTCTTTCCACTTACCTCATTCCACACAAAGCAAAAGAGTTTTGGTATCTATTAAACTGTGGACAACACTTCCCTTAAAGATTAATGTACGGTCTTAGAAATTTTATAAACATTTATTCATAAATATACATAAATCCCAGAAGCTATGCTAAGGTACATGCATGATGTGGAGTTTGTCTGAGACAGCCAGCATAGCTTCACCAAGGGCAGACTGTGCCTGACCCATCTGGTGGCCTTCTATTGTGGAGAGACAGCATCGGTGGATGAAAGAAGGGCGACAGATGTCATCTACCTGGGTTTGTGCAAGACCTTTGACATGGTCCCACATAGCACCCTTATCTCCAAATTGGAGAAATATGGATTGAAAGGCTGGATTATTCCATAGATAAAAAATTGGTTGAAAGGTCACAGCCAGAGTACTGTGGTCAACAGCTCTATTTCCAGATGGTGACTGTTTATGAGTGGCATCCCACAGGTCTTGGGACCTGTGCTCTTCAACATGTTGTCAATGACATTGACTATGGGATCAAGCGTACCCTCTGCTAGATGGATGACACCAAGCTGAGTGGTTCAGTTGATACAATAGAAGGAAGGGATGGCCTGCAGGGGGACCTGGGCAGGGTTGAAAAGTGGGCCCACATTAATCTAATGAGGTTCAACAATGTTCTCAGTATTATTGACTCTGTGATAATCAACAGGACTTCTTGTGCTAGTTGCTATGTGAAGAAATATGAACAAAAAAATAGGTCTTTTTTTCTCCAAGGCAGGCATCCTCTATGCAAATCATCAGCTTTTTTCAGTCCTGTGATAGATGCTCAGAAGCATCAGGAGGATATTGGAAAGAACACAGAAGTCTCAGCGTAGGTCTGTCCTCCTGTTGTGGGTGAAAATATTCAGCCACCTTTTCTCTGTCAGGTGGCATATCTGGAGATGTTTCTTCAGTTTGCCATGCTGTCTTTTTGTGTTTGATAAAGTTTCAGCTGGGTTGCTGCATGCAACAGTACATTAGCTTTTCAGGTTTCTACCTCTCCTTTGAGTTGCTTTCTCCTCGGTATATTTAGTTGCGTTTTTCCAAACTTCTATTTATTTTCTGAAATACTGCTAGACGATGTGTTTGTGGCTCTATGTCAAAAGCTTCAAACTTTTAACTAAGTCAGAGAGAATTCCTGCTAGTTCCTTGCTCCTGTTGCTTTGGAAGCTACACGATATCACAGATATTAGAATATCACAATATCACAGATAATAGAAATCACAAAGACTAATTCCTTGTTTTTGGTGTTTTTTTGTTTTGTTTGTTTTTAAAGCAGAAACCATAACAATAAGTGAGATTGCAGTTTGAGTTGGAAACTGTAAAGTTAAAAGGAGTTTAATCTATGCTGATTTGTTTGTAGACAGATTGACATTTTTTCTTGTCCCTTAAAGTGTGAAATTTCTCATTACACAAGAGTAAAAATGCCTTGAACAAAAGTAGTTTGGACCATCTTTTTTGAGCAACAGGTCCTTAATCTCTTTATGAGTTTTTGGGTCATGTTTTAGTCAGCAAAACAAATACACTGCTCAATGTTGTAGGCAATGATAACACCAGGATAAACACAGGAAATGCTTTTATTAATATGATCTAAGTATTTAATTGCCTTCCTTGTAGTTTAATCTTATCTTTACACATTGAAACAGTGCATATTGTGCACTTCTGATTCTCAAAGGACAGCTTTTCATACGGTATTGTAGAATAAGACGTCATCACCACAAACCTGACAGACCTGTAAGGTTGCTTGCCAGCCGAAGGGCAAGAAAGTTTGTTATAATTATGGAGAAGTTATACAAAAGATCATAGTTTGCAAAAGACAGTGCTGAATGCCTTTATAATTAAAGAAAAGGGATGAAGTTAGGATGTGCTGTGAATGCTGGGTTCCTAAGAGAAATGAAGAGTCAAAATCTAATAAGTCTCAAATAAGAGAGCTTGATCTTCAGATGATACGTTTACAAACAGATTAAAATTAAAGAAACAAAGCTTTAAATTCTGATTGATGAAAAGGCTGTTATTAAAAAGTCTAAATTCCTCAGTTTTGGAGTCATACTTAGGATAAGACCAAGTTTGTGAAAGCCTGGAGTGCAAGTCTCTCATAATTACAGAATCCATTCACTAAACAAGCGATCTACAGGCAATGTCTGTTACCTACATAATCATTCTCTACAAATATGGCCAGTGTTTTTTCCCGTTTTCCCTTGCTTTTTAAAAAAATTACCTCCATTCATTCTTTTAAAACATATTACAAAGCACTGTGTGCTGTAGAGGTCCCAGAACAAGACCAAAAATAATAAGTAGGCATAAATTATCACTCTGCCAATAGCTGCTGTACAGCTTGCCTAGGGGTGTGCTATTATTTAGGCTGCTAAAAACAAGAAGTCAGGCTATGTTGTTACACTCTTGTATAAACTCTCTCAGAAGACTGTTCTGTTTCAATCTGCATGCAAAATGGCAATTAGTAGGTAGTGTGAATACAACTTCATGCATAAGCCTCAAATTAAAATACCATTATGGAGTTCTACAAAAATATTAATACATGCATCTATAAATAATTAAACAAAAATTCTAACCCTCCTCTAAACTTAGAAATACTGTATAAACAGTAATTTCAAACTTCTTGCAAAACATAATACCTTTCCCAATTTTCTAAAGGCAATTCAAAGAGCTATTTTAGAAATACTGTTCTAGTCAGCTAAGAAAGATATCCTTTAATATATTTTGAATTGTGTGTTTCTTAGCCTCCTCATCCATAATTTTCTTGCAGAAGTAGAATTGTATCACATTAGTTCTAGCTAAAACCTGCTGCAGGCCAATATCCTAAATTTAGACCACTGGCGTGGTGTATTTTGACCTTGTGTAACACATTCATTTGGTGTAACAAGCTTATATTGTCTCAGTACTGGCACATATAAGAGAACTTTCTGCTTTTTCTGATATATGCCACTAAATTACATAGGGAATCAACCTTTTGCTATTTTCAACAAGTCATTGAAAATTGGAAAGAATGTAATTTTAGTACCATTTATCCACATAACCACTTTAAATTTTTCGAGGGCAGGAATCCTGTTTCTTCTGTCTCAGATTTGGACGAGCGTGTCATCCTTACTGTAGTGGAATCACTTCTAATTTACAGCAGTTGAAACTGGGCTTTAGGATAGAACTATTTATTTGGTAACAGCGTAAAACAATAAGCATCTGCTCCAGTCCATCTTGTGTAGATTTATATATGATAAGGGTGAGCACTCGGGAAAGGTGAAGACAGCATTAGTATTGTTATGTGTATTTTTCTGTACACCTTGTTCTTGGTTATTGAACTTGAAGAGCCTACTGGGAAATCTAAGAACTCTTATCAATTACTCTAATAATAAATTCATCAAGACACAGCTCTTGTAATACTTTGTTCTTGGTTTTGATTCAATTATTTTGACATTTCTGAAATGAGCCTAGAAATGTCTCTCCACTGGGGGATACAAAGGCGAAAAGAACAACATAATACAGAAGTCATGAAGAAAGCTTTGTGAAAAGCCAAGATTCAAGAAACAGACAGGTGGAACGTTTCTCATTTCCTGCTGTCCTATCTCAATATACTTCAACAAGTGAACCGTATTTTACCATCAACATCTTCCATACAACTATAGCAGTGTTTGCTCTGATCAGTGATCCTTTTCCTTTTACTGAGCTGAGCATAAAGGATTTTGAAAAATAGAGTGAGGGAAAGAAAAGCTAAGGATTTCTTCAGGGACAAATCATCTTAAAATACTGCAGCTCACAGTTAGCTGGATTACTGGAAAGGTCTGTCTGCTTTCAACTGCTTTTTATGTCATTTGATGGAATGTAAAGCAGTGTTGTAAGAATGAAATAGGGATAATAAAAATGTTAAGAGAAAATGTGGATGTTTCTTTCCTTCTGAATTTGAGCCTGAAAAGCTTTGTATGCTTTCACATTCTTAATACAATTTAATTGCATTAATCCAATTGTTAGGTATCAATTTCTTGCTTTCTGTCTCCTAGTTTACTTCAAATTCTTGATTCAAAACCTCGAATTTCTTAATTTAACAGGGAAATGACACATAGGATTCACTCTGCACAACAAAATCAATTTCTGTACTTGTTCGATCTCAATAAGGAACTCAAAATCTTGGCTGATGATCTGCGTGACTGTGGGTGTATAGATTACATTTGATTTTTTGGGGCATGGCACATTGCAGCTCAACTTATTGGGTGAAGTTTCTGTTCTACGTGATCTGTATGGCCCACCATTGGATATCTTCATGATAACAGGCCGTGATAGCACTTCATCTCTGATTGCTTTACTGGGAACTGTAATTTCTTTGCGTGCTTTTGATGTTAATGTGATTTTTTTAAAAATTATTTGTCCTGTATTTTCAATTGTCTTATGTTCACTTTGTTAGTTCTAACAGACAGGCCTTGCCAGTTTTGGGCGAGGCTGCTGTTCTTCTGGCTTTCCTAGACAAGTCATTTTGATGTGAGACATACTGCCTATATGTGTTTTTCAGTTTTACAACATTCAGGATTTCTGACATCTTTCAGCTTGGTCCGTACTCTTCTTCCTCCTTGTATAGACAAGTGCAGCTGTAGAAGCCTTGGAGCCGTCCTGTTTTTGGCTCAAATGTCTTCTATTCTTCCTGGTCAGATGTTGGTCAGCTCTGAGCATCCCTTGCAGACCTGTTGTGTACCAAGGAGAAAGAGCAAAGCTCTTAGTCTTGTGGTAAAGCAAGCTAACCTTGTGGTTTACCTGTGCTAAATGTGCGTGGCAGCTCTGTCATGTCCTAGATTCACCGGTTTCACTGAACGTATACTGCATAATGCGTGAGCATGAATTCATGTCTGAAGCATCTTGATTTTTTTCTTTTAAAATTGAATTTTTGTGTGTGTGTTCTGATATGCTTTGAATTTAAGTGTCTTGTATTATGTAGTGACTTGCTGCATCCTGTGAAATCATAACCCATATGGGAGAAGAGAACACTCTCCTCAGGTTTGCTGTTATCTTAGTATATCTAATAGAATCATTTTAAGCCTGTAGATAAATGATTCTATTGCTTTTATTTTTTGTCAGCAGACTCTCAGTTTAAGTTTGTCAAATGAAATAAGAATATATTGGAAAAAAAAAATTAAGATTTACCATTCAATCAGTGTCACTACACATCTATGGGTAAGTTGGACAAGAAATATGTTTTTAAAAATAACAACCTTAATTGAAAAGATGATACTGTCAGGAGTCTCTAGCATAGTGAAAATCACAAAACTAAGGACAAATCTATGTCACTAGTGAAGAATGCTTCCAATCACAAACGTATTAAGTGCAGCTCAGTATCATTTGGATATGCTGTCAGGCTGGTTGTTGGTTTTTTTGTTTGGTTTTGGTTTTTTTTTTGTTTTTTTTTTGTGAACAGTTCAAGCACTGAGCTCTCAAGGAGATAAATTTCTCTTTTCTATGCATGTCGTCTCCACGTTGGGTTAAGGTCACTTGAAAGACAGCACCAGGGGACACTGCATTATGGCTCTGTGTACTGAGAGCTGATCTATTGACATGCAGAGGATTTTGGCTTATAGACAAGCCATTCTGTGGTGGTGAAAATATTTACTCAGAAGTGGAATACAAAACAGTACATGAAGACTAAGCTTTTATTTCTTTTGGGACTTTCTTCTTTTCTTCTTTTGGAAAAATCCATTAAAAGCTTTTCTTCCATGGAGCATGTAGATGTTGCAGTGGATAAATCAGATCTGAGTGTACTTTCAACAACTGGAAAAAAAGTTTATTCTGGATGGTAGTTGAAACTGTTATAATGCCAAAGAGATATGGTTAGTTTTGCAACAAGCCTACAGATCATCTGTAGTATTCTAAGAGGTGCACTTTGCCATCTGAAGTGTATAGTGTATGAAGATAGCAGAAATCTCTAACGGTGTGGTGTATACCAATGATTTGATTTGTAGATGGTCAACATTTTTTGCATTTCCTGCTCCATACAATGTGTAGGTACCCAGTGGCCTCATAGCTCAGCCCGATGATACTTCATTATAGTCATGTTCTACAGTATGACATCTGTTATTGGAGCCATAGAATCATACAGTATTCTGAGCTAGAAAAGACCCCCAAGGATTGTGTCCAACTCCTGGCTCCACTAAGATCACCCACTGTTCAAACCATAATTCTGAGGGGGTTGTCTGAGTTCCCTTGAAATCCAGAAGCTTGATGCTGTGACCGTTGCCCTGGGCAGCCTTCTTGATGTCCACCATTGTCTGGTGATGAACCCTTTCCTCACACCCAACTGACCCTCTTCTGATGCATCTCCTTGGGTCCTGTCACCAGAGAAAACAGATCAGTGCCTGCCCTTCCATTCCTTTTATGACTGTCACATGATCCTTGACTTTGTATATAGTTATGTATTATAGAGTTGGACACTTTCTAAGAAAGTAGTTCAATTCTGTATCATCTTGATATTATTACTAATTTGGTAAAGGTATATAATTTTTCAAATGAATTATGAATGTGTTTTCACACGTTGAAGATATTAGATTTTAATTCTCTTGAGCTGCATACTTTTTCCAAGCGAAATCCTGAGGTAGCAGTTTCCTAAAGAACTGCAGTAGTTCTAGACCTATCTGAATGGTCATTTCTTCAAGAATAAGTAGCCATCTTTTTGTGTCTTGTGTGACACCTCTCAAGATCAATCTATTGGGTCAGTCTGAATTTCACAGATAATATCTGACCCTTCAACATATATGACTTATGCTGGGAAACTGGAGATATTACGTATCCCTCCAATTTCCTCTATCACTTTTTTTCTTCCCGTTTATACTTGTAAATTTTAGTATGTTATAGAAAGATAAAATTAACCTCCTGACAGAAGCACAATTATTTTATGCAGTGTGTTTGCGTGTGTGGCACTGGGGGAGGGGGCTGTTGTATCCTTTTTCTCACTCTCTTTCTTCTCACAATGATTTGATGTGGAGTCTATGACTGTTTCAGCACCAAATCTTCTTGTAAATGTGCACGTAAGAAGTTAGAAGCTTTGTAGATTATTTCCATCCTTAGATGTTAGGCTTAATGACGTGCTTCCAGTGAGCCGTTGCTTGTGCCTCTGGAATGCCCACAGAGGAAAGCGAGCATTACATTTTAAGCATTGAACATTTTTTTTTTTTTTTTTTTTTTTTTTTGTTTGTTTTAATATGCAATTCTCAAACTTTTCTTTCGGTGGGAGTAGAAACATAGGTTAAAATAGAAAAAGACTGTTGCAAAAGAAATACAACTAAAGATCGTTAATCAGCACTAAGAAGGAGTGGCTGGAACTGAAGCAGAGGTAAAACATTATGTCAGAACTGAAGCCTGTTCTCTTTGAGAGGAAAATAAGATTTTGAGGAGGAATTTGCTGTGAAGATATGATTTGAAACTCAGTCTAGTTCAGAGGCTACTTTACAGAACACAAACATAAGGTTGAATCCTGAAAGTAATCAATAAGGAGGAATTGATAAATAGGCTGAAAAACAGGCAGTCCATATGTATCTTGGACTTGGACTCACTTTCTCGCTTTCCCCGCTGGGAAAAGGGAGCAGAAGGACTGTGCCACATGAATTGATTTAGGAGTAGCAGCCTTCTCCAGGATGTTTCCTAGGAGAGGACTGGATCTTGCTCTGGTGTCATGTCTTGAACTTGTACTAAACCTGGTGAGGTGCTAGGAGGCATTAAACCTGCTGTGTGGGGGGATTGCTTCAGCAAAGGAATTGTCAGGACTGGATCTGTGTGAAGAGAAGGACTATGATTTAGGAATGAACCTGGTTGTTTGAATATCCTTCATGCTTTTATTAGTGAATATATGCAGATTTACTGGAGAAATGACTTTGGTATCTAGTCTATCTTTTCTTTCTCACCAGAAATTTCTCCTGTTGTTTTCAATCAACTTGTTAGTCTTGCAGAAACATAGTTCTGTGTGAAATTTTTCAGTTTTTGTTCGTTTGTTTCTTCTTCTGCTTCTGAACCTTAGCTACTATATCAAGATGATGTTTTATTGACCCTGTACCAAAAATTTGGATATTCTTATGCTTCTTGAAGACTCATGTACTGTAGCAGATCTGCAGTGTGTAATGGTTGAGCTTATAATCATGATGAGGTTACAAAGATAATCCCTGTTTCTATGTTTCTTTAAGTGAAGATAAAAACAGTTCTTGCTTTACAGCGGTATGATGTCATGAAGAAAAACAACAACTAAATATTGTAAGCAAGACATGGAGATTTGTCATGTTATTCTGTTTTGTTTGAGTCTCGAGGATGGCCAAGATGAAGCAGAGATAAGCAGTTTTGATGTCTGCTGTTAGATTCTGTCCTGTGAGAATACATTCTGCTAGCAAACAGAGTCTTATCTGTCATACAACATACACTGAATGGAAGACTGGCAATTTTCCTGTGAATGTCGCTTCAGGTTCTCCAAGTTCTTTGCAGATGACGAGCGATCCCTGTAGCAGCTCTGCAAAATAGAAGTGAAAGGGTACCGTCACTTTTATATGCCATCTGGGGAAATGGGGTCCTTGGGCAACTGATGCTGCAACCGTGAGTTCCCACTAAAGCAGCCTGGCTGGAGTTGCACTTGCTGACTTTTACTTTATGTAAACCTCTTTTTTTGTTCAAGGAACAGTAGCTTTTCATTCACATCAGCTTCTTTGTTGATGGTTGCAGGAATATTAAAAAGCAACACAAAAATTAAAAGCTAATTAAAAGGAAACAAACCACATGAGTTTCCTATCAGGAATGCTTTGGGGATGAAATATGTTTGAAGCATCTCAGGGGTGTAGGGAAAAAAAAAACAGTCCTTTAAAATCCAGTTCCAAAGTAATTTTTCTTTTTAAACTCTATTTTTAAATTTTTTTATAAACCAGCATTATTCCTACAAACTCTCTTCTCCAGGTAATATGATGTACTCTGTGTCTCCAGAGACGTTTAAAAGTTCCTATCCAAGCCTTCACTGGTGGGTGTGCAACGCCAGGCAATGAGCTTTGCTGAAGGCTAGGCTTAGTGGCTCAGTAAATAAAGCCCAAGTGAAAGTAGATTCATCCTGTATGCCCAGTAGACTGAGAACAAGTTGACACATTGGTATGTCTTAATATTGGCTCAAGGGTCTTTTCTGATTCTTTCTTTCTTTGTTTGTTCCCATATTATGTATTGAAAAAGTAACTGAACAAAAGCACATCTGTCTGAATATGTTATGGAAGAGATGCCCTGTTCATACTCTTTCTTGTTGTCCAAAGTCTGAGATATTTGGGAAATCTACAGTTAGAGAACTCTGCTCACACCTGAAGTGCTAATTTTAATATGCACATCATGTTTGAAAAATGTCAGCAGAAAAGACTGAATAATACTTGTTGCGTATTCATCTGAAGTACATAATTGCTCCAGCTGACATGTATGAATGCACTTTCATTATCGTGTCAAGAGGACACTTTGTGCTTGCAAATGAACAATGTTTGGGGTTGGCAATAAAATGGGAAGCACTTGCTTAAATAAAGTTTATTACAGCTTTTTAGAAAAACGTAATTATGAAGTGTTCATACTAGATGAGAACACTGTTTCTGAAGTGTTAACTTTAATACAAAAATAGAGTTATGTTTTAAAGGGGAAGACTGCATGGTGTTCAGGTTTTACTAAAGTGAGCACAATACAAATGTAAAATAATGCAATTATTTACTTGTCCACACAACCCTCAGTGGGCATGTGAGCAGGTCCCACATACTGTCCAAGGACAGGCAACAGCCTATACTTTCCTAAATCAGTCCACTTGTTTAGTGACCACAGGTAGAAAATGAATGCATATGGTTGTTTATTCAAAGCTCTGTTTGAAATTTGGACATTCAGTGGTGCTAGTTGACCTCTGGTCTGTTGTTTCACTCTCTGCAGATACTACTCATTACAAGAAAATAGAATTTTCTTTTTGTCTCAACATAGGTATCCAACTTGCATGGGGTAAACACTTTCAAGGCTGCCAAAATTTCTCTAAGCTCCAAGACGTCAAAGCTGGTATTCAAACTTATGAGCTGCTGGCTACCAGTGTTGTGCCTGGCCTATTTATTATACAGAACACACGAGTTAGGTTATGATTCTGACTCAATGTGTTGCTCTTGGTTTAAATCAAGGACTGGTGAATTATGGGTTACAGTCTCTGGAGAAGCACTGCATGAATCTCCTGTGTAATCTGTAAATGTCACCTCCTCTGTAGAGTTAAGCAGCATAGTGAAATGTAGGATGGAAAGCACCAGCTGGTAGAGCAAGAAGGAGAGCTGCTGGAGAGTGTAGACTCAGCTGGTGGTGGACAGAGCAGTCAGGACCAGCTGGTAGCAGTGGGGATCCACCCATCTGGGGGCTGGAGACTGAGTTCAGCAAGAATGGCCAGGATGTGTATTGATTCATCACCTCCATGAGACAACCTCAGCCAGCAAGGCTGTGATGCAGCCTCTGGCATCAAACAAAACCTGAAGCCCTGAGGGAGCACAGATGGCAGCATTATGTTTCAGTGTGATGAATTTCCTATTGTAGGTACCTTTTTGCACTACCTCATGATAGAGAGTTTGATCCATACCACAGTCAGCAGTTAACAGAAACTTCTTTAACAAGTGATGTAAAGAAAATTGAAAGAATGCTCTCCAAATAGGAGAGTTTCATAATTCAGTGTTTTCCTCTGTTCTTTTTAAGAGTTTTTTCAGAAATTTCAGCCATACTGCTGTGCTTAAAAACCAGTGTTTGCCTCAGCAGTGAGGCAGATTTTGCACAGAGGAAATAATTTAAGTCCTGTGAAAGCTCTGTTTTCCAGTTATAGAGAGCTCGAATGAATTACCCTATCACTCCTGTATTTTTTGTCTGCATTTAAAAAATACAGTGATTTTTCTCTGTAGATGTGTTAATACTTGTTCTTTGTGTGGAAATAAGAAAAATAAGATAAAGCCATTTTTAAAAAAAATGCTATTCTTTGGGACAGGAACTTCTCAATTCAATCTTGTCTGTTCTGCAGCTGCACTCTTCAACTACATTTATTTTTCTTCTAAGTTTTCAAATAATCTCTTGGTAATTTAGGGATACTCCTGTAAGCCTTTTCCAGCAGTCCTCATAGGAGTTGTAGTATGAGCACCGCCTTTCAGTGAGGCTTCTCATAAAAGAGCATTTCTGGTTGATGTCCACAGAATCATGTATCTTCCAATGGCCTTGTAGGATATTGACAAGTTCTAGCTCTGTGGGATCGACTTCTCATTTCTAGGCTGTTAACCAGAATTCTCCTTTTACTGTGCTAATATTTTTCAGTGATTTGACTAGACCATACTGGTAGAGACGCCTGAGTTAAATCTTGATGTAAAGGCCCCAAATGATAAACAAAAAACAAACAAACAAAAAAACCCAAACCACCACCACCAACAAACCACTCATCTCATTCTTGGCTAAAGTATGTTAAGGTCTAATTATCTTCCTGTGGAAATTTTGCTTCTTCATTTTAACTTCAACTCTGATTACTCCATTTTCCTCCCACATGGCTTTTTTTTTTTTTTTTGCCCGTGTGTGTAACTTTAGAAGGCATTACTACAGACCCAGGAATTCAGCAACTCTGTTTTAATTTCTATAATATTCACTTTCTAAGATTATGACAGCAAATTATACTGTTGCTTTAGCACCAGACAAATGCAAGACTTGGTGGTAGGTGACTGGGCTTAAACCTTCATGGAAAACTCACAGCATCTTTAGGTGCTGACATTTTTCATTTCTTCATGGTCTAAGGGGGGGTGGGGGGGAAGCTCTGCTTCTATGAAAAGAATATTGCACCATATGTATCTGTACAAGAAGACATAAAAGAACATGAATGTTTAGCCCACACAAAACATGGTTCTGCTACTGACAGTAAAGATTCAAAGCTACTCTGCTGGAAATACAATATTCATAGAGAAAGAATGGCTGCAAAACTAGCATATAAGCTTAATGACTGTGTACTTAATTGTTTCACTATTAGCCCCTAATATGCACTCTGCATTTGTGAGAAGAGCAAGAGATCCATGGATACATTCTTTCACTTTCCACTAATAAAGAGAGATTACAATTCTGTACAGTTTAGTTTTCTGCACATAAACTCTTATGGAAAATGAAAGGCATCACATACAATTCTGCACTGGCGGGAAAGAGAAAAGAGACTTACAGTATTTGCTTTAGGACAGAAGAAACTGGAAACAGAATCATTAAAGACAAGTAAGTAATCTGTTTATTTCACATGCAGGAATGCAGTGGGGAGCATAACTGATTTACAGCTAGCATGCTCCATGGTTTTAATTATAAACTGGTAAGAGGACTGTGGAAGAGTTATTCAAGTCTTTATTTTTAAGTGTTATTTTAGATGGTTTGAGTGAGTTCTGTCACAATAAAAATAAATAAGATGTCAGTCATAGCTCAGCTTTTTGCAAAATCAAATAACTTTAAGTGTTTTAAATGCGAATTCAGCCCTATCCTATGGTTAACTGTACCACTGGGTAATGTGTTAGCTGCACCTAAGGAGTGGGTGAAAATTCTAAAGAGAGGGTGATAAAAATAGGTTATGTCCATACGAGTCTGTACTGAGAAAGAAGCTAGGTAATTGCTGAAGCTTCTTCTTATTTCTGTCCTGCGTCCGGATTCTAGGAGGAATGAGAATGAGAAGACCATCATTTCAGAGTGTTAGTCTCAGTTCTGGTCACTACACATCCCTGAGTATCTTGTGCCCAGCAGCAATGCGGAGTTCATGCAGTGGAGTATATTGTACTTTTGAGATAGGCTTGAGGTGTGGATTTATTTTTTTATTTTTTTATTTTTTTTTGGGGGGGGGGGGGGGAGAGGGACAGTGAGAAGGGGCATCACTGAGATTTTACTTGACAAAAAATGAAGAAATGGAAAGTGTCAGATATCTGTTCCATCAAGTATATGAAGACATTTTGTTTTCAGTTTGGCTTTTCACCACCAAATTCCCACAGGAAGTTAATGATTTTAAAAGTATAGAATCTTCTGATGCTGATAAACTCTGAACTGACCAAGCAAACCGATGAAATACTTTAATTCCATATATCGGTTTTAATGTTCTGGTCAGAAGTTTAATAGTTTATCTGCAACCTCAGTTAACCTTGAATTTCATTCCAATATTGTGCCACTGGAAGATGTCAGCAGGGATGAAACATAGTGATAGTGATAAGTGAAAATTGAGTTATGGAATGTGGGCAGAGCAGAGGAACAATGAGTAATACGCAGTGGTTACTGAGAAGTTCAGAAGAGCCAGGTAAGCTAGGTAAGAGGAATTAGTGTCCTTCAGTAATTGAACTACAAAGAGAGGTAGAGGAGAGAAATGTTTTCCAGGTTATGACAGTGAGGGAAAAGACAAGCCAAGAGGGAGCAGGCCAATGTGGCTGGGAAGATGGATGTGCAGAGGAAGTTTTCAGTGCCAGATTTGGTGTTTACCAGATTGCAGACCACTAGGCTGAGGTGGCAGGCAGGTAATGTTTGAGATTTGCAAGACGGAATGGTCAAATGTAGAAAGATGTTGTTAATGTGGAACGCTCGCTATATTCTAAAGTATTTCCTCATCACAACTGTAAGGATTCCTTTTCTTTTTTCTTCTTTTTTTCAGTGCAGCAGATACAATTTAATTTGATAGCATCCTTGCCTGATCTGACTCTTTTCACCAAACTTTCCTAGAGCACATCATAATGTGACACACCACCAAATTAGAAGGAATCTCCTTTTCCTTTGCCTCAAAATAACACCTACCTAAAAGCTTACATGGATTTTGTAGATTGTTTTCTGGTTCTTTGGTCACAGTTATGAGTGGCAATAATCAACAGGGATAATACAAGGTTTTGGGTTGGTAATTTAGAGCATATTTGTGAGTACAGACTATTAATAAGCAAAAAGTTACCTTTCTGGCAAATCAGTCTTTTAAGAGAAACATCAGTGAGCTAGGAAGACAAGAATGAAATCATATGGAAAAAAAATGAAAAATGAATCTGAATGTTTCTTTGTGAGCATTTGCATTTTGTTGTATGTTTTAAAGGAAAACTTACTGAGATGGAACGTTAGAATCCATGGTAATTATAGAAAAACTATGAAGAATGTATTGTAAGGCAATTTTCTGTTTTAGAACAGTATTTTGTATATAAAGGGAGTATGGCAAATTCTCAGTCTCTTTCTGATTTGCATTTTTAGGTTAAAACATGTTTTTATTGCCAAACACTGAATCATCAGTGAAAATCAATTTTGTGAAACTTTATCAGAGATGCTGAACTTCTGTCTCAATGCGCATTACTTTTGGTCAGAAATCTGCATGGTTTTCTCAAGGTTATCTTTAAAGCCAAATGATCCAGGAATGTTCTTTGCTAATGGGAAGGAAAACACAGCAGAAAGCTCATATTTCAGGTAACTCCACTTCACCCGAAATAGAAAGAATTGCAAGCCATGGAAAAATTCAGAAAAGCTCGTATAATTTTCAGCAGCCATGAATGTAAATTTCGTTTTGTGGAATAATTCCGTGAATCAGAAAATCAAAGGGGTCTTAATTTTGATTTTTTTTTTCTTTTAATTTATACACAGAAAATATACCCCCTGACTTCTGAACTCCTTATCATTTTCTTAACATTGGTTCACATGAAAATTTCTGTGGCATTTTGGCTGTTCAGCTCTTCTGTGCTGATGCAGGTTAGGGTGGTTGTTTCAATTTGGTATATTCTTTTTATTTCTGATTAGCTTGGATGTAGTCACTCTATGAATGACTCTCATCAAGTAACTTGAGACTAAGTTGCATTTAGCTTCAACAAATCCGTATCTCAGATGTTATTCATTCATTCATTTAAATTATACTGTTCACCTGAATGTGGTACTCATTTGCCAAACACTGTGGTATAATTTCATTTTTAAGTCAAAGTCTGCTCAACTCATTCACACTGGAATAAAAATGGAAAAGGCTGACGTAGACTTGGGTATAAGTTCTACACTTGTACACTCTTAGAGACTCTGGGGTTAGAATGTAGTCAAAGTCAGTTTTTTCCCCCCTCTATTATTTCAATTTCCCCTCAAATTTATCACCAGGAATGAGGTCTCTGTCACTCCATATGATTTTAGTCTGATGCTTTGCAATGCACAGGGAGCTTTATTCCATCTGGAAAGAGTTTAATTTCTGGTGTCCCTTCAGCAGTCAACAGTATTTCCTTGCTGTGTAGTCAGAGCCAGGCCCTTGTTTGTAATGGTACTTGTCATTGTAATAAAGTACAAAAACCAACTGGGTAAACTTGGCATAGTTGGTATGTTTTATTGATGCTATTGCACAGACTAGTGAATGTTTGGGGAACTCACGTTGTTCTCTCTTTTCAGTACTGGGAATGTTTTGTCTCATGTTGCATGTGTTGGCTTGAAAAGCATTTTGAAGTTCTAACTGTACAAGGATGTATATGTCTACTAAAGCTGTAGTATATGAGACTGATTTACTGTCACTGAATGAATGAACAATTCCATACTCAAAGTGAGAGCTACATTTGGCAAAGATGGAAATAACACTTCAGTAGTGAAGGATATCGAGTAACCCAAGCTGACTCTCACTGTATTCCTTCATAATGATGTTGGCCATTACAATGAAATAGTCTATTAAGGGAATAAAAGATTATCAGTAAGTTATTTAAATGTCTGCTGCTGAACCTATAATAACTATATGGTACCTTTTAATGGCAAGTAAGATACTTCACCTTAGGATGCAATCGGTTAAGAGAAAAACTCTTTTCCTTTTGTGTTGCATATCAAACTTAGGGTGAAGGTGGAGTTATATTCTTTTGCCTGATGTACATTTATTCTCGTGATAATCTTGTAATTTCTGTAAGACTTGCAATCATGGAAGGAATGAGATAGTACAGAGGTTAAATTACCTCTCACCCTAAAGGAGGCAGAGGATATTGGATGATTGGCTCAGCGTGATGCACATTAGGAATGACTAAGGTGTTGCATAATACAGTTCTTGGCTTTTGGCTATGGAAAGAATTCTAGCCCTATTTCTAGTGGTATAGCTGTCTGGAAAATAATTTAAGGCTTTTTGGAATGATTCAATTCTACTGGCAGTCTTTAAACTCAGACTGTCCGATTTTATATTGTCTGCTGAGGGCCTACAGGAATTCTGAGTAATAGCTGAAGCTATTAATACAGTGGCTTTTCAGTTGAAGAATATATTGTTGACTTTTTTATGAAATGTACAGTTCATTGGAATTTAAGTACTGTTTTTTCTTTTTAAATCTGTACAAGAATAAGGGATTAAATTCCTTTTAAAGAAAGCAGTCAGTCTAAACTTTCATAAGCTGAACCGTAAGGGTTTGAATGATAGTCCTTAAGTAACCTATTGAATGCTTATTATGCAATTATTTTTATCTCACAGAAGATTATTTTTTCATTATTTTCACCCAGTCCATATGACAATAACAAGAAATCTCCAACTCAGCAGAATGCAGTGGTATTAAAATATGCGAGTAGCAATTAAAAGCCTTAAGAGAGGAAAATATTTCAAGGAAAAGTCTGTACTGCAAGAAATGAGAGTACCTATTAAAATTATTAGGATAATGCAACTGTGGTTTGTAGTTGAGAATGCAGAGTGTTTTCTGAGTGCAAAATATCGCTCTAAATTGCCAGTCATGCAGAGTTAAACGCAGAGTTCCACTTCACTTAGTGCTTTTTGATGCATCTATGGAAAAATCAGATGAATCCAGCAGTTTAGGGGGCACGTTGGTGCTTTGGTTGGAGAGGGAGGACACAAGGCTCAAAATGGCAAGGGGTTCAGCACCCTGGCAAAATGAATGGGATACTAAAACAGTGATTTTGTAATGTCAGAATAAGGGCTGTTGGCTGATAAGGTCTGCAGCAAGCTTACTTTAGAAGCTGGCCATTACCGATATCAACAACGTTTGTATAAATATATAGGAATGTTTATTAAAAAGAAGTCTACAGTTTTATGTTTATTCAGAATTGTAGAAAAAGCAAATCCATGGCAGATCGTCATCTTGAAATGATTTTTGGGTTTGGTAAGGATCCATGTAAAAATAAGAATTACAAGGAACTGAATCTCAACAAAGAAACAAATAGTATTAATAGATGTATTGAAGTGGCAGCAAATTCAGTGAACAAGATAAACGAAAGATGTTTGTCAGAATGAACCTTACAGCTGGCCAAGAATAAGGCAGAGTAACTTAGACCAGAGAAAAGATCTCAGCATGAACTTTCAGCAGTATAAAAGAAATGCCTTTGACAGAAAAATGTTAATAAGGATAGAATGTAGTAGGGGAGAGAGGTTGTTTTCTTAGTCCTTTTAGATGTGTGTGTATATATATATATATTTATAAACAATGTTTTATTTAATGCTTTTCTTCCCATACAGGGAAATGCTGCCTTCTATGACACCTATTCATACAATGAAACTGTATGAATTTCATTATTTCTGACATTTGAGCTTTGTATAGGTGAGTAGATATATGAGTTAGATAAAGAACAAGTATAACTGAGTTTCTTAATTCATTTATTTATGTGATCATAATTATTAAAGGAAATGGCTAGAGGACAACTTTTTGGTAATGCATAAACTGTCATAGTAGAATGATCTTAGAAGTTAATAATAGCGATGACCTTAACTCAGGCAAGATCAAGGAATGCTAACCATTGACAAGAATAGCCCTTAAGGAGTTGTTGGCATCATCGTTCTTGTTCTGACTGTAAATTCTATCATTACAAAAGTAAAAGCTCCTTCTGGAGAGCATCTGTTCTCAGTTTTTGTTACTTACAGAAGTAGATAACATGAGCTGCCAAAGTTCTACATTATCAAACTAATAATAGATTAATTTCATACACCTCAAAAAGGATCTTTGTATGCAGTTCACTGGCTTTGTTGTGGCATCCAAAGATTTCTTTCTCTTCCAGTTTTTGATAATTTCAGTGACATTTCTGATTCTTTTTCTGCCACCTGCTGATGCAGCACTAGCAGCACAAGGAAATTACAGGGATCACTTATCACAGTGTTAATGCCTTCAGAAAGAAGAAGAACATTTAAAGTTAAAACTCCTTCACAATATCTTTAGGTCGGTGGTCCTTTGAATTGTCTGAAATCTGATTGTGTGTAAAATCCAAAGAGCTACTTTACCTTGAGAAGCCAGAAACCCCGTTTCCAGAAAAGATCCACGTTTTCAGAACAGTTTTACCCTCTGCAAATCCCTCTCTCTCTAATTTTTACAAGACGTTCTTTGTGTCTGTCACTTTTCTGCTACATGTAGATTGTGCGTGTCAGGGGGCTGACACACAAAAGGCCTCAATCTCTTAAGAAGCTGCCACCAGTGCATCTAATAGACTGTCAGTTTGGATGTTTAAATGAGACATAGCAAGGGAGTGAATAACGCTTTTAACAAAAAGCTGGTGGGCAGACTACAAAAATGCTCAGCTCTGCTGACAAAGTAACTGAAAATGTGGTATTTGAAACAGAAGGTAGGTATAGATGAAAGCATCAGTAACAGGTGAAAAATGATGCTCTCATTGGGGCTGTTAACAAGAAACAGATAAGGCATTTTTGGCTGAAGAGGAAAGCAGGTAAGGAGGAATAGAATTACATTAAGCAGATTGTCTCCTTTGTAGGACACAGTGTTGCACTGCCTCCCCTTCTGATTGTTGTATATACATATGGCACTTCAAAAGTAACGCCTCTATTTATTTCCTTGAAAACTGCAGCAGATATAAAGAGCACAATGGCGCTACATAATAGGGCAAATACTCAGTTACAAAACAGCATTTCTCAACCTAGTTGCCTCTGTTAGCCAGTTCACACAGATGAACTGATTGAGATGCTCTTCAATTTGTGGTGTGATAGCTGTGCATGATCACCCAAGAACATGGCCTGTCTTTCATGTGGCTGTCACCACTGCTGAGATTTACCACCCACCACCTCACTGTGCTCACATCCACTGTTTGGTCTCCATAAACATTCATCAAGCAGCGATGAAAGTCAGTGGGTGCCATTTTTTCTGCACAGAGGAATTCAGCTCAGTCCCTTTGCTTCATCTGCACTTCCATGTCAGACACCAAGTTGTCAGACTGCCACTCTGCTGCCATCTGTTGCACAGCAACGAAATGTAACGGAACACTGGTGGGAATGTTCACCCCCTGCAGCAGGACCACTAATATTCAGTTATGACCTTGTGTGCCAACAAAATAAAATAGGAGGCATTACTTTTGGAGTAGCCCTCATAGTACATACGTGTGCATGTCTGAGCCCTGCAAATTAGTGTTCGGATGTCTTGATGATGTTTTATGTCACTACAGGTGACAAAATTGTGCACGTGACAGACAACTGTGAAAGAGTGGATACCTTAGTTATTTAGTTTGGAATAAGAACTGGTGAACTGGAAAATTCTGTTTGGTGGTGCCTAGTAGTTCTAAGCTATGCCTTCACACAAAGCTGGAGCCTCATGTGAATTAGCTTCACATTATTTTATTAGTTTTCTGAGCTTTTTTGGGGGTGGGAGGGAAGGAGGTTGAGATTATTTCACTACTTTATAGTACGAACAGTACTAAGTGGATTTTGACTTTAAAAGAACAAGTATGTTCTTAACATTGTGATTGAAGATGTTCTTCTAGACGATACGAAATTATAATAAAGGAAATATTAAGAAAAGTTCTTTACATTTGCCTGAGAAAGGGCATATGAAGCAAACATTAGTGGTGCTGTAAAGGAGCCTGTTCTTATTTTTGTGTCTGTTTTCTGTCTCATTACTTGGAAGTCTTCAAGATAACATGAATTTCAACATGTTAGAAAATCCTGTGAGATAATGATTTTAATTCTAAACACACTTCTTTGATATAGCAGCTTGTTCTGATCCCACCTTGAATTTGTTCACTCGCGTAGTAGAGGTATCTGTAACTCAGTGGTCTCACTGTGTGTATGCCAGGCAGAGGGTATGTATTTTCTTGCAGGAAGTATAAAATGAATCTCAGACTTATTGGAGGAATGGTATTCTTTAATCAGAATTGCTGTTAACATGCAACTATAACAAGATCTATGAAAAGGATAAAGGCTTCCAGTATTTCTGCCTACTCTGAACTTCTAAACATCCTCTGGTATGAGATTAGTATTCAAAGGAAATATACCCAAATTGATAACTTGTTTTTCAACTATGCACTCTCCCATTCTGTGTTCAGAACTAGAGTCTAAAAAATTCCAGTGCTGTTTCAACGTATTACAGGAAAAAAAATCTGCAATTGAAAATATCCGTTGGAGTTTGAAGCAGAAAAATAACTTAGTATTTCTTTATTATGTGTTATTATATATCTTTATTATATATTAAAGAAAAGCACTGCCTTAAAAATGTTATAAGCTGCTTGTGCTCTGTGGTATTTGAAGTGACACACACCACTCTGGTTGGGATGTTGGACTAAAGCTTCAGATACAAAGCCTAGATGAAGTGGAGGGGAGATTCCTGGAGTCCCCATATAATTTACTGCCTTGGTTTAACTCTACAAGGAAAATGCAGGTTGTTTTCTGCAACTGTGCTGCTTCTGTAATGCCATGCCTCAGTGGAGCCAAGGTCACCTTGCAGTATGCCATAATGCTGTTGTCTGTCCTAAAATGGGAGTCAGATGCTATGGTAGTAAAATAACTGCATCTGATCTATCTTGTGGTGCTTGGTGGTAGCACCAGAGCATCTCAACTGGGTCTAGAGAACATATTAGTCTTTGAGACTAGGTGTATGCCCTAATCTATGGTAGTCCAGTACAGGTTTGTTCAAGCAGCTACAGGACTACAGGAAAGGCTCTGGAATGCTTTCCTTGCAGTTGGGGTGTGGTGTTGAGGGACAAGTCTAAATACAGTAATGTTGCCTTGTTTTCTGTTTGCAGATTGCATGATTTCTTACTAGAGCTTAGACACTAAAGTGTCAAGATGGAAATGCCAAGAGAAGATGTTAGTTACTCTGTTCTTTAAAGACTTTAACCCTTCTTAGAAATGTAATTTAAAATCCTGGCCAGGTTCTTTCATCTGTCCTGGTTGTGGGCAGACTTTCTGTACAGGTACCATGTATTTAGATCCTAAATAGGATTTTATCAAATGTAAAATCCAGTTCATGCTTTATTTTGTGCTAGATGGTCTTTTTTACGACCACCTAGTTCTGCAGAAAGTTTTCTGTATGAACACCATTAGGGCTGTGAGCACAGAATTGTATTCTGCACTTGGAAGAAATGTTTTTACTGCAAGGAGTCCATTTCAGAAAGAGTTTGGCCTCAAATGCAAGAGATCTAGAAAGTGAATTAGCATCCAGATGCTGCCTCGTGGAGCAGCTCTCAATTGTCAAACTTATTTGAATGCCTTTTATATTGCTATAGTTTTTGTGCTGGAGAGCCACCCGTGTTCTCACTAAATGGCATCACTGCTAGGTCTTCAGAACTTGCAGCAGAAGTGAGTGGCCCAAAGAAGGCGGCATTATAGGTCAGTCATTGACTCTTCCTTTTTTTCTACCCCTCAGTACTGGATCCACTCCCACCTTTGACTACCTGTTTTGCTGATAACTTGCCAATTAACAGGTGGCAAGCACCATGTTGCTGCATTTCGTTAAATAAACAGTTTTCCAGATGGCTATAATATTACATCTTTAAATAAAAGTACACAAGCCCAGTGTCAACGTCTTATTTATGGAATGCTTTTGGCTTCTGAATTGCTTGTTGAGATTGCTGTTAGCCATTTGGTCACTGAGAAGTAATTGTGTATTACTGTAGACAACAAGCTGTTTGCATTTATTAGCAATCAGAGCATATTGTCAAGTGGGGAATAGCATGTCTTTGACATCTCTGCAGATTCTGGTAATTGAAGCAGGACAAAACTGTGGATTTTCCTTTACTGCATGTTTATAGTATGAAAGTCCATCTGTCCACATAACCATCTGCAAAATCACTAGGGCAACAGCTGGTAGAAATAAGGTTGGTGAAACAGTATATGAAGGTACAAGGAGGTTTGTGAAATGACATTGTCTTTCTGCAGCGCAGGTATCTTTTATGAACATCTCATGACATGTCCAAAAAGGGAAAAGTGTGAAAGTTTTGTTTTCCCCAAGTTAATAAAGAAATATAGTACATGTGATCATAAGTAACTTGAGCTAGCTTTAAGGAAAAAGTAAGATAGAACAGGAAACTTTCTGAGGGCAGCAAAGTTAAGTGCTTTAAATGAACAGTATACAGACAGAAGGTGGTTGCATGGCATTAACCTCTGAGAGGATTACAATCTTGACATTCTCTCTCTCCCCTACTGTATTTTTGAAGGCTTTTTGGTATCAGCAGCCTCTCCACAGAGGCAAGTCTGGGTGAAGACAGTGCGTTTAGCCTGAATACTTTGTGATTTTTTGTTAGAATAGTTGGAAGTGTATTAAAAGGCTGGAAAAGATCGGAAAATTTGTTCCACACGGGCAAAGGAAAGTAAAAATAAAAATAAAAAATATAATCTAGAATTGACATTTTTGGCTTTTGCCCTTTAGCCGGTTACCATCCCCTCCCCTTAAGAAATATGAATATCTTCTGATACCATGCTCATGCTAAGCAGCAATCATTTATAATACTCAGATTCTCTGTATTTGTCATGTGTTTTCTTCCTCAGCAACGCTTTTTTGAAATGTTCTTAGTGCTAGGAGAGTTTCATATCTTTTTAAGAGAACTAGGGAGCCTTGCATATCTTCTTGTTAGCATGGTACCAACTTCACTCAAGACCAAGTTAAAGTGGTCTCTTTCTTGTGTGCCAGTACATGTTGGTAATGAAAGGCAATGGATGGGTGAAATGTTACTGGTTTTCATGTACTGTTCTATGAAAGTGGAGGCCCTCATGCCTTGATACAGGAAGCCAGAAATGCTGAATATGTTAGAGATTTTTATAAGAAGTGAACACCTTTTCTTTGAAAAGTACTAAGAAGTGCAGGCTTGACTGCAGTTGTGGCATTTTACTCTGTCAAGGTCTCAGTAGATGTTGCACTTACAGCTGCTCAGTGCTAGCCTAGGGGATTTACGCAGGTCCGAAGCAGCGATATTGTGGGGAGGGGTGAAGATGCTTGGGAAGGAAGTCACACAGAGGTTCCCTCAACTTTTGCTGCTTATGGTCATCATGCTGCCACTTGCTTCCCAGTCTGTTGCAAATAAAATAGAAGATTTGATTCTCAAAACTTTTTGTCTTGAACAAGAGAAACACTGTGTTCCTTAGATAGAAACGCAGCTGGGCTCCAGTTCTCAGGGAGAAACATTATTAACTACATAGTACCTCTATTTGTCTTTTCAAATCCAATTAATCATATAAGCTTAAAGGGGATTTAAGCATTATGTGTCTGGACCTATGCAAAATAACTGCATGTGTCACTGGGAGCAGTTGTACTATTACAGTGCATTGGAATGATCTTCCATGTGTTCTCTACTGTAAATGATGACCAATCTGACTCTAATGCTCTGAAATATTGTGGCGTTTTGCTTTATTAAATGGATAGGAATTGAGTGCTAAAACAGTTCGGGGCCCTTTTTGTATTTTGGGAGCTGTGTTTTGTTACAGGAGCTACCAGAAGCCAGGCGAAAGAGCAGAATGCACGCGAACCGAGGTGTGAATGTATTTGTTGGTAACCAGGTAAACGGTTATTTGAAGCCAGTTGTGCCTGCTTTGGTGGTTTGGGTGTTGTTGGTTTTGTTTTGTTTTTTTTTTTTTTAATTTTATTTATTTATTTATTTATTATTTTTGCCAATCATTTGTGTTGTGTAGAGAGCAGAGATAGAATGGGAGAGATGGTGGAAAAATGCATTCAAGTGCAGATCAGTGCTTTGCATGTTGATTTCTTCGACGCAGTGCATGTGTTGGGGAATGCATGCATTCCTTTGTGCTATGCTTAAGAGTTAAAAAATATTTGCTACTAAAATTGCCAGATTCTCTGACTTATTAAACGCAGTATAATGAAACTTTTACAGAAAATGACTAGAATGTGATCTATGCCTGCAGAGGAAACCAAGGAGGAAAACAAATTAAAAAGTAAATTAATGTAATACCAAAAAAAAACACCCAAACAAAAACAAAACAAAACAAAAAACAAAACCCCAAACTGAGTTCTACTTTATAACTGCATTGATCTTGTTAAGGTGCTCTTCAAGAAGATGCTGCACATCCTATGCAGAAATACAGCATAAAATGATCGGTGCAATTCAAAATTAGCATCTTTCGTGTTCAGAGTGCTTTGCCTATGTATTTATCCTGCTTAGACAGGGATATTTCTATGGAGCAAGAGGTTGCCTAGACTGAAATTCTTATAAAAAATTCCTAAACCTGCATTTTAGGGATGTGTTTTTTTTTAGAACTTCTGAGTTTGGGCCTTTTTCTTGCTTTTTCTTAGCTGTTGTTAACTGTGTGTTTTATTTTACATTCAGAGGACAATATGCGCTGATGTAATTTTTTAGGATCTTGAGTTACAGGGAGGACAAGGGCTGCATTCTTTTCTCTTAGTGGCTCACAAGGGAGAAGTATGACTGAAATGGTCATTAAGTCATCCATTGGACTGGATAAGAAAACCAAAGCATCTTCATAAGAAGGCATAAACTCAGCCGAACTGGCCAATAAATAAATAGCTGAAATTCTCTCTTGGTCCTGCTGTAGGTCCTAAAAAGGCAAGAATCATAGAATATCCCATGTTAGAAGATACCCATAAGGATCATCGAGTCCAGCTCAGGGCTCTGCACAGGGCCACCCAAAATTTAAACCCTGTATCTTAGAGCATTGTCCAAAGAGTCCTTTGGCCATGCCCCATGCCTGGGGAGAGCGGGTCTTTCACACACCCAGAGAATTCCCAGGCCTTTTCTGACTGTTACTCCAATTACAAATTCAAGACCCGATAATTAGATTTTAGGGGCAAAATTGTTTCCTGAGTCGTCCCTAGGGAAATTGAGAAAATGCAGCTGTGAGCAGAGGGGTAGTGCATGATGATGATAGACATTTAATAGCGGATCATTTACTGGAGCCTTCTCTGCCATTAGTATGTACACCTGAATGAAGATTGTGGCTTCAGGCAGTTTTCTTGTCTGCCTGGGGAGATATACAAAACAATGCCTGTGTGAGCGAGGGAGCAGCTTAGTTCATCACCATGGTGGCTGCTAATTGATGGTAGCAGCTGGCAAAAGTCAAATACAGAAAGGGAGGAGACTGGAGTGTGAAGGATGGGCAACTTGCATTTCAATGCTGGCTGGGGCCATAGTGTTCACAGAAGCAGGGTGCTGGTAGGCTGTCTTCAGGTGTGAAGCAGCATGGAGAAATTTGTTTGCATGCATAGGTAGACTGTTCAAATAGGTTGTCCTACTGTGATGCTGCAGGGTATCTACTCATAAAGTTAGACTGCATTGGGAATGCCATGGTGGCTGGGGATAAAGCATCTCCATCTCCATCTAGGGCTTGAAAAGAAAGGAGAGTTTGGGGGAGGGGGGGGGGGGGCGGGGGAGAGGAATTTTTCTTGTGAAAAAGCTTGCCTTTCTTTATTTGGATGTTTTTGGAACTTATTTACTTCACAGTTTTGGGGGGAGGGATTAAATGTTGACCTAAATTAGAAGGGGGGGCAGGGGGAAGGGGAAGTGAAAGAAATGAATTTTTGAAGAGGTTCCAAATTAAGCAAAACAGACTTTGGATTTCGGTTGGATCAAATAAATACACAAATTAGGTTACATTTCACTAAATTTGTGACTATGATCTTTTTCTCAGTCATGTTTATTTTAGCATGAAGGTCGAGTTGTTGTAAAAGGGAAAGGTGTGCCTATGAATAAAGCTGAGGAAGATGCTTTCAGCTAGCCAGGCTTTGATTACTTGTCACAAGAAATTGTTGCTCTTTTACCAAAGCAGCTAATTTAATTGTTACGCAGTTCTGCTTTCTCTCAGAAAACTCCATCAGATATATTTAGATGTCCTCTCAAATGAAAAACCACAGAAGTAGACAGGAATTCCTCTGCTAGCTCCTGCTCTGTTGAGCAGATCCAATTTTGATCTTGAATCAAGCATGGAGTTCTAATCTTATATCAGTGTGGTGTTTTATCTTATAAATGTATTTAATCTTTTATTAATCTTCTTCGTGCTATTTCCTCAATATGAAGATTTTAGCCTTAAACAATTCATTCGGTAGTTGAGGTATTTCATAACATCAATGCCTACATACTTCTGTTACCCTCTGTTTTTTTCCTGTCGCACTTCATTGGGCGACAATTGTTCATAAAACAATTTATTTCCATTTCTTCCTAATACACATTGGCCTGACAGTGAAAATAAGATGTCATTTTCAGTGTCTCTTTTGATCATCAGCATAGACAGCCATCAACAAAATATTTACATTTTTCAGTGATGATTATGGATGAGGATGCATAAATCAAGGGTGCTCTACATTTAATAAGCTGAATTAACAAAGAGGAATTGAATCTGGAGTTTCATTAGGACTAGAAATTTCCAAAATATGACCTCTAAACGTGCTAACAACCACTGGAAATGGTAAAAATCAAGACTTTGCCTGCTGACATTAATTTATTTTTCTTACCTTTCATTTATTTCTTGCCAGTACCCTCACTGATGTGAGGGGTAGAGGAAGGTTAAGTTCACCAGTTAAGGTAGTAAGTTCACCAACTGCATGTGCTCCATTAGTTTTAAATATATATGCATTAATGAATTAATAAAATAGCAGTGGTCTGCTGCAGCACATGAGTGCTGAAAAGTTTTGGCTTGATTCTAACATTCTTTATGCAATTTTCTATATTGAACATATCAGCAAATGGGCAAAGTTAATTCTGCTTTCAGTTCTTCAACATTTTTAATAAAGAGTTTAACTGATTCATATAATTTGCTACATTTTTGCATATTTATTTCCAGTAAGGTCACATTCTTAATTCTTTCATGTGAGGTCTTCTCTTCTAACAGCTTTAAAAACTTTGGTTTAAGACAAAACATCTGTTTAGATGTATTCTCTCAGCCACTGTTTCCCAGTCAGCAATCCTGTACACGTATAAACAAACCAAATTTTCCCACAACAGGAAAGCAAAATTCTAAAGCATGGGTTTTTGTGTAACTGTGATACAGTACAGTAAATATAGTCAGTATGGAGTGGCTGTCTATCGTTTATCACACTAATTGATCAGTTTTACAGGAGTTACAGAAAAACAAACCAAGCCAGGTGAGAGTACTGCAAGTTTCTGAGGGTGGTAGGATTGTCTGCTACATGAGATGAGGTTTGTGAGTTTTTTTGTGCTCTTGTGGGCTTTTTCCCAAGAATTAAAAAAAGTAAAACAACAAAACACAAACAGTCAGTTGAATAAGGAAAAATACTCTTTTTGGTCATTTTGGAACATGGAACATTCAGCTGTAAATGCCATCTTCGAAAAACTGCTAGAGAGCTTAGTTGCCTGAATTTATCTATAAAAATGTAAAACTAGATTCAGTATTCTATTTTAAATAAATGATTATCTAAAGGTTTCACCGTCCTTAGGTAGGAGTTCTCAGTGCTGGTAATTTTATCTGGCAGTTATTGCCAGGGAAATAAAATGTCTCCTATGTCTCTTGGTCACAAGTATGTCTTACAGTACGCTCCTTAAGAGCTACTCCTTCTTGGTCAGAATTGTGTTTAACTTGAAAACAGTACACACAGTGTCAGTATGCCCAATATACATCATTTTCATAAAGTATCTGTATGATTTGTGAACCATGTTGAAACTTAAATCGTTGAAGGCTATAATGAGAGAGAGCTAATATTCCTTAAGTAAAACTAAAATATCTTACTGTGAAACAACTTTTGACAAGCAACATTCTGTCCTTCCAACAGTAAAATAAAGGCTTCTGCATTTTTTTGTTTTTAACTTCTAACTGATGTGCTGTAAATATCTATTTCAAAAAACAAGGAAAAGTAAGAGAAAGATTGTTACTTTTTCCAGATTGGCTTGATTTCTGTCATTACAAAATAATACCTTTAACAGAAGATGCCTTTCAAAACCAGCCAGCACTATGACAGATAAGTTATAGCTGATCTGATTATTCATGCAGATATCAGCAGGTTATTCCAAGAGGGCTTTATTTCATATTGTTAAAGCTATTCTCTAAAAGAAATAGTAATCTTTTTGATGAGCATGGGGAACAATTTCTTCAATACCAATCCAATTTATTTGGACCTTCTGATTGGTGCTTTCAGCTAGATCTCTAAGCACAATATTAATTATTCATTAAGGTACTTGAAGGAAGAATATTTGCATAACTGTACTGTCAAAATTGATGAGGCTTTGCATATGTACCATAGGAATATCTTTCAACCTAGTGCTAAAACTAAAGATGATCATAATATAAAAAAAAAATAATCTAAAAATCCAACTATAATTTGAACTTTCTCATAAGCATAGCTCATTTATTTTTATAGCACCCACATGTCCTATTCAGAGACAATGAAAATATTCTTTCTATGGTTGGTTATGTGGGCATGGAACACAAAAATAAATAAAAAAGAAACAACAATTTGAGCATTTGTATAGTAAAAGGTCATAAGAGGGGTAATACGTACTGAAAAGGAACAGAAACTTTATGTGAGTGGAGGAAAGAGAAGTTATGGCATTTAATAAATTTGTATTCACTTCGAATCATACAGACTGGTTTGATGTGAGATTGTAGCATTCTGTTATCATACGCAGAGATAGACAGAGGGCCAGACAGCACTTGGGCATATATCAAGAAACCACTGGCTGTTAAAGATTATTTCTCTTTGTATGTGCATGTTATGGTGCAGTTTTGTCTAAAATGGAATCATATGGCTTCCTTGCTAGCAGAGAAGGGAAGAATGCACTCAGTTCTTGACCTTTGGGAGTGGTGTCATAAATCTTGGTAAACGTTGAACTAGCATTGGTTGATTGGTCAAAATACAAGTCTAGCAGCATCTCAGTAGACAGCTAAACCTCTGGTAGGAAAGGATGTAATCACATCTGTTGGATCATTCAGGTTGAGATCAGGGTTGTGCTACTCAAGTTATTCCAAAGCAACGTAAGATGTTAATTTTGATGCTGATCTGAACTGCCTCGGCAGTTACTCTAAAGAGATTATTTTGTGTACACTTCGCTGCACTCTACCAGCAAGTAGTGTTCAGGTGTGAGCTCAGAAATATCACATAGTCAAAGGGAGCATCATAACGGAGATGTCACTTACATGGATTATTTCTGGATAATGCTCTGCCTTTCATATCAGTATTCTCTATAGAAGAGGAGGTGATGCATGTATGACACGTCTGAACCCAAAGTTTACATAGCTTTCCCAGTTCACAGTTAAAACGCTGTAACTGTCAGCAGTGTATCAAGAACAGCGCAGACCATTCATGACATGTTAAATATCCACAGCAACTGATAATGTGTAGCTTCACTGAGAGACTCAAGATGTTCTTTAAATGAAAACCAGAGGTCAGGACTGTGAGGTCACATGAATACATGGTTTTCATACTTCTTTTTTTTTATTTTTTTTTTTTAAGCAAGCTTAACTTTTGACTTTAATGACAAACTTCAGCCACAATTGTGAAAACTGAAGGCAGACTGTTTTAAAACTAAACTTCTGATTTTTAAGCCCATGCAGACAGATGCACATGACTGTACTGCACGGCATACTTAGAAAAAGATTTTTACCTCATTTTGAATGGATTTACATAT
Source organism: Alectoris magna (assembly GCA_030625065.1). Classification (NCBI taxonomy): domain Eukaryota; kingdom Metazoa; phylum Chordata; class Aves; order Galliformes; family Phasianidae; genus Alectoris; species Alectoris magna. Next base: position 11,000,594 of record CM060570.1, on the reverse strand, counting down.
ATCTCAGTGAGGTGTAGTGTTTTTTTGTTGTTTGTTGTTGTTGTTGTTGTTTTAACTGAAAACACAAAATAATACCAAGTTTGCTAAATAAATGGTAAGAAAAGTGAGGAAATATTCCCTCAACAGAGTTTATGAACCAGTAACTTATTTTTAATAATATTTTCAACAGCTTTTGAAAAAAAACAACCAACCAACCAACGCATAGATTTATAAAATAAAATAAAAAAAGAGAGATAACTAGGATATAGAGTACAATAGTCATTGCAGATCAATTTTAGTATAATTCCATTCAACCTTAAAATGTGTGATTACACCAGGAAACCAATTTCAGGGTGTATCAATGGGGAAACCGCTGCAATATGAACTGAAGTGTTGCCATATCAGTTATGCTTTCATTATGAAAATGAATTAAACGAAACAGAAAATAATGTGCGTAGGTGATGTTGTAGTTCGGAAACAAGCCCAGAAATTAACATCGTTTCTAATAGCATGCCACAGGGGTTTTAAAACTCAGCTTTATCATTATCAGTCTCAGGAATTGCAGAGCAAATATGCTTGATGCATCGATGACACAAAGTTCGGAAATTTTTTAATACCCCAAGGTACAAAAGACCAAAGGCCAGAAACTGCAGTAAGTCAACTTCAATTTCAAATATTCTTGCTTTTGTATGCTAGTCTACAGATTTCAATCTCATTGAAAGAATTTGTGTGTTTGATTTACTTTGTAACTAGAGGAATTCATCATTCCAATCCCTTGAGTGTCTTAGAAAAAATCATATATAAAATCTCATTTACTTTGTTTTTACCTTTATCACAGTTCTGAATGTAACCTGAGCATTATTAAAATGCTCTTTAAAGTAAGCCTGAAAATATTGGTATACAATTTCCAAATGAGGACTGGATGCAATTGAAGATACTAAAAGACACCGACAATAATGAATGTTGGAAAAACCATACAAGTCCTGTGCTAGAATCAGAAGGCACCCAACAATGGAATGGGAAAAATGTAGTGCCGTGGTGTAAGCGAAAATGAATTTCATCAGTATTCATAACATGCTGATATTCTATTGGTGGAACGTTGCTGTAAGCATCAGCGCATTTGCATGCAGCAATCCTGTCTTAAATAAAAAGTAAATGAGGAGTTAGTCCTGATATGGGAAATGTTTCGGGCTATTTCCTTACGTTCAAAATTCAACACCTTTGATCTGATTGCTGATTTCCAAATTTTAAAGGAATAACCATGAGATGAAGTAAGTAACCACAAATGAATTCAAAAGAAGCATTTCAAGGAAGTTTTGATTATCTTTTGGGATTTCATTTGAATGCTGTATTAGGACACTGCATGCCTTTCCCTTTCCACTTTTTCTCTCTTCCTTTCTCTCTTACTTTCAACATAAAGCCTTTGGTAAGTACGTCCCTCCGGGTTTCCATGTGCAAACAACCTCAAATACTCAACATATCTTGGATTGCTTTTACTTGTGTTGTACAACTTGAACTGAATCTGCCTTTCTGAGGCACAGTGATATAAAAGTACAAAACAGCTGTATTTCTCTTGCTCGCACTGATCCTTCTGGCTTCATGTCTATGCCTTTATGAAAATCTATTTTCTTTTTTCTCTTCTACTCATTCAGTAATTTAAGATTAATCTCCTATCAGTCAAGGCTGTGCTGATAAGACTGTGGTTACTAATACAACCTAATAACATACTTCAAGATTCAAGTTGAGCTTAGTCTGCATGGTTGATTTCACGTGTTGAAAGAGCTGCACCAGGTACAGTTGAAATTGAAGCTGATATCAAAAGTCATCCAGGTGCCCATTAGGTAATAGAAAAGTGTAAACTAAGTTTAGCCACAAGCAAAAGACATCTGCTTACATACAGGTGATACAGACTTGTCCTTCACTTTTGATAAAATGTTATCTTAAAACTAAACCCACCAGCAGTATCTAAAGACATATCAATAATACTAGTGAGCAGCAATTTCAGTGTTCCCTTATGACTATATGAATGAAACATGTTGAAAACTGGAATAATTTAAGAAAGAAAAGGAATCAGTAAGCTTTTGCATATTTTTCATTCCACTTAATGGAGTGCACTGAATGAGTAGTAGATGAACTGAGGAAGTGATAATTATCTTTCACCGAGATACATTATTGGAGATGATTCAGGTTCTGTTGAGATTGTGTCTATCTGCTTTAGTGAGTGTTTTTTCTTGAGAAGATTAAGCAGGTGGGGTTTTTTTTTAGCCAATAAGGTTAATGATTGTGCGCATATTAAAGAACCTTTGAACTCTGTTCATTTAGGTGGAATGAATATAATCTGACATGAGATAGTTCGGCTATTTCTGTATGTTACTATACTCTATATCCAAAGCCCGTACTCAAAACTGGAGCTTCAGGTGTGTTTATGGAAATAATGTCCTGATAACTTTGCATAAAGATACTGGTGTGATGGTCTCTGTTGCTGCTTGAATCTATGATGATGTTGTATCTGAAGCCAATGCTTCGGAACTTTTGGATAACGTTTTCATGGCCAATTGTCTTTACACCATGATGCAGCATCAAGTAAAATAGGTTTGTTTTTTTTCTGGTTGTTTTTTTTTTCCCAACAGGGCTGTGCAATGGTTAAGACAGTATCAATTCTTCTGCTATATATTATTTGCTTTGTGCTTCCTTTTAAGTATGCTACAAGGTAAAGTTGTAGACTAACAATGTCAAGATTACTGTAACCTCCACAAGATTGGGGTTGTGTACCTTCCTAAGGTTGCAGACTGTATCTCTAGTTGCTTGAGCTCATGTAGGTTGACTCTTTAGCTGCCATGGAATATTATTTCCTATTTCTTAAATACATTTTAAACAAGAAATAAATGTCCATGATTATGATCTTCCTGAGCTGCTGTAAATTAAAAGGCATTATGGAGAAACACATAGGAATTGGGAACAATTTTGTTTAACAATATCAGTTTGAGTACTGTTAAAATAGTAAAATCCAAACAGGAATCATCTGTATTGTGCCATAAGTATAGATTCTCTCTTAAAATTAAATGCAAGCTGAAATTAATGAATAACTAGAAAGAGACAGATTCTATTTTTTTTTTTATCAGCAAGTAGCTTGCTAACATTTATTTTATTGGCAGTTATCATTAGAAGTCTCCCTATAAAATACTTGGAGGTTCATTGTATCCAGTCTTTTATGTTGATGCTGTTTGATGTTCGGTGAACAACAATCTCTAGAGTCAGGTCTCCCCTCACCTGCAGCACAGTTGAGCTCCTTGAGATGCTCTTCCTTCTCTCTGTGGTGCAACAAATATTTTATTAACCTCATCATCTGAAAGATATATCAGGATAGAACAGATTGGTTGGAAGGGACCTAAAGATCATTGTGCCCAATTGTCCAACCTCTTCAGGGCTAACCAAAAATTAAAGCATACTATTAAGTGCACTATCCTCATTTGGAGGAGAGTTGCATTTCAAAAATAAAGACTAGTTAATAAATAACATTTTATTGTTCAATGCATAGCTATAGGTCATGCATAACATATCCATACCATTTTACACTCAAAAATCATTTATTTCTTTGTGTATCTCTGAGTTTTTTTCCTCTACAATTATACAGCTGAATGTCTCAGCTCCTCGTAGATAACATAACATGGAGATCAGACAAGCGTAAGAAGGAAGAATTCCCATAGAATCTGGGAGTCCAACTAAGGCAAAGTTCACATTTAGCATTGTCTACTTCTTTCCAAGTAATTTTTAATGGTCTTTTTGATCATGGAACTAAGCATTTCCTAGTAATACATACCATAATTCTAAGATTTTGTTCTCAGTTGGAAGAATTCAAAGCCCATTATGTTTTTACATGTAAATCTCTGTATACGTATACATGCAATTACTTTCCTTATTCGCATTAGTTCACTTTTACCTAAAATGAATGTCAGCTGCTGTGTCATCACTCAGTTGCTCCTAAGAGATTTCTTCATGAAGCTGCTCCTAATTTTACTACCTAAAATGGAATGTGCAGCAAACATCTCCTTAAAAGTTCTGATTTTTAGGCCCTTTGTAAATGCACTGAACTGCGCAGGCCTTAAAAGATTTTGGAAGGCTTCTAAATATGGCTACCCTGCATTTCCACAACAGATTCTACATTCCACTTTGTAAGTTTTTATGAATGATTTATTTTGGCTGTCAGTACATTACCAGGGACTTTCACTGGTCTGGAGGGGAGAGGAGGGACACAGAAGATCACATGAATTGAATTATCTTTGACTACTTTCTTATGGAGTCCTTTGTAGAACTCAAATGGATTGTTAAAGACGACTTCCCTTTATAAAAGTTACTGTTAGTTCTCCAGAATCTGAAAAATTTTGCCTTATTCTATGCAATAACATAGTATGTTTATAAGTATTCAGCAGAGACTGTTTTTAAGAATAGGACAATTTTGTCAGTTTTCTATTAGTTTGCTTTTTTAAAGATAAGTTATATAGTTTTGAGGCTGTTATGACTGTTTTGGGTATTGCAAATATCCCACAGATTATTTACACTGCTTATGAAGGTTATCGTAATCAAGTATTGGATATCACTTTCCTTAGAAATGTAGTTTGACAGGATGCAAGAAATGAAACACCACTATCCCAAAAGCAAAAATCTACTAATTATTGACATAGTAACCACCTAAAACTGTTTGCAGGGTACTAAGGTACAAAAATGCCCTACATCTTTTTGATTGACAGTGAGATATCTGGTTTCAGTTTCTGTTTCCAGTATTAAGACAAAGGAACTTTTATTCCGTACATTTTAAATATTTTCAAGATTTTTTTAAAATGGTTTACAGAAGATTTGGCTCTGCAAGGAAGCCGGATGGTGGACAACCTCACCTAGGAATTCTGTTCTCATCCTTGGCATGGGTGAAGCTCCAATCAGCTTTGTGTTGCGCAGCCTCAGGTGCTCTGTGTCTGTTTGCTGGATGAGATATAAAGGACTTTGTTGGCAGAAAGTAAAGTAAATAAGTGTGCCTCCAGGGTCTGAAAAAGGTGTCAAGGGACTAAGTTTTGCTTTACACCTAAGTGCTATAGATGATGGTACAGAATGTTTCTCTTGTGATATAATGTTGTTAGGTGGTATTGGGAAGGTTTTTTTTTAGGTTTATAGCACCTTGTCAGGATTTGTTGGACACAATGCTTTTTTTCACAGAACATTTTTATTTTTCCTTCCAACTTGTCCTAACTCGTTACTTCTGAGTGTGATATCTGAAAATGCTGTGGTGCCAGGAGATGTTTTATTTCCAGATTCTGTGTTAACATTACTGGAAATATATTCTGCCACGGGCAGTAATTAACATACTCAGGCAATCTACTGCGTGCATCAGCAATCTCAAATAGTTTGCTGTATTCATTTCTATGATTTAATGAGTCTGCCTGAATCCCCTGGAGTGTGGTGAAAATAGCTGCCTTTTGATTCTGGCTCAGTACTGCTCCTTAGTAGACTGACTTCATGTATCTGTACTGCCTCCTCCTGGGTGAGGTTAATCTGAGTTGGGGAAAATTCAAATAAGAACCTTGGGAGCAGTCAAGGTGTGACTGTGGGTGATAACACATCAGCTGATTTGCAGTGAATTGTCCCTTTCAGATAGGATGAAGCTTTGCAAGGAGTAAGCTCCCCTTCCAATTTGTTGTGTGAGAGAGCTTGCTCACAGGCTGTTGACAAGTAGTGGATATGCTTTAAATCCATTCTTTCTTAATCTGCAGTTTGTTGTCCACACCAACAAGAGTGTATTAATTTCTGACACCCTAAAATTTATTGAGACAAAACAAATCATATTGGATGTATAAATACAGCCATCCATAGAAAGTGCTTTGTCTCTCCTTGCTGCACTGGGAATTCTGAGAGAGTGTGTGGGATTTGAACTGAATACAAGAAGCTAAGATACAAACGTAACTAAGAAGCAAAGCCGCTCCTAACCTGTGACTGTTCCAAAATTAAGATGTGTTAAGTATTTAACTTTGTAGCTTAACTAATGTTCTTTCTTTTGTAGAATGTAATATATTTTCCTTGCCTATAAAAGTATGGTAGAGTCCCTGATTGTATGTGTATTACAGTGAATCATAGAATCATAGAATCACTCAGGTTGGAAGGGACCTCAAAGATCATCAAGTCCAACCGCAAAGGATGTAGGGGGTACAAGGTTGCATTTTGATGTGAACCACTTGCCTTGATGATTTTCTCTCTAATCCTGTCTTAATCAAATCAAGACTGTGTTGCCAGTAAAACAGGAAATCCTGTCATGTTCTCTCACTATCTACCCCCCACACCCCAACCCGGATTCCTGCCTATGTTCCTCATGCTAGCGTTAGGATCTGTATGGCTGCTCACTTCAACACATCAGCTCTCTGACACGTTTTGTTATTTTGTTTTGATCTGATTGCAGTCACCTATGGTACTACATCCCAAGTGAACTATACTTAAGTGATAGTTTAAATTTGTTTCCAACTCATCTACAAGAAATCTGCCATTGCTCACACCACAGTCTTGATCTAAAAGGTAGACGAAGTTCCAGATCTTTGATATCAGCATTAGTCAGCAGCCTTCCTCCAACTCCTTGGTGGAGTGACTCAAGAAAGACAACCAGAAGGAGATGTAGATCTTATGGGGATAAAGCAGATAGCTTTTAAAAATGAATTTTGGCTAGAAAGACAGAAACCTGAGTTCCAGATGAGGAATTCATCTTTGAGACTTCACAACTGTGATCAAAAAATACTTCTGTACCTGACTTGCTAAGGGGGTAATTAATCAAGACTTGCAAAGCAAGAACACTCCATGAGCCATGACCTCAGCTGATAAAACTCAGCTGTTCATCTGTGTGATTGGAGTGGCATGGTGTTTAGAAGAGAAGGGGACAAGATCACTGAGAAGGATTTTGAAGATATTTTCCAGAGACAAGGAAGCTTCCAAAAGAATATAGCAGTGAACTAAGTGAGCCCATTCCAAACTTTCTTTTTTTCCACCCTCTTTTAGGTGGTGGAAAATTTGATTTTTGACTTTTTACAACCAATAGTTTTCAGTTCTTGCTTGGCTACAGATAGAATATTAGATACCACTTATGAAGTTTAACTTTCCTTTGCAGAATGCTTTATATTCCAGAAAAACAAATTCTTCCAGTGTATGCTTCAGATTGAGAAATGGATGTAAGTAGAAAGAATTAAGAGGGAGAAATGCCCTTTTGTCTCACAACTGAAACTATGGCTTTCCTTGCCTTGTTCTTGTTGCGGTAGGAAAAAAATGGTATTGCGGACTGATTACTAATGTCTTAGCACAATTGTATGTGAACACTAATGAGAGACAAAAAGGTCTTAACATAACCATTACTTTGCCATGAAGAAATATAAATCTAATGTTTTCTTATAAATAAAGATAACGTTATAATGTGGGGTTGTGGGTTTTTTTTTTGTCTTTTTATTTCCCCAATATTTGCACACAATGAGTGTTTTTCAGTTTCCAAGTAGTAAGGAGACATGGAATTTTGCATGGAATTTATGTCTACAATAACTTTAAGATGTGCATCTCAAGACATCTTTCTGTGCATCAGCTGGTATACATTTTCATTTATAGTAGGAAGCTATTTCAGTTGTGTGATCAAAATTTGCTGAACTGTGGTTTATAACAGACGATTAACAGCTGTTAAATAGGGTTATTGCAGACTGTTATCTTCACGTAGCATTGATTCAAATAATAATTTCACTCAATTTACTGCTCATAAGGCCACTCTACTGCCAGGTATACTGTGCCCATGATGAATGACAATGCATCTGAAATGAATATATCCAATTTAAGGTTCATATAAATGGATTTTTTTGGCCCGGTTTCAGCTTTATTTACACAGGTCAAAATCTAAGAGTAGAGTGTTTCTTGTGTGAAAAAGAGGTCAAGCCCAACAGCATTGTGAGATGAACAGATTTCCTAACGTTCCTTTGGCTGTGATCATAAATGCAACTTTGGTAACGTAAACAAGTCATGTTTTTTGCCTTTTGATTGTTTTCCACCCGTAAAAGAATGCCATTTAAGCTGTTTGCTGAGCTTATGCATAAATATTATATATAAACAAATCTTTTTATTTTTACATTTAATGCTTACTAAGGCAGCAAAGTATTTTCAGAAGGTATTTCTCCTAAATTTCACTTCTGTGCCATTGTCTCTATTGTTTCACAAATTTCCACACCTGCGGATTGGATAGTACTGTTGAAAATGACAGAAGGAGACTTTTAACTTTTCTGTTTAAGAATGAAAGTAAGAAGAAAACATTGCCTTACACTACCCAATTCACTGTTGTCTCGCAGTATCTATGGGAAAAAATATCTTAAAATTTAAACAAGAAAAGAAGTATCTGTAGTGTAATAGGCTTACTGCTAGTGCAGTGATAGCCTATGCAAGAAAATAAGATACATGATGTATTCTATCCAGTCTAATTCTTCTGTTAAACAAATTGCAAGGTATGTGTTAGCTGTTCTATAGTTAAAGTTTAGACTTGGCTTTCTAGCTAAATCCCTGACAATAGTTACAGCAAATGAAAGCATTAAATCCAATTTTATTTTCAATGGTCTTATATAGCCTAGAGACCTCAAAACTGTAGCAGTATTCTTTCATGTAATTCTTCTCAGATTCTTCCTAAGTTTTATTTAACTGAGTCACAACAGGGGAAATTAAAAGCTTATCTGGAAGCTTAAAACAGTAATAAAATTTGAATGAAGTGTCATTGGAAGACATCAGGCATCTCTAGTTTAAATAAACATTATCAATCACGTCAGCATGACATTTTCTTTATCACATAGGCAGTAATACATTGCTCTTAATTACCTCCAGATTTGTAACCCAGGAAAATTAATGATTAAGGGATTAGAGTTATTATTAATGCTTGGAGAGTCTTATTGGGATAAAAGGTTTAAGATCACGCTGTTTTTCATATAGGTCAAAAATGTATTGTGGTCTTATGCCATTGCGTCTGGTACTTGCGTTATAAATGGCATATGTCCATTTTTGTTGTGTTGCTGTGGGCTTTCAACAGTTAAGCACTGAGACATAAAAAGTGATTAATAAATGTATGGATGTCTGATTGTAACTACTATAAAATTAATATAGGCAAATATAATTTTTCAGAAATATGTTTCATTTCTCATTTGCTCTGCAGAGTAGTAATTATTCTAAATAAAAATTATTGTTAAGTAGTCCGTAGTTTAGAGGACATAAATTACCATGTCTTTTAGGACTGTGCCACTTGTTCTGCACAAGAGGAAGATATATTGTTTTTAAACCAGCAGTTTTCTGAAAAATTAGGCCTGTTTTCTATTCATGAAATATCCAGAAGCAGACCTGAATTTTCATTTCTTTGGTAGTCATTTGAAAACCACTTTCTTTACTCTGTGGATTGCTTGCTAAATACTTTCGTTTTTTAGAAGTTACTTTTTATCATTAGCAAATGTTTTATCATGGTACACTTCTTGTTTCTCGTTCTTCACATTTGAGATAAACTTTTTTCGCTTTAGAGGACTATAGTTTCTACTAATGATTGACAGCCATATTCCACTTGAATTTTCCCCTCTTATGTCTGAAGTATAAAATTACTAATAGCTGTCCAGTAATTTTTGAACGATAACTTACTTCTGTACTCCTGAAGATACAAACTAATCAAAGGTCAGGAACAGCTGAATAAAGAAATGTCTGGGAATTGACTAAAATGATTGCACATAATTATTTCTTATTTTTATCTCAGTCTTGCTGTTAACTCAATGGGGACTGTTAATGTTCCCACTGAAGGTCCTTGGACTGTGATTTAAGAGAAATTCTTGAAAACAGAACCTCCATGGTTGTGGCTTGTAGCCTGATCCAGTGTCCGCTGGAGATAACGAAATCCCTTGGCAAAGGCTGTTTATACAGGAGTAGCGTGTGGCACTTAACCTATTTTATGCAGGCAAAAGTTGTGAGCTTGTAGTATAGTGTAGATAGTTTACATTTTTGTGCCTTCTCAAATGACATATTGCCTGTGGTTGTTTTAGGAACTCAGTGCAAAAATTTGAAGGTAATCTTTGAGGGCCTAGAGCCTTCAGGTATTTGTGCATGGCTCCCATTGCCTTTGTAATCTTTGAAATTTAGTCCTTCATAATGTGCAAGTCAAACTTCATTAATGTGATGGAGATCAGCTCTAATGGTGAATACTGAAACAGAAAAAATAGTATATGCTTTAGCACCATAAAAGTCTCTAAATCTTTATTTGAAATGGAGGAAGTAATAAATACAGCTCCAAAAAACTCTAGTTTCTCTTCAGTCTGCAAGCAAATCTAGAAATAATCTGAACCTTTTCTTTCAAAGGTTACAATGCACATAAGCTTACACTCAGTGACAGCTTCCATGATTTCTAAGAGCTATGCCATAGGCAAAATAGTTGAGGTGTAAGGAAATCATTTTTTGGTCCTAGCATTATTCAGAACCGCAGCAATATGATTCTGTCAGCATTAACTATCATTAGAAACATTATATTTGTATGTGTTCTTTTTAGGTGTTATATGGTGTACTATGTTGTGAAATGAGCAGTTGAAAATACCATATGAAAAGAGTAGGAGCAGAAAGAAGAAGCAATACTGGCAGTTAAGAACATGAGATAAAGCTGGTAGAAGTTTGGATTAGTACTCATTCTTTGACCCATATAATTCTTTTTCTTTCTTTCTTTTTTTTTTTTTTACAACGCCTCCCACTCAATTATTTGAAGCCTCCCACAAGTTAATTGAAATGATTAACACTTTTCATTTACTTGGGAATATCTATTTGAAACTTGCCAGAACAGTGATTATTTCCATTACATGTTTGTACAGACCTGACAAAGTCAGGGTCATGCTACCATTCTTTCAATAAAATTAGAAGATATTTTTTCTTAGAGACACTAAACAGAATTCTTGAATTAATATATGTTGCATGTGATAGTGATAGCTGGTAGATGAAAGATGAAATGTGAGCTCACTTGACTTCATTATCAAAATACCCAGTGATTTCAAGGTGGCCAATATTTCGGTTTATGTATCTCAGAACAATCCTAAAGAACAATTCAGACCACTATCACAAAATTAATGTTGGTGTTCATTTGTTCTGTGGATGAAAAAAGAATGGAGCCACCATCCCTTTTGCTTGTATTTGTGATAAAAGTGCATACTGTGTAGATGAGGAATTACTATGATTAATCAATTTATCTTTGTTTCTTATACAAATGGTTCTGTTTCTATGCATGGGAGGATGTGTGAAATTCCAAAAGGACATGGTATTACTGCAATCATAGATAAAATACACTGTAATTTATGAGCAAAGCATTTCTGTTCTGAGCCATTTGTATTGATATTCATGAATAAAGTGGAATGGATATGGCAGTGTAACAATCATGCAGTATACACTCTCAGGCCCTTGCTTATTTTAGAAACAGCCAATAAAAGATAACGGAGTAGAAAAAAGTATTTTTTCTTGTTTAAAGTATTTTAGAACAAGGATATCTTTAAGTAGATCTTTCTATCAGCCCTGTGAAGAGAAGATAGATAAGATGGAGACGCTTCATTTAGAAAGTTTCATCCTTACCAGAAATTATTCTAAAAAGTTAAAAAGCATCTGCCACCAAGGTGTCCAGAAAAGTCTTATCAGTGTTCTTTATCTACTGTATCTATGACTTTAGCCACACCATGCACACATATATAGATAGAACTCTGTGTTTATCCTTCATAACCACACGTAACCACATAACCTCACCGTCTGTGGCCCTAGTTGGGTTGTATATAGTCAAAATGCAGTGTTCACTCCCTGTCCTTTGGACATTGTGTTTTTAGGAGTGTTGCATGCTGAAACTTTGTAGTAGTGCATATGGGTACTGCAGACAGGCCAGTGATTCTGCTTGCAAGTAAGGGAACAGCCACGGAACGTGAAACTCCAGAATTTTTTTGGAGAAGCTACGTAATGTAGAGTGACAAGTCTTTAAATAACAGTAATTTTAAAATATTATTTACAGGAGTGTCCAGATGATCTCTGACCAGCTCAGGCAGACATTTAAAAGAGTGAGCAAAACCCAGGTTATAATTTAACTACTAATTACCGTTTTACCAGCATTTAGTTGCTGTCATAGCATAGAGACAGAAATAATAGAAAGCCAGAGAAGAAAAAAGAAAAGAAATGAAACAATGGAAATATAAAATTTGTAAGTAGCAATGTGGATTTCCTTTCTTCTTTCTGAATCCACTCCCTCTCAATAAAGCAAATGGCATATTGGAAGGATCAGCAGTGATTTGTATGCCATTGTATGTAGCTGTTTTGAGAGCCCTGGATGATGTATTTGCTATTTATGTAGTCAACGAGCAGAGTTCTAGGAAGCTTCTAAAGTGGTTAAGAGACAAAGAATGATTTGTCTTTTCACTAATGACAATAAGCATCTCTTGCAGCAGCTTCAGAGCTCAGGAAAAGGGACTAATCTCATTTGTTCTTTTCAGAGCCTTAATATTAGGTTGTCTGGAAAGTATAAATTATACTTATGCAGTAAAGTCCTGAAAAAATAAACTGAAATAGGTATAAAAATATCTTTTTGAATGTTGGAAATAGGCAAAAAATAAAAAGCCTAGAGAGGCGGGCAGTTCAGATGTCATCAGAAAAGGACAGAACAAAAACCTCGGCTCCAAATTCTTTCAAACTTTGCAAAAATCTTGATCCAAATGCTATGATTTAAACTACTCTTTAGCCAGCTGCAGCTCAAGATACCAAGGTCAGTCTAGAAATTAATATTAAAAAAAAAAAAAAAAGCTCCACGCTGAAAACTTGGGGATTTCTCTGTCTCAAAATATACCTTGCCAAAGCAGCAATAATTTTCTTTGCAAGTAATATTGTACTGTTCTGAAATTCAGAAAGCTAACAGAGGAAGAGTACTGTTCTCATTGAAAACCCTAATATTTAGTAACTGAAACCTCAAAATTGCTTAAAATTTATATTTAAATTGATTGTTACCTCAGAAAGAAAGAGTCCTCTAAAAGAATGATTTTGTTTTGGAAAAGTTTAAAGCATTACTAGCCTTTTGGAAGACTTTCCAAACATTTTTGTATTGGGACTGACCTGAATTTCCCCAAAAGTGATGATTGTGATAGGGAAGAAAGGAAATGGGGACCTTTTTTTAGTCTGAAATGTCATCAGAAGTTCTGAAAACAGTGTAGTCGGTGTGAATTGTTTTTTTCTTCTTAAAGTCTGCAAGATTCCTCATTGTTTTGGGGTGAGCTGTAGTTACACAAAGACAGGGGCTCACTCCTGAAACTAGAAACTTAACAATTGGAAAGTTCTCTCCTTTGTGTACCTTTGCCTTTCATTAGACCACTTGTTTGTCTGTTGGTGGGTCACAGGTGACTTCCTGAAGAGCATGTGAAACCTGGGTAATTTAGTGTTGTTTTTTCCTTTGAGAAATTAATTATCCTCAAAGCTTCTTGGGATGTTGCCCTGTTCTGTCCAACTGGGAGAAGAGTGAGCATAATCTGACAACTAATTTCCACAGCAAATTATGTGCACTGATCTGCATTACTTGCTGGAAGGAGATTGTATGGGATTTTGCCCTGTAGGTGGATTGAGTTTGTCTTTAATTTGTTGGTTTGTTTGTTGTTGCTTCTTTTTTTTTTTTTTCTCTCTTGCTGCAGTATAATGATAGACTTTGCCTAAAATGATGAAATGTTGGTTTCCAGCCAAAAATTTAAAGCAACATATGTGTATTTTCCACTAGGAAACTTTATATTAGCTCATTAGCATCTTTCACAGCTGAAATAACACAGTGAGCCAATGTGAATCAAACATTCCCAGGGGGCTAATTTCCACCGACTGATTGGAGAGTGATGAAAACAAAGAATAAGAGGTCAGCCTGCATCTAATTTCAAAAAGTGCCCTATTGATGAAGAGAACATCCGAGATCAAAAGACCAACATCCAACTGTAATCCATACTGACTTGATTTGTGATGAACAGTAAAATCAGTCATATTAGCACTCATTACTACGGTACATGTAATAATTTTCCTTTATAGTCTTCTTGTTTTTTCTTTTTTTTGCACTCTACACAAAATGAAATCCGTGTTTGTGGATTTGATTGTTTGTTGAAAATTGAGTTGATGAACATCTTACTTGGCAGCTGCTTTGAAGCTGGACTGACAGTATCCACCACTACTAAGACAGAGTTCCAGCTGCTGAGTTATCTGGCTGTTTAAATGCAATGACTTTGCATTTTGAGTTCCTGAGCAGCCTTCCTCTTGAAGCCCAGATCATCCTTAGCATACTTCATTTTTTGGTACAGATCTTTGGCTGTTTAAGTGCTTCTGAATGCAGAGGAAAAAAAAAAATAAAAAAAATTGAAGACTAAATTTCAGCATATAACAGATGCACAAATGAATGTTGAGATGAATGAAGCGTGGGCTCAGAACTTAACTGTCATCACTCCCAATTGCATTTTTGTCTGTTCCATGTGCTGTGCACCTGTGGCTTGCAGACAATGGATGTGATTGCACTGCAGAAAACTGTCAGTCAAGTTAAAGCTGTTGCTGCCTGTTGTTGTGTCTTTGTTCTCTCTCGTGAGCATTTTTGTATGCTTTTATCCTTTAAAAAAAAATTCACATTATCTCTTTGGTCCCTTAATTACTAGATCAGTACCATTTGCTGCTGATTTTGAGATACTATAAACACAGCAAAGAAAAAAAGAGTTGTGGAAAGATTTAAGTGAAGACATTGAAGACTATACAAAAGAAAACAGATATTCAGCAGTCTTGGAAGTACATGGAAATATGGCCAAGGTTATGGTGACTTGAGACCGCTGGGCAGTAGAAATGAGCTAACTGTACCCTGTCACCTCCCCCCAGATCTTATCATCAAAATTAAGTGAACACCTGCACTAAATAAAATTGAGCTGAACAAGCCTGAATATTAAGTTCTGAGCCTGATTTACTGCTGTGTTACTCCAGTTTTATGCTGGCATAAATTCCCTTTAAAGCAACAGAGTTACAGTGTTATGAATTGGGAGTAATATGGTTGTGAATCAAGTTGTTCAGGCTCTTTCCAGTGATGTCAGGTCTCGTTTTGCTTTGGATTATCGGTACAGGTGCCATTTTATGTCCTTTCTGCTAGAGCAGAGTGCTAGAGAGAAAGTGAGGACGTTATAGTTTGTGAAAAATATGTTTTTGTAAAATTTTCCACTTAATGCTTGTTTCACGAGGATTTTTTCAGTTTTGCAGAGCATTGTCAGGCCTAGGAGAAGCACCATTTCTCTAACAGCTTATTAGCAATTACTTGCTCAGTCCGCTTGTTCCAGAAAATGCCATATATGTGACAATTCCTGCAGAGCCTGCCAGCTCCTTGTTGGCAGTGTCCTTGTGCAGTGGTTTGTACACAGTTCTTTTGTGGAGCACACTACAGGATTGCACAGGGTCTGGCACAGTGTGAAATGAAAGCCACAGAGCATATGGAAAACTGTACCTGTTTTTATGGCATTGTCTACTGAGATCCACCTGGCGTGGGCATGCTCAGAGCCAAGTGCACGTTCAGGCTGTGTACTGATTGGACAGAGCAGAGCTGAATGCTGCCTGGTGGAAGCTCTGAAATATAAATAGGTGCCAAGTTTTTCCTGCTCTGTAGGGGTTAGTGCAAAATAACTGCCTTTTGAGTGATAATTGCTCTCAGCCTAACCAGGCTTGGTGTGCCCGTGATCCCAGGATGCTCAGTGCAAGAGAGCACCCAGTTGGATGCAGTGGGTTTGAGATTGTAGTTGAGGTTTGGGCTAATTATTTTATTGAAACTATTTTGTCTGTCCTAATGGTGAATTGTGTGATTTTCCAAGCTGTCATATCCAGTTAGCCACTCGATCTGTGGTAGAACTAGTTGTTTTTAAAGAGGCAAGAAATAAGAAATAGAGCTGTGCGAAAGATGCAAGCAAGAGAGACAAGCAGCTGCGAGTTGAAATGTTACAAGACAGAAATATGCTGGCACCCTAATCTCAGCTCCCTGTCTCTTAGGGCTCAATTTGAGATTTTTTAAAGCTGGTTGAAAGACTTCCATGAACTTCAGTATACTTTGGATTAAGCTCTTAATCCTTTACTTTAAACCTGTATTGACCCAGATGTTTCAGTTTTTCAACAAAGCGGTGTGATTTTATTTATTTATTTTCTTACAGGTGCCGGGTAAATAATCTCATCTGTTGAGGACTATCTGGATAAGTGTTAGCAATAGAAAGTCATCCTGAAAAAAAAAAAAACCTTCATTTCCCCTTATAGTTTACTCTTTGGTTACAGTTTGCATTCAATTTTTTTTCTGTTTTGTTTTCCAGAAATATTTTACATGCTATACTTTTTGGTTCACAGAGTTTACAGCTCTATTGCTCTATTATTAATTCCAAAGTGCTCCAACAAATCCTTACTGTACCGCTCTAATGACAATGATGCTAAGCCATCCTGCCAGTAGCACTGAACTTCCTTTTGATATTTCAGATGATAGCAGGCAAAATGTTGCAATTATCTATCTGCCACGTTTCAGTAATCTTCTGCTCGGTATTCCTCTTGTTCACACATACTATTGACTGTATGTTATGGTCTTCTGTCAGCACCTTTAGTGCAAGAAAGTATATGTACGGGGTAAGAGATGTCTTTCCCATACATGTTTTACTCATCCTTATGTACCCAAATGCTTTTCCCTTATTTAAAAACCTCAGAGCTCTTGCTTTGAAATAAAGAAGCCCTAATAAGATGTAGGAGCAAGAGACTGCAGTTTTTATGTGGAATAATGCAGCATGAGATTGATCAAAGCAAACTGGAAATTCTGACTGAAGGTGGAAGTAGCTTCAGCTGAATAAAAAGTGTTTAAGAATCACAAGAAACTTTAATGTCATCACAATATTTTAAATACTTTGAAACAAAGGTTTTGCTTGGAACCAAGATTTTGTTTCAGAACTGGGCTTCAAAAAATTCAAAGTGCATGAAAATAACATGTATTAATAATATTTATTACATTTCTGCATGGACATGGACACCCACACATAAATTTAAGGTATTCCAAATCACAGAATCACAGAATCACAGAATTGTAGGAGTTGGAAGGGACCTCCAGAGATCATCGAGTCCAACCCCCCTGCCAAAGCAGGTTCCCTACAGCAGGTCGCACAGGTAGGCGTCCAGGCGGGTCTTGAATATCTCCAGAGAAGGAGACTCCACAACCCCCCTGGGCAGCCTGTTCCAGTGCTCCGTCACCCTCACCGTAAAGAAGTTCTTGCGCACATTCGTGCAGAACTTCCTATGCCCTAGCTAGCAAATCTTTTTGCATCCTTTCTTTAGTCCAGCTCCTGAGCTGTTCAGAGGCTTTCTGTTATAGGAGCGTTCAGCAGACAGCCCAGGTAGGTAGCCATTAGCTATTCCTGCTATTGACTGCATAAATTGCATAGAAGGGGATTAAGAAGTGCAAGTATTGTATCCAGATTTGCTCAAAGCAGCAAGCCAAGCGTGACAGAGCCTCTGCCCCAGTGGTTAAACCAGGAGGTTATTATTATTATTAATAGCAATATGTTATCAATGTGATAAATCTAAAGAGCAAACTATGTGAATGAACTCGTTTAGCTGGGTACGTAAACAACTGAAATGATGTAAGTCGTGGTATGCAGTACTTGTTCACAAGCTCTCTCTAGTCAGCTCAGCAGATACCTTGTGAGCTGTAGAGACTGCACACTTCAAAGAGATTTCTTTGTTCTGGGTGTCCACCAGCTGTTTGATCTTTCTATTTTGTTTCTGCTTTCTATGTTTTGTCTTTTCATGGGGATGGTAGCTTTCATTTAGTTCAGCACTTGTTTTTCATCCTCCAGCTGTTATTTTCCTTTCTTTAGTCCTCTTTAAGGACTCATCAGTCATACGTGGCTCATACTCACCCTATTCTGTACCAGCTAGAGGTTTCTTGTCAGGCTGTTTTGCTTCCATCTCATAGTCTCTTTAGCTCTTATGGCTGCACTAGGAAGAAGTGTAGGGAAGATCATCTCCATATCAAAGCTAGGAAATGTACCAGCAATCTGTGTGTATGTGTGTCCAGATCATTCATTACATTTCTACACTTGTGCCAGCATGAAATGGTGCTGGGTTTGTGTCTGGGTATTTTGTTTGTTTGTGAGATTTGGATTTGGAAATAGTATGAGATTTTGTGTTTTTATAATTTCAATATCAAAACGAAGGATTCAGAGCGTAATGCTCATATAATCAAAGTTCTGCCCTTCTCCAAACCAGTGTTTGTCCAGATTAGTGGGAGGTAGTTATGGAATTATTTTATGCATTAACAGAAATATGATTGGGGTTATCTGTATGTTAGCTGTATTATTTCATCTAGTGAATAATTATCTGAAAGTGAATTGGAAATGACCTGACTCTTTAACAAATACCTTCTTTTCATATATGTAGTTCTGTGTACTGCTCTGCATTATAAGTTTATCCTGGTTCTGGTACTCACCAGCTAGTTGCTGATAAGGACTGCAGCAATCTCCTACAAAAATGGGGATTTGTGCCTGAAGTGTTACTTGAAATCAAGGTATGATCAGATTGGCAATAAGCCAACAGAAGGGGTTTTAATTGAGAAGATGTAACTTTTCTTGTTACTCTTCATAAACTCTTTCCTGGCTATAAATGAAGGGCCTTACTCCTTGGACCTGTTGGAACCTTTTCTAACCACCAGTTTACACAACCCCTTTTTTTTTCTCCTAAAGAAAGAGAAGTAGAGAACGTAATGTCTTTACTGTATAGCATCTATTTAGCATTTTAATTTCAGTGCACTGATTTAATGAAAACTAGGTCATGCTGCTGGGAATCTTTTAAGAGTTCTTCCTACTCCTTACCGCAGGTGGATTTTAACTTTCCAGTGTCAGAACAGACACTGGTACAGACTGTCAATTTCTAGTTAAAAGGAAATTTTTATCAGCCCCCCTTGATACTTGCTATCTGACAACTGAACTGCTTCCTCAAAGAGGTTAGATGTACATAACTAAGCAGTAAATGCCCCAGTGGCGCATCACAATGGATTACAAAAAATAGTGAAGGGAGTGAAAGGCATAACCTACAACACTTTGAAAAGGAATTCTCTATTAATTTTGATATGAATTTCAACCAATCTCCTGAAGGTCAAATTGACCTTACAGATTAAAAATGCTCAAGCCTGCTGCCAGTTAAGTGAGTGGGAGCTCTTCCACATGCCTGATTTAGCAGTACTAGCATGTAATTTAATGGCAGTGAACTTTACAGGTAATTTTTGTCTTGGAGAGCTGTACAAGACTTTTTATGCTGTTTCATTTCACCAGATGTACTATGCCAGGAGTTAGAGACTGAGCTGGAATGCGCTTTGCCTGCTGGCTGCTGTACATCCCTCAGAAGGGCCCTCCCTCTCAGGCTGGCAGTGTAGGCTGCATGGGGTGAACCAGCTGGTGGTGGACGAGTTGATGATGCAGCTGATGTGATGCTGACCCAGCAATCATTGAAAATACTTGGGAAGAGCTGTAGGCAGGGTGCTGCCTGGAAGTCTTGAACCTGTTGGTACTCTGATACTCTGTAGCTGTCTTGGATGTATTGGTGTGGCTCTTAGGTCAAATTTAAGAATCACAGCTCCTCCAGCTATAGGTATGTAAAACTCAAGTTGAAATACTTCTTTGTTCCTTCTTTCTCAGTGTAACCTTACTAACATTATACTACAACTGAACTTGGCAGTGTGACTTGCAGTAGGTTCCCTGAAGTACAATTGTCACTGTGAAAGCAATGTTTCATGTGCATATGTGGATGAATCTTGCGCATGGATTTACATAAGCAAATTAGATCTACAGTTTATTATTGATTTTTTAAAAAGCCACTAGACAGTTATGCTTGATAAAGTATATATAAATCTGAGACTTTCCTATGGTGCTTAACAAATAAACAAAATAAAACCTTAAAAAAAAAATAAGGTGAATCACCTTAGCTGCTCTAGAAAGAGACACCTCACTTGATATTTAAATAGCCTTTCTTTCCATGCAGTTTTTATATATTCTATGCTTATTTAGGTAGACTGACAGCTTCAGGAAACCTTTAGCTATTTGGAAGCAATGGCAAAGATATTTGGATCTGTAATAGGTTCTGTAGCTCATCTGTGGCAGTGAAGGCTTACAGCTGTGATTATCCTCTGCTCAAAGAATAAATAGCTAGTTTAGTAATCCTGTGAACGGCAGAAATGTCATGACTTGACCTAAACTCATTCCCTCTCCATCTCCCCTTCCCATTGCTGTTGGTGATTAGAAAAAACAGGAAATCCCCATTGTTATGATGTCTCCACTAAAGCACAGAAAGGTTGCATTTTGTCCCCAAAATGCCACAGTTGCTCTTTCAAACACAAATGATGGTTTCATTGAAGCCCATCTATTCAGATGGTAACTGATAACTAACAATCACATTAACATTGGCTGCCCAACCAGACAAAATGCTAGGATACTTCTGACAGGGGAAAGGTTAAAAATCTGGAGGAAAAATGTTAAATGTTTTCTTCAGTGAGACTGCTGTGTATTTTTATACACTGTTTAAAAGTCTACTTGATGATAAGAGAATGTGAAAATTAGCAGCGGTTTCTTGACACTTGAAGAGTTCTTAAAGATATATTAAAATTTTACTAAAACTAAATCCCGCAGCTGATCAGTGATATGCAGATGTAAGAAAGTATATTGATAGCACTGAAGGGACTCTTTAGTCTAGACAGAATCATTGAGTTATTTGTAAAATCATTAACATAAAGCTAAAATCTGTAATATAAGCTTGCTCTTTTATGGGTAAAATATTTTTTAAATAGTTGAAATCTGGAACAAACATTTTCCTTAAGTTATCAGATTAACAGTCTTTTACTGATGAAGAGCTGTCATTAGTCTGTGGGAACCCTATCTGTTCCAGGGAGTGATTAGACTTACATCATTAAGCATTTTGTATAATTGGAATAGAATGTCGACACAGGATAAATGTCTTCTGTTCTGAAAGTGCCTTAGCTTCTCATTAATGTTTATTGAAAATGATAGTTCTAATGATTAAAAAAATCTAAACGGATTTTTAAAAAATATTTTAAATATTTTTCTATAGATCAGAGATCCTTTCCCACCAAATATATAAGTCTGCTTGGTATAGATGCTACTCAACCTTTGGATAAACAGACACCTGTTTGGCTGTAACTAATTTCAGCAGTGCAGCTGAGTGCTTCCATTTTAATCAGAAAGTCCTTGCAAGTCCGACTAGTTGGGTTTTTTTGCCCTGTTGCGTTTTTTTATCTATTATTATTTTGCTTGTGCACTGAATTCTTAATGTTTGCTATAGATTTTAGATGATACCAGAATACCAACAGTGAAAAGTGGTGGTTGGGCTGGTAGTGTTTTCACTGTTTTGTTCTGTTGTGTCAGATAGGACCACAGCAGAAATGTCTCCTGGGATTCAGTTCTTAACCATACTCAACAGGGAGCAAAGCATGAAGAGAACATCACAATTTCTTGCTTAGGACACTAGCAAGCGCTGAATCTTGCTCTTCGTAGGTTAAGCTACTTCTATTTTTTTTTTTTTTTTTTTTTTTTTTGTTTACTCAGCTTCAAGGCACAGGAAAATGGTTATTAGGTAATTTCAGATCAGGTGGAGCTTTTAGAGAGTGATATTCAATCTTCCCATTCAGTTAGAACCTAGTTTTGTCTCAAATTGCTTTTTGCGATGTCATAGTATTCTCAAGCGACTCAAGTTTTGTTATAATGTTTTACATTAATATCTATGTTTTACATAATTGTGGTACACTATTATATGCTTTTCTGGAGAAAGATTTTAGTTATGTGGACCTATTCCCAGTAAGCATAATTTTAGTTCAAAGAAAAGTCAATTGTACTCAGTCATCTGTGTTAGGTGGTTACCCATGAGGTGCTCATGCTCCTTACCCATCTAACTACTGTTATTCAGTATCACTTGTAGTTTTCTAATATCCTGCAGCAATGGAAAGATCCTGTGATAGAACAGAATTTAAGAAATACGCTCCTCTACTACTGCATGGGAAAACAGAATCTAGTATTAATAGAAAAAGGGACAACACCAGGTTATATGCTCCTATCAAAGACAGAAAGATCTTACAACACTCTTCTCAAAATCTTACTTTCTATGAAAATTTCTGCTGACAGAGATTCTGTGGAATCAGTATGGATTCCTGCACTTCATTGTCATTCATCATTAGAAAGTTTTCTAGAGTCTAAGTATGCTGTGAAACACAGGCTATTATTTCTTGTCCTAGTGGATGGGGGAACGGTGTTAGCTTCCAGCATGTAATGGGCTCTGGTTATATTTGAGGATTACAACTAGGCCTCATCTTGATCATCTCTGGACTAAATTATATTCTTCTTTCAGTCTTTGCCCATGACTCATGGCCTCAGTGTCTGGTAGTCTATTTAGTCTGTTACAGCCTTTATTTTGTTCCGTGTCTTCTGGCAGAAATATGGCAAAACTGAGTATAATATTTCCAGACAAAGTCTTAAAAGAAACATTGTCATTACTGCCTATTAGCATGATCAGTTCTGTGCAAGAAAACAGCAAGATTTTGAAGTACATAGGAATTTCTAACAGTACATGCTTAACCTACATACGTCACTTGCTTGCTGTCACTCACTGTTTGCCATGTGTAAAATGAATTTGTGGTCTCAGTTCAGCTCCTCGCAGACAGATCCTTGCCTCTGAAACTGTTACTCCAGTTGCTGCAGTCCTTATTAGGAGATGGACCATGCGGTTTGAGCTAGTCACTGGCTCCACGAGCAGAATGTCCTGGAGAGAGTAGCTGTGGAGCAGCAAAGGAAAAAAGTTAACATTGCTGAATAAACATTTGGGTACAGAAGGTTGCTACCAGCTCAGTGATACCCTATGAGTCATACACATGACTTGAGTGGTACATAAGTGCTTAAGTAATTTGATGGTGAATTTTTATTGATAGAAGGATCCACTGGTATATGTATGTAGGTATGTTTATGAAGACTGCATTTAGGAAATGATTGTGTGAACAGAAACTGTAGAAACTGGAACAGAAATGGTAGAAACTGATTATAAGCATGGGACCTCATGAAGCAAGGCACCATATGCAGTGTAGAAAGAAACAGTCACATCTCAAAATGTGAACAGTCTAAACACTCCTTGAAAGCTGTGAAAGCGGCAGTGATTCAGAGCATAATGAAGGCCTAAGTCCACACAAGGACTTCTATGGTTTTTGTTAAGTCAAGTAAAGAGTAGTAGCAGTAGTAGGATTCAACAAACAAGCAGATGGAGCATAATGCTTTAGGGAATGTGGAAAGAAGGGCAGTACTGTACTGCTTGGCAATCGAACAAAGCTTGGCTCTGGACAATACAAGTATGCCTCCCTCACTTCTCATGATCTTTTTCTGGAGTTAGGTGGATGGAGTAAGATTGTTTTCTCTTTAAAAACAAACACACACCAAGAATGAAGTTTCTTGTTCCATTTTTAGAAAATTGTCCATTGGTGTAAGTATTCACCTGGAAAGGTACGTTAAGACAGAAACTTAAATCCCAGTCTCTTCCAGTAAGGGAGGGTGCCTCAACTGTGAAGAATTCTGGGATTGTGACCTTCCTTTTAAATTAAGTTTGTTCTTAATTCAGTACTGTCTGGGCTGGGAGAGAAAAACACGGGAAGGGAGAGAAACTGAATCTGTTGATTGGAAGCATTAGCTGGACAGCAGGAAAGCCTATTCCTGTTTATATATGTACGTAATGTATTATGCATTATGTATGTTATGCATAATATACAGTGTTGTAGTGAATATATAATTTATGTATACACACAGCAACATGGGACTGAAACAAATTCATGCACTCATTATTTGCCTTGTGCATTTGGCATTTTTGTTAGATTGTCATAAATACAGGTGTTGCAGTTGCCTGCTTTTCTTCTGAGGCTATTGTCTCTGTGATCTGTAAAAGGCAGCCTGCATGACAACGGTAGGGAAGCCACCGATTAATCACAGTGTGACCTGACTCCTCTATGTGAGCTTGCTTTATTCAATCTGTGTGGCTATAGAAGATATTGTAGGGCAAAATGACATGACAGTGTCCCGTGATACAATGTGGACACTCCTGGTGCTGTGCTTGGTCTGCTGGGAGGTATGTTACCCAGCTGGGCAGTAGTCCTAAATGGTCTGTGTCAGCTTGTACCTTCTGATCTTTTCTCATTTGGTGAGAAATTGAACCGTTCTTCATTCCTTTTGAACCTGTTCTAATGCTGTAGGCATGCGCTTAATTGCAATATTCTATTTCAAAATGTGTGGATGACTTTAAAATATTGCAAACTCATGTTCACCTAATTCCAGGACAAACAAGTTTGAAAAATTAATCTGCCTGCGCTAAGAGAATACAATCCCAAGAATATAAATTTTATTCCAATTAGGAAGGAGAATGGGCATGTAATGTCTCTAAACTAGGTTAGCAATACAGCAGAAAACAACCTGTGCAATCTTGCAAGCAGTACAAAGATGAGAAATGCTGAACCAAGAAGCAATCTGTGTTCACACATCATGTTGTTCTTAATCACATTAGTCTCAAATATGCATTGATGATTTTTGTACTTAAAGCTGCTGCTGTTGTTTATTTTTCAATTTCTTCATTAATTCCAGATTCATATGGCATTAGGCAACAATTTGCTGAGGTACTGGCATGAATTTTATTGCAAAAATGTAATCGGGCTTGTCAATTATAAAACTGATTGCATTATATGTCCAAGTTACTTTTGCTTCATATCGTTTAGAAGGGAAAGAGTATTTAAATCTTCTGCAGATGCATTGCTTAAAAATTATTGTTTATTTATTAATCATACTAACATTAATAGCACGCAATGACTGACAATACTGCATCCTGTAACAACATGCAATTGGTAGTTACTAAGGGGGATATGATTTTGAGACACCCATCATTTGATAAACAAAACTTTGTGTATCTTGATTTCAAGTTTCTGTACTCTGGAAGTAATGCACCCACTCCATGTCATTCCAAATGACTGATACGTAGATTCATTGCTGTATGCAGACAGAAAAATCCAATTTATAAATACTTTAAGATATTTTAAGTTAATTTATTTGAGAAGATTTATTCCATTGTTCTTGTGCTTTATCAGTCTCATTATGCAAGGTTCACAAAGGGGAACTCTGAGACTGAGCTTTGTAACAAGTTCTCAGGAGCAGCATAAGCATTCCCAGGGGAAAGCTAGGAACCTTTGTGAGACTGAATCTCCTGGGACTAAAGTTCAAGGATAAAGTTCAAGGATAGCTACAAGACAGTAAATTCAGAGCCTCACTTTGAATGTTTTTTTCTAGTAGACTGGGGTGGCAGCCGGAATGAGGGGTGGGACAGGTACAACTAATGGGGATAGCGGGACTGGAAGGGGAGAAGGTAATACTACTGGGATCAGACAAAAGTAGAAATAGTCATGATTAAAATTTATTGATCTTAAGCAGTAGATTAATGGGTAAAGTGCAAGAGAATCAAGAATATGATACAATCAAGCCACGGGTCTCACATACACTCATGTGAATTTCACTTTTTGGTTTTTTTCCCAAAGGAAAAGAACAGAGAATGGATGAGACAGCTCAAGTCAAAAAGTAGGGCAGAATCACCCTGCTAGATGGGCCAATATCATAATATAAATCCTGTGCTTTAAAACTGGAAAGAGTTTGCACTGCAGATGAGTTGCGTGCTGGGATTCTCAAGAGTGCTGCACAAGGGAAAGATTCGCAGGGCTGAACAGGAAGGTAATATATGTCGGATGTGTCTCACACCTGGCATGGCATTAAATACTCCTGTAAACGACTGCAGCTTAATTTACAAGGAAGTCTCTTTGTTACAAGAGGTCTTGGTCTGTGGTGATATGTTACAGATGGAAAAGCCACTAGAAGAGAAGCCTGTATCACCTCTCTCGGCCATAGCTATAAGTAACTTAAAACTTATTATCTGTATTTTCAATCGCAGTTCTACATCTCAGAAGACAGGCAGCGAAGAATGGAGGAATATCTTAATCTTTCTTATTGACTTACTCTGTTCTCTAAAGAAAATAACATGCTTGAAGAAATGAATATTAATATGTAGATCTCAAAGTATGTGTCACTGACTCCGCTGTAGAACTTGAGGTGTCACACAGTGCTGTACAAGGGGAAAATTCAGACACTCATAGGGATTTTGAACTGTGATAGATCCTACAGGTTTGAGAAAGCGTTTCTGGCTGTTGATTTTTTATATTATAAAAATGTTTATTCCCAACATCCCATGGGTGTTTTCGTAGGAAGGATGAGCTATTTATTTACCTTAAGGAAAACACCTCAGATGACTTATGCTGAGCTTGTTCCTCTTCTCAGGAGATCAGTTCAAAAGATGAATAAAAAGGGAAACAAAAATGTTACAGCTGCATGTTTCTCTATGCAAAGGGTTTGCAGAGAAATGTATTTGCAGAGGGTGTTTGTTCTACAACTCAGGTCAACTTCAGAGAAGTTAGTTTGGTTACTTCTTCCTGAAGAAAGAAAAAGACAGTTATGAGTGAATGGTTATTATACACGTTTACACAAAGTGTGAAAATTATATGCTACTTGCAGTCTTATCTTTCCAACTGATGGCATGCTGCTGGCAAAGCAGATGTTTCTCACAGGGTATAGCTCGGCTGTTTGTAAACAGTTTCTTTCCGAGACATTCCCAAGAGCCTACACTTTGCTTGTACGCTGGTATCCTCATCCAGTCTGTCACCTGTTGTGATCCTAGCTGTTACAAGCCTCATTTAAAAGTTCTGTTTCTTCTGAATACGTATCTAGTTTAATTATTATTGAAGTTCTGCAACATGGGTTTATGTGTTTAAAATTATTTCTGGACGTATCTGCAGTAATAGTGTTTTGTAACTAATGAATATTGGACAGTTTCACTGCAATACTAACAGAAAACACTTTCTTCTGGAAACACGTTCAGTATATATTAGGACATGGCTGATTTTGTGGACCTAAAGCAATAATAAAATAAAGGCTTGTCATATCATACCTAAACAGTGCTGTTAGAAAGGAAGAAGTTAAGATTTAAATACAGTTTCATGAAGCCTATTAACATCTTTCAGCCTTTGGGAAGTATAGTAGGAAGGAATTTTATTATTCTATATTTAGTTATGTATTTATTTAGTTCATTGGATAATAATCTGAAGTTTCTCTGCTTAAATTTCAGCTAGCTTTCACCAGGAGATCTTCTCTTCCAATTTCATCACTTTTTACAATATCCTGCTTAATGTCTTGCTTTCCTGCTGTCTAAGATCAGGATAATATCTCACTGTCTTAATAGGACAGCGAGACATTTACTAGGACAGTGAACAATTACTTAAATGTGACACGATTGAGCTCTGCAAGTACTCGGAACTTATCAGGCGCAGGCTTCTATTGTTCTTCTGATCAGGTTGGATAGCAGACAGTGGAATGAATGAAATTCATACAACTGGAATGTTAAAACAAGCTGCAGGTTTTAAATTAATAATTTAAAAAGTATTTTTACAGGCCCTTTCATCCTTCACATAAGGTTATCCGCACTGAGAAGAAGCATAGCAATCTTTATTTTTGGAATTGGAACTGGAAAACTAGTTCTCAGCACCACCATTACAATCAGCTAATAGTTGTAAAACTTGGAACAATAGTCATGTTACAGATTTGCTGTAGGACCCTTGTCTGTAAGGGTGTTCCAAGTGATTTCAGCCTTCTGCGCTCACTGTGTTTATAGTCTCAGAAATAATGGCTGGTCCTGTATTGTTTCTCTAAAGTCTATATTAGAACAAACTATAATAACATCACTGCTCAATTCAGAGGGTAGTAAGGTATCAGTGCCTGCAGCATTATTCACTATATGAACTCTGTATATCTCCTGTGTTAGGGCTGACTAGATGCTACTACATCACCAAGTGACAGCAAACCTGCTTCACTACAGTCACTGTAGAACAGTTCTTTGAGCAGAAGTCCTACAGGAAAGGGCAGGATATTGTATTTTGTGATGAACATTAACTCAGTTTGGTTGATGATCTATGGAACCAGATGCTGCACCAGCTACTTATAGGAGATCAAGTATGTGTTAAAAATCTCACCTTTGTGTTTTCAAGTGTTTTGAAGGAGTATCAGAGGTTGTGGTTACATAATTTTCTCAAGTGATCTTTCCTCTCAAAGTAGGTAATGGAAAAGTGGTCAGCTTTAACTACTGCTCTTTTTGCATATACAACTGGCATAATGCAAAGGATATGTGCAGTAAGATCCTTAGGCAGATATGAATACTGATGCCCACCGAAGCAGCATAAAGTTTTCCTCTTCCTTTCACAGTTTGTTCTGCTGTAGCATTCTTAAATCATCCCAAATTTCAACCTAGTGAAGTCAGTAAGTCTACCATTGATTTGCATAGGATCTGAGCTGGCACACGTTGCCATAAGCATTTCATTCTGCCTCTGAAGGGAGCAGTTCTTTTAAAACAAAGGAAAGAGTATATTTGTGTGACCTATGTGTGTGTCCCTGAAGCCTCAATAACTGTTACATTTGTGTGGGGAGGAGAAATTGGAGAGTGGATTAAGCAGAACTACCTCAGGAAAGTTAATGGTGACTATTGTGAGGTTTTGGCTTTTTTCCAGGATAATTCATTCTCAATGTCATTGTGAGAGATGTCTGTCCCTTTTGAGCAATGAAATCTGCTTACACAAACACACTAAAGCACCCCTCTATGGAAAAGGCTGTACTATATTCAAAAATATATCCTTTATGCCCCAGTTTACAAGGGTGCAAGAATAAACTTGCTCCTGATTCCTAATTTTCTTCTTCAATTGTAGGATGCCTTCAGCTGAGCTGATAAGGAATGATTATCAGACCATGTAGAACTAGATTCCTTTCAACATTTTTTATTTACTGGGGATAAAGTAGAATCAAATCTAAACCATAGGGGCCAAACAAATTCATGACTGCGGTCCATGAGAATAACATAAAGCCTTGAAGCAACAGGATGAGGCATTGGCTATGCTCTCATGGTGAATTAGTGAAGAAGCCATTCAGGAAAATTACAAGAAACAATTGGAGGAGCTATAGGAATGTTTTCTTTCTTACATAAGTTAATTAAATGAGGTTGTAGAAAGCATTTTCTGCTCTACAAAAAACAAATACTCTAAAAAATGACATTTCTAATTTTCTTCAGTAAGAAGAAATTGCTTCTGCGTGTGTGTATCCCAATAGTCCCGAAGTCTCTATAGAGAGCCAGAAGATTTATATTTGAGTGAAAACCACTGCATCACACATAGGAGCTTGCAAAAGTACAGTAAACATCCTTCAAACAAATTCTCATGTGCTCTGACTACAAAGTGAATGAAAAGCAATACACAGGGTTGGAAAGGAACCACATTTCTAGGTTGGTTTCAATAGACTCTTAGTTTTCCCAGTGTATTAGTACTCACTCTGAGTCTGCTGCATCCTGCTTTCTCCCCCACTACACAGCTGAACCGTACTTTGTCTCTACCACTGTGACGTTTTATGGAGAATCAACATATCAAGAAGATTTATCGTTAAAATAGTTTATAAAAAAAAAAAAGAAAAAGAAAAACAACTCTTGGTACTTGTGTAGGGTCTGGCTAATTTAATCTCTTAGAATGTAGTCAGTAGAGACATAAAAATAACAGTCTTTATCCCCACACAAAAGAAGCAGGAAGTAAAGTAGATTAAAGCAGAGTCCGGAGTTAATTTAAATACCCCAGCCATACTGTGTCATTGATTTTTGAACAGAAATCCCCATTGAGTTCACTGGAAATTTCTGCTTAAAAATCAATGGAGAAAAATGACACCCTCAGACTGAGATACAAAGATGGAGGATGAGATTTAATTGGTGCATTCCTGTTAGGATAGACTTCCCCTATAGAGGGAGTTGCTGCTCTTTTCCTTAAACAACAAGTGGCAAAACCCGGAGAAATTTTCTTGCAAAAGGATTATTATTCTTCTGTTATTCCTACTTACAAATCTTTCCATACATTAGATTTCACTAGTTTCATTGAAACAGAGACCTATTACATGTTCATCAGTTTTAAATTTCAGGTAGTGTGAAGGATCTCTGTCAGGGAATGAAAGCAGTGTATCAGATACTGTTGTACCCAACATGCCGAATAGTCTGAGAAACAAGCTAAATACGTTTTCTGTAGTGTTTTCTGTAACATGAGTCTTTTCATATCCATTAATTAATGCATACCTGATTCTGTGAGAAGTAATTACATGGCCTGACTTCACAGATGGGCAAACAAAGCATGGCATCATGGCATAACTTGCTCATGTCTTCTCAGGAAGTGAGTGGCAGTAGTTGGGGATTGTTTCCTTCTCTCGAGACAGAGATGTGAAATCTGCTATCTTCTTCTTGGAGGGACGCATGGCTGTTTTCTAAGAAGGGTGCATTTCATGTAAGGAATAAAGGCGGCCACAGAATATGTTTCAGTAAGATTTAATTGCAACAGCTATCAGTAACAAGTGGATTAGATGGTGAAAGGGCTTCCTGAAAATGATACAATCGAGGAGGTAACTAAGGGACATTTCAAGGAGGGACATTTGAAGAGGTTCCTGCTAATGAGTGTCAAACATTGAGATAAAAGCTGACGATAGAATTCCAGATGGAATTCTTGTGACTTTTGCCTATTCTTATCTGATTGTGATTAAGGTAGCAAGAACCAACGGTGCTTTAAATTATTGCTGTAATTCATCTTATTTGTCCATAGGGCAAACAAAATGTTTTGTGACTCCAATTACAAAAAGCGGTTCCAGGCATTACTTGGAAAAAAGGAAAAGTTTACAGATGATGAGGCAAATTTTGACACTAGGCTTCTCCTGTTGAAATTGACAGTGTAACTTAAATACACTTGACTTTAAAAGTAGTGACTTTCCTGAAAAGAAATGAGGATAAGTATGCTGGGAGTCACACACTTACTACAATCTAGTGATGGGCACCTCGAGACGTAACTTCACTGATTCTTGAGTAGCCTACTTGGATCTGCTCAGGATTATTTCCTTTAAAACTGCCAGATTTTTTTTTATAATTTATTTATTTTGTAAAAGAAGGCATTACACATTTATGGGAGGCTTCTGATTTCTGGCTTCAGCAATGTGAGCGATAAAGACAAAAATTTTGTTTCCTGAGAAAAAAAATGGGGAAAGTTAACATTCTTTTAAAAATAATAATAATAATAATAAATAGGAATGAAAAACATTTTTTTTTTTTTCCTTTCAGTCCTATCTATACTCCAGTGCTTCAAAGCATACACTTCTTCGCTGTGAAGGCCTGTTAGTGTTCCATATTAGTAATTTTGTCTAAAGTGTGACTGTACTTCTGGGACTTTTTCTAGTTTTTGTCTGTATGAGTTTGTTTATGCTCCATCGTATGTTTTATAAAAATTATTTTAAGCTGTGATTGAAGAACTCATTCATTTGGGAAAAAATGGTGGCTTAGCTCTGCTATTGACGTGGGCTCTGATGCTTCCTGGTTCACTCTGAGATGGCTACTGTTTGGCAGGTCTTCAAATAGCTCAGCAGTGGCTGATGCAGCTATGCCTGTTTGGCACACAGGTTTTTAATATTGTAACTGACAGCTGGCCAATAACAACCAGTTTTGTGGACTTTTTTGCAAATGGATAGGGAAGGAATGACCCATGATCACTGTGTGTGCAAAGAGCAAGCAATGATACTAAATCTGTAGCCATGCAGGCCTTCAGGATTATGGTGCAGAAGGGGATGTACAACCTGAGAATAGGCAGGTATGAGGGCTGGACAGCAAACTTGTTTGCAATGGTTCTCAGGGTTTTAGCAGCAGATGAAAGAATCTGTGGGTATAATATGTGTTGTATAATACCTAGTATGTGGGTTGTTTTTTTGTTGGTTTTTTTTTTTTTTCCTGACTGTTTTTTTCTAAGATCCTTTGAAAAAACAGTTGCTTTCCCAACAGTTGCCTTATGAAATAGCTTGAAATTTTAAGAACAGAAGACTCGTGCTGTAGGAAGTACAGGACATGAATCAGAAGAGTGCCAGGGCTATTTTGGGATATTATCTGAATGAATCCTTGAGGTAGTCTTTATGGCGCTCTGTTGGAGGCTGCTTTTGTCCAGAACAGGCCTCATAGTTTGTGTATTTTTTCGCCTGTTTCTGTAGGCAACATATTCTTCATTTTCTTTTCATCCTCTGAATACAGACATCTTGTCATCTAAGTGAATATCAAGGCAGAGCACCATTACCAACAGAAACACACAAAGTGAAAAAATACTTACGTGGGTTGATTCCTCTGTAGCCTGTGACTTGCTCCAAATGTGAAGGTGGTCAGTCAGGGATGTGCCAGGAGAAGGGGATGATGTCTGACTTGTGGAGGAAATCTTCATTGAGAAAGTCCATGATTTGTCTATAAGAGACAGAGTCAAAAGCCAGGGAGGTGGGAAATCCATCTGTCAGCCACAGTTTGTGTGTCAAAGATAGACATCTGTCTTTTATGTGTGAAGCTTTGAGTACAGTTTAGCTTTCTGTTATTTACTGCTATTTTCAAGAGTGGATAAATGTTTAGAGGTGAAACATCTTTTTAAAATGTTTGCTTAATTGGAAGGTTTCTCTAGTGATTCCACTCTGCTCATCTTCCTTAGCCATACTGATGCTCATAAAAAGACCTGAAGCTGTGAAAATGTTCTTTTAAAAGTTAATTCCATCTGAACCATGATGTTTTTTCAGGCTTCTTGGCATTCGAGCCTCAGGTCACAGTGCAGAGAAAAAAATATTCATGTTCATAATTAGCTTATAAATAATGCAGTGTTCTCATTCAGACTTCATCCTTTCAACATGACCGTGGATTATTGTTCTTTGTGCAGTTTAAATTTCCAAGCATTCTGCGGCTTGATTTTTCTCCAGTTTGCTGGGTTAAGTCTCTATTGCAACACAATCAAACTCTGAAGAATGCAGGCTTGGGGAGTTTGGATGGACCTCATATTTGGTTTTCCTTTTCTTCACATTTGCTTTACTGTTATGTAACATAAATGGTATGGTGCTTGTATTCAGGTGTTAGTTTGTGTCTCTGGAGTCTAAACTGTGGGAGCCATAAGACAGATGCTTCACTTCTTTTAATCCCAAAGGTTTTACACTGTAAACAGAACTAGATTGTGATAATTTGAGGCTAATAAGTAGTTCAATAGAGTAAAGAACTTGAAAGAGGTATTTCACGTGAAATACTTGTACATGAAAATAAAAGCAGTCTTCTTCCTTGCATTTACTTGGTAAACAACCAAATGCCTCTGAAAAAAAACCCATGAAAGTTTACCTAATTTAAGAAAGAAATAACATTTATTAAAGAGATTCCCTTTCTTCAGTGGAGAAGATTTAACAAAAAAGAATATTTTTATTGGCCGTGGGCAATTTGCAGAGAAAGGGAGAGGATATATGAGAAACCATGCCCTAATTACCAGTTTGCTCATATTTTTGTTAAATAGGTGCTGTTATTGCTCAGTGAACATGGACCAAGCTGTCGTTTTCTATGGAAATTTCTGTAGGAAAAGGGCAGAGGGTCAAAAAACCTCTATTTGATGAGATACCTGGAGATTTCTATTATGCATCTTTCCAAAAGCAAGGTGATTAGAGGGAGGGAGGGAGGGGAAAAAAAAAAAGTCCTGTGAAAAGCAAGAACTTGTAATCTGCCTCTGCTCCTACACACCTCCCACGTAAGTCTACATGCATCTCAGCATCACACATAGCCAGAAGCTGTTCTATAAATACAGGAGCCTTCCTCACGCTCTAGTGTATTTATAGGACAGACTATCATTGATATAGACTGCAACCTAACAAGATGCACTTGCCTTTTTGTTTCCTTTTACATAGGTAGAAAGGTGTGAGATCTAGTCTAGAATAGAGATACCACAGCAACCTGAGAACACTAACTTTGAAGAGTTATGGAGAACAAGAGAGATAATAAATACGGGAAAAGAATAAATGTTAAAACTCTCATTAAAATGAAAGGAGCAAGAGAAAAAAGGAGCCCCTGAGCAATATTCCAGTCCTGTTTTATGAGTATCTGAAATGGAAGGAAAGAAGAGTAGTAACCCCAACCTAGGGTTTGTCAAGAACGTGTTTTTTGCAACCAGTGTAATTCTCCTCTGCAGCTTTGTAGGAAAAGTCTGATAAAGAGAGAGAGAAACTTTCTTGGCTTGTGGTTTTAGTAAAACTTTTTTACACATTTTGAGAAGATTTATAAACACAGTACAGGACTATAGTCCTAATGAAACCTAATGAAACTGGAAAACAAAAAGCTGTTTGGATAACCAAAAAATAGTCATCAAATAATAGTTTATTGTCAAAACAAAGGAAGTATTGGTTGAAATCCCTTTTCAATTCCTTGTTTTGGTTTGCTCAGTAAAACATAATGGAACAGGTCATAATGAAAGACCCAGGGGATAGAACAGAGAGCAAGTTTGTAAGATTTGCTGGAAGGAAACAGTGGAATGGAAGGAACAGACAATACTTTGCAGAACAAAATAAAAATTTGAAGTGATCAATTGACAAAAGAACAGTCCAAAAAGGTAGGATGAAATTTAGCAGTGTCAATTGAAGCTGTTATCCCAATTACAAAAAAAGTAACCAGCAACAGCAAATCAGGGGAGAAGGAACTGATTTTTGTTGTTATTCCCTTTATTTATTTATTTATTTATTTATTTATTTATTTATTTAATTTCCTGAAAAATACGTGAGTTTGTGACAGTTTATAAATGAGTTCAGAATTAGGGACCTTAACTTTTGAACAAAGACCACACTTCTGAATCAAAGAGAGCACTCCTAAACCACATCTTTTACTAGCCTGGTATGAAGAGACCGTAGCTGTACTCTGCATATTACAAACTTGGTGCTGTTCTCTGCATTGGTATTTCATGTTGAATGGTATCTAATCTGGGGGGCAAGAAAGAATTGAACCACCATTTACTGAGGGCCCAAAGGAGAGCAAGATTTGTCTAAAAATTGTGAAATCTGAAGGAAGATCTAAAAATATCAGAAATTTTAGCTTGAAGAGGGATGTAAGAGTGGGCATGATAATATTTTAATACAATAGGATTGTTATGAAATTGAAAAGTTTGTGTCCAATTCTATGGTGACTATAATAACACACTTGAATCACAGTGAGAAAGAAAGGTAATGCTTTCTAAATCAAGGATAATGATGTATGTCTGAGGAGTTTAAAAGTTTCATTTGCTGGAGCTCTCAGTTGGAAGGGAAACTGTTTTAGGAATGATAGAAGTATAATTGTTGCTGCCTTCAGGACTGCGGTGATCAGCGCTGTGCAGTGACTTCTCAGTCCCCTGGAGTTCTGTGTTATTCTATCTCCATGCAAAAGTACCGTAGAAAGGAGTGTTTTAGCCAGAAACTGCTCATCCGTTTCTAAAAGACAGTCTGTATTGTTCAGAAAGCAAGCATTGCATGTTCCCACTATCTGAATACTAAATGGTTCATTGCACTTTTCAGCATTATCATCATTTCTGATAAAACACTTCATCCCAGAGTTGCTTTGAGTTTCGTATCATATGGTGAAAGACTTCTTTGTGGTTTAATTCTTGGATTAGACAGTAAAATAATTCCTTGAAAGTGTGACACAAAAGCATTTACTGTATTGATATTAATATTCATAGGGAGATTGTATTTCATTTGTTTACATTATGCAATATATACGCAAACTATACTGTGTTTTTGCAGAGATTTCATAGGGATAAAGGAAGACTGCGTGCTCATTCGGTAGTAAGTGGTGGTAAAAAAATAAAAATAGCAACCTTTCACATTTTATGCTCTCTTAATCAATAGTTCCCCATTGTTTTAGATGATTTGGAGGCCGTGGCTAAGGTTTGCTTAATTATTTATTTAAGTGCTCAACTGCAAGTATAAGACAAAGGGTTCTGTTGTTTTAGAGGGAGAATTAATTCGTCAATAAAATTTACAAAGCAGATTAAATTAAATGCGAAAACCAAGTTGTTCATTTGTACAGGGTTGCATTCAAAGAGTAAAATGGAACTCCTTCTTAAAATACATCCTTTATATACAGTGTGAAACAGCTTTAGATTTCATTGTAGTGATGGTCCAAACCTTTTAGTCATTGCCTGCTTCTGAAACGGTGTTCACAACACTTGCGTCTGAACTGAGCTCCTAGGTCAGATTCTGAGTTGACGTAACTTAAGCATTAAGAATTAAGGCATTCAGGTGCAGCAGGCTCTGCTTTAAACCTCTCATCTTTTGACACGTCAGATGATCAGGGATTTTCTGGTGACAAAAAATAGGTAGGTTTTTAAATATTTTTTTTCTCTATTTTTCTCTTATTATTTCTTTCTCCGCCTCCCCTCCCCCCCCCCCCCCCTTTTTTTTTTTTTTTTGCAAATGATGTGATGTGTGTCTTTCTGACAACATGAAAGAAATCACTGGTAGACTTGTAGCCTATGTGACAGCGGTATGGAGATGGAGTTGTGCTCCATAGACCATGGTGAGATGTCCTTCCTGTTTGTATGCCTCTTTCCCCACCTGAGATATACTGACCATTTCACAGCATAGGGGTTCGCTTAGTTTAGAGTAGAACAGAATTAGTTTAAATGATTTTAAAAGCAGTGACATTAGGAAAAAAAGCCAAACAATGGCAAAGCAATACTTATTAGGCTCTGTGAACTGCAAATGTGAAATAGCATTCTGGTGCTCTCAGATGACATTTTTCTCTTGACTTCTTTGATTTGCTTTGTTTTCTTATTTGCACTTTTATATTTCTGAAAGGGTTTTCACAGACAGAAACCTCCATAAGAATTTTATTTTCTTTGGTGACCCTCAAAGGCTTTTTTGTCAATTTATTATCACAATAGCAAGATATGCATATACAGTGAATCAATGTAGGTGAGCATTTTAACATGAAAGGTATTCTAAGTTTCTGACATCAGCCTGTATCTTGCTTCATTTATAATGTCTCTCACTGCATTTTGCTCTCACAGTCATTTGTCTGGTAGGTGTGCATACTGGCCACAACTTAACATTCAAAGGTCAAGCTGCAAAGAACTGGCCAGTGTGATGACATCTTTGCTCCTTAATAATCAGATGGGACGTCTGTGATGTCTAGAAGTGCTTCTTCTAGGTGGCAGTGTACCTCTGCAGTAGTTAATTGCCTGTTAGATTCTTGGATCAATGTAAAAGAGAGATGTGAGGATTTTTTCCAAGGGCCGCTTGCCTTTTCCCTCCCAACACAGCTCTATTTGAGCACTTCCCTCTGATTTATCCAAGAACAATCTGAGTATGTGAGAGGAAACTTCAATACTCTATTTAGCTAGCTGCCTGGGAGTTGGCTTTTTTTCCTTGGAGTTCGGTGGAGGAAAGGGGGAAATTCTGCCTTCCCTACCCTAGAGATTGGTGATTATTCACTACACTGGGTCACTGAGAAGTCCCATGTTTTCTCAGGTGCCCCAAGATGCCTTGCTGCCATGGGGTCAGTGTATATTTCTTAAGTTTTCTCCCACAGGGAGCTGAATAAACTACTGATGTATTCATGCAAATATTTTGGAACTGAGAGAACCCAAGTAGGCCTGCTTCCCTGCCTACTCATTTCTCCCTTTTTCTTGACTTCTCTAACACTTCCTGCAGATTCCACCTGCTGCCACATTGTCTCCCATTGTTTGCGGCATGGACTTTCAGGATAAGCTTTACTAAATTGTCCCTGACTTAATGACCTTAAGTTTGTTTTAATGCTCAGCCACATACGATAGGAATAATTCATATGGATGTGTATTTCTGTTGCTGTGAGTACAACATGCAGCTGTGCATGTTATGTAAAGAATATGTTCACTGCTTGTATCTGTGGACACATACACACCCTTTTTACCTTGGCTAACAAAAGTACAACAAAACTAATATACAAAGTCCACGAGGCTGGCTTGCCTTCTCAAGTGTTTCCTTCTGAATCTAAAATCTAATTTCTCATCTCTGTGAGTTCTTGTGTTCTTGATGTGAACTTTAAATAAGAACACTACTTTTCATGTTGGTATTCACCCTGCTGTTTTGCCACAATCATGTCATAACATGCAGTGTGAATGTTAACACTGGTTGCAGAGAGTCCCAGTAGCTCACAGTTGTTCTACCTCATGCAGCATCAAGGAGCCGAAGGACTTACTTGCCAAGCTTGGGATTTATTTCACTATTTCAACATTATGGGAAAAAGGTAATCTTTGCCTCACAACACATTTTATGTTTCGCCCCTTTCAGTAACTGTCAGAGCACTGTGATAGACGAAACTGCTGGTCAATATTGTAATAACAGTTCTTACCACGATGCCTTTGTGTTCCTTTCCATTCCATATGATTATGGCTTTCCAAATATCTATGACTTGAGAGAGACAGAAAAATTTAAAGTGAATCTAGTGTACTTACAAGGATGTGCTATAATTTAACACAAAATAATCTAACTTTCAGTTATCTTATCACTGGGAAACTGATCAAGTACTTTCAGCAAAAGACTCCAGACACATTAATGTACCTATGTGAAAGCTTGTGAAAAATTAAGGCTGATATGTTGACAGCTGTAATACCACTAGCTTTTAATCCTTGGTTTCTTTTTTTTCATTAGTAGGGATTCCAGAACATGGGTAGCAGAAGATTAGGTTTATCCACTAACAATATAAAATCCTGTAATCCTTTGAAAGTTTAAAATCTTTCTTGGGCTGGAGAAGGAAACACTTTATCAATATGTACAGCTAGAGGACTCTTTAAAGGATAAAAAGCATGTCTCCTAGCTTGGGGGAGGAAGAATCTTTTTATACCAGTCTAAGGAGTTTGAATTTTGAATCTGTGCCTTGATTTGTGAAAAATTCTTGGGAGAAGCTTCTATTTCTTGTTTGTTTGCTTCTTTGTTTTCTTTTCTTTTTCTTTCTCTTCTTTTCTTTCTGTCTGTCTGTTTTTTTTTTTTTTTTTTCTTTCTTTTCCCCCTCCTCATGATTTCATATTCAGGGAAATATACGTTAGTTTTTTTGCCCTCATATATTGCTTTCCACATATACCCTTATTAGAGCATTACAGTGATTAACAAATGCTGTGTAACCTTTTATCCAATCTTTGATGCCAGCAGTGGGAGTATTTAGAGTTCCTTTCTAAATAGGAACCCACAAAGACACAAACACCATCCAGAAACCTGGGAAACTGCAGTTAATTCCTTCAGTGTTGTCCAGGTGCTACCTTCTCATTCATGTGTGATGAGTTAATCAAATACATTTAAGCAAAAGAAACTTCTGAAGAGCTGGAATAAAAAGGGAAACGTGAGAACACATGATGGATGGCTGCTGTTTGGTTCTGCTAAATGTCCCCAGTCTATCCCATCCATGTGGACCTCCACTCTGTGGACTTTTTCCTGCTAACATTCATCTTCATATTACTTTGAGAGACAGAAGACAGCTGTCCAATGAATGTAGTCAGTTAAGCCAAATTCATGAGAGATACCAACTCTTCTGAGCACCTAATTCCCTGCGTGACTTTTAGTTGAAGTACCTGGAGGCAGATCTCAGAAGCATCCATTGGTTTACTATGTGTAGTAGAAAAATGTAACCAGCAAACCAGTGCTACTGTTTTGACCCAACAGCCACAATGTGTATGAAACAGAACCAGCACGCTGTTAGTTGTTTGAGAGCCAAATACCTCCCTTTCTGCAGCACAGCCTGATCAAAGGGAGCCAAGCCTGCTTATCTGCCTTCTCTGTTTAAAGTGACCTTTATTCTTTATAGAAACCTATTTGGTAGATAAAAAAAAAAAAAAGCTCTGATATTCTAATCTGGATGTGTTTTGCTATCTGTTTCCTTTGCTGATGTTATCTTGTATAGTGTTATCCTTTATGACAAAGATCTGACCCTATTTATACAAATGCAGAGTGTTAACTGAATTAACTGAAGACTAATGGGGAATCTGTTTTTAATGCACTTCTTCCAGTGAGCAAGAAAACACATTTTCTGCTTGATTAGTGAGAAACTAGACTTTATAATTTTCTTTTGAAAATCTGATTTTTTTTTTTAAATTAACTTCTAATAAGGCTCTGAGATGGATCTGAGAAAGGCTCTGAGTTGGATCTGAGATGAGTTGAAGTGATAGGGCCCCCAGAACAGTTGTACATTTTATTAGCCTGACAATTACTTAGTAGGTAATAAGACAGCTACTAGGGTTAGGAGAGCAAAGGATTGGTGTGGGACAACATCCCTCTTGATTTCTTATAACTTTTAAACAGATTTTTCAGGAAAGCAAATCTATTTTAGTGGCTTATTGTTACAAACATAGCTTCCACAATAGAGGGATTAAACTACTTCAAACCTAGACTTGTATCAGCATCATATTTTCATGCACATCAAAACTTAAATATTTGAATTTTCCCTTATTCTTGGGTAGAAGCATGTGGTTACTTTGCTAAAGCAATGCCTCAGGCTCTGAGCTTGCTCACACTGTGTGAGCTAAAGGTCTTCTCAACTGTAGCCTTTTGAAGAACTGGAGGTTTGGAGAGAAACTAAAAAATCCTTTATAACCTGAACTCTACAAATACAGGAGATGTGTACAATTTTCTGTCTAAGGAGATTCTAAAAGCCTCATAAGGATTCAGTTTTATTTCTTTGTGTATATATTTATACCTAAAGATGCAAGGACTACAGTTGGAGAGGTCAGAGAAAAATCGATGCCAGCTTACAAAAACATCTTCAAATTTGTTCCTGGAATCTGGAAGTTTAATTTGCATCAGTAATCATTATATATGTTTGTGTATGTATATATATATATACATACACCTAAATCTATTGATTTTATGATAATCAGAGAAAATTCTTTTACCAAATTACAAACCAAATGTAAAGTTTGCTGGTGTCCTAATAGAAATTGCTGTATCTTTTCCCAGAAGTCAGTAATTGTTCTTTTC
Source organism: Alectoris magna (assembly GCA_030625065.1). Taxonomy (NCBI): domain Eukaryota; kingdom Metazoa; phylum Chordata; class Aves; order Galliformes; family Phasianidae; genus Alectoris; species Alectoris magna. The sequence goes on along the minus strand of CM060570.1, from coordinate 10,959,606 downwards.
AAGGCTGAGTAATTTTTTGAGACATTTGGAAATATGAGCCTGATTAAAACCTATTGGAGTCAATGGGAGTCTTTCCAAAACCTGCAGTGGGCACTGGAACAATTTCATTCAAAACTTTCTACTTTTCAGCTCATTACTTTGTTTTCTTTCTTTTTCTTCAATTTAGTGGGCTAATCTTCCTCGGTCTAGGAAGTGTTACATCAACAATGAGCCAGGCCTGCAAATGCTTATTTACACATATATACTTCTGCTGAGTTCTGGGAGTTATTTATATGCATAAACATTAGTACATGCACTTTTATTGTTGAGGAATTTAAACCTAAAGAAATAAGTGGATCAGGATAATTTTATTTAGTAACTATATTGCTTAGTTTTCTCTCCTGAATCTTTTTCCTTGTAAGGCCCTACTCATGTGCATTTTTAAGGCTTTATCATTTTTTTTATAGTTCTGCCTTACGTGTTTAAAAAGAGTAAACCACTAGATACATTTAATAATTGCCTCAAAATGACACTCTATGACTTAAAAAGTGGAAGTATGCCTGCGCATATCACTTCAGTTTTTCCAGATCCTCAAAAATTAGGAGTCATGGTGAGGCTGCAACAAGTAGTCTTTTCTGGTATAGATGCAATAAAATTTATTTTATGTGCAATTTTTATGTACTGCTCTTTATGCAGAAAACTAGAAGAATGGCTTGAGGCTTAGGCTTAGCAGAACTGGCTATTGAGGTTATTTCCAAAAGTATTTTCCTCTCACAAGCAAACTTTTCTCCAGTTTTGCTTCTTCCAGCATGAATATCATTGGGTTCTACCACTGATTCTGGCCCTAGAATACAAACCTTAACAAAGGATGCTGAAATTTCTATGGAATATTGATGTCTTTCTTCATTATTATCATTGTAAGCAACACTACTTCTGTGCTGCTTAAAGTTCTGGCAAGCTGATACTTCCCTGTTTTCAGCTGTAGAGGAATCAGATGCTTGCCTCCATTTCTTAATTTCTTGTTTCTCAGTTCTATGTGCGTGATACTCTTTTTTTGGTATAGATAGTATGTAATATACATATATGCTTGCACATATTTATACAAAAATGCATATAATCCTCATAGTGTCCAGATGCACAGAGTGAGTAATAACAGTAATCATCTGGTCTGTAGCGCACATCCGGAACCGCTGACTTCACAGTGTTCAGAAATCATCAGTCAAGTCCCAGAAAAGTTTAGAATGGTTATAAATGTAACGAGGCTTCAGAAAAATTACACATTTGTGGATCTCTTTCATTGCCTCTTATCTTCATGGTGTTCACTGTCAAGTTTTGTAGCTTCTCTGAAACCAAATGACTCTGCAGCGATATTTCCCCAATCATTATTAATGATGGTTGAGGTTCTGTTATCCTGATTCCCATTAGTGGGGGTATCATGTAAGCATTACCTACGTTGAACTGAAAATACTGCATGTCTTCCCCTCCTGGGGCCTATCGTGTAATGTCCTATAACTGTTGGCCAGTGTTAAGCCAAGGACACAGACATTTCATTCCACTGTATCTTCACTTAAGTGTTCTCTCATTCGAGGAATTTCTGCTAACGTTTAAAGATTTGAGTGTGCTTTGGTATCATGTGCATTTCTATACATCTTCTAAACATGAGTGGAAGGGATATGTTCTGGCCTTCAAGTATGTAAACCATAAGGCCAAGATTTGCTTTCTAATGTCAATAAATATTCTTATCTCATTATATTAAAAAAAAAAAAAAGAAGCAGATATATATGTTTAATTATCTTGCCCTCTTGAAGTTTATCCTAAGCAAATGTTTGAGCGTGTGAGACATTTCTATTTTTAGTGAGTAATAGTGTCAGTCTTTTTTGCTTCATTTGCTTTTCATGTGAGATTCTTGCCTGGCAGGAGCAAAATATTCAGGTCTCATTTACATTGAAAATTACTCTCTCATGGTTTAGGAGAAAAGATAGAGATGTTTATTTTCTGACAGGTGTTCTTTTGTTGATGTTGGTACATGCAGCTATAAAGTGATGTTCTATAAGGCTTTAATGCTTTCTATAAGTGCGCGTCTTGCCTTTAAAACATGTAAATGTTAAAGACCTATTCTCCAGGAGGGAAGAAAATGTTGCTTAGTCTTTGGAGAAGAAAAGAACTTGTGATAGCAGAATGCTTTGATTGTGCAAGTTCAAATCCTTGACAGATTGGGTAACATGAAAAATATAAGAAGTTATAGGTGAATATTGTAATTGTTTCAGGCTGAGCATCTAAAAATTCAGGTAATTATGTGTTACAGAGAAAACTGTTTTCACTTCAGCTAGTAATACAGGAGAATTGGGGTTTCACACTTTCCGAAGAGGTTTTAATGACTGACTTTTGCAAAAGCAATTGAGTGTTTTAAAATCTTATTTTAAATTTTGAGCTTTCTCAGATCTTGGCTGGCTTAAATTTTGAGTTCCTTTTGAGTTGACCCTGATGATTCTCATTGCTGGTTTCTGATATTTTTACAGCAAATCAGAAATTGAAGGTCATCTGAGATGCATGAGAAGAATTTACTGTGGTAAATGCTGCCTTATTCTATGCTTTGTTCCCACTGCGGGGTCCTATTTAGAAGAGTGAAATGACATCTTTGTAGGGTGTGTTTTCAGGATGGACCAGGCTAGGAAACTGACACTTCTTGTGTCTTCCTGTCTGGGCCTGATAGTGTTGTTTTGAGACCTAGCTATTGCCCCTCGAGACACTGACATATTTAATTGGGTTGTGAAAAATGACAGAAGTTCATTTTTCAGGCCTTAATCTTGGGGAGTTTCCAATGTGTTCACAGGCAGAGCAGTAATTCTCAGATGTTCCAGAGGTCTAACAGATTCTAAGATCATTAACATTATGTTCTTTGCGGCGCATAGTTTGACTATAAATTATGCTGGTGTGAGTTGAATAGAACTTTATGAGCTGAATTCTGCTGAGGCCCTGAAACCCTGTGCTGTTCAGTTGTAAGCAAGATGCAGAAACTAATTAAAAGGAGGAATTCCAAAACCAGTGCAATTTTCCAAAAGGATCTTGTAGTTCATTGGAATTAAAGCTTCTTCAAATTACTTTTTGCTATCATTCTGTTTGAAGGCACTTTAAAATATATATTTTTTAATTTCTGCTATTTTCTTTTCCTGCTTCTGAGTAGCTTTTAAATCACGTGGCTTTCCAGTGATATGGTGCATTAGTCGAAGAATGACTTGGGGCTCCTTTCTCTTTGAAAACTAGTTAAGTCCCAATCATATTTAAAATATTTTTTCTCATAAGAATGAAGTCTGCTTTTGGATTGTTTTTCACAGAGGATAAGGATTAGTGCCTTCTTATCAGTGTTGTCCATATCCTCATTCTGTATACTTTATTATCACAGCTAGAACGTGCTTCTCCAGCACTGAGTTCTGGAGCTGTAAAATTAAGCTTTCCAAAGCTGAGGAAAATTGAAATGTCACTCCCTACATGAAGTTTTAGGAGTTAGGCTTAACGTTTGTTTCAACACAGACCGTCCGTTCTGATGCCTAGTTTAGAAACTTCCAAAATCAATCAAAACCCCTTTTGTGACAGGTTTCTTATCCTCTCCATAACATTTATTTATTTGTTTGTTTGTTTATTTATTTATGATTACTGAATTTCCATGGCCAGAGGAGCAACTGGGAAAGACACTGAATTGTTAGCTGCACTGCATTCAGTTCTTTTCTTCCTCTGCTGTACCAGGCACCAAATGGGATGCAGAACTTCACGTTTTTGCCAGGTGCATTGCGCTGTTGTGCTGTTATCTGGCAGTTCCTCGTATCCATGGAAATAACACCACTCTTAAAGACCAAATTAGATTTATGTGGAATGGTAGCTGAGCTAGCAGCATTGTGTACCTCTAAGTGACTATGTTAATTAGGAACCAAAACATAAATAGTAGCATCTCTGCAAGAAGAACATTGGCATGCTAACTACATCTGTGGCAAATAAAATTAAGAGAAATCCCATTATCTTGCTTGGGATTCTGCTTTCTACTGACTACACATTTTAATGCTACTGCAGGCCAGTTGCTGCAGAGATATTTCATTACGCTGATATGCTCTCTTAGAACAAAGCATGGAGCCGTAAGAATGAAAACCAACCGCTGAGAATGATGCTAGATTGTTATTTGTAGTTAAACTAAAGATGTGGACTGCCCTTTTTTTCTTCTTCTTGCCTTAGATGAGATGACAGTCACCAAAGCTTATGTTTATATACCGGTTGTTTACTGTTATTGTGATAACCAATGAGCTATTTCAAAGGCAAATATTCTTCATAGCACTTAGAACTTTGTTTTCCTCTGGGGTTTGTTTTTAGTTTATGAATGCTTTCATAGGAACTGAATATGGTCAGCTATCTGTTCGTCTCTTAACTTAGTCATCTGTCACATCATTTTGTAACAAGTATAGAAACCAGTAAGTTTTCAGTGCTATAACCTAGATTGTTCCATTGGTAAATCCTGAGAATAAAGGACATGAACAGTCAGAAGCACGTGTATGAGGTTGTTATGTACAGTGACCCTGGAGATGGGGGGGCAAAAGCAAACAAAAGCACACATTTATCCCTTCTCACCTCTGATGAACTATGATTGTTAAATATAGTTTGATGGGCAAGACCTGTCAATTTAGTTGCATATTTAACTAGGCTCAGACACTGACATTTTCTAACGAGGAAAAAGAGGATGGTTTCATTTCAGTATGTGCTCTCTCTGTTCTAAAATTAAAGACAATGATGCAAGTTGTTGAATATTACAAAAGCACTGCACTGTAAGCACAATATCCTCAGAGGGCCATAAGCCTAGACATCAAGTACTTTACCTTGCTAAATGTTAATTGGGCAAACCAGAAAGTAAATTCTGCTTTTCTTCTCTTTCTTTTCTTTTTTTTCTTTTTTTTTTTACAGCTCATTTCTCTCGCTCTCTTTTTCTAATGCTTTAGCAATGAAAATAAGCCTGATTCTTCTGTGTAAAACAGCAGAATAGTTAAAGGCTTTATAAAAACCAGCCATACCATTTCGAATATCCCAAGTTAATAAACTACTGGGGATACATTCTTCCACAGAACTTCAGTTAAGAACATGATATATACTTTAACAATACTCCTCCTTTATGATCTAGATTTTGAATTATATTCACATTTGCCATCCTGGCTTTTTACATCTTTCACTTCTAACTCAATAGAAAAAAAAACTATAATCATTTCAGAAGAGGAATGTATTTATGTCTGAGAAAGCAGACCATTTCCACCTTTGTTATATGGGCTCAGAAATAGTGCATCAAGTACTGGTTTGGTTTGTTTTTTTTTCACTTCTCTCCCCATGCGGAGGCAAAGAGCAACACTGAAAAAAATCAATACATCATAACATTTCTCCTGCCATCGTGAGTGTTATTGTATTTATTTACCTTTATTTAAATGTAATATTTAGTTTTCACACAAATTCCTGGTTGACAGCACTAGAAGCTACTTTACCTGCAAGAAGAAAAGAAAGACAAACTTTTGGTGCCAGTTTTCAAGTCTGATTCTGAGAGATTATCTGTAAAGAACAAGGAGGTACAAAAGTCAGCAGTGTTTGTCAGCTGCTGCTATGCAGCAGTCTCTTAGATACTTTTCTCTGTTATGCTGAGTACTGTACAGCACGTGTCACTCAGTAGTGTGGTATTTAGCACTGTTGGCATTGACTTTGTTTCCTTTGACCACTTTTTTTTTTTTTTCAGTTCCTGTATCCTTTTCATATTTGGCTTTTGCTTAGAGTGCTAATGAGAAATAAAATTCGCCATTGCCAACTGTACTGATTTTAGCAATTTACCATCACCATTCTAAAAATGAAAAAGTGATCAATACAAGTGGCACATCTCCAACAACAGTTCTTGTCAGTGCAGCACAATAACCCTGTTCTGTCTTTCTGTTTTCATCCCAAAGTGATGTGCAAAATTCCAGCTCACCAGACAGCTGTGCACTGCAGCCAGGAGGACTACTTGGCTAATACATATCTCAGCAATGTGGCTTTGGGTTACACAATGTGGATCCCTTCCTCTGCAAGAATAGCAAGCCAGGTTCTTGTTGTGGGCAGTAGCTGTGTACCGCAGTATCGTTCTGTTAGGCATCTCAGAGCTTTTGGGCAAGTATTCTCGGGTCCTAAGAATTTGCTGCCGTTCTTTTTATTTCTGTAAAACCCTTGTGACTGGAACATTCTCTCATACTCACCTACTGCTGTTGGAACATTCTGATGTTGTCTTCAATGAAGACACGCAAAAAGAAGGTTTCTTTCTTTGGGAACGGCAGGATGCCCTTTTCTGCCTTGATTGCCTCTTGATCACATCAACTCCCTGGCAAGCTTTTTCCTTCTGGTGCATTTTGAAAAAAAAAATTATTGCTAGCTTTTGTGCTTGTATGAAGTTATTCATAGAATCATAGAATGGTTTGTTTTGGAAGGGCTTTCAAAGCCCATCCAGTTCCAGCTCCCTGCTGTGGGCTGGCCACCCCCAGCTCAGGCTGCCCAGGGCCCACCCAGCCTGGCCTTGGGCACTTTCAGGGATGGGGCACCCACAGCTCTCGCAGCCCATACCTGGGCCTCACCGCCCTCTCAGTGTTATTCCACACCACCTCTTGCCTGTTCTAACAATACTATATTTAACTTGCCAGAAATTGGGCTTTTTTCTTTTTTAGCATTTAAGTATGATTTTTTTTTCTTTTTTTGACGCATGTTCTTTTACTGCCAATAATTCCCACTACTTAGCTGCTGAAGTCTGCTACCTTAATTTTATAGTTCTTCCAGTTTTTAACTCATGATATACGTTTGTTCTCAAATTCAAGCACAGTATCCTTAAACAATGTTGTGCTGTTTGCAAGGATTTTACCCTTTCAGATGTTCCCTTTTAAAAGCCTTCTCTTTGTTATGTAACTTTCAAAAGTTTGAAGTGTTACTGGAAAGGGAAATATATTTAAAGCGCATCAGTAATTTGTGCTTCCATTAAGTAATGTCCAGTCCTACAAAACGTCTCCATAAGTATGAAAAACTACATTCTACATGATGTGTGCATGCATATGCAGAGCCAGAGCTATCAGCAAGGTACCTACAGGAAGCATGATTTCCTGAGACCAACCACGAGGACTTTGTAAGTGGCAGGTGTCATAACCTCGTGCATCTGAACCATGTAAAGGTTAATTATATTCCACTGCACTGCAGCTATGGTTACATTCACAGCACTTTGTGCTTAATGCTGCTTTTTAACTAATGTGTCACTATAGAGATGAGTTATAATAATACAGAACTGAGATTATTCGCATAAATTACAGTAGGTTGTTATACTTGAAAAATAGAGATAGGAAAGATATTTATTCTGAATAGTTATGAATATAGGACTTTTTGGTTTGCAAACAGTTCAATAAATTATCTTTATAATACTTTCTAACGTTCCCTTGCTTGCCCTGACAGATATTTTTGGTAAACTTTGACTATTTATTGCTATTTATCTTTTGAATGTTATTTTTACAGACAAGTTAGAAAAAGTGGGATTTTCCAATGACTATTGAATGAAATATTCTTAACGTGTATTTTTGTGGGCGTGGGCAAATTATTATGAGTACTCAGAGCTACTTTTGGTACCAGTATTAACCAAGAGAGTAGAACAAAATCAGTGCCTTTAGAATGAACTTTCAAATGGTTGCTTTTTAATGAACTCTTTAGAAACGTTCACTACACATCTGTGGGATGATCTAAAGTCGAAAGAGTAGATCACATGGTCAGATTTCTTAAAGGGCTAAAAATTTCCTACACTTGTTCTATATAAAATGGTACACCTTGTTTAAATGAAGGAGCTGGATGTCCTTTGCAAGTCTGTCTTTACCAGTTTGGCTTTGAGCATTATCCTTGCATTATCAGTGCACCTGCATTGAGGTGACACCATCATGCAGAACACGCGGAAGGCTCTTTCAGGATCTCAGTGCTCAGAAACAATCTTAGGATTTCCGTCCTCTATTTATCTGTAGTTTTGTCGTTCAAGTAAAATAGGTTTTCTGCTGCTCGGGTCATCCTAGACTCTGGAACACAGATCCTGAATGCATCACTTTCCTGCATGCAGTCCAGTTTATCATTCTGCACTAAGGGTGCTCACAATTGAATATGTTGTTCACCAGCTCATATCTTGGTGGTATCATTAATATTAGCATTAATTATTTCCCCATCTTTACTTAAAACCATACATCTTGTATTATAGCTGCCTTTCTCGTGGCCACGTCAGAATGCAGGTAGTGCTTTTCATTTTTCTGTACGTGTCCACTGTCATCAGCATCAGAAGATGGAGCATATAGTTTGTCAACTGATCTGAGATTTTCAGATAAAAGGGAAAATGTGAGGCGAGCTCGTACTGCAGCAGTGCTTAAGGGTAAAGTGCTGGTGTTTCTGGAGTCTTTTTCCAAACAATGCAAATTAGTTCTCATTTTACTCTTTTTTATTGTAGCAACTGTCTTAAAAAAAAACAACCAAAAAAAAACAACCAAAAAACCCCTACCCACCTGTTTTAAAGTCTATTTTAGTGGCATGATGTGGAATGTCATGACGGCAAAAGAGCAGCTACCTGTGGAGATAATAACCATGATCAAAAAGAAATGTAGCTAAGGCAGGTGCAATTATTAAGTGCATCTGTGGTTCCGCTTTCCAGAATCTTTGTGTGCTTTTCCTCTAGGAAATGTTCTCTTTTGCTCTTAGCCACTTCATTGATAATTACCAGACTTTCTGTTATGTGATATGAAATATCAGAGCTCACTCCTGTGATCGTGCTGCTACTACATGTTCACTTGGACTCTTAAATTACCACAGACCGGAACATGATTGCTGTGCCTTTCTCTATATTAGGGAAAGTTATACACACAGACATTGAACAGACAGCATTGGTTAACAGGGCCTTGATGCAGGGCCTTTGGAGCATACTTGCAGGGAACAGCTAGTTCATGTCTCTGTCCATTTACAGTACTCTCTTCTACCAATATTCCTCTCTGTTTCTCTTCACTTATTTATAAGAATTTTGCTTTTTCCTTAAAGGGGTTCTTAAGTGTGTGCTGTGAATGAGAACAGAGGCCTCATTCTGTGCTGCTGAGGCAGTTGTTGGATTTTACATAAGCCCACTGCTTTTCCAGGGAGCCTTCAGTGCGCTAAGGATATGGGGACATTATGGGGCTTTATAGGTCCATATGGGTCCACTATGGGGATATGGGGGGTCCCTATGGAGATATTATGAGGTTCTATGCTGGTTTTGCTCTTTAAGCATCAAAAACAAAATAGACTAGCAGAAGTTACTTATGATGGAGCCCCAGAAGCTTATTTTTCTGGACATGAAGCATGCCAAATCCAGCCATTTCAGTGTGTGTTACTCAGGCTGCTTCTGAACTGCAGAACCTGGTGACTGCTGAAGTTAGAGGACATTTCATTATGCGTGGCATTAGTAGCATACTGTGTTTTGGAGAGGAGATTCCAGTATTGCTTTAGTTGAAAACACCCATCCATTTTCTTGTCTAAACACTTTCATTTGCTAATAAATGAGTAGATCATCCCAGTTTCTCAGAGTGGATAGTTTTTGCTATTGACAAGTATTTAGCTGTTATTCTGAGAATGACTTTCTCATCCACATCCTTTTCTCAGCAGAGCTTTGTGTAGCTTTTATCCAGTTTAGCTGTTAAAAGAAATACATACCCAAATGTTTATGGAACTTTCTTCTTTAATTAGAAGGTAGTTTTCACGTGCCTGCACCTTCAGGATCGTTAAGCTGCTGCAGCAGATCAGATTTATTCAAACTTTGGTATGAGTTTGGCACAGACTTTTGTATAGCAACGTTCAAGGACCAACTTAAAGTCCAGGCTATCACTGATTCTGGTTACTTCTGTCACATTTCTTTCCGGATAGTGGTGAGTGTTGCACTGCTTGTTGTACCTCCAAACTTCACGGAGTTTGCCCTTTCATTAACTCCATAGCCCAGCATATTGCTTATAAGCAGAACTAGTTTGCAGGACTGATGTTTCCTTATCAGAAAGGGCGGCTTAGAAGCAGTGGATAAGATCTTCACAAAGATGAGCTGAATGCACTGAGTTGCTTCTGATTTCACAACATTGTTAAACTTGCACATTCCCAACGGACCAGATTCTGAGCTTAGATGGTATGGATTTAAGCTAGTGCACCACCATCATGCTGGCTGGGTTTACTCCTGCCTGTCTTTCAGTGGTGTGCTTGAGAACAGTTAGACCCTTTTTGTATCACACGCGAGTCTTGTTTGTGCAGTTTAAAATGGCTGAATGGCTCATGGCTCCCCATTCATTTTCTGTATCAGGCAATCCAGGATTTTGTGGCATTCTAGTCACGATATGTAACAGAACCCCAAAGACAGATTATGCAGTCACAACGATGAAAATTGATTACTAAGCACTCAATGAGTCATCTGCCTCAGGAAGTAACTACTTCAATCTATTATTGTCGATGTCCTGATGGGTCAACCAGGACGTGAAAAGGAATTTGCATTAAATTGATTTGAGTGTTTTTTCTAGAAATAACATCACTCAATCAAAGGAAACATTCAGACAGAGCTAGGGAGAACTGACTGAATTTGATTTGGGAAGGCAGAGCAGCAAGGGATGAGCAGGTTGATTCAGATAAAAAATATAAATGGGCTTTAGAGCACCATAAATCTCATATTACAGAATGAAGAGATGGAACTGTTGTTCAGAATTTCTGCAATGCAGATTGGGCTGCACACTCTGGAAATCCTTTGTTTGCTTATTGATTTCTGTGTGCACACTTATCTGTGTACACACATCACCCAGTTATGTGAATAGTGTGCTTATGTAAATAGAGTGCTTATATATGCACTCACTGTAACAGGTTGCCATTAAATAAAACAGCAATGTAGCCTTCTTCCAGTTGTCTTGGTTGATTTGGCTGTATTGATCTCATGTGAAAACTGGACAGTGGAATGTTTCTCTTCAAATATTTTTTTCTTCCTAGAGCTGAAGACTTTCAGAATGAGCAGCCCACCTCTCAATAAAATTCAATAAGTGATGAATCATACTGAAATGTCACTTCCTTCTCATCAGTCTTATTGTTAAAGCAATTCATCCTCTCTAATGCTTATAGTATGGTGTGGGTGTACTAGCAACTTAAATCACAGTGAGTTTCTGCTATCCTGTTATCCCCAATAGCTTTGTATCTTCTTCTAAGCGCATCACTTACACCATTTAAGGGTCCAATTAGAATTGCATACTTTAAAGATCCCACTGCTTTTCGTATACATGCTTTGTGAATTGTTCTTATTGATTTTTATGTGGTCAGTCTTTATATCCATTCCAATAAGTTTTACTTGAATAACGATTTTGTGATGTGGCTCAAGAAATTACAGCAAGATCTTCAAAAAAGGATTAGTGACTTGGTTTGTGACAGTTCTTGGCTTTCCACTGTGAGACATGTATAAATTGTGATGGCTGGGGATGGATTTCAGTGTAACAGTCTCAGGCCTCTTGGAGATCTATCCAGGTGGAACCTCCAAAACTGTGGTATTCGCAATCACTGTCACCGTTGAAATGGATAGCCTTTATTAAATGAAGCTTGATCCTGAAGCACTGCAAGAAGGAAAAGGACAGAGAAGAACAATTGGAAAGTCCAGTCCGCTTGTGAAACTGTACAAGGATGTGGAAGCACCAGCTCAGTGTGCTGGAGACAGGATAAGCAAAGAACACAGGGAGCACCACAACCACAGTTTACTCTGGCTAGTTTTTACCTTCTTTACTGGTCTTACCTTACCCTGCCTGTTTCAGACAGGCACAAGGAAAGCAGAGAGACTTTCCTGTAAGGGAAGGAGTTAGGGAGCTGCCTGTTCTTTCAGGCCAACAGCTCAGAAGCCCAAACTTTATGACAGTTTTTGTTAGAAACTTGAAGATCAAATATTAAACCATCTGTATATGTTACATAATTAAATATTGAGGTTTTACAATCTAAGTCATGATGTATATATTATGAATATATAGAAATGTATTTTATTTTGACAACAATATTACTTTAAGCAACCTGGAACCTACGAGGTAGCAAAAGCAATTGTGCTTTTGTCAGATAAACTTTCCAGCCATCAAATTCACTGTTTCTCTGATCAAACCCAAACATACCAGTTGTAAATTTTGATACCTTCATTGTAAAAGTAGTTATTCAATGAGAAATAAGAAAGCATTATCTTAAATTCTTTTCTGGTTCTGTTCTTGCTTTATTTCACTCATCATTAGTTCTGATAATAGCATGAACATGCTGTCTCTCCTTCCCTCTTTACATGTACAGGTGCTTATGTTTCTCATTCTCTTAATTGGTTGATATTGATAAAGATACAGTAATAGCTGCTTTATGTCCTCTCCTGATTTACATGGGCAAAATTGAAAATTGAGGTTACGTTATTTTGATGACACTGCAACCATATCCAACCAGTAGTTAAATTTATGGGGATGAATGGGAAGAGATTGTCAAGCTGCTTAAAATGTACGCTGGATGTTGATTACTGGATGGTTCAGAAAATACTCATATTTCCAATATTAACTGTCCTAGCTTCTTCATTTCTTGTGAAGGAGGACAACTTGTAGTGGTTGAAGTTCCTTATCCTAGTGGTGTGTCCGAAGAGCCAGTTGTGCAGTGTCTTTTAATCTAAATTGTAGCCACTGAAGTAGGGTTCTGGAGAAGGCCTTATCATTTCATTCTGGGCTAAGCGTTTTACCAGTGTCTGCCTGGAATTGCGTTGTATATGCTGAAAACAGCCTGGGAGCATAAGAGCCCAATCACTGTATTCTAAAGTTGCCAGTATAATAGTCATATAATAGTCACTTCTGAAATCTCCACCTGCATAGAATAAATGTGGGGAGAAAAAAAAGAAAAAGAAAAAAAGGAAAAAAAGAGTGTTAATTATTCCTTCTTACAGAATCACAGAATCACAGAATTATCGAGGTTGGAAAAGACCTAGAAGATCATCCAGTCCAACCATTACTAATACTTCCCAGCTAAATCATACCCCTCAACGCAACATCCAAACGTTTCTTGAACACTCCCGTGGTCGGTGACTCCACCACCTCCCTGGGCAGTGCATTCCAATGCCTGACTACCCTTTCCGAGTCGTAATACTGAGGAGTTCAAATGTGCATCTGTATTGGTATTTCAGAAGCTTGCTTTTGAAGAGGAATCTGCTGACTGTCCACACTTAGTATCCTTTGGTGTGCATTGGAGGATGCATTCAGATTCCTCTCCAGTGAAACTGGATTGAAAAAATGTTCCAGAAACGCACGTCTATTACTCCAATTGCTAATGAGCATTAAATCCATGAGACCAGATTGAAATGAGTCCAAATTAAATCTCTGAAGCATATAGTGCAGTGTTGAGACCTGGGATCAGCTGTTTCACTCCACAGAAGCACTTCTGCTGTCCCAGGTCAGCAAAACAATTAAATGCACATACAGTATTAACGGTTTTACTGTGCAGTGCTTTCTGGTATAGACTCCTGGCAGGAACTGCAAAAAACAGGAGCCAAAGTGAAACATTTTTGAATTTTAACAGAGGATGAGGAGTCGAGGCAGACAGTAATCTGAGGCTGAACACGAGCTCCAAGATGGAACATGGGCATTGATCAGTTCCTATAAATAACATGGATGAGAGGCTTGAAGTACCTTGAAGATAATACGTAGAACTTTTAAATTATATCCTTGCTCTTAAAAAAAAGAAAGAAAGGAAAGGTCGATGAAGCTTCTTAATCCAAAAGGTAACATGATCAAAATGAATTTCAGGACAGCTAAGTCAGGGCACAACGTTCCAAGCAGCTTGAGTCTGTCAGGCTGGGAGGAAAGTAGGTCAAGCAGTACAGTGATGGGAGGGCCCTCACTGAGGTTTGGATCCAGAATTTTGAATTTCAAGCCCATATTTCTTGACTTAAAAATGCTGTTAATCAAGGTTTGGTTTGTGGAAGAAGTTACAGCCTTCTGAACGCCCCTGTAAAAGCACTGGTTTGCTTTTTTTGCACAAGAGTTCTAAGAACAATGTGAAAGTAAGGGGACAGGACAGGCTCTGCACCCTCCTCACAATGATGGCAAATAAGATAACTTCTCAAAGCCAAGGAAGTGCGCCCCTGCCTGTGCAGCCTATGTGAAATCAGAAGCAATTCCAAAGTACCTCACAGTCTTAAGTGTGTGCTGTAGAGATCGCTTACCATTTGAAAACTGCCGTCTCCTTTTGAGTAAGGCCAAAGTCCTGCAATAAGATGCAGGAAGTTAATAGTCTGCCTTTCCCCAAAACCACCACACTGCATGTAAAAAAGAAAACAACCAGCTGAACAGAGCCCTTACAGTATTTTGATTTAAATCAGTCTCTTGCAATTCATTTACTCTGGAATTCCTTTAAAATTCTGTACAGACTGACCTTGTGGGAGCATAACTTAATCACACGCTCCTACCTGCACTCCGTTATTGTGTCTACAGGCACAACAATTAATGCAGTAGGCTTTCTTAATGAGGAGAGCATGAAATTTGCACAGGAACAAGCAAATCAACAAGAATTAATAATTCAAAGTTTTGCTCACTTGTGTTTAAAAGAATAGAGTTGCGTACATGTATCTGAAGGCTGCTTAATGAAAATGGGATTGATAAAGCATATGTATTAATATTTTCATTATTTTTAGAAGATAAGCATCTGGTTGGGATAGTGATTAACTTCAAATAAGGTAATTCTCATTAAATATGGGCAGTAAGGATTTCTATTGCCTATTCTTTGCTAGAGACGCTTTTTCCCAGTTACATGAACTGAGACAGAAGCCATCTAAAAATCTCTCATGTGGCATCTCTGCAGAGATCCTGCCCCACTGAAGGGTCAGGAGAATTCTGTTAGGTCTGCTAGCATCCAAGTTAAGGAAATAAAAGAAAAAAACAAAACTGTTTTCCACCACAGGTGTTAACACAAAATGGCTAAAAAATTATGATACTCAACACTGAGAAAAAGAGCTTGGTAAAGTTTGAACACTAAATTATTTGAAGCGTGAATTTATTGTTTCCTGATAAAAGCAATGTAATTAGAAGAGCATAACCATGATTTTGTAATGGCTAGAGTATGAACTGGGATATGAACACTGATGAATTTTAAATTATGTCATTTGAAGCCAGCAAATAGCGGAATTACTATAAATGATTTCTGAAATAAAACATGATTTAAATTCTGTCGTTAACTCTGCACTGTTGCTATCCAGAAGAGTTATTAAAATCATCAGCTACCTGATGCCAAAAGTAGATTGCATTTGAAAACAGAAAAAAATGATGTTAGAGACATAAATTACTTCTGGACAAACTATTCTGAATTCCCTTGTTCTCTTGCTTAAGTAAGTACAGCCAACCTTTGTGTACCTTGTATGCTGTCTCATTTACTAGTAGCAAATATCCAATAAGGACAAGAGAAGCATACACTGATGCTTTGCCAGAATATTATTCACTTGGTCTCAACAACTTCTGTGTCTGAGCCTTCCTGAAACCAGAAATGTGTCTTTGATGGACACTTCTGCTAGTTTTAATTATCTACAATATCTTGTACTTGGAAAACTGTAAGGGTCCCGTAGTTGTCGTGGTCTAGAAGATGGTAGTGTCCAGAACAAGGCAATTGAGTTGGAAAATTCTTTGGCAATTTTAGTTACAACCCCGTTGTCTTTTTTGGACAATCCTATAAGCAGCTCTGAAAAAGTGTGACTATAACTACAGCTAAGTAATCATATCATAACAGCTCCTAAGTTCAGCAGCAGCTTGAGGGTTCCTAATTCCAGATGGTAACTTCAGCCACCAAACCCAGCGGGATGTATAACAGATGTCAGTTTGCCACTCTTCACTCCAGAATTGGCTGGAGCAAGGGTTTGAGGTGAGATTTGTGTGGTTTTTGGAGCAAAACAGTACACTGTGTACTTATGTAACAGAAGCAATTGAAAACGGAAGCTGATTTCTATATTTAGTCTGTAGAGACCACTGTTATAAAAAATAAGCATGATAAATATAAATATTTCAAATATAAATATTTGAAAACCGAAATAAAAAGTGTTGGTCTGAGACAGCGTGAGGTAAAATTCAATGATGACAGAGAAGCCTCCTTACAGAGCAGTATCAGTTATCCTGTGGCTGTCCTCTCACCACAAATGCCTACCTTGTCCTTAGGACTAGCTACATGTAGCTTCCTGGTACCTGCGTCACCATCAGTATCACTGGCTCGTCAGTCACCTGGAAGTGTTGTATCAGAACCTGCAGCACCAGGTAGAAATTGTGGCAGGACACCTCAATAAAATCCCAAATGTTTTGGAAAAAAAGTTGTCCATAGAGTAAAAATACAAGACTTTTCCTGCCAAGAGTAGCTCAGGAGATCATATCTAATGTACTCTTATGGCTACCCTGAAATGTAAATGCTTAAAGTCAGCATAAAGAGAAGGTAAAATTCCTCTTTAGCTCGCTTTCTTTAATTGGCAGGATTTCTATCCCTCAAAGACAAAGGTAAATCAATTCCTCTTTTCAAGATTGCATCTCATCTTACAGACACTAGATTTCCCAAAGGCAAGCAACAACTTTCCACAGAGAAAAGATAACTCAAGTGGTAGTATTTCAGCATTTCCTGATGAAGCAAAGCTGTCCAATTTTTTTATTTTTTTATTATTTTATTTTTTTTTAATTATCAGAAGCAGGAAGAGATCAGATTATTTCTCTGTACTTCTTTATGTTGTCTGATTTCCTTTGTGAGCACCCATGCTGGTCCCTAGCCAAGGTTACATTTTTACTGATTCCCTTGAATTGTCATTTTAATTGATTTTTTTTGAGTGTTTGGAAACAGTTTTCTAGCTGTTAACTTTGACAAGTTTATATTAATTAGTACAATTATATTTATTTACAATGGTAAAAGGACTCATCCTACTGTACATCTGCTTAAGAAGTTACCTTTTGGAATTTGAATGAGTGAAATACCAGTGACGGCTGCAGAAATCACAGGGCTGTGAAGTGTTTTACATTGCTTTTTCTATCAAAGGAAAGAATGGGGTCTGGAAAGCATTCAGACCCAAAACCAATTGGCAAAATGAGTAAAGATCAGCTTTGTAACGGAAGATCTGAGAGAACAAAGGTAATGCTCTCAGTTGGTAGTAATGAGTTTGTCAGTGCAACAAAAAGTACATTCAGAAAGGATGAGTACTGATGGAAACACAGGTTATGTAGTGAAATATATTATGCAGATGATTTTTGCAAAAAAAAGAAAAAAAAAGAAAAAGAAAAAGAAATAAGCCTTCTAGTCTATATATTTATGTTCTTTAAAATGTCTTTAAACAAGGTTAGAAAATATCTTAAAATCAGCTGTACCAAGACTCATTTTTCATTCCTCTCCTACCTACAAATAAATATCCCTTTCAAAGCTAACATGTAAATCTGGTGTTTGTAGGAGCTGCTGTAGGTGTTGCTGTGCTAACTTCAGATACAAAGGAAATGTATGAATCACCTGTTGGGCCTAGTATTAGGAAATGAGTGTGAGTGTTTCAGCTTTCAGTTTGGTGTTCAGGTGCAGTGGGTGAACCTAATGTGTGCTGCTGACACAAGCTGACGTGAAATGAAAGCCTGACAATTGCAGGGAGCTGCTGCTTCTTGGCAGGAGGATTTAGAGGCCTAAGCCTGATGCCTCAGACCAAGCAGTGGTCTGTATTAACCTGTCATTAGACCACAGAGCAAAAAAACAGTAGCAAATTTTCATCAGTTGCTGTAAGGCTCTTCTCTAGAGATACTGATGTTCTCTTTGCTGTTTGCTTCTATATACTGAGTCACTGTCATATTTCTTTTGTTGTTCTTTTTTTACTACCTTAATGCTGATTTATCAGCTTCAAAATTATCCTGTGTTCCAGCGGATGAACGTGTGTTGTATCAAGCACTTTTGTTTTGTCCTTTTTATAGATGCTGCCTTTCAATTTTCTGTTTCAGTAGTTCCCATTTCTACAAATTTTTTCAGTTTCCGGAAGTCAGAAGTCCCAGGCAACCTGCTTCAGAAGTTATGTTCCCTAAAATGGGGGAGGATTATCCCAAACCTCGTCATTATTTTACAAAATTGAATTTTTTTAATGGCTGACCTGAGGCTGAAAACAGGTAACAACTGCCAAGTTTTATGTATAGAGGCAGTTCAATATATCAGGGAGGCCATTGCAAATTCCATGGGTCATAGTCATTCACTGTTTATTGCCTCATACACACAGAGCTAACAAAGAAAAAAACAAAAACAAAAACAAAAACCAAAATCCTATGAAAAACTTATTGGAACTACAGGATAGATCTTTAAGGTCACTTTGTATTTGAGCCAGAAAGGTAGAAAATGGCAGGTTATATGTCTAATAGGAAGAGAATACAGCTGTGCTTGATATTGGCTCCCTCTTATTAAAAACGAATATCTGGCTCCAGTAAATAAGTGGAAGTATTTTATTTTCTCTTTTTTTCATATAAAATGAAGCCTGTACAAATGTCTCTAATGCAGTAATGTTACTGTTTTAGAACACTCCAGGAACTTTCTGATAATGTAGATATTCTGATAAATAAATAAGTAACACAGAAATGGTGGTATTAATTGGATCATGCTAGTAACGGAAAAAAAAGAAATGTGCCTTTGACCTTCCAGAATAATTTGCTTAAATCTTGTTCACACCTTTCTTGCATTCAGTTTTCCCCAACAACTGAGTCCTTTTCATGTGTGACTGCAGAAATGTCTTCCTTTTCCAGTTCCCTTTAGCAATATTCTGTTTGAGCAACCATATTTTGAATGCAATGCTTGTGCTAGCACAGTCAGACAGAGAACAGACAGTATACTAAAGATCTTAACTAAGCAAAATTGTCCCGTTGGTAAACATCATCGATCTATGTATTTTAATGATTCAAATGACAACATTCATAGACACTAAAATATTTCATTGGTATTCTATAAAAAGAAAAGAAGCAAGGTTTATTGAATGGTTTATTTTTGTGAAATATTCATTCCAATCAATTATAAATACATTTGACCTGTGACTTTCAAAGCGTACAGAGATCGCTGTTTATTTAGAGGGAGCTGTGTGAGATCTGTAAGATAGGAGGAAAGATGTTAAGATTAATGTTGAGACTCATGTAGATAAACGAAAGATGATGCTCAGGCTTAGTTTAGGGGGGGAAAAAAAAGGAAGAACAAAACATAAATGGTTTTTAAAAGTCAGGCATCCACTGAAAACCATCCTAGAACTAATCAGGTGTGGAATGACTGGTATTTTTTCATGGTCTCATATTAAATTTTAAGGCTTTCTAATGTATTGCCTTTCTGTCCTGAAATTTCTTCCTAAGCAGTGTTAAAAGGAGGAAAGGCAAATTAAGCAGAATACAGAACTTGCCAAGGTAAGGGCCAGAATAGCATAGCTCAACTTGAGAAGTGCTAATATTCAGACACTTGTCACCTCTCTCGGAACAGGAGGAAGGGGCGTTAAGGCATTGTCTCTTGCTACTTGTCCTAACCACATCACTGTAAATGATTTATCTGCAATTTATGAGCTTGCAGGGCTACTTCTTGTGTTGATTAATGGTGAGCAATCGAATCCCTTCCCTTTCAATCACTCATTAGGCAGCTGGGGAAGATGAGAGTAAGTTTCTGTAAAGGCATGAATCAGTTAACTCACAGTTTTTGATTTAGAGATATTGTCTACAAGATTATAAGATAATGCTGAAAATTTAGTTTTGATATTTAAGAGTTGTTTTTATAAGGCCTGTGATGGTAGTGATTGTAGAAGCACCCTGCTTTCTCTGATTATACCGATTAGGAATTTTCAGAATTACTTTCTGGCTGTGTGGCGTTAATCAAGTTTTGCTTTTGAATGTGATTTTTGTAACATTCTCTAGATGCTACTTAATGAAAGCTTACTATTATGTGCGAATATCAGGAGTTCAGATGCTGTTAGCATCTGCATAGAAAGAGATGATATACTAAGCTCTCTGGACAGTATTTTCTCTTGTGAGGCTGATATCAACATGAATTATTTGGGAATGTTAAAGACACGGGTTTTGATTTGCATCATTTTTGAAGGGATTTGCCTGTTCTGGCAAAATGTCAAAGCGTAGTTAGAATAGATATATAAATTAAATGGATATCCTGTTATGGCTATACTTCAGCTTAGCAATCTTAGTTTTAATTGAGTGCTGTCATAATTAATGCAACTTAAATAAGAAGTTTAGAAAGTGAACTGGTGTTCCCTGGCTGACTCCTTAAAACTGCATTCATATCTTAGTTGTTTCCACTCAGGTAGTTTATGTCTATATGGAACTTGGATGGATGCATTGCATTGTGGTGAAAAAATTGCCCTCTTGCAATCAGAAGTAGGAAATGAAAATGTACCAGTGTAGCTAATCTGTCTCATAGCAGATTTCTCTCATGTAACCTATGAGGTTGTCAAGTTCCCTGTCATCCTTTGGGCAAAAGCAGTTAACAGTTGAGTTGAGACCTATTAAGATGGCTGGGGGTACACTGGATTTCACAGTGCAGTGATATGACTCCTGAGGAGAGGGCTGAAGTTTCCAAGCATGCCCACAGGATACGTGAAAAGAAGATGAATAAAGATATCAATATGTTGTTGTCAAGTCAAACCCCTTGGCTTTTTGTTCACTAGAACTTCACAGAAAAATGCAGGCTTTCAAAAGAAGCTCATGCTAACTTTGGCTATCTTTATAAAAGCAGAACACCTTCATAATCTTGCTACTAAAGTAGCTGTCCAAAATGAGCTTGTCATTTAGATTCCTTTTATAGTTATTAGGGACATTAGGGACATGGCTTATCTCATTCAGAAGTACACATCTAAAATAGGTCAGATAAGTGATACTTTAAAAATACGGGCATTTCCAAATCGAGCTGTAAAGGGATCCTTGCATAGATGTCTGCATAGGAGAAGTCTAAAGCTAAGCAAAATGAATCCTACCCCTGCTGGCAAGTGATAACTGTGTTGTCTGAGTCTATGAAACTCTCTTAGAATGAATGTCATCCTAATGTGGGTGGTCAGAACAAGCTTCCAGGGTGTTTTGTAGTGCATGGCTTTATTTCTGGCCTTGTGCTAGAAATGAATTCTCCTTTTTTTTTTTTTTTTTCACTATCAATCTTTTGGCTGGCGGTTGCTACACCTGGAAAATGTTAATCTATGCAGATTAGGGTTATGTTTTCTTTAAGATCTTATTTTTTAACTTTGAAAAGAAATGGGGAAAACAGTGATATATTTATTTAGCAACGCATTGTTATTATCCAGAAAGGATGAAATATTCTTCTGTCTCATTTCATATTTTGTCCTGGTCAGATCCACAATTATAACATTTTCCATGAAAAAAACCTATTTCTTACATGAAATGAGTGGTTATTTTTGTCCTTTGCCTTCACTGTGCTACCATCCCATTTAAAACACTGAATATTTTTAATGTCATAAATAACTTGATGTGTATTCTACAAGGACAGTAGTAAATACATACAGTTGGGGTGGGATTTGGAGGTGTATGTTTTTTTTTTCCCAAGAACTGAATATATACAATCTAATAGTATGGTTGAACAGTCATTATTAGAATCACTTGGCAGTCCAAACTTAGGCAACAGACTGTGATTCTTAAAACTTTTTCATTAATTTAGTACTGTTAGTTGTTTTTAGCTCTTTTCTCCTGGTAACCATCTGTCAGAAACATTGTCCTTATGGCTACCCATATTAAAGAACAGCTATTATTTCAATATATGCTAGGGCAGAGGGGAGAATTGAGTCTATAGCATTTATTTATTGAGGCATCCTTCAGACCCTTGGTGCTTCTGATAGCTCTTATGTCACGTGCCAAAGGCATACGTGTTTCGAGTACTATAATGCAAGAATTATGTGGGTAGAGAGGAGGGGATTTTTAAATATCATATTGGAAATTTGAGTACGAGCATGCATTATTCAGGAGGAAAAAAATAGGTTGTTTTCCCCTATACGTCAAAGGAATTATGCAAAAGAAAGACAGAAGTGAGGCAAAAAAATGAAGCGGTTGATGGGAAATGGACATGATGATTATTTATTTATTTATTTATTACACATTGATCTGAATGCAGCAAAATATAGACCCGGAGAATACCATAACACCATCTGATGATCAGAAGGACAGAAAGTGCAGTAATGTCAGTCGTGAGCCACCTGCCTATCTGCTGGAAAGGGATCTGGATGGCCCCATATCTGCTTCAGGTGTTTCCGAGGAGTCTTCCGTTTTTCGGGAGTGAAAGAGGAGTCAAAAGGAGGTTCATGGATGGCATTGCGGCCACTCGAAATGGGCATGTGAAAATGCAAACGTGAAACATGAGCTGTGTATGAAATGTTGAGGATTATTATACAGAGAA
The DNA here is from genome assembly GCA_030625065.1 of Alectoris magna. Classification (NCBI taxonomy): domain Eukaryota; kingdom Metazoa; phylum Chordata; class Aves; order Galliformes; family Phasianidae; genus Alectoris; species Alectoris magna. The sequence goes on along the minus strand of CM060570.1, from coordinate 10,937,190 downwards.
AGACAGTGATAAGAACTTTAAAAAAGTGATCTGGGCTTTAAAAAGTGATGCTTAAAATCCTTATGATAGCAGTTGGATCCTGTGTCTGTGCAAGAGGAAAGAAATTAAGGATAATTGGCAGCTCCTGAGAGAATTTCTAGTAAGGGCACAGACATTAGCTGTACTGATGTGAAGGTTAACTAAATCATGAACCCTTCAAGGGCTTGAACCTCAAGAAGGAATTGTACAGAAGGTGGAAAATAAGGCAAATTGCTAAGGAGGGCTCCGAGAAGAGTGAAAATAAGTGAGGAAAATATGAGGAAGGCCAAAGACCATCAGCCAGGAGCATAAAACTGTAGAGGAAATCTGTAGGGCAAAAACCACATAATTGGTTATTTTACTCCTTAATAGCAAAGGAGAAATAGTAGAAGACACTTCCTAGCAGGCTGAAATTTACTTTTTGCCTTGTTTTTCTCCAAAAGGTATTTTAATCATATGATTAAAGTAAAGTGAAAGAAGTCGTAATAGAAGACCTGTGGATAAGGTTAGGATCTGTCTGGTGAGTGTTTTCTCCAGGGAGCTTAGAAATTCTTGGAGCCATTCATGCTTATTTATGGGAACTTAAAGGATGAGTGAGGTTCCAGAAGCCTAATTGAAGGGCAGTTAAAAATGGCATTTTTGAAGAGGAGTCGAATCGCCTTTCAGAGTTTGTGGCTACTGGGACGTTCATTAAGTTTGCAGATGATGCCAGGTGAAGCTGAGCTTCAAAACCATCACATGATTCCTTTAAAAAAAAGCAGTACAGCAATATGAGAATGCGTAAGACAGAGGTGAGCCCTTCCTGACTCAGAGTGAATTTTCTGACCAAAATGTATCCCCTGTTTAAGTTCACAGTTGATTTTGAGGACTTTTCTGAAAATTAATGTGTAAATATTTTTAAAGTATTTGCATGTGAGCAACGTACCTCTTGTGAGAGAAGAAATTTCTGTTTGTTGTACAGGAGAGATTCCAAGTATGTTTATACAGGTACTTTGCAGCCTTAGCTTTAAAGCACAGTGGTGATTAACAGTCACACTGACCCTGTGGCAGATAGATCAGCACTGATGTTATACTGTGTTGCACATAATGACAACTTTGAATGGTAAAGCAACAAGACCTTGCAGAGGAGCCCTGATTCGTTCTGATTCCATTTATCTAACTGGCAGCTTGCACATATTAGAGGTCCCCAACTGTGCCCAACTCACAGCAGATCTGCTTGGCTGCAGATGTAGATGTTGATTCAACTTGCAGAAATCAGCGGTTTCATTTTTGTATTTTTTATCATCCTTTCTGTGCTGCACAAGATGATATATAGAAGTGATGTCTGGAAAAGCTTTTTGCAGTGCTCCCTGTCTTTAAAGACTATATAATTACAAATTAGCATCAGTCAGAGAGGAGCATGTTTGTATTGTGCATGGGATGCCTGGTGCTGATAACCTAATGGCTGGAAGTTGTTCTTCCTGTCACTTCCTGATACAGCATTTTCATTAGGTAATGAAAAGAATTTTGTTTCTAAATTAAATTATGCTTTAGGGGGGAGAGAGGCAAAAAAAAAAAAAAAAAAAAAAAGAAAGAAAAAATCAATTTAACGTGCAGGGAAAATTAGGAGTTTGAACCTCAGGTGAAAATAGAGAGCTCTGGAGCAATTCAGACCTTTCAGCATCTTGGGACTCACCTATCTTTGACTGCTGTTTGCTGGGCTTGTTAAAGGAGACTTTCAGCAGGTGATGGCTGCCAATTTATACAAGCAGGCAGGGCATCCTTAGGCTTTGTCAGTACAGGTGTTGCTCTGTAAAAGCTTCTGTTCCTTTCAAACACAAAACCCACTCTCGGCATCAAAAATTTCAAATTCCATGTTTGTGTTATCCTTTAGAATCTTTTCATTACAAAATCCACCCAAAGATATTCTGTTATCAAAATTAAATTGTGTTTGATTGTCAACAGATTAAATCCTGAGGGAGAAACACCAACTGAGAGGAACCTTGTTAAAGAACTGTAATGGCTCTGTATCGCATTTTGTACTGATCTTACCTATAATAAGCCAAATGATCTTTTTTATTGTTGTATCTAGCAAATAATTTCTGTACAAAATGCTACCTTTATATTGCTTTTTTGAATTTAATTTGTTTTTATATCTTAACCCTTTAGAGCAAATATATCATGCTCTCAGTTATTTGACTGTCAGCCTGGCAAATGCGAGTGCTTTTCTACCAGAGCAAGACCAAATCGCACTTGTATGTATTTATTGTTTTGGTTTGGGTTTTTTTTCCTTCCCAGTGATACAACTGAAATATGGGAAAATAGTGAAAAAAAAAAAATGTTTTCTATAAGAATCCCAGTGAAGACTTCAGAATTAAAATAACATGCTTGGTAACTGTCTTTTCCAGAAAACTATTTTGAGAATGAGTTACTGAGTGATAATTAGATATTGAAATGCACCCAGTTTCACATTTCAGTGCTCCTTTCCAATTAGAATGGCATTAGAGTGAAAGTGTAGCTATATAATTGTATGAAGAATAGATCCAATTTTCTCAATGTCACTGCAATATCACCTTTCAGTAGTAACGGCGCTGAATGATTACGCATATCATTTAGTAATAGTATTTTATCCATTTCACAGAGAGAGCTGATTTTTTTTTAAAGTGGACATGTGATCAGATTATAAATGAGCACATAGCAAGGAGGCCGTGCTACATACAAATATGTCAGCGTTAATGTCATTGCATCCTGAACTGCTCTGAGTAACATGGCATTATGTTTGCTAACATTCCGTTTTTGCAGGCAGTTTAACTGGCTTTTAAATGGTCAAAGAAGCAATAGCAAAAAGCTCTTAACCCACAAGTCAAGGAAAAGCTTTTTGCAATTTCTATTTTGGTCTGCTACTGTGTGCAACAACAGAATAAACTGATATGGGTTTAGGATTAAATACCCTATTCGTTTTGCTGGTTAACAGACGTTTTGTATGCATCCTTCCTTCTTGGTCTCTATCATTCCATCTTGCTGCGGAGCAAAGCAGGCTGTAAATAATCCCTGGGAGAAGGTAGTTCTAAAGAACTCAGACATATAATGCCAAATGCTACCAGAAATATTTCTTGTAGATCGTAATTGGAAATTTATCCAGTAGTTTATATTTAAATGGCAGCTACTCCAAGTGGAATATATACAAATAAGCAGATCATGTTTGAGCCTTAGTTACACCCCTTAGGATAAGGCTCCAGGAAGACATGGAGCTTTTTCGTTGAGCACAATAAATATTGGTACAGCAGTGCATTGCACAGTTGGAACCACATTATCAGATTAACTGGAGGCACATGAGCGGGTTAAATTTGATACGCTATGTTTGTTTGGGAGTATTTCCAAGATCTGGACAGCCAGGAATCTTTTGCTTTAACAGCTGATGCAAAAGCGTATTGAGATTTAACTTTCTACCTAAGCTTTTAGATAAGAGTTATTCATGTTTGTGGTATTTTTTTCTCTCCCTGGTCCCATCTACTTCTCCATCTACCTTTTAAATGCATACGTGCTTGAGGCAGAAGCAGTCTCTAATTACACGTGTACTCATTCCTGGAGTTACCATGACCCTTCTGACTACTTTCTATCTCAGTGTTGATTCTTATGCTTATGTTGGATCTCAAATGCCTATAAAATAAGTCAGGTGTGAAGATTGTTTTGGCTGTACCCCAAATTTCACTTTGGCCAGGGCAGCAAATGCTTTATTCATTAAAAAATTCCCAAAAGTCATATCCCTTGTTTTTGGTGCAAAAAAAAAATAGATCTGGTGGAATTTTGATATATTTATTTTGTTTTATTTTATATAGAAGAGGGGAGGGGAAGAAAAAAATGCCATAAAGTTTGAAGAAAGGCCTTCAAAAAGTGGTTTTCACATGTGTCTAGTAGGTTGTTCTGAAAGGCCTGAATGTGTAATTATTAATGAACTAAACTAAGAGGATTCTGAAGGATGTTTTCAGAAAATACTAGGCCTTTCTGCAAAGCTGAAATATTAAAGGTAGATAATTCTTCACTTGAAGGTGTCATAATATATAACAAACAACAAAAATAGAGAGGGAAAATACATTGAATATAATTTATAACATGTGTATTCAAATGAAAATTGGCACTCTGTTTTTAAATCCTGTTGCTGTTTGTCACCCTCAAACGCAACGGTAGTTTGAGGCTAAAGGGCATACTGTTAAGCCTGGGTGAATTTTCCACCTTTTCTATTTTGTGATTTGCCTTTTCTGAAGTGGTGTGATGTAAAGAATTGGAAGCAGCTTACATCATTATTTTGTTTGCAAGTCATATCAAGAAATGAAACAATTTCAAAGCACAGTATATTCAAAGGCTACCATAACTCCAAAAAGAAGCTGTTTCAATGCTCAGTAATCTTCTATGTTGGTGTCAAGAAGAAGTTTGGCATATGGTTGTGCCAAATTCATATTAAATATCACATACTCCAATTTTTGTTCTCGTATTCTCTGATAAATACTGAGTCCTTCTTAGAGATTGCTTTCATTTACGGAAAAATTTGAAGTTTGTTCCAATTGTGGTGAGGCTGGTACCTCCGGCAGAATTTGCCTCTTCAAAAATGCTGTGTCAGAAACGAGGACTTCAAAGAGTGTCACTGTATTGCTGCCAGGAGTCATTCTTGTACTTTTCATTCTAGACATCCTTGAACTTAGCAGCAAAAAGCACAGATGGCCATTGGAGGGGACTGACTGACTTGAATGAATTGAAAGCTCTCAGACTATCTATATCAATCTGATTTTTATTTTTCTGAGTTCTGTAGTCATATTTTTTGTTATTTGTGATGGAAATGAGGAATGCAAACACACTAGAATACTTAGACTGATGTGTCATGGGCCACCAGAGCAATGGAGTTTGTCATACAGAAATTGCCCTTAACGTAACAGGGGATTTTCCTAGATAAAATACAGGTGTGGGTGCGTTATCGTGCTTTGCACGCTGCTTTTGTTTTTTGCCAGAGTTAATTTGGGCTTGAAAATTCTATTCATCAGTATTTCCCCCCAGTGGAGCCTGTCCAATGTGCTTTACCTTAATGTATTCTAAACATCTGCATTCAAATAATTTATTCATAGGCTGAAGTCTCTAATCCCAGTTTGAGGTACAGAAATGTTTACTTGGTCACTTATACTCTGTTAATCTGGGACGGCGACAGGCAGGTCACACAACATTGTCCTTTTTCATAAAACTTTTTGAACAATGGATTGTTAGTCGTTTTATCAAAGAGCTAGAGGTAGCAGTTGTTGTGGATGTATTGAGAGTCAGCTAATGGACAGAAAGTACCTGCTCCGACACATTAATTCCCTTCCCTGTCAGCCTGCATCATTGTAGTGTGTGCATGATGGGAAGCAAGGTCCCATCGCTCTATGGCACCTGCTGCTTTTCCATCTGCCAAGCGCAATAGCTTCTTTGATTGCCCATTTTTCAGCCTAATGACTTTATTCCGTTTCTCTTTGTAAAGATTTTCTTTTTTTTTTTATTGTGACTTCAGTAGTCATGGTTTGTAGGTTTTTTTTTAATTTCCTCCTCTCCGGTGGGCACTTAGAGTGCTGATAAAGGAATAACTAACAAAATAATACTCCAAGCCCGTGTCCAAATTCTGTGTGCCCCAAGTGTTGTGTTTCATAATTTATTCTGATAAAGTTGTCATGGTGATAATGTCTCTTGAGAATAAAAGCGCCATGTGCCTGGCTGATTACAGGAAACAGCTCAGATGGTACATAAACTGGTAAATATTGAACCCCTGGGCAATAGTGCTAGCCATAATTTCTCCATTTATTTATTTATTTAGAATAGCTCTGGTCAGCTTGATTAAGGAAAGTGTGTGACGATTCATATTTTATTTTCTGTATGCTTGGATTTATGAGGGTGGAAGACAAGCTTTCGTTGCTTTCTTTTTGAATCCGGTGAAATAAATGTTGGCAGAGTTCCCTGAAATAGCCTTTGAGTTCTGTCTAAAGCTGTTGATTTGGCTGGATTAGTCAAAGCAGCTGATCATTATTACATATCGAACATCTGTCAAAAATAGAACTCGCGATTAACAAATGTGTCCTCTGTAAGTTGTGGCTTCAGATTTCATGTGAGAGAAGCACCTTTAAGATTTCTGTCAGAAGCTGAGTTCATTTATTTCAAATGTGGAGATAAAAGCCAGACTTTTAAATATAATTCCCTTCCATCATGGAGAAAACAGAATAATGTCTTTCTTATTCCAAACACCAATCGTGTTTTAAATCAAAGTATTCTATGTGCTCCTTGGAGTTGCTCTATAAAAAATCCTGCTGTGTTGAAGTTTGAAATTACGCAATCCAACATGAAAACGTTATCTTCTGGTGTGCTTTTGGTGCGTTTATTGCACAAGTCAATCTCTATTCTGTATTTAAGTAATACTAGGTAATAGCATGCAATTTTGTACAAGTAACAACTGTTAGAAACTGGCAACGTTTCAGTTCTTCCCGATTGCCTTCTTGCATAGAACTCTTGTTTATTTCTGTTCAGAGAATTAGGAAGACACCAACTGCATTTCAGTGCTCTGGTTTGGGGGGTGGGAGGCTTCTGCACATGACTTCAAGTAGAGTTTGTAAAAAGAAAAGATTTCTCATTTCTGATTCTACATAAGTAATTTTACAATTAATTTTAAAGAATGTAATGAATGAGTTTTTATAGTGGTCTTCAAACACATTGGGAAAAGCCTCTTTTTATGTATAGAAATTTAAGATCTGGAACATAAAAGATCTGGAACATAAATCAGTACAGTTTTAAACAGGATCCACAGCTTAGCCAAATGAAGACCAGCCTATACAGGGACACAGAGCTGGTTGGTGATCGCCCTGGGCAGATGGGAAGCTGTATCAGTGTCTTGTTTTCACCAGCATAGCATTCATGAGCTGAAAAGAAAATTGCAGAGGGGCTGGTGGACTTGCAGGTGGCGAGGGGAAACTTCTGAGGAGACTTTTCAACAGCTATACACTTCTCACATTGGCAGGAATGGGCAGTCGCTAGTTATGCAGGGACGGTCACTCAAGGACACATCTGATGCTAGACCCAAACCCAGGCCTACTGCTGCTCTTCAGATGTGTCGAGCAAAATGGAGCAGACGGCAGTCTTCCAAGCAAGCCTGGAAAGTAGGGCAGCAGCAGGGATGCCAAAGACTTTGCACTGAATGAAGTCTTTCAAGGACGTGTCAGCATGTTCACACGCTGCAGTATCTTACAACGGGTGCCCATAGGAGGCAGCAGCCCCTGAGTTTCTGGTAGCCACTGAATTCCTGGAAAAGGTCCAGATGTAGGGATCCTGAGAAATCACTGCAGCATTATTGGCAAAGCTCCAGAGAATTCCTAGAAAAGTGAACGAAATTCCCGCAAAGCAACAGGGAATTCCTAGAAAGTGCTAGAGGTTGCTACAAAGCCCCAGAAAATTCCTAGATAGGTTTCAGATTATACAAAATCCTTGCTCAGGCTCACAGTTGCAACTTTGTTTACGTTTAGTTTAAATGAATAACTTTTCTTCTATTATTATTATTTTTTTAATCAAAATATTGTACTCTAATGGATATTTCACTTCCTATGTGTCAGGAATTCACTCTTCCCTATAAAACTGGTATTTTTATCTTGAAGTTACTGCAGCTTTCAGCAGTCCGTTCACAACGCTGATCAAGTCAGTAGTCCTTGTATAACCTGGAAGTTTTTTCCTTTTTTTTGGAATTTAACCCATTCAATTTATCTTTCAGTACTCAAGGAAAGTCATAGTTCCTGCCCTCCCAAGGTGTCACTCACAGGCTCCCACAGGATGAGGATTTCTTAGTAAGGCCAGGATTTCACTTATGTCTAGGCAAGAGCAAATTGATTCACAACCCTGAGCTACAGCACCAGAGGGGAAAATTAAGTGCTTCTGCAAGTCATCAAATTGTTATTTAAAAAAAAAAAAAAAAAAAAAGAAAGAAAGAAAGAAAGAAAAAACCACACACAGAAACTTATTATAAAGTCAGTGTGAATGTATTCAGTCACTGACACTTCTGTTTCTTGTGAGAACTTGCAGTATAGTTAGCTCTTTGACAAGGTTATACATTACACCTAGAAAGAAAAGGGAAGGAAACACTCCACACAGCAGACAAAGCCTAGAATTATCTTTAATAGGTGAAAGACAGCTGTGACCCCAGCTCGGGGCTGTGACGGAGATTTGCAGCATGACAGCTCCTCTCTGTGCTCTCAGGTGCAAAGAGACAGATGGAAGCAGAGCAGCATTCTCCTACTTCTACATTCTGCGAGTATCAGAGGGAGAGTCAAACTTGGTAAAAGCTGAATGAGGCATTTTCAAGGTACTTTCAAGTAACTTAAAGCGTTTGAAAGACTTGAGTTTCTGTGTTATCTGAACATCACTGACAGGAAAATGAGAAAAAAGGGAAGAGCTGTTAGATTTCTTCCTACAAATGAATCAAAATGCTGGAATTTACACATTTTTGTTTTTCTGTGTTGTGCTGAATGTTTGAGAATAGGTCTACATGCACCTCCAGGGGAGAATAAGCAGGGGGATGAAGTTACAGAAGCTGAAGCAACAATAATACCATATGAAACCCACCTTCCTTCTGCCCTTAAATGAGCCCCCCAAAAGTGATCCTTCTCGGCTCTCACAGCCTTCACACGCGTACAGTTGAAGCTCTACCAGTATGTGCTGAACAGCAAAATGGAGCTGCCCAACAGGCACACAGCCTGCCCACCACAACAAAGCCTTAGGGTTCCTGAAGGCCTGGTTTATGGGAGCTCAGGTAACTTGCTAATTACAGAGCCACAAAATCATTTTAGAACAGTCTATTACTTAAAGATCCAAGAATATTAAAAAAGCAGGGGAGAAAAAGGTAGGGAATTTTAAAGACATTTTTAAGAAAGAAAAGATACAAAAATGAAGAAAACAGTCCCAAGCTTGCATAAAGCTGTACATCAAACTGATGTATATGCATTGATTTGGGTTTGAGTGGCACCTCTCCTGTTGCTTAGTTTCTGAGCTGAGATCCTATCCCTCTGTATTTTAAAGTCTTTGGTCTTAAAGTTCTTGCTCAGTATTTGAATCAATCCAGTTGCTGTTGCAGTTGCACATGTTGTTCCCAGCAAGTTTCTAGCTGGTTTTGAATCCCAGAGCAGATGTCCCTTTCCTCTAATAGGACATTTTGATTTTCAGTGGTCATAGCAACAAAATGCCCTCGTTGGCCTTCATGAAGAAAGCCTCGATAGGAAAAGCATTTTAATTAAGAAAATATACTAATTAGCTACCACCTGAAGTGACAATAAGAGTTTCACTTCATTATCGAGGCTGGGTGTGTTTGGAGAAACTCACCTGGCAACAAGGGGACTCATTTTCAGGCTATTTCCAATATTTCTCATCCTGCAGGGAGAAAGCAATCTTAATTAAAACTTGTGAAAAGCAGTGAATTTCTAGCTGGTAATTTACAGAAGTTTGAATAAGTCAAAAGAGGAAAAGGCACCTTTTGGCAAATGGTGCATATAGATGTGTACCAGCAAACCTGCACTTAGCAACAGGATCTTTTTATAAACCTGAGAGAGGCTGCTGTGCTGCTGGAGCCATGGGGTTCTTCCGAGATGAAAGGCTGGGGTCAGCAGTGTTTGTGAGTATGTGTCCCCTGACCCAGACAGTGCCTTAAAACCTTCCATCCCATACAGTTTATAATACTTACTATTTGCGTGCCTGTCAGCAATAATCCGTCCTGCTACTAACCAGAGCTGCATGGCCCCATATGCAGTCTGTACACCAATCCCAGGGCTATTTTGCCTAAATCCACTATCTTTCTGTCTTTGCCTGCAGCCTATTTTTTTCCCCAGACATTTTTAGAGTTGCTTGAAAGACAAAGAGAAAAACAAAAGTTTGTTTTCAGTATTTAATGCTTGATTTGTGGCCCCTGGTCTTTCAGTCCCTTGCACTGGCACATACAAACCCAGCCTCAGGCACCACTCAAACACACTATTCAACCATCCTGCCGACAATGAGATCACAGTGTGGTGTGATCTCATTCTGGGTGATTCTTTCATGTCAATAACTCCATTTGGTGCTTGCCCCTAGATCAGCTTGATTTTTTTCACTTGTGTGGTTTTCAATAATCTGTGTTTGTGGGATTTTCCTTCCTCCCTCTTTTTTGTCTATTAGAAAGGCTTGCTCTTCCTTCCCAGTCAAATGAGCCCATTCAGGTGCGTGATGGGGGATTTATGGTCCAAAGCTACCATGTTTTGACAAGCCTAACTGCTGGATTAGAAGCATTGGCAGCCCTTTCAAGGAGGCTTGCTAAGAAGCCTGATTAAAAACTTGTACTGTATTGTTGATGCTGGATTAAGGGAGGGTCTTTGATTACTGACTTCCATGTGAAGTTAATGAGGGAAACACCAGCAAGTGCTGCTGCTCAGGTAGGTGTTAAAATGGACATTTAGTTGAAGATTTTGGAACTGGCAAAAGTGGAGTTTTTTGAAGGGAGTTCAGGAGTTATGGCCAAGTCAGGCAGGCTTGAGTCTATGGAAAGTTTGGTGGGATTCAGGATTTGACTGAAGAACTAAAACTTCCCTGTGTTCTGTCCTTGAAAATCCTCCTTTTAAATCACTTTTCTAGGAGAATATATTGATTTTCGTCATTGAAGTTTATCTAACAATCAGTTTAGATATGTAGGGGTCAAAAAAGAAAAGGAACATACTCCTGAATCCTGGAAGGCTCTTGCACCCTGGACTGCATGGAAAGACGGGTGGCCAGCAGGGAGATGGAGGAGATTGTCCTCCGCTATTCTGCTTCTGTGAGGCCCCACCTGGAGTACTGTGGCCAGGCCTGGAGGCCCCAGCAGAAGAAGGATGTGAAGCTGTTAGAGAGGGTCCAGAGGAGAGCCACTAAGATGATCAGAGGGCTGGAGTGCCTCTCCTATGAAGAAAGGTTGAGGGAGTTTGGCTTGTTTAGCTTGGAGAAGAGAAAGCTCCAGGAAGACCTCGCTGTGGCCTTCCAGTGCTTCAAGGGAGCTCACAAGGAGGAGGGGGACTCATTTTACAGTTCTGTAGTGATAGGACAAGGGGCAATGGCTTTAAACAAAAACCTGGAGGTTTAGGTTAGATGTTAGGTACAAGTCCTATACTCAGAGGATAGGTAAGTGCTGCAACAGGCTGCCCAGAGAGGTTGTGTGTGCCCCAACTCTGGAGACTTTCAAGGATGGGGCCATGAGCAGCCTGATCTGGTGGCTGGAAACTTTGCACATGGCAGGGGGGTTGGAAATAGATGATCTTTAAAGTCCCCTACCACTTGTGCCATTCTGTTATTCTACATAGGTAACAACTGAGTCAGATTGTTTTGGCAATGCTATTTATAGTAAACCTCTTCTCCTTAGATTGTTTCATTAATGCAAACACTGCAAGAGTGTTAGAAGTATTATACTATGCATCCATCTCCATTCATAGCAAAGAACTTTTAAAAGGGTACTCTGAAAGATCCAATATTTAGTATGGTCAACATTTAAGTTGGTGTCTTTCTCCCTCTTTCCTCTTTGAGGTCTCACAAAGCGGGTGGTAGGCAAGCAGGCTTCTCCCATTCCCTTCCACTTCTGAGAGGTTATTGTACGATCTCATCCTTCTTTAGAGATACAGCGTTGTCTGCTGCAGCCTGCCTTCCTCTCAGCTGAGCAATAGGACTTCAGTCTAGCTGTGAGCCCGGAGTTGCTTGTACCCTGGTGCATAAAACATCGTAGCTATGGCAGCCTACAGCTTTTACAGGACGTAGAGCTGCAAGGCAGCCACGCCTATTCACAGCCCATCTTATTCTAAGGTACTCCATCAGCATGAGCTCTTCAGATGGTTTTGCATAATCAGGATAATGTTTACTGTGATATCCTTCACATGTTACTTACTGTAGCATTCACAACTAAAATGCCTCGAAGTGATACATTGCAGTGATTCTTGGAAGAGCAGACTCTCTACTTGGCTAAGTAGGAAAGTGCTGTGGTGCTTACTTTCCTTCAAAAGATGTTGTTATATAGACCCCCAACACTTAGCAAGACTAAATAATAATTTTGCATAATTGCTTAAGTATTATTGACAGGGCTGGATGGAGGATACACAGTGCCCTTAATTAGCTCTCTGCATTTAACAGGTAATTGAAATCTTTTGTGGGCATAAAATACAAGGCTAGCTTGGAAAAAAAAAAAAAAAAAAAAAAAGCAAGTCATCAAATTTACTTGGTCTCCACATGAATAATTTTGTTTCTTTGAGAATGATACAACTTTGCTGGAAGCTCATGTTGCAAGTTAGGATATTAGCACAAGTTGTATGAAAAATCTCCCTGCTTTTAACCTTATTTCTTCTCTCAATCTCCATACCTGAGCATAAACCTATATGAAGACAATTTTTCATTATTTTGAGTGAAGCAAGGCTGATGATGAGGGTTATTACCTTTTCTTTGTCTAACTGATACAGTTAGGGGGAAAATAGATATTTAAACCCTACAGTTCCAGAGATTATTAGAGATGGGCTTGGGTTTCTGAAATCTTGTCTGTTTTCTTCTAACTACGTCATTTGGTCTAATGAAAAAATATTAAAACTCTCTACATACCTTCCATGTGTGCATCCTTAGAACATAACAATAATATTATTTTAACATATCATAATTGTATATAGTTTATATATTCTAGAAGTATCATACTGAGTTTCCTTGTAGAAGCTTCTTTACTCTTTCAGTGGAAAGGCAATGCTGTGTGCTGTCTAGATTCTTACCAAGCTTTTCTCTAGCCAGAGTCCGGACTGTTTTCTGTATCTGTGCAAATCTTCAGGATTTAAATAAAATTTAACTATCCATTCAGATAGAACGGATGGAAAGCTGGGGTAACTTAACGGTTCTGGTTTGTAGGGAGGAGCTGTGTCATTACTGAAGCCTTTCCATCTGCTCTGCTGTACTTTATATTCCCTCCCTCATGTACATCCCAACTTGGAAATTCCTAGTGTGAAAAATAAAAAATGGCATGGAGATGACACAATAGAAAACAGAAAAGGAAGTCTCCTTTTGCCATAATAACACAGTTAGTTGTTGGGAGATTTTGACAAAGTTACCCTCCATCACTCTTCTGCTTTCATAGCATTTATTATTATTTCCCCACACTGCGCTATCCCCCAGAAAACAAAGCCCCTTGAAAGGAAAAGTGAAAGAAAATCAGCAGAGGGCAAATTCAGAGATTTTGTTTCAGGGTAAATTAAATATTCAGTATTATCAAAATGTTTTACCCGAATGAAAATAATCCTGTCAGGTTGAACTTTTAAAACAGCATTCAGTACCAAGACAACATAATAATAACGTTTCAATATTGTAACACCTGAAGTATTTTAATTGCTATTTAAATATTTGAAATCTGAACTTCTCTTAATGAAAAATTTCAATGATTTTTCAATCTGTGTCATGATAAACCCTTGCAAGTTTCCAGGTTTTCTTCATTTATTTTATGGTGCAAAATATTATGCAGTAGAGTAAGTTAGTCTTTCCATGAGAACTTTGCCCACCTCTGTCTCTAATGCAATGTCCTTCTGTCTCCAGTGTTGTTGCAGCATGTGCTAATACTGTGCTCTGGGATATATTTTTTGACATCTAAGAGCTCCAGTAAATCCAGTGTGAAGCCTGGAGAATACTGGAATGTTATGGATTGATATTCGTATCCTTTTGCACTCAGCAGATTATGCTGCTTAGGTATATTTTGTTTAATCAGTTCTTGATTTTGACTCAGTCTTGTTTCTACATTAAGTCTCTACATGTGAGATGTTTACTTCATGTTCAGTGGTTAGGATGCATATGAGCTTCCAAAAACATCAAATGTGTAAGGCTTTCTATAATTTTAAGCATATGAGCAGTTCAGTTAAACTGTAAGTGTTCTTATGGCCCAAGACATTCCAGATCTACAGGAATGTAGCAAATGCAATGGTAAATTTCAAGTATGAAACAAAGCAGATATTTAATTTTACCTTATTTCAGTATGCTCTTCGTTCCTTGCATGAGGTTTACTGAAGGTGTCTGCTGCAGGGTGACTGCTTGTATTCATTTGGTGACTCAGCTACATGGCAATTCAGTTCAGTTGCTTTTAATTCACTGACTTTACCAAATCCATTCCAATTATGACCTTTGCTTGCATCGCTTAATTTCAGTTTAGTATAAGTTTGTGGTAGAAAACTGTAGTGTTATATTAGATCTTGAGTTTTTTTCCTTCAGCTCTTAAAAAAAGACTAAAGAATAGACAGAAGCAGTTATTCTTACAACACAGCATCTTGAATGAAAACCTCACGTATCTAAATAGATGAGGCAAGGAATCTGAGAGCCATTTGGATTGTTGTCAAAGGATATGGAAACTGGTGTAACTGGATTATGAGTTCAGTGATTTGCTGTCCAAATAAGTGTGGTAAAAAATGCCTTCAGTGGCCCCAGAGCTAAACCAGAAATGCTAAGGCTGTAATGAATTTATGAAGATTTTGGAGGGATGTAAATCAGGTTTACAAAATTTATTTCCAACTGTAATTACTTCATAAAAACAAATGATACAGTACTGAAACCAGGCAACAATGCCAAACTAACAAGGAAAAATAAAGCATGCAAAAGAGAATGACACATATGAGATAAGTAGTCATAATTTGTTTGTGGGCTTTTTTTTCCTGATTCTATAACACATTTATCAAGAAAAAACAGGGGGATTTCAAAGCAACTGTTCTGGGCACTCCTCCAGTGTTAAGTGCAGCTGTTGATGCCTTAAAGTCAATTATCTTTTTTGTGTTTGTTCTCTAATCCTTCATTATTTGTAGATGCCATAAAACAATATTCATCATATGCTTGAAGTCTGTATAAGGTGGTTCTATGAACTCAGTGATACTGAAGGGGAGGAAAGTAGCAATGTGCGAATTTAAAGCCTTTTGGTGCTTTTAAATATACAAGTTTTATTTATTTTTAAACCACTAGTTTTATGTTTTCCCTTTCCTTCTGGTACATGCTACTGTAGGGATTAATTCGTTAAAATATAGGCTGAGTCAGTGTGAATCTATTACACTGTAAGTCTTTTCAAATTAATATTGCAAACCCTGATTCATCTCTGTCACTTTAATGGTACAAGTACCTTTGTCCATCTGACACTGGCTTGTCTGCTGCTGGATCCTCACTTTGACAATTTCAGTAGTGGATCAATTATTAATAGGGGGCAGATATGATCCTTAGCTACACAGTTTCAGTGAAGAATGCCCACAGCCATCATGGCTTTCAATTTAGCATTGTGAGCTTTGTGTAGCTTGAGTAAAAGCCCAAGTCATTCACAATTATGTATTTTTTTGAGTATTAATCTCAGAAACTTGCATCAGATTTATTGCCTGAAATGGATATAAAAGTTGCTTAGATAGTTCCCTATGAGCCCATACTACATAAATAGGGTTTACCAGCCAACAAAATTTCAGGTGCCTCTTAGATGACTTGTTTGTATTGCAGAAGTACCTCTCCCTTCAGTAGTTACAGCAGGGTTTCCAGGACTGCCCTATCCAACCTTCTGTATAGCATCATGTAGGGCTGGTGGACTGAATGAAAGCTCTCTGTTTAGTTTCCTGCTGCCTCTAGTTCTATAGAAGCAGAGAGAAATTGGGAAAAAACAACTGAATTGTGCCTGCTTGGTACAGGAAAAGAGGAAAAATATACTGACAAAAGGACAAGAGACACCAATGGAATGTGAACAGCAATGTGGTTGTCCATGAAAAGAAGAAATACAAGAATAAAACAAACAACAACAAAATTGATGTCGAGAAAAAGTAAAGATGGCCAGTAATAGGGAAACATGCAAGAGAACAAGAGGGACAGCAGGGTAATACCTACAAAGGCTTATTTTCATCTTGACTGCTGTTGTTTCGGATGCAGAGTGGGCCTAATTCTACTGGTAATTTCCAGCAAAATTCAGGGAAGGCTCAGATGAACCAAGATATATTGCCCTCACAGAGGCAAAGAATAAACCCAAGTGACTTGCACATGATGTATAAGAGACAGATATTGGCCATATCTGCCTTTTTTTTCCATATCCAAATCCCTTTTTCATCCTTCAAAGCTGTGTGTGATGACAACTTTGGCCATAATTGGTCCCGTTGTCTTTGCATTGAAATCAAGGATATAACTTTGGATGGAAATAACATGCAGTATAGACACAGTCAATCTTGTTCTATAAAATCTCAAGCATCCAGTTTATTCACAGTTGTATGGTGTTAGTTTTCTGATTCTGCATTTAAGGGAGGGTTGGGGTTTGATTTTTATAGGGCTTGCAAGCAGTTAAACTCCTTGTAAAAAGCCACACAGTGGCTCATGGCAGTGACTGACACTGACCCAGGATATACAGCTGTCTTTCATTCCCAATGAAAACTTGGCCATATCTCACTACTTTAGGCTCTGCTAGATAAGATGATATCTAGGTTGCATACTTGCAAGATGCTCTTTTTTTTCTCTCTCTCTTACAATTAGACTAGATAAGAACAGGATATGTGGTAAAATACTTGTTGTAGTAGGCGACAGCGAGGATTCGGGATGTGACGTGGCAGGACCCCCTCTCTTAATGACGAAGGATTAATATATGCATAAGGGGGGCGTAGACGAAGGGACATAGGTATATAGGTAAATCGCACGACGCAATAAACGCCATTTTTCTGCTTGCCACATTGGTATGCACGAGCAGTTCTTTGGCCCGGGTGGGCTTCACCCGATATTCAGCACAGGAGCAGAGCTAAAAGAACATGGGTTGCCAGGTGCTCGGCAACAAATACTGAATAAATATAGCTTACCTGCCATCTAGAGCATTATTCAGCAGCATATTCAACTCTGAAAACAAGCTGTTGTTGTCAGTAGTAATAAGATTGTTGCAGATTTTTACAGTTGAAACTGGCTTACATTTTTGGATGGATGAGTATTTAGAGAGTAGTCTAATCATTTAACTAACCAGCTTAGTCCTTTCCTGCTCTCACAAATTCAAAAAATGAAATGCCCATAAAATACAAGTCTAAGAAATGTCATTGCAGCACTGGGCTAGTATAAACTGCTTGATGCAGCAATGTCAGTCTCGGAATGAGTGATTGCTCTGTTGACAAGTGTTTCCATGACTGATAAAAATAGATGGTGGCGGCTGAAGCTCCTGCACAGTGGTGAGCTGATCAAGTACTTACATGTCAGCCCGAGTCTGGTGTATATCCAAGAATCAGTAATGATATTGCTTGGTAAAGTATTACAGTAGCAGTCAACATTTGCAGACTGGTTAAATCTACTGGAAATAATACCTGTTTTATGACAGATCTCATTAAAAACTGGTTTCTACTATTTACCTGCAATGAACATTAATGTGGGTGTAAATATACAGCCAACTAGCGCATAATGGAATGCAATTCCGATCAGATGTTGTGGGGAGAGCAGTGCTGCTACCTGTCCTCTACCTGCAGGATGGCGTTAAATTAGATTCATCTTTTGAAGCCATAACTATAAATCCATCAGTTTTCCTGAACAGTAGTTTCATTTAAAGTAACAGCTTTTGAAACCCACACTATCAGTTTGTCCAACTGCTTGGTTGAAAGAGTAGCTGTGTTCATGCAGCAGAAAGTGTTTTTGTGATCTGAGAAGTCAGAAACACAGAGACTAGATTCAGTTCTTCTTATGCTCTAGGTTTAAAACAGGTATAATCCAAGTAACTTCTATGAATCAAATTCTAGTCTCACTCTGGAGTTAAACTCCAGTTAAACTGGAGATACTCAGCAAAGGTAGGTGAGGAATTGCTGGTATAACTGGAGAACTCAGCCATCTGTGGAACTGCTAAGGAAAGCATAGGAGTGATTACAGTCAGGTTCAGTGTTGAATGCTGTGTTCAGCTAAACTCTAGGATGAGTTCCCGTGCTGAGGTCCTAGGAGCAAAGATAGTACCCACCATGCCAATCTTAGATCTGAATTTCTTTGATTTTGCTGGCAGATGTCACGATCACCTGAACATCATTAAATCTGAAAAGTTTTTTTTGTGTGCATGTATGTTAGTTTCCTGTAGCATTACAGCACATTATATATAACATTCTAGATGCAGAGTGACTTATCTATTTTCTGTAGAGATGGTAACATGAATTTTAATGATTAGTCTTCGTTATGACACAAACTTTGTCTTCATTATTCTGATCTATTGTTTGAAACTTCACCTAATCCATTTATGTTTTCAATTTGCTTTGAGCTATTTTTCAACAACTCAGGTCAAGACCTAATTTCTGAAGCAATCTTCAGTACATTTTATTGTTCACAAGCAACTTGTACATGGATGAAGAATTCATAAGGAAAATTATTTTTATTCTTTTAATAGTATCACTTCTCCTTACATCCCATTTGCAGATCTTTGGGTTTGTTTGTTTGTTTGTTGTTGTTTAGTATGATAATTGGAAAAAAATTGGATGATAAAAAATCAATGCTTTACCTTCCAAACTGGCAAATTCATTTCAACTACCTCCTTTTTCATGTTGCACTTCATGACAACGCAGTATTTCAGACTTGTAAAAATGAAAGTCTCATACAAATGCTTGCAACAGTATCTACTGGAGTTGTAATATAGCACTATGGTTTGCATTCAAGCCTAAGTATCCTGCCAAAAATACTGGCAAATATCTGTATGAACTGTTTCTCCAATTCATCTCTTCATAAATTTACTTTTAAAATATTTATTTATATGTATATGTATACATGTGCACATATACCTATATGTATGTGCTTGTATCTCTCCAGAGGATGTTCAGGTTGGATATTAGGAAGAACGTCTTCTCCTAAAGAGTGATCAGGCACTGCAGTGGGCTGCCCAGGGCAGTGATTGAGTTACCATACCTGGAGACATTCAAGAAACATTTAGATGTTGTAGTAAGGGACTAAGGTATGCAAAGCAAAGAGGAAGCTGCTCCTGCACATAGACAGGAGGATAATAATGCCTTGGGAACAGTGACACTGGGTGTGGCAGCAGGGAGATTCCTCACCATCCTCTATCTTCTCAAGCTCCAGATTTTTGTATGTTCACGACTTCACGGAATCCAAATTAAGTTTAGCAGTGTGTTGAGCTGAAGCTTTTTTCTCTTTCTGAGGTCATGTCACCCAGCACACTCCAATTAATTTCAGGTGGTCCTCTCTTCCATCCCTTGCAGATCTCACAGTGCATGTGTTTCAAGTGGTCCTCCCAGGCTGATACCTTCTAAAAATTGTGTAGTGCAAAGGAGTGGTTACCAGCGCAGCATTTATGCAGGTTAAAATGAAAATTCCATCTTGGGATTTCTCTGAGAATACACCAGGGAATGCAATGGATGTTTGCTGAGACAATGTGTAATTACTTTTCTTGTTCTGCCAGAAGAGCTTTAAAAGGCCACATGAATTTTACTTTAACACTTGCCCCTCTCTTTTCACTCTTGCTGCCTGTGACTCACTTGGACTATTTTGGAAATGTCTCTGTGCTCAGTTGATGTGACCCCAATTACTCCTTGATGTTTTGTTTCCCTTTTCTTCCCCTCCCTAAATGCCATTGGATTTTCTTCTTTACATTTCCATTATGACTAAGAGATATGACCCCTGCCCTTCCCACTAACACAGTACATGAATCTTCAATCTGCCATCCAATATGAAACATTTTTAGCGGTATAGAACTGTTCTGTACCTTGTTGTTTAGCTTCTCTGTTAATAGAACTGAGTGGAGAAGGTTAAAAATAGATCTGCCACTTAACATAACAAAAGTTTCATTTTAGATGGAAATGTAGTTTCCATTCATTCTGCTCTTATCATACTGGAGCCTTCTAATTATGTGCATATCTAAATTAATGCAGGTAAAGACTCTTTTGAACAGTAATGTGTTTCCCACACGTTCCTTGCCGTGTTCATCTTTGTTTGTCATTATGATCTTGTAGGGTCCCTGTCCTGCCTGCTGCTGTTCCTACTCCTATGCAGTGGAATGTGAAATTGCACTCTTCTGCACCACGGGTGTGAATAGCTCGTACTAAAGCAAGCATCGGTGCATGTAATGGCAACGGCCATGAAAAGAAAAAAAAAAAAAGGTTTACAGCAAATCATCCTCATACACGAGACATGAGAGGATCTCACAATAGGGGTGGCGCTTGGACTGGAGTTACAATTTACGTGTAAGAAAAGAATCAAAATCATCAGACTCAAGTCTTAGGCCAGCAGTCATTCACTTTTGGAAGTTCTTCATCAGACAGGGTGAATGTCTTGTTCATATCACTGATCATTTCTTGACTGATTATCTAAATGGTCGATTAAACAATTTTAATAGTATAATTGTGTTCATCCAGCCAACCAGCTATGATTTCTCTCTAATCCATGTGACCTATACCAGGATCTCCATATGCAGGATTTTTTTTTAGAAGAGAGTTACATAGAATTGTAAAGGCAGTTAGGAAAGCACTGGTTTGGATCATCTTACCTAAATAAGTCTCCAAATTATTATTCTAAAGAAAAACATTTATGTTTCAAAATCATTGCAAGCTTCTGATAAATAGTAATCTGTGAGATAGCAGGAAAGACCCCCCCCCAAAAAGGCTGTCAAAGGGCTGTTCTCTCAGCAGTCACGACCTAATTGAAGATTTTCTTGAATTTCCAGCTCATTCTGAAATTTTACATATTTTACAAAATAAATAAATAAATAAATAAATAAATAAATAAATAAAAAATTCAGCCTGGGGTAAACAGCAAACAGCACTTTTGGTTCTGTATTACCTGTTCTTAAGACCACTCAGCTAGTTGAATTCCTTGTAAAGCTTTGCTGGTAGTCTTTGTGCATAGCATGAAAACTGCTGTATCTCCAGTGGCCTGTGAGAGTACTTGAATGTCCTGTTCTGTTCCCAGTAGAGCTTTTCCTATTGCTCTCTCATCTACTTAATTCTAGAGAGGCAAATCCTATTCTCTTACTCCTAAACTGTTTAATGACCAAAATAGATTATAGTGTGTGCATGGAAAAAGAGATGTTCTATACTTCTTTCTTCTCCTGACTCCTTTTGTAATTGATTTTCCTCTAGTCTTTTCTCTCTGTTTTACAATCTGATTTGCTTTGTGTTACTTATTCTTTGTCCGTTTTTCCTGTTTATTTCCCAGCAATCTCTCCCAAACGTAGTTTAAGCCAAATGCCGTTTACTTAAAAATAAAACCTCTTCACCCACAGATTTCCAGGGCTCTTTAATTTTAGTTGAAATGAACTCAAACAGGCCTAACTAGAAATATTTTGAAGTGGCATGTAAACTTCCTGCACAGTTCAGCCTGGTGATGAGGACTAAAGTGATGTTTTGAACCACCATCCAAAAAAAACACCCAGCCTTGTTACCAGTACCAGGATAACCAGTACCTTACACTCAGGGTAAGAGGCAGTTGCAGTCACTGCTGCAGTGAAGCAGTGCAAATGAGTGGATCTAAGTCCATTAGTAAATCCATGCTTATTTGTTAGCAGAAGATAAGAAGATAAAGAAAGAAGGCTTTTATGCACTTAGAATTAAATGTGTACATAGCCACTGTGTGCAGCACAGAGGAGAGACGTCTGTAGTGTATTGATGGTGCAGTGTATTTTCTTTAGTTTATCTGCTTATTTGGCTGACAGCACAGAGTTAAATAAAAGAGTGGTGTTAGGAGAGGTGGGGGTTGCTGTCAGCAGATGAAACAATGGAAGAGAAGGAAGTGACTCCGGGGATAATGCCAGTGTCCTTGAGGTAAATTGTAGGTGAGATGATGTTAGTGTTTGAGCATAATGGTTAATGAAAAGAACCACAAAATATACTACATAGGTTAACATAGAGTATGGAACTTTGTTTATAGAGGCAAACGGAGTAAAAGCTAAATTTCTTGAGTACCGCTGCTGGTATCTTTCTCAGATCTTACAACCCAAGCTAGTTTTTCAAGAAGCATTCCTATTCCAGCACAAGAATTTGAGGTCAACTGTCTATGGCAACATCAATCTGTATTCACCAAGAAATGCCTGATACTAGTCTCTGAAACAGATCTGCTTAATATCACACAAAAAGCTAGATTCAAAAGAGCATCAGGGCATGAAACCCACTTGCAAAGATGAACTATGTTTTGGGTTGATAGAGAAGTGAAGCATTCAGTGGGGCCCTGGAGCTGAGGCTGGCGGTTCTGTAGCATTTATGTGACAAATGTGCTCTTCTCTAAACTTGGACAGAAGCAGTGGGGCATAGGTCTTTCTGGAAGGCCTTGCAGGCCCTTGCTCCTTAATTGTGCATGTATTTAGGCATGTAGTGTGCCTATTTTGAAAGATTATCTTGAGTTCCTAGGTGAGCTTCTAGTCACAGGCACTGATTTCACTCTATTAATGCCACATAACAAAGTAAGATGCATACATTTTCAACAAGAAAGCAGTCAGTTTGGTGAATCATGCCACTTGAGATCCCACAAAGGAAAATGGGAAGCTTGTAACAGGAGAACATTGCAGGAAGGGTGGGAGATTACAGACAAGAAATTGTGCCCGAAAGTATAGTGGAGAAGAGATGTGAGGTGTTGAAAAACCCACGTAGAAACTCCTCATGTTAAAGGGGCACATTGCGAAGGGCCTCCAGCGCAGAATCCTCTCAGTCCCTGCAAACAGATGTTGTGCGCACCCACAGAAGCACATTGCCGTTATGTATACACAAAGGGGACTTTGGAAGCACAGTGTCTTATGAAGTTTGTCTCAAAGGCATTGCTGCAGTTTTACAGACTTAACAGCTTCTTCTTTTGTGAGTTTTCTTATCAGCTTATATGATCTCATTTAAGTATTTCCAGTGGATTCTCTATTTGCTCACAAGGCTGGGGGAGGAAAGAAGAAAACATTTATGTTCCACACACACTGGTATGTAGATAAAGCCCCATGTTCTTCAATCAGATTTTTAAAATTGGAATTTTGCTGCTGTGCAGTTTAGCCTCAGGCTGGTAATTTGGCGCTTGTTTCAGTCACTTGGGTCCCTAATCAGAAAAAGTACAGAGCTGAAGAAAGAATCAGGAGGAAAGGGGAGGGCGATCAGATTTGTACCAAATAACTATGTCCTCCTGTACTCAAATTCAACTTTAAATATCCTTCCCTCCACACCCCCTGAAGAGAGTAGAAAAGAAACAAAGAGATTATGTCCCAGTGACAGTCTCTAGCAAAGCATAAAATATAATAACACTGACTTTCTGTCCAGCCTCTCAAATATGTTTCAAAGGAAAATGTCTCTTGCCAAATGAAATAGAAGTTCTCTTGCGTAGGGTAACATTTTTTTTACTGCTTCCATTGCCACACATATGAATGTACTTGTTCTTTCTGTGCACATATCTATACAAGTGATATATTAGTAGTATATTCACAGGTGCTTAGTGCAAAAACAAAATAATTTTCTCTTTTTTTATTGGCCATTTTTCAAAACACCAGTGCCACCCCCAAACTGCTTTTCTTAATGTTGTTTGGAATGGGGGTGGATGTCACTAGGCTTTAAACCTCTTTGTACACTAATAGAGGGCTCCAAGGTTTCCTTTCAGCCTTTAAAAGCTGTCTTGTGAAATAATGTGCCCCTTGGAGCCCAGAATTAAGTGAACAGGGCTTCTGTGATGCAAGGACTGAGGAACACTTTGCCATTGGGTCTCTCACATTGTGCTCTTCAGAAAGGAAACTTCTGTGTGGACTACTGCTGTGGCCAGGCAGCTCCTCTGGCCTTTGTTGTCCCCATTATTTTGGCCCTGACTTTTTGATCTTCCCATTTTTAGGAAGCTGTTTTCATGGTGCTGGAGCTGCATCTCTGTGGGTACATACGTGTATAATGATATCCCTGTATCTGCTTGAGCATGGGGGATAATCTGTCTTAATGCCCTCATCAATGCAGGTTTCAGAGAATATGAGTTACCATAGCAGGTATAGTAAATGGGATTACTGTAATACACTGTTGGAAGCAGATGGCTTTAGAATCCTGGCCTGTTGTGTTTTTTTTTTTTGTCATATGTATTTTTTCACTTAGAAACTTGTATTAATTGAAAAGCAGTGCTTTTACTCAGCCAGGAGTTATTGACCACTTTGACCAAAAAAAAAAAGAAGTGCACTCTACAAAGCTTCAATTACATAGCTGTTCAGGAAGGACTAGTACCTCCAGTGGCATCTTTAGTTAGAGGGAAGAGATAGTTACATTAATCAGGACTTCTGAGGATGCTGATAATGATAATTCTTTCCTAATGTGCTACTATAACTCTCAATTGTTTCATATTAAGCCGAGAAAACGAGAAGAGTTAGAAGAAGGTACACATTTTAATAGAAGCAATAATTCTGCTTGAAGGGTTGTCTGGATACTGGGCTGGAGAAATGAAACCAATAGATCCCATTTTACTGAATATAGCTGTGCAGGAAGAAAAGGTCAAAGACTTCGGCCTAATTCTGCTTTGTTTTGAAGCTGATGCTGGCATATTTCAATTCATTTTGTGGTTTTAAAATGGGACAGACATAGATGTAAGAATTATTGCAAACTACGAAATATTTTCTTTCCTTCATTTGTATCATATTCTATAGGCTTATTAGCCACTGTGACTCAGATGCTTTCCACAGTCCTCAGTTATACCCATTTATACCATGTGAAGTTCCAGCTAACAATTTTTCTTACTGTCAGGACTTCACCTTTAAATTTTTTCACTGATGGGATATTAGCTGTCATGGACTACTCAATTATCTAGTATGAACTGCATTCATACCCAGAAGTCTACGTAAGTGAGTAGTAACAAGTAACTGCTTTTGAATTTTCATGACTTGACCAATACAGGTCATATTCACATTTAATCTAAAGCTCCCCTAGACGCTGTGGCATTATAAAGTTCCTTTATCATGGATATAAAATAGCCGTAGCCTTTTGAAGAATGAGACCACATGTTTTCTCATAGCTTTTTCATTTACCGTAAGTTCTTTGCAGTCTGAGCCCATTTTCCTTTATATTGTTTCCTTTTGGGAAATCTAAGTAGTGAAATTCTTAACGCAGACTTCTGGCTTGGTAGTTTCCAAGCACTGCAGAGGAAAGCGATCACTGCCAAACCTCATTCGCAATGTCTCTTAGTAAGTTCTATGTCAGTGTTGCCAGGATGGTTACATAATCTGGACCTCTTTTACTACGGAACAAAGCAGTGGCAGGTTTAATAAATTATGCAATATCGATCAAATTAGCTGTTGAGAGAGGAGATATGGACAGCCTTTAACCTAGTATTCTCCTAGTATTCTCCCCCTACTTTGGTAGGAACCTAATGCTCAGTTACCATTGATAGAAGGATTAAAACTACTGTAAAAACCTTCAAACTGTTTATTTCCATGTAGCGAAAAATCTCTAGATGGTGAAAATTCCTTCTTGGATCATTTGAAGCCATAGGCTCTCATTGTAGCCAACCACTTGAAAGGCTTTGGCTGTCAACATTTTACATTCTGATGTTGAAATTTCTACTCATTCTCACTGTTGGAGAGAGACACTACATGTACCAACCTGAAAGCTTGAAGATTTATTAACAGGGTTAACATTCTTGTCAGGGCGTACATAATTCCTTAAGGAAATTCTTTCTCTCTGCTAATTCCGAAGTAGTGCTGTTGCATATCTTTCACCATTTATAGAGCAGTATGGTCTAATTGCTTTCTATGAAAAAAGAACTCAAGCTCTGTTGGCTTAAAATCCTTCATTTATTCCTCGAGCTGAATGTTGGGGAAAACTCAGCTTTACCTTAGGAAATGAATATCTAATCACTGGATTAGATATTGTACTTGCAAAGCTTGTCAGTTGGGCTGTAAAAAAGGTATTTATTTTATTATAAAAGAAAATTACTATGGAATATAAGTGCTATGTTACTATAGTAACATCTACTACAATTGCATATGCTTGAGTAAACATAAAAAAACAGTAGATATTGTCCAAACTATATTTATTTCCTAAAAACCAGGATTTTTTTAATATATATTTTCCCACATTATTCCTCCTGCCTCCATCAGTAGTAATGCTACCTGCTTTCCCAGTGTTGCTAGTGAGCTCTGACTGAAAAAAAAAATGTACTGCCACTAACTTATCTGTATTTCTGTGGCTAAACAGGACTAGATTCTTCTAGAATATTAAGCTACTCTATTTCATAAGCATCAAAATGAAATGAATATTTGCAAAGGTCAAGTTACAGTATGTGGCAGGGAATAGCATGCCAAAAACAATTACAATTACTAGAGTTGTGAAGGAAAGTCACACGCACCACATATTGCTCACAGGTGCTCTGTGTGAAGTTCAATCCAACAAATGTCAGTCCACTCGTTTACACTAGGAGAGTGCCAGTCATGTAAAAAGCAACACAAGAACAGATGCTTTATGAGAAACAAAACCCAATACAAATAAACTCAAAACTGATTATAAAAAATTCACACTAAACAAGTATTAAAACCCATATGAACTGCATTTGAGATTCAGCAAATGTTTTGCCTACATTTGGGATTCTGTGAATGATTTGTAAGGCAAGAGGCAAGAGAAAAAGTGTTCTGCTGTTGTTGTTTTTCCAAAGTCTTTTGAAACCTTGTCGCTGCAACTCTGTGAGGTATTGTTTTTCCACTTTAGTTCACCTGTTCCTCTCTCCATGGTCTTTGAACTTTGGCTTTCAAAAGGTCAAAAAGTTTGCACAAGAATGGTGAAAATTCAGAATGTGGGTGTTTTTTTTTTTTTTTTTGTTTTTGTTTTTTTTTGTGCTAAAGTGCTGAGGACCAAAGGTTTGAATTTAGCATGTATTTT
The DNA here is from genome assembly GCA_030625065.1 of Alectoris magna. Taxonomy (NCBI): domain Eukaryota; kingdom Metazoa; phylum Chordata; class Aves; order Galliformes; family Phasianidae; genus Alectoris; species Alectoris magna. The sequence goes on along the minus strand of CM060570.1, from coordinate 10,910,389 downwards.
GTAAAATCTAGCCCACCCCTGACACTTGGAGAACTATGACTGGCTTTACAATTTACTTTAAAAGAAAAAAAAAGCAAGCTACGGATGTTTAGCATTTAATACAAACATTTCATGGTGATCTGTTTTTGCTGAAAGTTAAGGCTATGATCATAGACACAAGAGAGTCAGGTTCATCAGTTACCCATGCTTTCCTTCTCTATTGACAAGTGTTTGCATGTGCCCCAGTTGTAGCTGCAGATTCTAGCACAGGTCAAGAACTACTTGAGTATAAGAGTTTGTAAGGTTGGATAAATGTTTATAATGTCACATCTTTTTGTTTTTGTTTTGCTTTTGCTTATTTTAATAAAAATTTATGCTATTCTTCCTGTAAGGAAAAAAAGATCTCTTAGGAGGCAATGGATTCTGTTCTGGTGACATTTTTAGTAGTCTAATTTCATGTAAGCCACAACTACTTCTGGATATAGGCACCCTAACCAGATCCAGTTTACAGTGCTGCTGGCCAATCCTGGCCTGAGGAGATTTCTGAAACACTGGAATCAAACACAGCTGAGTTGAACAAATATTTAAACGAAAGTTGGATGCAGATTTTATTCTTTTTGTGTGTGTTCTTTTTTTCTTTTAATCCAAAATAAATGTAGGAACTCTAACGTTCGGAACATGTACACCTGAAGCCTGAAATTTTATATGCGTCAAGACTACTGCAGAGCAAGCAGCAGTAAAACTCACCAGATAAATTGTCTCAACTCTGACCAGAGAGACCACCCTTTTGGATAAAAAGCTAACTAATGTTCCTTACTCATTTAATCCCCTGCTTTTCTACTGAGAGGGTCAACAAGGGACTCATTCCCACTAGCAGCTAGGCTGGAACCACACATTCATTTCACATATGCCACTGAACAGATCAGTGATGCTAATGATTTTCAGATGCTATGAACTGGAATTGAATCTGATCCTATGACCGGGAGGTTAAAGGCTCCAAATCCAATTACTGAACCCCAGAGATCTCAAGTTTTTTTCTTAAAAATGTCATCAGCACTGATGGAAACTATAGTGAGCTATTGTGCTCAGCCAGGTAGACCAGCAATGTGAGGGCAAGCTGCTAGGATATACACCTTTCAGACAGCACATTTTATCTCTTCTCCCTTTCTAGATGCTTCAGAAAGGGAAGACAGAGTAGTTAAGGAAAATAAAATATACAGTCCTATCTTCAGCTCTGCATACATTAAGTGTTTGAAAATATTGGGTAATTCCCAAGTGAAAAATCGACTACTGCACATCTCTTATTCTTGGTCTGTCTACAACTGACATTTGATATTCAAGATTCATGCTTAGCATCTGACTGATGCAACTTCTTGCCAGTTTTCTCTTTGCTTGTGCTGCTGTCTGTCATGGCTGAGGGTGACACATGCATACAGGTGGGCAGTGTGGCAAAGCACGAATGTACATTGCAAGAACATGAACAGTTCTACCTCCAAGTCATCCCTGCTACTCTTCCTCGTTCAAGTAGCTGTGTGATAGTGTAGACCCACTTTGTGCACAAGGAAGACGTCAGCTGCTTTCCAGTTGGCCTCCTGCAGCACGTACTGGTTCCTGGGGTTACTCCTGTTCAGATGTAGGACTTTTCATTTCCTCTTGACTTCATGAGAGTACTCTCTGCCAAGTTCTGCAGTCTGTCTGTGTCCCTCTGAATGGCAGCTTAACATAAGAAATATCAAATATCTGGCCCAGTTTTATATCATTTGCAACTTTACTGAGGGTGCGCTCTGTCCTATCATCCAGGTGATTAATGAAGATGTTTAATAGTACTGTTTGACCTGTTGACACCTGGATACACCACTAGGGATTTGCCTCCAGCTGGACTTTACTCAACAGGGAACAACCCTCTAGGCCTGATCGTTCCTCCAGTTTTCATTTGACTTCAATGTACGCTTTGCCAATTCCTCTCCAAATTCCAATTGCTCATGTTACCTCAGAGATGAAAGTATTCAGAATGCAAATGGATTTTTCCTTTCTTTTTTTTTTTCTTTTCAGAGAGAGCTCTTTCTTTAACAAGATGACCACTCCATAAAACATAAAAATATCAAAACAATATATAGTGAATATCTGAATTCTGCTGAGAGATATCTAACAAATGACATTGTATTGCTTTTGATCACATTATCTTTGATGAGACATATAACGTAAGTATCAATAATATAATTTAGTTACTGCTATAAATAGCGTTAAATAATGTTTTATAAAATAATTTTAAACTCCGTGCTCATAGGAACAGTTTGTGTTTATTTGTAGTATAACTCACTATTACTATTACTCTGATTGAATTAAGGTTAATGTCTGTTCCTAATTGGGTGAAAATAATTTGGGCAATTTATAATCTGGAAAAATCTTACAATAGCCATCATTTTCATGAAAAGAATGGCCAAACAAATCTTATCTAGAAAGACATAGTAAAAGTAGAAAAAGAGTGGAGGCCACAACAAGAGAGATAAAAAGGCAGTATTAAAAATACTTGTTAGCTAATGAGGCTGATTATTTTTTTTTTTCTCCATGAAATACAGGATGTTTCTTGCCCAATTCTTCCTAGAAATGAGCTTATCTACCGGATAAACTCTGTTCCTTTGGAAGAGTTTATTTCCATTGAGAATGGACAGCCTCATTTGACAAATGAATACGAGTGTTAAATACTAAGTACCACTTTATTTCCTCCATTCCATCACAACTGAACGGTGGTAACTGGAATGTCAAAGAATGGCAGTTGCGAATGTAACGTTATATTAACTTCATTCAAACACATAACTTATTTATCTTTGTACAAGTCTCAAACATACTGCTATGATCAAGACTTCAGTGTTGGTGCCATTCTTTGTACACGTTTCTTTGCTTTGTGTACTTTTATCTACAAGTGTGAAGACCAAGGCAGGCTCAGTCTAGCTAGGAGTCTAGCACAGGTTCATGCTGCAGCAAAATTGCAAGTGCTTGTCAGAACTCCACATGCTGCTTGTCATAATGGAGTGCAGCCTTATACTGTAAAACAATTACAGTAAATACATCTGACGCTAACGCAATTGAGAATCTTCAGTGATGGCTGTTTGGAGTGAATGTTACACATAGATTAATCTAGTCTTAATTTATTTTGTTTAGAAAAATAGAATTCTGTCTTTTGAAAGAGTTATTCCACAGACAACCTGGAAGACAAAGCTTGATTCTGTTTTAATTATTTCTTGGGCAAAACCGGGACTAGATATCCTTTTGCATAAGAAAGCATAAATTTCATATATTTATATGCATGTACATATTTCCTGCTGGGTCAGAATTCAAATAAAACAGTGAAGAAAAATGAACTATATGTTTAAAAGAGCTAAATGAAGGTAGACAATTGAATGGGAGGTGAACGTGTCTGGGCTTGGTTTCTTGTTTTGAGATTTTAATGTTAGATACAGCACAGAGACTCCTGGGGATTATAAAAAAATTGAATTTTTGTGATGAAGGATTTTATGGCATTTCTGAAGTATGAAATCTTCTCAACCATTGCTGCAAGCTCAGGCAAGCTTAACATCACCTCCTCAGCATGATTGGCTATTTCATTATGCGATAGAGAAGCAGTGGAATTTACTTAAGATTTAAAAAGAAAGCTTCATATGCAAGGGGCAATTTACTGGGCTTCAAATATCTCTGAAGAAAAGATTTATATCTGTATATGAAAATATAGGCACATTTTCTCTATTACCGTTTCTAACTCTTCATTTATACACAGTAAATCTCGTGAGAAATATGTGCAGGACTTCATTCTGTACACAGTAGGTTAGTATTTTACTTTTTGCCCATGAGAAAAAGTAAAATGTATGCTATTGCCTTCAAAAAGAATTATGCTGAATTCCTGAATTCTATGTTCTGGCACATGTTGTTGCAAATAGTGGGGGGGGGGAAATGTATATAGTATATGTTTGTTTGATGCCTTCTCTCTAATACGTAATCTTAAAAAAGCTTCAGTTGTGCAAATATTCACATTTTTATCAGCTAATGCAATCTCTTGTGCCCATCCTCATTTAATTTGCACATGGTGGGGTAGTCTCCGTAGTCTAGACACGTTTTAATGTGCTAACAAGCCATTCCTGAGTTCCACTAGATCTCATGGCTTATGCTGTGGTTGTTTGGACCACTTCCAAACCATCGTTTGACTAACTAGTATCCATCTATAGGTATGGGGAGCAGAAATGGTAGAGCCTTGCAGTTTCTCTAACTTACATCGGATGCATGATTGCCTATTGAAATTTTGAGTCTTCTCCCTTGGAGATCTTCAGCATCTGCACGTGGTTCTGGGCAACCTGTTCTGGGTGGCCCTGTTTGAGCAAGGTGTTGAACTGGATGGCCTCCACAGGTCCCTTCACACTTCAACCGTTGTGATCCTGTGAAAGATAACCACTGGTGACAAATCCTAAGGGGAGATATTTGAAAGTCGAAGATGTGAATGTTTGCCCTGTTTGATTAAATGCATACAGAGATTGAGATGACCTGAGCTGAAAACCAGGATGGCTTAAATTGTCACAGTTGCTGTGGGCTCTTTCTGGCAATGCCAGATCCCTGGTGGGGGACAGGTTTCATCTTCAGGCATGGCTTGTAGAGACATTGAATCCATGTACTTATCCTTCTGAAATATAGATAGGTACTGATGGTTTAGAACCAAGATTATGAAAGCCTTTTTTGTTTATGTAGGCAAGTTATTTTAGATATATATTTTTTAATGTTAAATCTTGCACAGGTGATGGAAAAGGCTGCATAATTAATACAGAAGACTCACTGAGAAAGTAACCTGTACTCCTTTTTTGCTCCCTTCTTCTTTTGTACATCTGGCTGATGAAAAGGATTTCTTTTACTCTGTGTGAAGTAATGAAGTATGCAGGTTTTAAGGACGTTAATTAAAACTAGTGTTTTGATTCTTTTGCACAGGCTACTTAATCAATTAGCTGTATTTGCAAAGCACTTTTCAGGACTAATTACTGCCAAATAATAAGTGGTTTTCTTTTATTAACTTTAAGAAGCAGAGGATGCCAAGAGAAGAGGAGCCTCGTGTGAGACCTCAGCGGGTAGCTTCTATCCTCCCTCATTCTGATTCAACAGGAGCAAGCAGGTCAGTCCTGACACAGCAGCAGGTTTTGTGTAAAGCACGGCAGTTCCACTTGTGATAATTCTTGAGCTCTGCATGTGGAGGTGTGTTCTCTTTCTCTATATGGATTTGGGTTTTGCGTGATTCAGGTGAGACAGTTTGTTCATACTCATGGGAGCACTGGATTTGGATTCTTAAGGCTGTGGTCAGATGTGTGTCTGATCTGCTGTAGGATTAGTGCTTCTCAGTATCAAGATGTTGGAGTGCTGTACATGTGCTGGCACTTTGCCCAAGATGGACAAAGAGGAGGGACTCCTAAGAGAGCTCAGAATAAGCGCAACGTTTCTTGTTCCTCCCACTCAACACTGCAGTTCATCATCCGTAGTGGTGTTGGACCAAGAGAAGCAGATTTGACAGGCTCATGTTACATTTTATTTTTTCTTTCTGGCAAAGGCCAATGGTGTTTCACGGTGCATTAAACACAAACTGATGAACACTGGAGGAGGAGGTATTATTTATTTATGTACTAATATCAACAGTTCATGATGGCTGACATAAGTGATTTTTTGGACAGTCAAGCTATTGAATCTTTGACAGAATTATTGAAAGCAGAGGTAAAATCAGAGTATAATAGAAATGAAAAACTTAATTTAGAAGAACATTTTACAAATCTCTCTCTGTCTTCAGTATGTTAAAAAAAAAAAATATGGAAGTGTAAAACTGAGGATAGTGCAAGCACTCCTCTGCTAAAATAGAAAATACTTACCTGCATAAATAAGTCTGTGTTTATAGCTCAGGTTTTTAACCTTAGCATGCAATTTCTCTGCTTTTGTGAGAGTTAGTAGGAAGATTAACGTCTCTTAGATGCAGCTACTGTGGTTGTTAGCATATTACTTATTTCAGAAAGCAAAAGCATGACAGAATATGAACAGGGCAATATACCTTGTGGTGGAAATCAGGGTCATGAATTTACTTATCTTGTGGTCTCATTTTGGCAAAGCACTTCCAGATCTGAAAACTCATCCACAGGAACTTCACATTTCAGTACTTCTACTCCTCCACGTGCATGCTAGGCGTGTAATTACCTAGCAAAAAAAATAAATGGGAACTTGATAAGTTGGTGTTTCTGAGATAGCGGTCTCCCTGGCTAAGCATAAAACCATACTCCTTTCATCTAACTGTCCTCTAAAGAGAACTACAGATTCCCGTTTTCATGAAATCTATGCATGCCAGATTTCAGCCTAAGAAACACTTTTATATGCAGCTTACAAAGCCTTAGAGACATACTCCCATTGACTACAGCAGTGTGAATTGTGCTTGTCACGGATTTAAGTGCTGCTATTTATAAAAATCTTGGCACTAGAAGCATCCTTCCATTAAGACAGATGTGAAGCAAAAGCATATAAATGGATCAGAGGGGGTGTAAAAAGAGAATCAGTCCCCTGGGCTTATGAAACGCTGGATATGAGGAAATGCACAAGAAATCCTTGCATCGATATTCAGTTGATTGTTCCCATGTTACATGAACTTTGAGAGTCCATGCATTCAAGGATCATTTGATCTCCTTTTGACTCCATTTGTTTTGTGAAGGTTTCATGCAATATCTTTGTTGAATAGAATTTCAAAATCTTCATTCAGAATTTTGGAATTACCCCATCTTACAGTGATGTTCTTATATTGTGTGTGGAAAATGGCTATCTAGAGTTATCCTGGTTTCTTTGGAGGAAAAAAGACATATATATATTTCCAAGTGCCAGTCTTCTTTCTCTCTCTCTCTTTTTCCTGTTTGTTTTTTCCCTCTATAGCTAGATAATAATCATCATGACTATGGACAGTTTTGTGCACATTAGTTATTCTTTTCACTTTCTTACTTGCAAAATTAATTCATTACTGTAGTGTAGAAGAAGGATCTTCTCCCAAATACCGCTGACTAGATTTCAAACAGAAAAAAGTATGTCAAAACCCTGAATGCTTTTAATGAAAAAAAGAAGGGACATACTGACTTCAACATCATGTTTGCAACAGACGCCTCTGTTGTAAATGTCTCAAGTGAACATCATACAGTGGAGAAATATTTGTTAGGTTTTATAACTTATTTCATACTTTTGATCCTCCTGAAGGATGTTCTGTAATGTCTAACATTTGAATTCTGCCCCATTTATTTGAACAGTAAATTTTTGGTTGTTTTTTTTTAATATGGCAATACTGAAGAGAAAAATCTTTTTAAAACGTCAAGAGATAACATGATAACAGACAATGGTAACTGAGGCTGCTTTTTGAAAGGTTGACTTTAAAATCAGTATGAGATTAACCAACAAGTAAATGCAGTATGGATGAGGTAAAAAATTATAGTATGTGGTGTAACCCTTTCTGCAAGAGATTTGGTCAGCCTGTCCTTTTTTGCATTCAAATGCAGTAAAAAAATAATGAAGCCCAATGTCAAAAGATTCATCCTGAGATCAAATGAGTAAAGGTAGTAATAGAGTTGGCAACAACTAGCCTATATCTAACGATAATGTAGTTTATTTATGAAAAGGAAGAAGAAAAAAAAATCAGAAACTTGGTTTTCATGAACCTGGAATGATGTGTTTCCAAAAGATGTAGAAGTTAGTGATTCACATTCACAGTACAGCAATCAAACTTTGATTTGTGCTGAGAAAAAAAATGCAATTCACTGTTAACAGCCAGTGCTATCAGCTACCCCACAATAAACAGGGCAACCCGCCTCTGCAGAGATCCGGGATCTGTAGGTAAACCCATAGTTCCTTGATGGAAAATAAAGCACTTGTTTCCTGCTGTAATGCAGTACTGTTGAGGAGAGTACATAGCTGACTGATTCTATCTCCAAATATAAAGATTTTGATTTTTATTCTGAATTGCAATTCTCTATTATTTTTTTTATTCTATTTTTCCCAAAGTAGCTTGATAAGATATTTTCTTTTCACTGTGAAACTTTGCATTCTGATTTTCTTTCTACAGAGAGCCAGAAAGTCGTCTAGGGAAAAGAAAAATTAATAGTTTACATCATCGACTCTCTGGAAAAGATTATGGTTTCTGATAACCTTGCCTTTAATGAAAGCAGACTCTCAGTTGCTATAGGTAGAATTTGCTATTCAAAACCCAGATGATTTCACTTTATCTGCATCTAGTTGTTTCTACTGAATGAAAAGGGGAAATGTATAAATTGTTGTTATTTTTGTTCCATGCTAACTAGCAACATTAATAGCGGAGCTTCATTTGCATGATCACATGGTTGCTGGCAATCTGTGACTTGGAAAAGTTGGACTCTGAACAGGCCTAATTAACAGCGAAATGGAGCTGGAAATTAATTGGCATCAAACTAGGTGGAGAACAGAACTTGGATCTCCTCTTTTGCAGTCTGGTTCCCAACTCACAAATCTGTGTGGACAGCAGATCTCTTTTTTACCTACATTAGAATAAGATTTCCACCTCCACTACTTTTTTCCAATCTTTATTTTTTTTAGAACTTCTACTGACTTTTTTGATATTAAGGAACCTCTAAGCATATCCAGTAGTGTTTTGTATGTTTGATTAACCAGTGCATTCTAAACATCCCAGGAAAACTGGCTGAGAGCTATTTGTTCGTTCTTATTTCTTTAAGCTGTTTGGTGTTTATTTATTTCCTGAATATATGTTAACATTAACTTGAAAGTAAAGAAAGAGGCTAGAAATACTGCAATACGTTATTATTTTAGATTGGAGTCTTACATATGAGATCAAATTAAGACAAAAAAAAAAAAAAAGCCATGATGACTTTAGCTATTGATTAGTGGTCTATAGGCGGGGAGCATTAATTTTTATTAGTTTTTAAGGCCAGCAGTTTATTATGGAAATGATGTTGATTGGCTCAAACTGTTTTCTTGGGACCGCTAGGATCAGCTTTTCTAATGAACTAACACTTAGGCCCAGAGCCCTGTGGTTTGGCATCTCTCTATTTGAACTATAATTTCCACAGATTTTGTAGCAATTGGATTGTGATGTAGTCTGACATTAGGTACTAGATGAAGTCTTGCAGTTGAAAGAGCAAGGGTCTGAAGATTAGGTGTTACTTTCAGCCAGTGATCATCAAATCTAAATTGTTTTATGTTTGCTGACTCTTGACATTTTTCAGATCCATCCATTCTCTAACTATTCCTGTTGCTTACTGTGCACTTCTAATGTAAGCTGTTCACCCTTTTCTCCTCTGCAAAAATGTATAGCTAGGAGACTGGCATATTTTCATTCAGAAGCAGCTTTAATGGAACATCTTAAGTGCAACATTTCTTTTATGCTTCATATAAAACCTTGATATTTTTTAGTTTCTTTATATAAGCACAATTTAAAATTTAGTGCGAAATGGAACTATTGGGAAATAAGTCATAAAGATGGCACTCTAATATGATCTTGTTTTTAAAATTTAAAATTTAAATTATTTCCAGTGATTAAGCAAAGTTGAGCATTGCCTGAAGTGCTTGATTTATGGGGAATGATTGAGAAAGTAATTACAGTGAGCTACCTCTTTGACAGAGGCTGCAAACACTAGGATTGTGCTGATTAAAATCATATTCGCATCCCAGAAATTACTACCGTTTTAGAAGAACAGAACTATAGATTTTAGAGAGGAAGTAGTACAAGCCAATCCACATGTTTAGTATAATTCTTTCCATGTTATATACATACCTATATAAAATAGTAATTTGCATACAATTTTAAGAAATATGACAGCATTTTATTTTACTAGCTATAGCATGATCCCAGCCATCGTAAGAAAGGAGCTATTAATCAGAATAGTGTTTTTAGGAAGCTTCTTATGGTTTTTAGTCCATCTCAACATGATTAGACAACACAAATTTCTTGATGTGCTGCTTTGAGACAGCAGAGGGCAGAGAGTTGAGTCAGTTATTGGAAACTCAGAGGACACCATGACTATCCCCTGCATTTTGAAGCCCTGTGAGATGGTTTTGTTGGTTTTGTTTTGTTTTGTTTTGTTGGAGTTTTTTGTTGTTTTTATTTTCCAGTCAAGGACAGAGCTAGTACGAATGCCAGCAGGAATGAGCAGTAATGAAAGCATGGAGCTCTAGTACTTGAGAGAAGCAGGGCTTAGTAAGGAGATTGGCGTTCCCCTGCCAGCTCAGTTTAGTGCAATCACACACTTGCTGAAGAGAGAAGTATCGCTTCACCTGCTTAAGCATAAGCAAGCAGGTTTGGATGTAAATTCTTACTTTTACATCAGAAGTGTCCAACCTCATCTATCTGTTGGCAAAATGGGTTTTTAAAAGAAGCAAGATGTGAATGTTGAATTACCCAGGTCTGATGTGAGTGATGAAATCATCGCTTCTCGGAGCACAAGAACTCCAGTCTAACTTTGGAAAGGCTGGATGCAGCCAGGCTCCATAATACAACAGTGATCCATTAAATAAAGCACTTCTAAAAAGGTCACTCTTTTTTTTTTTTTTCTTTTTTCCAAAACACTGTGCTTTCACTGTGGAGAAAATTAATTATAATAAATACAGTGGCCATAAATTTGTTTTTATAACCCCTTGTCTTCAATCTGGAATAAATTAGTCGTCATCATCATAACAGGCAATGGTATTGAGATTTATGGTCTAACTTTATCACCAGTGTTATTCAGCAGTGTTACACCAGGACTGACTTTGATTTAAGTGTGTATGCTCTGAATTATATAAAGTGGGGGGCTGCCTCCTTTCTTTTTGTTATTAATTGCAGAATATTGCCTCCACCTAGGGAAAAACTGTCTTTTTGTGTTGCTCTTATTCTTCCAGCATTCTTTCCCCTGCACTTGTGAGCTTTTCCACTGTGCTGTATCATTTTGCCTTTAAGGTGGAGGTCCTAGTATCAAATGCTAGCTTTCACAGCCTTCTCTACAAAGTAGTTCAGAAGCAGTAGTTTCAGGTGCACTGCTGGGCCATATGTTGTTGAATTCTTCCTACCCTTCACCTGAAAGAAGGAATGTCAGTAGATTCAGTTTCAGTATTTCAGTGCCTGTTTCAGAGAAGTCTACATGCCTGGCACATTCTAGCTGTGTTGTATTAAAGAAAAAAAACAAAACAAAACAAAAACTTTTTTACTGATATTCAAAAGCAAAAGGCAGAAGACCAGTCAGGTGTTCAGTTATCTGGTTATCCCTCTGTGACTCAACACCTTAGAGAAGTGAGTCTTTCTATGCACATGCTGAAGAAATCGGTGAGTCATGAGGAAAACTCAACTTTTTTTTCAAAAAGGGTCAAGAATCCACTCGTCTTAGTGAGGAGTAGGATTTACTTTTTATTTCTACTGCTTCCTTTTAAGAGCATCTCTATAAAAAGCAAAATTTCCCGCAAATGTTTTTAGGATTTCTCTCTTACTTTGTTTAATATTCCAAAAAACCCTACTTTTCTCAACCAGATTTTGTTATGATTTTGTGTGTGAGAGAGGGTTTTTTTCTGTTAATTGGGAAAATTCCTAACCAAACAGAGCTGTCATGAAGATTGTCCTGCCCAAAAAGTGTTGATTGGAAACCTTGCCTTTACTTCTAAGGTGTCTGCTTTAGTCTGGGTTGATATAGATCAGAAATGCATAGCAAGTGATAGGATGAAATAGCCTCAGTACTATTATCAATTATATATCAATTTTTGTTGATTTTAAACAACGTAAAAGAATTTATGGCTATCTGTCTCCATCAGCCAGAAAGAGAAAATCTCTTTTGCAATAGCATCACCTCTCTAAGATCATTAGAGAACTGCAGAATTTTAGATTTTATAATCTGCAAATTACAGTAAGTGTGGATACTACAGAGCCGTATTAGATACTTCTGTTTGTTAATATCCAGATTTTCTGAACAAACCTGTATTAGCAATGCATCAGTAGTGCAAAACATACTTTTAAAAACTAATGCATGGTTCCGCAAAAGCAAGAACTATGTAGATTTCTAGCATTGATTATTTTAACTCTGGAAATTCTAAGATGAATCAATTTTTCCTTCTTTTGAAAACATGTGAAGGATTAGGAAAAGCATTTTTATTTCTGAACCTATTCAGCTCATCCTGTACAACATGCCCAAATCAGCTCTAGCTGAGCATTTTGTTTCACACTTTTCCTCTGTGATTTTCCTGGGACCTTTGCCACTATGTTGATTAATATGTCAAACCAAATGTTGCGAGTGAGACTTTTGCTACCTGGAGTGTGAGGCACACTGGCACAAGTTGTAGAAATGAACTTTAAAGTTCACATTGTTTTTGTTTATTAGCTTGTGTGAGCGAGGAAGTGAAACAGAAAGATGTGGTGCTGACTGGGAGACTCATTTGATCCAAATAACTTTCAAGAAATATTGTGCAAAAAAGCAGAACTGGAGATGAGACCTATTGCTAATGTGAATGTTCAGCCTATCACTTTAAGTCACGGAGCAGAAAATTCAATGGGAAGAAGACCTCAATGCACAGGACTGGAGTTGAAATCTTTTAATTAAATTTAATGATTTTCTTCCTCATGGGAAAGGATATAATTAGCTATTTTCTGACAAGTATTTTACCTCCAGACGCATGCATGAGCAGTCAGAGGAGTGCATGCAGAAGTACTTATAGATTATGAGATTTTGGAAAACATTAATTGTTTATGTGAGATCTTGTTTTCTTACTGCTGGGTTAATAAAATAGTAAATAAGTATCAGTATCAGTAATAGTAAATCAGTAATAATAAAGATGTTTTAAGGTGATGGTCAGAGTCTAAGGCTTGCTTGAGGAGAGCAGATGCCACATGCACTGTTACTGTCTTTGCAATGGTACAAACTGTACTACAACTTAGAAAGCAGACAAATTAAATATAATGAAGTATGATATTAAAATTATATCTGAATTAAACTTAAGGGACCCTAATTTAAAGGAAATGGTCCATGCATATCCCTTTACAGGCCTTCTAACCTTAGGGAAATTGAAATTATTTTGGCCTCTGAGCTTTGGGCACCCAAGTCATATTGTGATTCTATCTAGTTCAGCATGCTAGCCTATTAGGTTGTTTTTCAGATTTACATTCAATGTAGTACCTGCTAATCTCTTCAGTCTCTTATGGTTCTTTGTGTGGTAGAGGACATGACTAATGATGTAGGCAAGTGTCAAGAACTAGATCCCCATTTGTTACATATGTAGAATAGAACTAAATAAACAGCGCTGCAGGACTGTATTTCCTTTATCCCTTTTTATGAATCAAAGATTTTGCTACTAACCCCATTAATTTGAACATATCTTCATTTGTGTCCTGTCTTAGCAGATAGCTGTAGCTGTTTATTTAAATATATCTTAACATGACTATGGTGCTCATCTGCTAATTCCTTACGGATGGGAAAATATCCCAAGGCCACTCTGAATTATTCTTGCTGAAACTGCAGTACAGAAATGGAAAGTATTATAAAGATTTTTCTCTATAGTAATGAAAGCTCTGTTTTGTCATCTCTGAAGTACTCACTTTAGAGATGAAAGAAGGTGTTCAGAAGATGCCAAGAGGAGTTTTATTCCAAAGCAGGACAGATTCCAAGAAATCAGATGATTAATGCAGCAGAGGTTGATGTTGATTCCAGTATGGGTTGAAAATGCTTTGGAAAAAGCTAGATTTAAATGGATACACTTATGATTTTACCCAAAATTCTTGAAAAAAGGGGTGGTTTGTTTACTGTATAACTTTCCAGCTGCTGTCACTTCAAGCCTGAAAAAATTAGTTAGGAAAAGGAACCTGATCCTTTCAATGAGCACATGAAAAAGGAATTACAGTCATCTTCTCCATTTAGCAGGGATAATCTAATGAAGAAATCTCCTTTTGGAAGACAGAATACTTACAAGACAGATTTGTTACCTTGCATTTCTTTTCTTTTCTTTTCTTTTCTTTTTTTTTTTTAATAAATACCTGAGTAAGAGTACTAGAAGTCTCTTCATGTAGATTTTCCATCTGGTGAGAAATTTGAAGCTTTCATAATTAAAGTTCCACCTTATTGAAAAGAAATAATGTAGCTACTATTAAATATCACGATTAAAACTGCAGTTCTGCAGTCATACTGATAGACAACTGCTCAGCTCTTAGTGAAGCACTACTCAAAGACAGAGCTGAGAAGTCCTCTACCTCCTTGGTCAGTTGTTTCATCACTGATGTCTGCTATATCCATTTCTTGATGGGATCACTAATTGGCTGCCTGTGGAAGAAAAATAGAGCTCTTTGAGTTTTTTGCATCTCTTTCCTTCACCACTGCCTGCCCAGGACTTCAGATTTGCTTACAGAAACTGTATTATGGCAGTCCTGTTTTTCAGTAGTTAGACTGTCAAATGCAACAAGTATAGCAGTATTCAAGTATTAAAAGCACATCTACAGATTTCTAGGAGCAAACAAATTACGCAATTTATGCTTTTTGCCCAAATACACAGATTAGTGTAAAACACACGTGTGTAGTTAAGGGATTGTTTTCAATTTCTGCTGAACTGTCCAGACGAGCACACATAATCAGTATGTGAACATAACTTCCATTTAATTTGAGCAAAGAATGGCTTTCAATTAGTCTGTGTAGTTTTCTTGCATTTGTGCTGTAGAAATTTTGCAGTATTTGTAAACTTAGAAAAGAAGAATAGGAACATTAGTTGGAGCTCTTAACACGTGGTATTACTGCCTTCTCCATGGCCAGATAGAGAACTGAAGAGCCAAACCACAAATCCATGAGTCTTCTGTGGATTGAGAATAATATATTTTCCTGGAAGAAATTGCTAAAGGACATTGCACTGATAAGAGCTAATAATCCTAAACTAAATTTGACAATTACTTGAGAATTTTATAGCATTGAAAATATTACTTATTATCTTTTAAGGTTTTCACTTGCATGGTTTTCACTTGAACAGATGCAACCACAGACAAATGCTGGGCTGAAGGTCACAATCATTTAGCAAAAAGGCATTTTAAAGTAAGATGATTTTTAAAACTGTTCAAAACTTCCACTTCCTGCTGGTTTTTGCGAGTAATTCCTTTAACCAATAAAGGAAAAATTTTGAAATGTTGCATTTGAATGTAGACCTTGAAATCACTCATGCTGGTTAATTACACACTTTCTATTAGATAGCCTTGAGGCCTTGGAAATATTTTCTGCCCCAT
Source organism: Alectoris magna (assembly GCA_030625065.1). Classification (NCBI taxonomy): domain Eukaryota; kingdom Metazoa; phylum Chordata; class Aves; order Galliformes; family Phasianidae; genus Alectoris; species Alectoris magna. The sequence continues at coordinate 10,895,166 of CM060570.1, read as the reverse complement.
GGTTTCAGAAAGATACAGTGAAAATGACACACTTTCATGAACAGCCATCTGAAAAAAATACTGATCTCTTGGGACTCTACAACCCCATTGTTAGCAAAGATGTCTCTAGATCTGTTGGGTCTAGATGGCTATTGATTGCTGCTTCTGCAAAGGAACCTTTTCTCAGTTTGTTTTTAAAATGTAAAATCAGTTCCAGGACTTTGGAAAACAAAATGCTATTGATCTGAAATCTCTGCCACCTGATGAGTTTGAACTAGAATAAACAATTTTCAGAAGACAGTCTTGCCAACTTACTTGCTGATTTTGCATTTAAGGTTAGTATTAACCTCTGTGACTTGAAGCTTTGTACTGTTTGTGACATAAGCAATTACCTGAAGGACAGCAGATGTTTCCAAACTTTAGCTCCTCCATAGTTCTTTTTGCCACTCATATTGATGGAACATCCTATGTTGAGTTAAGAATAAGTTACTCAGCAGTAATGGCTAACAGTTATTTTGCTGCATCTTCTTTCTGTTTAAAACTGAAGCGTCTGCTACAAAATGAACAAACAATTCAGCATGTGAAGATATAGTCTGAAAGCATCAAGGTAGAATTCATGTCTTGGGCAAACAGAAATCCAACTGCTAGAGATATACAGTCATATTCTACTTGGAAAATTAGATTAAAACTTCTGTTGTCCTCATAAATCAGATGGGCTTTTCAATGCCCAAAATGTATTTGAGCCTTCCTTGCTAACCATTACCTAAAGATCTTTAGGTTTCTTTAAGGTCTTTCTTTCTAAAGATTACCTGAAGGTCTACTGCTGATTTAGAAGAGTGCCATCTACTGAACTGTTAGAATTGCTTAATAGTTTCTGATGAATTGCAAAATATTGACTGGATTGACCCCTCTTAATCAATCATCTGAGATCACAGCCATATAATATATTTTAGTTCAATTAATTAAGTATAGTTATCCATATATACATACATACACTTTTTTTGTGTGCACATGTATAAAATTAATGAATAGCTGCTGCCATATCAAAACTCACCCACCTCTGTCACATTAATCATCTGATTTCCTGGAAGATGTCTTGCTTTAGACTATATTTTTTTTGTGTGTATCTCTAAAGTGAGTAGTTAAGAGATGGTGAAATACAATTTTCATTACTAAGGAAAATCTTTAAAATATTTACCACCATTGTATAGCAAACTGTTCCTGCAAGAATAATTCAGAGTATCTTGGGACTCATAGAATCATGGAATCAATAAGATTGGAAAAGACCTATAAGGTCATCTAGTCCAATCGTCCACCTACCTCTAAACCATGTCCCTTAGTACTACATCTACGCTTTCCTTAGATACTTCCAGGGACAATGACTCTACCACTTCCCTGGGCAGCCTGTTACTACACCTAACAACTCTTTCTGAAAATGAATTCTTCCTAATATCCAACCTGAATCTTCCCCTCCAGACTGGATGAATAGATGAGATGACTGAATGCTGTCATATTAAGACATAAATGTACCTCCTTTTAACAAAGTTGCAGCTGATATTATTTTCAGTTTCTAGAAAGATGTGAAGTTCTGACAGACAGTAAAATAAACAAGATGTGTGCCCTAAAGCTCTAATTTTCTAGCCTCGTTCTTAGCCAGGACGCCTGACTAGCAATATAACTAGGTGCAAGAATGGGATACCTCAGTCTTCCTCTGTGAGGATTCTGTGAGAGATTGTTTTTATCCAGCAGACCATCACCATTAACAGAGAAGCCCTGTGAAATGAGAAGATAATAATATCACTTCCGAGTATTAGCCTGCAGTTACACAGGTGTGGATTCTCCTACACAAAAATTTAATTTTCAAACCTTGTTGCTATATCAGGGAGCCCGTCAGTCTGGTGTATTTTTTTCTGATCAGGGAAGTCAGTGGAACATGTTCGTCTTTACAACTGGTATCTTTTTCGACTGTCATTCTTTGATAAGAGTATTTGCAAAGTGACAGTTGAAATTGAAGTGCACTCTATGCACTGTTAACTTCTGAAATATTGTTGTGCATTAATTTTAACAGTTACTTTTTGAAACCACTTACCAAAATCTTGCAAGCCAAAGAGTAATAAATTGCTATTGATACTGTACCAGGGCTTCCCACAACGTGATTCTTGGCATGGTACAGCACCCACCCCTTTTCTCCCAAGGGGAACAAACAGCTGGAAAATACGGTAATATTTTTCTGTTTAAAACTTAAATGAAATTTAACCACTTGCCCGTGTTCTCACACAGTTCCAGATTGAAAAACATAGGGCTGTAGTACAGAATGATGCTGACTGTAAGGACAAATTTCTAAAGAAAAAATATATTAATTTTTTAAGTGGGTATTTATAAGGTTTCTCCTTTTTCCACTGAAGTGATGCATAGCAGCCATGGGTACAATGCCAAGAAACATATACAACAGTCATATATAAGTCCATGGCAGCTACTCAGTGAGCTCTCTAAGTAGCTGTTTCTTAGAAGATTTTCTCAATTAAGAAAACTGGCCAAAGTAGCTACTTTTAGTATTAGAGAATTCAAGATGAAAACAGAGTACTGAGATTTATCTAACCTAATGTAACCTAATTATCTGAAGGGAAAAAAAGAAAAGTAGAGAAATAAATTGATGCAATATTTAAACCTGAAAAATCACTGTAATGACAAATGACAAGCTTGTAGCCTGCAAAATCCTCTAAAAAAGTGTCAGTTGCAGTTGTTATTAAAACTAAACTTATGATCCATGATTATCTAACCATTAAAAATAAATGAATACTAAACCGGATATTTGTGTCAGAGGATATTTCACTGCTCTCTGGAATAAGAAAGTTACTCAACAAATTTGGTTTCTGATGCCTCTCTTCTCTGAATATTAGCCCACACAAGAATCTTACAGGCCTTTATAAAGATTACTTCCTACTTTGTGTCCTTTCTTCAATGATTACATGGACACTTTTATTTAAGTTTAATTTGTAGATCTTTAAAAATGTCTTGTGTAGAACAGCTGTGCTGTGGTGGGAACTCCACAGTAGTTCTACATTACCAGAGGAACACCCCGCACATTTCCATCCAATTGGTCTTGTCCAGCGAAATTTCCCAGCCCTTTATCAGCCATAGTGTGGGTCTTTCCATCAGTCAGGTTGTTTGAGTATGTGGATACTTTTGCTAGAGTTATATCGACTAAAACAAAGTTAAGAAAAAGGCATATAGTGTTTGGCACACGTTTGAGTTTCTTTTTGACTGATGTATGATCATTATTTTGTTGTCAAGAAAATTGTTTACACCATTTGACTAATGGGATGGATGGGCTGTTTAGGAGAGAAAATAGTCACATATGGCAGTGGAAAAAACTCTTCTTTTGCTGGATTACTGCCCACATACCAACAAAATTTTCCATATGTCTTATGTCCCAGTTCCAACTGGCTTTCACTGTAGCCAACAGAAGTTGCAAATGGTGAAAGTGGTTATGACAAGGATAGAGCATTAGTTAGTGACACCAACAAACTGCATTAGTACTGTGCATTTTACCTTTATTCCTGCTTCTGGAACAGGGTAAAATAAGGACAAAGTATGTTCCATTAATTTATGCATGGCTCCACACCAGCAGATTTGTTTTTAGAGGCTCTGCTGTTAATGCCACTGTTTCTGCAGCTAGCAAATATCCCTTTAGCAAAACAGTCCAGAGCTGACCTTCAGCTGATGAGGCTGCAAGCATACAACTAAATCCTTCTTCCACCAGTATGGGAAAAAGTGTCATACTAAGTACAAATTCCATAATATGAAACCCTTGTCATAACATGATGGATAGAATTACTGACCAGCTTAATATAACAAAAATACATGAAAAAAGGAAAGGAAAAGAAAGGAAAGGAAAGGAAAGGAAAGGAAAGGAAAGGAAAGGAAAGGAAAGGAAAGGAAAGGAAAGGAAAGGAAAGGGAAAAGGAGGACAGGGGGGGTGAGAGGTATTTGTTTTGTTCTAATTGCTTGGTTTGGCTTCTTCTTTTTTTCTTTTTTCTTTTTTCTTTTTTTTTTTTTTTTTTTTTTCTCTATAAGGAAGAACATCAGACAATAGTAAATTTTGTTTCTTGGCTCAGTGGCAGTGGCAGCTCTTTGCCTTCTTTTGGTAGGACAAACCGGAGACTGGAGAGGGTTCTCACCAATGCAGTTGTGTTCTTTCACAAACTTTTATTTGTTAGGATATAAGTAGGACTGAGGCTAACTCTTTCCACAGTTCACTCAAAAACAGAGAAGCAATCTTTAGCCACGTATCTTGGAGGAGTAAGTCTCTGCCTGTATTATATTGCTATATTGCACCCTTAAACCATTCATATTTGTTTTCCAATTTCTGTATAGCAATCATCTAAATTACATAGCAAAAGCTTTTATGAATCATGTGCAAAGTACAGACAGGATTCTTTTAAAAATCTAACAGTCAATAAAGTATTCATGCTTTCTGGAATGAAGTTGAGCCTCTATATATCACTGATACTTTATTAATGATTTCATTTTAAATACCACTATCCTGATTCACAAAGGAAGCTTTTTCCATTTTCCATCGCTCTTCTGTTAAATATTGAAAGTGAGAATTTTCTGCTTACAGAAAAGGTAATTTCACAGATGACCACAATTGCTGAGGGCCAGAATCAGGAAATGATTATCTTCTCTTTCTCAGAAAGTCCCTGTCCTTGTTCATTAGCCGTACCCAGCGAGAGATGAAGAAAGTTTTATGAAACATTGTAATTGGGTGTCTCTCACTGATGCCACATTGATATGTCATTAGACCAATATCTTTTACTGACGCACATACACAGTTCAGAACAGATCCGGAAGCCTGATGGGTTGTATATTGTATTTTAAAAGATCAAAATGATTTATACAAATCTTATGTTAAAATTTTGTAATTTGCAGTCCTTTAAATCTGTCTGAGACCCCACTGTGTTTCTACACCACTACAGAGAGCTGGTTGCAAAAAATGTGTGTGGTGCAGCAGAGAACAGTAACAGTAGTACTAAGGGTAGTCCAAAAGTCTAAAGCAAATTAATACATATTCCATGTGAACAGGTTGTGTAAAACATAATTGCAGCACATAATGCGTCTGTGTAGGCATTATTTTCTTTACATGAGGACGTACTACTAGAGAAATTTAACTTTCTCCTTAAAGTCATCAGGTAATATGCATTCCTACATGAAGACCGAGCCTAAAACTCAAGCACCTTGTAATATTTGATTTGGAGCCTTCACATGAACAAAGAAATGGAAAAGCAGACCAGTGCTATGGTGTATGAACTGTGAATATGTTAGACTTCATTCTAGCACAGGAATAACTGCTTTAAGCCCTTTGTTAGTCAGAAATGATCTGAGAGCAGGCACTTCATGGTTTATGCATGTTCTCACAAATATCACTGGGGAAAGTGTTGGAGATAGAAAATTCTCATTGTTTGGGTTTTTTTAGATGAATGGCAAATGGAGAACCTCTCTCCACGTGACGTTGGGGCATGGACACTCTTTTGGAGAAAGGAACAAAAAAAAGAGAGTACTACAAAGAAAGTTTGAAGAGCCTTGTGCTCCTGGAGGGTTGTCTGCCCTTCCTTTTCACAGCATGTGAAGTAAACTCAGTTTGAATGATTTTGGCATATCTTTATGCTAAGGAGCTTTGTGTTGCTAAGCAACATTTAGCAGTATGTAAGCACACTGAAGTTGCCTTTGGAACTTTACATATCCATGTCTGCTCTTTTAGTTAGATAAAAGGTCCCTCCATGGGCTGATGCAGGATCAAGGGGTAAATGGAGAATGACATAGTGATCAGAAGCTGAGCTTTTTCAAAGCTAAATTGGTTGTAGCACTGACTACAATCTAAACAAAATGTAGAACCCATGTAAGTGTTCTCTCACCTGAACTCAGAACTGTCTTGTTGCAACTGTAGGGATGTTTACTCTCATTTACAGTGACTGTAAGAATAAAAATCTATTTAAAGTGTCTAAGGCAGTGAATCACACATTCAACAGAAATAGCTTTCTGTGAGGAGTACTGTATTGCTAGAATTGTTATAAAAAAAGTAAGTTGAGTAACTTTCTTTTCCATCTCAGAAAACAGACTGAAAAAAAAACAGCTAAAAGCTGTGCCACTCATGAGAAGTTATCCAGAGACTTGCTGTCTGAAAACATTCATGCAACTATATTTTTGTTCCAGATTGCCTTAAATTATAAAGAGAATAATGTGATTTGGAGATAACTTGTTGTCTAATGTGGTTGATCTTTCTACATTTTGTGCTTTGACATAGTGTCTGTATGATCAGATAGGACAGCTGGAGCTTGATTAGATTAGACATTCCAGGAGCGTAAAGCAGGAACAAGTCCATTCCAGACAGAGATCTTGAAAACTCAAGGGCAGAATGTACCAAGTTCACCTTCCCACCTCCAAACATTAGGAGATGCTGTGTGAAGGCAAGAGAACAGAGGTCTGATTTCCCTGCTCTTATGCTATGACATCCTCCATGCTTAGGACCATTTTAGCTGTGACACCAAAAGCTTCTCCTTTGCCTCATCACAGAAGGAGGCCTTTGGTGCTCTTAAACCAACTATATAGTAATGATTTCAGGTTACTAAAGCAAAAATCACTAAAAGTAGCTTTAAACTTGATAGCAACACATAGAAGGTTCTGGGAAATATTTCTGGCAGTTGTAACTCAAAGTAACCATAAGTTACTCTATACTCTATATGGAGCTGCAGTGGCTTTTTGTAATCTTAGGGAGCAGCGAACATAGAATAGCTGCCCCTTGGCTGTGGCCTGGAGTTCCCTATTAGTCATAGCTGTTCTGAACCCAAGGAACTCCATAACTTAAAATTTTATACATCTTCATTTACCCTAGATGAATTTAAAATATCAAATGAATTTGTAATTAAAATGATGAAGGGATCCACAGAGATTATAATCAATGAGGCCAACTGTTTGTTTTTTCCTAATACTGCCTCCGGTGTCAATGTTTGTGTCGATACATGTCAATTTATGTGTAAATACACTCAAACCTAATGAAATAGATTTTACAGCTCTTTAATATAAGGTGAGTGTTTAAACTCTGTGAACTTGGGATTTAAGCTTTTTAAACTTAGCATTTAATGTGTACTTATAATGAAGCCTGTAGGTTATTTTTTGTAACAGGGCTTGAAAACAAAGGTCTAAGAAATCTCCTGGAAAAAAATTGTCCAGCATAACTGAAATGCAGCAGCAGTAGAGTAGACAACTTATGTAGTGTATTTTGTTCAGATTATAAACTTTCTGAGGCAGAGGGCCGCTGTTTTGTTCTTTATATAACAAGTGACACGTGCATTCTTTCCAGTTATTGTTTCTGTGCTCTATTGCCATTTAAGAATAAAATATCATCTAAATAATGCAGCTGTTTAGAATATATCAAGTAATAGAAAAAGCAGCTAGCAAAACTTTTTGTGTGATGACACGTGTTCCCTTTGCTATTTGGAGATGGGGATTTTACAAGGGGTATCATTACATACTTGATTTTGTGGATGAATTTCTGTGATCAAGACAAAAAGTCAAAAAAATTCTTCGAGTTTTCTTTAATTTCAAGCTCTTACTGTGGAGGAAGATGACTGTGTTCTTGCAATATTAAAATGGGAAGTATCTTTAAGTAATACTGTTCAGTTTGGTTCCAAAAAGAAAATTGTCTGTTCTGGAGATAAGAATATACAGTATGTATTGGCTTTCAGCGAATCATTAAATATGCAACTTCCAGAGAGAGATTTGACTGGAACTTAAATCCGTTGCATGCATCAAGAATTGTTCATTATAAACTAATTGAGGAACACTTAATTGGTGTTCAAGGACTTAATTTCTTTCTGTTCTTATTCTAATTCAGCTATTTCTGTCTATAGCATAGTAGCTAAGAGGGATTGGTCAATGCTTCTAAACTTTTTGTGCAAATAAATTACAGAAATAATTGTTGGTTGCACTAAGATTAAGGAGATGTCAGTGTTTCAATTACAAACATTTATTTCTGAGGTTTATAAATCAGTTATAAAAGTTATCTCCAAACACAAGAAATAAATTAAGTAGCAGAAGTTGTCTTAGCTGACAAACATGCGTATTTACATCTTTAATGAGCTCAGGAGCCTTAATTAATTTATTAATTTTTGAAGTGCTTTGAGATCCTTGGAGGATGGACATTATTAAGTGCAAACTATTATTAACTTTCTGTTAAATTAATCATGTTAACATGTATATACCATGAGGTCTGTTTCAGCCAATTGTGTGTTAGTTCCCATAGCATTTGGAGATGTCTCCTGGAAATTATTAGAGGTCTGATGATGACTTTGACAAGCATTCTTTTAAGTTGAAAGATGAAGTATTCCTCCTTTGAGGAGGGAAGAATGGGAAGAAAGGATTTCTGATATGCGTACCCTACATTTGGAAAGCCTGGATTCAAGTTACTTAAAGAGGTGTCAGTTTTCTCTTCTAATTAAGTTAGCTCCTGCCAGGAGCTGCTTTCTCCCTTTTACCCCTTGCACCTCCAACTGTGTTTCCAGGTGTATTGTTAGCCTTGGTCTGAGTTTGACATGTTCAGTCTTGCTATGGTATTAGCTGATTTAAGGAGCTAAATGTGACAGGAAAGCTTTCAATTTTTGGATGGCGGGATTTGTTTAACTACCTGAAACAGCTCACAGTGAGGCCAAACAAGTACTGGAGCAGTCAGATGAACGGGAGAGGTGTGAATGTAGATTAGCTTAGCTCTAATGTCAGAATTTACCAGGAGCTGGGCGTAGTCCCTTTGTATTTAGTGAAATAAGCCAGACCTTTCAAAAAATTAGGTATGTCTCTGATTCCAAGTCCCCTTCTTCACTGACCAGAGAGAGAAAAAAAAAAGATGAAAATATCTTTAACAGAGACTTATCTATTTAGTGCTTAGAGTTCGACCATTTTAAGCTGGATAAACCCTGCCTTGACTAAATGAAAGGTACATATTTTCCCTTTTTTTATTTGGTTGTTTTTCTGTTTTTTTTTTTAGGATTTAAGTCAAAGTGGCATATCGCCATTTCTCTTGGATTTTAAAGCCAAATATAAAAAATGTTTATCAAGTTTTGTTTGAAAGCTATTTAAACATCTGAATGAAAGGCGGAAGATGTGTCATTATTTAGCGCTCCTTGGAGAAAATCCAAGCTTTAATTGCACTTTACTTTTTACTTTTATACATAAGAGTGAATTTGAATGAAAGTGAGTCAGTCCTGTGGTGCTTATTCAATCCCCACCTTACTGCCTGTGAAAAAAGTATACTGGTGCAGTCAAACTCAGCCAGACATGACTCCTGTTGTCGATTGAGGCATCTCTTTTGGATTCTACCTGATTTTCTCTTGTTTTGAGAATAATTTAAAAGCGTGTTTAAAAGTAGCAATGACAATTTTCATATTTATCTGAGACACTGTGACTATGAATACCACACTACCTATTAATAAATTATAATCAAGAAAGTTCTGTGGATAATATCTAGGCAAATTGTCTTTTTTTTTCCAGTGAATCCAGTGTTTCTCTCTGAGATTTTTTTGTCCAGATAATGTGTGCACTCTGGGCTTGACATGGTTCTTCTGAGGATGCTAGTTGTGTGCATGCACAGAAAAATCATTGTGTTTCCTAAGAACTACCTTTGTTCTCTACAGTCCCTCTGTGCCTTGGCTAACTCTCTAATATACTCGGATGCCACAATAGCCATTTTTTTTCTTAATTTCAGAAGTCATGAGCTGAAAGAGAGTTCTGCAGAAACCCAGGCCTAGTTATCATTTTTTATGGCTAATGAGAGAAGAACCTTTTCTCTTTTTTTGCATCTAACTTCACTCATACCTATTGCAATTTCCGTGGGAAAACTGATGGCTGAATATGTCTTAATTTATGCAGCACTTATTTGATGTACTCGGTGTGTTTTCATATAATGTAATGAACTCTTCATCAGCTGAGTAAGAAGTACTTGATGTTGTTAGATGTTGTTTTATTCCCAGGCCTGTTGCTACCAGATTTCTTCTTCCTTCCTACAAAATATAGATTTTCTACAGTTTTGGTGTCCTCTGACGTATGAGGTTTCTTGAAACAGCTGATATCTGTATATGCAGAAGTGAAAGTAGGGATGGCAGGACTGGGCTGTAAGTTGGATTTCTGTAATGATGAGCCTGCTTGTTTAGCACTGGCCACTAAAACTTTGGCCAGAATTTAAGCAGAGAGGAGGAACTGTGAGGATGGACTAGAGTTAAAATCTGTGTGCTTCTTTGCATTGGATTCTAAATGTATATAAACCTGCACATATCTGCATCTGGCATTTTAATTAATATAAATAAAAGAAGGTTTTATATCTTATGAAGAGCAAAGTTCTCCTTTCTGAAGTTACTTTGCTGCCCCAATTATACTGCATTTGAATTTCTTACACTTAATTGCCTTAGTTTTTTTTTCCCTTCTTGACTTAGTTTAAAACAAAACAGTATGATGAATTATTGTTAAAGCTCTAAGTTGTACACAGATACTGACAGTGACCTTTACAGTAAAAAAAAACACAACCAAAAAACAAAAAAAAACCCACACAACAGAAAAGATTATTTTGTCTATTTTGATATCTTCACTCATTACAGACTGCAAAAAAACATTCCAAGATGCACCCACACTAACAGATACTTTACAAAGATAACTGCGTATATTCTGATTACAGTATGTCTTGCATAAATTTGGGTTCAAATTGTATGAGGCTTATTGAGTGTCAATAGGTATAGATTAAACATATTTTTAGGGTTTTTTTTGCATGATTTCTCTAGGAGTTTTTCTAGTTGCTCTAATTGCTTTAAAACTGACAGTCTTGTTCTTGTTTTACCTTTTCAGAAGCTTTCTCACTATTAAAACTTACTTTTAAACTTGAATGGTTTCCTTAAGCTCTATATAAAGAAGTCTTTTTTTCAACCCATGTACCACCTAGTATTTACTTCACCTGAAAATGAAATAAATGCATCTTTTCTCTTTGAAAAGAATATATTAACCTAATGCATACTGAAAAGCTGTAGGCAACAGTTCTTTTATTAGCTATCAATGTATTGTTTGATTCATCTACACGCAGAGATGGCGTAGTGGTATTCACAAAGCACATGCGTGGGCTAATTGGATTTTCCATGTTACATTACTTCATTGCTGACTATATACAATTTTAAAGATTCAAGCTAATAAAATTAGCACAATGCTACGTGCACGTGATTACATATTTCTTGTCAATGACTTAACCCCAGAGTTAATGTAATTTATTTCAAGATGGGAGAATGCCTCATCATCCTTAAAGATAATTTTTTTCTTTCAACTTTGAGAATGAGTACAAGATCTAGTTCAGTCTGGGTAGTGTTTGGATTTTCTCCTATGGATGATTGTAGCAAGAGGATGATCTTAAAGTTTTCTTCTTTGTTAAATCCATTAGCAGCTGAATAGTAACAGTAAGTAGAGCTTGGGATTCTGTTCTCAGAGCACTCGTTTTCCTTATTTTTCTCTCTTAGTGACTGCAAGTTTTTAAGATAAAGAGCACAACAGATAAATATTAATAAAGAAAAAAAATAAAAAAGAAAAGATTAGGAGAGTTATGTTAGAGCTAGAGATCCAGAATTTCTGAAATTCACTGAAATTCAATTTTTAGGTCTTGGACAGCAGACTTCACTATACAGCTTTGAAGCTGCTTTCACACTTCTCAGTGCTCCCCATTCTGAAAGTTTCTTAAGTCTCTGTTTTGACCTTTAAGAGACCTTAAGTTTCTGTTTTGATGGTTACTTAAATATTATTAATGTCCACGGCAGAGAAAAGTTAGGCAACGTATCATAGTTATTAAACATTATTAACTATTTGTCATGGCTGAAAGCTGCAATAACAGAACACAGGAATGACATAAAGATGCATGTGAGTCTTGTCCAGATAAAGGACATAGCGCTCCTTTGTGTATAATCTGGGAGAAAATATTTCCTCTCATAGTGCACTTCTTTCTGTGCCTCTTCCCTTGCATAGTGGAAGGACCGGTACTGTGTTAGCAGCAGAACAAAGAGTTTTATCCAGCTATGAAAGTAGATGGAGAAGTGTCAATATGAGAATAGAGTCAGTCTGGGCAGCAGTAGGGCACAGCAGCTGGTTTTGTCCCTGGCATTGTCTAACCAAACACAGATCCCCAGTCTAGAAACAAACTTGCTGCATCTTCTTCAGCTTTCCATCCTGTCTCCTGTTGTGTGGTTTGTTTTTTTTTTCTTTTCTGTCTTTGAAGGGGAGTTGTTTACTAGTGTGTATAATCATAGCTTTGTTTTACTGTGGTATAGCTGTCAAGCTACAGACCAGCAAGACTCCAGAAAAATCCCAAAAGGCCATCCCAGAGCATTCAAGCAAATAATCAACAATGATAAATTTAGCATGAAACATTTTGCCACGTAAACTGCAAACTGAGAACAAAGGATTTCTCCAACTATGATAGAAAGGACTAGCAACCCCACACCTACTAATTATCTGTAAAAATGAGGGTTGGGGTTGTTAGCAGGATTAATTACTTCGCAACTGCTGAAAATTATGGTGATTTTGAGAAAGTATTATTCAAGGAAAACGTCTGTTTTTTTGCCAAAAATAGCACAGCTAATACTTGATTATGTTTTTTAGCAAAATGGATTCTCTAATTTCAATACTGATTGATTGCTGAAGGAGCTGAACTTGCTACACAAGGTCTATGGCTGCCTGATGCAGTAAAAGCCTTTAACATATGTGAAGATGTCAAAGCTTCTCTCATTTTCTCCACTAGTTTTGTGTACTTGTGTATGGAGCACTGACAAAGAGCTGGTCTTCTGGCTACACAGATGTGGTAGTTTTCCACCATTTCCTGAAAATGTGCTAACATGGGGAACACAGCCAATGGAGGTGAGCAGTGAGAATATTGCAGAGGTTTGCTTGCCAGGGGAGGTCTTCCATGGGGGATGATAATACTGTGGGCCTACATTCTGTTCTTACACATGATAGGATTTTTTTGAGATAGTGGAAAAAAATAGAGATGGTATTAATGGTGTTAATGGTCATAAACATCATTGTCAGTGGAAATGAATCATGGTCAACCCTTTTACTCTCTAGAATATGCAGTTTTTCCAGAATATATTTTGGTTTTCTCCTTGATGCAAACAGGAAATACAGGAAACAGACTGTGAGTGCTTCAGGTCTTCGCGGGCCTGCTCTTATGGAGAGAGCACTCACATAGAAGTGTTTATTTTTTCTCCAAAATTGTGTCATTGATGATTATCACGTGCTTATTCCAACTGCTTTTGGGAAAGATTTGTGCAAAACATACTCAGTCTTTTCTAGTGTGGATAGTTGTTATTACAAAATGAACGTAGCCTCGGATACTTAGTAAAGGTGTATTTTAAAAACCAATGAAATTTGAAGACAACAAGACTGAACATTCATAGCTCCCTCAGCTATGGTCTTGAAAAAAGTCAACAATATATCTTTATATTACCCTGTACAATACTGCCTTTGAGACAGACATCTTCATCACACGCAGACTGCAGTATATTAGACAGCACACTGAATTCTGCATTAATGACTTTCAAATAGTCCTCACAACTCATGATATTGCGTGAGCTGGGGGAACAGTTTTCTGTGAGGCTTACTGCCAAATCTTTCACTTTTGTTATTCTCTTATGAAACTGTGGCAATTTAGCAAAAGCCTGGACTAAAAGCTCACATTTTATGTACTCAAGAAGAGAAAAAAAATCAATGCACAAGCAGGCAGGGAAACACTGAAATGCTGGTAGTCTGAAAGGGGTCTACTTGCAAATGCATTTGATCAGTTTGGCTAAGTACCCTGAAGTAAGAAAGCTTATCTGATCCATCTAGGCTTCTTGATGATGAAAACCTTGCCGAAAAACACAGAGGATTTCCGAGCCTTCAAGCTTCAGTCATTCACAAAACAACACGAAAAGCACTTATAATTTCATACTGTGTATTTTTTAACTGTCTGCAGACAAATAAAAAAACAAGAACACTGAACAATTCTCAATGAGGAAACTTTTCTGAAATCCCTCGTATTTTAGATCATGTCTAATGACAAGAATGAAGTAATTATCTTCCTGCATCGATACAGATGGTTGATCCCTGTTGAAAATGCTTGCTCACAGTTCCTCACTTCTGTAAGACAGACATGAAAAGGATGTCAGGGGCCAAATTCCAACCAGATGTAAAGGAATGAAATTTTACTGAGATTCATAGAATTCTACTCCAGAGGTTTTTGGAGCCTTTTACAGATGCAAATGAAGTGCCATTTCTGGTTGCACTTTTCAAATGTTTTGTAAAAGAATTGGAATTGGTGTGAAGCTTCATTATTAAGGCAAAATGTTTCATGCTGTGATAATCCAGCTCCCCAGATTAAATTAAAAAATTTTAAAATAAATGCAAGCCTTTTTTCCTAATTGAATGGGAAAAAAATGCCTTTTCTTCCTAAAGGGTTTCAGTGCTGAGTTTCTTGACTGTGGGATGTTTCCTGATGTGTTTACCTCCTATGCTCACTGGCCAGTAAGGTCTTTGTGAATACAAGTGTGTTTTGGCATCCTCTCATTTTCCCTAGGCATATTTAGTCTTTTGCATATCAACTTCCAATATTTACTGTGTTGTTTATGTAAAGATTTTTCAAAATATGTTCTCTAGTGAATAAATAAGCATCATAGTGACCACACCCAAAGTGTACTCCCAGAAGAATTACTGATTCTAACTGTACTGGTTGTAGTGTAGGGAATGCTTTACTATCTCTGCTATGTGACAAAACAGAATGAACTCTTTAACTGATACAGAGACTGGATTGTAGCAGGATAGAAGATAATGGGAAATAGATTCATTCCCACATGGTACACTCCTCTCCACCATCACCCACCACACCAAAGAGATCCTGGTAAACAAAAACTTCTCCCTTTTGCTTCACACCTTGATGAGAATATATTTCTCAAAATGAGCTGTGATTCAACTTGACTTATTATCAGCTATAAACTGCCTCCTCAAATAAGTTTTAAACACACACACAAAAAAAAAAAAATCCAAATTTTATTTCCTTGAAATTGTGTTGGTGTTTGTGTCTCTGTGTATGTTTAGTGGAAATAACTTAAAAATATTAACAGTTTAATGCTATTAAAGTGGAAGAATATGTTGGAGAACAACACTAAAGCATCCAGAGTTAATGTTACATTTTCACTTTTCAAAGCAATGTTCAAGCCAGATCGCTAACATAAAGAGCTTATAAAAAATGACTCCTCGCATTGTGTCCCAAAATATATGTAGTTAATACCTTCTGTGAATTTCCCAGATTAGATTTTTATGTGTACCTTTAAGTTAGAGAAGCACCTGAGCTACTTTTTGCTTATCAAAACCAGAGCAAGGCTCTTTTTGCAGCTCAGCCACCTCTCATCAGTGAAAGTTTAAAGGGCTTTTGAAAGACTGAACAAAGCGCATGTGGCTAAGACGGAGCACTTGTCAACTCCAGGGAGTAATCCAACAGTCACAAGCCAGAGTCAATCTGTTCCTTGCATGACGGCACAGATACAGCCGCAAGCAAAGGCCATTCAATTTACTGAGAAATGTGGAGTCAGCTATGACCAGTTTCAGGGAAGTGCGATCCTTTGTGTTTGAGGTACCTGCTAGAAAGAACTTCTGCCATGGCCATATTTAATGCTCCAGATGGCATAGTTTCTCATGAAACAGTCTTGCTGCAAGCCTTTTACATTCATCTCACAACATATTGCTGCCTTATATGTTTCCTGCAGTAATGTTTTCTTCATCCAGCAAAATGGAGTTTTTAAATTATGCTGAAAGTATTGACAAAGAACACATAGACAAATATTTCCTATGCTTAATTGCATACCAAAAAAAAAAAAAAAAAAAAAGTCTTACCAAGAGCACATTGCAGGGACTGAAACTCTGGAGTTCAGACTTCCCAGAGCCTGGACTGCTGGCCCTCTTTAATATTATATACTTCCTCCTGGGGCACATACATTATCATTTACTGTAATAGTTTTACCACTCCGCTTTGCTCAGTGCAGTAGCTGTGAATAGTTCAGTGCTTTGTTCTGTTCTCATGTCTCAGAAGGCGTCCAGACACTACTCTGAAGACAGAATGGCCTTTTCTGTGATGCAAATAAAATTTCAGACTAAACGATTAAAGCTTGTCAGAGTTATGAGGGCTGCTCCTAAAGTAATACCTCCTTTTTTATTATGTTGGTGCGCAACATCAGAGGCGGGTGTTGGTGGAATGGAAGAGGTTGAACCTTTCCAAAATATTCTGTTACATTTTGTTGCTGCATGACAGATGGCAGCAGAGAGGCAGGCTGGTAAAATGGCGTCTGGCATGGAAATGTGTATGAAGCAAAGGTGTGGAATTGTATTCCTCCATGCAGAAAAAAAAATGACAGTCATTGACATTCATCAATACTAGTTCAGTGTTTATGGAGATCAAATAGAGGATGTGAGGACAGTGAGATTTGGGTGGTGTGTTTCAACAGCTTCATCATAGCACAAGTTCTGCTACAAATTCTCATGTGTGTGGCACTCGTGCTTTTCTTCATTACCACTGGCAAAAATGCATTGCAAATGGAGGTGACTGTGTTGAAAAATAGAATTTGCTCTACCAGATAGCGTTATTGTGTTCTTTGCACCTTTGCTGTATTTTTCATGGAAATAAATAGGAGGCATTACTTTCAGAATGACCTACATAAATGCTATTTGAAAATGAAGTATTAAAATGGAAGACATCTACACACTTAATAATAGGAGGCACTGCCTTTCCCACCTCTGGGAAATTCTCCCATTAAAATACATGTAAAGGGTCTTTAAAAGCAGCCACCGATAGCTGGCTCTTTTGCCCATTCCAGAGTGGGTCAGCAGGGTTAACTGAGCAGCAACAGTGTTTAAGGATTGCAAAGAACTTTTATCTAGGAATTGCCCTGAATCAGACTTTAAAATTCATATATACACATAAAAATATCTACCTTCTAATTCTTAGAGTACTTGATGAGACAAAAGCATATATTTTTCAAATGAATTATGGCAAGGAAAGCAGCTACTAAACAGAAGCAGTTGTCACACCTTTAAAAAGATAGAGGCAGAAATATTCTTTGCTGTAAATGCTCATTCAGTGAAATGAAAACACAAAGATAAGTACTGTGATTGTGGCATAAATGAAGGTGTCCCAAACATTAATAGTAATATGCAGAGAAAGATGTGTAAAATTCCAACTACAAATAGAAAATGTATGTTTCATGCAAGGATACGTAAATGAATGGGAAGCTGTAGTGCTATGAATGAGCCTGCCTGTGACTAGTCAGAGGAAGTTAATCCCCCAAATCCAGGGATATTGTAGTTTAAAAATAAGCCTTCCAAAGTCTTGCTGCTAATGGCATAGCCTAGACAGAGCACTTAGCTCTTCTGGCTCTTTGTGATAATTCACCTCCAGAGCAATATTATAGATCAGTCACTCTGAATCAATAATATTTGCATACACTTATGTGTAGTCCTTGCTAAGAAGGGTAAGCTAGAGCTAATCAAGCTAAAACATCATTTGTACATTTGGCAGCTCTCTACTAACTTTCAACAGTCCAGTACATTAAAGTAGAAGGATCAAAAGATCTAGAACTGACATAGTGAGGACAGCTGATTTTTAAATGGAACAACTATAAAAGTCAAGTGCCTCGTGAAAGCATATGGGTTTCTGCAAAGCTAAATGACAGATTTTGCTAATATGCAATAGCAGGCAATAAATTACCAACAACTAGCAGATAGTTCTCAGATCTCTCTGGTTAACAGCATCTGAACACCTCCTATGTGTTTAAAAATCAAAATAATTCTTTTTCAGAACCTGTAGGAACAGGATGATGGATGTCTATTGTTTGTTTGTTTGTAAATCGGGCAAGATCAGCCTCTATGGAAATCAAGATTTCTTAGTCTCCGAAGAGATTATTTTTCAGGTCAGCCTGATTTATCTTTTTCACATTAAGGGTACAAATCAGATGTGAATGTAGTTGGGGAAGCCCTCCTGGTGAGTCACGAGGCTTAGGAAGGACACCCTTGCTTTCTAAACTTTTTCTGGGAGAGGAGTCTAAGAATGACCAGGCCTACTCTTAGTCTCAGATTTATCAGTGGTATAAGTCTGAAGGATTACGTGCAGCCGCTTAACAGAGTCAAAGGTTGCCTGTCAGAACACTTTCAAGGCCCCTGCTGTGTGAGGTGGGGGATGTTCAGAACATGATATTTGTCTTCTCAAAAGCCTGCTACCCATGATGATCCCTGCTTTTCTGGAGGTGGCTGAACATCTGCCATGCCGATGGGCAGGAGTGAATGGATCTTGTTTTGTTCTGCATAAGCGTGCGGATTTTGTTTTACCTGTATCTCAACACATGATTTCTCACACTTTTTACCTTCTGATTCTCTCTCTCATCCCATTGTGAAGGGAGTGAGCAATTGGCTGTGCTGCTTGCTGAGGGTAAATCACAACAGACAACATGGTCAAATGGATTTCCCAAAGCTGCTTCATTCTTCTGCTCAAATGTCTAAATTGCCATCATGTATGCAGAAATAGTATCATGTTGTTAATGTATGGTGCTGCCACTGATTGTACTGACAAATATTATTTCTTGAGGATCTCCATTCACTCTTCCTGCTAGCATTCCATCTCTTTCCTTACACACAAACTTTAAGCTCCATGGGGTAAGGACTATGTTTGAGAAGTGGTTAATGGAGTAGAGCACCCATCTGTGATTATTAACTGCAACAAAAAAATACAACGTAGTAGTGCATATGCTAATATTTTGGTGTTCTGTGATTCTGGATAGGCAATCTATCATCACCTGTACGCCCCATCCAAACATACCTGCCTCGGTACTATTTACAGAATAATGCTTCAGCATTTATACACACACAAAAAATTACATTTTCACCATGTATGCATATAGCTTTTACTTATAAACCATGGATACAATAGCCATTTATAATAAATTATGCATATGCAAAGGTGGAGAGAAATCTGGTGGGAGAAGAAAATCTGCCTCTATATGTATGTATAACAATTCTCTGACCATTTTCTCGTTTTCAGTATGAAGCACAATAATAGCAATGATTACAAATCTCAAGAAAGCCTTTTTTCATTAGGGAGATGAGGAAAGAGAGACAGAAAACTCAGATCTTTTGCCAGCATTCACCACAATCTTCAACAAATCTGATCTGGGGAAAAATCCAAAATTAATACTGTCAAACTGAGCAGCAGATGTTGAAAAAGAATCAGGCACTGCAAGAAAGCTGATGTGCCAATGAAAATTAGACAGACAGAAAATTCTCACTAAATAAAACCCAGCAGGTTATAGAGGTACAAAACAACAGCAACAACAAAACTTTAGATCACTTAGACAGATCATGTTTTCTGGTGGTTTCCTTTTTTTGCTAGTTATTTGTTTATTTGTGTAGTAATAAGAAAAGTTATGTGTGGTATTTGAGCTTTCTGTAAGATGTCTTTTCTGTATTCTGTATTCACTGGAGGAAGGTTCAGCCAGTTTGGCTTCACTTTACTTGGGAGATTGTCTACGTTGTCTTCTGGCTTATCAGCACTCATGTCTCCCCAGCATCCACTGTTTGCCTTTGTATCTGAGTGTCAACAAAAAGGCTTCAGTTTGTTGTTTGCAAGAATATGATGTAAATTTACATTCATCAGAATAATGGGTTTCCATTTCCAGAGGCTAAGCCAATGAACAGCTGAATTTAGACTTGTTTGTGGAATGGCTGCAGCATTAATCTGTAAGTGGTTATGCACTGTGTAGGCACTTTTAGGGTATAGAGTTTATGCTATCCTACATTGTTCAGACAAGAGCCCAAATATTGGAATGGTGTCTGCAGATTTTGGGATTCTTTTGCCAGCTACAGCTGCTGAGCCTTTCTTTTAAGTTGTCAAAACAGATGTGATTAGGTCAAACATTATTCAGCCAAGAGCTTCACAAACATAATCATTTGAAAACCAAAAAAAGACTAATCTTCTGTGTCTTCTAACTCATCTCGTGTTTTCTCTCAGATAACAGCTGCTGCTTTAAGTTGCACAGCATTATTATTTTTGTTTCCCTGGTTTGACTCATTTCTCTTGGAAATAGATCTCTTAGCTTGTTTTTGGCAAACAGAGAATTTTGGCCCAACTGAATTTTTCTTTTGCTCTCATTCACTCGCACATACTTTGCTTCCATCCCTGTTTTTCCAGCCTTTTAGCTTTTTCTTTCCTCTGCCATACTTGCTACAAGCACTGAGGGCTTGTGCACAAGCATCAGGCAGCATCCCTGGGCTAACTGTTCTGGTACCAGTGCACTGACTCTGTTAACATGTTAACAAATAATAATAAGTTGAGCAGATTACTGTGTTCGGGGATGTGAAAAAACACTCAAAAATAAGAGTAAATGTTATTTCACTCTGTTTTTATGTGTGTGCCTGCATGCGTTAAAACTGGAATTGTAATTAATGTTACTGGCTTTGGACTGAAGAAATATGTATGCCCTTCACAATTCTACTTTGCCTAGTTTTTCTTTGGAGAGTTCATCAGTGGTGAAGTGAAGATAACAGTTGTTCTTTTCCTGATTTGTGTGGATGGCAACTGTGATGAACGGAGCAGCACGTACTTCTTGGCTGCTTTGCTTCCCCTTGATCAAGACCTGTGGGCTGGGCTTGTGGACCTTGAGGCCAGGTGTGGAGCTTCTGCAGGCTGCTCTAATGTTTGCTCAGAACACCAAAAGAAAGTAGAAATCATGAAACAGAAGCTAACGCCTGTGTTTAGAGTAACTGTACTCAACAGAACTCTAAGGAGCAAGCAGAAACCAATCCAGAGCTCACAGGAGGTCAGACATAGGGTCACAAGAATTATTCCTGATTCTCATCCCTCCCTCTGGCTCTGAGTAGAAGCTAAGGTAAACACAGCAGGTTTCATTACAAGGCTGATGTAGCTCAATTTGTCTCATAAAAACAACAATAAAATCAGTAACTGTATTTTGATTTTTAAAAAGTGAATCTCATCTTACTTCCCCAGATGTTTGAATGCTGCAAAATTTTAGGTTCATATCTGAGTTATTTCTTTTATATGACCCTGGATGTAAAAGCAAGCAACCTGAGAGCAGCTGTAAAAACCCACAGCAGCATGCAGTTTTAGGTGAGTCTTAGTGAATAGTCTTTGCCAGACAATCAGGTTCTGAAGTTACTGTCAGGCTTGGAGGAGGTGGCAAGGTGAGTGGATGGTATCAATAAGTTCTTGATTCTTGGTGTAGCATTAATTGTTATTGGATGCTTTTCTGAATTGATTGCAACCTTGTGGAGCTGCTGGATAAGTTAATGGATTTGAGGGGGTAAGAATAATACAAGGGCTGGCAGGGTGGGAGCGGTTTCGATGTATCCAACTTGATATAATGGTAATGTTTTTTCCCACACTGAGATTCAGTCTACTGAATCCTGGACTGAAAAAAAAGCACATATTTTGTTTAAAGTGTTGCTTTGTGTTAAGCACATACTGAACTATTTTCCCAGACTGGTACTTCTATCAGGTTTTATTAGCACTCTTAGCACCCTGAATAAGATTGGGGTAAAGAAAGGAAGCAAAATTTCTCTGATGAATATGTCAGCTAAATGACTTTCTTTTTCCCTGAAGAAGGTTCTAATGTTGTTGGGGTTTTTTTGAGATCTGCAGAGGAACTGAAGTGATACATGAGCACTTAGCAATAAACATTTTTAATGGAGACCCCTATCCCCAGCTTAATTTCTGCCCTCAGTCATATCACATTAATCAATACTAGTGATGTTCCTAGTGGTTTCATTGCACTCTGCGAACATCTTTGCTGCTTGGAATTACAGAAATGTGTCTTGAGTGTATTTTGATACTCAGATTTAATAACAGGGGATCCAATATTGATTTTAAAGGGAAATTGTTTGTGTATGCATGCACACATCTGTCTTTCATGTGCTCCAGTTTTCCTGCGCACTGAATAGTCATGGTTCAATCCAGCACTGTGACTGCTACAATACTAAAAAATTGAACACCAGAAATAGCACAAACCCTGATAACAGTAATTAGAGGAAAGTGGTTAACTGATTCGTATGACCTTGCTTCACTGCAGATTTTATACAATTCCTCAGATGTCGTTCTTTTTTTCTGGGGCTACTCACACATGTGAAATTTCTACCAAGCATTTTTGGCAGTGTGAGTATTGACAAAATTTTAAGCTGTAACACTGTCTGTCAAATGTTATTCTTCTGTGTTTGGATATGTACAGGTCTTAAATCTGGGCTTCCAAAATAAATATTAGTAGTTATTCACAATTCCTTTTCTGGGTGAAGAGTATCCAGATGCAAAGCAGGTAAGTGTAGCTTTAAACAAGCAAATGACATCTGCAGATTTACAATGGACTTCCATCAGTAATATTTGCAGTTATTCAAGATTGTACAGCTCAATTTGATTTTTAGTGTATTTACTACTTCACCATGACTAAGAAGGAGACGTAGGTACTATACACACCCATTTCAAGCCTTTTTATTTTATTTTATTTTTATTTTTATTTTTATTTTTTTTAATAGGGCTAACAAGAGCCTTCAGGGCTCTGCTGAGAGTTCAGCCTCTAGGAATAGTATTTGAATGTTATTTTGCATTCATTGCTTTCTTCCCACTGGCATAGAGAGCATCTCCAGAGTTGAGGAAATGGGCTGTGCATGGTCTTAACTTTTAGCTGGGCTTCATCAAAAATACAAATGAAGATTAATTTTAAAAAAAATTCTAGAAGCAATTTCAGCACTATATTTAACTATTTTAAGAGGTTTTTTTTTAATTTTCAAACTGTGCATCCAACTGCAAATACAAGCCAAAGCATAGAAATGTTTACAAGTATGTGTACTTATTCATTACTTGTGGTTCAAGAAAAAACGTGCTTCTGACATTCCGTGAAAATTCAGCCTAATTATTTCACAGGCTGATGAGTTGCACTATTCAAGGAAAGGTTAGGTGTTCTTGAGTTTAGAGGTAGCCAAATTAGGAAGAAAATTAATGAGTCAGGTGAGCTTTAATTATTAATGGTTCATAAATTTCCAGACAGTAAACACACCCTTTATTTTTAAAGAGAACAGAGTATTCCTTGGCATGTGGGTTCTGAAGTCTCTCACATGTTCTTAAAGTAACTTTTCTTTAAACAATACACTTTTATTGGGATGCTTTCATGTAGTCTTCCAAAATCTTGCTCATCAACACATACCAGGTCAACACACCCTTTGAAGAGGTCAGAAAATATCACCGTCTTTCTTCTCCCAGTCTGTGATGACATGGGAGCAGACAAGGAGGACTGTAATGAAGCTGACGATCTTTCACAGTGGTACGGCCTTAGACCTTCTGCTTCCAATGGAGGTTAATAGAAACCTTTTCTTGCAAGTAACTTACTTTTTATGTGATTTTTTGTTACTTTTTAATAGCAAAAACAGACATCTGAAAACCATATCCACATAAATTACTAGACCGTTCCTATGGAAAGCACTTAAAATAAAGCATGGTTAACTATTTTTCTAGTGTTATCATACATTTATTAAACATACCTCCAGTTACCAAACCTTTCAGTGATTTTTCCCAGCCATAATCTTTCAGCAGAAAGGACTGTAGCCATAACGTATGTACGTCCATCATAAGTATGAAGTATGTGTATTCAATTTTAAAACTATTTTTAAAATGATTGCACAATTAGTGCATGAGTTTCTGAAGCATGTTGGAGTTCGCAGTAACATAATATGTAAGAAAGATTCATAAGTAAGTTGGCTATATTCAATATTCATAAAATTTTTAAAAATCTTATTAAATTTTAGCAGGTCTTCTACTTTGAAGATGTAGTGTTTTCTTGACTGATATTTACATGTGTATCTTTGTCCACAGACCAAGAAGATGAGATGAATTCATTGACTTTTGGATAACACACAGCAGAGACGGTTTACCATGGAAGCAACTTTTACCACTTTGGACAACACACAGAGGAAGATATAGTCATTTTTGGTGTCCCAGGTAACACTTGTCCTGTATTTGCTGTCATTGTGTTATGTCAGCTGCAGGAGCTGCACATGAGAGAGGACTGACTATGTTTGCCCATGCTGGTGGCCTCCCAGGGGAACCTAACATCACAGGAGGAATAAGTGCCACTGAGGCAGGACACAACCAGCCTGTTGATGTGGCCCTGTGCCTGGGGACACAAGGCTCTCTGAGAGTTGATCTCACAGACTAACATTTTATTGTAAGCTGTAAAAATAGAGAAAATAAAGTCTTCTCCAGAACTCCAATGACTGGCAAAAGGACTAACGTGATTCTCACAACTGAGTTTAAGTTTAGACATAGAGAAACATGTTCCAGCAATAAAGGTAAACCGTGAAAAGTGATTACCTGGGAATGTTGCAGAGAAGAGAATATTGGAGGTTTTTAGGTACACAAACTACTCACAGTTATGTCAATGAAGAGATAGATGATCCTGTGATTTGGCCTGGAGACTGGATTAAATCACTCTAAGGGTCTTTTGTGGTTTCTGTTCTGTGAGTTCTGGCTCAAGAAGGACAAGCTGTGTTATGCCATTTGGTATCAAGGGCACTTCTCTGCTCCCTTTTGTCTTCTCTCCCAGCTCCACTAAAGTGGCCTAGTTGGACATGTGTTTATACACATACATGTAAGGGTGAAAAAGATTTGGAACTTCATGTTGTAAAACATGTCTCAAGGAAATTAAGAGGAGAGCAGTATGCATAATGAGACTGATCATCAGGAGATGAAGCAAATTAGCAGTGCTTTGCTTGAAACTTGTGTCAGCGGAGCAGATCCGGAGAGTAGTCGCTGACCTGCTGCCAACAGTGAAACAGTCCCCAGTTGGGGTCACCTCTTCTCCCCAGCCCCAGACGTGTGTAGAAAGGATGGCCCTCTCCAGGAGCAAGTGGAATCACACAGCATCTGCTTTCCCACATGCCATCTGGGCTGGGGAAGTGCTAATCAGAGGCTGGCACATCAGCTGCTCACAACACATACAAGGACATCAGCACAGCCCTTCCTTCACCTCGTCAGATCATCCCTGCTCTGTGCTCCCCGCCACCCCTCCTTCCTCACTCATGCAGTCTGTTGCTCTTGAACCCTGCAGCAAGGGATACTGTGGCATCAGAGGCGTTCCTGTTCCATCTGTGTAAATCATGGGCTTAGTCTGTGTTCAGCAGAGATATGGTAAAGGGTAACCTGCATGGTCTTGCTGGGTTACCACGCAGGCCTGCGCAGCTCTAGTGCAGGCCCAGCATGGCTCAACCACCGCTGTCAGGTACCACAGCTTCAGGAGTGATTCCCAGGCCCTCAGGTGATGTGTTTGAGCACAATCAGCTGTAAGACGACACTTCTTTCAGAAGGAGAAACAAATGGCCCTGGCAGGTGATACAAGCTCAGTGAGACTCAAAGCCAGCTTCAAGCAAGCGTTCACCACACGCCTGGTCAGAGCTCCGTTCAGTGCGTGCCAGAGCTTTCCTCAGGCAGGGCGGCCCTGGTGCTGAAGCACAGACCTGGCCCAGGGGGTGGGAAAGGCGCTGCCTCCCACTGCAAAGGGCCCCTCAGCTGCTGGCACCTCTCCTCAGCCTGCAGGGAGCCGCTCACCCTCTTCCAGAAGGTTCTTGGCACTCCATGGGCTTCCCCAGGATGAAGAGATGACTGTCATCACTGCATGCCTATAGCATGGGAAAGGGAGGTGACCGAGGGGTCCTAAAGACAGCATTTGCACAGCCACATAACAATACCTAACACAAACAACTGAGGTGTTTTAATGGTAAGAAGGGAGATTTGGGCCAAGGACACAGTTAAACCTCAGGAGTGGGAGTTTCAGGGAATGATAGAAAGACTGAATCTTCAGCTACTTGAACTGTGTCCGTTCATCCCCACACCATTCTGCTGCGGCTTTGGCAGTGCCTGTTGTGACCAAATGCCATGGAATTAGGTGTCCTTGTAGCTTTTCCACGCCAGCACCCTCAATGTCTCGTAAGGTCCATATGCCTCTAAAAACCAAACTACTGCTAGGAAGCAAGTCAGATTCTGCTTACAGTGGCACCATCCACCGAAGGACATCGGGGAAACTCAAAGTCTAGAAAGGTAAAATTCAAGTTATTAACCTACAGATTATGTTTCTTAGGATGAAGAGGAGCCATGAATTAGAACTAATTCACTTATTTTGCAGCTATACCCTTGGCAATATAAGTGTCAGCAGACCACCAGTATGAAAACCTACCCTAGGCTGGGGTGTCTCAGGAATTCATGCAAATTAAAATAATTTAATTCTCAGTGTGATTTTATTATATTGTATTCATTCTTTCTGTTATGCATCTTCTACTTTTCCTAGCAAGTCTTGTATGTTATGTGGTGTAAACAATTTGTCTTGCTATAATCTGGACTGATAGCTACACTGTACCTACTTATACATGGCTTTTGTCCCTGATCTTATTTCCTCATGCCAGAAGTAGTAGGTGTCATGTTGGTTAACAGTTTTTTTAATAAATCTCTCTTTTTTTTCAGTCCCACAGCACTCAGTGCCTATGACTGTGGTGGCATTCCTCTTCTTTAGGTTTCTTGGTAGCAAAATCTAAGCGATTATTTTTTCTTGATGAGTAATAACGTCACAGATTATTGAATATTGGAGAGATCAAACTCCACATTGCAGGTTAAATTGATGGAACACTTTAGAACAGAAATTGATTAGTATATGGAAAAGCTGAAATATTTTAAAACAGATATTTGAGGTTTTGAGGGTTTTGTTTTTGTGGAAAAAAATTGACACAATTCAGTCTAAATAAAATCTTAAGTCACTGTAAAATACTAAAGGAATGGTTTGTATGCACCACAAAAGATTCTTCCATCCACTCTCCTTTCCAAAATAAAATATCTGTTTTATTGGACTACATTTTGGGGAGAAGGGTGTGTTTGTAGCTCATGTTTCCCAGGTCTTGTGGCTGGAGAGAGAAAGGAGGTCTGTGTCACTCGTGTATGCACTTAGTCTGCAAGTATCTAGAAGTCTATTATTCAGAGACAGTTGGCCTTATGCCATCTCTCTGCCACAGCAATTCCCTTCTGCCTTTCCAGCTATTTTTCCAACCCAGCAAGTAGCTTTTCTTTCATGTGTATTACTGGTGTCACTCTAATTTTGGTCAACATATTTATCAGTATAACATACCTGTCTTAATGTCTGATACATTTTATAAGTCTATAAATAGTCTATTGCAAGAAGTACTGCACTTGTTGGCAGCAGCTTTGTATGTTTGAAGGCATATACATGAGAAAAAAATCAGGATAAAATGAAACTGTTACATTAATCAGTGTTGTAGACTCTCCTTGTAAAGACCCCTAGTAGTGTAATGTAGCTTCAATCCATTAGAGTCCAGCTACACTACTATTACACTAAAGTATATTATAGTTAGTGGAATGGTGTTGCTGTTTTCTGGCATCATTTGCTTTAGCAAACTGAGTGAATGTGTTGGTTTTTTTTTTTCAATGTCAGTAGAAAGATCACTTTTTCTCAATTCATCGTTTTCCACTCTGATTGAATGATGTTGCTCCAACTTTTAAACTTTTCTTGTTAGACTTTCACTGAGAACAGAGTAAAATCTTGAAAAAAAAGTCACCGGTACACATAAAATACGTACGAATGCACGTAAAACAAAATACTTGTTTTGCTGCCAGCAGCAAACAAGGGGTGCTGCTGCTGCCTTTGACTTCCTAGTCCAGATGTGTGTGGTCCATGCATAATCTAGTAAAGAGCTGCCTTCAGATCAAGACATAACTTGCAGACAAGACCGCGGTTCATATCTCTACATGGAGAGATACATTGGCTTGGAATTCAGTTGCCTAAAACTGGCCTTTAGCCACATGAAGTTGTTCGGCCTCCAACTTTTATCCCAGAAATGTATTGATTTTCTCTGGGTCTCATGCCACATCTGCTAGCTGCATCCAGATGTTTTGAATACTCCAGAAAATTTATATGACATTTTCTTAAAAGTGGATTTCTATTCTGGCCATGCTTTGTGATTTTTGAGGGAAAACACACCTACATAACTTGAGTAATAAATATTGTTTTTGCAGATTTTGCTAAAATGTTCCCTCATCCCCCTCTGTAATATTCTTGTCATCGTAAGTGCCTATAATTCTGGTTGCTCCTGACTTCGAAGCCCGTGGTGCTCCACAGCCCCAGCCTATGTCTTTTCTCACTCCCCTGGCATTCTGTTCAGGGAAACGTGCTGTGGAACGCTCTGTGATCTAAATCTGGTAGTATAGAGGAAGAGTGTGGCAGGGTCAGTCCTCCTCCATGCCTCACTGAGCAAATAGGCTACTAGAGAAGATCAAAAAAGATACTTGCAAAGACTGTAACTTACTAGGCAGGTTTACATCTATCAGGAAGTAGCCAGAGGCAAGCCTGGAATTTATAGCTTTACTCCTGGGATAGGAACACAGTGTAAAATTTCCTAATACTGAAATAAGTTGTTTAATCCCCCAGTCCCCCAAAATGAACTCTGGCTTTAAAAAGGCTATCTAAAGGTGGCATTCCTTTTTGGAGGCTCTATCACTGATATAATTTGAATCATTAACAGCACTGATATATTTATTCAGTGTGTAATAACTGAGCCTTTAAATTTGGCAGAGAAACAGCTGCAGTCCTCAGAGGGTTGTTATGTGGCTGGTTTCAACACTGCTGCCTCTTTTTGGTAAGACGTGTTACTTCTTGCTGTGACATTGTTTATGTTCAGGGCAAAAGTTTGTCAGTTCTCATGTGATAATCCTACAAACACTTGGCATAGAAGGAAGCAACGATTGAATGACTTATAATTGTATGTGTTGCTTTTCTGAAGGATATAAATACGCATATATTGCTATTGTGTGTTTCAAGAACAGAGTTGTAAAGCAGTCTTCACTACAGTTATTATTTTGAATCTCTTCTAGAAAATGCCAACTGTGTATGTTGTCTTTTAATCCTTTGCTTCTTCAGTAGTGGACTTCAAATTGATCTGTTGACTAGAAAGTGGATTTAATGTCTGATTTGAAGCAGCTGCTTGTTTGGCTCTGGAACAGAGCAGTAATGATTAAAGGTTCTTATCAGTTGATTGTCAAATGGTTTAAGTGAATTGAGATTTTTGGATTACCAGTAGATTTTTGTGTGAACCCCTTGGCATGTAATGGTTGACATCCTTGCTGGCCTTCTCTGGCTAGTTTGACATGCCATGCACCTCTTAGCTCACGTGTGAGGTATACTGGTAAAGTGTGAGTGGGTATCTGTATTTTAACATGGCTTGTATTTTTTTCTGTTGTTTCCACTGCAAAGATTCTATTCTTATGTTTACAAACGAATGAAGAAGCTTTACTTCTAGAGTTGTTTTAGAAATGCTATCAACGCTTAAATAAGGAAGCAGTCTGAAGAACAAGAAGCTCAGTTGATGATAGTTTAATTGAAAGCACCCCTTACACAAAAGGAATGGGGCACAGTTAACAGAATGGAAAAGGGAAAATTGATAGAAAAGTAACGGTAGTTATAAGCTGCTGCAAAATAGCACAGACTAAAGAAAATTGCATTTATGTTTTGGGGTTTGTTTTTGTTGCTATTTTATTGTTTTTATAATGAATCACACAGAAATGTAAGAGAAACCCACAGCAAAGGCCTACAGTGAAATACTGTGTAGATTTATAACGCAGTGCAAATGCACACAAGTGTTAAAATACATTGTCCTATTTTGATTAGGGTCTCATGGCTACAACCTGGCTTATCTCTTTACGTCTCTTACCAAGCATACAAGTCTGTAGAACATAAAACTGGCTGTACATTTTGCTCAAGCACACTTGCAATCCATCTTGGGGGAAAAAAAACACCACAAAAAAACCCACCAACCCTCTCAGCCACGGGAATAGTCACAGCCTCGTTAATTTTCAGAAGTCTCCAGTGGGACATCATTTTCTTTTATCTTTTCACAGATAGCCTGTAGAATCTTATGCATCTTATGCTGGTTTGGTATTGAGTGGGCTATAGTTATGTATTATTTAACACTTTGGCCAAGCCTTGGTTTCATGAACAATTCATCTTCTGCTGTGTGTATCTGCTCTAGTGAGTAATGAAGGAGACCAGCCTATGATTGCAAAGTGCCCCGGGTTCTCTCTCTTACCTAATCCTGCTTAAGTGCATTTTGGGCTAATTTTTCTCCTGCCTTTCCTTTGAGATAATAATTCTTTTCTCAGATGCTGAATAATGTCTTCATCTTACAAATAACCATGACAGTATCCATAGGGAAGCTACAAAGCTAGCTAATGCTGTCATACCCTCTATTTATTGTTAGGAATTCTGGTAATGCAAAGTGCCTGGGGTAAAAGGGGCTGCAGCTTTTAGTTTATATTTACAGGGATCCTTCTAGCTTTTCTGATTTACTGATTTTTGTGATCAGTTTGACAAACGAAGATATACTGGAATCATACATGAAATGCTAATATTGTCAGCTTCATCATGAACCTTTGCTAAGTGTTAGGATGTTGTATAATAGTCTGTTGTTCAGCTATTTCTCAGTTTCCAGAGAAGAAAATAATTAATGTTTCAAAATTAACTTCCTTAGGCTCTGTTTTTATGGAATATGAGTAGTATATTTGCCTAACTTCCACAGCTCAGAATTTTCAGAGGGTTAGTCAGGGTAAAATTGACAATGCCTATATAAAATGATGACTAGACTGAGTATTTCTTAACTTGCAAGGAATGGTGATGATGTGGGGCTTTTTAAAAGCATGTATGCGTTTGTTTTTGTTGTTGTGCTTCAGCCTTTGTTTTGTTGAGGTTTTTTGCCTACCTTCTTTGGTAGACTTCCTGCATTGCCTGTCCAAATATATTTGCTGCTGTGTGGGAGATTTCTGTTATATCATTCTGTAAGTTTCTCTCCTTCCAGAATGAAATATCAAGCTGAGGCAAAACTGTAAAAATAATGTGTAAGCCCAATTAGGTTAGATTTCAGCTGGGGCTTATTGGTTAAACTGTAGGAGAGACATGTTCAGTTTGTACTCTTTGGACAGAGTGTGTACATCTCACTTAAAATGGATGAAAGTGTATTGATTTGTGCACGTTGAGAACCGGGCCCTTGTTTTAGCTCAGCAGCTTCATGGGTCTTGAGTTGGACAGACTTCTCTGTGTGAATTAACTGCAGTGAGAAGGGGGGAGAAGATGGGTTCATCTTAATGTTGTTATTTGTCAGTGTTCCTTTGCAGAGTACTAAAATGACAAGGGCTGGTCCAGTGACCATCTTGAATAGCATGTTGACACTGAAAAGCAGAACACTCTACCACTGCATATTTCTGCTTTCCATTCCTTGTTTTTTTATCAACACAGCACACACGTACTCATGCGCACGACATACAATCTGTGCCATTTATGAAGCTGCAGGAAAACGACTCAGTTGTGGCTTGAAAGGAAGTGAAAATGTGTGCATCCATACAAGTATGAATTGGGAAGATGGGATTTGCAATATTCTTGTTTTATAAGTAAGTTTTTACTCTCTTTTTTTACTGAACAGTTAAAAAAATAAAAATTAATTGCATAACACTGCGTGAGGTGACGTTCAGAGCAGCATAGGCTGTTCTAATGGCCGATTTTAATAATAAAAGACAACAGGGGACTAAAAGGTGTGGTGTGGTAAGCCTAGAAACACATTCCTTTCCCCAGAGGGTGTACTTAGCTTTGTGCCTTTGATCACTTGAGAAGTACCATCAGAGTGCAAAATGGCAGGCGCTAGGGAACATTACAGCAATTAGAAGGTGATAATTTTTACAAAATCAAAAGAAGTTTGAACTTATTTGGGAGCTTTTTTCTCACTCAGGTCTGCTTGCAGCTGAAGGGTAAGATGCTGTATTAGATAAAATATAGACACTTCAGTGGGACTGTTCTTCAGATATTGACTCCAAGGTTAGCTTTGGTGCTGAACAATCTGTACAGAACAGACTATATTTACAAGTTCGATAAATCTAATCTGTGTACACACAGATTTTTTTTTGTGCAGGTCAAGGGAGGTGATCCTGCCCCTTTATTTTGTGCTGGTGAGACCTCACCTGGAGAACTGTGTCCACATGTGGAGTTCTCAGTACAGGACAGATATGGCCCTGTTGGACCATGTCCACAGGAGGGCCACAAAAACAATCCAAGGCATGGAACACCTCCCCTGCAAGGACAGGCCGAAGGAGCTGGGGCTGTTCAGCCTGAATTAGAGAGGCCTCTGGGAGACCTGAGAACAGCATTTCAGTATCTAAAGGGGAGTTGAAAGAAGGAAGGAGACAGATCCTTTAGCAGGGTCTGTTGTGACAGGACAAGGGGAAATGGTTTCAGACTAGAAGAGGGAAGATTTAGATTGGATATAAGAAAAAAAAATGTTCTTTATGATAAAGGTGGTGAGGCACTGGCAGAGGTTGCCCAAAGGCGTGGCAGATGCCCCTTCCTGGAGCTTTTCAAGATTAAGCTGGACCAGGCTCTGAGCACCTGATGGAGCCGTAGGCATCTCTTCATTGCAGGGGAATTTGGCTTGATGGCCCTTAAATTCTCTTCCAACTAAATGATTATGATTCTTTGTGTGGCTTGGGTTGTGAATATCTTGTATTCATTTATTCACGTATTTATGTTCCTGATATCCACAACTTTTGAATTCTTTCATTTTAAACATGAACTGGCTGAGATCCACAGAGGTCTTTAAATGCTGGGCTTCTATTTTAGTGTCTAACTTACCACGTGTTTCAATAGGGAATTAATTGGCTCCACATCTTTATGGGCCTGGTACTAAATGATTTGCCCAAAGAGACGCAGGAAAATATAGTAAGCTGTTTCTCCAAGCTGTTATCTCCTAACTGAAGAACTGGATCACAATTCAGCACTCACAGTATTATAACAAGCCTTAATTCATTAATGTTTTTGAAAGATCTTGTAAGCCTCTTAGGAGCAGAGCTTTGCAAGTGCAAAATGCTATTTTATTCCTAAACTTCTGAAACCTTCTGTACTTTGATCTTAGTATTCATTTAAAAAAAAAAAAAAATAGTGACGAATGTAATAGAAGGCAAAGTTGAACATTTGCAATCTCAGGATTTCATTATAGTGAGAGGAAGGATAGAGATGGTAGTAAAGTGTAAAATCTTTCACAAGAAGTGTGAGACACACAATAGCAGTCAAACTGAACTGAATCAAAAGTAAGAGAAGATGTGCTGCAGTATTATCCATCCAAATAAACCAGATTATTTCAACCTAAATTATTTTCTTGTGAATTCACTTTCTCCAAACAGCTTTTACTGGCCATGAGATCCAAGACCAATGCACCCTGATATGTTTTCTGGAGTGACTGAGGGAAACTAAACTTTGCCATTTGCAACTTCTACAATTGAATGGTTCAAAGAAACAAAAGGGGTATGGGTTTGGACCTGCTATACTTGGGTCACCAGAAGGGGGCAAAATATAGGAGATATGGGAAAAGCATGTGAAATCAGAGGCTATAGGAAAATAGAAAACAATAACAAAAATACCTACAGTCCTTGAAAACCAAAAAAGGCATAATCTTGAGACTAGAGCAATTAATAAATTGCTTTTCTTTAGTGTTTCCTACTCTTTAATAGTTTGCTATAACTTCAGCTTTGAAAACTGTTTCAGCCTTCAGGATGCCTTCTCTAACACGAGTCTATAATAGCAGTACCGGTCCGGCATACAGTGAGCTGATGCTTTTTCTGAGCTATAATATGAAGAATTCATGGGAAAAAAAATCATAAGTGAAATTGACACAGTCTTGATTCTTTAAAGATATTCTTTCTTTAAATCTAATGTGCTATTCTTCAGTACGTGAACTAGGTGAGGAAGATCACTGTGATTTCTCATTTGGAGTACATCAACACTGTCTGTCTGCTTTCACGCAGAAATGCTAATTTGCAGTATCTGCAAATAGGGACTTCACTGTGCAGAGGTGAAATTATGGGATGAAATTCAACCCTGGAGTGATATTTTTCAGCACTACATTCTCAGAGCTGTCAAAAGAGTGAACAGTCATAGAGAGAAGAGACAATCAGAAAAATGGGATTCAGGTATGAGTGCCTGCCCCCATGTCGTGGTCTAGCATTAGCTCATTCCTGTCTACTGTGGGGTGACTTCAAGGTCACCTGAGTACGTGTTATATACAGACTCCAGATTAAATGCTGGATGGCAGTTATGAACAGATTGGAGAATGTACCAATGTGCCAGTTGTGCCTTGTCCTTTTCCAGGTTTGGCATCATTGCAAACTGTTTAGGTTCATTTATTAAAAGTTTTGAAATGGATCACACTGCAGTTCACTTCCACAGTTCCAGCACCTGTCTGAAGCGAGCTTCATCCTCATTTGTACCTCTTGGATTTATTTATGCTTGCGAAGTTGAAGTTAATGCTGTCAGCACCATCATAAAATAAAAAATAGCACCAGCACTTCCCCATGATACTTTGTAATTTCAACTTGGATGTATATAAATCCCTACATCATTAATCATGGAACAAAACTGTTTGTGATGTTGCATGCAAGTTATGGCTGCTTTGACTAGTAGCTGTAATGGTAGAAAGAATTCTGACTGTGAAATGAGGTGCTTGTGGTGGGAGCTCTGCCAACATAACAAATCGAGCGGGAGGTCTAAGCACACTGTAAACTGGTGTTCCATATGCTTGAGAGACTTTTGGAATCTGCCCAGACTACATATGCTTCTGTTGGCAAGCTCTGGAATAGAAAGAAAGATATTGTCCTCGCCCCACCTAACATACCTCCCACTCATTTCAAATGCTCACTTGCAAATGGAGAGCATTCAAATCTAAGAATGATAATGGCGCAATCTCACTCGTGCTAAAGATGGATAGAAAAACATATATCTAATTGAATAGATTGAAGTTGAACTAGAAAATAGATTGATTTTAAAGACAACCGTGGAAAAATTGTTCTCCAGTCCATGACCTGTGGAACAATAGAACTTTGTTGTTGTTCTGAGGTGCACAGACTTCGCTAGCCAGTATGTGGAACTGTCATTTGCTGGAAGATGCTCTGGTGACCGAAACATTCAAAACAATGTAGTCTTCCACTGCCTATTTGTGATGTAGTGAAGAAACTGTAGTATGAAGTGGGTTTCTTAAGAGTGACAGAGATTGTAGTGTAGGCAGCGTAACCTTCTGCTTGTAGATGAGCAGAAGCAGAAGAGACGGAATATTGTGTGAATAGATTAGAATGCACAGATTTACTTCCAAAAGACAGGTGGCGGAGCCAACTTAGATCTTTTAGCCTTACCTGGTGGGACAATGCTGCCTTTAGGGGAATTACTCCAATATAGGTTCAGCACATTCATGTATCCCTGCTAAATGTAGTGTGGTTTTACAGTCTTAACAGCTGGAAAGAAACATCCAGCAGGAGTGACCATGAGGCAGCATGCTGTTTAGATATTCATCACTTCCATTATTTACATCTTCTAATGCGATAGATTTCAGGCAGCAGAAATGAAATAAAAAGTTAGTCCACTGAGTGAAGTATTTCTTTACCCAAAATTCTACACTGAATAGTTCTAATGTGAAAAATTCTGCAGAGGGAAGAGTAAGTCTGTCATAACCTAATGAAAACAAGTAGAATGACATGAACAGCACAGATGATTCATGATTTGACTCAGTTTAGATTTCATGTCATGTTTAATTCCAGCAACTGAATTCTCTCCTACCCTCATACTGTTAGTTCCACTTTTAGCCCCACATAGGAGTGTGAAATCGCAGAAGTCGCCTGGTTAACGGTGGTGATATGATAGGGAGGAAAATAGTCTCAGACACTTGTCCAGCTGAGGCTCTGACCAGAAATAAGATATTGAAATTCTGGAATTTTAAGGAGAAATAGCTATGTTCAACTCTGTATGGGGGTTGGTTATTGTTACTGGAAATTGAACTTACAAAATATGCAAATAAGCCTAGTACAAACCTTTCCTGAATTTCCTGGACTGTTGTCTGCTATCAGCTTTGCTTATCTATTTCCATAATCAGAATATGTTGGTGCTGTGAAGGTTGTTTTTCACCATTCAAAAAGACATTTAGTAATAAGAAGGCTTCCCCTTAAAGGAGCGGCAGCTTTGGAGAGTTTGGGGAATGGGGAACTTGGGACTAAAGACTTACGTGGAATGGAAGAAACCCTGTAACTCTGTACAGAGACTCCAAGAAGGTTCAGAAAAAGTATTTATTTATTTATTTTCTAAAAAAGGAGGATTCCAGGCTGAGAAGAAGTGAGAGGAAAAAATCTCTGTATAGAGGGATTTGGAAAGATTCAGAAGCAAGGTGGTGAACAGGGGAAGAAATGATGGAATGTGTTTATAAAGAATACTGGATATCCACTAGGCTGCTACAACTTTCTCTGTTATGAACCAGTGATAACTGAATTGTCCTTCTCTTTGTCTTGACATTCTGTATGGAAACCATTAGATCATGGTTTGAACAAGTGATTGAGCACCTGGTGAAGGGGCATGGCCAGACCTAGGAGCAGAGGTGCAAGCAATTCACTTGTACAACCAGAAGGATTAGACCCAGGGCCCACCCCTCCCTAACCTCATTTAAAGTCTGTCAACGAAAAGGGGAATATCTCTATGTGGAGATCACCGCCTTCTAGAGTTTCCAGCAAGCCCTGATCCTTGGAAATGGGTAAGCTATTCCTTCTTTATTACTAAGTTGTGATTACTGCCTTTCTTGGGTGATCTGAAACTGGTTAAAGACAACGATATCAACTGCCTCCTACCCTTATGCATACTAATGGTATAATCTGTTCTGTGAACTTGAAATTACTTTTGTCTCCTGGAATCTTTATTCCCTAAAATCAACTTTGTTAGCTTTTTCAGTTATGTGAATGCTAGACCTGCATAGATGTGTACCCTGGCCTTGCTCTGAAATTCTGTTTTTGTGGATTGAAGAGGGAAGTAGAGAGTCTATGTGTAAAGCAGCCTTAGGGACTGCAGTAGGAAAAGTTTGTTCTGTTTAGGAACAATGAATCATGCTATCTTGATACAAGCTGCATAGATCAGCCACACAAACATCCTAGATGCTGCACAGCAGAAAGCAAGAGCAGAGCTGAAATGACATTTATTCCATATTGATTCCTAAACAGTCCCTGTATGCTTTCTTTCCCCCTTTTAAATATTTCTGAAATATAGGCTTGGCAAATTGACAGGTCTTGTGTGGACCTAGACAATCATATGCCTCTCTGATCATGGTGCAGGTGGCTAGGAAGGAAATAATGCTTCCTTAGTGAGTGTTCTTATCACTAGTATATACCAATAACCTGAATGCTCCTCCTCATCTGCTGCCCTACAACCATGCTGATGATTTGCAGGAGATGGTTGCAAGCTTTCCAGTACACCTGATTTGCAACACATTACTTTCTGCTCTTGTGAATGTATTTTCTGAGGCTACTGAATGCTGACCTCAAGAGACTGAATGCAGTTGCATTTCCACTTCCAGCAATGGTGTTCCCTACCACAAAAAAAAGTCCATTTTATTGTCTTGCTTCCTGCCTATTCTTGTGCCTTGTAACTGTTAGCAAGCCCCTTTCCTTGCCTTCCTACAAGCATGTAATTGCCATTTGCTAACAGCATCATGGAGTAAAGATTGGAGTTCTGTGCTCTGAATTAATATTAGTAATCTTTCTCAAACCTTTCATTTACCCACTTCTCTCCTTGCTGCTATATTACATACTTACGTAAAAGAAGTATGAAGAGTTTTACAACAAAGCCACTGCTTCAATTTCACAATTTAGAGTTTTCTTGTTTTTTTTTTTTATTTTATTTTTTGGTGGTAATTTTGGTTGAAATTTAAATTACTATAGGCTGCTTGGTCTCATGTTACTTAAACTCATATGGCCTTCCACACAGGCCCACAATGAAGTGCTGTCACCTTAACGTTTGCTGGTAATCTCAGGCGTGAGAAGAACAGGGGAGAGGTCTGTAGATGTGTTGGCTTTCCTTTATAATTGATTGGATTGGAGGTTAGAGGGAGGTGTTCGTCTGATCACCATGTAGACACACTGTTTAGCCTTACTGATGTGAATAGATGTGCTAGAAGTGTGATTCAGGGAAATAACGTTAAATGTGTTCGTATGTGTTTATGCAAATAGGTTGTGGGCCAGAAGTGCTCTGAGAGTGGTGCGTTATGGAAATGACCTTCAGTAACACTTATTTTCTTGAGCACGGTTGCATTTACTTGAAGCTATTTGTAAAAATAGTTGTTCAGGTGTTTTCTTGGGGAAAGAAAAAAAAAACAAAAAAAAACAGCCTATGAATGATGTGTCCTTTTCTATTCACCTTTCCCCTGCATTGGATTAGATTTAAAAATTAAGAAGTTACTGCAGTTAAAATGATTAGGAGAAGACAGAGAGGAGTTCACTGCAGTCAGTGGTGAATATGCCTGTCTCTAGTCTGGGCACCTTGTTGAGAACTTTTTTGTCTTGTTAATACCTCTAACATTTAGGACTTGGAGAAATACTGTGTTCTTGTTACTGGCCTTCCATGAATAAGATGGGAGTGTGTATGCATATGTAAGGTCCTTCTACTGACCGCTACCTCTTTCCTGTCTGTACTTTGCCATTGTTTATCCTTTTCTTTAGGAGAAGGAAAAAAAAAACACACCAATAAAAAAAACCCAACAAACTGAAGCCATTTGGAAATCCATAATTCTTCCACTCCAAAAAAGCAGAAGGCTTTGGCTTGCTGTTTTTCCTCCTACCCATTGCTTGAGATTTCCCATTCTGGGAGCTAAACACACAAACATATGTCATACAAAAGTGGCATAAATACCATATGCAAACAGATTCTTCTGTGTGGGTGGCAAGTGCAAAATCCATCTTTTGGCGCACACAAAAACCTGACCCCACTTCTCTAAAACATTTTAAGAAATAAAAATTGAACCAGTGAGGGTAGAATCAGATAAAATGTCATTCTGTCTGTTTTGCAATCTGAGGAGGACTGAGGCATTCTTCTGGAGTATGGGTGGGTTTTGGGTTTTTTTGGTTTTTGTTTAATGACCTGAACTCTTGCTGCAGTTCACAGGGTCTGCAAAACTAGTTCAGATCTACACTGTATTTTAATTCCTCTTTCCCTGAACTTATAAACCCTTGTGGTTTCCAAGGGCAATTCAATGTAAAAAGGAAGAACTCTACCTAATGGGAGAGCTTCATTGAATTGGAATGGCAGGGAAAAACAAACAAACAAAAAAAAAGCTGGCACGAGTTTATGGCCTATGTATACATAGGATTTATACTGACAAGCAGACTTATCCTTGCTGGCATGAATCCCAGAAACCAGAGTGGCTGGCAAGTCTGCCCAGAAATGGGTTGCACCAGTAGTGTGAAATGCCTGTTCCCCATCTCCTGGGGAGGGCTCAAAACATGATAACTGCTGAGTAATGGGATTTGGCTGAAGAAATTAAAAATGACACTATCCCTTGTGGAATCTCCCCAGGGAAATGGATGGAAGATATTTGCATTAGCAGATTCAAGCTGAGTGTCAAATCATTTCTTAATTTGAAAGTTTTCTCTACTCATCCTTGCCATACTTCTGCACTCTTTCTGCATCCTATTTGAGCACTGCTAATCTGTTTTTGCACCAAACAGTTTTATTATTTTCTAGTTTCTTCTGTGCAACAAAGACTATAACCCCTACTAACTATGACACCCATCTTTTTGGTATTAGATTCATCACTTCAGGAGGAATATTAAACTTAAAAGTGGAGCTATGCCTCCAGTGAGTTTCAGTATCATCACTTTGTACTTGGCAGAATTTCAAGCAACCTTCTCTGTACTCACTCAGTGTCATACTCCATG
The DNA here is from genome assembly GCA_030625065.1 of Alectoris magna. Taxonomy (NCBI): domain Eukaryota; kingdom Metazoa; phylum Chordata; class Aves; order Galliformes; family Phasianidae; genus Alectoris; species Alectoris magna. The sequence goes on along the minus strand of CM060570.1, from coordinate 10,855,274 downwards.
GGTTAGATTTACTTAACTGCTTTCACCTCATCTTGCACTGGTCTTCTCCAGCTTTTGATTCACCAGGGAAGTGCTCTCATGCTACACCAAAGCCCTGGCTATACCTTCAGGTGGACCTAAGCTCATCAGTGCCTGTTTAAAAGATGCATTCCCTTGGAGGGGAAGCTGTGCTGTCACTTCTCTCTTCTAGCACCTGGGTATGATTTTTATCAAGCTCTGTTCTTGTCACTGTCTTCCCATAGAAGTGCAGTAACTAAGTCTACATAAGTAGACTAGCTCCTTATGCAAAAAAAAAAAAGAAAAAAAAGCAAAAAAAAAGCAAAGGTTGAAGTTCCACTAATCCTTCTCTATGTGAGCTGAGGAGCAAAGTGCTTAGCTGTGTAGGTATGGATCATGTCAGAAAACTTTGACTCGCTTTTAAGATTTTGGTGAAAGAGAGTTCAATCTCAGCCTCTTACAATTAACCTTTTCTTAGGGAGAGTGTAAGAAAAGGACTATGACACATCCTCAGGTATAATATTTAAGCATTTTTCAATAAGTAATGCGTTCTTTCTTCTGTTTAGACTTAAGTGGAATTTGTCTTTGTTAGATTTTCTGCATTCAGTGTTATTCCCATATTTCAGCTGATAACAAGAAGGTACAGTTAGTTCTTTTAGAATCTGGACACCTTGGATGTCTCCTGATGCTCTCTGCCAAGTATAGCAGTGTACTCTAGCTTTTTTGCCACCTTCTGTTTCAGAACTACTGCAACTGCTTGCCCTTTCTCTTGCAACAACGTGAAGCAAATAAGTGGAAAATGTTTCACAGATAACATCCATCTTTATTTGCAGACTGCAAAGTCAGAGCTGATGTTATTTATTTGTAGAATATTAGAAGATTAAAAGGCAGTGGATGGCTCCAGCAATCCTGTTGCTTTGTTGAGTGAGACTTTGCCATCCAAGATTACCAAAAAATTAAAAAAATTAAAAATAAAAAGTGGTCAGCAGGTCAAGGGAGGCAGTCCTCCTCGCTACACTGGTGAGGCCACATCTGGAGTACCGTGTCCAGTTCTGGGCTCCTCAGTACAAGAAAGTCAAGAAAATCTGGTGGAGGATCCCAAAGATTATGAGAGTTCTGGAGCATTTCACTATGAGGAGAGGCTGAGAGATCTGAGGCTGCCCAGCCAGGAGAAGAGTGGGGGGAGGAACTTAATGCTTATCAATATTGAATGGGCAGGAGTCAAGTACATGGGGACAGATTCTTTTAAATGGTGCCCAGTGACGGAACAGGCAATGGGCACAGACTGGAACACAGGAAGTTCAATAAAAACATATGAAAAATGTCTTTACTTTAAAATTGGCCAAGCACTGAAACAGAATACCCAGAGAGACTGTGGAGTCTCCATCTCTGGAGGTAATCAAAATCCACCTGGATGCTTTCCTGTGTAATCTACTGTAGGGATCCTGCTTTAGCAGGGGGTTGAACTAGGGGATCTCCAGAGGTCCCTTCCAAACCCCACAGTTCTGTTATTATATAAGCAGTGAATAAATGGTTGGGGTTATTTTCAGTGATGAGTCAGATATACCTTACCAAGAAATAGTATCTACATTTTAAAATCATTTAATTTCATTTTTTCCCCCTTTTTATAATGTGTATAATGTCTATATATATATAATTGTTTATAATGTCTATATCCATATTCTTTTAATTGCTGCTGTCTCTTGCTTTGGAGAGTTTTTTTCTTTTTTGTGTGTGTGTGTGTCATGGAATTAGTATTTAGCTCCTTCTGTGCCTGAAAGAATGCAAATTGTGAATCTATACCCATTCATCCAAATTAGTCAGCTCCCAGTATGTACAATGTTTGAAAACTTCTGCAATTTAGAAACCAGTAAGCTTAGTTTGAATACGCCATGCATGTAGAACAAAAGGCATATTTAATGTTTCCTCTTGTTTTCTTAAAGTCAACAGCAGATTGAGCAAATTCAACAAGAATTTAAATGCAGTTATTTTGGGTGATAGATTATGATCTATAGATCAGTGACAGGACTCATGGAATCATTGCTCAGCCTGATTTTCTTGTGCGAAAATGCCTCAGAAAAGATGCTGCAAGCCTGAAATAATTGTAGGGAGGTTATTTATTTTATGAAGATCCTTGTGATTGATTCTGGTCTATCAGTGCATTATTGCATCTCCTAGCGCTGGTGAACAGACAGGCTGACACAGCATAGCTCCCTGCTGACCCCTCAGCAATGGCTGATTGACTTTGCAAGGATTTTTCATTTCAGAAAGACTTGCAATTTCCTGAAATGACTTGAAAGAATCGCATCATCTTATTTCATATTCACATTTGCTTGTATCAGTTATTCTGGGGGGTAGAAGGTAGAATGCGTGTGAGAAATTATTTCATAGAGAAAAGTTAGATGTTTTTCATAAAAAGCATCGTTCTGACCTTGGTACTATTGTCTGTCTACCCACCTATATTGAAAGAAGATTTCATTCTACCGGGATATAAGAGGTTACCTTAAAACCCAAGCACTTTATTTGTATTACTGTGAAGAAGTATCTTTATAGCTAAACCTATACCTACTGTTGAGAAATAGCACAACTGGGAATCAAAAATAATTAAGATGTGGATGTTTAGAAGATAGATGATTGTAGGTATGAGAATGAGTTGTCTACCCACAGACTCGGCAGGTTCTGGAGAAATTGGCTAGGAAAGAGCGAATTTCTGGTACGCAATCTACAGGTTACTTGGCTTGGTTCATTAGAAATTTGCCCAGAATAAAACAGTAGAGCCCTAGACTGTTATAGTCTGTGAAATACCTTGAATTTCCCAAATAATGACTAATATATTGTACTTTGTCTTCTTCCAGCAAATAAATTGTACAAAACTGTGGAAAACACTGTACAATCTGCAGTGGGTTTGGATACAGAGTTCATGTCCAGCTGTCTATAAGTCAGAGTTTCCAGAAAGAAATCTGAAACACAAATGAATGTACATGTGGTTTTCTTTACATGGCAAACTCTTTCTATTCATCTTCTCCTCGCTCCATTGATTCCAGTTCATTTTTAAGTTGCAGTTTTCTCTTTTTTGTGGCTGTGAACTTTAAGATTGGTCAGCTTGATTAAGGTGAACTAAGAGATAGCTATTTAAGAGGATATGAGACTCAAATATGTCTTTGCTCCTTCTGCTGTAGACGGTGATGTCTGCTGAGCAAAGGAATTTAGCTAACTTGCATGCATCAGCTGGAACAGAAGATGAGAACTGTGAATGCAGAAAGACCTTTTTCCTGTCCCTAATGACTGTTAAAATTGGTACCTGAGGCATCCCTGGGGATGTTTGCACTTGTTAATCACTACACACAGTGAATCTGTTTACTGATCTGTCTATCTTTCCTTGGGTGACAAGCAAACTGCCAGTTTTTCGGTATATTTTCTACCTAGATGAACCTACCATCTGACTAAAACTTCTCCTGTTGGATTTGGTCATTCAACCTGATTTTTTCTGAGCTGAAATAATGGATATGATAAGATTACGAAATGCAGTCAGACCTCCATTTCTGTAGATGTGAGTGATGCTGGTAAACTTGGCATCAATGTTTCTTGCAGCAGAAGATCTAGAGGGCTGAGGGGTAGGGTTCTGTTCTTCGTTTGTGGTGCTTCCCATTTCTGGATGCTGTATCCCAGCATTGTAATACCATACAAAACACCTGTTATTTGTAAACCTGACAGTAAATTGATTCCTCACCATCATAGCAGTAAGGAGATCATGATGTCTATGTAGAAGAGTTTGGCATAGTGACCAAGGTCAAATAGCAGAACATGTGTGGAAACAAAGACCCAATGGTTTGCACCGAGGATAAAGTGAAAATTACTGCTCAAAGAGACAAGGCGTGTCAAAATGAATTTGTACCATCTCTTAGAGGGTTTGAGAAGCTGCAAAGTGCACTGAGTGGATGAAGCTGTTAATTTTCCTTTCACAAAGTCCTAGTATGCAGCAGTGGGGAGAGGTATTGCTAACCAAAGATTTCATATCAAGGGAAGTTATTTCGTGTACCATACAATAATACTTTCCTTTTCTATAGCATCTTTCACTAATATGTCTTAGCATGCATTGGAATTGGGGTTTAAAGACAGGTAAAATGACCTCTATCTAGTCTGTTACTGTCAATTAATATCAGTGATCAGTGCTCCAGTTTCCATCTCTGGCTGAAGTTTTCTCACTTGAAGCACAGACAGCAATCATCAGTCTTGGTTTTCACACACTCAGACATGTAAGCCTCTTGTATTTGTAGACTTTCAGAGGAAGATATGGTGTTTAGACTATGTAAGCTTTCTTGAGGCATTGGTGGCAATTGAGGCACATGAAAATATGACTTTAACTTTACGAAACTGGTGGTATAGTTATAATTTTCCATCATTTTTTTTTTTTTTTTAACTGGCAAAAAGACAGTGATATTAGAAGTGGAAGCCAGACCATTTACATATTATTTTTTTTTTTAAAGTTAAGATATATATTGATTGCAACACCAGTTTTCCAGGTTAGATGTTTAATTCATCTGAGCGCACCAGGACTCTAATTCTGTTTTTAAGCTTTATTTTAGAAATATTGATTAATCCACTTAAATGAGGACTTAAGCTGAAAATTGTTTGGGTAAAGAAATTGTCAGTTTAGGTCCTAGCGCAATAAAGTCCTGCTCTGTACTTTCCTTAATCCTGGGTAATGGCATGTTTTGTTCTGGGGGGCTGATAGTGATAGTAGAACTTGGTCTTTCAGAATTCAAAACAAACTTGGTTATTGATAGCCATTATAATTATTCTGCATATTATTCATATGCTGAAAGTTATGTAAGGTATTTTAATAAGCTGGAATCATCATAACGTAAGAGGTGTTTTTTTGTTTATGGTCTTAAATCTTTATTCATTCTCGGTTAGTTCAAATGTATGGAACATGTGAAGATGATTCTTGGTACTATATGTGTCCATGGCAAAGCTCACATCACTTGGTAGTACCAGGATTTCAGAGGAATTAGTGGACAGGACGCGCTCCAAGCCCTCCAGTAGTCATTAGCAGTAGGATGGAAGACACTTTAATCCTGGCCAGTAATTCATCCACCACTCTTGAAGTGCTCCAGGTCTGCTCCAGCTCTGCCTGCCCCATGTGCCAGATCTGAGAAGCTGGAAATATTCTCCACAGTGAGTAGGTAGGGGTTCTAAGCCTCTTCCCAGGTGGTGCATTGCCCATTACCACTGGCCTCAATACAGTATCCCAGAACCCCAAACAACAGCCACAGCGAAAGGAAGTCTGATCTGAGAGAAATTAATTGGCCAGTAATTCTTTTTAGAGAAAGGCCAGCTGAATATTAATTGGAATCAATGGCAATTACTGTGCTAGGAAGAAACAAATTAAAATTAAATCAATTAAAGGTAATGCCTTGTAGGAAGGACAATGATATTTAATTTAAATTGTTTTAAAGGGTATTTCACACTTTCAAGTTGTTATTTCCATTAAGATATTTTAAACATTTTGCATTAAAAATTTTCTCCTCAGAGGCAGAGAGGAAAAAGGCGTATTGGCAGCATTTTATTCTCAAAAATAGGTCATGAGTTACACAGGTACCACTTCATCCTGGAATTTTTTGCAAGTTTAAAAAAGCTGATCGGTCTTGTTGGGTTGGGGGCATGAGAAGGGTGTCTAAATTGTAAATGACAAAAACTTTTTTTAAAAACAATACTTTATATTCTAGATTTCCTTGATCTTATTTTTTTTACTGTAATTATTTTCATAAACTGGCAATCCAAGAAAACAGTTTTATAAAAGACTTGCTTATGTAATATGTATTTATCATTAAAGATTTTATTTGATTGAGCTTTTAAACATAGAAACCTGGAATATTAATAGACAAAAGTATTCCTCTAGTTTTCTTTTCTATTTTTTTTTTTATTAAAGAGATGTGGGAAGCAAGAAGTAACAAAATTTCTTGTATGTGCTATGCCCTGAAAAAGAAGCATTTCCTATAACTGATGATGGGTATAACCAGCTCCAGTCTGATTTCTTTTTTTGGTACATGAATAAAATAAGATTTTCAAAATGTGTTAACTACTGCCATCCCATGGTTCCTTTGCAGAGATTTGTAATACCAGAGCAATACATAAGCAATATAGCATACTCCATACAGCGCGTCTGCATTTGTATTATATTCCCCTTCCTCGAGACCTCTGCTCATACAGATTGAATAGTAGGTTTTGTAGCAGTAATTTCAAAGAAAATGTTTCCCAAATGGTAAGGGATGCATTTTGTGTGATATTCTTTGTTCTTTCTATTCTAATGGCAAGCCCTTGCCCTCATGCCTTGAGGGGTTATAAATCCAGCCTTCCTTTCTGTTGCACTTGATTTTTTAAAAAAATGTATATTTCCCCTCTAACATAGGCATGTGTATACCAGTACAATGTTTTCTACCCTCTGTAATTAGGATGAGCACATATTTTCTAATAACCTATAAGGGGTGCCTTAGTATAAAAGTATTAGCTGCGATGTGCGACGTTGCCTGAAGTTCTGCTGGGGAAGGGAGGGAGGAAGCTCCCAGCAGAAGTTGGCCTGGTTACGAGACTGGGATGGGCAGCATTCAGCCTTCAGTGAGGTGAATGTAGCTGATCAGAGGGCATCTCATGTGAACCAGGGCTTTGGATGTAGCGTTACATGAGAAGGTTGGGAATTGCTGTTCTGAGGCATATCAAGTGCATCTTAATCACATATTTTTTTCCTCAGCCCATAAATCTTCAGCAAAGCAGAGCAATAATATCCCACGAAAAAAAAAAAAAAGCAACAGTGATTATAGATGCTCTTTGTCTGAAGCTTTGCATATTCTCTGAAGGATGCACATTTTTTGTCGGGCCATCTGCTTGGGGGATCTCAATAGCTCAGACTGCTTCATGGCTTAAATTACTTGAAGTTATTATTTATAATTTTGTAACTGTCTTGATGTCAGTGCAACACTGTAGAGATTTGATGTGTCTTTCTAGAGAGAGCTATATTTCTGAAGTTTCCTTCCTTTGCTAGCACCTTCTCTATGGAATATATCCTCTTGAGTGAGTGTCTTTCCTTGAAATGCAGACAGCCTTAATCCAAGGACATCAGTGGGGCCAAGGGAACCCTACACAACCTCAACCAAGAGTTTTTTCTGCCTAATGCAGGCAAACTGGCGTTTCAGCTATTTAATCACCGTCAAGATACAAACTGTGCATATTAGCACTCCATAATTAATTGTTTATATCAGTGCAACAGCACTGTATTAGTTTTGGCTGCATTCAGGAGAGAGGTTTTCTTTTTTCTTTTTTTTTCCTGTGGGGAGAAATTCAGCTTATCAAATGTTTTTCACCTTCTTTCTTTTATGAGCCTTAAATATATATTACTTTTTTCATTTACTTTCCGTGCAAAGTTTCCATCCAGCTCTCTTAACGCATGAGAAAATTGGCTCCAAAATTTTGAAGGCAGTTCTTATTCATGAAATAGAAATAGCTTTAATACAGTTGGGAAAGTGACTCCTAATTCAATTATGTTTGGAAGCGAAACCTGTAGAACACTTAAGTAAACAACTGAAATTTAAAGAATGATGCTTTTTTCTGGAGCTCAGTGCAGACTTCTTTTCTGATGCAATCCGCGAGAGCTCCACTGAATTCTTCTATAGTAGTTGAAGATCTGATCTTTTTCTAACATGTAGTTAGTGGTTTTCCCTTCACTGAAGCTAGGGGGATTCAAGGATGTAGGTGCCTAAACTTCATTGTTAATGCTGATTTAAGCATTCCTTAAATACAAGCATAGTATGCCATAAAGTCTGCATGAAAATCAGTGACCTTTCTTTTAATAGGCTTAACAAGGTGTTTATCAAACTCTCTCAGTAACCATCAATTAGATAAGCCATTTCGCAGAATAATCGGACATAAAACTTATTGCTGCAAGTACTGAAAGTTTCCTCGCACCTCTGTGTGGGTTTTGAATGGGTTTTGCATTTAGTGTGTGTAAGAAAAGTAATGTTTACTGCCTGTGCAGGCCTCCAGAGAAGCATTTTGTGCAGCTCTAATTCAAACTAGACCAGCTGGGCAGATAAATCATCATGTAAAAATACATCATTGCTATTAGAATTTTCTTGAGAAACGAACAAAGCTGGGTATGCTTCCCTTCCCATGTTTCTCCTGAAAATGCTGAATTTACTATAATTAGTTTTGTTCTCTACAGAAATCTTCATTTAATGATAATACTATTAAACAAGTGAAATACAAATTACAAGTGACATTTATATGATCATAATCACTCCTTCCTGGCTGCCGGGATGGTGTTTTTCAGTGAAGAACCTGCATTTTTGCAGATGGCATGAAAAAAAATGAGGCTTGCAGAACACACCATTATTCCTGCGAGGCTGTCAGTTCATTAGTTGAAGCAGCCAAGTCTTGACGAGCTGCAACTGATCAGCAAATGGGAAATGAGCAGGAGTATAAATTCCCAGCAAACCGAATCATTAACATTTGCTGCCTGCATCCTGGAAACACAGTAAATCAAAAGTGTCATGATATATCAAGACAAAATATCATTACTAATTGGGATTAATTTGCTGCTGTGGGATTGATGACCTTTGCTGAAAGAAAATAAAACTGCTCGTTAACTCTTGTTACTTAAGTTCTTCTTTATCTTTTTCTTTGAGGGTGCAATAAGATTTCAGGAGACCGACTCTTCCAAAAGGTGCTATGCTTTTTGCCCTTGCACTCTTTATGTGGTCAGACACTTTCATTTTAAAAGTAACATTATGCATGTGGAGAGGTCTATTAGATTAAAAAAGGAGAAAATGTTATGCAAGGTTAAAATCACATTATTCTTCTTTCTTTTTCCAGTTGTGGAATGGAGGAGGATCCACCGTCATATTCGCTGAGCATTCTTACTGTTTCCCAATATGCTCAATGATATTTCCAAAAGTGCTCTTCTCTGTAAGCACGTTTCAGCTGCAAGCCAGCCCCCTGGTATCTTCTGAGCAACTGGAGCTCTGCTCAGGGGGCACCCAAAGTGCTGGGGGCAGCTGAACCCACTGTGATTTTTCAGCTTTCTACCACAAATGGACCTGGGGAAGCATTTGCTGGCAAATGCATTGTGCATGCCTTGGGGGCAGGGTAAGAGGGGAAGAAACTCTCCAATTAACAAGTCCTCAACCCTATATTTCACAACACATGTGAGATACGATTGGGGATAATTAGCTATTTTATACCAGGCAGACAGTACTGCAGACAAGCTGAGCACTGTAGAGAAAAACAGAAGTAATATGCTTTCTCATATGGCTGAGCAAGGGTGTTTTAGCTGTGTGGGGGATAAGGTGTTAGGCTGACCAATACATGTTAGTTGTACAGGAGCGTGACTTGGGTCAGAAATGTACCCAACCCAACTGACTTTCCTTCTTTTGCATGTTCCACTCCTATTTATGATAAGAAAGTGGGAAAGGGAGAGAAAGAAAACTGTGGCAAGAAATGGAAAAATGGAATAGCAAACCTGGGAGTGGAGAACTCCTGACCCATCAACCACTATCAGTTCATCTATTTTTCTCTAGTGCTATCTGCCAGCATACCTGCTGAATAGCAAGAAATGATTGCTCCAAGCTTGACCGTTTGGACTTTCCCACATCCCACTTTCCATCCTTGTGCTTGTATAATTACCTCAGGTGTAGTCCCTAAAAATGTTCTTTTGCTGGTCCTTTCTGAGAAGATAGCACATATTTAAGCTGGCAAAATATTCCTATCGCTCTTAACACACCATTAGGCATTTTTGTGCCTGTTTCAATGCAAACTCAACATATGCTTGAATACTTGCCTGCTGATGAGTTGCTCCCCAGGTCCGTGTTAGCGCATCCCCAAGCCCTCACCAAATTATAGCTAAGCATCTATTTAGCCTGCCAGGTTTATACATGTTCTTTGTTAATTTCTGATATTTGCCCCTCTGTAATGATTTCTTGGCTTTCCTACAGACTTGACTAAATCATTGTCTCTGTAAATACAGCTCATGAAGTTATTATGGAGCCTCATGACTGTAACAGAAGTAGAGAATAGTACAGTTGCAGCGCACTTGTCATGTGATCTAGGTTTCTAATCTTGTAACTCCTTTTTTGTGTCTTGTAAGTTTTAGTTATACAAGAGGCTTTTACCATTTTCTTCGGCTCCTGGTCTGCAGTCATTACCCTGTGTCTGTTTTCCTTTTTTTTCCCCCCCAGGAAAAGCTTTTTTTTTTTTTTTTTCCTCCCTGATATAAGCAACTGTTCTGCCTCTATCCCTGGTTTGTTTGTTTGTTATATTTCTTGGCAAATGGAGAAAGTGCATGTATGCAGAGATCTAACATGCGCACAAATTGTGCTGTCTCCAGGTTCTTGCTTCATTGTGAGGCAATATAACAGTTGGAGTACTGCAGTCAATGTTACCGGAACATTGATACTAACACTAAAAAAGGAAGGGGACAGTGGTATATAAATAATTAAGGGAGAGGGGAAAATCATTTGTTCTCTAGTTAATGCTGTATCTAAGCTCATGTTTCAGCTTGAGACATGTTACAGCCAAAACTGATAGGCCAAGGTCAGTCTGAATTCTTCACAGAGCTCTCTTTGAAATAGCACTCTTGTTCAGAGAGCAGGACTAAGCACAGATTTGGTGTAAAACTAATACCATATCGTGTGGAGTTTGTGTTAGATAATGCTTATATAAGCTTTGACTTGCAATTCTGTAGATCTGTCTCATATCCTCACTTTGGTATTTTTTACAGTGGTGTATGCAAGAAATGTCATGCTGGATAAGGCTTCTGCTATGGCAGAAGTAAGAGTGGGCCAGTAAATAGGCTTCTTGCAAATACCGTGAAGGGGGAATACTGGCTAGTAAAGGGAAGACATATTAATGATACCTGTAGGTACTATGACAATCTGAGGCCACTTAGAGCACTTACTGGTTCTGCCTTCGAAGATTACAAGATCTTAGACTGGAGCGGGATCTTTATAAGGAATTTCCAAGATGAGGAAGGACATATTTGCATCAGCAATACATTTAGCCAAAGAAAAATTTGAAGAAAATAAATCCACAGACTTAAGAAATGGCAGGAATAGGAAGGGGAAGAGATGTGTTTTAATGTTGTTGCATATTTGACTTGAATGTGAGGGATAAGTTGGGTTTGATGCCTGTAAAAATAGTGTGTTGCTCTGCAAAATAGAAAATGAATACCAAGAAGCTGTGCTTCTATCAGTGACTAAATGAAAACAATACAATTGAACAAAACCCCCTTTTTATGATTTACTGCATTGTCCAAGCAGCCCAGATCTTGGGGCTTGCTTGTTAATGTTTGTATAAGATAGCTTCAGATGCATGATAAAATACTAGCTTGCCCATTGAGCTCAAGCTGGCTTTATTAATGCAGTCATAAAAAGCACATGTACAGTATCCTATTAATTTAAAAGAAAAGTTGCTTCAATTCAATAACACTATTCATTGTTCCCAGTACTGAACTTTGGATTCGGTCACCTGAAGCATAGTAGTGTATCAAGATCCATAACAAGGCTTGCTTAAAATATGCAGGCAAACCCTTAAGTGTGCCCTATTGTACTTCTGAATTCACAGTCAACCGAGACAGCCATGCATTAGGAAGGCTGTTGAGGTCACTCCCATTATAGTTTAAGCTGATTGTGCTTCTTTATATGATGCATAGATTGCTACAGCAAACAATTTATGTTGTGGTTGTGATTTGCAGGCTTTTCCCCAGATCACTTAAAACATGTATACATGTATGTGTACATAGTCACTTTAATATTACAATAATCATAATATTAGTAGGTTATTTAAAATCCTTGTCTGTCATGGAGTTTCTTCTTTTGAACCAAGCATAGCTGTTGAGACACATAATTACTTTTTCAGCGGACTTCTGCTTTATCGAACAATAGCAGATGACAGCAGCAGAAAGCTGCTTCAGGTTGGGAAGGCTTCTGGCACTCCTGTCTGTCTGCTCTCGCTTTGCCGTACTTCAACTTTAAGAAGCTCACAATGAAAAAGAATATAGTTCCCTCGCTACTTTTAGAAGCTGAATCTCAGGATAAACTGCCTTATTTTTCATGAATTGCTAAAATTGGATCTGGACAGTGACCATTTGTAGTGTTCCTTGAAGGTGTCTGGCGAATATTAATCAGGGATAGCAGCCACAGAGATATGCTGTGTGGAAGTGGGGAGTTACATGGGTAAACTTGCAACAGGCTTTCAGCCCACCTGGGAAATGTCTGTTCATATTTTCATAGACAAAGAGAAACTCTGCACATTATGACTTCTGTTATTACAGGAAAGATCTCTAAATAAAGGGAATCCACCTGAATGAATTGAAATGGGGAAAGCAAAAATGAAAATGCAAGCCTTCATGAGAGCATAATATAAACTGAAAGATGGGGAGAAGTGGTTTTCCTAATAATTTACTTATGTCTTGCAGGAAGATGCATTGCAGGTTGTTAAGAACAAAGTGAATAGTTTTATCAAGAAAATAGGAAGATTTTTGCCCCTTTATCAAAGATGGCCCGTAGAAGAAAATACAGAACAGAAACTTTTAGAAATTACTGCAAGCTGCATGCGTTATGGTATGGCCAGATGCCTTCTGTATGCAGGCAAGATCCTCCTAGAAACAGTGATTTTTGCACTGAGGACTTGGCAATAGAACCGTGTATGACTATATGGTTTGCCATATTAAAGATTCATTGGTGCTGTATCCAACAAACATCTTGTACCCTACAGAAGGGGAAAAGTCTGTCTGTGACACAATGCAGAGGAAGCCATACGAAACTTCAGGACTCTTCCTGACCACTACAGTAAGTACAGTACAGAGTTTCTCAATTTGCTTAATGATGATGGAATAGCTAAGTGTAAAGAAAAGACTGACAAAAATCACGTCCACTGAGCAGTTAGCATAAAATCCTTTTGATTTTCTTGGTTGTTTTTTTTCTGGAAAATCTGAAGAGCGAGAAAGAATCAACTCTTCTACCTAATATTTTTCTTAGGTTTTTGTGTAGACAAAGGAAAACTTGCTTATCAGGTCTTGCTCTGTCCTCAGTTACTGGGTTACCTATAGCTCCCTTTGTAAGCTATACTCAAAGGCAGGATTCACCTGGTGTTTTGCACCTCCAGCTGACACCAGAAATACTGAGGTGTCTTTCCATAAACAGTTTGTTCATCAACTTGTAGGGGTGTATCTTTTATCCTCACATGTAGAGTAGATGAGTACCAGGAAATGAAAGCAGGCTCATGTTCTGAAACTTCTCACAGATTCCCTACAGCAACATTACCTCTACTAGAAAAACAATTTTTGTTATTTTTATGGGTTAACTCAATTTTATGTAAACAGAGGACATGAAATGAGGACCAAACAAAGTGTCAAATCTTGAGTTGATCAGAAGTCTGAGCTGATAGTTTTCTGATGTTCTTTGATATATTTCTGTAACTTTAAGACCTCCATTTTAATACAAGATCACATTGTCACTCTCAGAAACACCATATGAAAATCACTGATGCAAATGCTTACTAAAAACACACGTTTTAGTGAGCATTTGTCAGACTAATTTCCTAAATACAGAGAACAGCATGTTTTCATCCAAACAAGTGGACTGACCCTTCTAAGAGTGTCTTCCAAAGTTTTCTCTGTTAGGAGAAGATATATTTACGTATGAAAGCTTGTATGTATGCATACAGATGTATGTATATATAGGTTTATACACTGGTACACTCAGTTATTATATCACTTTATTTACAATGTATCATTACCTAAATACTCATTTGAAACCTTGATACCTTCCTCTGAAAAGACAAAATTCCTATTCATTTCTCAAGTGCTTTAGGTCAAAAACCCAACAAAGGAAAAGGGCAGACATTAAAAAGGAGGGTAAAGACCAAGCACTTTATTTTCTTATTGTTTTATTTTGTACAGTATCTTGTCACAGTGCTTTCAACAGAGTTATTGTTTATAGTACAAAAAATTGTCAGGAATGTGCAAGACATCTGGTAACACATTTTTGGTAGCACTTTTGTTTTTGCAGCTGTATCCCAATCACAGCATTTAAACACTGTGATCAAACGTAAAAATGTTCATTTTCTGTAAAGTAATTAGAGGTAATTTTTATATTGTTAGCTACTTAAGGAGTGATCCTAACATGAAGATGCATCTGTAATTGCAGGCCTTCAAAATCTGATGTCTAAAGTTTTAGCACTAGGTTGAAGTTGCAGATGTTTTAGAAGTAGGGAGGGTCTTGAGCGACTTTACTAATGTGTAGTCCATAATTTATTAGGAACTTTATTAAAACTTCAAAAGCTTTCCCTGGAATTTTCGTTCTCAAATCCTGTTACGTAAGGTCTTTGTCATCAAGTTTCTTCTGCATTCAGACATAACTGTATGTCTAAGCCCTGTGCAATAAGGTGCAAGCTCATATGTTCTTCAGCACTGTTACCTGAAGATTTGACACTGCTAGGTACTTGTTTGATGAAACAAGGCGATGTAATTCTGGTATTTAGGAATATACACCACTGTTTCTAAAGTGAGAAGGCATGGTGTTAATACAGCTTCAGCCTCTGTGCTGTCTTGCCCTGCTAAAGCTGTTTGTTGTTTTAGGATCCTCTGCTACTTTTGTTGCCAGCCTTGCACTTGCTTTATTAATCTCTTTTTCTAACTACATATTGTGATGATTGCTTCAACTTTTGAATCCCCTAGAAATTGGAGGCTCACGGCCTAGTAAAGTTACAGAAGTTCTAGCATTAGTTTAACTGGATTTTGGTCTCACTATGTGTCTCTTTAGCTTTTTCAAATGAAAACAAACTAGAAAATATGAAGGGAAGATTAGCTAATCTGTCTGCAGTTGCTGCAAAATATGAAAACTGTTCTGGTAAATGTACGTTTTGAAATGTGTTGGTTACTTTAAGTGTCTCTACAAATGGTTTAACCCCTTTACTGGTATAAGTCAGTCACTGCAAAATTTGCTTATGCTATTAGTTTGCATTCATCTATAATACCTTGTTATTTGGTTCATTGTTGTTACTGATATCTCTAAGTAAAAATGGAAATGTTCATTTTGTGATAGCATTACATTAATATCAACACTGGAGAAAAAAAACAGATATTAAACTTGTAGACGTTTATCCTACTCTTCAGAAATTGCAGTGTAGTCCCATTCTTTTGTCTCTTTTGTTCTGCATTATCCTAACATCGGGTAATAAGAACTAAAATTATTGTTATGGCCTTCAAATGGGGCATAATTTGATTCACTATAGAAACTAGTAAATGACAATTTTATCCATGGTTTGTGATATTCATATTACATTTTTTACCAACCATAGATCATTTGAGGGACAAATTGCTTCTGCAAATATGTTTAACAACGGATAACACAAACAGGAATGCACTTATGTGACTCTTCTAGATACAATGTTTGATCGTTCTATCAAATATACAGCATGCATTTTAAAGAGGGCAGAATCTACAGCATTGCTTTTGCAACAAAATTTAGTGAACTTTCATTCAAGTTTAGCTCATGATAGATATCAAATCAAATTATTATCCAGGCTTTGATATTGAAGTTTCTATTCTCAATTGCTATACAAGCTTCACTGGAATAGAACATTTGAAGGAGTAACAGTTTGGAGAAGAGCCTGTAGGTAAGAACTAAAATGAGAGGGGGGCAAATTTGCCTAGATTCACCACTTGCAGCTGCCAGTGAAGAAAGTCACTTCTAAACATTCCGTAGTGAAGGAAGGATGCCAAGAGAAAGGGGATAGACATCCAGGAGAGGAGAAATAAATAATTATGACTGATCTCTGCAGAAACAAATCATTTAAAAAAAAAAAAAAAAAGTGACTACTATTTCCCAGGGTTTCCATGCCATCAATATAGATTTTGTTCTTCAAGCCTCAGAGCAGATAAATCACATATAATTGATTAAAGAAATAGGAAAAAAAAAAAAAAGATTTATTTTTAATTTGTTAGGTTTTCTTGTGTGCTGGAGTACTTCTTATTGAGCATGTTAATTTTTCATTACCACTATATGTGTAGCTCTGTGGTACCAAGAGAAGAGTATATTCTACATGCATTTCTGAATGAAGAAGAATGTCACTGTTAGTAAATATGGTGTTAATGATCTGGGTTTGCTAGTGTCACGGCTTTAGCAGTGAAATCCTAAAGGGATACAGAGGTGACTTGGGAAACTCTCTTCAGCAAGTGGTCAGCTTTAGTCAATGATATTGCATTTGTTGTCCTTCAGTTCCAGACAGTTCTATCTGATGGGAATAGATGTTCCTCTGTTCCCAAGGCTTCAGCAGACTAGGCTATTAGTTACTTATAAATATCTTCTAAATTTCCCTCAATAAATGCTATTGATCCAGCATGAGAATTTGCTCCTTCCAATATTGTTTATTTATCAACAGCTTCCTCATTATACGGAACCAGTATTTATGTTGTATCCCAGTAATAGCATTTGTAAGGCAATTCCTTTATCTTCTGTGTTTTCTATGATACGTGTTTTAAAATATTGACTTTGTCTTGTAGTTTTGGTTGTTGTCTTGACCCAACCTACTGAAAAATACAGCTGATGCTAAGCCAGGTGTTCGTGTTGTGGTCTACTCTGTACTCATAATGTCAGCACTGTCTCAATTTTCAGCATGTTGTCTTTTTTTTTTTTAATGTAAAATATACGAGGAATCCTAATAAGACCTGTGCAGAACAGCTATCATCCGTGGACTTGCGTTTAACTGATAATTGCAATGAAATTTGAACGTTTTAGATAGATTTGCGTTGCCATGAATTTTAAACTTGTATTTAGCTCCTGTAATTCCCTGAGCTCAGATTTTCTAATGAACTAACACTTAATGTAAGGATAAATTCTCATCACAAAGCACAGCTCATAACAGTTTAAGTTCAGTTTATGGTCTGTTGATCGGCTAAGGCTGAGTTAATTGAAAGTAATTATAAATAGACTATTTGCAAACCATGGAAAAAGAAAATCAGAGTGAAAAATTAAGCCTCCATGGTACAATTTAGCAAGTCTTATGGTTTGAGAAAAGAAGCTGTAATACAAACATAATTCCTCGGCTACAATGTTCTTCCTACTATTATTATATGAAAAATAAATGTGAATAGATAGAGCACTTTCTACTGAGCAGCAGGTCCTGGTGTCACCGGATTTCTTCAGAGTAAATAATTTTCTTCTTAGACTTAACTCTAAGTGGGATACCTTATTCTGCATCCAGCTAACCCTAGAAAAAAACCAACATGGATCTTATGAAAGATATTTGTTTCAATGAGACTGCACTACTATTACTTTGGACTCCTTGTTTATTTATATCTTTCTGAAACTGAGTATTCAAATGGCAGAGTCAGTTTTGGTTAGGAATGATGATGAACACATATATCACAGGGCAGACAGATTGGCTTGATCTTGGAGATGTTCATCCACTGCAGGACTCACTAACTCAGAGGGAAGAAAGCTGAATGCAAGATTTGTCTTGGCACTGTTTATATGCACAGTTAGAGAGGCAGTAGGATCCGGTGGCTGTAGTGCTACAACAGAAACCAGTGAATGTGTGGTATGCCATGAACCCAGGATAAGGATGAGAACTGCATCATTTTTCTTCCCCCCCCCCCCCCCCCCCCCCAAAAAAAAATAATCTTTTTGTGAAAGCTTTTATTTTAAACCTTTCTCTTAGGAAGTTACCTATGTCTCTTGATGTGATACTCAGATACCCACAGCTTGGACCTAAGCAGCAATTTGGATTTGAATCATCTCCAGAAGTCTCTTCCAACCTGAGTCCTCCTATAATGGTATCTTTTTTTTTTTCTGTGATTAGGTTGAATTTATCCTACTGATTTCTGGAATCTCTATTATTTAAAAAAAAAAAAAAAAAAAAAAGAAAGAAAAAAAAGACTAGATGTGGATAATTTTCAGAGATACATTTTTGAGAATTCCTAAAACAAGAGATTTCTTTTTCAGTTTCAAGGGGAAAGTCTCTGGGAAACTGTGTAATGTAAATAATGGTGCTCGTCCTCTTGTCTTTTTCTGGTTGTTTGTAAATCTCCAGACACAAAATAAAAATGGGATGGTATCAGGCAAATAACTCAGTAGCATGAGTGCCTATCCAGACTCCAAAACACTGCAGGAAATAAGTTGTGTATATATTTAGTTATTCTACAAGACAATTTTTAAAGAACTTTTACCTCTCCACTTTTCTGTTTGTTGATTTCTCTATCAGAAAATCAACATGAACTTTCATGAATTCTTGTAGGTGCTTGTCTTGCTACTTTCTTCAAAAGTCAGTGTAAATAGAAAGAAATCTTACTAACGATGACCAGCTACCCAGGTTTCCATAGCACTGTATAGTGTCATCCTTTTCCTACAACAAGGATACCTTCCAGATTCATCCAGTTAACCTTGATATCACACAGACCCCAAAACATTGGCTCAAGTCTATGGTTCTTCCTGGAAACATTTTTTCTTCTAGACATATGGCTTCATTTTTATTTTTATTTTTTTTGGTAATCCTATGTGGGGACAGGAGATGGATGATCCTTGTGGATCCCTTTCAACTTGGAGCACTCTGTTCTAAAATCATTTACTGTAAGAATAGTATACAAACCCAAGAGTGTGTCTAAACTGCTTTTCTTAGTCTTTGGAAGGTAAAGCCTTCCCTTTGCAAGGTGCTGTCTTGCCATCTTTTCTCCTCACTGTTCTCATATACAAACAAGTACAAACTCATCAGAAAGTGAATTTTCAACTTCATAGACCATAACCAAAACATCGCTGTGTAAATAAGTTATATGAGTAGTTTTGGAATTTAATTTCTTCTGCATCTCTCTCTCCTTCTCACGTAACAGTGCAGGGCAAGTAGAGCCCCTTTGTCAACTAGTCATTTAAAGGCAAAAGTCCAAATACTGCACTTCTGAATGTTTCGAAAGCTTTGTAACGGGGACTCTTTAAAAGCCTATCTTGCAAGTAAATTGAATAGTGTGAGGAAGTCGTGTAATTGCTGGAGTGCATCAAGACTTCTCAGAAATGCAACCAAAACTAGAGAAAAGCTTAGTTCTACTTGGTCCTTTTAACATGAGAGGTCTTACTAGTGAATGGTGTGCCTGGGAAAACACAACTTAATCCAAATTTAAAACTATAGATTCTAATCCAGGTCCGTGAGAATATTTGTATCAGTAAAAGCAAAAATATTTGAAGAGTCTCCTGTAAGTGATCATTTCATCAATAAATTTACCTTTATGGAATAGCTATTACAAGTTGTACCCTTCTTTCTGGTGGAATTTTGTCCTTTGTTTTGCTAAAACTAGACTGCTTTTTTTTCTTCTTCTGGAAAATAATTATGGCAGTTTTCTCTTTGGCGTAGTTTCCATGAGCATTTGAAGCTCAAGATTAATGGAAGGCTTATACCTATCAATGTTTGTAATACATAACATAGACTAACATTGTATGGAGAGCTGACAAAAATTCATTTTGGACAAAAAAATGACTTGCTGCAAAATGCTTCATTTTACCTTTTATTTTTTAATTTTTTAGTGGGAAGGAGGGCATTAATATTTCAGGTCACTTTAACATTACAGTTCACACAGATTTGACCTGTAGCTTTAGTTTGGGTAACTTGTTCTGGGACACTTGTGCTGCTTGCCAGTTCACCTCCTTGATGACCTATCAAAGTCAGCTCTTCAGCTAACTTTTGGTACATCTGGGTGACAGAGGAATGTGCATGCAGCCCTGTTAGCATGCTACTGTGCACTTGGTTGAGGCTGACCATTCTGAAGATTCATGTAACAAATACTTCCAAGCACGATGGCGCAGAATCCAAGAATGAAAGTAATAAACTGAAAGGAAAGGAAAAGAAAGCTGTCTGAGAGGGCTGACTTGGTCATTTAGGTGTTAGGGAGCTAAAGGATCATCTGAACCCCAATCATTACTGTAGGGGCACTAAAAAATGCAGTTTAACTGTTGTCTGTTTTGAATGGACACACCGTTCAGTTCCAGTCTACAAATGTTCCATCAGCATTTTGGTACTGCTTTGTTTGTTTGTTCCCGAGAACCTTACTCCAGAAAAACATATTTGAGCATTTTTTCCTCAATTGAGAAAAAAACAGTACCAGCATGTTAAAATATATTAAAATATAAATATATGTTAATACATACGTTAAATATAAACATAAAATATATTTTATATATTATTTTTATATTTATAATATATATATATAACATATAAAATATGTCAAAGAAGTTAAAATACAAATACAGATATATAATGCAGAAATTCTTAGTTTCATCAAATTCTGGGTTTATATAGACATGTGTGAAATATGTAGTTGTGTACGATAACTGGATGCCTTTGACATTAGTTCACATCGCCAAAATATATACACAACAAAATGGGCTCATTGTTATGAGAACTGAATGAGGACTTTAATAATAGTTCACTTTTAGGTAAGTATGTGGTGATGTACATAAGAGACATATTATACCATCTAGGAATTTAAAATGTGAGTTTAAGGCATCAATCTGCAAATAAAGCCATCTAATAGCAGGTGAAATGAGAAAGGTGATAAGCAAGTCATGATTCATGGTGTGAGCCACCTGCATTATGAATGATCAATGAACATTATCATCAGAACAATGGCATACTCTTACAATTATGGTACATTATCAATGCAAATATGATGCGCCATAATATTGTTTTGTATGCTGTGAAATACAAAAGGCACATTTAAATAATAATGTTAAGGTTGTGATCCAAATTGACAAAACCTTTAATAGTCTGCTAAGCTGACATGATTTCATTCTTAACCTTTTCACGACTGTCAGAAAAGAAATGAGTTTGGAGAATGTGTTTATGAAACATCAGGATTTGCTGATGATATTGGAAATGTGTGTTTGTTCTTAGCGGATGGGAGGCCAAAGCAAATAGATGTAATTTCTTCTCGCCTGTTTTGAGGTCATCTTATTGATTTTGCAGTTGCTTCTGTGCAGCCAAGAGAAGAGGTGAGCCAAGTTATACCGCAGTTGATTGGGGTGGGAGGAGGAGAGAGACTGCAAGAATTACAGTACAATAACCAAACTAACAGAAATGATAGCAGACACCAAAAATCACTTTGTTCATCTAGTGAATTTCTCTGTTTAATTCTTCATTCCAGAGCAGATGTTGTACTATTTGAAAAAGATTAAGTGATATTTCAGTAGCTAGGACATCAGTTACTCAAAGCACACAGTGCTATGCAGCAGTTCGCATGTTCTAATTCATCCGGTTCTGCCATGATGCTCCAGTGGGAAGGCAGTAGGCCTGCAGTTTTCATGTTACTTCTGTGAAAAGACACTGTACATTTCTAGTATAACAAGGGTGTGAACAGCATGGGGAGGGGGATGCGAGCAGCAGCACGGAGGCCAGCTGTATTGCATTCCTTTTGGTTAAGGGTCATAAAAGAGTAAGGAAAACACTGTAGATGAAATCTTGGTATCACTTAAGTCAGTGGCAAAGTTGATTTTAATGGAATCAGGTGTTCAGCTCAGTGATCGTTCCTGAATGGTACAATCATGTCATAGAATGGCTTGGAAGAGAACTCAAAGATCATCTAGTTCCAACCCCACTGCTGCAGGCAGGTTTGCCAATCACTAAATCAGCACTAGATCAGGCTGTCCAGGTCCCCATCCAACCTGGAGTTGCAGTGTAACTTTACGGATGCTGATAATGCATTTTTCTTTGCATTCCTGAAGTTGATGTGCATTCCCCTTTCCTTGTTTATTCTTGTATTTTAATACAAGAAAGTAATAAGCCATTTAAAGGAAGAAGTACTTTATTGTGAGAATATGACTTTTTTTTTTTTTTTTTAATACATCTCATATGAAGAGGGTGTTTCAGGAACAGGCTATCATCCAGGAAATTTATGGTCAGCTGCCCTGATCCTGAGTGAGACTAAACTCTTCCTGCACAGTGCTGCCCAATTCTTGCAGGAATCCAAGAGGATACAGATTCTTACCTTGGTGGTGCACACTGAAGGGCAGATGCATAGACAGGCTGGAAAAGTAGGAGTAGAAGCAAAAATAGCGAAGGAAACTGCACAAAGAAACTCAATTTTCTTTACATTTTTCAAAAAGATTTTACAGAAGGTAATTGTATGGTGGTATTAATTTCATATGAAGAGAAAATACAGCAGAAAGAAAAATGTGGTAGAATACCGTCAGCTTTTTAGAAGTTTGGACTAACTGGAAGTTTTTCTTTCTCTCAGACATAAGGTGATCTCTCACTGCTGATTGGTAGCAGATAGGGGAGGGGGGGGGTGTGTGTGTCCATACTGGTTTTGATTACTTCTCTAGCACAGTGGCTGAGCCGTAGGCCTCGCTCTGTTCAATCTCTGTTCGTTCTTTTTTTGTCAACACCTGTTTCTCTCTACCCTCTCTTACCTTCAAAAATGAAAATTTTTATATAAAAAGTAGAAGGTAGGGAAGACTGAATTCAATCAACTCAGTAATTCCCAGTAGCAATAAAGTATTTTGTGATTGTTCTCTCTCTGATATGTACTTCTCACTTAACAAAGATTTTTTTCCCGGGAGCTTGCTTATCCTTAATAAAGGAGGGAAGTAGGCTTGCAGGCTGTTCCCCTTCATACCTGCTAATTTTCAGTGGCCCTCAGGGGTTGAGCTTTATGCAGCTCCCTGGACTCAGAAGAAAAGGTCATCTTCAATGAAATCACAAGGCTCAAAGAGATGGGGCTTACAGATGCATTATCAAAGTGTAAGCTGTAAGAGGTGTACTTTCACTCCTGTGATTTAGTAGCTTGTGTCCAAAAGCCCCATATTTCTTTAACTCAGGTGAAATCCACCTGGTAGAGCCATGGGCATCTCACTGAACCAAGTTTTTCTAGATATTGGCAGATTACATATTTTTTGTTTTCAATTTTGAAAGCAGTCATGCTGTGTTATTTATATGGTGTGTAATTGATCCTTGCTACCTTTCTACAGGAAGTGTTCATATGGTAGCACTATGTCCCTTTGACTTAGTGAGCAAGCATCAGAAAGGAAGTAAATTATATCATCAGGTTTTTGTAATAAATCCATAGCCAGTAAGGGAACGTGATGGCTGGAATTAACATGTGCATCCTGGGAATTTTGTGTTTAGGATGCAGCTTCTGGGGTTCTTTCAAATGGAAACTTGCACCGACAATCCTAAGTTGCTTTTGATTTCCTCAGACAGAGCAGTCCATCAAACAAGTCTCCCTCCTTCTCACCTATCACAGAGGATCTGACATTGCTGATGCTCATAGTGCTGAGGTCTGAAGGTGCACTCCCCCAGTGTCAAATAATATGAGGAAGAAAAAAAATTAACCACTTTAAGGTCCATTTAATAGGAGTAATGATGCAGTTCCACAAGAACCTGTGATTCAGATCATACATCTATAGTGCCATTTTATAGATCATTCACAAAATATGCATCATGATTCATTCATTTTCTTACAATGAGATTTATAAGAGAATATGAAATAAATGCATTTTTAATAGGGCCTGATAGCAGGAACATCCTCTCTTCAGGAGAGGCTAGAGTACCAAAATAAACCTCTGCTACCTGTGTGTTAATTA
Source organism: Alectoris magna (assembly GCA_030625065.1). Taxonomy (NCBI): domain Eukaryota; kingdom Metazoa; phylum Chordata; class Aves; order Galliformes; family Phasianidae; genus Alectoris; species Alectoris magna. The sequence goes on along the minus strand of CM060570.1, from coordinate 10,831,662 downwards.
AACTGGCCTACCTCTGTCCTTTCTTCTTCCCTTCTACCTCTTACACTGATAATTGTCTGCTGGGAGTTGAAAATTGAATTGGAAACTAGCAAATGTTGGGAATGACAGGAGAAGAAACCAACTGTTCGTGCATATTGAAGTGATATAGAAGCCATCTTCATATAATTTTCTATAGTTTCACGGGGTTTTTTCTTCCTTGTTGTTATGCAGTATAATGAGACAGGTTATTCTCCTGGTATTCTGGGTTCTGCTATGGTCAATCAGATTCTCAACTCATAGAGGCTTGAGAAGCAATATGAACCTAACCTAAAAGTTTTTAAAATATGTATATCTTTTCTTAGCCTATACATTTATCTGTTATCTCTTGCTACCTAATCTCCACATTATGAGCTTTTACACAGAATGTGTTCCCTTTTTGTCTTTGGGAGTCACTGTTCTGAAGGTCACAGTTTTTGAATGTGCAAGATTGATCTAAATGTAACAAATTGTACCCCCAGCTATATATATCCAAGGTTATTGTGTAAGAAATTTAGGTCCCCGGACCTCAGAATGAGTCTGAAGTACATTTGTTTACGATTCTGCATCCCCACATGTGTGACAGTTGTTTAAACTGAGATAAATTTCAAGTCATGAATCTATAGTCATTCGGTAGCAGAGGAACAAGTGACTCTTGTTCCATGGCATCGCTATCCGTCAGATACAAGGTTTGTATCTAAACAGCCATAATTTTGTATAATAGAACTCAAGTCAATAAAAAAAAAGGGAATTATTTGAGTCTCTGACTCTGAAAACCAACTGTCATTGCTATGTATCTAGAAACACAGAAGTATTATCTACTGACAGTATTCTATCCATTATTGCTATCGCTTCATAATTTCAACTAGCCATCTGTATTACTCAGATTGCTATATGCCTGACTCTGATATCATGCACTTTTATTATTACTTTCTCTCAAAGTATTGAGCTTCTAGCAGAAGAAATATTAAATTCTCCCATCATATGTAATTTGTGTCTTACCCTCCATCCAACATAAAGCAGATTTGGTTATTTTTTGTGTCCTTACTCGGTCCCAAATCTGTATGTTTAGCACCTGATCTAATGTCTGTTCAAACCCATGAAAATCTCTGTGGAATTAGGATTCACATAACATCCATAATAGTGCTAAAATATCAGATTGAAGATGTCTCTGAGTAGTAATTACTGGGAACAATAGCAGTAACTGAAGGCTGGGCAGAAACACCTGGGGTTCTTTTGGAGGTACTGGAGCATTCATTATTTACTGTGGGGAAAGTCTGTACTCCCCAAGAGATAAGCAGCCTTAGATTTCATTGTTTGATCCTGCCTTTGAAATTGTATAGCAGATTTTTGTAAATAGATGAAGTTCTTAATTAAATGAGGAAAAGTATACTGCAGTTGGCACCGTGGCTGCTGCGCTGTTTTGTAAGCTGCTAAATAGAATTGGTTTTATCCTTCCCCATTTTTGATGCCAGCATGTCTCAAGCATTAGCAATTAATTATTATGTCTCAAAAACTGCTGAGAAGGAGAGAGAAGATTAGTGGAGGAGGGCAGGTTGGTATCTAGCGGGAGGAGTGACATTGTCATGGACTTGTAGGAGGGCCATGCAGGCAAAATGTTTCCTTAAAATAATTGACAAATGTTTGAGACAAATGGACTGTTTTCTGTTTCCCAGGGCTATTGTTTCAAATAGTTTGCTGGATGTGGGGGAATGCTGAATGAGTTTACACGCAATACATGTTTTTGAGGTTTCTCTTAGAGATTCAGGATCGAGAATGCGTCTAAGGTAAATAGTTTTATAGAATGGTTTTGTGGCAAAAACAAACAAACAAACAAAAAACCATTTTGCCTGCAAGTTCCAGATAAATAGATTGAAGCCCTACTTCATGGTTACTCCCAGTTTCTTTCTCAGAGTCGTTTCCATAGGCCATGGGCTTATGCCACAGTGAGTACAGAAGACATTATTCCAGTGGCATCAATTTTTCTTTATAGCTGGGAGATAGTGGATTTTATTGTTCCTGTGGTTTTCAAGGGAACAGCTATATAGAACACTGCAATTGTAGGCTGGGAATGAAAAGGTTACCTTTGCAACCTTCTGGGAAGGACTTAAAGGGTGAGGCAAACCTTAAGAACTTAGGCTGGAAAGGAGTTCAACTTGCCCAGTCACTTCACACTCCAACAAGAGCAAGTAACTACCATCTCTACAAAGGTTTTGGGATGAAATATTCTCTTCTGAATGTGAGATGAACTTCAAGACTGAATCAGGCACTGCAGTAGCAGTAACCTGCCATCCATAATGATGCCATCGAAACACCTCATTCCTTAGGGTGTTGGCAAGATTTTTATATGGTTATCTTGAATTTTGTCTCAGCAACTTTGCAGAATCAGAGTCATCTCCTTTTTTTCCCCCCTAAAACTGCAGAGGTCAATATAACTGTAGAATAGATAAAGCAAAGTAAATGTAATACTTAAGTGTAAATAAAATAATTAAATGTAAGTAACAGCTACAGCTGTTGCCATAATGTTTCTAGTGCAGCAATGTTTTTGCTTGACTGAAAAGAATATTTGCCTGCCTTTAGTTTGATCCAAAACATGTAAAAGACCTCAAAAACTAGCTTTAATTACAAAAGAAGTGTAAAAGCTTTTCATTAAATTCTATTAGAAAGCTGATGAAGTTGCCATTTTGTACAACAGGAATGAGTAAGCTGAGAAGATGGTTGGTTTGTGAGAAAGCAGAGATCTCTCATTATGATTCTAAAATCCATTTACCCAGATAATTGAGTAATGCCAGTTTAAAAAGACTGAAAAATAACTGGGAAATTAGTCCATTTTACAGAAGTTATGTCAGGGAAGAGGACTAAGAAATCAAGCATTCTACCAGTAAATAGAACTAACTGGAGATTGAATTAAAGAGGAACTGTTTTACGAATAATGATTTAATAACTCAAAGTGACTCCTTATGGATATATAGCTGTAAAGGCTACCATGTTTGTTTGTTACAACTAACTATTTTTGGAAAAAATATTTCTTTTCATTTATTTGATCTCTCCAGAACTCTTGGAATCCCTTGTCACTCTAAACTTTCCATAAAAGTGAAGATTTGTTTGTTCTTACAACTGTATTTTCCACTTCACTGAGAAGTAAAGGAAAAAATATATATATTTTTTCTCACTTTTAAGCACTTCTCTGTTTTGGATCTTTGCATAACATCAAAAGCAGAGATGATAAAATTAGAATAGATGCATGTTCTACCCAGCCTACCCTGATGCAATTAATAATTAAGATCAAATGGCTTGTAAAATACCTACCGGTATGATTAAAATGCTATGAAAAGGTTGCTGCAAGAATAATTGCTTTTTGTTTAATGTAACCAAAAACAAATCCATGGTTCAATATCTTTTGTGTTGTATGTTTTCTGTTTTAAAATTAATGTGACATAAGGCATTCTTTATGCTAATGTTATAGCTCCTTGGATGAGTTTAACGCCATTATCTTCTTTAATGAATAATTCATTCCCTGTTGAAAACTTAACTATATCATTTTTACAGTGTGTAAATGAAACTTTGAAGTGCAGTTTAAAGAACTTCAGATTATAGAGAATTCTCATAAACCACAAAAAAAAAAAAAAAAAAAAAAAAAACCTGTGCTAGTAATACTGTCTTGTACTGAAGTGTAATCACGGTATGGCATGCATGTTTGTAACTTAATTTTTTCTGCTTCTTTTAAAAAAAAAATCTTGGAAAGTATTCTTGGTTACTTTCACTTTATTGGCATTCTTATAGAATTATATTTCTGTCCTTTTTTTGGAAATATGAATGTTACTTGCTAGCACAGCAAAGCTCACCTTCTCACCATCCTTTAATGTTGAGGAAGAACCTACTGGGAAGGTAGTAAGGTGGGAGCAGTACTCTTCTCCACAGCAGGTCCTAGCCTTCGTATGAGAAAACCTCTGACACTTGAAGTGCAAGTGAGAAGAAAGATGGATGGATAGTTGGAATTTTTCAAATTTGTTTGTGTCTAATAATTTTTCCTTTCTAATCAGGTAGGGGCTTTCATTTCTCTTTTTGTCCTTATATATTCTGTGATCTGCTAACTGGAATGTTGGACTTAGTGATTTGGTGTCATTTCGTCATTTGCAGAAAGGCTAGGCTGTGAACCTAGACTTCTTTTTCTCCCTAAAAGTGAGATTACTGGTTTTAGCACAGCTGATTATTTGATATAGTGTGGAAGAAATAAAATGAGGCATAATGTTAACTAAATGATGATTAGCCAATTAATTAGGATATCATGTTAGACTTAAAGTTTGCTTACAATACCTGTAAATCCGTTTCAAGTTTTAGGAGGGATATTAATTTAATGGGTCAGTCTTACACTGTCTTCTTAATGCTCTTTTTTTTTTTTTTTTTTTTTTTTTTTTTGAGGTTATTGGATGATTGTGTCCAAGGAAAAAAGTTCACTGTAATACGTACTTATTTCCACATAACTAACAAGGACTTGTTCTCTGATGCTTATTGATGGTCACCTGTAGTGAGACATGATTGATTGCTGTGCTTTGATAATAATGTGACTTGAGTGGAGCACTGCAGGGCTGGGGATCAGATATGAGTGCTCCTGGGTGAGGAGGTAAATGATGAAATAGGAATGTTTCAGTAGAAGCATTTCCCATGTACTAATTACACGGTAAGCCATGCCTGTTTTGAAAGTTTCCCGATAGCTCTAAATCAACTCTGGAAGCAGGAGATGAATCTTACTGTGTAAGTTGTTTTTATTCTCAGTGGAAATAATGGCTTCTGGGTACCAGGGATCAGCATGTGCTCCTTCTTCCTAGGGGAGCACATTATCAGCTTTATTTTTATTATGTTCTTCCAACAAGTTTTCATTTTAGACATTCTGAGACTGTGAGCTGCAATATTTTATAAAATCCTACTTAACAAGTGTGCTTATGCTTACTCTTGTTTTCTGTCTTCCCTCCCCTTCCTTCCAAGGTCTCAGAGCTTGCAAGTCAAGGGGCTCTAAGGAGAATTTATCCTAAGTCAGAGAAGAAATTGGCCCAAATTCAGACAGCTGCATTTAATTGTTTCATTTATTTGTTAAATTTCTTTTCCCCGTGTTGAAGATTTCTGTATCTTTAACTGATGATGTCCACAGAGAAAACAGGTGCAGCCGCAGGTCTGCATTGTTTTCCTGCATTGTGTGCACTTTCCCAAAGCAGGGAGTTCTTTGGACACTTCTTTCCAGGAGTCGAAGGGATACAAGTAAGCAGAGCTGCTGTTCTCATCTAAAGATAAATCAGTTGTGAGGTACATCATCCACAGAAAACAGTGAGACTTTAGGGGAAGAGAGGGGGAGGTATGAATCATAACACTTTACATAATATGGTATGCCTCTGCACATAGCTTGCTGTGGACAGAATACAGTATTTCTTTAAATGAGAAATAAATCCTATGGTATTATCGGCTCCTAACAATGGCGATTCAGCAGTCTTGACTTGGTGTCTGGATTTGTGATATTTTTGTTATTTTTATGAGCTCTCATTACTGAAAGCTTTGCACTTGTCCTTCTGCACACTGTGAAATGTGAGCATTTTCATTTTCGTCCCAAATCAATTATTTAATATAAGGAATGCTTCTTGTTTTTCTAACAGATTTGAATTGCACAAAACATTGACATAATCAGAGTTTATCCTCCTTTTTCAACTCAGAGTTCATGCTCTTGTCTTCTTTGTATTTTTCTCCCTTTCAGTCGAATGAAATCCTTTGAAGTTGAGTGCACAGAAAAATTCATTTTTACTTTGAATAACACAAGCAGTGATCACCATCAGCTATTACACAGGAGATTAGCTTTGTCATTAAGAGGCATAATCCCTATAATACTCCTATTCATCAGGTAACATTCAAATCAAGAAAATGTTTGCAATTTAGACCACAGCCTTGCCAATTGTTATTAGAATGTTATGTGGAACCCATGTAGACAGAATGAAGAAATAATTAGCACACCAGTTTTCTCTTTGACATTATTTAGCTGAAGACACTCAAATGAAATTTACAGTCACTCTTCAGTTGCTGTGTTTTCCATTTTGTCATTAAGCATTTCCAGGCCTCTGTGTTGTATTTTGTTAGTTCTATTCAGTGAGTTTATTGATCTTTGATGCTTCTCAGTCCTTTCCTCAAAGATGAGACAAGGCAAAGCTGGCTTTTGATTACATAAGGTAATTCCTTTTCTTAGCCAGCATTTTGATATCAAAAAGAAAAGTGCATTCTTTTGTAAATAAAGGTGATGTTCTTGCTTTGTGCCACAATACTTTGCTCTAATGTTATGGAGCATCTAATGTTCTGAAAACTGTAGTGGAATGGTGGAACTCAGTAAGTTGAGGTAAATGTATGCTGGTGAAACAAATACACTGAAGACGGCATTATGTGATCTACAGCAGCCAAGCAGCAAGATGATGTATAAATTCTTTGGAACACGATCTGAATTGAGGCACTGTGTAGTCCAAATAGAAGTGAGATATTACTGTGTGTGCTGCCCATCTGTCTTGGGTAACTTTTAGACTTGCTGGTCAACTTTAACCAACTTGGAAAAAAGTGCTGAAGTCTTAGAGGTTAAGTTCTTGTATAGGTCCTGAAAATGAGCTGCAAAATAGGGAGAAGGTAGTACAAGAGAGGCTGGCAGACTGAAGACACTGTAGGTTCTGCTTGGCAGCCATCAGGCAGAGACCGCCTGGCACTTGCACATCCCGAGGCCACAGAGCACTCTGCCCTCAGCGAGGGGAATGCTACAGAAAGCATGATAGGAAACTGCAGGGGAAGGGGGAAATGAGACAGCAGGAGCATGCAAGATACAAATCCACAGGGGCAACTGAGAATGTTATTCTTACTGTATATTGGCAACTTGAGCAACAGGATTGAACTCAGACCTGAAAAACAGAAGAATGAGTGGTGTAGTGCTGCGTCTGATGCACGGACTCAGATGTGAACGATCCAAATCATTTATTACAAGTTCTCACATCACTTATATACCTTCACAAGTTTTCTTTTCCTAGCTTTCCCATTCGCCCCTACAGGTCAACAGAACATTCCACAAACACTTCTTCAACCGTTCACACAGGAGTTTATCCAATCAGAGCCGCAATCTGTTCTTTCTTCTTTTAGAGGTGTCCTTGGTTCTCATGCTGTTTATCTTGCTCCACAGCTGCTGCTCCATACAGTCCTTCTTGTATTCCCACAATTCCCCCTTTTTTATTAATTAACAAGCTACTACTATACCATAGAATAATAACACTACTTATATTATTAACACAATCATTATAACTCAATCAAGGCCTCGATTGACAATACTCTAAAAGGGGAGAAAGGAGACAAGTCAAACATAGCATAGCAGCAGGAAATACTGTTAAATTCACTAAAAAGAACAAACACGTTTGCCCTGCAACCCAAGTTTCTGCAATCTGGAAATAAATCCCTAAGAGTCCCATTCTGTGTTAATCTGTAATCGGTTAGGAAAAGTCTTCAACTTTCATATACTCTGATATATTAATTTTAAATGATCACTAACATTTGTGCAACAAATGCTTTTAGGGTACTCATAACCATGCCTTTGGGCTAATAAATGATTGATGGTCGTGCAACTTTATGAAATTGAATGTCAGATAGAACCAGTATTAGTGGGCAAATGTACTAGAGTATCACTACGGGTGTTATTACTTATTGACCCTTGAGAAACAGCAAACTGCAGAAGAGGAGAAAGAAGGAACGTGTTGGTAGTGGATGTGATAGGCAGTGCCAGCAGGGCGTCCCCTGCTTCAAAGTGCACTTCCCTCTCTCACCCACCACAGACCCTCTCCTGCTTTTACGGTCTGAGAGGTATTTTCCATTTGTACACCATATCCGCGTGGCCAGTGCGTGATACAGAGCCCAAGTGGAACACCTGCTTGGAAAACGGAATAAGCTATCAAGGTCAGCTCTCTTAGCGTGCGCCTTTGTCTCAGGTGATGCATGGTCATATTTTTAAAATCCTGATTAGTGGGATGAAAGACAGGCAATCATTCTATAATACAGGGTCATCCTTTTGCCAGAGATTCCTTTCCAGGTTTTGTCCTTACAAATTAAAAAGGCTAATTGATAGGCTAATACCATCATAACTGAGCATTGTTAATACATCAAAAGAGATATTCCTGTAGATTCAAGCTCTGATTACATCAAATCCTGTTTAATTCACATTTGATCTATTACTAAAATAGAAGAAGCACACAACAACCTAGATAATGCCTAATAATTCTAATTCTTGAGACTGCATCCTTCAAATTATCATCATGAGGGAAAATGATCGGTTTGTCTTTCGAATCTACTGAACAACGATCAAAAAGTTCCTCTGGTCGCGGTCCATCCTTGTCTTTAACCAAGTTAAACGCAGGCTGCAGAGACGCAGCAGCAGACAACGTAGACGCGGCGGTAGGCGGGAACGTCACGGCGAGCGGCGTGGGCGGAGCGGAGGACGGGAGCGCGGCCGGCGTCGCGGGCGGAGCAGAAGGCGGGAGCGGCGCGGCGAGGGTCGGAGGAGGAGCGTAGGGCGGCAGCGCGGGGGCAGTCCGGATTTCTCTTCTCCCCAGCCTGGGGAGGGGTCTGAGCCGCGGACCGAATCCGCGCAGGGGCTGCTTTCCGTAGCCAGGGGCAGCGCCGGGGATGAGAGGAAGGGCAATAGGGAACAATCGGAAAAAATTCTTCCTTGTCTAACTTGTTTAAGTCCTTCATTATTTCGTGCCAAACAGATAAAAGTTTAGCAGCCGTTCTGTCTTTAGCAATAGAAGCCTCCCAGAGTTTTGTGCCAATTTTGTCCCAAAGCTCTTCATCAAGAGAGAACTCAGTTTTCAGAAATTCAGGGACATTTTTGCTTATCCATTTAAGAAAAGTAACTAATGTTGAAGTAGATACAGGCTGATCCTGAAACTTTAAAACTAGCCGTAATACTTCGAGATGTACTTGTTGCTCCTTCGTTAGTGAACTTCCTATAGTTCCCGACTGCTCACCTTCTGTCCTGCAGAACGGTGCGGGCGCGCGCGAAACAATCTCTCCAAAGTTCAGTCGGGCGACGCTGCCGGACCGGGCTCACTCAGCCTCGGCTTGATTTGCCTCACGTAGTGGGCGCCATTTGCTGCGTCTGATGCACGGACTCAGATGTGAACGATCCAAATCATTTATTACAAGTTCTCACATCACTTATATACCTTCACAAGTTTTCTTTTCCTAGCTTTCCCATTCGCCCCTACAGGTCAACAGAACATTCCACAAACACTTCTTCAACCGTTCACACAGGAGTTTATCCAATCAGAGCCGCAATCTGTTCTTTCTTCTTTTAGAGGTGTCCTTGGTTCTCATGCTGTTTATCTTGCTCCACAGCTGCTGCTCCATACAGTCCTTCTTGTATTCCCACAGTGTAGGGCTGTACATTACACTTAAGCAACCTGATAGTTCTACAAGGAATTTCACCCTGCTTAAATCACCCTGGAGTTCCAATTAAATGTGAAAGAATTACATGTAAGGAAGGGTAGTACAAGAATAGCAGTCTTTTGACTGCAGCTCAAGCTGGCTGGATCAAAACTCAGTTCTGTTGACCAAGGTATAAGGAGGTTCTGTATAAGGTACAAATTTGAGACGGATCTTAAGGACAGTGAGGAGAGATCCATAATTTCATGAACACAGGTAAGCGAAAATTGAGGAGACAAACACATTTCATCCATCCCCTGTGCAGAAGTGATCTATCTGAAGCAGGATGGGCAGGGAGGAGGAACATTTATTGCAATACAAAAACAATAGTCTCGAGTATAAGGGAGGGAAGAAAGCAAAAAGCATTTAGTTCTCATTTTCCTCATGTTTTTGCCTCCTTGCTGGTAATGGTGTTTTGGTGATTCACTGAATATCTTCTCGATGAGAAGTAATCTTTCACCATTGATTTATAAGGAAGAAACTAATTGAAAAAGTTGGCAAGGTGACTCCGTGGATGGGGAAGGATTCATCTGTTACGCTTTGATACAAGTCCTGGCAGAGCTGATTATGTTATTGTTATGTTTTTGGTGTAATACAGCCAGTTTTTTGCTTTTCTCGCCCTACTGATATATTTTTTTTATTTGTAAAGAGTTACGTATAGCTTTTGTTGATTGAGTTCAACAACAGAGAAGGCAGCAGTGATCAGTTTTGCCCTAACAGAGAATCATTGCAGTCAATGGGAATTTCTGTAAGAGGTTTCCAGGGACAATCTGCCAGCCAGAAGACAAAGGCAGAACTAAATTATCCTAGAAAATTGCAGCAAACCTAATTAAGCTGGGTTTGTGGAGAGAGATATTGGTTTTAACCGCATGAATATCTATTATCTGCAGACACTAAAGATTCTTACAGCACAGTCCTCTCTAGCAAATCTTACAGTATCTAGGTAAAATCTATAAGGGCTCTCTCTCATGTGTCTCCATATGGTACAAGGTGTTTAATATTAATTCTTAAGATGGCAAGTTATTGTGACATTTGAAAAATGCTCACATATGCTCATGGTGAGCACCAATATGGCTACAAACGATTTGTGCAGCACGGATGACACAGCAATCTGCTCTTTCACACAGCAGTTTTGCAACACAGAAAAGTAAGAGAAGCATTGCCTTAGCAAAGGCAGAATGCAACATATTGTTCCTTCAGGAACTGGTATACAGAACCCACAGAGAATCCCATATACCATTTGTTAGCAGTTATCTTCTTAAAAAAAAAATGGAAAAGCAGTAAAATCCCAACATAATATTTTTACTAAAGCAGATGACAAAAGAAATGATGTGGCCTCATGCTAATTGGAGAAGTCTATTGGTGTTGCGCAGCCCCAAATCAGACTCTTCACTGTGTAAAGAATTGATTCTCTTCTGCATGTTTTCCATGTTTTATTATTATAATTATTATCGATTAACAATCCTTACTAAAGCACTGTCCGGAGACCATAGTGAAGTTCAGAGCCTGGCTGCTGTGGGCTCTTCATTCCTGAGGATTTTGCATGTCTTGCAAAACTGGTTCCTTTCTTACTAAGTCCTACTCTATATTCTGTAGTAAGCAGCTATGAGTCCTTGAGAGAATGGTTCTCAACCATTCTTGTATTTATGCAAATTACAGTGCACAGTTAATGCAGCCCTTTAAATGCTCCTAGTATTTGAAGAGATACAATTTGGGTCAAAATTGTTCTACATTGAAGGTACTCAATATGCTGACCAAATAAAAGATGCATTATTTACCTTCTTCTCACATACACCATTGATTCATCATAAAGATTGGTACTATATCTTCATTCTTCCTTGGCTTTAGACATAAATTCCTGTCAAAGCTTACTGAGTTTTAATAAGCTTATGTTTTGAAGTATAGCATTGGAGTTTACAGTGCAATGCAGTTCTGACAGTGTAGAATTATTTCTCTGCTGAATAATCACATTTAAAAATCTCAGTCCCTATATATACATGAAGACGTATCAGCAGATATAGGCATCTAAAGACTAGATGTTGCGTCTGCTGTGAGCTACAAGTGGAAGAACTAGAGGTTTTCTTATGCTCTGGTTCTTAATCTTTTTTTACAGAATCGTAATTACAGAGGTTTCCAGTTTAAAAACAAAACAAAACCAACGTAACTGGCACATGGCAGGGTTTGTTAAATAAATACACTTGATTATATAAATATAAATGATGAGCTAAGGAGACTCTAGCACCCTGATGGATTTTATCGTGGTAAACTGTACCATCCCTGCTTAGGGTTTTGCGTTACATACAGGGCCAATGTAAACAGCCTCCGTCACCCTGAAGACAATAGCTGTTAAAAGGAATCAAAGACCGACCCTCTTTTTTGTTGCTGTTTTGATTTAAAGGAAACCATGCCATTATTGTCTATCTTTGGCAAGTAGGAGATTGCTATCACAATATTGGCAACTTTTAAGGATGTGAGTGAAATGCATTAATTATAGGCTGGTTTGAGGGATATCGGGAAAATACATTAAGCAGATGGCAAGCATAATGTTGCAAGAAATTAGTGAATTTCTTTTAAAGTTAAGCTCTTCCTCCCCCCCCCCCCCCCAAAAAAAAAAAAAAGTAAAAAAAAAGAAACAAGGCTGGATTGTGTGGAATACGAACAGAAAGTAGCAATGTTTTTTGAGGTACATAAAATTCCAAAGAGACTTAAGAGGATAGATGTTACAAGATGTTTTGAACTTGTGTCAAATGCAAGAACAAGAAGCATGAACTAAAGCCGAGAAAGGGTCAAGTCCTAAAGGAATGTGAGTCGAGTGTGTCTGTGCACAGAGAGTAGCTATCCTGTATTAAAATCATGGCAATGATCTGAAAACGCATCACAGAAAAATAGGGCTAGGCAAATGTCTAGGGAAAAAAACATAATTGTGGCATGTAGCAATTAGCTCCAGTCGATGCAGTGATGCTGAGAGGATCTGATGGCTGCTTCTGATTTCATAATTCCCTTGCAAATTGTGTGTTTAGACTAACTATATTTCTGTTAAGCAAGAACTGCTGTTTCTGTTAAGAGATACTCATGTGTTCGTGCAGTAGTGGAAGCATCGATAGTGTGTGTTTGCATGGCTTGATAAACTGCTAACTTACTCCTGTTGGACAAACCTATGTATGAGTAACAGTGCTGTGCAGAATGCGTTCACAATTGCCCCTCCTCAGAAGCTGCAATTGCTGCATTAGACTTCTTTGTTTCAGTTTATTTAACTGAAGTTAAAAAACAAAACAAACAAACAAACAAAACCCAGAAAATTTTCTACCTCACCTATCTTATGCTGAATGTGGGAAAGAGGTAACCAGGGAGCTCTTAATGGAGAGCTCATTTCCAGTGAGACTATCAGTGCTCTTGAGGTTCCTTTAACTTTTGATATGATAACTGTCTCTAAAGTCACTCCCACATCCTTCCTCAATATCACAGGAAACACTAGAGCTCTGCTGGACTTTGCCACGCTCACTATCCCAACACAGGAACTTAGACATTTCTTCTCAGTATATTCCTTGTGAGGTATGCAAGGGTAGACTACAGTCCAGTTGACCATTTTGTGCATTACTAAATTTGTAACAAATTACTTACAACGTTTATAACAACTTAAATCAAAGCAATTATGAAGATCTTCCAAGAAACACTGTAATTTCCAAAGACTGACAGTACTAATAAACACTTTGCAAATCAAATTTCATTTCGGTGGAAAGACTGTCCAATTTAATGATTAATTTGCACTAAACATCTCATTAATAGCACAGATTATCTTACCAGTGCTTCTGAGCAAATATAATTGGAAAATTTATCAAAAATTCCTCAACATATATTTTGTGCTTGAAAAAGACAAAATAGTGAAATTAATAGCAATGTCTAATGATTTATTTGCGTGTCATAGCAAACTCTTTTTTACCTCTTACATGGCTCAGATCACAGTTCTAAATTTAAATAGACTGCCCAGCAATGTTTCTGTGGTTGTTCACGGAGAATAGAGTGTAGTTGCTGTTGTAATGGGAGAAGGTAAGCATACAAATGTTATAAACACAGCTAAGGTGAGCTGTTATCTTTCCTTGGAGAAAAGCCATGTCTGTTTTTGGGTGGATATCTCTGCAGCTGGATGCTATAATGGACTAATTCAGAGGCATAATCCAACTCACTGAAACAACGGCTGAGGCAGCAAAAAAATCAGGAAAGAAACTGTCAGTTTTGACATACATACGAAAATAGAGAGAGAGAGAGAGAGAGATGTCTTGTTTTTCTGTTTTTAAGGAATAAAGGATTCTAAGGAAATACTCTTTATTATAAGAGTAGGCTTTAAATCTATTTATTTTTTAATTTTAAAGGTGAACAACTCCAGACCTTCTATGACTGATCTGAAGCATGTATGAATAATATATATGTATGTATATGCACTCACAAACAAATATATCTCTATACGCATAGAAATTATGAGCTGTGGCTATGATGAAATTTTAATGTACAACTTAGAGGGCAATATCTGTTGACTGCTAAAATTGAATTGCCTCATGCCAGCCTAGAATGTCCGTAGCAATGCCTTTTGAACAGCAACTTAGAGTTCCTTTTCCATACTTCTCGTGTTAACAGTTTTTTAAATATTGAACTTGGTCTAACAAAGCTTTCTCATTTTACTTGTCCAGAAACATAACTCTGTTCATATGTTAATAACAATAAGTGCTTTCCTTACCATTTCTAAATAGTAATATCAAATTTAAAAATAATTTTTAAAAAGTCTCTTAAAAATCACACATATAGAAGAAAATCCTTATGTCTAAATTAGGGAGAGAATTTTCAGCCTTATCTTTGCTGGCCTTTCTCCAAGTCCTTCAGATGATTGGTTCCTCTGTAAAAAACTATGACAAATCTTAGGTGAAGAGAATTCATTCTTTTGAGTCAAACTCAAAGAGTCATTTGTATTTAATTAGAAAAGAGAAAATCATTTTACTGGGTCACCGAAAACACACACACAAAAAATGGGGAATAAGTGTCTGGGTTTTCTCTGTGCCACTTTCTATGCCTTGATTCTGCTCGTTATAAAGATGACGTTGAAATAGAAATTTAGTTCTGACATTTTGGAGATGGACTTTGGTTCTCCTTTTGTGGTCAAACTGTAGGATTAACTAGACCTTCTACCAACCTATGGTAATGTAAATGCATTTTCTGCACACAGATAAATGATGATAGGTGTATTGCAACCATAAACTTTCCAGAAGGAATAGAGGGAGATGTAGACCCTATTAATACCATCCTGTGCAGTGCATGTTTTTTTATCGTGGGTCTATGGAAACTGGTACCAATACCGTCCATCACTTTAGCAACTACACTGACCCGTGCTGTGCCTGTGGTTGCTTCCAAATGTTGATCTGAGTACATAGGAAATAAGACAATTACAAGCATACTTGATGTTATTCCATTGTTCAAACACAGCAATGCATCTGAATTATATTATTAATGGCTATTTGGGTGAGTAAAGGGAGATACATGAGGGAAAAGAAACATCTGTACATCATTTAGGTCTACAGTTTTGGCCTTCTGGAGAGACTGCATAGTTATTTTAAAGTTGCACTTATCCATCTGAAAGTGGTTTGTGTTTTTTTCCAGTTGTCCAATATACACCTTTCTCTTTCATCCTCGCCACCATTTTTATTCCTTCTTCACTTTAATGAAAATCACTCATTAAATCTTTACTCTGGGTAATTCTTTAAACATATAACATGAGGAGAATATTTCACAGTCATTTTTTATCGCACTTGTTCCATAAAATGTTCAAGACTGTAATACTGTTCAGCCCCAAGGTGTAGAACAAGAACTCTTGAGGTTGAACAGAATGATTCACTTGTTTCACTCTGAATTCAAAGTGGATATGAAGCATAAATCCCCCTTTTCCCTCTGTAATATAGTAGCCATGAATCACAATGTCACGCTGAGTCGATCATAATCTAACACTTCACGCCTCAGCCAACAACTTGATTTGTCAAGAGAACAGGCTTGCAAGCTGCCAATAGCATTGATTCCCATTGGAGAAGAAAGGATAATTAAGCCCTCAGTGAGCTAATTTCTTTTTTCTTTTTTAAAAAAATAACATTTATTTCTATCTTTTAAGTAAACACAAATGGAGAAATACTACGTAGGTATAGGATCAGTTGCACGTTTACTTTCTCTAAATCACTACTATGAGGTTTTTGTTCCATTTTACATCTGATAAAATGTATTGGGAATCATTTTATTTCACTGTACAATAACGCACTGCGCTACATCTCAATTAGGGAAGTTGAAATGAAAATTAATTATATGCAATCTGTACGCTAACTCACCTACAACAGCGTACCACCAATCCTTGGTACGAGTATGAAGCTAGCTATCTGTGAGCTTGGTGATGTGTATGAATAATCTTTTGTTTTAGTGGAGATGTTGTCTGTGTCACCAAGGTAAAGGAACCAAATGTACTCTGAGTCCTAAATACTGCTCATGAGTCCTAAATGTATTAAGATCTTCAAACGTATTTCCAACATACTGTGATATGTTTACCATGTGGAGATGTTGTGTATGAAGTCTGTTATGAGCAAATTTCCTGTTATTTCCTGAATAGAAATGATTCCTTGATGCTTTGTTTTCACTGCTTGTGAATTCAGCCAAGTGAAAGACTCTTTTCCATACAGGGAAATACTCATACAAGTAAATATCTTACGTTAAAATTAGATCTGGTTCTTGCATTTGAATCCCCAGAGTGCTTCAGAATTCATGAAACACCACCTGAATAAACCTGTTGAATGAGCTGCAATGGGGCCTTTGACTATTTTTTTCTTTTCACTGCAGAAGAAAACAGCCAGTGTTATCCATCAGGGCCAAATTACTTCATCCTTTTTTGCCTTCTAAGCTTCATGTTTGGCAGTGCAACAGACTTTCTAGGTGTATGAAATAGGGTTGGATGGTTTGGTCTTGTCATCAAGTTTGATTTCCTGCCATCATAATTGATATTACAGAAGAATCTAGTCTACTAGATTCTCCACTTGCTGTAGCCACAAATCACTCCCTCGCATCCTGGAAGAAACTCTGCCCATTAAAATAACTGATCAGACAAGTTGTTAAGATGGAAAGCAGTCTCTTAACTTAAATAATGTAGAAGAATCTGCATTTCTTTCTTCTATGGCTCATGTTGTCACATAGCTGAAATATTTTCTGCTCTACTACTGTATTTTCAGGGATGGGCATTTCCAGCAGGTTGCCGTGTTGGGCAGAAGGAGCTATTTGTGTCTTTGTCATCATCTCTGAACACTTCCATATATTCCTGAGGAAAGACAAATGTTCTGTGTATTTCTCTCAGCTCCGATCCTAGCTGCAAAAAGTATGGACAGAGAGAGTATCTTCATTTAAAACCTTCTAGAAAAGCCTGACTGATTTGCTTCAGTGTGGTTATTAAAAAAATGTGTGGTGATTTAGGGCCTAAACTTTTACTTCCTAGTACATTAAAATTGGATACACTTACGATATCATCAAATGGAATAAGCTTTTGTCCTCTAGCTGTTTTGTAATTCTTCCTTTAGCCATCTCTCTTAACAACCACTACCTGGTTTTCCTGTTACGTATTCTGTAGTTGCTGGGATACATGCCATTCATAAGCCTCCTGAAACAAACTCTTTTTTGGCATTGATGAAGCTTAATGTGGTCCAATTGTACTTGCATTTATCCAAGTATTTACTTGGATTGAATTGCTAAGATACCATGTCTCTGCATCCTCTTCTCTACTCCGCTGGAACAGAAAGAAGTCAGTCTGAATGGCGTTTCTTTTCCACTAATGTGCTACCAAGATTTAGGTTCTTTTTTTCAAAAACATAAGTTTTCATCAGTAACCCAACAGCTATATGCAAATTGTGCTTGGAAAGGCTGTTTCTTAAGTGGAAATCTATTTTGACATTTGTTTAAATTTTCTCAGATTTTGTTTCTAGCTGAAAGCATTTTAAAACTGTCAAAAAAAAAAAAAAAAAAAAGCCACCACAACCCACACCACCTCTTCTTCATGTCTGTTACCCAGGAAAGGCAAAGGAAGTTAAAAAGAGGATTTATGAACCGTGACCACAACAAGTACCGTGACTGGTACTTAGAAGCCATAAAATATATTTCTAAATGCTATCTACCTGTTGTCAAGTTAGGATTGCTTTACCTGACAGAACAAATTGTTTCTAGCACTTTGTTCTTACTTTTTCCACCCATTGATGTGATGAGTCTGCAGGGTTCTTGCGGACACTGCCTTTAGTATTTTAAACTAAGGCAGGCTAACACTGATTTCTGAGTGGTCCTGGAAATGGTAATCCATGAATGCAAAGATGCTGGTGATTTTCTCTCCGAAATAAATCATCCTGTAACATTCATAGCATATTTCCCTCTTCATTCTCACATGACATATCCCAATGTAAATGCCCTTGATAACTGGACAGTATTACCTTTTCGTGTTTCTAAGGTTTAGTTCAATGAAAACATCATCTGATTTTGTTCCATGACAACAAACTCTTGCAATAAATGTTATTTCAAACCATGTGGCAGTTAATATATGTGTACCATGCAGTACCTGTGAGTTTTCTTACAGCAGATTTTTACTTTTTTATATTTATGCACGTGTCATAGAGCACCTGAAGTCACATTGCACACCACTGTTTGGGCAGACCTTCCAGCTTGTATGCATACATTCTCAGCCAAATTTGGCACTCCAACAGTTTTATTTTATTATTACTGTGTATCAGGATAAACGTTTGATACCATTCGTGACTCAGAGTATGTCTTAGGTGCCAAATAAATACAGAATAAATCTGCTGGCTGAGCCAGTAGAAATCAAGTGTTATAAATCTGACAGTGAGAGAAGAAGCACAAGGGAGGACCAGCTTGGTGATACCAGTCAGAAGGATAGGAAGCTGTTCAGATGGCTGTTGTAATTTTATCTATTTTTTTTTTAATAGGAATTCTTCTGAAAGGAGGCTTTCTGGCAAATAGAAGGAGCTTTGAAGCTGCTCCTAGGATGTGAACAACAGCTTAAGGGGAACATGACTCCATTTGCTTCAGAAAAGCCACCCTGGTGAACTAGAGGAGTAGTAGCCCAAAACTTACTAGAAAAAAATAGCATCTGGAAGCTGAGATTTCCATTCTGAGTCCTTTTACAAAGGAGCTGAACATCGTGATGGAAAAATCTGATCTTCACCAATTTTTAGAAGATATTTTCAAGTAATATCTATGAAGTACTTTGCACCTAAAAATATAATTTATGTATTAGTTGACAACAGCAAATGTTGATTTTGTTTTTCATTTAGCTCCCTCTGAATTTTAACTAAGGCAGGGATCAAAACACAAGTGAGCACTCCATAACTCTAGCAAAACAACACTTAATAATAATCAAGTTTGCATCTTGTATAAAGACATTTTAGTTCCCATAATTCTTGCATCTTTTCATAGAAAAAGAAAAGAAAAAACAGGAACTTGAAGGCAAGGTGCATTAAAAGGTCTCAGAGGATTTTTATCTCATGGACTTTTTGTCTTGACTTACTGTTTTGTGTCTGTTATCACAGACATTTTTGGGTTTTGTCTTCTGGGAGAAAGCTATATCAGTTTGTTCAGTACAAAAGTTCAATGAGCATTAGCATGCAGGAACAAATTTGAATTACATGGAACTTATCCCTGCAGCATCTTTGCTTAATTTGGTTTTAGATTGCAAAAATCTTTGCATTAGCTGGAAGTAAAATTTTTGTTCAAAATATGATTTTAGCTAAAATAACATTTTCTCTTTCCTCCTTCAAGACTGCTGCTATCTTGTCACTTAAGCAAAGGACGGCACAGCATTCTGTAGTGCTACATTATAATACAGTGTTGACTCCCTTGACATACATTCATAGTATTATTTGTACTTGCTTTCATCTTGGAAAGCCACTCAACTCACATAAAGGCCTCCCAACAGACAAAGTGGTAGTAAACCTGTACAAGCTAAATATCCTAGAAACCTGAACATGGTATTCTAAATAATAACCTACCTTGTTTGTATCTGATGTTGTCATTTAGGAGTGGTTTTTGTCATCAAGTAATGTAAAAAGGCATCAACTGTTGTGAATCCCTCTATTTTAACTCTTCCTGGATTTTGTCTGGTGAGGCTGAAGAGGTACTTTAGCAAATGGCTAAGTGGATTTGTATAAAAGGTCTCAAGAATCATGGAAGTGTTGTATCTACAAGGGCTGATCTGGAACTAACATCCACTATATTATTACGTTGGCCCACAACATCAGAGGCAGATGGTGGTATGGCAGTAGAGAATAAACCTTCCCACCAATACTCTGTTACATTTTGTTGCCACTCGACAGATGGCAGCAGAGGGGCAGTCTGACAGAATGGGGTCTGACCTGGAAATGCACAGGAAGAAAAGGTGTGGAATTGAATTTCTCCAAGTGGAAAAATGAGCACCCATTGATGTTCATCAATGCTTGTTGATCCACCACACAGTGGAGGCAGGGTGGTGGATGGTGCACTTCAGAAGTGATGATGGGTTGTGTCCACTGGTGCAGACTTTTTACAAAAGTGGCATGCATATTCTTGTTCATCACTGGTGAAAATACATAGCTAATGGTGGTTACTATGTTGAAACATAGTGTTTGGTAGCTGAGAATTTGCTCTACCAAATAGTGTTATTGTGCCCATGTATCTGTTGCAGACTGCATGGAAATTAATAGAAGACATTATTTTCAGAGCAAACTTCATATTATGCTAATTTGGATTACAGGCCCTTTAGCTATGAATGTCATGTCATTGAATGTGTTTCAGGGGGAAAACGTATAGTAGGTGAGAAAATACGACAGAGCCAAGAGTGGGAAGAGGGATCAAAACTAGGTAGCAGCAGTTTGCACTATTCATTTAGTTTGCATTTGGCTTTTGCTTAATGGGGCCTTGGGCAGACAGAGTACCAGCTAAAAGGACTTTACCAAAAGCCCAAAAACTAAGAAAATTAAGCCTTGGAGTACAGTCAGTGAACCCAAAATGTGAAAAGCAAGCAATATTGCAATGACCTAATGGACTAAAGACTTGATTCTAGCTGAGCAGGCTGGCCTTAATACAGCAAGGAACTTAAACTCATGCTTATCTTTAAGCATGTGAGTAGTCCCATCAAGTTTAAGCAGTCATATGCTTGAATGCTTTGCTGGTTGGAGACCAGAGTGCTCTGAACCTTGCAGGATTAAGCCCTAAACCAATGACTTCTGTCAAAACTTTAATTCATTTCTAAAGGCTCTCGTCTCTTCTTGCAATCCTTTATGCAATTGGATTTTGGAGAAATCTGCTTGAATGAATAAGCATTTGCAGTACTGAGCTGTTCAAAAGAAGCAGAACAACATTCACATATAAATACAAGGCTGTGTAGCCAGTAACAGTTATAAATTTGTCTTCAAATGGTTGCTGCTATCCCCAGGCATATCTAGACTTCATTATTCACAACTATGATAAAAACATTAGAGGGATTGCTTGATTTGTCTTGTTTTTGTTGTTTAGACTAAATATTCTATCATATTTCTTGTTCTTCATGTTCTTGTGACTTGGTTTTAATCTTGTTCATGTATTTTGACAAAGAATCACAGAATGGCTTGTGTTAGAAGGGACCGAACAGATCACCTAGTTCCAACTTTCCTGCTGTGAGCTAGTTGCCCCCACCAGATCAGGCTGCTCAGGGCTCTGTCTAACCTGTCTTTGAGCACTTCCAGGAGTGGGGCACCCACAGCTTCTCTAAGCAACCTGGGCCTGGGCCCCACCACCCTATAAGTAGTTCCTTCTGATATCTAATCTAAGCTTCTCCTTTTTTAGTTTAAAACCACTCCCCCTTGTCATATCTGTCTTGTCATATAATAGTGATTAGACTGTGTCATTGAATTCAAGGGAGGCTAGACCATATTCTTTGATGAAATTTGAGGAGCAGTGCTGCATATTTATGATGGATGACATTTATGATGACTCTTTGACCAGCTTTAATTGCGCTTTCACTGATGACTTCAATAGTGTTCAGATCTCCAGAAGTTTCATTCTATAACTTTCTAAAATCAGAACACAGTACCTGCTTGGAACACCTAACTAAATCCTTTAGAGATGAGTTTCCATTTGCAGTCTATCCATTGTGTCTACAATTTTATTTACCTAAAGTAAACTGCTTTTGCCTTTCAGAACACCTCTGTTCATTCTGTAAGGCGTCAATGTGACTTAACAGGGGAGCTCACACCAAATGAAAATCAAGAGACTCGGTTCCTAAAATCCCCACAGTACTTCCTGATCTTGTGCAGAATAAATGAAATTGCTTTGTCCTAACAGCAGTATGTCAATATTCATAAATTTGTAGCAGAGGAAGAAAGATGCCAAGGCAAGCTACTCCTAGACAGAAGAAGCAGAATCGTAGAACAATTTAGGTTGGAAAAGACCCTTTATATAATCACATCCAACCATACCAAGTCTACCACTAAACCACATCCCTGAGCACCATCTTCACACATCTCTTAAATACCTCCAGATGGGGTGACTCCACCCATCACCCTGGTCATGCCGGCCACACTATTTTTGGTGCAAACTGGGGTGCCATTGGACTTCTTGGCCACCTGAGTACACTGCTGGCTCACATTCAGTGGGATGTTTACCAGACCCCAAAGGTTCTTTTCTGCTGGTCAGCTTTCCAGCTACTCTTCCCCAAGCCTATACCACTTGATGGGGTTATTATGATGCAAGTGTAGCACCTGGCACATATCCTTGTTGAGTACCATGTGATCAGATGCAGCCCATCGATTCAGCCTATTCAGATCCCTCTACAGAGTCTTCTACCCTGAAGCAGATCAGCGCTCCCACCTAACTTGGTGCACTCAAATTCTACATTTGAAAGCTGAGATCAATCTTTAATGAGATGTTCTGATGATGAAGAGCAAAGCTTACTAGTGTCTGGATTATGGCCCACACAAAGTGATGTATGGGCTTTAAACGTTCACCGCCCATGTGTGTTTTTGGGCATTACAGAATATAATTTCCTAGAATATTTTCATGAAATTAGTACTATGGAGTCTGTACTTCTGAAAATAAGTATTACCTATTATAGGCCTCTTTTTCCATAAAGCAGTTAAGATGATTTAATTATACTTAAAGTTCCACATAGGAACCACTTTTGACAACGAAGATATTAAAGTGATACATGGCCCATTTCCTAAACTTTGGAGCAAAAGAGATAGACTTTAAATTCAAACAGATTAAGCTGTTCCCAGTTCTTTTTTTTATATCTGGGTTTATTCCATAGATTCTGCTAGGTGAGTTTAGATTTGCATTGGAGTAATTGAAAGCAGAGTATGAAATACAGGTATATGGAAGCAATACGAAAGATGATTCTTAAGTATCTTTTAATAGGCCTCTAATGGAAGGGACTTTGGCTGAACCTTGGAAATGTCATAAGCAAATTCTATCACAGGAGTGCAGGTCTATTAATATGGCAAAGACTTTGATTCTGGCAGTTATAAATCAGTCCTTCAGCTCCCATTTATATGGCTAGTCTTTATTTACACAGCAAGTGGAACTTCTAGTCAGCCTGGATAGCTCAAATGGGTTCTTCAGCAACTAGATCTACATTTGTGTATTTGTGAGAGAATTCTTACAGCTGTAAGAGTCAACTGCAATCTGTTTTTCTGTGATAACACGGATGAGTATTGGAAGTAGGCAGGGTTTTAGTTCAGTATCAAAAAAGGAAGTTAACTCATTTTCAGCAAGGTGAATTGCAATATTAATTTAATTATAAGAACATTCAGAACTACTACTGATGTTTTTTCCTTCTCTCTATTAAAAAATGCTTGAATGTTAAGCCAGATTCTACTCTCAAGCCAGATTTATACCTGAATAACTCCATTGACATCCATGAAATTGCTCCTAATTTGAATTGGAGCCAACAAGATCAAATAAAGATTAAAAGCTCTCTTAGTAACAGTTTTATGCTGTATTTGGTGAGCTTATTATTTTATTATGTCTCTATTATAGAAAGCTCAATACCTATTTTATTTTTGGTTTGTGTGCTACACAGCTACAGCTGCCTTTTGCTTCTCTCTGAATAACACCATCACTGTCCAAGTCCACATACAAGTTTGTTTCTGAAAGGATATTTGCCAGATAAAGAACTGCCATCAGAGGTCAGAGCAAATGACTGAATGAAGATGCATTACACTGTAAAGTATACGTGGCAAGGTATTATTTCATGTCCCATGTTTGTACTGTATTTAGTATACCAAAATCCACAAATAAGGGTCCTAAAATTTGTCATATTCTCAAAAATGAATGCTAATTCTCTAAAGAAAAATGACTTGAATGAAAAAAGCACACATTTTCTAGATATCTGTAGGCCTCTGTAAATCTTAAAGCATGTACCAGAACGAAAGCCAGATTCTCCATGAAACTAATTTTGAAAGAAATCAGTGTCATGAAAAATGTTTCTCAGTTTTTCACGAAAAGTAGTCACAAGCCTTTACCTTCTCCATATAAATTTTAGTAGAAATGTATACAGTCCTGGGGGGGAGAGCAAGTTTGGCAAGTAGTAGGTTGTACCAATAAAAATTTTCTGGTGATTCAAAAGCTGAGGAGTGAGCTTTTAAATGACATAAGTACAGTGCAACCTGAAGTGGCCAAAATTAGATAATGCTGGTTGTTTTGTAGTGAATAACTGCAAATTTGCATGAGTTTAAGTGAAAGGGCTGCTTATTTTCTGTTGCTTCTATCCCCAAAACCCATGAGTTCTTGTAATGCCATTAATCCATTTTCTGCTTTGATGAAATGAATAATTACTTTCTAAGGTTCATTGAGGAAAATATGTTTTCCTTTCACAGTTAAATATATTATACTGTTTTCTTCAGACCAGGCACCTCCTTTAATCACATTTTAGAATCAACTGTATTTAAACCAGACCATCCATATTAATGTTACACCAACAGATATGCAAAAAAATCCCACCTGATTATCTTACACTGATTATCATAATAAGATACTATGGGCTGCACAGTGTATTTGTTTTCTAGACCGCCTAAAGAGTGGAGCAAAAATATCCATGAGCCAATTCATGGCTCATGGAATTCTCCAGTTACAAATTTTATTGGAAGAGAAAGAACAGGAAGTTGTACTTTGAGAACTGCATACAGTCAGACCTGGAAACAATTTGAGAAGGAAACAGCAGAGAGAGAAAAGGAAAGGCAATCACACTTCTGTGAAGGGAGGGAAACAAATCCTGAGCTGTCTGAGGAACCGAGACAGTGATAACTGAAAGACTGGGGAAAATTTTGGACAGAATGAGTATCAGTTGTACAAATTCTAGGGGGTGGGAGAGGAGAAGTGGAGGAAGGGGCCAGGCTGGGATTCAGTTGTGAAAATAGTTAACACCTTTTTTCTTCCTAGATGACAAAAGGGAAAATTTATTTTTCTTATTGAAACTCTACTGTATTGGGCATCATGTGCTTGTATTAGCTTATCTGAATCTTTCAAACTTGCAAAGCCTTTTTTTATTTCTTGGTATTTGTGCAGCAGCCAAAAATTGTATTTTTTCCTACTCCTAGTCTGTATGGCACTTTGCTGTATCAAATAATCCTGAGAGATATCACTGAAATAAATCAAATACTTTGATTTAACGCTAGAATTCAAAATTGTATAGTTCCAGTCTCTACTTCTAGACGGCGTTGCCATCCATTCAAGTGAAGCAATATGATTTAGGGATGATACTGGCACCTTTTCAGTACATCATCTGATTTAGAACAGGCCCTTGAGGTTACAGTGCTATTGATGTTGCATTTTTACTCATATCTGATCTAATGGAAAGACCCATCCTAACATGTATTTTTATGGTAGCTGCAGCTGGTGCATGCGCCCAGTTTCATATCCTTGATAAAGACTCATGAATCTACAAGACTATTCTAAATTAAAATTCACTTTTTTGTCTCTTTCAGGACCATAAAAAACAAAAATACATGTAAAATGGTATTTAAAAAAAGAAGAGGGGAAAAAAAATGTTTACAACTGTGACATAGATTCAGGGTTGTCTTCTCTAAAACTGTCACTAAGTCAAGCTGAATAAGGAAGAGCTTGGGAGATATTTATTTGATAGGACGTCAAAGTATTAATTCATCCTCACTGGTTGTGATGCCAATAGCACAGAGAAATAGGAAGCTCCTTTTTCTTCTCCATCACCCACCCTCAAGGCAAGAGCATTCAAATCTTTTCTCTGCAATAAGGAGAGATCAGGCTTTGCACATAGTTAACTTGATGATGTTTTGATTGTCTAAAGGAAATAGCTTGTTTTGGAAACAGCCTCCAAGAGGCTATTAGCATTTTTAATTACATAGATTCTGCTTAATGCCACCCTATTTCCACTTCCCATTCTTCTCATCCTTTTTATTCCCTTGTGTGGAAAAGGCATCTTCTTCTGCTCAGAAGCCTTGTTTGTGCATTGTTAGCTTTCCTACTATTACCCAGAATTGGTCTCTGTCCTTGCTTTAAATGTCTTTTAGCTTCTGCCAGGTTCTGTTATATAAATATACTTCAAGCAGTACTTTCATCAGAATGTTCTCAAACCTTAGCCATGGAGTTCTGCTTATTTTGCTATCTTCACCATTGTCATCTGCTGTCCAGCTAGCAGATTTCTCTGAAGAATGAAAATAAAACTCCTGGTTCTCTTATTTTCTAAAATTTTAAGTGTTCTCTTTGTCATGCTTCTCCACTTTCTAAATCTGTTTACATAGACTTCTGTTTATGTCCTCTTACTGTAATACCTCATTAGATTCATTTTTTCAAGCATTGCAATGATATTGGGAACCAGAAGAGTCATTGGTTGTCAAAACTTTGTAATTGATATCACTGACAACTTAGTGCATCAGTATAAAAAAAACAGCACATGGTGTGCTATTGCTTTTCATAGATGAAATTTCTGCTTCCCTTGTAAAGGCACATCTGTTTGGTCTAGTTCTTAATCAAAAACACAGTAAATTCACTGATATGATCATAACAACACGTTACTTTGTGTTATTTCCTTAGTATACACTAGTAAGAAAGGGACTAAATTAGATGTTCTCAGGGCTAAAGATAATCTAGGAGACAAAAGGTCTGGTCTTGTTCCTGCAAGCTTTCTGTTTGATCCTGGGTCATTTATCTTTTTGCACATAGCTTTCCCAGGAGGTATAACTTATTGTCAGCATTTTCCCTAGCTGAAATGCCGTGTATGACCACAATTGCTCCCTGTCCAGTGACAGTCCAAAGATATGCGTGGTGGGTCCAATAGTTCAATACATTCGAAGAGTTTCTGTCAACTATGCAGGAAATCACTGTTGCAAATCCCCTCAGGAAATTAACTTGTAAAATACTGACCTCAACACCAATACTTGCATGTCCTCTTTCTTGAGGCACCTTCCAGACACATGGGTGGATGCCAGAGAAATATAATTCACATTGCGCTGGCTGAAGGAATGCTTTTGCTGTCACCTACTCCTGGGAACTTGTTCAAGTTGTGGGGTTTTTTGTCAGTTTTTTTTTTTTCTTCTGTGTTTTTTGTTTGTTTGTTTTTCCCTCAGAGGAGAAAGATGGAAATTTTCTTTTTTACTTGCTCTTCTAAGGCGATGCCAAATCCTGGTAAAGCACAGTGTACTGCTTATGTATGTGTCAAGTGGTTTCTTAAAGAAGTTTGCTAAATCTTGACAATTTGACATCTTCGCTAGTTCTCTCCTTGGTTGGCCTATGGACTTTATCTTCTCAGTGCTCCATGTCAGTGGGTATCTCAAATGTTTGTTGAGTAGTAAGGTCATAAAAAGGAAAGTACCTGGTGCTTCTTTAAGGGGAAGGGAGAGAATTCAAAATACAAGGCACATGTAGCTATGATGGGAACATAGTGGCAGCTCTGAAGTTGTGAATGTGTCACTTGAGAGCAGAGTTTCACTCCTCCATTTCCTATAAGGCACGTTATAGGTCAGTTGCAGTGCATCTGAAAGAAGTGCATGCTTGCTGAACAGGGTGTAGAGCTTTACCTTCTCCTCAGCTTTGAGAGCCTATTTCCAGTTTGGATCATGAGAGTAACCACATTCCCAAAATACCAGTGATGGAGGGAATAAGTTCTGAAAAATACTGGGAGATTAAGAGATAAATAAATAAATAAATAAATAAATAAATAATGCTACTAATAAAAGTGTAGTGTTGTTATCTTGACTCTGCTGTGAAATATTTTAGTTGTATTAGCCAGCTGTTGTAAACTGAAGTATCTGGTTGTTTCCCCAGTGTTTAAGATGCCATATACCAAGGGCAGGCATTCTCGTGAAGGTTGCTAATTAAAGAACTGAAAGCAGATCAAAGAGACAGACATGTGTGACTAGTGATGTTAGACTGCTGGGATGTAGGGTCTCAGAAGTCTCTAAGAATTTAGAAACTGTCGAAATCCTTGGGGGTTAGCAGTCCAAATACCCAAAATCTTGATTCTATGATGGTGGAGTTCTATGGGTATTTTGGAAGGTTGTTTTTGTTAGGATAAAATTTCTCTTTTTGTGGGAAGATCCTGATTTCAAGCCTTTGTTAGTACCGTAACTTGAAACAGATGTTAGCTGCAGACAGACACCAAAGGAGAAGAGCAAGAGCCATGATGCACTGTGAAAGCTTAGTTTGCTATAGGCATTCATCTGTGCATTGGTGAGGATCACTGATTCTAGCCTAGTGTTTCACTTAATTCTGATTATGCAAGGAGAGTACATCAGCAAGTGCTTCAATGGAGTCTTCCAGATGTGGAAATAAATTATAGTTAAAAAGACCTGGTTTGATACTGTACACAGTACCTCCAACCATCTTATGTTTTGTAAGGACTTCATTCTGAGTTTGACCTTGGAGGCAATATGGGTAAAGAGGAGGAAAGACCATGAACTGTTGGAGATAACAGAGTTAGATACCTGTAGTCACATCTAAAAGGAAGACATGTAAATTAGTGTCAGCCTCCAGGAGTCCATTTTTTACTGTGTTTGCCTAATATTTAAAAGGTTCATTTGGATGCAGCAATAGGCGTTTTTTTCTGGGTCTCTCTCAAGATGGCAGAGTAGGAATAATTATTCACTTCAGGAAAACAGAAATCTATTCAAGAAGATTTCTAGAAGTAAAGGACAAGTATAATAGAAACAGCAGTACGCCAACATTTAAAAAAAAAAAAAAAAAAGTTCATCTGTATATAGTAAAATTGGTTTAAAATGATACTGTTTCAAATTATAAAGAACTCAAGTGAATACATGCATACATCTGTTTCCTTTAAGGGGAAATTTGTGTTTTAAAATATTCAAAATGCATTCCAAATCTGGATCCCAGGAGTCACTGGCACAACTTACAAAACATTAGGAAACAGTAATGGGCAAAACTTGGAAGGCATTCAGTTCAGTTTCACTTCAGATAAGCCTGCAGAAGTCTGGAGGATTGCAGTTGCGGCAGTTGAAAAGTTTGCATCTGTGAAAGGTCTGATTCAGCAAAACCCCGTGTTCAGCAAAATACTTCAACTTAAGCACAATTTTAATTATTTTGCTAAAAAGGAATAGGCTTAATCAGGTGTTTCAGAGTTTTTCTCCACCACTGCCCATATTAGTTTGCTATGTAACCTGAAATAACTCAGTTTCAAACTCATGTATCAAGAAAGAAATGCAGTTGCATAAAATATATAGGTTTTGTTCATTTTATTTTGAGGAAAAATGTGCATTCCAGGTTGTATTTTGAAGGTAACTTGTGCAAAGATGGTGATCTGCAGTATTGTAAGGGACCATCAAACATAATTGGATTGAAGGATCTGGGACAATGTTTTCTCCTTGGTTAGGTATAGGTCTTACTTGTACTGAAGTATTTCATCCATCTCCTCTCAAACATATGTTGTGTGATGCGGTTTCGGTCTTATAAATCAGGGTACTACTGAGATACACTGTAATGAACTGGACTTGTGCGAGTTTCTCTTTTGTTGCTGGCAGAATTTTTTCTTTTTTTTTCTTTTTTTTAAGAAGTCTGGTTCAAATATATTTGACAAGGTGATAAAACTGTGCCCTTAGATGTCCTAGGCGAGAGTATAATTGTCAGTCAAATCATTAATTTTGACTGTAACTAAGATTGGAATTTTCCTCCTTCCCTTTGTCTTTAATGTTGTGTAGGTTTATTTAACCTTGAGACTTTCACTTGCTTTTTCAGATCTTGCTCCCTCCATCCCCCCTCCCACCCCCATTCTTATTAGTGTTTTCAAAAAGTCATGCAACGTTTGTGTTGTAACAATTACGTCTTCTCACTTGTCATCTGAGTAGAAAAATGTTGCTGCATCTGGGTGAAATTTAGCTCAATAAGCAAGTAATTTCTACAGCCTTCAAAGTGGTTTAGTTCCTGACTTTGAGAGCACAAAGTATTTTCAGCATTTGTGCTGGCATGGCTTTTAAACAGTTGTATTAATAGTCATGAGGTATGACTCTCTTGAGAGTGTGTTTTTGTTAGAAAATAAATTTGTATTCATCATCCCTCCTTTAATCTTTTAATCAAATTGTTTATTGAGTATCATTTCCTATGTTTTCTTTCTGAGACTAAAGAATGGCTGTTAATGTAGTGCATTTATTAAAGTTTTAAAACATTTAAGCTACTCTTCATAAGCTTAAAAAGTACCATTCTAATGCAGGTGCATCATTAGAAGGAAAATACTTCATGATACTGGAAAATACCGTAAACCCACAGGAACAGAACCTGGTTAATTACTAAAGAATAATCTCCATCTGGTAGATCTATCTTCCCCAGCTCATCCTAAAATAAGTCTCCAGGCAGTCACTGAAATGGTCTCCCCAAACTCATTGAGTCTTCTATGGTTATTAGTAGTAATTGTGTTGCAAAACCAGGGGAATTTTATTTAGCATAGTGGAGGAAGCAATGCCATTATTTGTTGATTAGTGTGAACAATCCTTGACAATATGCAGAACAGCTTTGGTTTCAACCAGTGACACTTCATTATTCTGGTTGCAGTTTGGTTTGAAGTGTTAAGAAGCAACAGGAAAAAGCAATCGCCCAACCTACCTCCACCGTCCCAGAATAACATAAGGAGCACGTGTTTCACAGAATTCCAGAGACTTCCTGCCCACAAGAAAGCAATGCCAACTGAGCTGACAAATGACTGACATCGGTTAGTAATTTGTACACGTGCTGTGAAGATTCTAACACTCCCTATGTGCTTTGCTGAGTTGGAAATTGATAACTAAACGTGCATATCATTACATATGTTGTATTCTCTTATAGGATAAATAGCCAGGGCTGTTCTGAAAGTAATGTCTCTTGTTGGTCCACAATGTCAGAGGCAGATGTTGGTGTGCTCGGTTATGCTCATGTGCCAGGGGTCACCGTGCAAACATGCCTGTGCTTCTGGGGCTGTGTTTTGTGGCTCTTTGGGCTGAGGCTCTAATCCGTGTGTCTGATGTAGGCAAGCTGTGAGACACATGTGTATTTCACTACAGCCTTTCAAACCAAAGTACGTTTTGGTGCTTGGATGTATACTGTGTGTGAGCCTGTAGAGCAGGCAGATCTGTGGTTTTGTTGGTTCATTACATTAGCATTCTCCTTAGAAGTCTCCTGGGCGGTAGGGAATGTAAACTGACCTGTTTAGATCTCTTTGCTCTGAAAGCTGTTCTGAGCTTTTATTTTCATTCAGGATGGTGTTTTTGCAAAATGAAAATTCTCAAAAGTCATGCTAATTTTAGGATTAGTTTAATGATTAATAAATGCCTCCAATGCTTGTCCTTCTCTCCTCAAAAAGCACTGATTGGAATACTGTTTAATACTCATTTAATGTGTTTGCCATCATTTAAACAAGTAATTAGAGCACGTGGTACAATCAGTAGCCAAGCAATTGACTCTTTATTAGTAATCTTTGGGGAGAAAGGGAATGAGGACAAGGTGCTTGTATTACTGTCTGTACTAATTTGGATTTAGGAAAATTAGCATCTGTTCAGCCTATACATATTGGCAGGAGCTAAAGATAAGCTGGGAAACAAAGTGGAAGCTTAGCATGAGAAGAGATACAGGATCTTTGTCTTCCACTAATGAAAAGATCATTAAAAGAAATGAAGTTAAAATGATAAAATTTGTCTCAACTTTCAAAATTGTTTACTGGTGTAAACTCTACTCTCTGATGTTGAATTCCATTAAATTAAACAGAACCACTGTCTCAGCTGCTACAAGCAATAGCACCCTTTGGACACATCTCTAAAGCAGGCAGCCCAAAAGCCCTGATGCCACAAGTGCATCCTGGCTTCATGGGAGGCCTGTAGGTTGGCGCTGAGCTCTCAGCACAGCTACAGAATATCCTCAGGCTGCAATAGTGTCTGTATGACATCTACAAACAGAGTGGTTGAACAGTCAACTGAATAAATGAGTTATTCTTTTGCAGCATTCTGTTTGATTAGAAGATACCTGGATTAATGAGTTAATTGTTTTTATGCAGGGTCCTTAAGACTATGTCATCCTGTTTTATCTCGTCTTATCTATTATCATAAAATAAACAGTAATTTGGCTGTCATTTCAATAGTAGAGTTGCACACAGGCGCCATCTTTAGCATTTAAAGTCAAAATGGGAGGAAATATTTCTTTAATTTCCTTTGTATGATGCGGTAGACCATTAAAGCTGTTGCAAGTAGCTGCCTGCCAAGAGGCCTGAGTTGCTTGCTAAGAGGCTGGGGCTTCACTGAAAGCAGCAAGCACCTCTGATGCCAAGCCAAACGGGAAACTGGCTGAAAGCTGATGGTGTCTCTGCATGTCCACTGTTGTTAGAGAACTGTGCTGAGTGGAGAAGGAAAGGAGTCTAATGTGTTCATTCCTCATCATCAGCATCTTATTCTAGAAGCTGGACAGTCTTTGGAAAGATTTTGTATGCTTTGTTCCTGTTACCATTTTCCTTCCATTCCAGAATGGTTTGATGATCTTTCTGCAACTGGGGTAATGTGTGACTGCATCATCTTATGTTGGTAAAATAGTCCAAGTGCTTCTGACAAACTTTATATAAAAATCCAAATCTCATTATCCTGCTAATTTGTATTTTAAAGTCATTTCTACACTGTGAAAAGTTTTTAAGAGTAGTGTTTCTGGCTGGCTAGCAGTGACATTATGCTGATATCGAATGTTCCTGGATTCTTGTGTTTATGATCATGAATTCTGTTATAGAAGACATCCCACTCTATGCATTTCTACAGGATTACTGCACCTCTCAGGTGGCAGAATATTCTGGCCTTCAGCTTCATACTGCATAACAATACCTGAAGAGTTCAGTAATCACTCATTCACCACTGCCTGGTGTGTGTTATTACTTAAATATCGTGTATGGACTTAGAAATCTGGAGAAAACAAAACTGGAGTGTAGCTAGGTACAAACATAATGCAGTTTACTAGTTGAAATTGATTCAATGTGCTCAGATGACAGCACTTGAAAGGCAGAAGAAGGAGACTCGCATCAATTTGACAGGCAGGAAAGTAAATAAATGTGGCAGTCTCTGAATTGCGATCTCCTGCAGGTGAGTGCAAATGTGTGATGAGATCTGGGTGACTATCCTGGGACGCTTTCATGCCACTGGAGTGCTGCGGGGCCCTGTGTACTGAACCCTGGAGGTTAAGTGCAAATCTTGTAGCAGACTTAGTTCTTTTTTACTGTAGTTGAAAAACAACGCGTAGGTTTGTTTTCTTTTCTTTCTTTAAATGGCATTGAATTCATCTGGGGTCATGAATCCTATTTTGAAAACTGTTTTTTTCTTCGCCTGGGAAGCTTTGCTAACATTTTGGGATTTTTACAGTATTGTGGACTTCAGGGTCTTTGGGATTTTGCAAAGTTTGCTACTTGTGCAGAAAGACAAGAGTGCTGTTCAGAAAAGATTTTCTTTGGCAGCTCAGTACTGTAGAGTGACTTGAAGTGATTAGGCTATTGGGGATGTGCAATTAAGGACTGGCACCTGTGGAGTGGTGCTGTGCCTGTGCAAGAAACAAAACCCAGAGCTTTCAGTCAAATTTTACTCACACCTGAATTTATTTGTTGGTTTGAGTGGACCTGAAGACTATGCCACAGTCTTTGGTTTGGGTTAAAACTAAGCCAAACTTAACGTTTTACTGTGCAGTAACTCTAGCACTCAGATGAACTTCCCATTGTGAGGCCATGCTGACCTCTGTCAAAAGCTATATTTTGCTTAAGACAAGAGCATGAATTGACATAATGCCCCTTTTCCCATGCCCATTCATATTGGCAGAGCATTGGGACCCACCAGGAGCTTTGCTGTCTCTGTCTTAGCACTGTCCCATGCCAGGAGCCAGCCCACACAGTAGAAGCCACCCTGGCCAAATCTAAGCAGCCTCTGAAGAGCTTTCAGCAGTTTTTGATTCTCAGCACTTGTGGAGAACCTGCCAGGTTCAACAAAATGGCTCAGACCTTACTCCTGTTGGTTCTCATGCAGTCCCCAGTCATGATCCATTGAACTGTGCCCCTAAAAGACTGAGCAGGACTTGGGATGGGCATGGATCTGTGCTAATGTTAAGTCAAAGTTTGCTAAATGTGAGGTCAGTCTTTGCAGTTCTGATACATTTTTTTTTCAGACTGTTTATTCTATGCACATTTTATTGCTACAGTAGAAGTCTGGGCATGTAGTTATATTTTTTGCTGGATCTGGGCATGTGTTCCCACGAACCTGGTAATCAAAACAACGTGGATATGGGAATGTAGAGCATCAGAACCACCAAATAAAGAAGAGAATTGCCTCTGTGTTGTTACATGGACTGTTGTGGGGTTGGTTTGGGTAGGTTTTGATGTTTTTTTTTTCATTTTTGGTTTGTTTGTTTATTGGGTTTTGGTGTTTGTTTGGTGGATTTTTTTTGTTGTTCTTTTTGTTCAGCTATGTACCACATAATCAAATTTAGAGGCAAAAGGTCAGGCATTGATCACACATTACTGATCATGACAGCTACTGATGTTTCCTGAGAATTCAATTGTGAGTACTAATAAAGCCCACTTGCAATTAGCATGCTTGAGAGGACCTGAAAAAAGGTTCAGCACATTTTGAGTTTGGAAAGAATAATAAAATGTCTTATCGTCAGAAAAGCCCACACTGTAGAGCAGGAGACAGAGAATGCTATATTTGCTATTCTGTGTGAATAATAAATATCTGGTTAGGTATGTTACGAACAAAATGCGAAATGTCAGTTTTTATTAATGAAGCAGATAGTGCAGGAGGAGTGATGAAGGCTGGCTGTGCGTCCTGAGCAGCTGGCACTGCTTTTCAGAGCAAGTATGATCGAATTGAGGGATGTGCATGGGCAGCAGGATTTGTGATTTGGGGGAAAATGCAGGTTTGAGCCTTGTGATAAAGAAGAGAAGAACATAAAAAGAGCTTTAAAAAGGAAATAAAGGATGTAATTCACAGCCCATTGGAATCAATGGGAATTATCTCATCTCAGTGGGCACTGGATTAGGCCTCAAAAGGATTGAAGCAACATAGTGTAATTCAAGCAAATTTCCTTTAGTACCAGAGCTTGAGAGCTGAGGTGTTCAAAATGAGTGCTTTGGAGTGAGCCAAGCACAGACGCACCCACGTGGTTTCCATCTGCATCTCCTTCGCTTCTTCTCGGCTTATGCAGAGCTCAGAACAAACCATGCCAGTTCTGACAAGCACCCCACATGGCCCAAGCACAGCGGTGGTCCTTTCTGACTGTTTCTTGGAAGTGGGAATATCCAAAAGGATCCTCAGCATTTACAACTGCATTTTATTAGAACACCAAAGCAATACATGGCAACAGGAGAATTCTTTAAACAGAAAAACTCGGATGCAGTTGGTGAGAAAAATTGAATAAAAGGTTTGCAGACAAACTTATCCTTGCTAAGGACAAAAGGGTGACCTGATTCCTCCAGCTTTGGTTTTCAGTCTATCAGCTTTCATTTTCTCCCTGGGTTACAAAAATTCTGCTGTGTCCTTTGAATAGACATTTGCAGAACTCTAGATCCCTAGGGAAGTTTTGTTCTAGCAATTGCTTTCCAGGGCACGTTTGGTGCTGTGTCCCCCAAACCCCTCTGCATTTCTCAGGGGTGTTCATAGTCTTTTCTCACGTTCCAGGTTTCTTACATACTGGTGTCTGGTTTCCCTTTTACCACCTAGCCTGACCTCTGCTCCAGAAGGACTTCCAAAGGCAAATATTATTAACTGCACTTCATTGGGGTTTACTGTCATCCCTTCCAGACAGTTCTCCAGACTGTAACAGGAAGCAAAACAGCATTATTTTTTTCTTCCCTGCACATTGAGCTGTATATGTGGACAGTGTCTAATTGTAGCCTGTGAAGAAAAAAATAGTAAGACTCAGACTAAACTTTCCAGTAGGTATGTGACACATAATACATGGCACGGGCAGTGGAGTAGAATACTGTGTTTAACACGCTCCTTGACATGACATACCCTACTGGCATAGGCATGTGTGTGTTAGCAGTGCACAGTACTTTGGGTTTTAATACCCTGGTATTATGATGGGAAGCATAGAGCCCTTCCCAGATCAGGGATAATCCCCGGTGTTGTGTTGTGTTTTTTTCTGCACTGCCTGTGCTAATGGATTCCACGCACAGCGTGTCATTACCACAGTGCCATTCGTATGGAAGTGTCTTTGCCACAAGTGATGCTGTTAATTCTAACGTCCTTCAAGTGCTGGAGCTAAGGAAATTGAATATCTACAAGAAATGAACAGTAGTGAAATTTCATTTCTTAGAAGGTTGACTGTTTCCTTTTCTGTTCTGGGTAACCTTATGATGGCTGCTATGTGTCTTTTATGGATACTGCACGTAGAAGCGTACCTTTGACACTGATACCGACCAGAAGATAATTGCTAAGAGCAATAAGAAATTACTGTTTCTCATTGATCAATTAAGCGCTGTTTAAAGGCAGATCTTCCTGCAAAATATAAGGTACACTGTCCTTAAAGATAGGACTTCTCCAGAAGTATCAACTCCAGAACTATCCTCCAGATAGATTTACTTCTCACCGTTCTCATTTCAAAACTGGTACTTCTGCAACTGGTGCTGAGACAGCAGAAACATGATTGCTTGCTGATCTCAGGACAATTTTCTCAGAAGATCCGCTATGGTGAGAGAGCAATCTTAGGAGTGGTAACGTTAGTGTGTTCGTTGAATCAGAGAGCATGCCAGGTCATGGCTTAATATACTAATCCTAATTAACATTGATGCCATTTTTTTGATGAGTTACAAAACTGTCTGCCTTTTACTATGTCATCATGTAGAGCACGTGTGGCATATAGTTAGTTATAGTATCAGGCATGATAAATTTACGTAGCTGGCTGAGAGCTGAGGGTGCAGTTTGCTCATGTGAACATGTCATTTTCCTATAGATCAAACAAAAACAAAAAATCGATGATGTTTTTGGGGCGTGGGGAGGGAGAAATGAATCTCACCAGGCTGCATAGCTTCAGAAAAGAAAGGAAATAATGATCTTAGGCTGAAATAAATGTGTTTTACAACTTTAGAAAGTGAGAAAGGGAGAAAAATTTCAAATATGCAGAGGGAGTGCACAGTCTGAGCTGCCAGCACTGTCAGTGCTCAGCTAATATGACTAAATGAGATCAGCCCACCCATCAGAGCATTAGAAAAGGTTCAGAGATTGCTTAAGATAAAACGATTGGTAAAGAAATGAAGTACAGGAGCTTTCGTCTTTTGAAGTACAGTAGGCACACAAATCCCATTATTTTCTAATAGGATTTTACACACACCTTTCCCTCACCAGTTTGAAACTCATTTGAGCTGCTCATACAGTTCCAAAAATGTCCTTTCCTGGTTGTCATGGGTGGGACATCCACCTGATTTATTTTGCTGCATGCAAGCTAGTCAAAAGAATCAGGATAAATAGTTCTTGGTATTTTCAGCAGGTATTTGGTTTATTTTCTATGTATGATGTTGCATTTCTCTAAAAGGAAATTTTTACAAAAAAAAAAAAAAGAAAAGAAAAGAAAAAGAAAAAGAAGGGAAAAAAAAGAGATTTTGAAGTCCGAGGCTGAAATTCTTAGAAGAGAATCCACAGGTTTCGCTGTCTTCCTTCAGTGTGCCCTTAAGACTTTTCCTGAAAAACAGGGAGAAATTAATATTGTTTTATAGACAGGTTCAAGGATGTGTTAAACATTTAATAGGTTTCAGGTAAGATTTAATACATTTAAGTGCAATTTTATCCATGTCTTATTCATCTTCACTGTACAGCACACTGCCCCGTTCTTCATATGGCCTTGTAGGTGAATTTACAACTAAAGAATAAATTCACATAAAAAGGAGAAATGAATAGATCCTGTGCAAATTACACGACTTGAGCTTCAGTAAGTTTCACAAATCACCTCTTATATTGAAACTTTCAGTTGTGTTTATGTGTCTTTAGCCCTTGAAAATGTTTTGGTTACAGCTCAGATTTCCCTGTAAGTGGTAAAATTAGTACAGTACATCCCAATTGTCTGTGTAGTCTCCTTCTTTGGAGGATGTATCACTGCCCTGTAGCAATTCTTTTCTTGCCAGTCCTAGAAAAGATGATTTTGCTGAAAAGCTGTCACTAGAAATTGACATTGACATTGACTTAGGCTGAGGCAGGGTTGTTTTCCCTTGTCGTTTCCATAATGGGATTACAAAGATTTAGAGTTGCACTGTTTTACAAGACCCAATAGCTGGACTAGTGTCAGATCCCTCCATGGGCATGCTGTGAGCTTTGTCACAGATATATAATTGCCCTAATGCTTTTGTTTAGGACAGAGAACCCTATTTGTGTGAATCCACAGAGAAGATCTTGAGGGTGTAATCACTTTCAGCTGATGCCTGCTTATTATTCTTTCCTAATTCCTTTCACACTGGGAAGGCAAATTTTGTGGAGAATTGTTACCTAAACAACTGGGAATAGGAAATGATGAGCTGGGTGCCACCTCTTCTTCTCTGACACACCCAGGTACCTGGAAGTAATGTTATATGCATCCATATTCTTCCCTCAAAGTCACAGTAGCTGAAAATAGGACATGGCACAGGATGTTGGTGTCTGGCTTGTGGCAAGACTTTCTCCTGTTTCCTCCCTGCACCTCAACTGTGTGTCCCTTGGGGAAATGCATTGTTGCTTTCAATAATAGTGCATAGAAGTAAGGATACTCCTTTTAAGATTATTCTAATCTCTGAGCACTTTGTGCTTTAGCGCTCCCCGGGTTCATGACACACCATACAGAAGCTATAGTCCATGTAAGTACCATCACAGAAATTAGGTTTGGTTGACTTAAGGATCTTAAGGATGTTAAAACTACTCAACAGGTGTGGGTTTTGTTTTGTTTTGTTTTGTTTTGTTTTGTTTTGTTTTGTCTTGAAAAAGCAGACAATATAGTGTATATCTGACATTTAGACTGTCTAAGTCAGCTTTGTACTAAAGACCAACTATATGATAAAATGATGTATTTGGGACAGAAAACCTACACTTACAGGACAGCTGTCCACCTACTGGAGACAAAAACAAGGCACAGTGCCTGACCTCACTGCAGCTCTTACCCTCATTTGGCAGAAAGGACAGCATCTCCCATCTGCCTGAGGGCAGTGAAAAAGTCCCCCTTGTCCCACAGACATGCATATGCAAACATGTGTACCATTTGAAATCAGGGAACGTTTGCCTAAGTAAAAACAAGACACATACACATTGTCAGAAAACTTTCAGAAATGCCTCATCGCTTTCTGTAGTGAATACTACTTGGTCTGGATGCACAGAGCTGCTGAAAGACTTGGAGTTCTGTCAGCATCCTACTGCTGTTGTCTGAAGATTTCAGTGCTATCAGTTTTGATTAAAGCAGTATCTTCTGCGTTTGTTTCCCTAAATGCTTTATTACCCAAAGTAATAAACGCAAATAGATGTTCTCAACTCTTGTCAAGAACAAAAAAAATCTGTGCAGTAAAAGTCCACCTTTTAAATAGAGAAACTGCAAAAGAGCTCTATTTCCCAAGTATTATTTAATGGTAATGAAGAGAGCAAAAGATGAGCTATATTGGAAAAGCAATAAAGGCCAAGTTGCTGTACATGACATCTAATTTCTGTATCAATTGATTCACCTGCTATTGATGTACTGCTGCATTTATACACCCTGCCCCCTCAGTGAAGCATTAGGTATGGCCAAGTGCTCCTCCTTGCTGAGTGCCAGTGCCATCAGACCCCGTGCTCCTTTTTGATTAGCTTGCTAATAGAATTGTCTAGGCAGCATTTTTTCCCCCTAATCTGGAAACACCTATAAACAATTAAGGTCAGCTTCATACTCAGCCAAAAAGCCTGCAAGACAGTCGCTTTGTGGAGAAGCTATGATGAATCCGGCATGCTGTTAGGAATGCATCTCAATTTGTGTGCACATTTCAGGCAGGGGCTGTGAAGGCCTTTGCTCTGAGCCCCGTCCTCAGTGTGGTTGCTGGAGGTTGTTAGACCAGCACTAACAACAACTGCAAAACATCCTTCCTCCCTCTCCTGCAGATGGAGGGCAGAAGGGGGCTGCATGGCTGAGGGGTTTTGGTCCTGGGTCACTGGTGAAAATCTGACTCATGCGGGTTCTTTAGAACTGACCAGTCATTTCTGTGTGATGGCTCGCAGGCGAGTTTCAATCTCATTCTGGTATCTAGCGGATATGAAAAGCTGACAGGAAAATCCTGCTAAGTACTACCAGACAGGTCCTCCTCTTGGCAATCACAGCAAAGAGGAGGTTGTAAAGGAGAGTGAGAACAAGGCTGCAATCTCTCTCACTGCTGGGTTATCAGGAAGGTGAGGCTGAGGCATGGTGCCGGGCAGCATGAGGGCAGCCTGGCTTCCTGAGGAATCTGCTTTGCAAATAAACACAGGCATCTGCTTATCACACTGCCCTGCTGATATCCCTCACACACAGCAGGCTCATTTGCTTCCTAAAGGTAAGAAACATGATTTTTTTTTTTTTTCCTCCCGTATTCCCACCTGTGATAATGGAGGGCTCCCTGTAGTTTTTCTATGCATCCCATCACTGTGCCCAAGGCAGAGGCAGGTGCACTTCAGGTTTACGTGGGCAGCACATCTGGTCAGGGGGCTTTGGCCATACCATGTGGCAGAAAGCAACTCAAAATGCCAGCTGCTGCAGGAGGCATGCCAGCCCCTTGGCCTGGCACAGCATGTCCAACCTGCCCTGAGGGCTGTGCCAGGACCACAGCAATGGCCGGAGCTTTACGAACTGCAGAGTAAATTTTTCAAAATACCACCATTTAATTTGTCATCATTAATTTCAAAATCTGGATTCTAAAAAGGTGAAAGCAGGAGAGTTACATCTCCTGAAGTCAGTGGGCCACCAAACCAAGTTTGCTTTAAAATCTTTCTAAATCAGCCTGTGAAACAGCTGATGAGATGGTATTGCACCGGATCACATTCTCTTCATATGGCAGTAAATTTTAGGAACTCTTGGCTAATCCAAAATTGAGGCTGCAGTAATGAGGGCTTCATTAGAAAGTCACAGGTAGATTTTTAGCACCACCTACGCTGTTCCAACCTGACATTCACTGGGAAATTATAGGCTGTTTTGTTTACATCTGTAACTGCTTTGCAATGTTTGATAGCTTTCTGAGGAATTTATTTATTTATTTATTCATTTATTTATTCATTTATTCGGTTCAGGAGAGCAAATAGCTTGCATGGCCTTGTTCTGTCAAATTCAAGCTGACACAGTCACTCCATAAGGAATGTCTGGCTTTCCGGTATATATGTGACTAAATGTTTTGGGCACCACAACCAAAAAAATGTAAAATAATTCTCTTAAAAGACAGCACAAGTGGGAGGTGTTCCAGCGCTCTACTGGCAAAGATTACTGGAGATTATGTACAGACATGCACAGCAAGTAGTGCTGCTGTTCTAACAAAAGGATAAGGAAGAGCCTTTAAATGGTCCGGAATACTTGGATAACCTAAAAAGATGTGAAAAAAAAACATGTTCAGAAAAACAATGGATTGAAAAAATCAAAGTGGAACGTGTCACTGGTCCTGTGCAGAGGCCAACACTTGGCTCAAGAAACGGAAAGCAGTTTTCAGGGTGGCATTCAGCTTTTCTCATGCAGATTTTTTTC
Source organism: Alectoris magna (assembly GCA_030625065.1). Classification (NCBI taxonomy): domain Eukaryota; kingdom Metazoa; phylum Chordata; class Aves; order Galliformes; family Phasianidae; genus Alectoris; species Alectoris magna. The sequence goes on along the minus strand of CM060570.1, from coordinate 10,789,995 downwards.
CCTTCATCTGGCATGAAAACTGCAACCCTTCTCTACTATCCACGTACATCCTGCACTTCCTTGCCAGGGATCAGCCGGACCTCCCTGTGCCTTTTCACATCTCTCCTGCTCAGAAGCTTGCACAAGCTTTCTGTGCCGCTCTGCATTTCTGCTTCTGTAACTTCATTAGGTATGTGGACGAATGTTACTAATTTACAAATGTTAAAAAAAAAAAAGTTGCCTTTAACCCAACTGTTTTCTAACAGAATAGCTATTCTAATTTATTGCTTACTGCAGTCCAGCTATACTAACATAACTTTAATCCTACAGGCATAAGCATATTTATGTGTATATATATATATATATATATACACACACACACCAATAGAGGGAGGTATATAGCTCTGAGTGTATGGCTGTATTGAAACAGCCTTATACGTGTGTACACGTAAGGCTGAGATTCACAGAAGCAACTAAATATGGCCGATTTCAATAACAGCATAGTGCCTAACTGCTGTGCTAGGATCTCAACCATCTATAAATGTCTCTGATCTTGTACAGCACCCAGAAAGTTCTGAAAATCACAAATGAGAAACAATGGGTTTTCATGGTGGCTTCAGAGAATTGTTATGAAGACAGGTGATGAATTCTTTTGCTATCAACAGCACACATGCTTTGTGCTCTGCAGCATGTCATCAAATTCTTCAGTTAATTACTCACTAATTATAACACTGTTGAATGGCTACACTGTGGCAACCATGTAATTATGGAGCATAAAGTACTGAGCTGTTGCAAGGCTGAGCATATTGACTGATTACAATAAATCCCCTGCTTATTGTTGATATTTTTCACCTGCTTAACTATTGTAATGTTTGCCTATCATGCCCTCAAACTCAGAGCAATATATGAAGTGTTAGTAGCAGAAGTTAATTAAAGTTAAAAGCAGGTAAGCCGTGTTGAAATACAAGTGTAAAATGACAAATGTATGTTGAAAAGAAATACCTGGAAACAGCCCTTTGCATCTGCCACAGCACTTCTCTCTCGCCCACGGAATTACTCCCTCTCTGAAAGGGGCAATGGGAGAAACAGGCCACTGATGTTTTACAAGTAATGTGTGGAGAGTCAAAATCTCAGGGCAGCTCACAAAGATGGGGAGGGAGTTTAGCATGCGTGTTCTTCCAGACTTCCAACATCACCAGCGGGAGAAGCGATTGAAAGAGCCGCAGAAAGCTGCCAACTAATGAGTCCTGCAGGGCACCACTGGCGTGGGGCTGCCTGGAGCACCATGTGCCCCTGCACACCCAGCAGCTTCCCTGCCTGTGGCTGGCAGGATGCAGGTGATGCACAGCTGGTCAGGAGTATACTTCCCAAACAGCTTCTTATATCATGGGAAATGTCAAAGAGCTGTCTTAGGGCACTTTCCTAGGCTGTTTGGTGCCCACTGTTACTAAGTATAACTGAGGATCCACATCTACTTTTTTATGTGTTTAAAGAAAAAAAAAATAATAATCCATCCTCAGAACAAGATATTTTTCTCTTTGTATTTTCCAGAAATCATTTTTTCTGGCCCCTCAAATTACACTAATGTTCAGGATCTGGGAAAGTGTATATTAAGCTGTCACTGCCATTCATATCTAACACTAGCCAAGAACAAGATACAAAGCTGCTCAGCAAAACACTAATTCATTAAAACTCAGTGAAAGCCTTGCTTGCTCATGTTGCTACAAGTAGTTCTTACTTTGTTCTTGAAATGAAATGGCAAAGCAGGAAACGTCTGATCAAAGGGGTTTCAACTTGATATTTGGGAAAGTGAGTCACTCAACATTTGTGTGGTTCTTCATTCACTAACAATGCCACCTGCTGTATAAATATGCATTCAGAGGAAAGCTCAATGATTGTGATGTGCAGAATATCTAAATAGTACATAGTCAACTTTTCAGTTCCAAGAAAACGTGAAGTTTTTTGGGCTATGACAAACCTCTCTTATAATGTGCTGCTAGTCCTTTCCCTGTGAATAGAGATTGACTCCCTTGAGCGACCTTGACTTTTTTCTATGTTTAAGAGCTCTGAAAGTTGACAGGAAGCCTATGGTGTCTGCATGAGCTATTAGGGTAAAAGGACTGACGGTACACTTTGAAGCTGCTGTCTTTATTGTTGGTGTTCATTATCAAAAAGAATAAAATGTTTTAGCGAGATGTGATAAATTAAAGCCATGTGGAAGATTGCAGGAGCTGGTGGGTCTGTATTTGGGCTATGCTAGGAAGAAGAAAACTGCTGGTATAATTACACTCTGCTCCAGACAGCGGTGTGTCTGACCTGTGGTCAGATGTAATTTTATGCCCATACTGAAATGATGGTAATAATCCAGCAGTTGAATAACACCTTGTTCTCTTCTCAGAGTCCTCTTAGCATTGTTACAACCAACGATGTATCCACAGCCTGTACTTTTTCTCTGAGCGTTTTGTTTGTTTTGGAAATGTTCCATTCCTCAAATGTCATATAACCTTCAGTGTAAGTGATAGCTTGGACCTGGAAGACTTTCAGAACACAACAAGGAGACATTTACTGCCTTTCAATACCTATTGAGAATGATAGACTGGTAGACTCTTCTGTGCGTGATATATATAAAGTGTGTGGATGTTTGCCAGCATATTCAGTGTATTTTAAAAAGCAGATTACTAAAAAGCTGACTGCAGAAAGACAGCAAAAGATTCTTCACTCCTTATTGCTTATCCTGCCATAGCTCTGGTCCCTCTTTTGTTTTAGGTTGTTTTTTGTTTTGTTTTTTTTTTCCTGTCTGAATTCAGTTTTATTTCTTGCACTGTTGTAACTGGGCCTGATTCTGGACAATCTGCTATGAAATCACTGATTATATTCTTGCATCTTAGAGCTTTTTTTTCTCATTTCCTTTGAATCTGTTGAATAATTCATCCTTAGGATAACTTCCTTACATTCATTTCCTTGACATCCCCAGTCACACATGGCCTTCAGAATGCTTTCAAGGTGAGGCCAGCTTGAAAGCCATGAACGGGAAGGGATGAGCAGGTTTCACTTCACCTGCCTTGTGCCTTCAGATTATGGAAATTGCATCTCCTCATTCCACACTTTCTTTGATCCTTAGAAGCTCTTTCAAACACAAATATTTGGTGGCTTCCTTAGACTTGGCAGCAGAGATTTGCAAGCAAATATTGATTTTGATTCGATATGGATTTTTTTTAATTATTATTTTGCCAAATAAGGTGCAGAGATACGTGTTTCTGATCATAGGGCACAGAGGAAACCACTGCATTGCAACCCACATGCAGGCCTCCACAAAGTGCTGATAATGTGACTCCCTTTAGCATGAAGCCAAATCACACTTGGAAAGCACCACAGAAAGACATGGGGTCAATTCAGTACCACTGCAATAAATAGGATCTTTGTAATTTATCCCTCTGTCTTAGCCTCACAACATGTAGAAGAAATAAGAACAGTAGACCAAAATGCTGCTTCTGATTCCCATTCCATGACATGTGGGTATCAGTCAAGAGTTGTTATGAGCTCTGAAAAGTTCAGTCATCTGAACTTCTATTTTCAATTACACAATTCAAAGAAGGCCATTCTTACAAAGAGAGGAGCCAGAGGCATATGTGATGTAAATGTGCAGTTCCATTGACTGCTTGTACTAGGTCAAGAAATATGACGGGAAATGATAAACAAATGATGGGAAATGAATCATTGTACCCCTAAAAAACATATCAGCATGCAAAAATCTCAATGATGCATACACAAGTATAAGTGCATAGATTCGAACACATGGCTGAGGGTAGGTGTAAGATAGATTAGATTCTAAATTATCTAGAAAATATGTCTGTAAACGTTAGAAAGGTGATGGGGAGCTGTGCTATGGTTGCAGGGAGTTCACTAGGGCCCTGCTTCTCACTCAGGTCTTTTTCACCCACACAAAGCCCTGTGAAGAGCTGGTGCAGAGGAATGTGGCTTTTTTCAGGTCATGGAGAGGACTCATTTTCTTTGTAAACTTTTTCCTTTAACTGTGCCAAGGATCATTTACCGATTTAAAAGAACATTTCCCTCTTTGAAAGGGAACAAACAGCAGCTCTGTTTCATCTATATCAAGAGGTACAGCAGTGTGCAAGGGTAGCCAGGTGACAAATCGGGAGCCTGTGCCTGAGCACTCCCATTGTCAGATGGGCACGCCGTGCTGAACCCGAGTCAGGAGCTGCAGAAAGCAACCACTTGGTGCACATGCTCTGTTAGTCCCATTATCGGCTTTGTAATGAACAAGCAAGACGGAGCTGGTTTGTGACACAGCTACTAACACTAACACACAGTGTCATTCATGAAGGAAATTCAATCTTGTGCTCACAGTTTAATTCAGAATTAACCATTAATCTTTTTTTTTTCCTCACCAGATATGCAAGATTGCCTTTGAACTGAGCGTGGCTGTGTTCAGTGAGTTCAGCTGGGCATGCAGGCACAGCGGCAGGGATGTTGCTGAGCCCCAGCTCAGGGCTCGGTGCCGCGCCAGGCTGCACTGAGTGCTCAGCAGCTGGTTCCTGCAATTCTTCATGGGCTCGTCTGTCAAACAAGCTGATCATGTTGCAGTAAATCATAGTTTCCCGAGTCTGTAGCTGTAGCTCACAATGTGAACTAGCCCCCAGCCTTTTTGCCAGCCGCCCCCTCCTGGGAAAGGGGTCTGGCTCTCACCTGCTGGGCTGCACATCTGGGCCACAGTGCAATGTTAGTGAGCACAGAGATGGGACCAGGGGTGGTTCTCCCAAGGTAGCACAGTGATCCATCCTATCCAGGCAGTATGTACAGTGTATGCACTCATGCTGGCAAGGGACAAACTGACAGAGGTGAGGGCTCTCTTTGCTCCTCTCACAGAGCCTCACCAATGATTAGCTCTGTCTGGGGCAGAGAGCCAAAGCTTTTGGGGGTTTAACCAGCTTTTGCCCACTGACAAGCAGTTAACTGAGGGAGTCTAGTGTTCCAGCACTTTTATTTCAGCAGTCTTATTTCAGCAATGATTAAAGTTTCTGAGGAATAAAAATACAACTGGGGACAAGATAAAGGATTTTTATGAACGCCAAAACAGTTTATTATTTTCTCCCCTCAGAAAACCAAAATCTTTGAAACTTTTTGGTGCAGTATTTTATGTGGGAACACAATCCTCTGATAACAAAAGAACAGGTAATCTGGCCGAGTTAGGTGAAGTAAACAATTTTTTTGTGCCTCAAAATATGTTTATTGATTAATCTGGATATATATATATATATTTTCCATAGAAGAAACAGCATGGAAGGAAATCTCAAATTGTTTTGGTTTAACCAGAGCATCATTTTTTTCAGCTTTCCCTTCAGTTATTTTTTGTTCACATGCTTTCCTCTTCCGTGACTCTGACCTCCTCAAAATCATCCCATGTTTGTATTAGGCTTGTGCCTGAGCTTGGCATGGGGCAAGTGGAGCCACTTCTTTGACCTGCATGGAGGCTTTCAGTGCCAAGTGTATTCTTTAATGAGATTTAGGTCTGCCCAGTGACCCACCTTAGGGCAACGATGAAATAGGCATAGTATGCTAATCCACACCCTTGGTTACTTTTAGCCATGTGCATGTCTGATAAAATCCGAAGCCAACTCCCCTCTGCCCTGAAATTCAGACAACAAAGCCAAACAGCAGTCATACTTCCCATTTCCGCATTTTAATTTCTGACCAAGCAGGTGGAAAAGATACTTCTCTTTAAGTCTATCAAATTGATGTTCTAAAAAATATTTGCTAATTTACGATAAAAGCTTTGGTTTTGCTTCTGTCAGGAGGATCTAAGCTACCTAACGTCCAAGAGAGTCACAAGAGGAATTGCCAGCATTCTGTGCATTTTTCCTTTTGTTCTTTAAATTTGCAAGAAGATTTTTGTGTTTCTACCAATGAAAACAATATCAAACTGGTTAAGATACAGCTATGTAAAGAACAGAGCTGCTTACAATAAGAAAAGGGGAAAAGGATAATAGATGACTGAGCTGTCTTCTTTCATTTTTTGACCTTTAATTGAAAGATTGAAGATAAGTAGTTCCTGGGAGAAAGCAAAAGGCTGATTCACTTACCCTGTAGCTTGAGTGAAAAAGCTTCCTGGAAGCCTTACTATATGTTATGAATCATCCTCTTGTCATTCCAAGAAGTTCATAGCCAAGTAAAATGTTAGAAATGGATTGATAGTGGAGTGACGGGCAGTAGGGCCTAAGTGAGAGGTTAAAGGTCTTGAGATAATACATTCAGGCATCCCTTAGGACATTTCTGTAAAGCTGATGTTTCTGACCTCAGGAATCCTTGTCTCGCTGTATTAGGATTCACTGTTCTCTTTGAATAATGTCATTTTGAAAAGTTCACTTGTTTTATATGAAGTTTTAAAAATGAGAACTGTTTCAGACTTCTTTCAAGGAAGTCAGAGTCAGATTTGCTTGATGCTTATGGTATTGTAAAATGTGTGGGCTTGACTGTAGGTGTGCCATTTCAAATCCTGAAACGTAAATAAGAGGGGTAGTTATATATAGGCTTGATCACAGCAAGATCAAAGGAAACTGTTATTAAATCCTCAAGCCTTGTGCAGCATAATATGGGTGGGAGAGAACAGGCTTTTGCATCTTATGAGGAAACAGAACAGAGTAAGAGCAGCAATTCCTATACTTGGGGTGAGGCTCAAGCATCTTGCAGTATGGCAGTGATTCAATTGGCCTTGAAAGCATGTGATCTCCTTCCTCTTTTTCAGAACGACATCCTCTCAAGCTGCTAGCTGGTACAAATCCTCACTGCTGCTAAAGAGCTTGCGACGTATATATATATATTTATTTATACATAACTGCTTCCTTTTTCTTAAGATACACCTTTTGTTGAGGTTTTAATTCGGTGGCTGTTAAGCTGGGTACCAGGAAGCAGAATCCCACAGAACCATATATTGAGTTGCTATATGTTCCTGTATACAGTATGTTTGTGACTTCGTGTAATTATAAATTGAGGAATGGTACATTTTCTCTCAGTTTTGCTTTCTACCAGAGGTGAGGATGAGGTATGAACATACCTTTTGCTTTGCTGTGGTCTCCTTCAACATGCGTTTGGTCAATGCAGAGTGCTTCCAGACCACCACAGAAACACTCCTGCAGTGTCTGCAGTGAGAGGCAAGGAGGAATACAAGGGAGTATGCCAATACTGGCTTGTTCAGGGGCAAAAGTAGCCCAATGATTTAATGCATTTTTAAAGTCATGATAACTAGGACTACCAAAATGTTACAACTTCATTGACGTGTTCCCAATTTAAATAATAACTGAGGCAGACAGTCAGATGTTTCTTAGATTGGCTGAGCCAGTAGCATTTAAAATGATCTCAGCCTGGATTTGAAATGAGCACTTCACTGGGGTGAAAACCCTACTGAAGAGTGAAGGCTTAATATGCCTTTTTCTGCTGATATTGTTTAGCTGGAGACAGCTTTCTGCAAGACTGGATTACCAGGGCAAAAGTGCATTGATTTACATTCTGAAGGTTATCTTTTCAGTGGAAAAAGGCACAGAACTGTGTGCGTTTTCTGTTTAAGTGAAGATTTTGAAGAAAAATGTATGCTAAAATAAGTCTAGAGTTCAGGGGCTATTCTGTTGTGTGGATTTCTAAACAATGTGCTTTAAACCCTTCACTCCTCCAGGATTATGCTGTCTTTGTTCGTTGTTTTGCTGCTCCTACTAGTATGCTGGGATGCATCACAATAATGTGTTCTTAGCCCTTGCTTTTTGCTTTGGCCATTGACTTGTTGATTTGTTTTGTTTGTTGATAAATGACAATCAAGAGGGGATGATATGGTACTTCAGACCCCTCCATACAGAATGTCCTTTGATGGGAATTAGAGAGTAAGTACTTCATATGGGAAGCAAAGGCTTGGAAATGAATTTTTATAAGTGGAAAAAATGGCACCCATTGACATTCATGTGTCGAACATTTGTGGAGACCAAACAGTGGATGTGAGCACAGTGTGGCTGTGGGTGATGAGTTTCAGCAGTGGCAGCGGGTCATCTCTGCTGGTGCACTTTTATGAGTATGACATGGAGGCTTTTGTTCATGACTGGTGAAAATGTTGGTGACCACGTTGAAAAAATAGCATTTTGTGTCCAAGAACTATTTTATTGAAGTGTTATTGTTCTCTTTGTATCTGTTGGACCCTCTGTGGAAATTAATAGGAGGCATTACTTTCAGGAAAACCTACATATTTCATTGTTCAAAGTATTTTGTAGGATTGATTTATATACTTCTACTTTAACAATAATTGGAAACTGTTGTTACCTCTGTAAAAGTCAGCTTCTCTGCTTACTCACATGAGTAATATAACTGATTGTGGTGCTCATGACTATAAATGGATCCGGACTTGATGCCATGTTGAATGGAACTATCTCCAGTAAATCTGTATGTAGATGTTGAATTCAACTTCAGAGTAATACACCTCATCTTTTTCATATCTTACAGTTTCTTACTTTCTTATTTTGTTTGGCTAGGATACTGTTAAGAATAATTTTTATTCTTTCATATTTGCTTTTACAGTTTTCAGCTCTACTTGTCATGAGATAATTCAGGACAGTCTGAGATCCTTCACCAAAAGGTTGGTTGGTCACTATTTGCTTAGGGTAGAGCTGGACAAATAGGGATTTTCTAGCCCTGTGTATTTGGTTACTGTATTGGTTGTACAGTCACAGTAAGTTAATGCCAGGATGGCGTTACTCCATCACTGAGCAATGTGCATATTGTGTTGTCAAGCCTTAGAATTTCAGCTCAATATATAAATACAGAAGGGAAAATTAAGTTTGAAATTTGAAATATAGATACTTAAAGAAGTATGCAAAAATATTTTGGGGGGGACAAGGTCTTTACCTGTATCTGTGCAGCTGAAAATCGATCCTGTAATTCTGCCTTCCTATCTTTTTTCTGAAGTGAATGAGGTCCATATGCTTATTTTTGTTCAATTATTTCTGACAGTGTTTATTTCTGACACATTAACCAATTGCTTGTAGTTACAATTATCTCAAAGGACTGGAATTAACATTTTAATAAGATATAATCTGCTTCCATTCATAACTTCTGAGTTTTAAATTATAACACATATAATACTTCAGCATTGAGTCATTTGAGGGATTCTACAGAATATAGAGATAATTGAAATGAGGATTTGAATTTGGATTATTGTAAGGAGGATTAAATTCAATCTCTGAACAGCTTGAAATATTTTATGTTAATACAAAACAAGAAAAAGTGTTAGATTTAGAGCATTGAACCTATGGTTCATTGGAAAGCAAGAAATAGATGTATTTTCCTCCAAGTTTGAAATATGTTAGAACTATAAAGGGGAAGAAGAAGATTTTATTGACAGCTGTGGAGCTATAGGAAAAACAAAGCTTTGGGGTTTAGGAAATCTCATGCCAATTGATAGAATAATGGCATCCTTCAGTTATCCCTTAATTATAGATAAATAGGGTAGAAGGTACCTTAATGCATATTCCAGTCCATCTGTGTCCTTCAGAGCAGGACATGCAGGATACTAATGTCAGCCCTGACAGACATTCCTCTAACTTCATGGTCAGGACTTCCAATAGTGAGAGCCTTCCAGTCTCACTAGACAGGCTATTCCCACGTTTTAGTGTATTTACTATTAGAAAAAGTCTTCCTTCCTGCAATTACACACAATTATCTGCCCTGTTCCTCTGGATCCAAATGTTACTTCATTCCTCCTGGCAACTGGCGCTTGTCTTCTTCAAGGCTGTTGCGTTCCTCAAACGCCCCATACACACCACTTCTTTCCTTAGGCTGAACCATTCAAATTTTCTGTCGTAGTTTATGGTCCCTTGGTCATTTTCACTCTCACCCTCCTCCAGATTGCCTCCAGTCTGTCCACATCTCTCTGCAGTACTCAGGATCGATACTAAAACTGAGGCATTAGAACAGCAGCACATTGTTGGGGGGGGGGATAGTTCTGATGTAATCCAGGCAGCAGTTCCTATTTTTTGGGACAGCATGATGCAGTTGGTTCACACTCATTTTGTTATCTACTTCCTAGCTCTTTTGCTGTCCTCAGTCCTGCATTTCCGATTCTGCTTGTTCCTGAATGAACGTAGTTCTCTTTGTCCTTGTTCAGCTTTATCTTCTTTCCCTTCCACTTCCATATTACATTTTCAGCTAGTCAAAATCTTGGTTTCTGTTCCCATTCTTCAGCATACCTACAGACCTTCCCTCTTCAGTGCCATCTGTGAGCTTAGAAAGCATCTCTCTGTTGTGAAGCTTTGAAGAGAGCCAGACCTGGGACAGACCAAGCTCAGCTTCTCCCTTAGGTGGTTACCTCCATACTGTGTCACAGAAGGAAATGGGATTTGCTGGCCATAATCTGTTCCTGCAAAATGTGTGTTAGCTGTTACCTACCTTCCTTATAATCTTCCAGATGCTTACAAAGGACTTTTACTTCCTTTTTCCCCAGCAGTTGAAGTTAAGCTATTCAATAACATTTTTTCCAGCTTCTCTCACCCCCCTCAGCCTTGAGCACATATACACACTTTTTAATATTAGGACTGGGTTTATCCTTTTAATATCTCTTTCTCTCCAAGTTCCCATAGATAATCACTTCTGAGATTCCTTCAGCTTGTTCTCTGCATATTTTATGATGAAAATCATCAGGTCTAGACTGTCTGAAATCACCTTAATTACCTAAATATTCTCTAACATGTTCTTTTCTTCTCCTCTGGGACCTCAATCTTCTTTTTTTATCTTTTCTATTTAATGCAATAGAATCATTGTAATCTTACTCATAGCTGACTTGCTCTGTTTGTTCACAAAGACGTATACCCCTTCTGCCAGGTCTCTGAGTATAATACACTCACAGTTTTGCCACATCAGAGTTCAGGAAGTTATAAAGATGTTGTAGCAGAGATTTTGTGTGTCGTACCCCAGCAGTCTAAGGAATCTCTGTATTGCAGAGTGATGCACCCACAGAGCAGAAGGTGAGTGGTGCAACTGCGAATACCTGCCAGGCCATGGAGCGGCAGGCTGAGCCTGCATGCAGGTGCAGCTCAGAGATAGCACTGGTATGGGAGCTCCCTGGAAGTCTGCTCTGCTTCAGCAGACAGCACACTCCAATCAGGGCTGTTGCCCTCAGAATGGAGGCAGAATTTTTAACTTACTTATGTTGCATTACTGCAGTTTCCTCCTGTAACACACCTAGTTAGCCTGTGATCTGGTTATTAATCGTAGCATCATGTGTAGAGGGAATGTGGAGAGGCATACTAGCCCACTCCTTGGCAGATTAAAATTGAAGTGTTTTTTGCAGATATTTGACTCATCTGCTCTTAAAAGCGCATGGGCCCTTCTAAGTGGCTCTTGTAATGTTTAACTGTCCTAATAGCTGAGAAGAGTTTATGCTGTCTAAATAATTCCTTTTGCATTCTAATGCTTTTATTTTGTCTTGTCTTATCCTACTCAAAAAGGAGAGAAGTTCTTTGTCTTCCTTTTTGTGGCAGTCATGTATGTACTGGTGGTTTGCTATCTCATGCCCAGGCAAGGTAGCTCTTCAATATTTATGGCATTTCCCTTGAAATAATGGTTTAAATGCATTAATGACAGAGAATAGCTTGTTGAGTTTTGGAGATGACAATGTGAAATCATGTATTGATTCTGTTATTAACCTAAAGTACGTTCTAGATTCTGATTACACAGTCCCCTGTGATGCTAAGTTTTATATGTAGCTGTGTCTTTATATTGTCACAGTTACAAGTTTAAACAGGACAAAAACTGAACCTATGGAAGAATCAAATTTGTAAGCAAATATTTAATTTCCTTATAGCTTCTAAAAAGCAAAATCTATCCCTAATGTGAGCAGATGCAATTCTTTGCACTTACTGGAGATATATTGAATTATCAGGAGTCTGAACTGTCTTTTCACCTCAATATTGGTTATTGTGTATGTGCAGCAGCCACAAATCTCCTGCCAGTAACACTCCATGAAAATGCAAAGCACACAAGGATACATATGTATGGTTCTATGGAAATGTTGTTATAATAGAAAGTAAACTGAGACTGTTAGAATAGTATTAGTTACTATACTCTAGTTTGCAGAGTTAATAAAACAGAGCATATTTGTGAAACAATTTGTAGGGGATTGGCACTGCGGGATTTTCCAGACAGTGGGTTAGATAAACTGTTCTGTGTTTAGCAAGACACATGTAAGGACTGCAAGCTATCACTGTGAGACACAGTGTGAACCCTCTTATGGAATCAAAAGAAAGAAATACTAGGATAAGTAGAATTGCATCTTAAAATTTGTAAATTGATGGAGTGGCTTAAGGGAGGAAGAATAGTAACAAACAACAGAAACATCATTCAGGAGAAGAGGTAAGGAATAAAGATAATAGAAAACCAGGACTAGCACCTTCTTATTAAAATGAGGTATTGATATTTCACCTTTTGAAGGGTGAAACTGAAGTTCAGAGGGCTCAGCCAGAAGAGATGAGGACATGCAGAGTGGTATTTGCATGTGGTTCCATCATCCCATAGTCACAAATCTGAGCACTCTCACTGGTGCCAGTGCCTCACATTACACTTCTGAGAAAGGAGGAACAGATAACGAAGGAAATGGTGATGGAATATGTTTCCATCTGCATCACATTTGCTAAGGAGTTGCATGAGCACTGCATTAAGGCTGGTTTCAGCCTGGGAGCAAGTTGCTTCCCTGATGCAAAAGGTAGAGTGGAGCAATACAGAACTGTAATTTGTGTCCGCATAATATCCATACAAGTACAATCTGCATTATGTTTGCCGTTCCAAAACTGCATGACAACTTGGATCCATCACAACACACATGCACAGTGCACCTTGTCGGGTGGTGGTCTGGCACAACTCTGAGCTGGCTTATAGCTCTCAGCATCACGTACTGCATGGAACTGCACACACTGCAAGGTGTTAGAGCTTAGCCATAGTGTTGGAATTAAAAATGAAAGATATGAAAAATGTAGTTCTAGTATGTAATTAAAGTGAAACTGGATCTCATTTAAATGCAGTTGTCGAGTCAGCATTTAACTTTTTGCAAGATACATGTTTTCATGGAGTGATTAAAACATCCATAGCATCTTGTTCTTCTGCATTCTGACTTTTCTTTCCTGTTTTCACTCTGATTAATATCAGTTGTACTACATAATGTGAATTCACTGTTACTCTTAAAATGAAGCATCTCAGGGAGATACAGGAAAGTGCACAAAAGATCTAAGCAATAAATAGCATATGTAAACTCTGTTGGGCCTGGATAGAAACTTAGAAGATCCTTTTTGTGATACTATGCATATGAGAGCATTGCCAAAAAATGGCACATGGGAAAAAATCTTTGTGGGAAAGGGACATAGCCATTGGCATATTTGAGATGATTGAAACCAATGACCAAATGCTTGTTAAAAGTTAGTTATTAATATTTATGCTGAGACTTTCAAAGGAGCCTAAGGGAGATGTATGCTCCCGACTCATTGAAATTCAAAAGGAGCTGAGTGCCTAACTCCCTTAGCTTCTGCTAAAAATCCCTGCCTTAATCTTTGTAAAACAACCTGATTTTGATGTTTTACAAACCATACTCACAATAATAAAGATATGTTCTGGAGGCTGGCAGAATGCTGTAGCTGCTCATATTTAGTTCCTGCATTTTGACATAGTTGTTTAAAGGACTTCAGATGAAAATTTGTAAAGCAAAGCAATTTCCAGCTGAAAGCCCTGTAACACAGGTTTCAGCCTGTATTAGTGATGTAAACGTATGCATTAAACTTTGTAATGAAATTTATGAAACCTAATGAGCAGATTTTTATTGTGCTGTAATACTATGTTGAATCTGTTCTCTGTTCTTCATTTTTCTTTGCCTACAGCTACAAATAAATTTGACATGCCGTATTATTATGTTGCCCTACTTCACTGTACATTTATAATATTACCTAGAACCAGGACCTTTATGGGAAATTGCTGCCAAAAGTGATTTTGCATCATGACTTTCAGTCATATGAGAATGTTGTACAAAAGACACCCAATCATTTGAAAAATAAGTTGAGAAACAAGTATTTATTTTTATTGCTATTGCAGCTGTGAATCTTCAACCAGCCAAGACTGCTTAGTCAACTTCTTTCTTCCAAAACTCACTGTAACTTTCTGAAGAGTTAGTTACAAATAGGTGGTGGTAATTTTAACTGACAAATGACTGTTTTTCTTCAAAGTCATCTATGTTGACTGTGCAAATTCAGTCCTCAGTTACACTCCTGTAATCCTACTGTTGTCAAACTGATTGCAAAAGTCTAACTGGGAAAAAGGAAAAAGTTCCATTTTATTGACATATCTGCAAGCCTGACTGCATCATCCCAGACTAGTTTATTTAGAATGTACACAAGGGTGGAAATAATGTTATGATCTAGCTAATTTTGTTTCCAAAATTGAAGTGACATCCTCCTGAACAATTGGAAATTCTGCCCAAGTCTTTGCTGTTGGAAGAGTGAGAGGGTTCCTGTCTGTAGCAGCCTTTAGTACCTTGGCGTGTTGCACATTATTGTCTTTGTAAGCTGTCTGCTTAAACCACAGGTTTTGTGCTTATAGACTCTTAGAAATAAACTATAAAAAGTAAGACTGATTGCTAATCAGTGAACTATTGTAGTTTAGTTAAGCTGTGCTGTATTGTAGTACTGGGATCGTTTCAGCCTTTCAAATGGCAGGCAGTGTTTTTTGGAATGATGTTTCTTTGAGCTTGTTTTGTACCCCAAGAGTTGTAACAAAGCAGAGGCAAAATATGTATGAAGCATGTTAACATCATACTAATGTTTATGGGCGTAAGTGGTAAGAAAACTGTATAGATGTAGACAGTATACCCAATCAGAGATGAACAGCTCTATCACTCTTCTTGTATATGCTACTCTGGTACCTCTAACTCAGGCCCTTTGACTCAAATGCCTTGTATATGATATAATATTTTGTAATACTCAGCAGTATCCAGTGTCCAGCTAGAAACTGAGGATTTCCTGGTTGCCTGAAGACATGTACACTGAAATAGACCTTAAAGTTAATCTCATTGTATGACTGAAGAACTAAACACTGATCTTTTTGAGAGTTCTTTCTCTAAAGGCAATAGAACTGTTACGCAAGTATCTAAGGAACCAGTTGACTCAGACTTTCCAAGAATCCCAAACAGGGGATGGGATGATTTGTTTTAGTAAGAAAGTACTGTGTTCCCTGTCTCAATTAGCTGTGGGATTTTGATATTCTTATGCTTGATTAGGAGTCCACGCAACAGGTGGAGGTGGTCGAACTTCTCTCGGTTCCAAAATATGTGGAAAATAATTAAACAGAAGAAAATGACAACTTTTTTTTGTTAATGCTTTTCTTCCACTCATTTTGCTTAATTATGAAAATTATGAAGATCATCTTTTTCAAGTTTGAAAGTTTTAAAAATATATATTCCATATTCCACAATTTCATAGCTCTTCTGTCTTTCTTTTAAAAAACTCTTAAAATGAACCTTTTTCTTCCTGTCATGATTTAGGTTTTTCTGCCTAAGGCATGAGAACACAGAATTTAATAGTGACTGTAAATGGTAACATAGATTGTCTTGGCTTCAGAAGCTCCTGTCAGCTCCTCTTGTGAGAGAAAATCTTTGGTACTCAAAGGTCATGTAGTGAAATCCTAGACCCACTGAAGGCTCCCATGGATTCAGTTACACTTCCTGGGAAAATAATTTTGTACCTTTTTTTGTGATGAAAATGCGCCAAACTGCACCTGTGAAGGTCTTTATAACTTTTTGAAAATCTAAGTATTCAGCAAGGCAGCATCCAAGTTGTAGAGAAGCTACTAAGCATTGCCAATCCTGTTAACATCGTTGTGATGAACACAAGTGCAGTAGGAGTCATCTGACAACAAGCAGCAGGGTAAAGCCTTGTCTTCCTAAGCAATTCTACCCACACAGTCTAGAGCAATCTTTTCATCCTTGTTTTGTGAGTGGAATGGTACCTTTGTCTTCAGAATCATGTAAACTGTCACTGCCTGAAACATCATGCTGGGCCTTGTCATGCCCGTTTATATGAGGCTGATTGTGTAGTACTAATCTACAGGCTTTGAAACTGCTTCACTTGCTAAATCCAGCTGAAGACTGAAAAGTGCTCAATAAATCCCTAGAGTGCTTTAACTTTGAAGAATTCCTTTGCAAGCGAGACAAACAGGATTAGTACATGTGGCCTCCGTAAGGGATCTCCTTTTCACTGACAGAGCACCTTTGTCATTTTTGCTCCTATTGACACCACCTGATTTGAAAGGTAAGAGATCAGTAGGTTTACAATAGCATCTTTTTAGCTTGACCCTAATAAAATATCTGTTGAAATCTCTGTATTACAAGATTTTGATTCTGTGGTTTCTAATTTAGCTATAAAATGTGTTCTGGGCAACATTTTCTGATAGAAATGTATGTTGAGGTCAGTGGAAGGCTTTCTAATTGATTTCAGTGGCTCTTATCAGATCATAAAATGTGTTTTTTTGTTTTTCTTTCTTTCTTTTTTTCCCACTTGGGATTCCAGCCCCTGCAATAAATACATTCTACCATTTAAATACAAAAAGAGAAAGAAAGACAAATTACAGATAGACCAAATCTCACATGAGCAGTGCAATTAAGGGTTTTGTGAATGTTTGGCTCTCATAAGTATTTTAAATGTCTGTTCTTAAAATGAAACAGGGTGGTAAGACTAAACAGTCTATGGTCCTGATGCAGGCACTTTCACTTCTGTGCACAAACGTCCCAGTTTGTATTAGCAATGGAGGACCATCTTATGTGCTGAAGATCACCTGCAAAGCTAAGAGTTAGGTTTGGCTGTCAGGGAAAATGCCTGGATGGTTACAGTGCCTGGAAATTTAGCTCTTTACATTTGGAAGTGTCCAATTCTAAAGTCTAAGTCCATCAAAAAGAATTCTGTACCCAGAGATGAAAACCTGAATGACTAAATGGCACAAAAGCCCTGCTCAGCCTCTTCAATGCCTTGGGAACCTTGGCACAATCTGAAAGGCAGTCTGCCCATTTTGGTTGGGCTGAGCACTTCCTCTCCCTGCAGCCATTCTGGAAGGGCACACAAGGTGTTCTTGCACTTGACTGTTCCAGATGAAGAGCTGTGCAGAGCACGAGCACGCAGGGGCATCGCTGAGTTTAGCAAGTGATAGCCACTGGCATAGAAATCTTGTCTGCTATGGCTGCTCCCAGTTTTTATTTATCATTTGAACAGCTGAGAGTATTGCTCCAGGAAGTGTGGGATTATTCCCTAAGCCTTCTCCAGAGTGAGGAAGATGAAAGTCACATTGTCAATGGAAATCCAAACAGCGTCCACACTGCTGGCTGCCTTCACCCTTCAAACAGGATCTGGGCCACTGTACAAAAAGTTTTCTTTAGTTTAGGCAGAAAGAAAAATTGTAGAGGACTTGATGAAGTGGATACACCTGGGCAGAACACTAACTATGCTGACAAAAGCTTCAGTCTTGAAAATAGCGTAGCAATAATACTTCTCTGCAGAGCTGCTTAATGCAGATGAAGCAATGCACTAAAGACTCACAAAGTGTGAGCTTAGGTAGTCCTTGCTGGTACTTTCATATGTGGAGCAGATATTCAGAGAGAGGCAGGCCTTCAGAAAGAATTTTCTGTTCAGCATTCCCTATTCATTCTAGGTGTCTTGCCCTTTGGTCTTCTGTCTCTGGTGAATTCCGTTTTTTACCAAGATTAGTGAGTTGTGTTACCAGGGCTGAGTGCATTTGTGTCTGAGCCTTAGTCTACTTTCCTTCTGCATGGTCTCTAGCACAAAGTACTTTGTAAGTAACAGCAAATGCTTTGGCTTGTAACGTATTTCTTATTATGTTTAGCACAGAGGAAAAGCATATTTGACAGCTCTGCAGAGTCAATTTTGAGATAAAATAGATGCTTACATTACTATAGTTTAAAAAGTTAATGGTATACAGCGGTAAAACTGACTACTTGGATAGAGACGTGACGGATTTTAAGTGACTTTAAGCCTGTCTAATACTAGCTTCTAAAGACTAATGCTAAAAGAAAATATTTCAAGCTTTTCTTTTTCTTTCTTTCTCTCTATTATTTTTTTTTTCCAAGGAAAAACCTTGAAAAGATGGCAAATGTGCGTTAATTAATTTTTCCATCACTTCATAGATAGACAGCAAAACATACAGAAGGAGAGCCTTTCTCTCTGGCTGATTACCCAAATGTATTTTGAGTTACCAACCACATTTAAGAGGCTGCTGGAGCTTCTTTGTACAGCGGCAAAGTGCTGAAACAGAAAAAGCATTGAGCAAAATATGCAATGAATTTGTCACAATTGTGGGCATCAAACACAAGGTTTTCAGACACAATCCTTTATCCTGCAGATGTTTCAGTTCAAAGTGTTGATCAGTGCATTGCCCCAGGAAATTGCCTTGCTGACCAAAAAGTGTCTGTGTGTGCTCCCCTTGCACTTACCCAGCATAACCTTTTCAAGACAACTTCTAGTTTGAATTTATAGGAGCTTGCAAAATTGTAGAAGAGCAATTGAAACATCCCACTGGTACACCTTGACTCCTTTGAGATGCTGCATCTGTAGTAAGCAAAAAATACTCTTCGTTACAAGTGAAATTCAGCACTTATGTGTGTAGAATCGTAACCTTTGCCTCTTTGTTTAATTCTCTCCCTTGGGAAGCAAGTGCCTTTGGAAGATTGGAAGATGTAAGCTCAGTCATGGCAACATTTAGTTTTCCTTTCAACGTGCTGTAATATAAAATCTGTCAGTATGTGATGATTTTCTTGGTACTATAGACACGGGACAAAATCTTGTTCTGGCACTCTCACTTAGAAGTCATGTCAGAAGAAAATTTAGATTTATCTCTATATAGTCTCCTTTGCAAGAACTGTAACGACTTTATAAACTGGTGGAGTCTCATCTGTTTCTAAACCAGGAAATATCTCTTCTTCAAGAATGTGTATGCTGAATTTGTGCTCTTTTTTTTTTTTGCAGATGCCCATCGTGTGTCTTTCTGAATTTGAATTTTGAAGATACTGAGAAAAAACAGCAAATCTTATAAACTCCATCGACAGCTGGGAGGATCCGTCTTATGGGTGAGCACTCAGTGGAGTTACTATTACATTAATTCTAATGATTAAAGGCTGAACACATAAGTCTGAGTTCATTCACTTACTCTCTGGGCATTTATCTGACACATTAGGTTGATTGTTCAGTGCCCAGAAAGTCACTGCTATGACTTCCCTATATGGCTGTAGGGAAGACTCATTAGTGGCAGACAGCATTGTCCATCAGAAGAACTTCTTTCCCTCTGTCTCCCTGTTGACCATCTCAGACTAATGCCTAACACTAATAAAAGGGAAGGGAAGAACAAAGTGTGGCTCTCCTAATCACCATGTGGTAGAGCAAAGCAAGATGTGGCCATAATTCAATCCAGGGCTCACTCCCTGCTTTGACAAAGCATTTGCACTTTTATTCAGAAATTGAATTGGTACATCTGATGTATTCTGTGGAACAGAATGGAAGTTCGTTAAAGAAATTGCAACGCTAAGGCTTTTTTACCTTAGAGCAAGCCTTTGGATTTTGTTAATCAGGTACGTTAGTCATTTACACTGATGATGAACATTTGACAAGTAATCAGCTCTGGGAGGAGTATGATTTACTGCTGCAATCTGTGTTTGTTCTATTAATAACAATAATAATGTTTGGCAGTGGTGTAAGCAAAGGATAGAATAGATTTCCCAAGCTCTGGCTGGCTGAGTGTGGTTTTCCATGTCCTACTGAGAAGGGTTTGCAGGGGCCAGGCCTGTTGGGATCAAAGGGACACGGAAGAACAAGAGCAGAAACTTGTTGCAAGCTTGTCATTGTGTGTAAGGATGGATTACTGGGTTTGTTAGGATTTTTCCTATTTTATTTCTCTCAGATGGATTTAATTTGAGACTTGGATCTTTTCAATGTAGCACTGTGAAAGGATTTAATTTTTGAAGTGAAATTTGAGTGGAATTCTGTGTAAACCATGTTGAAAATTGTCTTCAACTTTTTCTCTCACAGAAGGTGTTTGTGTTCCTTCAAAATTAAAGGAGGTCTGTTTTCATTAAAGGAATGAAAAGTTGCAAGCTTAAAACATTGATACACTTTGCAAGGATTAGTCATGTCCTGGATCTGTACATGATTTCGTTGCAGAACTGTCTTTGTTCCATATGTATGACAATTTGCAGTGAAAACAATTCCTGCTGGGTCCATTTCTGCACTTCTGGGTAGCTGTTACTTTTTCTGCAGTGGTAAACAAAGAACCAATTCCTTTCTAACACAGCTATGCTGGAAATCCAGTCAATATTAAGAGCTGTCTGACTGACAGCAGAGCAGTTAAACAAAGGTGAATCACTCACATACACGAGAGCCCTTATCTAGAATATAGGAACAGGTGTTCACCAACTTGTGCATCGGAGCAGTGTTTCTTCTTTATGGCTGATTGCTTAAATGGTGCGACTGAGCCCTGTTTAGTCCAGTCAGTGGAACGTGATAGGTCTCAGAGGGCTGCAAAGGTTACGTGCTATTTGGATGATTTTATTCAGCTTGACATCTGGCTTTTCATAGCTGTGGCTTAGCCCTTTTCTGAAATCTTTTTGATAGCTGAGTCATCTCAAAGAACTATTGCCAAAATTTTATTCATATATTTACTACTTTATTGAAGAACTGTTTTACTTTCAGGTATACCTGAAAGTTTGGAATGAAAACAGTACTTTTGTAATGCATTTGAGTGGTTTTAATTTTGTGTGGATACAAAGTTTGGGCTCTCTTTTAATCCTTTCTATCAGAACGAACCTTTGAAATATATTTGATTGATAGATTTTATTACTATGGCTACTCCTATTTTATACAGCAGATTTTCTTAGTGAAAAAATGTTCTTAGTATCTACCTCTGCCCTCGATCAGCCTACTTTGTTTATTACTCTTTATTGTGGTATTTTTTCCATTGCATTTCATAAAAATAAGCTTGCTAAAGAATAAGGAGCTTCTCATGTCTTTAAACCCCTGGTGTTCTATACTGCCGCTTTACAGAGTGCATAATCATGCGCACTGAAATTTTGCTGCCTGAAAGTGTTCAGAAATGAAAATCATAGAGAGCTTCCATCTTATGAAATGGCTCTGGGTTTTTTTTTTGTGTGTGTTTTTTTTCTCCTTAATTTGCAAAACTCTTTATTTGAAAAAAAAAAAAAAATCTCATTGGGTAAGTCACGGTGATTTACTTGCATGCTGCAGGCTGATTTAAGATGCTTATTCGATCAGTCTGCTTCTAATGACACTAGAAATACTGTAATGGATGGAACATTCCTGGCCTGTTCTAAATTGGATTAGATGGTTTACTAATGTAATACTGGCAAGCCAAATCAGCCTGTGATGCCATGGGGATTAATCTATAGGGAATATTTGATCTCTAATGCCCATGTGCTAGTTGAAGTGCAGCCATATCTTTTGATTTAATAAACCTTTTTTATATTTCCCAACGGTATGTGTGTGTTTGAGCAGGATGAGCTAATTGGTAAAATTATGCCTTTTAAATGAAACTTCATAACGTGCTGCTAAATGGAAGAATACTAAGTACTTCAGTCTGAAAAGATTTAGCTGTTGTATACATGATTCCTCTTTGATAGCTTAAATGCTGAGAACAACAAAGATTTGGTGTTCTCTGTTGAAAGACCAAACTAATTATGCTGATACATCTTGTAAAATGCTCGTTCCTCACTGAACTGAGGAGTCATAAAAGGTACGCATTCCTCTAAGTCCAATATATTAAGTCTGATTTTACTCTGGTCATCACGTGATTGCATTAAAATTAACCCTCGATATCTAGACGTTTACACATTTATAATCAAAGAAATGTTTAGGAAGTAGGCTGAGAAACAAGGAAAAATGTCACAGTGCCATGTTTTTGGGTGTCAGTCATTAGCACTGCACTGTCTGCTGAGGTGCTGGCTGCAGATATGCCTAACCTGGGGTGGCAGATGGCTTCTGCAGGTAGCACAGAGGCACAGAAGGAGTAATGGGAACTGCAGAGTTACAAAGCTAAAGCTTCCTCTCTGTTTAGGCGTGTGTGACTTAGTGTACTTGTTCAGATAGCTTTTACTGAACTGAGTGTAAAATATCCACATTATGCCCAAGTAATTTTGCTATTAAATAGGTCATTCTATACCAAATGAAATACACTGTAATTTTGTGACTGGTTTTGATAACATCAGAGGAAGTCTTCTGATTAAATAAGTACTTTAGGGTGTGAGTGTGTATGTAAGTGTTGTGTGTATGTGTGCCCCCATACCCTGAGTGTATATATATACCTATTTGTGTGTGTGTATATATATATACATGTATATGTATATATTAACAGTGAGGGTATAATTGACTCAGTTCCAATAGTTATGGCATAATGTACAGAGACATAAAATAAGCAGCCTTTCCTCATCACTTTTCCCACTGGCTTTCCTGATTCTGTGACCTGTATTTCAGCCTTCCATACAAAGGATACAAGCGTGAAACCACAATATTCTTTACTTTCTTCTTAAAATATGTAATTTTTCCCACCAAATTATATATGCCACAGACCTAAGGCAGATGCATCTTTCCCCCTCTCAGATCTGTGACGGATCCTAAATTGAATATCCCCACTAATACCTGGGTTTGACACATTTATTATATTGCATAACACAGCTGGGATTACAGGATTTCCAGTTTTTCAACCATACGGAAGCATTTGTTTCTAACCTTGGCCATTCAGAAAATATCAGATCATAAAACAATGACAGGCTGGTATACAAGAAAATGATTTTAGATCTGTTTCATGGTTTAAAGAATTTGTTATCGTAAATATTTCTGTCATTCCAAGGTCTTTTCACAGTAAGTAAATCTCTTTTAAAAATGCTTTGAAAAGCAGCATCATAAAAACAATGAGGTCACTAAAATTTAGTCCAAAAATCTTTTCCAAGAGGCAACATAAACAGAAAGCATGAGAGTCAGATATTCTGGATGACTTATGCAGTCTCTGTATTGCCAAATATCAAAATATCAGTACAAACATCAGTGTATCGTTCTGCATCAAAGCTTGACTCTTCACCTACTGGTTTTTTTTCTTAATTAGAGTGAGCTTTCAGGTATTTTGTTTCAAATGGTAATCTATCAAATATATCAAAGCAAATAAGATTGTGTTTAGCTTCCCAGCTGTTTCAGGTGGCAGGAGATGTTTAATCTTTTGACTGCCACTGAAGCACTGAAAGTTGTCATATCTCTCATTAGAACAGTTATCTTCAGCTGACATCTTTAAAACAGAATATTTTTAAACTGCTACACCATGGATTGTGCACCAGATTTCCTTAGATTTTTCTGAAAGTCTTATCTCACTGTAACATTAGGTTTCTTATTTTGTCTAGGTATGTAGGTGAGAATTTTCTATATGATAGTCTGGGTGTATGAGGAGATAAAACATTACAAACCCCCTTGTAGAGTCTATTTCCTTTGGCTAGTTTGGTCAATTGTGACTTTTTTCCAGTGGAGAACTTTCTAACAGACATGGACAGCTGTCCATTGACTTATTCTAGTAGCTATAAAACTTTTCCAGTAATGGTGGGACACTTGTGGTAGTAAATCAAATTTGGGAGAACCAGAACACGTTACTCGATACACAACTGATACGAAGGGACACCTTTTCCAATATAATTGCTTGAATTCTGCACAAATGTTTCTATTTGTGAAGAGACAGTGAGTTTCGCAATAGTTTGTCTGTGCATGGACACATGCTGTCTGTTCTGTCTAGAGGAAGTACATCTGAGATGCTGATGTGCTGGAAATTTGACACTTATGGATATATATCATATTTGACATGTGAGTGTTGCTGTGACGCTGTAAATTTTTGCTGTGGTAGAGTTAGTCAGTTTAGAAGAGAAGCACAGTTAAGAATAAGGTATTAGTTAACACTTACAAAGCATGACAGATGCAGCTGTGAAATATATTTGAGTAAACTATTGAATAATGAACAATAATTTAAGTATTAGCTATAGAGCAATGTTACACATTAAATTATCAACGCGTAGTTTTGCCTGTTGGCATACATCTCTGTAGTGCAGACATTCCTGACATTTGGACAGAGCAGAGGTTACACAACATTTGTGTCATAGCTGTATACCTCCTCAGCAGTCTGACTAGCTCTAGATACTTAAAAGCCCCTGAAGGAAGTTCATAAATTTATCCATTTAATTATTTGTCCCATGTACATTGTTGATAAATGTGCGATGAATGCGTTTATTCAGCTTGCCATGTGGCGATTCGCAAGAGCTCACCACTTGGAATGGAACTGAAAATAAGCAGGAGAAATGTTACAGTTCCAAATGCCACGACATCAAGACCTTGTGCTGTGACTTCAGTGACTCAGACACTTAGATCTGTGTCTAGGAACTCCAAGAAGTTGTTATTTTGAGGGCATGTTTTACAACAACTTTAACTTCTGAACATCTGGGATATCTCAAGCTAAAAATGAAAGATCGCTGTGTTTTGGACAGTGATAGAGATTTCCTACATTTCTGACTTAAAGTAATAATAAAAGCAGTAATATATATATATATGTAGCCTTTACACAGCTATATGTATGCATGAGATATTTACTTGGAATTTGAGATTCATTTCCCTGTGTACTGTCCAATAGTAGTTCAAACGTCTGAGGCACTTTAAAGACCTTGCCATAAATCCATCCCTGCCACTTTCCACAGCTGTGTAGAGCCATGAGCAACGCTTTGAAACCCCTGCCTAAGGGTGTATGCATGTCAGCTGTCAGAAACCTCTCCTAACTTTTCTCACTGTCCAAGCCTTTTATAAATGCTTCCAGAGATACCCGACTTTACTGATGAACAGCTGTAATAAGCAGTTCCAATAAACATTTCCAGAAATATTCTGATGGCTTTCAGAGCCACGTAAAGGTACATTCAGTGAAGAGCTAAAACCAAGCAATACTTCACCGTTGCTGAACTGACAGCAAGAGAAGCGCAGCACTCCTGAAAATGTTTCAGTGTACATTGCCAAGCACGCCCTGCCTTGTGCACGAGAAGAAGAAAAACTACAGGATGATGATGATGACTTAGAGCACCGCAAGAATAATGTTCTGGTTTTGCATTCCACCAGTTTGTACTCCTTGACTTTCAGAAGCGACCATTTCATAAAAGTTGTATTTGCTTTCCTTTGATTTACAATTATTGAAATTTTAATAAGGATTGTGCAGTGACTCCAGACATCACATATTGTCAGTGAGAAATTATAACTTTATTGCCGCACACACTGACAGCCAACTCATAAAAATGAATGACATCCTATATCATAACATCTCGTAGGCTGTTCAGCATGTTAATAGCTCACTTCATCTTTCTTTAGCATAATGAGGCAGACAGTGTACCAATATTCAACGTGAAAATGAAGATTAAGAAAATTTGAATTGAAGCAAGAAAGTAGCATTTAGCAGAGGTTCGGGCAACATTCAGATAAAAAGTTTCAATTAAAGTACTGTTTGGGAGTCTTTTATCACTGGAGCAAAGCTTTGTTACCAAAGACCAACACTTATTACAAAAAATGTCTGTTTCCAGCTGTACTTAGCTTTTGAAATACTACTTCTAAAAAGATCTGAAGTCTTTCTCTTATCCCATAGGATAATACCTTTTTCTGTAGATACAACTGTATGAGGTTAGATTGAGTTACAATAAATTATTTTTTTCATTGTCATTCAAAGTAAAAATGGAGGAAAGGGAGCAGACATTTTTAGGGCAAATTCAGAGAATGCTTTTCTTTGTTATTCTAAAAACAAACACAAACATTTAGTTGCAAACTTACAAAATATTGCCATATAAAACACTGATTACAACATGAGTGTCTCTGAAGTAGGATATTAGGAAAAGGATGTTCATAGATCTGCTTCAGCTCCAGGAGATGCAGTTGCAACAGCAGCAGTATTTATGATACAGAATTACTGCTTAAAAATATAAAGAAATGTAAAGGAAAGCCTCATGGCTGCTTTTCAGTCAGATTGCATTACAGACTGTTTACTACTTGTACTGACAGCTCCCCATGTATCTACCTGAACACAGACACAGCTGTCCAGTTACTATTCCATGTCTGTGACTAATAATTAATAAGTCACTCATTAGTTACTAAAAGACCTGGTTAAGATACCACTGCAGACTAACTACAGTCAAGTATGAATGTGTCTCTCCATTTTATGAACCTGAATCAATCAACTGTAACTACTTACAGGAGTAAAACTATCAAGCAAAGCTCTTCAGCTAAAGTTGCTGCTGGCTTTAATTTTGGTAATGACCATTTACAGACTCTCACTTTAGCTCTGTAAAGACTCATTCTTTGGCACCAGAAGTATCAAAATTAAAGAAATACAAAGTTTTCTAAAATTCCTAAAACAAAATACTTTTCCTTTTTCAAGTATATGTGTGCTTTTGAAAATGTTTGGCAGATCTGTCTTACCTAGTGCAATGCCTGAGCCAAGTGCAGCTCTCTTGGTATGGAAGTATGTATTGCATCAGCAGGAAGGGAGTGCATCCCAGCACCTGGGTAAGAACAGTAGGTTGATATTCCTTCCTGGAACCAGACAACACATTTGATCCTTTGTCACTCTGGAGGGGTCTTTCCAGTGGATTCTCTGCATGAAAAATGCCAGATCAGTACAACATTTATTACATCTCAGAAATGCTTGTGACTAAGCAACTTACTTTGGGGTCAACATTCATCAGTGATAATGGTTGTTCGGTCTCCAGGGCATCAATCCCAGTGAGACAGCCTGCCCCAGAGAGCCCTCTGCTGTTGGAAGTGGCCACAGATTCAGAAGAAAGTGATTTATTTTCAAATTCCTTTGATAACAGGATAGCTTGATCATCAGGCTTCTTTTTTACCTGTATTTAAATTAAGAGGTAATTTCTTCTGAGCACCCCCATGATGTCTGACACCTGCAATGTTGTCGACTGAGGAACACGAAGTAACAGTAACATCTTGGAAGCATTGCTAAAGACACATCCAAGTTCAGCCAATTTAATTGAATTTTCTGTACTTGTTCCAAGTACAAAGAAATTAGCACCGTATGTTCCAGATAAAAAAGACATTCCTGGTGATCTATGCTCTCCATGGAGATCTGTCTACCCGTATTTAATGGTCTTCTTCTGCTTGTCTGAACTACTTTGGCCACTGCATTTTTTCACCCTTTTGCTTTTAAACTGTTCCTTCTTCAGCATACTTTTTAGTTCATGCTATTTGGGTTTTCTCTCACCAGCCAACCATTCACTGTGGTTTGTTACCTAACGGCCAAAGCTGACTCCTGATTTGATTCTTTACTCATAAAGACTTTTCATTATGGTGATTTTGAGATTTATGCTGATGTGTTGGAACATCCAACACGAATGTTTAATGATTTGTTGAATCTCACATTATGTTCATTTTCATTCTTGCACAATACGCCTTGCATTAGTATTGGGTATGTTACTTAACCCTCATCTCAGTGATACACTGCTCTTTTTTATTTTTCATTCAGTTAATCCTTATAGCAGCCTGACCAAAGGTTTCTCTCCCTTTCCTTGCTTTTCCTATGGTATTTAGCAGCTGCCCAGGGCTCAGTGCTGCTTTAAGTTCTGCATCCTTGCTGCTGACACGTAGGATTTTTAGAATCAATGACCCCACATAAAGATAGCTCTGAGTGAGCTGATGCCCCCTCCCTCTCTCCCTTCTGGTTGCGTTCTTTGGGTCTCATCCTTCCCCCGGCTACATGGGACTGCTCCTTGCAGTTCCTTCCCCATAATTCATTTGGTTCAATGCACTGTCAAGCACACAGTACCCAGGTAGATATTTATTGCTTTTTATTGCCATAAAATTAAGATTCTCATCTCTGCATTTCTACAAACAAAAAAGATTAGACTGCTTCACTCTCTTCTGGTGGTTTGCCTCAAGCATGCTGTATCAGTTTCGAGGGCTAATCATTCTTCTGTTGAACATTTCTTTTCACTCAAGGTCAGCTCTGAGCTCGCTAGAATACACTGCAATTACTTTTAGAATTAAGAAAGCTTGGACAGTCTGACCAAACGTAGTGAGTTTTAATCCAATCTATACTGTTCCTTTTATTCCACTGGCAGTTGAGAAGGTGGTAGTGAAATAGCTTTTGCAGCGGCTTCGTATATTTGATTTTATCAGTAGGTCTTAGTTCCTAGATCTGATTGCTCATTGGAAAAACTCAGAAGTAATTCCATGAAGCCAGTGAGTTTAATTTATCCCTATGTCGTAAGCGAGTTCAGTATAGGACTAGAGGTCTGATGCAGATAATTATTACTCTAAAGGTTATCCAGCTTTATCTTGAATTTAGGATGTACTGCTGCAGTGAAGGGTAACCAGAATGCAGACGCGTCTGGCAATATCGTGGGCACCAACAAATTTATTGAAGGAAATACAGAGCTAGCCATATACATCACTTCTCTCACTGGCAATACGAAGGTGCTGTATACATCAGGGGATGACAGGGAGGGATTGTCTCCTAGGTTGATGAAATCGCCTCTCAGGCTTGCAATACAAATAGCAAAAATTGTTTGTGTAAATCTACTGCACGTGGGAGGGCTCCAAGTGCCATTTTATTTCATTTGAGGATGATTGCCTTGAATTTATGACTGTTTAACAATGTAAATCTAGGGCAATTTGGGCACAATTGCATGGTTTACCTCATTTTGCATCAATCTGTAGAGTTCAAGCTTCTCAGCTAGTGATGTGTGAACAAACAATCTAACTGATGTCTCTATTTTCCTGTTTACAAACCTCTTTATTTCCATGATGCAGTTATCTGTGATCTTTTCCTCTTCACTTGGGATTTAGAACTGGTTTATCAAATTTTATTTTTCTATATTATGTTACTATTTCGCTAATGCCATTTGTCTGAGAAATTATCTTTGCAACTTCTGAATGCCATTTGTGGTCCCTTTTTATTTTGCTTTTCTTTCCCCCAGGTAACATTATTCATATGCATTGTTTGTAGTGTCATTGGCATGCAGGAAATACTCAGATATACTTTGAGTCTTGACTGACCTTATAAAGCAGTTGACTTTTTGTATAATTATCTGAGGGATGCTTTGAAAAAAAAGGCTTCATATTCCTTTAAACCATTCAAGCTGTTACTGAATTTCTGATTGCCAAATGAGCATTTGGGGTGAAAACTGCAGATTTCTGCACTTTTTGCTTTTTCTTTTATTTTATTATTATTTTTTTAATATATATATTTAATACAGACCTAATTCCTGAAGTTATCCTGAGGTGATGTGAGCTTTTAATTTGATCTTGCACGTTAGTGCTCTGATGTGCAAGCACCTTATTTATAGCTTTTGTGTCATTTTCTCTGGAAGAAAATTCTTCTGCCTGCCTATTTATCTATCTGTCTATCTACCTATCATGTCCCAAGGAAATGCCTGAGTTCTTGTATGGTGCACGTAGTGTGTTCATGATTACTTGAGTTTACTGCTATACTGTTTCCAGGTTGTTTTCTTTGATTCAGCTTCTCAGAGGAATGGAGATTGGCAACAAATAGAAGAAATTAAACAAGCTTTTTATTGACAAAGCTTTTCAAGCATAGAGCTTGCTCTCATCAGTTCTGCTCAGCATACAGAGGCAGAGAATAAATGCCCTCCACAAAATTAGAAAAATCATATTAAAACTGTAGAAAATCATATCCATCATCAGTAGGATTTTTCTGTAACACCAGCTTTGAGAATGTGCATGACGCAATGGGAAGGAAGCAGTTGTGTAATCTGAGATCAGGCCATAAAGGGTCCTGAGATTCAAATCTCCAGCACTGAAGCTTCCAAGAATTTGTCAGCAGTAGTTTAGGTCTAATTCATCTTGCCTCCCAGAAGCAGTTGGATTAGATGACCTCAGAAAGTCATTTCAGGCACCATCTTCTGTATTGCCGTGGTTGTGTTCATCAAAGAATTTATTGATGTATTTGTGTAACTGCCTTTCAGGATTAGTAAGAATTATCATTACATTTCCTATCAGTTAGTAATACCATAGTTTTAAGTTAGGGGAGCACTTTTTCATCTAAAATGTAACAATATTTCTTGCTGTATAACTTATGAGCTCTGATATTCCACTTCTGCCTTTGAGCACAGAGAATGATTTTTCATAGGAGATCATATAAGAATATCTCATATTAGTTAGCTCCTTACATTTTAATTATTTTTAGTGATCTACCAGGTAATTACATTCATGCTTGAAGTGTGTGTAAGGACAGTGAATGATTTATACCGGCAGGAGTAATAGCATTGAGATGTTAGCAAGGGTAATGCATGATGCAATGGGTCACTTGCTTATTTTAACTCTCTCTCACACACGCATATATAAAGAAAAAGAAAAGAATCTACCATAGCCATCTTAGCAACTTTCTTTCACTATTTCTGTCATCCTGCCTCATTCCATGCATTCAAGGATATATTTCTCACTCTTATTTTAGACATTTAACTTAATATTGTGCTGTTATTCTCAAAAACATTGGGTAAAATTTGAATTGTGCACTTTAACATTGCCTTGTTTCTTTCCTTCTTTGTTCTGTGAGGTCAAAGCTCTGTTCTTATTAAAATATATACATATATTAAAAAGCCATTTAAATACAAAGAGAAGTGTATCTTATATGTGTATGCGTGTGTGCATGCATATAGGCTAATAAAAAATTAAGAAAAACAAACAGATACGACATTTGACATGGGTAAGTGCTGATCAGATATGTTTGTGCTTTATTGAAGTATATTGGGATAGTTGCAAAAATCAGTAATAGATGTCTCAACAGAACGTATCGCCTGGAAGAAATTCAGCCTAATTTTCCTGATTTTAAAACAACTGGAATGGAACTGAGACCGACTCAATGAATGTCCTTGTCTGCCCATGTTTGTTTCCTCATGTGTAAAACAGAAATAATAACATTTCCCTCCCCAGTATGGTGTTGCAAATCTCAATTAACATGCTTTCATTGCCTCAGCAATAACATGTTTTGTTCTGTTGGTCTAAATCCATTGTAAAAGCTACACTTGGGCAACAGTAGAATTGGACTCTATGGTATTATTAGAGTCCTAATAATCATAACTCAAATCGTAGTTAATTTCACTTAGGGATTTAAATCTACAAAGTAGGAAATATGAAGGCACTGTTGTCCACAGACTGAGAAGGGACAATGGGAGAACTGTGAGATTAAAAGTGCAAAATCTATCATGCTGATGAAATATTAGAAGAGCTTGAAACTAGGTAATGATAGTCTTCAAACTGTTCGACTAAAAGAAAATAAAAAACTAATTAAAATAACAAAAATGGTAAAATGATAAAATAAAAAGCTTATGTGCATTAATGCAAAGGAATCTCATGCTGCCCTTGTGTCAGAGAGGCAAGATGCTATCTTAAGTCTGCAGATAGGAGAGTGTAAATCTAGCGTTGTAAAATACGTGCTCTTGATTCCTTGCGCATGTTCAATGTTTCTTCCATGTATTTCTGCAACTAGATAGGTTTACATCACTATTATCTGAATGAAGCATGCTCTACAAACCAGAGCACAATAGGTGTTAAATATTGACTTTTCAGTTGGAAAGGTGCATAAAATTGGAATAATTTTATCTTAAACATATGCATGAAAACAGAATCTAAATGCTATAGAATTCTTCCACTAAAGTAAGGTTTATAGGGTCAGTAATGCTTCTGACTGCCTTTTGTTACTTCCACTGCTGTCAATTATCTGATTTTAGATACACTCTTCCCATTGTGGCTTAAATAATGTTGTAATCTAATTTAAAATTGTTGTGCACAATAAACAGTTGTGAAAATCATTGTTACAGGTTTTCTACAGATGGCATCACATTTTCTAATTTTCTGACACCAAATGGAGTCATCAAATAAATACTAAAATCTGCCTTGAAAATATTTTTTCTCCCTCTATTTAAAACATTTTAGGTTGTGTGGAACTTTCATTACCTCAATCATGAAAGTACTGATCATTTTTCCTTCTTTTTTAAAGCAAGTTTTCACATGGGACACTTTCAGAACCTGTTAGGTGAGTTCTTTATCAAGTTCCTACTTAGCGTAGCCAACAGAATGCTAAAGGCCATTGTTATGGCTCCTCACATCCTGAGCTGTCTCAAGCCCAAATTAGGGCAAATCAGGCAGACTTCAGTTGTAGTACCAGGACCAGACTGCTAGTCTCCATTGAGCCCTATCGGGCCCCACATCTGCTGCCTTGTGTCATTCCCAGTACATGTCCATTCACAGGTGAATTCAGCTACCTCAGCTTTGCCACCAGTCTCTGTGTTGTGGTGCATATGGGACACCACCAAGACCAAGTGCCATGTCCATTCTGTATGTTCCTACCACAATCAACCCTGGACACGTTTTAGTTATGGTCCAAGTCTTGTTAATCTTTGAGCAAGGCTGTTCATTACAGAGTCACAGTTCAGGTTTAGTTCTGACTGGAGAAAGAAATAACGTCTGAGACCAGATTTGGGCTGCATTTGATTCCCAGACTCATCTCAACCCTAACCACCGAGCTGTTGTGTCCATCTGTCTTTCTCTTACCCGATAAATATTTATAAAGTAAAAGAAAACAGCTGTCCCATTGGGCTGATGGGTACACTTACCTGAAATGTTATCCCTGCTCTGCATAATCCAAAGCAGAGCTGTAGTCTGGGTCTCCTCTGAGTGTTTCAGCAACTGAGCTGTTTACTGCATGGGTTTTTCCTGCTCACAGTCCACAGCCAACTTCAGAAACATTTCTAGTGAAATGCAGCAAATATCCCTGACCAGATTTAACCTTCAGCCACAGCAGTGACTGGACATTCAGAAACCCTTCTACCATTGCAAACTGCTGAGGATAAGCATGCCTCACATCATGAGAGTAATTGCTGCACTTGATAAATCTCTGCAGAAATGCTTTCCTTAAAATCATTATTTCTGTCCTATCTTGAGAGGGCCTGAGGCTATGACCTTCTGTTCAGAAGCTTTTCTGGAAGAAATTAGAGAAAGAAAAATCTAGATTTGATTAAAAGACGTGAAGATGAGTCACTTCAGCAAACTGACAACACTCATGTTTCACAGTCATCTCCTTTGGCATCATATCACCTTTAGTCAATTTGGTGCAGGGAGAGGGGAAGAAGCCTTTCGGAGGGCAAGATTTTTAGTTATGTGAACCAGCAGCTTTATTTCTGATATTTGAGATACCACTTTTTGGCCTAGTGGAGCTGAAAGTTTTTATTTTTACAGCTTTCCACTTTACTTCCCTTCTCGCCAAGTCATAAAAGTTAAGGTACTGCAATATTAAGTCTATTCATGTCTGTATACAGAGCTTATATCTGCAATATCCAGTATAAAGGTGGTTTTGCATGACTTCTATTTAAGCAGACATTGCAGATCCGCACAATAAGGGAGTATAAGAAGGATCATCCATCGTCTAACTGCTCAAGAGGGTGTAATGCATTTATTTCCTACATCCAGGCATCTTTAAGTGCTGATTATTCCTGACTGCCAGCATGGCCTTTTGTAGCTACAGGTATTGGATATAATTGAGAACATCCATCAGGTATCTCTGAATTCTGCCACAGAACTAAGCCTGATCAAAATTAAAGCTGGTAAAAAAGAAAAATGACGGAGCAGTTTCCCACTGGAAAATGCAGATTTAATTTAAGCAGAACACTTCAGAGGCATCTTTTTGCTTTATAAATATTATTAATGATAATAGAAAAATTCAGCTTTAAAAACAACATCGACTATTTCATTTTGACATTTTGTAATAGATGATAATCAAATAAAAATAAGATCGAATTGATAGTGAAATTAAAACTATTGTTGAGATGAACTGGTTCTATAGAATTATTAGACATTTCTGTTAAAGTTAGCCTAGAATTTACAATTCATTGCAAGTTCCATATTTTTTACCTTTTTTTTTTTTTTTTTTTAATTCAGAAAGAAATTCTGCAATTGCATCAGATATTTTGCAGAAATCCTGCAATTAAAATCTTTGGTAAAGATCTTCATTAAAATATTTTGAATGTCAGTGAAAGTTGTGGTTAAAAAAAGCATGGAGAAGGTGAAGCTTTTGAGCAGTTTGTGTGATTTCTGTGTGAATGCCTGCCTTGGAACCATCTCATTTTCTGTGGAGATTTAGCAGCTCTCCGGATGGCTATAAGGTTGGACACACAAATGTCAGGGCTAAGCCAGAGGCAGAAGCAGGAACCAAGGGTCAGGAGTGTGAATATGAGGTGGATGCAAGAACTAATGCACAGCTGAGTTACAGCTGGAATAAAAGGCACGAATGATGGTGAACTCAAGTAGGTTTTGCTCCTTTCAGGTGTCAAGAGGTGAGTGATGTGGGAGTTTCCAAGAACATCGTGCTGGCTTCTGGCATCCAGCAACATCACAAGGCCATCTCAGAGTGAACCTATGTACATTCACTGCATGACACCTACTACTGACCCATGTGGGAGTGTCCCTTTTCTGCAAATGCCCTTGCACTGAAAGCTAGCTATGATGAACATGAAATAAGTCAAAAGAAGTAAGTGGCAAAGATTCTGCATTATGCTAGTCTTGGTCTCTGGAAAGAAAGGGACATGTTTGTATTCCAGCAGTACCAGAATACCTGGGAAGTAAGTTTTACATAATACTGTGTCCAAGAGCAGTTTTACTGAAAAGTCCTGTAGGGTCACCTTCACACACACGTAAAATCTATCTTGTGAGCAAACAGTCTGCTAGAAGTTTTGCTTTCCTTTTTGCAAAAAGCAAGCAGTGAGGAAAAGAATGCTTTGAGATAACCACTTCTCTACAAATACTTGGAAGATGTCAAAGGATAATTCAAGAGCTTTGATGATTTTCCCCCTTTCCTAGATTCAACTGGTTTAAACAAAAAAAGGCAGTCATTAATGAAACTTGGTGTTTTTTTTGCTGTTCTTTTTTATAGTATTTCTTTCCAAATGCTTGGGTGCTATTGATAAGGAAAACGTGCTTCAGAAAGGTGTCTGATCTCTGCTTCCCACTGATAACAGAGCTCCAGAGGAAAGAATGACAGTCCGTTCTGGTTAAAATTCAGTCACTCATGGAGCAGTGTAATCCAGGTTATATCTGCATTGCTTGGGGTATTCCAGACTATCTTTATTGAGCTGCTTCGACTAGCTAATATAAGCGCATCCAGCAGCATAGCCAGGAGATCATGGGATTAGCATGCCAGAATAAAATAATGAGAACAGCTGGAGGCAGAGAAGCCTGCCAAAGGAGGGACTGAGGGATGGGAGCTGAGTCCTCAGGAGCAGTGGAGAGAAGAGAAGGGTTATGCAGGGCTGTGACAATTCTCTTCTTTAAAAAAAAAACCAAAAAGGTGCTGTATTTTGGTCTCTGTAAAGCAGAAGACATTTTCAAAGTAGCTGTGGAAACTTTAATCTTGATTTGATTGTTCCTGGGTTTCTTTTATTTGTGAATATTCCAGCAACCAGCCTTTGATGTTCCCTTTGAGCATAGTCTTATCAGGTACGGAAAATAGCTGCATAGATGAATTTTTTTCTATTGTATTAGCCCAGTTTGAAAAGAACCTAATTGACCTGCAGTAATAATAGGTTTGACTTTAAAGTTTGATCTCAGCTTACAAGGGCTTGCATCTCCTGGTTCTGCCTTTTGAACACTTAATCAAGAGACATTTTTCAGCTTCTAAAAGGCTTTTTCCTCATCCGCATCTACGGACAGTACCTAATGGACCTTATCCATTTATTCACTGGTGTCCACAACTGTGAAATGTGATACTTTTTTGTTTTACAACTTAAAAATGCTTTTTATTTTTAGGTCAAAATGAAAAAAAAAAAATCCATTAGACTTATTTAGCTTTTAAAATATTTATTTTATAGAATTTTACATCCTTTGTGTTTTTGTCCCAGGGCATTTGTATAAAACATGCTTTAACATGTGCAGATGATTGCTTTGATTTTTGAGGCTGGCAGTAGGAGTCAGGTCTCACTCTCTGTGAAGCTGCAGGAAAGTGATGGGGCTGTAATAGAGAAAGGGGATGTTGCATTTGCCTTGCAAGGAAGAAGAAAAGTTATATTGAAAGAATGAACATGATGGGACTTTTAAAAGACTGATCAGAATTCTTTCCTGAGGCTCTGCCAGCTCTACCAGGTGAGAATATGGCCCAGTATTTTTTTTCTGTAGACTCCGACCTGAGTAAGCCATAAAAAGTCAAGCCAACGACATTTTTATTGCCATACATCTGACTGCCTCGATGGAGAAATGTGATGATCTGTTACTGAGATGCAAAATTAGATTCTGTATTTGCAGCGTCTCTCTGACTTCCACTCTGTAGGCCAATATAATCTAACTTACCAGGTCAAAGGGTGGAAAATGTTCTTTCTGAAGCAAAGCACTGACAGCACTTCTGCAGCCCGATTCTGCAGGTTGCACTCAGATGCAGTAGTTCTCACTCACAAGTCCATTGACGAGAACCAAAGCCCTGTACTTTCCACACTCTGGGCCGGATCTGCACAACCTGGCTTCATGCTTGTGCAGTCGAAATTCTCACATCAGTTAATGGGAATTGTGTGAGAACAAGAATTTAGTAAAAAGTGAGGATGGCAGGATTTGGACGTGTACCAAATGCCTGGGAGAAGGCTGTGCTTCCTGCCCTCTCAGTTAGAAATTGGGTGTTGTGAAACAGCCAGTAAAGCCAAGACAGTTGGCAAGTGAGCAAGGCAGAAATAATGGAATTAAAGAGGAGAAGGACTTTTGCAATTAAAATTGCATGTACTGGCATTTCTAGTATGTGGCAGAGATCCTGCACATTTCACTCCTGAGTAACAAAGAACAGAGCTGTGTATGTCACCATGGAAATGTAAATGGTGCTCCTTTGACAAACAGAGAAATGTATGCCGTTCCTTTATGCTCAAATGAACTGTTTGTAGTGAGATGCAGGAGAAGAATGGGATGTCTGTTACAGAAAAGACAAGAAAATGCAATTGTAGTACCTTGTTCTGCATTCTGTTATACTTTTATTAGGAGTTTAAAAATACAAAAGTGATTTTTTTTTTTTAAACTAAATTAGTCTGTGCAATATTTATACCCAGCAGTTGAAAATGGTGATAATCAAACTTGTAGCAAAGAGCGCAGAAGAGATAGTACTCATTTGAGTTCTCTGCTTCTTCTACATGCATCATATACCTACTTATCCAAAAGAAAAATGATGTGTATTTGTGCGTGGGTGGATATTTGAGAAGGAGTGGGCAGCTGTTGCAGCATTGTGAAGTTATTTGGAAAGATTTTTTTAGTTTTACTTTTACAATCCACAAATGTTTGGTAATTTCTGTTCTAATTCTGACTGTGTTATACTGTTCTTTCTTGGGGTATGTACAAGGAGCTTGAGATCTCATAACTTTCCTAATATGCTGAAGATATCTATTTAGACTTTACTATGTGCTTTTTGGAACAGGGAGCTAGGCAAATAGCATCAAGTGTTTTCTGTGTTACTCTTTTAACGTATGCTTGTATTTTTCATGCACTTTATATCTGCAGTGCTTCTGAGTTCAAGTCCCACAGTGACTGTGAGCAGTGAGAGTCTAGCTCGATGTTTGGATATTTGAACTAGAAGTGTTTTAGGAGAAAAGCAGGGGAGATGGAGTTCCCAAGTCAATCGCTCTAGAGTCAAAGCACAAAGGCAAAGAAAACAGAGATGGATTTAAATCCAAACTCTTTATTTACCTTTTTACTCCCCAAGGAGTTATGCTTTACAACTGTCAAAAGATGAAATAGCTTTAAACACTACAGCAAGCCAATAAACTTTACAATATCCTCTTTTCCTCTTAGGAATAATGCCTCGGACAAGGTTTACACAGGTTGGAAAGGAAAAGCTTTAATGGTATCTATTATTCACTTACTCTTGTTTATCTCTTTTTTGTTCCTGTAACATCTTTAAGCCATATTTCTGGTTTACATTTATCCATTCAGGGAGTAGCCATGACGCTTCACCCAGCTGATGTTTTAAATATGAAATCTGAAGTATTCTAAGGGAACGTGTCATTGTGATATAGGGTTTTCACAAGTCACAAAAGAAGTTCTTCAGTAAAGTTAATTAACAAACTAATGGGAATTACAAGCAACCTGAAGATTTTCTAGTAACAAGAGGTCAGTAAATCGTTAATTGTCTCTGAGATACGTAGCCATAAAAACTTTCAAGTGACTAAACTGGTTTATTAAAATGTGCTCTGGAGTGACCATTACCGTATTCTTTATACATTACGAATTAAGTCTCCCTTTTTTTATTGCTTGAAATAAATGTGTATTTAGGAAAATTAGTGGAAATGCAGCACATTCAAAGGTAATAATAATCACATAACTTGAGATTTTTTTCCCCTAAGCAAGCTAAGGTGTTGATCTTAGCTTCCTTGGTCTTAAAAATGCAACCAATTTTGAGATGAAATCTGGCAAAGACAGCAACGCTTCACAGTAGCTTAGCACAGAAATCACCCAGCTGACATTGCAGTCTTACTTTAGGGAGACAGAATATTGTATCACCAGACTGAAAATGGTGCTGAGGAAATGATCATGGTAGGTCACATCATCGTGTTTCACAAAAAAAGTTGGTACTCCACTTCTAGGATAATAGCTTTTAGGATAACTTCAAGGTAGTTTTTCCCCAGAGGCCTTCTGAAAGACCCACTACTACTTTCTGCTTTCTGATCACCATGTCTCACAGTCTAGATTTGATCTTGATTCATGCTAGATAAAAAGATTTCATATAACTTGATGTGATAAAAGACTGTAGCTTCCTCTTCCTCCACTGTATGTCTGCACTACTTCATACTCCTTGCTGTTGTCCTTTGGGCTTGTCTTGATGGAGCACTTGCGTGAGATTGGCTTCTCATCTCTCCATACAGTTTTCAACTGTACAGAAACACTACAGAAATTACAATGCTACCTTTATATTGGCTTCAGGATCTTGCTTGCCAATTAATGCAAAGTTCTACACTGATCTTAATATCATGGGAAATATCTCATGATAAAACATTTTCTCCATGTTACGTTTTGCCGACATGACATCGGGTTGTTTTTTTGCTTTTGTTTTTTTTTTCCCCCAGTTTATATTGTGCTGTTCCTGTGGGGAAAAGAAGGAATTCTAGAATGAGGCAGAATCAAACTAACGGGTGCTTTCCGTTATGAAACCCAGCAGTGGTTGTGAGGGGTTTGAGCTGCTGTCCCAGCTGTAAAAGCTCTGGGACCTTAACTATTCCTCTGCAAATGGCACTTGGGTTCTCACGAGCAGCTGGATTTGGTGTTGCAGCTTTTCAGGGAAAAGGATATGGTAAGGCTGTGGCTATAGCAGAAGGAGGAAGCACAACTAACTACATTTGAAGAGATATATTTGCAGTCTTTTATATGCAGCAGTTACAATCAGCTGCTTATAAAGTACTCCCCAGTTATCCTGACATCCCTAGGGAGTCAAGCCATGCAATGTGCATGCCAAAATAAAGCATGCTCCTCAACT
The DNA here is from genome assembly GCA_030625065.1 of Alectoris magna. NCBI lineage: Eukaryota > Metazoa > Chordata > Aves > Galliformes > Phasianidae > Alectoris > Alectoris magna. The sequence goes on along the minus strand of CM060570.1, from coordinate 10,750,410 downwards.
CAAGTTCTTTTTTATGACACCTGCAGTTCAACATGAAGCACACTACAAAATTAATAGCATTCAGCAGTAATTGTTTCAAGCCCAAGGGGTTCAAACAACCCCAGCTGCATATAACACCTTAAAATCTCCACACAGTTTGAACTGTCTCTGTAGCCTAATTTGGGTTACTTAGCTCATAAAACCTCATCTTAACACAAAACTGGGTGAATAAACGAAACCAAGAGTCAGTTTTAGAATATATATTTTTTCCTGTATCTGTGGCTGCAGTAAACATGTTTGCTTTGCAATATAGTTCATCCATCTGCCCTCACCTTACAGTGAGTTCTGAAGTAGGAAGATGAGGAATGCTGGCATTCATCTATGAGTAAGGGAATGTGTTTGGGGAGAATCTCAAGAAGGGAGACATATTAAGCAACAAGTGTGCCTTCTGCTTTTAGGATTTGTAACTGCAAGGACATAAAACTTCACAGCATTAGGTTTATGGTGCTCTTATGCTGTACTGAGTGACTTGAGAATGAGAGGATTAAAAGACAACAGGCGGAAAGAGAGCTCTAACTTCTAACTCTTCCCAAAGTGGTAATGAAGAGCCTGATACAGAAAAATGTAATTTAAATTCCTCCCTGAGCAGTTTATAAGATTATGCAGTTGATGATGTTTAATAATAGATCTCCTTCTGTTCTGTAGATTTTTACATAAGGATTTGGTGAGCTATGTATATCTGCTTTAGCTTTCAATTTGTAAGCTAAGAGTAAGAGCCTGCTGGCTTCCACGGGTACTGCAGAGCTGCTCTGGGTCTGACGGTCCCCGCCTGCAGGGAGGCTGCAGGGGCAGATAGAACGCAGGCACGTACAGCATTATTACTTTGTTGCTAACAGAATACAGTAAAAGTTTCTAATATGTCTTGCTGTGGCCCAGTGGAGTTTTAGCAGTGTTTCTCTTGTTCTCAGATATCTTTTGCCAAAGCTTTTCTGCTTTGGCTCACTGCTGAGGTCTGATTTTCATTTATTTTCACTGAACCTCATAGGTGCCTTCAGTCTTTGGAAAGGATTGGCTGTGCAGTTTGCCAAAGAGGTAAATTGAATCTAGGGTCTCTAGTGTACAGAGAAGCACCTGTAAAACACTGTTTTTAAGGGGAACGTGACACTGGTTATATGAACTCATTCCTGCCCAAAGTCTAAAATGGGCTTCTGGCTGTCTAGCAGCCTTTGAGTAATTTCAAGCCAATGAGCCAGAGTTGGTGTGGGTGCATGTATGCACGAGTTTGTAATGTAATACACTGAGAGAATCATCAAAAATAGAGTAGGAATGTGTTCATCTTTCCTCTGAAACAAAGAGATGTTAAACGGTGCTACTCCTGTTCCAGAAGCGTTAGTCACAGAAAAATAATATGCTGAAGGTAGGATATAGAGTGAAAGAAGATTAAGAAGGGCAAAGAAAAATGCATCCCCAACTCTATTGAAATAAACTGATAGTTTCAATATGATTCCTATTGTATTGGTGTCATATCATGAAAATTATTGGAATTTATAAGAATTGGGTTTCAATTGTCAGATTAATCAGGTCAAAAGTCATTTGCAAACTTAACTAGTGCCTCATCCAGAATGGAGAGCTCTACTGAACCTGCATGGGCATGGTGTGCAGGTTGCTATGGGCACTCACAAACTTTGCCTGTGAATTTGCTGTCTTTATAAAGAAAAACAGAGCTTTCATGCTGTCAGTAAGGTACCATTCACAAGCAGAGACTTTAGTGCAGAAAAGGAGAAAAGAATCTGTCCAGAAAAGGCTGCTTTGAAGAGACAAAGAGTATAAAACTTCGTACATTGTCTTCTAGGAAATGTTGTGATAAATGAAACAGTGGCATCGGTTTCTGTTCATTGTTGGGAAAACAGCTTTATAACGTGGCTATTAGGCAGCTTTTGTAGGTTTGTTCTTTTGTTTATGAATTCCAATAAAAGATGAAGTTAAAACAAACAAACAAAAAAAAGCAAGATCGCTATTTTCAACTAAATCTCACTCTAAGCAAGGTAGGAAGGGAACAAAGGTGCAGAGGAAGTTACAAGAATGGAAGAACTCAGGCTATTTCAGAAACTTTATGTAAGAAGACTAAAAATTTGGAAACCTGTCTGTATCAATTTTGGTAATATGTTCTCACAAAATTCCAATATCTCAAAGCAGAAAACAGTATCGAGCGTATAAGCCAGTTCCAGTATATAAACAATGACACAGTAGCTATATGAAATATATGAGATTCCAGAAGAGTAATGTTCAGGAGGAAAACTGCTCTAGCAGGCAGTACAGGAAAGTTCTAACATAATCTTTCTAACTTTCTAAGATTGACATTGTGGTCATCTTAGTAAGCTAGGACAGCTATGCTCACAGAAGACTGCTGCGTGCAGAGTTATCACTACTCATGTAATTAATATGTACCAGAACATCAATTGCAGATCTGGATTTAATACTACTGTATAACCTAGACAGAGAAGTTATACTACAGTGAATAACATTCTAATTGACATTTTCTGCACATCAGAAAAAGCTCCTGTATCAGATAAAAAAATTTAATTTTCAAAGCATCATGCACCTTTGAAAATAGTGCAGGAACGACTTCCTCTTTTCTCTCTACTCTAAATAGTAATTCCCTACATATGTTGCTTGCCCATCTCTTATCCCTGCAGGATAAGATGCAGCGCACAGCACACCACTCAGTCCCCATGCTGTTCTCTCTTAGTACTGGAAACATCATCTCAGGCACGAGGCTTGCAAGTGTAGACACGCCTGTAAATGGTAACCTATCCTACATTCATAAGGTTGGAAAATTCTCAGTGACAGCTAGAGATCTTCTCACAGAATAATTGTATAAAAAGGTTCCAATTCACCAAACCCTTTTCCAAAAAAAAAAAAAAAAAAAAGAAGGAAAAAGAAAAAAGAAGAAAAAAAGCTAACTAAGTGTGCACTTATATGGTAGACAAAACATTATACTGACTGATTTCTACCTATTAAAAATTGCTACCTCGTTTGCTCTATTTAAATGCCCAAGGGATACACTTCAGTCAAGATCTAACAGATAACAGGAATCTACCGAGTTTCATAGAGAAGAGCTCAACAAATTCTTGAAAACGTTGAAAAAGGTGGGAGAGATGAGAACAAACTTGGCACAGGGAAGTTGTTCAAGTGTAACGTTGAGAAAGATGGCATTGGTAACCTCCTGTGATATTAGTGAGGCACAACAAGTTGATTCTGTTCTAATTTACGTGTGGAGAAACTTCAGATAATTTTATGGCAGTATTCTAGATTTGCATTGTAAGTTGATTATGTTTGCTTCACTAATCACATTATGATGTTCTAAACACTACTGTTACAAGTTATTTAACAAAAAAATAAAATGAAAGATTTCTGTGGTGTTATTCACAAACAGATACTAAAGTTTTCACCTTCCAGGGTTTTTTTAACTAACCACCCAGTCTAAAAAGGTGAGTGAACTGATTCACAGAGAAACAGTAATAAAACAAAAACAAACAAACAAAAAAACCAGCACAGTTATACCAGTTTATCAGAAAAATCTATTTTTTTAATTATGGTGTTTTTTTGTGCCAGAGGAGCATAGCAGTGCTCTTCATGAGGAGATATTCTTATCTTATAAAAGATTGAACAATGAAATTCATTCATAAAATGAAGATGAAACAATTTTCATGCATCTCCTCTTCTTTCTGGAAGGTGGATGATGACAGCACTAATGAAGGTTAAGTAGACTGAGGAAGGCTTTGTAGAATATCTGTGGGAGATCTCAGATATGTGTAGCTTATAGAAAAAGCACTGTAGCACCTACCACATCATGTGTCATCTCAAGTGAGAAAAATCTTTCTTCTGTTCCCCAGGCATTTCAAATACAATTATCCTGAATACAATGGATGAAGAATCCTATTACTAACAAGTGTTCAAACTCATCCTTTTCTTCTGTTTTATTATACTTGGCTGTTTTTCACCACCATTTTTGGAAAGTTTTACTTTGTTGAGTACTACATTGAACCAATTATTGAAAATGAAGCCATAGGAAAATATAAACATGCAATACCCCAAGTCAGTTGAGCAAGACAGAAGGTAAGGAGTCTTCCCCTGTTGGACACATGGTCCAAGCCCAGTCTGCATCCTTCTGTGTTAAAGTCAAGGCAGTATTGGGACTGTGCTAGCAGATGAAGTCAAGCAAAAATCTTTTGAATCATCTCTCTCTCTATCCATCAGTATACTTGTCTTAATGTGAAACTGAGGCTATCAGAATAGCTCATCTCTTTGCAAAGACTTGAGAGGTAGTAACAAAATGATTAATTTTTGTTGTTTCTGCTGTGGCTGAAACCTGCAAAACTTGTTTTCTTCAGTAATTAAAAAAAAAAAAAACATGAGAGAGGTAAAAAAAAAACTTAACTGTGGCTGAAGGAAGGACACTTACTTACTGCAGAAAAACCACCATCAGGGAACCAAACTAGACCACAAGAATTGTTTGAATGTGCCTGAAGAAGTTAGCCTTGCCGATATCATCATCAGGCTGGTGAAGCACCCAAGGCAAATACATATTAAGTTTGCCATTCTTAGGAACCTGTTCCTATACACTTTACTTGCACTGCTAATGTATTTAAATATTCTGTTGTTTTTTTTTAAATGGATTTTCTGACAAATATATGCATCTTCTAAAGTAGGAGAATCCCACAGTTTCTTGAATTCTGAAAAACAGAGGGCATAGTTATGTGCAGGGTTTGTCAGTCTCTTGATAGTTTTGACATGTTTTCCCAAAGATGCAAAAGATGCAGCTGGGAATGAATGTAATCTGAAAACTCAGACAGGAGTCCATCCTGTCCACATAACTGCACACTCAGGACAGAGATGTGTCTCTTTTGTGAGCTCAGTTTTCATCTTGAGTGATCTCCAAGCCCTAAATGGGAAAGGCAGGGTTGATTCTGTTGTACACGACATTTTCATTAAATTAAAGAAGAGACAATATTTCTTTTGGCCAAAGCAGGGATACTGCAACTCTAGAAAGTTTGGGCCCAAACTTAAAAGAGATTGATCGATGTCTATTCTTTTCACCGTTGGAATGAAAACTCACTTTACTGGCCCTGATATAGTACAGGAGTCATAAATACTATACCAGTATCAACCATTATCTCAATCTGTGAAGAAAGATGGACAAGACTAGTTAAAAAGGAAAGACCAGCAAATTAAAACTAGTGCTGAGAAAATATACCCTTCAAGCCCAGGCGCCAGGCAAAATAGTCACACTGGGAGGCAGCATACAAGAGCATTCATAGCTGCTAACAGAGAATTGAAGGGAAATCATATTAAAAATAGGAAATATATTTGTAGAAGAAAATAGAAATGTAGCAAAATATAGAAATGAAAGCTATATAGCACTACAATAAGAGTGAGAATTTTAAACTCAGTGCTAACATATGGCTATGGGAGCTGGAGCTACCCAAAGTGTAAAATCAGACACCTTAAAAAAAACAAATGTCTGTAAAAGATTCTGATTCTGGATGAATACACTTCTAACCAAAATGGGAAGATAAGAAATCAAAATCATCAGCCAGTAGCTTATCTCCATCAGTATGAAGAGCACACTTGTTCAGCAGCTGAGTGTGTGCTTCAGATGCCAGGACACAGGCACTTACCCGGAGCTGTCAAATGCAAACTGGCCAATGGCGTGAAAAGAGGCTGTGCAAGAAAAAAAAAAAAGAAAGAAAGAAAGAAAAAAAGCCCTTGGAAAGCCCATTAGCAAGCAGGTGGCATTAGCAAGGCAGTCACAGCTCCATAGAGCACTGGGAAACAGCAGCAAATGGCAGAGGTAGAGAAGACTGGTTCTGACCCATTCACCAAAACTTGTCAGTAACATCAAAATGCTTTAATAGTATAAAGGAAGCTGGCATATAAGGCTCTTGGGCTCACTGTAACCCAGATTATTTGCTGTATGTATTCTGAGATGCATTGCTCTTCATGGCTTTGAGAGACGAGCAATCTATATGAAAAATAGGAAATCTGACCTTCCCCTTTCACTATTGCAAGTCGGTGGTGTGTGGCTCCTGCATGTAGAGGGACAAGAATGCCCATCATTCTGCACCTGCAGAGCTCTACCCTGCAGGGCCAGGCACCCAGGGAGGCAGGGGCAGGGTGTGCAGAGTGTGTGCAGTGCACTGCAGAGCTGCCTGCAGCTGGGTGGGCACCTGCCTCGGGTTTGGGCACCTGCTCCCAGGGTACTGAGGAAAAGCACTTTAAATCTGGATGCCCGCCATCTCTGTAACCTCCGTTAAGATATTATCGGTTTCTTCATCTGATACATAAAGGTGTCAGTACAAGAGTCGGTTGCCTTTAGAAGCTGGGCTAAGTAATTCTGCCTTGGAAGAATTTATTCCACGGGGAAATAAATAAATAAATCTTACAAACATTTTTTTCAAAACTCTGAGGAACTGCACATCGCCTGCTGGCACTTCTGAATTTAGAGTGCTGCATATCGAATTGTTTCTGCTCTCCAGTATTTTGCTTCCCTTTCAAAAGCTTTTTCTACTGCAATTTGTAGAACATCTTGTGGGCAATTCCTCTGCTTGCAGCCTTGCCTGTCACATTGCTTTTCCTTCACAAATAGTATAAGGAAATAGAGAATGACTGCCTGGGATGATATAGGTTCTTTTGTTGCTGTTACATATGGACCAACCCTTATTGTGAACTGCCTGCCACCTGTTTTCTTCTGGAAGTAAGAAAAGTAGTTTTCTTCTTTCTTATAAAATGCATGAAATATCTAATTAATTTTGCTCATATCCACTCATTTACATAATAAATCCTCGTAGGAAAACACACTGAAATCTGAGTCGAAATTCTCAGTAATCCGTTAAGACTTTGCATGTGTTTTATAGCAGTGATTTTATGAGTGGGCAAGCTGGGGAAAACAGGGGGTGTGACATGGTGATACTAACTCACAGCAATCCTGGAAAGTATTCACACTAGGTTTTAGAGTGATATCTCTGTTTTATCACTGTAATGTTGTATCTCAGATCAAGTTGTCTGGAACATTTGCTTCTCGAGTCTTAATGGTTTGTAGGTTTGGCGTCATTGGGTTGTTCCTCTTGCAAATGGGCTGGCCTGCATTTCTTCCAGTCTTTATACATGTTCTTCTTCCAAGGAAACTTAGAGTTTGATGCAGGTTGCCCTGCAGACAATGGCAGATTGTACTTATGCTCTGTATCTGCAGAGATCAGTGAGCTCTGTTTTAGGTGGGCTGAAGGTGTTACGATAACTTTAGAAATCTGAAGTCTTCACTCTGCCTACCTCCCAAAAAGGCAAAAACGTGAGCAAATAAGGTTGTTTCCCTCTGCCTCTTAAAGAAGTCACAGACTCTGTCAGTAGTGTCTCAAGTAATTACTTACTGTATTAAGAGTTATAAATCATTTGTGCCACAAATGCCTTTCTTACTGCGTTTATTCTTTGATCAGGGAAGTACCAAGTCAACAGCATTCCTGTTTTGGATCCCTTGGGAAACTGGGCACTGCTGAGCAATTCAGCACCAGAAGACTTCGGGGTTTTATTACAATTAAATTCAAACATATAAAACCTTTGGCTTTTCATTTAGAACTGCCTGTCAGTACCTCATCAGGTATGCTCTATTTCTCAGCATCTTGACATGTATGAGAATAAAATACACAGTCATGAGTCTGCCTTGAGGAGATTTTATGTAAATCTGTGCACATTTATAAATCCAGGTGAATGTGTAATGCCCTGCATGGTTACGTGATAAATAATTGTCATTTACTTCCCTCATTTTTTAATTTCAGTGACAAAGGGCTTGTTGTACATTTGAATAACAGAAAGAGTAACAAGGCACAACTGAATACAGTGGTGGTGGTTGTTGTTTGAATACTGGATATGGAATATGCTTCTGAAGCCTTGCTAAGAGCATTTCTCCATGGAAAGTGTAAGGGGAAAATGAGTGTAAGATCTGGTGTTTAATTATTCTGTTTAGTCACTGGCATGTTGGGTCTGAGGAGTGCTGACCAGATAGTGTAGTCTTGACAAGAGCCTTGAATAGTTGGACTTCTTTATTGCCACAAAATTGCTGGACTTATTTATGCCCACACAGACTGTGTGGTGCAGGGAGCAGAGACAACTGACTCTGTCATCATTTGTGGGGTCTGATAATGCAGAGAAGGGAGCATCTTTTCAGCAGTGGTGTCTATTGTAGATTCTTTGGACATCAAATGGAACTGGTGGTGTTTATCACCTAGAAGAATCAAACAGTGGCCTATGAACAGCAAAGGAGACAATTTAGTTAAAAATAGGACACAAATTAAAAAAAAAAAAGAGAAAAAAGCAGTGTGGCAGTTGAAGCCAAGCACAGGCAGGTGGAATTCTGCCATTTATAGGGAGCCCATGTAGGGAATATAATGGAATTTGGAGGAGGTCTTACATGACCAAAATCATCTGCAGTGAAATTTTTTGATTAAAAATCTATTTTTAGTCTGGTTTTTTTTTCAGATAAAATGAGCGGAAGAACTGTCAGTCTTACAAAAAAAATTAAAAAAATTTCTCCAATGAAAAAGGTTGCCAATATTATCTAACAGTTATGTTAGATAATAACAGTTCTCTTGCTGGCCTGAATTCTTAGGTGGTACAGTATTGTGACGACTGGGTCTGAGTCTTCACAAAACCATTTTGCTGAGAGCAGGTTCGTTTGCTCGGTGCCGTCAAGTGACTTCTGTTTTCAAGTTTTACTCCTTCTTGGGAATAAAAGGGCCTGTGTCTTTTTGCTTGCTTAGCTGCGGTGACAAATTCTCTGAGTTTTCCAGCCCCCCTACTCTCTGTGAGATTCCATGTCTCAACATTCATTGCATTGAATTAATGTTATTAATACTCTAACAGCTCAAACTAAGAAACAGAGCTGTATTGTGACAGCTACTGAAACAATACATGTCCCTGAGACGTTATGGTCTAAACAGTCTATCTGAAGAGTAGGCTGGGAAACACAGGCACATGTGTGAGAGCAATTCAATGCCAGAGATGCTTTTTAGATCGTGCTGGCTTCTCTCTGGAACAAATCACAGCCTTCCTCATTGAGTCCTTCCATTGCCTGCCAAGAGAATCTGCACAGATAGTGATTTTGGCAGCCATCTTCTAAATTACCAAAAAAATTATGAAATGGGTGATAACTGTGGTGTCTGAGTGCAAGTAAAGATTTTTAATGTCCTATAATATGTAGCTACCCTGAAGTAATTCCAACAAGGTAACTGGTTAATTACATATTTCTAACTAAATACTTGCGTGATTTTAAGGGAGTATTTTTCCCAAGGTGGTCATAAAGTGCAAAGATAGATAGCATTAGGCAATTACCATTTTGAAGAATAGATGTTGTCACCATTAGAAGTGGGTACTTAGGACGTATAATAGCAGTGTCACATTCATCACAGCATCTAAGAGAGAGGATACTTAAATGCAGAGAGAAGGCTATTAATGCAGACAGGTTTTAAAACTTCCATCAGATCTCTCATAGTCAATACTAGTGCTTTACATAAAAATTGCCTGCGCTGATGATAAGGTAACTTGACTGAGTTCAAATCGTTGGAGAACAATAAAATACGATCAGTGATTGCCAGGTGCTGCCATTTGCAAAGCAGAGACCCAAACTTATGACAATGGAGTTAAGACAAATCACAGAAACTTCAAGGGGGTGACCCGTGTGGGTGTTGTGTGATTCCTGGCACTCAGTCAATGTAAATGATTCCTGATTTTTATAGGCAATGGCAGGTTTGTTTTCAATACACCCCAAGCCATCTATCCATCTATATGAAGTAGACGTAGTCTATGGGAAAAAAAAAACCACCACAGCATTATGTGTCTAACATCCCTATCTATTATTTAGAATTGCTACACATTTTAGGGACTTCTAAAATATTATCAGACCATCTGAGATTTTCTGACATACTGAGCAATTACAGTTGTTAACTTTGCACGAAGCTGTCGAAAATAAAAGAGACAAAGCGAAGTTCAAATTCAATGCATTAGCAGAATAGGCATTTAAAGTGAAGTATAATTTTGATCTTATAATACAAAATCGTTGTGAATATTGTGTATTGTTATTCTTGGGATATTTCCATGAGCTCACATGCAGCAGGGTGCAAATATATCTGGGTGGTTTTTTTTCAAAAAGAAAGGAAACACCTGTTTGGGAACAATTATGAAGTTCATAGAACTATCAGTCTTAATTACTAAATATCTTCAGGATTCTCATTTAAGCAAAATCAACCATACTTGAAAACTAAACTTAGAATGTAAATGATGCAATCATTCATAATTCATTCTGCCACAGTACGCAAAAGTAAAGGCTGCAGCGGGCTGTTTCTAAATCATCTCTGCAAATTAATACAGCCAAGGCTAGATTTTAAAAAGTTGTTACAGAGGAATAGATCTTTCAAGGCTACTATTTGTTCTCCAGCATTTTAAAACTGATCTTAAGATTGAATGGAACTGAATTAAAAAAAAAAAAAAAAAAAAAAAAAATCATCCTTGGCAGAAGAGGGAATGTTACAAGTAATTTTTGAGGAAAATGATCTGTTACTCAACAGAAATATTAGCTGCTCATTAAAGAACATGTATTGCCATCTGCAAGACCTATCCTTACTTCTAACTGGTAAGTTGAATCTGGCAGTAGTTATTATCTACTGCCCATACATTAGTGGAATCAATGATCCAAGGTAATCCAAGGATAATTTCTCAGTTAAACTAACTGAGGGCAAGACCTTGAGATCTCAACACAGCTACAGCTCTCTTGGGGAAAAAGAGAAGACTCTCCATATCAATTCTTGGTTTGCAGCTCTTAGCCTTTTTCCAGGGTAGAATGACTGCACAAATTAGTTGTCCAAGCTCAAGCTGGGGTTTGCTGCCATTATTCTTATCAGTGGAAACTCATTATAAAGGCTGAGTGTGAATTCATATTATATGTCATTTTCATATAAAACTACTTTCTGTGCTCAAATAAATACCACTCTATGCATACATAAATATTAGCCCCACAGAAAATAGGTTACTTAATACAACAAACTCCAGCAGTTCTGTGGTTTATAGTGATATTCATTTATGTGCAGAGTTGAGTTTGGAGCTGAGGAGGTTAATGTCTATGGTATTTCTGTTTACTTTGTAAGCCACTATTAATCCTGTGAGCAGCTTGGGAAAGAATTTGCAGTAAAAAATATATTAATCAAATGTGGTCCTTCTTGCTGTTTGCAAATTGCTTGAACAGATTGTAAGATCTACTTATTTGTTTGCTGTCAGTTATTCTTTACCAAATATTATGGTGAGGAAAATTGAGTTTACTGATTGTTTGCTGATATCGTAAAAATACATATATATGTGTGTGTGTGTGTGTGTGTGTGTGTAAAATGTATTCCTATACATAACAATTTCATATGCCATCTGTGTGATCAGTCACTTGAGAAAATATTATTAAATTCCCTGTGCATTAACCTTTTCCAACACAAAATTATACATTTTTTCCCAAATCACTTTCCACAGACATTCCTAGGAATAAAACTGTTTCTCCTGTGAGTTCCACACTATCTAACCATTTGGAGTCTGTCTGTTTATGTTTCAGTGACAGTCTCCACTCTAGTGTTGATCAGATCCATGCTGGGCTGGCACTCTCAGTGGTCCATATGTATGTAGCACTTACAGAGAACAGTAATGAAGCACAAGCAAAGTTTTTCAGATTTCCTTCCTTAAGAATGATGCTGTCCTCTCAGTCATTAAAGTTGGACTAGGAGCTTCTTACATTAAGGTCTAATTGATTGACCAGTAGATTAACTACTGGGGGATTGAGCGTAGTTGCCGCGGATAGAAGTTATGATATCATCACCCTTTTGCTCGTGTTCTTTTAAACACAGAATTTGTATTAAGATTCTGGAATTTGTTCTTGGGAAATCAAAAGAACATAAAATAGAATTAAATTCATGCTTAATTCTTTATTTATTCAAGTTTTTGCCACTTTGTATATAGTCTTAGTCTTTCACCAGAGCAGTAGGTACTTAAAAAACTTCGAAGCAGACTGCAATAAGTGTGTAAATCAATTTACTCTGTTTACCCTTGTTTATACAACTTAAGTCTGGTAATACTTCATATTGCTTCTGTCTTTATTCACACTGGCAAATGGGATTAAATATGTGAATACATCTTCTGCTGAAGGTAGAACTTCCTCTATTGCTTTCTAGACTGCCACAAGACATGGATTCCTTTCTTTTCTAGCATATTGAATGCCTGTATGCCACTTTATCTTTAACCTGAAGTTAGGTTTGGGAAGAGTTGGATTCCCAAGAGGCTCTGATGAGATTTTTGATTTAACTCTAATTACTTTAATAAACATACTGCATCTGCATTTTCACATAAATGTAGTGGGATAGGAAAATCAATGCTTAAATCAAACTTCATCCCACGTTTAGGAAATCTGTGAATTATTTGAACTCTATTACTGGTGAATTCAGATTTTATTAAAGAATCATGGTATAAAAAAGTAGCAAGCCACAGTATTCCTTCATAATTTGAAAATACAACATTACAGATAATCGAATGTAATTGTCCAGTGGTTCAAGGAGGGGTTTCCACACACAATAATTTTCATAGCAAGAAAGAAAGCCCTATTGCCTGCTTAAAAGGGTTAAAGGTGAGGAAGTGGGAATATAAACTATGCTGTGCAATCTAATTCTTGACATAATTGCATTTGTTTGTGCTTTATGCAAAAGCCTCATGCAGCCTTGTGCTCTAAGAGCAGCATCTACTTTAAAATCTTCTTTCTGTACCTGTATTAGAAACCGTGGAAGAAACTAGATAAAAGTTCAACCATTCCGCATGTTTAACCATTTATGAGTTATTTATTAATATTTTATTAACTATTGCTTAAAAGAACAGGCAAAAAATGTGTTCACCAATTCAGAGAAAGTAAATGATCTTTAGTTTAATGATTTAGCATACAAGCTTTAAGAAATCATCAAAGTGTTGGTTGCTCTAGTGTACATGCATTTCTCAGACAGAATAGTAACATAATATACATTGAGAATATAAATCCTTTTGGATCTGTCTGGCTTTTTTCTTCTATAGACCTCATTTTCAGCCTTTTCTCTTTCTTATGAGACAGCATTCTTTGCTCTCTGTGGAAATGCACCCAGCAGCAGAATCACCACCTTCTTGGAAGTGGACAACCTTGCGATGTGCTTTTTAGAAATACACATCTTATTTACATGAGTTGAACTGTAACAAACTTTGTAAGACTGTGAAAAAAATATTGGTATTCTTGCCAGCAGGAACTGTTTCATGGATGCAAAGTCTGTACAGGAAATAGAGCTCAATTTCCTGCCATATAAAGTATTCCAACACCCTGTATATAGCACAATATACATTATAATATCCCCCTAATTCCCGTTTTAATCTACAAGGTATATACTTTCATGAACCATTCCATAATAACAATGACTAAAACAAATAGATGTTATTTTCACTGTGACTGCTTTAAAGTATCAGGCAAGTGTGGCAGATTGTACTGCCTGCCTTTGTGTACTCTGAAACAAATTCTCAGTAAAAGGTGTAAAATAGAATTCAGTTACTGGTGGGCATCAAATCATCAATATGATCTGAATACTAAAATTAGAGCATAATCTGAGAGATATAAAGTTGATAGAAAAAAAAAAAGTACATCTTTAGTATTAAGTACAAATGTATAGACAACTGAGAAAAGAATCTGGGAATAGTACAGAAAAAATGTGCCAGCTAGCAAAGTCCAAAGGCATACTTTTGGCAGCTTGTACCAAACAGCAAATGCAACTGAAGAAGAGCTGGGCATACCCTTAGCACAGAACTGAAGAACAAAAATTAGAGGTTTATATGTGAAGCAATACAAAACCAAGGTCAGTGCCATGCAAAGAAATTTTAGGACAGGGACTGAGACTGAAAGCCTAAGCCAGAATGTTTGCAGTAGAGAGAAATAAAGTATAGATAGATATATATACTGCTTGAGAATACTGAGAATTCCAGGGAGCAGGCAATATTTGCCACAAGACCTTAACTGCTTCACAAACTCTTGATATACATGCTCTGTAGAAAAAAATAAAAAAGCAGATATATTTGCAATCAAGATATTAGATCACCAGCCGATTCAATTACAGCTGAATCATAGGACCAGCTGCAATATGAGCCCCAGAAATATTGATAACATTACGAATAGTACACTGGAGAAATGTAGGTGATAGCCAGTGACATACTGCATATGTACTCTGAGTTCAGTGAGCAAAAACAACTTGTTAATAAGGAATCTGTGAAACAAGCAATGTAATCTCTTGGAGTCTGTAACAGCTGACAGGCAGGAAAGCCTTTCTGAGCAACAGTGTTGCATGAGAAAGATGAAAAAGAGCAATTTGCTCACCAAGTACCATCAAAAATACTCCACGCTGAAAGAGAGAGGACAGCAGCATCCTGATACTATAGAGGTCACCCACTCTTCCAGCATCCCTAACAAAGCAATTGTGGAAGGAAATGACATGTCTTGAAAGAAATGGCATTGCTGCATCTTCTGAAACAAACGCACTGGATCTGCCTCCAAACAGTGGTGACAAAGGCTTTGGTAAGGCAGAGACTGTCATTAACTCAGAACCACTTAACACTGAAGAATAGCTTCACTCATGATCATGCTCAGAGGCTTTTGCCTGCTTTGCTAGCATTCAGGAATAACAATTTCAAATTAAACAACACCAGCACTCCCATCACTTGATGGTTTTCTTCATCTTGTGGAAAGTAGCTTCAAAAATGAGTAACTGTGGTCATATATGCCCTCCAGGAAACAGTTTAAACTGAGTGAGGCACATTCTACATGTTCAGTGAAAAAGCAATTGGTGAGAGTACACAGGAAACAGCTTTCAAGGTATCGGCTGCTATGATTTGAGCAGAAAATGGTACCTAGAAAAGTCACTGATAGCAGAACTCGCTTCTACGTTGCCATTCAAGCAGCTCATTGGAACAAGAGATAACTTGTAACTGGTTCTTGCAACTGTATATTAGCAGTGCTGATACTGGGCTCCAGAAAAGCTGCTGGGGCGTAGAGGGGCATGGCCTTATCTCAAGGAGCATGCACCGCCCCTCGCCAACAGCTGGTGGGTGTTCCATGCGCTGACAAACAGACTTCTGGTGTTGGATTTACATATCATTCTTTTGGAGGGTTTCCTGATGGCACCAGTAGCCCCAGAATATTATTCCACACTGACAAAGACATTCCGTTAGATTGGCAGGTTAATATTTCATTTGCAGGTACTTGAAAGAAAACTGAAAGAAAGGGATGGTGATGTTCAGGAGGCACTGTGAGGCCCCACTTTACCAAACAGCCCAGCTGTTTGGGCACTTGCACAGCATGCTAACACACTGAGCTCAGATCACTTTTCTGTCAGTGATTTTTACCCACGTTCCTGTCCTAGACGAGAACCATCCATGAGACTTCAGAACAGGGCTCCTCCAGTTTCTCTTGCTGCAGCCTTACTGAACTTCATGCCAAAACAAATGCCGATGGAAAAGTGTGGGCAGAAAGCTCTAATCTACCGGTTCTCACATGGCAAAGAGAAGAATCTGATCTAATTCCCGCTCCACTTATTGTTCTTTGTACACATGGAAACAGTATTGACGGGAAAACAATATTCTCTTCTCTCTTCTTATACCCCTAAATAACCTACAATTTCATTGATCAGCAAAGTGAATTTGAATCACTCAGTTAGAGGACAGTGCTAGACCTGGATTTCATACATGTTTCAGAATTTCCCTAGCCTTTGAGGTACTGGAAAAAGAAAGACTGGTGAGAACCTCTCTGGCACATTTGTGAATCTCATCCTGAACATACTCAGCCAAAACTATTCAGCAAAGATAATTCAAGACTTATTTGAAGATAAGCGAAACTGCATTTTTGTTGAATTTGCTGCATGGAAAAAATAAATCACCCAGCTTTTATCTGTGATTTTGTTTAAAGGGAACTAAGCAGAAATCCCAGGCAATTTAATCATTGATATTATAAGACAGACACATGCTCACAACTTGAAACAGAGACATCATTAAGAAGAAGCAGGAGGGGGGGAGCTTTCTATTTTCCAGTAATGAATGTTCAATTGAGATCATTTATGGGACAGTAAGGGAAGTGCAAAGAGTATGGTTTGATTGACAGTAAAAAGGGATTTCTACCCCACAGACTCACAGTGCAATTCTGCAGAGGGACTGTGTAATACAAATACCCAAGCTGACCTTGCTTCAGCACATGCAGACAAAAAACGTAATCAGAAGTGTTAAGGTGCTGCAGTCTGCTGAAATGCCCTGCTCAGACAATGGGCGCACAATGGTACACTGCACTGAAATGCGAATGATTTTTTGCCAGATGGGAATTTCAGCAAAAGAGGTCTTCTCAGTATCCTCAAAGCCTTCTGCAAAGTCAGCAGGAATGGCAGCCAAGAGGCTGATGGGTATGGCAGAACAGATAGAAAACGACCCCCCTCTGGAAGTGTTGCTCCATCACAATACAAGGAAGTTCATAATGCAGCCCATGCTGGAGCCAGTGGGTCTCGGAGAAGGGCTCTGTTTCCCCTCTGCCGTCTCCAGCCGTGTGCAGGGCTGACCCCAGCACTGCCAGCTCCCAGCCCACCGTGCTCACTGCCTCCTCAGCAGGGGGGGAGGAACCAAGATTGAAAAGCTTGCAAAGGAAGGGAGACCACTTCCCAGTTAATATCATGAGCAGAACAGACTTGATTTGGGGAAAACTGATTTAATTTGTTGACATTTAAAAATAGAGCTGGCTGGTGAGAAACAAAGACAAGAACTGAAACAGTTCCCCACTCTATTCCCTTTTGCCAGGCCGGGGCTCAGTCCCACACAGCCATCTCCTCTGCCAACCTTCTCCAGATCACAGGTTCAGGGCTGCAGTCACACAAGAGCTGTCACAGACCCTCACACACCTTTCCCCGCTCCTCAGAGTTGTGCTGGGTTCTGCCCTTTCTCCAACACATTTCCACTGAGCTGCCTCCATCATTGCTATTGGGCCCACCTGTGCCTCAGAGGGGGCCAGCAAGGAGACCACCAGAACCCACAGGAACACACCAGAACGTGCCAGAAGTGGCTATGCTCAGCACAGGGCAGCCTTGGCTTCTCCTCCCCAGCATGGAGCTGGAGCAGGCCACCCAGCACAGCCTCTCTGAGGAAGAAACCTGCACCAACGTGCTGAGCACAGAAAGGAAAGCAGCTGGTCAGGAAGGAGAGTTAATAGGTGTGCACGAGCCTCCAAACAGAGCAGCCTGCTGTGCAGGCCAGGCCTTCTCACTGGAACTGGTTCCTGGTAGCAGCAATAAGAAAATTCAGTGTGCTCACAGGGCAGTGGCAAGCAGTGAGTGTGTTCTCAGAGCCAAGGACAGCTCAGGGAGAAACAAGGTTAGAAAACTTGCAGGATGTCACCTAGAAAATGTAGAACAGTCACAGTTCTGGAGCAATTCACCCACTGCAACTGAGAACACAGTGACAGGCTGAGCCTGAGCACGCATTTTTTTAGCAGACAGTTCCTAAACAGAGCGTGAGGGGCTGAGGGAAGGCTGTCCTTCAGCAGGGCACTGAGGAGAGGGAAAGGGAGAAGATGTCAGGTGGGGCATGAGGCCGTGCTCTCATTGCAGAACCTGAGAAAGACCTGGTTCTGCTGGAACCAGTGCCAAACAACAGGGGACATACGCATCCCTGCACAAGGATCCTTTCCAGCAATCCCATTCCCCTTTTGTAGAGACTTCTGTACCCAAAGAAGGATGTGATTATCTCCTTGGTTGTTGTGATTGATGAAGATAAATTGCAAAATATTTCCTCTTCTGCACGCTTTTGCTTCCATTTTTTTCCAGGATAAACCTATGGGTTCTGAGCTCAGATTTGAGCACCCAACTCATCTGTTTAGTTGGGGTCTTGTTTGTTTCTTCAGTGAAAGGGAAACAAAGAGATTCAGACCGGACATTGCGTTTCAGCCCCCAAAACATGACAGGATAAATTACAACAGAAATAGCAAAACAATGGAAATATGGAAATAAAACAAGCTGAGGAAAGGGAGCTTACTTTTTTATTTTTATTTTTTTTTATTTCAAGGTTCAGATTGGAAGCCAACCGCCTCTGACACTGGATGAGAACTGGAGCGTTCTGAACCGTCATCATTGCAACGATGCACAAATAATAACAAAAGCAAAAAAAAAAAAAAAAGAAAGAAAAAGGAAAAGAAAAAAGCGAAAGGTGTTGAGCCCCGCCCCGCAGTCGGTCAGGCAGGGCCACTCGCAGGTGCGCTCGGACCCCCCGGGCGTGACCCGCGCCGCCCCCCTCCCGCTGCGGCTCTCTGCACGCGGCAGCTCGCGGCCGGAGCGCGCCTCGCGTTCCGCGGAGCCGGGAAGGAGCAGCGGCTGCGCGCAGGTACCGGGAAAGTTCGCCGGGCCGCCGAAGTAAAACAATTTATTTTCAGGGGGGCAATCTCCGCTTGACGCCTTTTCCTACCGCTCGGCCGAACGACCGCTTTACGGATCGCCGAGCGGCGTTCGCGGCGCCCGCCGGAGCCGGGCGGGAGGGGCCGGGGCGGCCGCCGCGCCGAGCGACGGCCGTGGGGATGGGGCTGCCCGGCGGCGGGGCCGCGGGAGACAAAGGACGGGGGAAGGAGAACGAGGGGAGGAGGACGCGGAGAGAGAGAGGGCGCGAGGGAGCGCCGGCGACGCGGCCGGAGCGCTCGGGAGGGAGCGGTGCGGCCCGGGGCCGGGCAGGTGCGGGGCGGCGTGGCCGGGCCGCGGGGCGGGGGCGGGCAGGTGCGGGGCGGCGCGGGGCGGGGCGCGGAGAGGCCGCTCGGGGCGGGCCCAGCCGTACCGCGGAGTTTGCCGCGCCGCCAGCCGCGCCCGGAGCCGCGCTCTGCCCCGCTCCGCCCGGCCCTGCCGCAGCCCAGTAAGTGCCTCCTGCCGCCCGCCCGCCGGAGCCGGGTGCCGGGAGCCGCACGGGGAGGGTCTGCCTCCCGCCCATTGTTCGCTGTGCCCGGGGCTGGGGCGAGGGGGAGCCGGGGGAGATGATGGGGAGCGGGGCGGCTCGGGGGTGGCTCCCCGCAGTGAGCCCCGGCCGGAGGCGGCCCGCTGCTACGAGGCTGGCGGGGAGCCGGGCGGCGGGAGCTCGGCGCTACCGGGGCTGCTCGTTCCTCTCAGGTGTTCCTACTTGCCGTTATTCTGTCAGCTGCCTCTACTCGGTGGAGTGAGGGCTTCATTAGTATATATTTTTTTTGAATGGTGTGATGCACATCTCGGCTGTCTCCGAGTCTAAACGGGCGTGCGCGGATCCCCTTTGCTCTGGGAAGCTGTGAGCACGCGGAGCGGCGCGCGGTGCACCCAGGCGGGGTACGGCCGCACTGCCGGCTCTGGGTCTCAGCCCACGCGGACACCCGCGAGCGCCCTTTCGCGTTTCGGCTCCGTGTCCGTATCCCGGCAGCTTCGTTCGCTGCTCGCACAAAGGAGGGCTTCTCGGCTGCGCCCGATAGCAGTGATTCCAAAGATGTCTGTTGTAAGGACCGCTACAACTCCTGCCCCTGAACTGCTCGCGTGCGTCGAGTGATGCCGGCTGTTCACCGGGGACCAGGCGCCCCTCTTTGCTTTGCTGTGCTTTGCTCTCCTTCCGCCCGGGAGGAGCGCTCCGCGCGCACCTCGCGCTGACTCGGAGTTTGGGCTCAAAGGGAGGACCCGTGGTGCGCTGGGTGCTCGTAGAAAGCGGCAAGAAATTTCCGCGGGGAGGAAAGCTTGAAGTATTCATCAAACAGAACATAAGCTTTGTGCGGGAATAAAGCGTTTACGTTGTCTGTCATCAGCATAGTCGTTTATTCTGTTTGCTGCTGTAGCAATTTGTTTTCATTTCCCAGTTTTATTGCCCTTTCCTCATTGATTTCCTATTGATTAAATTCCTTCCTTTGCTATTGCTATAGATGTTGGTCGCTAACCCAATCATTAGCAGCGCTTGTAGCTACAGTTCTGTCTCTGCCCTCATCTTATGGAGAAAAAAATAACCATAATGATGCAGGCGGTGCCCTTATTCCTTTCACAACTTTGAATTTGTAGGAGTCACTTAACACTGATCTTTTATCTGTTTGTTTTGTCATCCAAACGTTAAAATAACTTGGTCCGTTTTGGACAGGTCGTGATTAAGGGAGAAGGTGAAATAGGAAGGCTTGGCTGTGCCCAGTGATTGTTCCTGCTACTCCCATTGTGTGCTCCACAGTTGTGTAAAGATGCGAGTTGTGAGTCTCTTTTTAAGGCATCTCCCCCACCCCGCTTCCTTGGTGGTGTATTTCTCTGCTTTGCCAAAATATTTAGCAAACAGCAAGACCAGTTCTTACAGAATTCAAGCGGTGCTTTAATGCACGGGGTTCCTATGATACGTATCTTTTTCTCTTTCCATGAGAAGGGAGTTTGGATGCGTGCGTTGTTTGCAAGAGGTTTAATAGACTGTGCAGAACCAGAGATTTCTGTCTTTTTTTCAAAAGAACCCTCACCAATGTTTATTGAATTTGCTCGTCTGCATGAAGAAAAGAACTGTTGTTTTGTTATCTAGCAGCTGTAGGAAGATTGACAGCTACAAATTGCAAATCTTCAAGGATCTGTCCGTGTCACAATTCTTAGTTCATTTAGATAGTTGTCCTACACATCTCGTCATTTGCAAAATTATATAAACAAGTTTGTGGAGGAGATATCAATGCAGTAAATATACTGCAAAGATCTTGAGGCTCTCTGGGATAATTAGCAGAGCATGGTCTTGCTTCAAATATGATGTTAATATGGCTAATTGGAATTCAGATATGAGCATCCCACTGTAAACATCGTACTGTAGAACAGAAATACATATTTTTAAACATGGTCGTTCTGTCAGAGGAACACGAAGTGTAATCGTCTTTGTTAAGATAAAGAGAACATCACTGATGTCATGGCGTGCTTTGCATTTTTAAACAGAATCTAATGAATTACAAACATTCATTATGCTACGAGCAATTGCCGAAACTTCTCAGGACCCCCAGATAGAGAGTTATTTGTGTACTGATGCTTGCGTCTATTCTGGTTATGGTTTAACTGCAGAAGCAAAAATAGCCAAAAAAAGCCATTGTTCTGGGATGAATCTTCTCCTTGCTCCCAATTGCCTGTCGGTCTGCTTCCACCTTGTAAATTTATCTTTAAATACCTTAGAATGCTCAGGTTTAGGGCGCTTGCTGTTGGGAAGTGTGGGAAGCCATGGGAGGGGGTTGGGAGAGCCTTTGTTGGATGTGGGGAGAGCCGAGGGCACACGGGGTGCCAGGCAGGCCAGGCCTGCCAAGCGTCTGAGAAGGAAGAGAGCAAATTTTCAAAGGTCAAAAAGAGCAATGTGCTAATTTTAACAGATACGTTTTGTACCTATCGCTTATCTTAGCGTGTCAAGATGCAAAGAGTAAATATCTCTGTCTGTGCTATTATCTGGATGTTAACTTAACCAGTTTGCTCTTACTTAAATATGGCACGTATAACAGCTACTGTTCCAACGCAATTTCATTCTCTATGGGTTCGAGAAGAGCCTGTGGAAAGGGGGCAGTATTTGTAGACTCCCACCAGCTTACAGTTGCTGAATGCCTTGGTTTATAACTGTTCTTGGGACTGCATGCTGTGGGCTATCGCTTCCCAAGAACTGAGTTCTTTGAAACCCATGGGTCTCTGAAGTCCTGTTTTGTTTCCGCCATCTTCAGTTCCCCTGTGCACGTGGCAGAGGTGATGGGCACAGTCAGCAGGCGGTGACAAGGACATTGCTGCTGCCTGCCTTCACCACCAGTGCTGCAGGTCAGCCTGCCCGAGGTCCAGAAAGCTGGCTGGTGTGGGTCAGTATGGATCAAGCTGGTTGGGTCCTCAGGGGCTGCGGGCAGACCAGCAGGCTGACCTCTTCTGCTCACTGGGGTACGTACTGGCGATTTCTTACTGAACTCTGCTGCTAGTTGCAGCTGTTTAAAATTAATTGTAAGTGCCCTCTCTTAATCTTGTATTTTAAGGTGTAATTCCTGCTGTGGCGTTATGTTTTTAGATGAACTCAAACCTAAGTGGAGTCAAAATGCTGGAGACCCTTTTAGAAATGAAGTGTTTGTTTTCCAGGGGCTGGAGGATGCACACCAGTTTATCTGTTGGTTCGTAATGCTTCCTTGCCATGCTGCTGTTATGCTGATTATCCTCAGGTGGTTCTCCTTGGCTGAACTGCAGCGGGACTGAGCTGCAGTGGAAATTGCAGCAGAGTGTACGTCTGCTGGAGCTGTATGTCATTTTATGAGTTCTGAGCTTGATTGGAAGTAATTGGATATCATTGATCTTCAAGCGCTTGATGCCCGTCTCGTTTGCAGGACAGAAAGCAGTAAGTTGTTTACTACATGGGAAGTGATGTTTTATTGAGGAAAAATCTGCATCTCAAACCGTGACGTGGATTATTTAATTGTGAACTAATGTAAACAGCATCTGGAAAATCAGACAAATCTTCCAAATTATAAATCAAAGTAAAAGAAGAGGGAAGAAAGATGCACTGTTTCTGAAGACTGCAAAATGAAGAGTCTCGAGATATGACCATTAGTCATGAACTGATGTGTCCAAAATATTTTAAAACGAAAGTTTTGTGCGCGGTCTCCAGTTGGAGCTCTCAATTGCACAATGACAACTTTTCTCCACAAATCTTACAGTGAGCTTCCCATCCTGTTTGATGTGCCACTCTTCCCTCTTTGCCGTTTCCTGACCCTACTATATTAAATCAGGTGCGTTACTATTCAAATCTATGTTCTCATTGTACTTCACAGCTACTCAGTGAGGTTTTCAGCGTAGTGGTACCGCTGATGCTGTGTAGGAGCGTGTGTGCTGAGGTGCTGTATGGGCACTATGTCTGTGTGTGCCCACCTCGCAGTGGGTACAGGCATTGTAGCCTCTACAGCCTGTAGTTATTGTTTCGGATGCTGGAAAAATGGAGGAAGACACAATCATTGATTGTATCTGCTAAGTCTGGATGGAGTGATATTCTTTGCGCTTCTGTTGTAGATACAGGATTAGAATTGTGTTCTCTTGAGTAACTTCCACCAGGCACTTATTGGTAGAGCCTTCCTTCCGTCTTCTCTCTCAATCAGTGCAAACATTGTATGCAAAATCATTTTATTTTATTCAATGAGTTGCAGTGTAAGGCTTGGTTAGACAAGAACAAGTAAAGTGAAACTATCAGCAAGCTTGTCACTCTCCATTTGTGAATGTATGACATTATTAATAATTTTTAAATATTGATTTTATGTTGTTTTGTATTATGGTCTACTTAGAAAAGATAAAGGGATTCCTGCCTGCTTCCTTGATCTCCAAGCAGGATTCGAACCCTTGGATCATCAAGCAAGTCTGAGTCACCAAAAACAATGAAGTGTTAAGGAAAATAGGCTGTTCTTCTTGAACTATATCAGTGGAGAATATGGCACATGTTTTGCAAGATCTACTGGTATTCTAGTCTTTATCCAAGCAATCTTGGAGCTCGCTCAGATCTGGAAGAACATTCCAATCCGTTCATCAAGATGCACATCCTGGTTGCTGGGCGTGTTACCCACAAAGCACGTGCTTGTCTCCACTGCCCTGTACACATACAGCCTGGGTTCTCATTCTAGACTTTTCCATCTCTTACCCTCATCATGCCGGTTCTGTCTCCAATTCCAAGGCATCTTGCCTGGTCACTGATCTCTCCTAACAGCCTCTCAGTCCCAGTTCTCACTTCCTACACAGGTTCACTACTCTCAGAGTTTCATTACTCTCACTTTCACTTCCCACACAGCCTCACTTGTTTGCTGTATGGCCTCCTTACTCCTTTTGTGTTCTGGTAGTCAGTCAGCTCTTACTCTCATTTTATAACAAACAAAAAAAAACAAAAAGCAGCAAAAACCCTTTCTTTTTCCAGATTGCTTGAATTTAGGAGGAGAAAAGTTCTAACTGCTCTTTGCCTGGGTGGACAAAGCCATTCTGGATTCAATGAATTAAAAAAAAAAAAGGGAAGGGAAGAGTACTGCCATGTCCCTGAGCCCATGGGATAAAATATGTTGAACACATGCTGAATTTCTAGAGAGCACAGCTGTTAAACTGTAAATCTCTACAGAGAATTTCACATACTTATAAAGTAGTCAAGCTTCTCTTTTTCCTGTGGAAAAAAATTGTCTCCTTCATTAGGCCACGTTAGAAATGTTGTCACCCCTATCAAATGCGGAGTCTCTCCACCAAAGTAGGAAAGCCTCTGATTTTCTCAGGAGAACATGTTTTGTCCACGTTAAAGCATTCTCATTTTCTCTTAGTAACCTCTGCAATGTTGACAAAGCATTTATTTGAAAAAGGCTAAGATTTCTTCCCCCAGTGTAACAATTTGGCATAGTGATGCTTTCGTAACGCTCTACCAAGCTGTACTTCACAACAGCCTCCTCTAATAGGAAATGCTGGATAACATTGGGTAGGGATCCCGCCCTGCCTTTGGTGCATCGCAGGTAGTCCTGAATGTTTTTCGCTGGTTAATTAAGAAAGAAAACTGATGTGAATTAATGCCAATGGAGAGCTGTGCTGCCAGGCCTCCTGCATCCACAGTAGCTCAGGAATTCCCATAGAATACACCTGTACACAGTCTACCTGTGGATGTAGTGGAAAATGGGATTACGCACTGCAAAAGAATGACATCTCTGGACATACAACTAATAGGTCTACAAGCGTGTGGGTGAGAGAGGGGAAAATATGCAGTAATGGTGGTATCAAAGATTTCAGTAGCAATCCAGCTTAAGGTGATGTATTATTCACAATTGGAAGAGAGTTCTACATCGATGGATGGATACAGAGACTGAGAAATGAGTATGTATGTAGATACCTTGCTTGGAAATACGATGGAGTGAGAACAAAATCTTACCAAGAGCTACAGTCTGAGAAGTAGCACCACTCAAACTTTTTTTTAGCTTGTAGAAATGATCACATATACAGGTTAGCTCATTTTCTAGGAGCATCAGGTTTTGAAGATTGTTAACTAATCACCAGATGGGTGTTAACTTACCTTGGTAAGTTTTCATATATTTTTTTTATTACTATATATATATATTTAAGTTTTACAACTTAATTTTCAATGTGAATAGAGGAAGTACATAGCTTTCGTGAGGCTTGTTTCCTTTATTCGAACAGTAAATGTAAAATTCTTCTAACCAGTGCATTACTTCAGTGTGCTGCGAGTGTTTAACAGACACACTCATTGAGAAATTGTTGGAAAAGCTGTTACCACTTTAATTTCTGGCAGACAGTCTGTAATCCAGTTTGTCAAATGAATTTTCTTGATTGCTTTGCTGCGTATGCAAAGTACTTAAAAATGTCATAATTACTTCTCTAAAGAGTTGTGGAGAGGGGAGGACACAAAAGAAAACAGGAGAAAATTGAGCTTTTTTCTCTTAAGCATAAAGGAAATGGTACTGTTCAGAGGCAGCACAAAAGATAGAACAGCAATATTATAATGAGAGCAATCAAGTTCTTCAAAGTGCTGGGTAGTGGTTGTGCTGTTGGGAAAAAAAGAACAGATTACTGTTTAAAACATTGAATGTGGACCTGTTTTATTCAGCAAGCTAAACTTAAGCAGTTGAACCTGCTGTTAGACTTTCACCTGAGTTCAGGTAAGTAAGTAGTCAGTTCTGCAGGATTTTTGAGTGCGCAGTGCTTGCTGAATGTGGTGGGTGTCCCTCTGCCTGTAAGTTTACTGCTCAGATTTGCAAAGATCAGGAGTAATTTATTTCCCTTCTACTGCTGTGGTGTTTAATGTAGTTTAGAATGCACGTAAACAACTGTTATGTTTGCCTTTTGCAGAATTTCCAACTTACACTGGATTTGTTAACTACATCAAAACAGCCATTTTTTTCCTATGTATTATTACATTTGGGTTACAGCCACTCATAAGCCTTTTTTTTTTTTTCTTTCTATGCTAGTTTATATTATTCTTACCAAAATAATGCTTACAGTATTTGTCGGGAATCTGCGGAGGGCAAAGAGCTAAACTCTCAGCAAACAGACAGGGTTTCACAGAGAAGTGAGAAAACGCTTTGCAAGATTCATGGTATGAATTAAGCTGCTAGTTGATTAGCTTTTGCAGCTATTTTTCCAACTGCTCAAGAAAGGCCAATGTGTGGTACAATAAATCTGGAGATCTTAGAGGATGATATTCCTGTATCTTAGCCTCTCGATTTCAGAAATGTCAGTGGTGCTTATAAATCAGAAACGTCTGCTTGGTATTCTGAGCACTGTGCCTTTGAAGCCAGGCTGGAGGAAGCACCATGGTTTGGCTGAAACCCTCAAGGATTGTCTGGAGGAAAAGTTCTGATATGGGAAAAGACCTTCTCGGTCTGTTGCCAGGAGGTGTCACTACAGCTCAGGAGTAACTGTTTCGTCCCTTGAGAGACACTTCAGGAGTTTCAGGGTTTCCTAGGTACAAGTGCTGGTGTCATCAGGGCCGGTGATGCACTGCCCGCTATGGGTCACGTCTGAAGAAAACACTAATATGGTACAGTCCACTAATTAATGTGTAAACAAATAGAGTTGATGGAATGTATGCTAAATGCATTGTCTCCCAAAAATACACTTACTGCATTGATAAAGTAATATGCATGTAATGTGATATTATGTACGTCCTTCTGTGGGGAATTAGTGCTTACACGGTGCTATCTGATGCAGTTGTTTGTACTCCCTTGGTCCTATTCACCTTTCAGTGTTGGAGCAGAATTCTAGCAGCCACTGATCAAATATACTGCGCTGGAATCAGCACGGCAAGGTATCTGTTGAAAACCAAGAGGGTGAAAGTGCCAGTGTGAAGCAGATGGAACCATGAGTAGGTTTGGGAACCATAGCCTTAAGCGCTTCTGATACTGCTTTTACAAAACAATTTAAATCATTTATTTTAATGTATGAGATACTTTTTATTCTCAATCAGTTTCGCACAGCGTATTATGTGTATTTTATACAGCCTCCTAATGAGCTGAAGACTTGTTAATTATATGTGAGCGGAATAGCATAGCTGTTGAATTATGCACATTATTTTTCCTTACAGCAAAGCCTTCCTCTTAACTGTATCCATCCTGGCTGAAAACATATGCCTCTAGGAAGGGCAGATGAGTTGGTAACCTAAGGATCAGTCTTAGGGCTCTGGTGGTACAAAGTGTGGGTCTGAAAGCTGAAAGGGTAGGCCGGGCAACAGCAAATGCAGTCTTTAAAAGCAGCTTCCTATGTTGCATAAAATAGCTGTTGAGATTTTTATATCCTCTGAAATAAAAAGGGAAAAAAAGTCTAATGAGGGAGTGTAAAATCTAGAGTGGTTCACTTCATTTTCTTTTGTTGGCTGTCTGGTTGGTAGTGCATTAGTTTTCCTATTTAATATTGTCTTCTCGATGTGGGAAAAAAACATCAGACTGAAGTTGTATGTTAATTACAACGAAAATTCTAAGTAGAGATATGTGCAATATTTCCTGAATTTATTACCCCTACACAGAGCATAAAATGTAACAGTAAAGCTAATCATCTGTTACTTACCTTGGGTAATTCCAGTAAGGCACACGAATTTGCAATATTGGTGATACCAGTTACTAAGCAGCATGTTTTATATGTAGACATCTTGTCTAGTATATAACCTAAATTGTTATGTGGACATTTTCAAAATGTCTTTCTTTGTACTAGGAACTACTTTACTACTTAGCTGAATGGGAATGCTTAACATGTTGGCAATCTTTCTCATGATCTGGGGAAGCATGGATGGCAGGAGGGAACTGGTGTACCTTTACTCTGTATCCAAAGCTTTAACCTCCATTTGTGTTTATGTTGTGAATTTGCTGCTGGAGTCTGTCTGTATTGTACTTTTAGTGCATCGATGTGATCAGAGCAGTGTGAGTGAATCATAAGCCTCCACTGGTGATGAATGTGCAAAAAAGTGAAAACATTTGTAGGAGTACTCATGAAATTATGTTTTCTGGAAGTTGGTGGCTTCATTGCTTATTAATTCCATTCTCTTCTTGACATTGGTTACTCTTATTCTAATGTTTAAACTGGTGCTTTTGAGCTATGAACTTTAAATGACTGGAGATCAGCTTCTGTTAGCAGTTCTCTCTAATTGCTATTGCATACCCATGCCAGAAGCATCAGATGTTCTGAGTCCTGGTTCTCAGCTGTGTGTCCTTTAAAGAGCCTTTGAATTGCTGTGCTCTGTCCCATTCCCAAACTGTGGGCCGTGGGTTCTACCTCAGGCCATGGGTTTGTGTTGGTACTGTTGGAAAGCAGGCACGCTTTACATCAGAATTCCCATGGAGTTGAAAATTATAATCCTGATGTCATGATTGTGGCAGGACTGCTAGGCTGAAAGTCCATCTGAACTGCTTTTCGGTTGAAAACATTGCTTCTTTCAAAGAACAAAGGAGCAACAAACCAGTGCTGAAATCTCCATTTGCTGTTTAGAAAATGAGTATGTGGTTGGGTTTCTTGAACATTTTGGTTTTTGGTGGTTTTTTTTTTCCCTTTTCTTTCCCAACACCCTTAACAGAATTTGGTTGGAAATGTGAAAGATGTAAAGTGGAATTGGGTAGTGGAAAGTCATTTTGCTGAAGATTTTTTAACGCTTTGGTGGGAACGGAGAAGGTAGAGAAAAAGGAGCTTGGATGTTAATGTAATGTACAGTAACAAAAGGAATCATGGCTTTATTTAGTGCCTTGTACTTCTGTCTGTGTTAATGTAGATGAATGAGTTGTGTATGGCTAAAATGAGCAGCAGAAAGTTGTTGGACCATCTTCATTCCAAGTCTACAAGGCTGCATAAATCAGTATTACCTACAACAACAGAGAGCATTTGTAATAGAGTCTCTTGAAAGCATGATCAGAAATCGCATTGGTGCACACAATGCACTGCATTTATAAACTTGGGACTGGGGGGACTTCTATATTTTTCTCCAATTATTGTATGATTTTGGGATCCAAAAGTATCACACAAAAAAGTCACGGTGCGTCAGAATATGCATATCTTGGACATACGCTCCAGGAGAGAGGGACAGGTCCAAAGAAAAATCTTAATTTAGTTTGAAAGCTCTGTCAGTCTTCTTTGTTGTTTATGCAAAGAGTGTTCAAGAGATTTCATTTATTGCTTTAACATCAGCTTGTTTCAAATAAGCTGTGAAATGACTATTAAACAGATTACCGGCCTTAAAGGATTATATGCATCTTTCATCTTAGGTGCTGCTGCAATATAAACACAATAACAATAATCAGCTTAGTTAAGTTCAAGCAGGTGGTCTGAAGGGAAAATGCACTTTTCCTTCCAACTTCAACAGCTGAACATGTGATTACGTAGACAATTAAAGAAATTGCTTAGAGGCGTTTTGAAGTTCTAAGTAACCAGAGTTGGAATGGTTTTTGTTTGTTTTCTCTGGGCGTTCTCCTAACCTGCTTGATTTTTCTAATCTGCCTTATAAAAAAGGAGAGTGATCTATCATGGCAAGGTGGGTGCATTTCTCCTCTTAACTAACTGATGAGCTTATAGTCATTAAGGTTCTTTAATGAAAATGAGTAGTTTTCTTCCATTCCAATACACAACATAGGTTTGCTTCTGCTGCCCTTGAAATGCAGTGCCTGTGCAAGTGAAGAGTCTCTATGGCTGCTGGTTCTGTGGTATGAATTTGAAGCACGATGAACACCATAGCCAACAGAGCTGAGCCTGTGGCTCTCTGGATGTTTTATGTCATCTCTCAGCTGGGCTGGCTGCTACAGAGCAGTGGGATGCATGAGGCTGATAGGTTGTGTCAAATCTTCATGGTTGAGACATAGATGTTTTTGTTTGTTTTAATAAATGCTGTGTTTACTGGTGTTTGCAGTAGTAAATATATAGGCCAAGCTCTTAGGTGGATATTGGTATTATGCAAAACGTTTTTATACCTGAAAATAACTGTAAAACCAGAAAGGAGAATGGAGCTGTACAACTACTTGTGGAGATTCAGGGGTTGAATTAATTATTTTTTCAGTGTTTCATCACAAAGCTAATTAATGTTTGCCAGAATTTGTGGAGTAATGCCAATTGTTCATAAACAATTTGGAGTACAAGTTGTTAGACTGTCCTAAGGAAAAATCCTGTGGCCAAGGAGGTGTCTGAGGTAAGCAATCATTTCCGTTGTCATTCGAACAGATTTCCCTTTCTGTAGATTTCCTTTGGATGTTTTCATTGACTAGTATAAAAGCACAATAGGCTGGATGTTAGGAAATACTATTTCTCTGAAAGAATGGTCAGCCACTGGAATGGGCTGCCCAGGGAGGTGGTGTAGTTACTGTCTCTGGAGGTGTTCAAGAAACGTTTGGATGTTGCACTGAGGGGTATGGTTTAGGGAGTGCTATTGGTAATAGGTGGATGGTTGGACTGGATGATCTTGTAGGTCTTTTCCAACCTGGGTGACTCTGTGATAAAAGCACAATAGCTTTAATTTTGTCTAAAGGTATTATTAAAAACTTTTATGGCAAACTGTTACAATCTATGCCTACAGAAATAAATATGTGAATGAGGCACTGTTTATGAAATAAAGGCGGGGGTTATGATTAACTAGAAACTTACATTTCGTTGTTGTTGTTTGAAGTCTTTTTGTTGTGCACTGTGTTGATTTTGTCTGTTGTTGGTTTTGTTCTTTCTGTAACAGTTTAAACCTACGAAAGTGGTAAAGGATCCTGGAGGGCAATGTGTGGGAGGCTGAGGGGAGGCCTCAGCACCAGGAGATAGACTTCATGTCCTTGTGGGCCCCTTCCAGCTCAGGATATTGTGTGAGTCTTTACGCTTGAAGTCTGAATATGGCAACAAGATCAGCACACAGTATTGTAGTAATTAGCTAGTCACTATAGCTCACCTGGCTGAGATGGAAGTGCATTCAAGACAGTGAATTTTCAGACTTTGTAGTGACCTTGGTTTTGATTCTTGTTTCTGGATTGTCCAGGCAGAGGTGTCAAGCTGGAGTTATATTGCAGAGTGTGCCAATATTTAATAAACGTAGGGGATTTTTTTCCCCCCATGCTGTGCCACAAATAAATTGCAAGCAGAATGAGCAACAGACAGCTTACACTTGAATTGTGGATGAAGGGCGGCATTTCATCCTTCTGTCTCTTGTTAATCCCGTTTGATTTTGGAACTGAAATGCTATTTACCCACACAAAAATCTGTACCAGCTTTCCTCGTTGCAAAAGGTTTTCCTTGTAATAATACACAGCATCCTGTATGCTATGCCACAGGTTGATCTGCTCAGAATAGAGTGGAAATGTACATCAGTGAGACAATGTAAAGATTTCACAGTTGTATTGCTTCTGTAGTGCTTGTGTTTGAGATAAACGGCAGACTCTGGGACACCAATTCTACTCTTCATTTGTGCTTTCTCTAGGCACCAAGGGAAAGAGTCAAAGCTTAACCATAGACATGTAATGCTGTTTTGGATGCTTTGTGTACCTGAGACATCTGTCAGGTCTAGCAGGTGTGACACATGATTTAATGCCCTCTGTAGCAGCACTTGAAAACTGTGGTGGGATGCTCTCAGTCATCTGAAATGGCACTAGATGTCTGTTTAGGTATCTGTGTTACTCCTTATTGCTCTGTTGTAATGAATTAAATAAGATAAAGATGATTTAACCAAGTGCACAGGTGTGTTTGTATGTGTTTCAGACGTTACCTGGAGTACTCTGGTGGTGGAAGTTGGTGATACAAGATTTAAGCTAAATTCCTTTTTCTATAAGTTGATTTAAAAATTGCCTGTAGCACAACCTCCACACAAATTTGCAAATGTTTGACTAGGTGGAAGCCTTGTTTTTACAGTTCTAAGCTACAATGCTGTAGATCGTTGTGCTTTGCAAATCTGCAGGTGATCTTGCTTTGCTGTGGGAGTACCTTCATGCACCCCCATACAATGCTGTTATCCTCCAGCTTTTATCACAGGAAAATGTGTGGGGACTGGGAGAACTAGAAGTCATGTTCACTCTTACGATATGTTCCTCATTATTTATTTTTTAACCTATCTGCCACGTCAAAGACCGCGCCCTGGACATACTGTTAGTTTAGAAATAATGGCAGCATTTCTCATTTTGAGGCATTCAGTAACCAGGTTGATGTAGGTATTTAGATTCCATAAATACTAAATAATGGTGTTCTGGAAGTGGTAGTTACCCATTGAGCTCTATGATCAAAAAGAAATTGAGTCTTCCAGCATTATATTATGAATTCACATTCTCCACAGTCAATGTGTAGTTAAACAATAAGGCACAACAGGCATTAATCCCTTTGAAATATACTCCTGATGTCAGAGGTGTTGCTGAGAATGAGGCCAAAGGGTGTGTTATTTTAACTACGTGAACATTACAGTAATCTTTTATTACCGTACCATACTATATTTTATTAGCTGGGGTGTTTCATTGCTGTTTTGAAATGGTAATTTAAATAAATAAAACTTGTCAAGGAGTTTTTCCTCAATTTCCAGGGGATTTTGACAGAAATTGGACCTCACTGGTAGATCGCAGGGAAGTGCATTTATGTACTGCGTTCTGAAGGTGTTTGATTCATTTATGTCAAGCCGAGTGTACAGCATGGTCAGAGCTCCCAGAACTATCAAAACCCTCCAAGTACACACACAACTGTAGTCATTATCCAAGTAACTTTTTCTTTATGTGGTATTCATAATTCCTCCTGAGCAAAACCAGAAATAATTTGCTTTAAAATCAGATGGAGTAGTGGAAACTATAACGCAGTGAAAGCCAAGATTTTGTTGTGTTTTTTGACTTCATTTTTCCTTAGAAAGATGGAAAACAAGTTACAGTAGAATTGGACAATTTCCAGCAGGGAACATCAAGTTAAACAGTGTATTATTACAAAGTACGTGAGGAACAAACAACAGTACGAGCAGACTTGTTTCTTTTGTCTAATATGCAATCACAGCTAGAAGATGACATTTTTATTTTAAAATATGGGAATGTATATATTCATAGATTTTAACATCTGTTCTTTTCCAATTGTTTTCTTACCAGCTATTCTTAAATATTTCACAGAAAACCCTGGGGCTTATTAAAATTTTAGTAGGAAAGTAGATTTTGTTGTTTTTTCAGGGCACACAAGATGTTACCTCTAAAGAAATATTAGCGAATTACGTCTCTCCTTCGACTGTAATGATTTCATAATTATATTTTGTCATAAAGGAAATCTATGCAGGTTCGTTGTTTTTTCTTCTTTCCTGGGCAAAGTTTAGTCCTGCTCTGGAATGTGGGCAGATGGGAATAACCTCTGTAAGCATTCATCATGATGACTCTGTGCAAAAATGATGTGAGTTGTTGCTGTTGTTTTTTATCTTGATCTTATTCTAAAAACAACAAAAACCAGGAAAAAGCCCGCATTAATTCCCACCACGTTTTGGTATTTCTGTGTACGTTGATGAACTGGAGAACAATGACACAAAACACTGTAAGACCAGAAGTGGTGTCTGTAAAATGTATTTTTTGTGGAGTAATACCTTCCTAGGTATGGACTTGGGAAGGGATTCATTTCTGTTAGAATGATCGGGACAAATGGGAGCTCTTTGTCACGTTTACTGTTGGGTATGGCCTGTTTCCCAATGCTATCTGGAATATTTCTTCTAATTTATTCTCTGCACATAAAGATGAAATACAGATAATGCCTTTGTTCTTTTTTCCACACAGTTTTATTTCTGACACTTTGTTTTTTAGCACTAAAAAATCTCAGTTTTTATTCTGTGATTGAGTTGCCTGTAGAGTGTTTTTGTGGTAGGCAAAGGGAGAGGGTGCCTGTGTGGAACAGCCTTGGTGATGTCTGTGGTGAGCTATCTGTAATCCCACAAATCCAGAAGCTATGTCCAGTTCTACATTTGTACTCCCGGGTGTTGGCATCTCACAGCAAGTACTGGGAAGAGAGAGGGGGGGAAATAAAATAGCTTGCAAAACCATCCCACTCGTGAGTAATGCAAGACCAAATTTTTAAGTCAAATTTAATGGCAAACGGAGACGTCATAAAAACTTACAGTATCTCATAAAGAATGGTTACTCCAAAATAATTAGAATAAAATGCCTTCCTTACCTTTGCCAGGAAGCAGCTGACCAAAGTGTAAAAATTTACTTATCATCCTTAAGTTTGTTTATTTAAATCAACTAGACAGCAGATAGTGTATTGCTGTTGGTTTATTCAAATATTTAATTCTCTCCAAGTCAGATGAAGATCTTGGCTGGAAGTTTCTCTTGTAGCAAACAGCCCAAGTTAGTCACGAATTGTGCAAAAATGTCTTCCCTCAATTGTGCATTTTTGCCTTCCAATTGGCCCTACTTGCTCTGCAAGAAGTTGAAGGTAGAACGGTCTGAAATAGTCACTGTGCTATTTCCATTCAACATAGCTCTATTATATCCAATCTTCTGTATTCATCTCTTATGGAACCCAAATATTCCCTGTCTTCAGATCCTTCTGTATCTCTAATCATTTTTATTGCCCATCTCTGGACTTCCTTCGTGTTTTCTGTCAGGTCTTCATTGCTCCCTCCCACTTCTGATTTAAGCCAAAACCTCTTAACCTCCAGTACAGGAAGAAGGAGCCAGTTATTGATCCCTGATCTCTGGGGCTGTCACTGACAGGTCCACTCACATGCAGTCCAGTGCCTGCAGGTAAGATGGTCACTGGAGGAATTCTGCTAGTCTGCCCTCCCTTATCTTCTGTTCTTAAACCTGTTGTGAAATGCTTCCTGTGCTCAAATGTCTAGAAAACTGGCACAAGCAGAAAAAAAACCAGCGCAGAGCTCTGAAATGGCTCACTGCCTGGGTCGGGCCAGGGGTAAGGGGTGAATAACTGCAGATAACATCTAGTTGTAAGAGCTTGCTTGTGTTGTTCAGCTGCACTCCAAGAGCAGTCCTTATTTTACTTCCTGGAGTTCGTGACTTTTGTTTGAGTCAATTAGTGTTACAATTTTTACCATGTCATCTTTAGAGACAGAGCAATTCATTATGTCACCCTGCCTTCAGCCTTGGTAAGCAGAATCTGGACCTACGTGGCAAGGGAAGGACCTAGAGATGCACTTGCTGAGGGCTTGGGTAGGAAACCAAGAAATCTGGTTAGATACAGGCTCTGGTGATCACTTGTGCTTTCCTCCACTGACTCAATTCAGCAGTTGGTCTTTGAGGTTTTTTCCTTTATTCTTTCCAGAACAAGAATGTAGTATCTATTAGCTCTGCTCCTTTGGTATAGTTTAGATCTTTCAAATCTTCTCAGAGCTGCAGAAGTAAAATAATGAATGCTTGTAGAACTTGAAACACTTCTTTCCAGATGACAGAAACTGGGTAAGTGTCAGAACTTTGGTACAGACTCTGAGAGCTCACTCAAGGCAGCCAAATCCATGGTGCTGGAGCTTTTTGAAAGGCTAAGCAGTCACATCAGTCGTATGTCAACCTTGAAATCCACCTTTCATTAAAACAAAAGAGCTTTTCTGTATCTCTTATGTGTGAAGTGAGTTCAAAATAATTACAGAAATACTACTGTAGCTTATATACCGACACATGTCAGATTAATTCTTTAAACTTAGTTGAAGGCTATTAAATTGTTGTGCACTTTCAAAATTGGATATTTTTTTTCCAGGGAGGAAGAAGTATAAAGGGCTGAAACTTAGTGAATGTAATTAACCATAGCTTAGAGTGCTATTTACTTGCTTTTCTGCAGCCAGCTCTGATTCACTTACCCCACAGCTGATGTTATTACCAATACTAAGGGAGTTTATAAGGAATTCACATATTGTTAAGTGCTTGAGTGGTGGGAATTTCTGAAGCATTTAAAAAAAGAGGAAATGTAAGAGGAAAAAGGGTTATTTATCAACAAAATGAAAAACTCAGTACCTTTGTCAAGAGTCATAAGAGTTTAAGAAATAATTCTTTTTATGGCATGATGCTGTCCTTTTTGAGATCGATCTTTAAGGTGCAAGATACCATATACAATTCCTGCTGTAAGTGCAGTATTAATAATGGTTGGATATTCATATTTTGACAGATATATTCAGGTATTTCTTTATGTTAAGTACGTGTTTAAGCATGTAAACAAACAAGAGTAATGGGAGTAATAGTTGTAAATTTCATGGTAAAGGTATTCTCTTGAGTTTGTCATTGCAGTATTGAAGTGGATGATGGACGAAAGTACTTTCAGCCATTGAGTGTGAAACTTGTGTGTTGCTAGTAGCTCTGCAAGAACTGTCCTGTTTTGTATATACATGTATACAGTCTACAGTTCAGTGGAGAAAAAGACAGAAGTCTTACTTTAAGCACTGAATAAACTCCCACTGCTTCTATACAGTGAGATTGAGTGTTTATGGGTGAAGAAGGAGCATAGCTGGAGAAGGGGGAATAAATATTGTCCTCCTCTAATCTAGTGCATGAACTCTTACCACGTGCTTGTGTTCTGCAGGGCCAGTGTAACCCATACTCTAATAACCGTGGGTGAAAATACAAAGATCGACAGGCAATGCTGTGGACTACTTAGAAATGTAGGAATAGTTTTTGCATGTGCAAGTCTTGAATTTTTTATCAGGCTTCCCTAATACTTATTGATCTGCTAAAGAAGTGATAAAAGAATTTAGACCCTAGACTAAAATACAAAAACTCTTCTCATGCACTTTTTATGTAATCAATAGGTGCCTTTTAACATTTTCTCCATTGGAATCAAGTGTGCATTATATAACAGTTCTAGATCCTCTGCTTGGAGGTTACGTTTGGTGCAAGCTAGCAAGGAAACGTGTTAATAGATGAGGAAGGGAGCTGAATGCAAAAAGGTTACAGATGTATTATTAGGCACAGGGTCATTTGTGCAAAGCACTGTGTAGCATTTGCACTTCATGCCCTCTGTAGGAGAAAACTATACAGTATAAACATGTAGGTAATGCCTGAAGACAGCACACCAAAGTCCTTGTTGATGTAAGGATGTACAACCACACTGACATGTCCTCTGTGATCTGTCATATCAAGGATTAGTATTAACTCTAAAAGGAGCTAACAAAGCCAGATGAACAGAAAGCAGAATGGCACAAGAAATTGATTTTTGACAAGTGAAAAACTGCTCATACTGCAGGAACTTCTTGTACACATTGCTTCTTTCTCTTCAGCCTCACGCACAGTAATGCTCCACCAACAGCTTTCCTTCAGGTGATAAATCATTTTGGAGCCTCATCCACTTACAGACTTCTGGTGTCTGTAGAATAAGGTAGCAGAATCTGTCCCTGGCAAACTCTATTATATCTCTCTCTGACTGTAAGAAATCATCTTTTGGTTTCAGAAAAGTTTGCCTGTGTCTAAAAAAAAAAAAAAAAAAAAAGCCCTATGAAACCACAGAAAACCCAGGAAGGGGAAAACACAACAAAAAATGTGTGCAAAAATGTAATGTTCCTGTTTCAGGGCGTGAGCTCATCTGCTTAAGAAGGAAGGAGAGAGGCCCTGGCAAGTCTTCATCCCTCTTATCCTCATGGTTCTCACAACGTCCTCATTCTCATAAAACATCCTGATAAAGTCAGTCATTTGTGACCAAATGTATCCCATTCTAAGGAAATCTTCAGCAAATGTGAATTTCAGGAGACAGTAAATCTTAATTGACAAAACATTCCATGTGCCATGTGTGACTGTATTTGCTGAGTAAGTTGTATGCTAGTTTATTCTAACCTGCTATAAAAATCAAAGCTGAGGTATTACCTTTGTTAGGGAGAATGGCCAAGCTGACTTCAGCTGGGTCATTTTTTGCACTGATTCTTTATGCTGCCAGGAAGGTAGGAGAATAGTCTCCAGGGAAGAAGTGCGTGCCTTAAGCCACTACTGAACTTGGTTCTGAAGGAGATTCAGTCTTGGTGTTTCTACCAATTGTTCTATGTTTTTAATTTTTTTTTTTTTAATCTGCTTTTAATCCTGTTAATGCATCGCATTTAGTGCAGTCTAAAGGACTCGTGCAACTCACATGTTTGATTACGGATTGAAATTAAAGTTAAAATACAGCTGCAAAGCTTAAAGCATCATGTCTTAGGGATTTTTCCATTCAAATAGTTTTATTTTTCTTAATATCTCTCGTATCTGTCAGTTGTCCTCCTACTGCCAGTCATCACAGGCATAATCTTTGGGCTACTACTGCAGGAGCAAATAGTTTCATTCAAGAGACAAAGTGACTTGGTTTGTCTTGTCAAAACATTTGCCAGTTTTCCACATTAGCTGCAAATAAAAAGGAATATTTTGCTAAGCAGAGCTACTAATAGGAGCTATATTAATAATAAAAGATGATTTTAAAGCATGACTGTACAACCAGAACAAGCCTTTGAAAAGGTTCAAATTTATGACTGACTGAATAAACCCATTAATTCCTTAGGCATTTCCATTCTCACTCCAGGCAATCGAAATGAAAATATGCTACCCTTTATTACAGGGAAGGAAGATGTGCTGTATTCAGAATACCAGAGGACATCTGTGGGCCTCTATTTTAAAAATAAAATAAAAAGCAAACTGGGACCATTATACTTTTAGATCAGAAAAGAAAGCATTTATTATGAAGTGGGTCTTTTGCTTATGGAACTTCTGTGATTGATGATCTTTCAGGTGTACCACACTGAAAATGTTTAGCGAGTGAGAGTAAATTAAAACAAAGAAATTATACCATCTTGCTGCTTTCTTAGGTGCAGTGGAGGAAAAAAACACTGCAGCGTTACTGCTTTTGTTCTACTCTTGCTCGAACTGTTCTTTTGTGCTTTTAAATGTACCATTGGAGGCATTATTAGCAAATATATAAAAATATATTTGAGGTGCTGTAGTGATACGTTGATGTGCCTTTTTGGTTTATCTTATTGTACAGCCTTTGCAGAGATGTTCTGTCATTTGGCAGTAGACAGAAAGGATGGGTATTGCATA
The DNA here is from genome assembly GCA_030625065.1 of Alectoris magna. Classification (NCBI taxonomy): domain Eukaryota; kingdom Metazoa; phylum Chordata; class Aves; order Galliformes; family Phasianidae; genus Alectoris; species Alectoris magna. The sequence goes on along the minus strand of CM060570.1, from coordinate 10,711,415 downwards.
AAGACAAAAGAATTCATAAATTGCTGGCACTGGATCTGCTAGGAAGGATACGGGTGGATGAAGGAACCTGTAGCTGCTTCCCTGATCCTTCTCTGTTCATCTCTTACCTGCTTTAATTGGGGTTTGTGTTGCTGTTTTCTACCTGCAGCTATCTCGTCAGAGTGTAATGAGGAAAAAAATCCTAGTCCAGCTCTTCTTTATTGCTTCTTAGAGCAATTTTGTAAACATGGGAATTTGTCACTTGATCTCCCCTGCCACACCAAAGCTGTGCTACATGATGGAAGAGGCTGCATGAGTGCTTGGTAGATGTGAATAAATTTGATATGGCAGCAAGATGCAAGGAAAGAATATATAGCAAGGGTTTTTTTTAAGGGGAGAAATGTGCTATAGGGGAACAAAGGAGATGTAAGAAAACAATAAAAAGTTTACCATGGGTGGAGGGAAAATAAGATGCTAATGGGAAGAAATACAGTTTTGGAAGAGATGGAGGAGGAATTCTACATTGAAACCTGTAAAGGAAAGCAACAAAAAAAAAAGGAAGAGAAGCTGGAAGAGGACGGTCTCTTCAGTCTCTTAAGCTAATAACTTCAGAATCTTCCTTAAAGCTCCCTTTTAATGTCAGGGTAACTAAATAAATGAATACATCAAAAAGTGGAAGTGGCAGACAGAAATGAGGAAAGTCAGAGTTAATGTTAACATTATCTCTACTAGCTATTGTACTGCTTTGTTACTGGGGCTGGCTTGCACTCATTGTCCTAATCTTTAATACAAGATGTATTGTGCTTCCTATCAGAAATATTACACAGTACCCAAATTGTTACACCAATTATTTCTCTTATCGTCCCCTGTTTAGACTTCGCTTCAGGTGCTTTTAAATGAGAATTTCTGAAATCTTGAAATTAAACCTCTAGTTATTAGACATGATCCTTCAGACCTTGCGCAGGGAGTAACTCCTTTTCATTCTGTGTTTATGATAGACACTTCCTTGCATAAATAATAGAATGGCCCTGAATGAATTCACATTGGCTTTTGCCTCAGGGAGAAGAAGAAGATTGGTTGATGACTCTGAGTATGATCCTTTGTCTATTGACATTATTTTTAAACTTTTCTTCCTCAGGCTCTGGCAATGTGTATTAAATAAATGATAAACATCATACCTAGCAAAGAGCTTGCTAACCATTTGAACTACAGAGGGTGCTTCCCAGGTCGTTGAGTTGTTTGTGAATTATTTACTGGGGGCAAGGAAGGAGGGGAATGTTATCCTGTCCCCAGTTCTCTGAGAATGATACTCAGGTACTCAGCTGTGGGGATTGACAGTATCTAATAGCATTGTTACGTCAAGTGTATTTCAAAAATAAAAATAAAAATCTCTACTGTAAATCATTAATTACATTACCTGAAGCATCCTCAGTATGCTATGCATCCTACTATGAAGCAGTAAAAAACTGCTTTTTTTTCCAACCTGCTGTACCGCTAGTCCTTTAAGTCCTGTCACAGCAATTTGTCCTGCAATGCATGAGCCTGGTAATGGTCAAACTGTTAATTTCTTCCCTGACAAACTCCAATGTGCTAGCTGATGAAAAACTCACAAAGGCTCTCTAAGGACCTTTTCCTACTGCTTGCATTTGATAGACAGATTATGAACAGTCAGGGACACAACCACATCTAGCAATCAACTTTTATTAAAGAAAAAGAGTAACTTGATTCCAGCTTAAACTAATGAGGATATTATCTGTATGCAGGATGTGGTTGTCCTTACTTTTCTTTGGATGCCAAACCAATTATTGTAATTTGCTCACTTGCTGCTTTTAAAGCAAAAGAAAAGCCTCAGATGAAATAGTGATAACTATGTTGTCCTTGTTTCAAAATTGATCCATTAAAGTGAAGCTGAGAAGGTTACTGGGAGGAGGCACTTGCATCAACCAGTTCAGGCTGATGCTGCTGGGAGAACTGGGTATGAAGATGGAGCTATTCAGCAGAGCTGAAATGACTGAGCTGAGGGGACTGATCATTCCACACGCTGTGCCCTCTGTGCTTTAATTTTTTCTGCCGTAAATATTTATTATTCTCGTATTTTGTTTGTTGTCTCTAAAAGTAATGAGCTTTTGTAACATAAGCAGCATCCTCCTCTGCCAGCCCAAAGAGAGACAGTGAGTGAAGGGAAAGTGTCGGGAGAAACCCAGCCCGCCTGCGATGTGACGCTCTAATACGCTGCCGTGTTATTTCTGCAGAAGTTTGCTAATTAGTCATTAAACTAAAGTTATCCCTACAATCTTGTCCAAAACGTCACATGAATAACATTCATTCAGCACCACCAGACTGAGATGATGACTTTCTCTCAAGCTGTCTGCATAACGCTGTGCTATTTTGTGTGGTGTTTTTCAATATCTGTGCATCGAAAGCACTCTTTTTAAAAACTGTTTTGATCTGGATTTTAAGTGAAGGGAAACTGCCCCAGGACGTTAGCACTGGATTGACAGACCCGCGTGCAGCTGGGGTTGCTTTGGAGCCACAGATCCTTCAAGTTCTGCTGCAGATCACACTAGACTGTGCAGGACTTGAATGGGCAAGTGACTGGGATTGGGAGGGGAGTGGGGAATACAAAACAAAACCACCCTGTCCTGATTATGCTAAGGTCAGAAAGAGATGGCATGCGCTCCTTGTATTCTGCTGTACCTTTCTTACGTTGTTTATATAGTGCTGTAAACAAGCAGTGCTTTGGAGGAAAGGGGCCATATGTACCAGCCTCGTGACCTGGCTGTGTAGAGATTTAGTAGCAGATGCAGAGTGTCTACAGATGATGGGATTTCTTTCTGTTTTTAGTATTATTTTTAACTGAATTAATAGCCAGTTAATTTGCTGCAAGCTGCAAATGTTCGTAGACTGCCCTAGGGAACAGATATTTGGAGAGTGCCCAGTTGCCTGGTGTAACCTTTAGAGAGATGTTAACTCCTCTTAATTATTTGGCTGTTACTTAAGCACGTAAGTCTTGAAAACTGTGAGCCAGCAGGCACCTCCTGACTGATCTACGGGTCTCTGGTGGGAAGCCAGGGTGTCCATCTCTTCCCTGGATTTGTGGCCAGACCTCTTTCTCTGTTAACCAATGCCAATTTTGGGGCCATTGTTGGAGAGCAGTGAACTTCCCAGTCATCTCAATAGTTGGGATTTTGGCACGGTTTTGTGATGGCTTTTTTTGTTTTGTTTTGTTTTTCCTGTGAGAAAGTATGTTTGAAGTTTGTGTCTCCCTATGCAAAGTTCAGCTCTTCCCTCAACTGTGCTGATACAGTACCTGCCTGTGTGGATGGGAGGAGCAGATGCTTTCCCCGTTGTGATAACTTTGATTTAGAAGAATATACTTCAAAGTTCCCAAAGTTCTAAAGTGAGTAGGCTACTGTTAATGTTTCTTACTTCTCAGGATTGCTGGAAGGATGTTGTAATTAAAAAGAAAGTTCTAGGCTTTGTAGGCTACTTAAGGGTCATTTTGTTGTGGCCTCATCAACCACAGCAGAAGACCTATTACATTTCTCAAAATAAGACCTTGCTTAATCAGCAGCTACTTTGATTGTTAGATGTATAAATGAACTAAATCAAGGTCAGATTTAAAAAGGTTCTTGTGTTTCTGACTTTAAACTCTTGTAAGATGAGGAGTAGTAGTACTTAAATCAAAAGAGACATGAGAATATGGAAGTCCTAAAGACTAAGAAGGTACAAATGGAATGACTATGTAAAGCATGTAGCATTCTGTTGGCTTTAGTTACTCAAGCAATTGAGAAATGTGTTGCTAGCAGTCAGGAGCTGGTGCAGTAGGAGAACAGGTGTGGCTGAGAACTTGAAGCAGACCATTTCAGGGAAAAGATGGAGAAGTAGCCATTGTCAAAAAGGTATGATTGAGTACAGTGGGAAGTGCTCAATGAATGCATTGTTTTTAACAGTTATTGTTTTATGAAGGTGACTCCACAAAATGTGGAAGAAAAATGTTTTCCTCTTCTTCCATTAGGAGGGAACAGGATGCTGAAGTCCCAAATCTATCTGAGCACCTGCTAATTAAGTAAAATGCACAACATCCAGGCAGAAGCATTTCAACAGAATCCATGTTGCTGAGTTTGCAGTGTTGCTGGTGCAGTCAACTTTGACAGCTTGTTTGGGCAGGTAGCAGCTTGCCAGTTTTCTGCTTTCTTGCCTTGTGCCTTTTATCAGTATCTCATTGGTGTGTGGCTGTGTCAGTGTTCCCCCTATTTTATCTCCTGAAATAGTTGTTAGTTGCTGATGTGCCCACTGTGAGACTCGGATGCTGATATTCCTCCTAGCCTGTGTCTTGCACACAGTATTGTTCATTCCATAGTTGTACCATACCAGATGAATACTCCCCTTCCCTGCTCTTTCATTCCAGGAAAGCTTTGGTTCTTTTATGACCAATTCTACCCATAAAAGAAAAACTTTTGTAGCTGATTTTATCTATTTATTTTTAATTTTACTGTTTCTCTCTTGAATTGAGCCTCTCTGGCCACCTTATTTCTCAAAGAAAATTGAAATTGAGATTTTGTTTTTACAACCTAGTTCATTCCTTCATTTATGCTGACCTATATTCAGGTGAGATGGTAGCCTGATCATTTAAATGGCCTAAAGGTAAAAGCTGTGGACAGCTGTAACTCACATCTTGAGAAAAATTGGATCCTAAAAACTTCTTCTGTGATTGATTATCCGTAGCAGGCCAGGCCTTCATAACGGTTTGGGGATCTGCTGTTGTGGGAAAAACTGAGCATTTAATGTGTTGTTATGTATGGTAATGCCTACCAATACGTTTTAGTGCTTTCCAGACTAAAAATACGGTGTCTGCTAGGTAAACATTTGGCTTTACCTTTGCTCTTTTGGAGTTTCAGCATCGTCTTCAATGAGAGCAGGATTGGGCCCTTTGTGTGTAGTTATTTCACGATTTATCAAAAGATTTGAGCAGTCATCTGGGCATCTGGCTTCAGCAAATGGTTGTGGAATGAGAAGCTTGCAGTGTATTCCCAGTATTTCTTTCAAAGGCAGGGTCTATTTGTCAGTAAATGACGTATTATGCTCTTTATACAATTACTTTGGGGCTTCAACCAACAGCCATTAAGTATGAGGGAAAGCTTCCATTGACTTTAATTAGGGCTGGCTTAGTTGCATACTGAAGAAGACTTAATTGCTGTCTGCAGTTAAAGCTAAACTAAAAAACTAAAGCAGAGTAGTGAGAGATATAACTACCAGAAATGAACTGATACTATTGGACTAAATTTATTCATATATAAGTAGGAAGTACAGTTGCTGATACAAATCTTCTTACTGTTTTTATTACCTGTTATTTACTAATAAATGAACTCAACATTTAAACTGTTGAATACACCATGATTGACTTTACTGTAACATAAGAGAACAATGCCATAATACTGCCTGATTTTAATTTTCAAAGGTGAAACTCCAAGGCATTCTTTTCTTTTGGTTTTTGGCTGTCTTTGTATTAAATACTTTAAAAGTGCATTGTGTACAGCTGCAGACACTTTTAAAAAAGACCTTTTCATTACTCACATTATGACTTTTAATGAGACCTTTATTAAAAATATCAGATAATTTCAATAATTTGCAGTGAAATGGAAGAGGCAGGTAACTTAGTGGAGTTCTCCAAGTAGTCTGGACCAGGTCCTGGACTTACCTGTTGGGTATCACGAGGCCTTACTCAGGTTTTGCCAGGAGGAGGAGGCTGTTCCCACACCACACAACCGTTGAAGAGGCTGCGGGGTCATGCGCGTGTAAAACTCCTTTTAACACAATCAGAGTTACAACTGCACTTTGTAAAGCTAATAAACCACTCGATATGATTTCAGATGATTTCTAGATAAATTCCACATATTTTTTCCTCACAGGAATACCCTGAACTTTTGCAAACAGTATCTGTTTTTCCAAAGTGCATATTCATATATCAGTTGGATCTAACCAATGATGGCAAACTTGTTAGTGAATGCAAAGAGTAGGATTTCATGAGCAAAGTGAAAATAAGGAAAATAATTTTTGCTGCAGTGTTATTAATGACTAAATTTAGTGAGAGAATAGATCCTCTAGGAAGAGGAATGATGCAAAATGAATGTGCAGGCCCAAACTTTCAAATTGGTGTTGTTTCAAACAATGTGTTTGAAAAATAACATTGAAAATAAAAATGCCAGTCTTTTTGTCATTTTTTGATGTGATTTAGAAGGTTTTGATAGGTAATAAAAATCAGATTTTGTCATTTGATTCTGCGAGAGAATGGATTTTCCATCTTGTTGGCTGAGAAGATCTGACCATAGTAGTCACCATTTGTGACTCACTGGAGCAGCTATGGTAACCTCTCCCCAACAGCAGAGGTAGCTGTTCAGAGGCAAGATATGGAATGAAAAGAGATGCAGAGGCTGAAGCATAACGTTCTTATGAAAAATGTACTGGAAGGGAGAATTAGAAGACAGGTTTGTGGAAAGGTAAGAGTGAGAAGTATGCAAGCAGTGGCTTTAAGCCAGGCCTGAGGGTAAAACAAAAGGCTAAAATATTGACTATTCCTGGACTTTTTGCTAGGAAGTATATTGCTTTTTTTAATTCCAGGGAGAGCTGTGTTTAATAAAAGACAAAAGAGCAGTATGGATGAGAGTTAGTGGGGGAAAAATGGACTGGGGATGGTAGTGAGACTGAGGAGATAATGTGTTGAGGAAGGGTTACTGAAACAAACTGTTGATAAAGTATGAAGGGTGATGAAAAATACACCTTGAAAAAAGGTTATATTTTGCATATATTCTCTGCAGAACTCATTAGGTAGGTATACAAACAAAAGAGAGAAAAGTTTTGAGAAGAAAAAATGACCAAAATAATATAAAGAAGTCTAGGACTACAAACATAGTATTTTGCCAGGCCTGAGAAGTAGGGCAGTTTAGCTAGGAAGATGTCAAAGCCGGAGGGGAAAAACATTTATAGAAAAAGATGTCAACTTGGTCAGTACGTTCCTGCCAGGAGTGCCCACAGCAGCCCATAATAGCAGAGAAAGCAGATGTTGTGGATGAACTGGACCTGCAGGTTGGCAAGGCAGGCATTGCCTGTATATGGGGAGAAGAGAAAGTAGTAGTTAAAAGTACAGCCTGGAGAAAATCAGAAGTTCAGAAGGAGGTCTGGAAGAAAAGAGGGAAGAAAATGTTTGGAGCAGAAGTCAGCATTGTGCATGAACTGGAAGTGATTGCACAAATGTATGTGTGTGAGAGAGAAGTAGGAAATGTTTAGAATATTAATTTGGTATTTCTGTCAGAACCTTTCTAATGTGGGTACATGTTGCATGTCAACACGCACCAAACAATAGCCAATATGAAGTGTAAAATTGGAGCTGCTTTATGGGACCAAAAATGAAGCCGTGTGTTATAGCGAAGGTATATTTATTTAGTATCTGTTGGCTGTATAAAATTGCTTTTGGACCGTTTTTATGACTCTTCATAAAACAAAGACTTATTAAATTTAGTTGGCAGCTGGTAGGGTAAGGCAAAAATGAAATAAACTGTGCCTGTTGGGTTTGTTGTTGTTGTGGGATGTTTTGAGTGTGCTTTTTTCCTCTGTAAAGCAGCCTGTGGCAGTTCTCCATCTTTTATTTCAATCAGATGAGACTCAGATACAGTGATTACATTTAACATCTTTGGAAACTTTTGATCACATTTGCCTATCACGAACTGTAGTAGAGAGTGTCCTGGAGGCCAGTTTGTGACCCAATTCAGTGCAGGTTTAGGAAATGAGATCTGCTGTCTGGGTTGGATGTGGCTGCAGTGGTAATTAAGGCACTGAGAGGTAGCACGGTTTCCCTTATTGCGTGACATGGAGAGCGTGCCATACTGAGGAGTGATAATGAGAAGGGAAGTGCACCAAGCGAACTACCGCTGTTGAGCCTTCAAAACGAAAATAATGGAATTCTAAATAATAGTTATGTTGTTGAAATGTCACTGCTTGGATCCTGTACCAAGATTTTAAACACAAATGGCTGCATTGGGGGGACCAAAATATGTATAATATATGTATTTTTTAACTGATATATGTCAGAAAACTTTTATTCAGCCTCTAGGGAGTCTCATCCAACTTCCCTTCCTTCTCTTTTCCAGAACCTTTCAGATTGTTTTCTCAAAACAGGTAGCAAGACTGTAAACCATTGTTTTTATGCATAGGGAACATGCCACTATTTTTTCATGTTGTTAAAGAACAAAAAAACCACAAAAACAAAACCTTCTCATTTATTTCAGCATCTCCTTAATTCTGCTCAGCTTTCTTTGCTGACAGTAGCTTTGCTTTCACTACAGCAGTTCAGTTCTCCATGTGGATGCCCATGGCTGCTGGTGTCTGCCCTGAGCCCTGCAGTGATGGAACTGGGGGGCTGCAGCGCTGTGGGAAGGTATGGGCTGTAACTGGGTGGTAGCACAGTGCTTCCTTTTCATCCTGCTCCCTTCTCCCTTCTAAAGACTGCATCCTCTCTTGCCTTGTCACTTGCAACCATTTCTTCTATTATGAACCTTTTGTCCATGCTTTATTTTTCTTTCCAAGACTGTTGTCCGTTTGCCCTAATGTAGCAAGGCTGGCAATATATTACCCAGCTGTCAATTCCAGGTATTGGTTTTCTAGAGTAATGCTGGGAATATTTATTATAATATCTAGCATTACTGTACAAGCATTGGAGGACTTTTTCTGGTAAATGGTTTTTTAGGACAAATTAGTCATTTCTGCCTAACATCTTAATGAAGATGTTAAGATTTAAGGAGCTTTTGTTCAATTTCTGTGATGGACAAAGCAGTATTAAATTCACATGCTTTTCCAATAGATGTAGTATTCAATAAATAATAATAATAAAAAGTTAATATATAACTCGCCTTCCCCTCATCCTCTAGAAGATTTATCATAGGGCAAGCTCAAAACTTTGTAACCCAATTTGCTATTCTACACACTTAGCTATTTTGTTCTTGACACTTAAAACACAAGGGGCAAATATAAAGGCAGGCTCATTGAATAATGGCCTCCAGCTCCTGAAGCCAATAATTCTGATGACTAACTAAAACAAAAATGGGATTTTAGGACTGAGTGAACATTACATAGTGACAGCATATAATTCAGAAAGGGCATCTGTGAGATGAAGCAGATGTCAGGAAAGGGAGGCAGAAAGAAACCAAGAAGTAGAGAGTATGCCAGTGAGGAGAAGAGGGAGTGATGGAGTACTCGATTTTTAGCAAAATGTTTGAAGATAGAGCTGCATTAGTAGCATAATGTCTCTATGTGTATGCAGCCTACATACCAGATATTATGTATGACCTCTTAAAAGTGAGAGAACTTATAGAATGCCCAGTAGTAATCCATCTAGAAATTCAGGCAGTGAAAAAAACAATCATCTGGAAATTGTCTGATAGGAGACAGATTAAAGGAAAATGTTTTTTCAGAGGAGATTGGATTTGTTTTTCCCACTATATGTGCCAATTATCACAGAAAAAGAGGTGAACCTTAGTTCCAATAGAGGGTAATAGCCGAGCAGACTCACAACTGGGCTCTTTTTCTTTACCCATCTATCAGCTCGCTGCAACCAACTGAGCTATGGGTGCACAAGGAACACAAAATATCATCATCCCAGGATTGTGGATGTTCAGAAAGATTGAATCATTCATTTGAAAACAGAGAAAAGTACTGTCCTTGTATGCATGCCAGTCATTTCTGGCTTTTAAGGTTCAATAGGATGAAACTAACTTCATGACAATACTGATAGTTGGCTTATGTGGTACTATAAATGCAAAGGTCTGAAAATTGTTTCAACTGTATCTCTTGGTACACTGTTTCAATGTGTTGTAAAAATGGTGTTTTGCACTGAAGGAATCTGTGTTCTATTCATTTCTGTGCATTTCTATTCAGCAAGAATAGCATTTTCACTCCTCTGCTTCAGGGGGCTGGACAGAGAATGTTATTTATAGCTGTTATCATGCCAGGTGCTTCTGGGCATGTAAAATGGGTAATACCTATCTCTTGTGTGTCTCAGAGTAGCTCGTTGTTGGCAGCTGCTTTGCCTTTCCAGGATCACCTCTCAGTCCTTTCTTTTCAGTTGACCCCTTTAGAATCATAGAATCGTTAATGTTGGAAGAGACCACTAGATCATCCAGTTTTAATTGTCATTTGGGTATGAAGTGGCTACTCAGTGTAATTGAAGGCCCCACGGGTCTGCATAATAAACTGATCTGTTTCCCCTGGTTTAGCTTCATTTTGGGACCTAGCAATTAGTGGATGGGGGATGGAAGTTGAGGAGCAACGAGGGGCAGAGAGAGCTTGCCTTGTTAGCTGGTTACAGCAGGACGTTTCTGAGGGACAATAGATGCGGAACCACATTTGGCTGTTTTTAAACAAGTATTTTTCTACTTGTAACCATACTTCAAGTTCTCAGCATTAAAATTGCTGTCTGGATGTGTTAACCTGGATATCACCGGGGGTTCTCCTCTGTTTTGTACCACATCTATAATTTCTTTATTACATCAATAGTAGGAAACTAAATGAGAAGTAATGGCAAAAATGGAAGGTAGGGAGTACAGCACAGTAGCAGTATGGAAAACAAACATTACTACTGGTGTGGAACTGTGTGAGCTTTTGATGCTTTAAATCTGCAGTGCTATCCGTACATTAACATAGTTTCCCTATTTGAATCTAGAAATAGTGGGGAAGAGTTGCCCATGCATATTCATGCATGGAATATGGCCCCTCACTACTAGAATGACACCAAGGCGCTGGAACATGTCCAGAGAAGGGCAACAAAATCTGGAGTGGCATAAAACTCTCAAGTTTTATGAGGAGCAATGGGGGGAACTGGGATTGTTTAGACTGGAGAAGAGAACACTCCGGGGAAACCTTATTGCTCTCTACAACTGCCTGGAAGGAGGTTGTGGTGAGGTAGATGTTGGCCCCTTCTCCTGCATAACTAGTGATAGAACTAGAGGGAATGGCCTCAAGTTATGCCACAGGAAGTTCAGGTTGGATATTAGGAAAAATTTCATCTCTGGAAGAGTGGTCAGGTGCTGGAATGGGCTGCCCAGGGAGGTGGTGAAGTCACCAATCCTGGAGGTGTTCAAGAGTACTAAGGGACATGGTTTAGTGGGGAAATATTGGTGGTAGGTGGACAGTTGGACTAGATGGTCTTGGAGATCTTTTCCAAGCATGATGATTCTATGTACATTTATATAAATATCCAACTCTGCCCGTTGCTGAAGTATGGCAAGGTCTACTGAACTCCAGCCACACTTTTCCATGTAAACTGTCATTTGAGAATGAGGAGTGTGGTAATTCTTTAAGAAATAATGTTTGTCAGCTAGTGGGTTTGTTCTTTTTTTGCATGCAATTTATGTAGGCTAACTGAAAGATCCTGAGTTTACAAAGCCTGTACGTAAAAGCATTGAACAGTTCTGAACTCCTTCCCATTGCAGTACTCCAAGCAGGTCAAAATCCATCTTAGTTATGCATCCTAAACTCTTAATCGGTGTCAGTAGATCTTGTATGCATTAAGTTTACAGGGACAAATCCCCATACAAAAATATCAATACTCATATTAACAGCTCTAACATTACTGGTTGCAAAATAAATAAATAAATAAAGACCATACAAGCTTTCCTCCATCATTAGGTTCTATTTTAATTCTTTTAGCACTTGTGACTTCACAGCTGGTTGCTAATACGATCTATCCTCTGACAGAATAATAATTCTATCCTCTGACAGAAGTTGATACTCAATATCTGCCTTGCCTAACCAAACTAATCAAGTTTGATTTGCAATAGTTTACATTATAAATTGGGCATTATAAGTAAAAGCTTTTGTCAGATCTGAATGGGATCTTCCACTTTCGGGGAGAAACAGTGTCTGAACAGAAAATTAAATACATGCGTGCTTTTGGCTGTATACTGAAACCAAGGAGGAACCTAATAAGACTTTTCCTTTTTATAGCGTAGAAAGCCTAGTAGCTGCATAGCCACGTAATCCATAACCAACTCATTGAAACCTGAGAGGGTGAAATAAAAAATAGTCTGAGAGAAAATGTTAATTGAAAAACAATTTATGTGTCCCTATGTAGTTTACAGCAAGGTATGAAATCCAGATCTGCATACAGTATTTTAATGAGTACGCCCTTTTAGAACAGAACAATACATTGCTTTGGGTAGCATTTTACCAGCATACAAGACTTACAAGAGGAAATACTCCCTTTTGTTTAAGAGAAGTGTAAATAGTGCAGTAAATATCTATACAAACACACTCATCAAGTGTAACCTGTATACCTGTGGCAGACAATTATCCTTACAGTTTTTTAGTACCTTCACTTTTTTCAATACATCTGAACCTAGGGAACTGTGAACAAGCTGAACAATGAGGGAAGGGGAGGAAGCTGAAAATGCAAAGGAAGTATTTTCTTTTTTGCCCCTAAGTGGTAATGAGATCTAATGAATAGCAAGACATGGGAGGCACTGTAGTCTTGTAATCAAGCTTCGCAAGTTTTGAGTAATCATCTCAGGCTTGTAATAGGAGAAACTTTTGATTTTTATATTCTCCAAAATATCTTAGTCTACACAAATGTAAAGTGATTTTAACATGTTGGGGCACTGCTGACTGTCATGCCACACCTCTGTGAGAGGCCTTAAGGGGAAGAGAGCCAAGGCTCCCCAGTAGCCTTGTGGCAGTTCCTTAATTGAAGCTGTCCTGGCTGACAGGAGGTACCTGGCAATAGGTATGGTGTGAGCACGATGAGCCCTGCAAGACAGGAGCTCCCTTATGGGGGGATGTAACCCTTTCAGAGCCTCCCACAACCTGCAGGTGAGATGCATGAGGTCCCGGCCATCGAGTTCTCTTTGGTGTGTGTGTGTGTGTGAGAGGTGTCTGGCTGGGATCTGGGGAGAGGACTGAGTGCCATGTCCTAGCTTTCCATACTAACTCTATGACATGGGAACACAGATGGAAAACTTGGTGGTGATTGGAAACCTGTACTAGTTTGTGCTCCTTTTGCACAGAGAGATTTGTTGCAATGTATCCTACACTAAGTTTTCCAGCTAAATAATGTTTGTAAATACCGTTGGATTTGATTCAGGGCAGAATTGGTTGAGCAGTCAACAGTGAAAGGGAGAGCCCTGTGCCTTGAACCATGAGGGATAAAGCTAAATGAAAGCGGTCCCTCAGGTCCCCAGTATATAATCTGAATTACAGAAGTTGCAAAACAATATTTTTTTCTATTTTTCAATGCGATTATTTTATTTACTTTCAGAGCACGGATCTCCAAGCAGAGCTGAATATAGAAAAAAATTATTTTTCCTGACTGTGAAAGCAGAGTTGTATTTTCTGCTCTTAGCAAGGCATATATGTGTAGGTCGCTCCAAAAGTAATGCCTGAAATTAGTAGGGACTTATTTCCATGGAAGCTACAACAGGTACAAAGACTACAATAACACTATTTAATAAAGCATCATACCTCTGCTAGCTATGCATTTTTGCCAACGATGAACAAGAGCCTGCATACTGCACTTCATATTTGCACCGGACGAGGTGAGCCACTGTCTTACAGCATCTGTGATGGTGTAATTGCTAGGAAAATGCCTACACAGTCCATCTTTCGTCAGCCTGAACAGATGAAAGTCAGAAGGTGCCAAATCCAGACTATATGGTGGGTGTGGAGGGGCAGTCCAGCCGAGATTGGTGTCAACAATTGGCAATATGCTCCGCTGTCTTCAAACTGGTGGGAGAGGGATTATCTTTTTCTCTGGCCTGACTGAAAGTTCCAGCCTTTGGCTTAGTCAGCATCACGATGTAGTGGTCAGAGTTGATGGTTTGTCCAGGTTCTGGGAATTCTAGAAGGATCGCCCCTTTCCTATCCCAAAAGATAGCAACCATTGCTTTTACCTACTGAGAGCTGCATCTTGAATTTTTTCCTTGGTGGCAAATTCACATCACCACTTCACATGGACTGCTGTTTAGACTCCAGCTCATAGTGGTGACGCCATGTCTTGTCACCTGTTATGGTATGATCCAGGAAGCTGCCACCTTCAGCTTTGTCATCCTTACAAATTTGCATACAGTGTTCTTTCTGTTCCTGTGTGAGCATTCATGGGACCCAGCTGGCACAAACATTGTGATTTTCCAATGTTTCCACCATTGTTTCTAATACATTGAAGCCAACATTCAGCTCTGTACGCAGTTCCCTGGTTGTAATCTGCTTATTCATGTGGATGAGATGATCGATACGCTCTTCATTTCATGGTGTGACAGTTGTGAGTGGCCATCTGGAACATGGCTTGTCTTTTGTATTGCTGTCACCATTGATGAAACTCACCGCCCACCTCCTCACTGTGCTCGCATCCACTGTTTGGTCTCCATAAAAGTTAAGCAGACATCAATGAATGTCAGCGGGTGCAATTTTTTTCTGCGTGGAGGAATTCAGCGACACACCTTTGCTTCACCCACACTTCCACGTCAGACACGGATCTGTCAGACTGCCCTTCTGCTGCCATCTGTTGTACAGCAACAAAATGTAATGGAATATTGGTGGGAAAGTTCAACCTCCACCACCATGCCACCAACATCCTCCTCTGACATCATGGGCCAACATCATAAAATAGGAGGCATTACTTTCGGAGTAGACCTCATGTAGTGGTATTGTGGAAATTTAAAAGCTACTTTTATAAAACTAACCATCACTAACAGGTGAGTGTGTAACCTCTGTAGGCTGCATTTACCCAAATTAAGGAACAAATTATGCACATTCAGATTTTTATTCGGTGTAGTTATGATTGCTCTGGGACATGTATCTTTGGCAGTAAGAGTGAGGTTGACCAGCGCAGCCAAGAAACAACAGGTTCTTCGGTTTTATAAGCAGGAGAGCTTTGTTATGGGTAACAACTTTAGAAATATCTCAGGAGATGGGGATTAATCTGGGGAAATGAAACTAGTTAAACCGATTTAATGAGGTTCAAGTAAATTAAAGACAGGAAATTATTTTACTCTTTCAGATTGCGTGGCAGTTTTGTTCTCCTAGTATAGAACTGGAAAAAAATATGAGCTCTCTCTTGAATAACCTTGTTTTCTCCAGAAAGGTCTGCCTTTATCTTATGACGTGTTAGTTAACAAAAACTCTTACGCAAAAAATTGAGTATATTAGTGCTAGCCAGAGAGCTTCTTATTGTGTGCAGCTGTACAGAAAACAAATACAAAGTTAATGTTTAAATTTATCAGATATTTTCCATTAACTCTCTATTTAACAAATGATCAGCTATTGCATGTAATATCCAATCTCCTAAGGTCTTAATGATCGTGGATGTGCACAGTAAGAGATTAGCATAAAATTACCACTGATGCTGCTATTAAAGAATCTCAAAAGATTCTGATATCCTGGTAGATAAATGGGGCTGCAGAATGTATCTAAGCATTGTCAAATCCCCCAGGCTAGCTGGATTCAAGCATACTCATGTTTGCCTGGGCTATAGTCCACATACTCCTACCTCCATTTATTACTTTGTACTCTAAATTCAGTAGAATAATTTATAAAACTGTAGGGAAAATACTCCCACCTGGTGCATCTTGGAGGATTAAACCTCAGAAAGGATGCAGGTTGCTGAGCAAGTCCTGGGCAAGAGATGCTAGGTGTTTCTGTAGCCATGTTAGCTTTCCTAGCACAATGCTCTGTGCATGGCAGGGAGAACAAAGAGGCCGATCTTGTTGTGTAGTTGTTGGGGTTGGTTTGTTTCTTTTGGCTTTATTTTAAATTTCCTGGAGTCTGGATTTCTTGCAGAGGTACACAACAATTTTGCTGTGTATCATGTCAGGCTATGCAGGTGCATTATGTCTTTGTGTTATCTGGCATTTACTATAAATCAATCTTCTTTAATTTAAGAAGCGAGTTAACTGCTTTGTGATAATGCCCTGTTTCCAGTGATTTCCTCACCACTGCTCATGTCACAGGGTCCCACTGAATTGCAGCTCTTTTCTCTCACTTGAATGAATGCTGCAGTTTTTAAGATGTCTAAGAAGGCTCCCAGGGAGCCAAACATATTTTTAAAAGGATTTGTAAGCCCTGTAGGAATATTGTCACCAAAATGAATATTTCCACGATGAAGCAAATTCTTTAAATAGTCTGAAATTAATTCTGAATCTTTTCAGAGCTGGAGTTTGGGATGATGTGTTTCCTTTCATATTCCTCCCCCATCCCTTCAAACTGGCTTGCTTGTCCCTACTGGATACAACTTCCTGCTACTTGCAAAGCAGTAATTATACTAATTACACTTCAGTATTTAAAGCCATCTTCTGGAAGATGATTTACAAGAATTACATAAAAGAGATCTATATACAATGACACACTTGCTTGTTTGGCCTGAAGCATTTTATGTTTTCCAGCTTAATCAGAATTCTTATGATGAGTAGAGAAGTTCTAATGAGTTTCTGCTTGAGTCTGTGCCTGAAGATGTGTTCAGAATTGTACTTGACTGGTTTTTAGTCTATGAAGAGCTAGAGTAGTCAATCAATCCTTTATTACTCTGGCTTGTTACAGGTGTTTATTGCAGTCACATAAGCTCACAATCACCACCAATGTGTGCAACTGCTTCCACTAGTTGAAAAGGTAAAAATGGGGAAGTACTGAATGGCATCTAAAAATGGTATCAAAAATAATAGGCAGATCAATACAGTGATACGTATCAACACATGAATCTTTTTACAAGAGAATTCAAAGAAAATACAAAAGGATCTATGAAAAGCACTGAAAGTTTTCCATCTCTTTTTGATACCTCCCGGGTGGAGCTTGGGACTGGTCAGGCACGTGGGTGGAGGGAGCAGAAGCAGCACCATTTCGCTCTTCTCTCTTCGTAGTCATTTGTTTTGTAGCTTTGTAGTCATTCCCATTTAGAGTCAACTTTGTTCTTTATGTGCATCTTGGAAAGTTGGCTAATTACACAGAGAACATGCATGCATGCACGGTAAGTGGATATTGTGCGATAGCATAGTAATGAGTGTGATTCAGAGAGCTTGAATCAGTTCTAAGAAGTCCACATGATCATGACAATATGCCTGAAGATTCAAATTATGAGCCCATTCCAAAACACACCAGTTGAAGATGAAACACTTTCCACGTGAAACACGTTTTGAGTGTTTTTTTTTAAGCTTCCAAACTAATTCTTGCAGTATTTCTGAGGTCCAGTGCTTGCTGTGGTGCAGCACTAAAAGAAAAAGATGATCTTTAAGAGCTGGTTAATCTCCATCCTTCAGATGTCTCATGAAAAATATATTAGCGTATATTCTGATATTATCATACAGCAGGTTAACGTACATCTTAAACTGATTCTGTACTCTTTCAAGAGCTTTGCTTTTGCCTCTCACTCCAGACTAGCGAGTGAAAATTGGTACAGCAGGAAATCTGGTGGCTTCTCGTTGGTAAGACTGTTTTTACAGAAGTGGTTGTAATGAAGGGGAAAGTAATTGAATCATCTACCATGACATATTTTACTTTCAAAATGTTGAGGTTATGATGATATGTAATCTAGCTCTATAAAAGAGTTAAGCACTTTCTTTAGATGAAACAGGATGTGCCAAGCTGTTCTATCAAGCAAAATGCCCTCCTCAAAGGCCTCACTGTATGTTACTGCTAGTGCTAGGGAATGGCTCATAAAAAATAAAAGATTGGCTCATGCTTTCTTAAAATACAACTTTTCTTCAAGCATATAATGCCTCAGTTTTTTCTCATTGCCTTTAATACTAAAAAGGGTATTGCATCTAGTTTTTTCACATGATGCTTATCATCAAATATTAAACCTTTCTTACAGGGCAGATTTTTGTACAGGCTCTTAAGTGAATTTGTAGAAGTACAAAAATACTTCAACTGCTGACCAAGCAACTGAAACATTTCTCCTGCATTTCAGCAGTGCTTCAAATCCCGTTCCTACCGACTGTAACCCAAAGCTACTGGATCAGGTTACTTTCCATGTGAATGACCATGCCTTTATATGATGAGGTTGTGGTCTTGACTGAGTTTCTAGATAGATATTTAGGTAGATATCCCCACATCAGGCAAGGATATTGTTAATTCTATAACCGTATTACTGTCTATGAATAAAGAAAAATCTGCAAAGTAATTGAGATGTGAACTTGGATGTGCATTTTGTATGGACACGCATCCTGTGAGAGACAAAAGGTAAAAGAAATTCCTTTTGTCTATAGAAGGACTCTTCATGAATACTAAATTGGTTTGGGAAAGGAGTAGGTCCTCTGATACAATGTGTAATGTTTTTCAAGTCAAATATGACCTCAGAAACTTAGCAACGAAATTGCTTTCCAATTGCTTTGATGTTTATGTGTATTATTTGCCAGCAGTCGGTCAGTGTGTCTTGTGTGTATTGTGGAAAAAAATAGGTGGAAAATAGTGAATTTTCGTGCTTTTATTTAGTAAAGTTGAGACTAAAAAGGACTGTGTGGCTTAAAGGCTAGCTAGTGGTCAGTGTAACGGAATGTGAAATGTGTTATTGACCAATGCAAAGTAATGCATATTAACATAATTTAAACTACTCATCAAGATTACAGATGTGTAATTGACTATAATCATTCTGTGAAAAGGCCTAGGTATGTTTGTGGAAAGGTTAAGTGGAAATCCCTTTGAATTAAAACAGTGGTCAGGAAAAGTTCATGAAGTTGGATAAGCCCAGAGAATGGGATTTGAGACAGTGAATCTGAAAATATTGTAATTTATTTTGGATCAATTACTAGCCATGGTTTTAAGTGTGGTATTAGGTTCTGATCAGCCATTCTAAAATGATACCGTAAAGAAGATAAGGGCTGCTGGATTGATATTCGCTGCTGTAGGATGTCATTGTAGCAAAAAGCTTAGCAGGATTCAAGAAAGGATTAGACATTTCCTTTTAAAATGAGAACACCCGTGTTTACAAAATACAGGATAAAACATTTATAAGAAATATACCCTAAAGCTGAATGACTGAGAAGTCAGCCGCTGACTGGAGGGAGACAGAAAGCAATTTCTCTTAGGACTTTTTCTTCCACTGTAGGATTTCTCTTGTATTTACTGGAACCACTGTAGGAAGTAGTATTGTGGACTGACAAAATATTATTTTATTTAGCATAGCAAACATTGTTTGCAGCTCTTTCCCTCCAGTGCACAAAAGATGTACATCTGTGATAGAATTCATTGTAATGAAAAATACATTACCTTGACTGCAGACATTATATGTTTTCATTTAAAAAAAAAATAAAAAAAATCAAGCATACATTCTTCGTGGCAGGGATTATCAAAATGATCAAGGAAGCTCACCATAGAGCTCACATTTTGCAGTGAGGGTTTTGAGGTCTCTCACTGAGGGCTTTGGTGTTACTACTGCTTTTGTTGGAGATAAATTTTAGTAAGGAAAATTCTAGAAGAAAATGTGTCAACATGAAATCATACAGCCTAGTAATACTTTTAATAGAAAAGGTGGTTTGTTTTTTTGTTTTTTTTAATTATCAAGGAAGTCCTTCCTCCTGCCACCATTTTTTAGGCTTTTTTTTTTTTTTTCTTTTAACAGAATATATGTATTTTAAATATATTTTATGTAGCTTCAAAATGCTGTGGAGACAAGTGCGTGCTGTGTTGATGCATTTAATTCTAGTTAGAATTTTCAGAAATTTTATTGTTATTGGGGGGAAAAAAAAATAACACTTTGTTTCCTACCAACTAGCCCCTCATTTT
The DNA here is from genome assembly GCA_030625065.1 of Alectoris magna. Taxonomy (NCBI): domain Eukaryota; kingdom Metazoa; phylum Chordata; class Aves; order Galliformes; family Phasianidae; genus Alectoris; species Alectoris magna. Next base: position 10,691,684 of record CM060570.1, on the reverse strand, counting down.
TGAAAAAGACAACTGGTGAGTGTGAGCTTATTTAGCAATGCATGCTTCACCTGTCTGGAAATAACATCAGGGTGCAGAACCTGTTGTTCCCTGGACCGGGTTCTGTCAAACAAGATTGGTTTGAACCGTAAGTTCCATTGGCAAGAAGAGTTCTCAGCCCTTCATTGAATGTACCAACCCCCATGCGTAGACACCAGATCATGGGCAACATGGAAGAACATAGATGGTGCTCTTCCTAGTTCATATGTGGTCCCCATATGATCTTGATGCATTCAAACAACCGTGGTATTGAGAGCTGGGACCAACAGCAGTAGCTTGCCCTCCTTTGATTTCCGTGCTCAGCGCATTTTGCTTAGAAGATTCTTCCCCATCTGCAGTAAAAGAACAAGCTTATATTTCTCTAACTAGTTGTTGTTCGTGGTGTTTTTTTTTTCTCACTTCTGTGTAATCTGAAGTTATCTAAATCTGCATACGGCACCACAAGATTGGAAAAGGTGGTGGCAATGAGTAGACTCTTCCTACTTGTGGCCATTTAAACTCATTAGCAGTGGCCGAGCCACTGGAAGAAGAAAATGGAGCAACTTCTTTTGCTTTCACTTTTTGTTCTGTCTTCCTGTGGCCAACTACCTGTATTAGAGATTTTTCTTTTAGCATTTGTATATCGAAAGAAAAGAGGAAGTGGAAGGATACAGATACAGGACTGTTTAAATGATCCTTTATAATATTGTTGTTTCTCGTGTTCATCCTTGTACAGTGAGATCCCTTTTCTGCTGAATTAGCTTTCCTGGAAACAATAAGCAATACTTGCTGTCAATCAATTGCCAAGAGTTGTTGTTTTCAAGAACGCTGATTTAAGCAGTGCATGGAACCAGAGCCCGTAGGAATTGCTTAGAAAAGATTTCAGTAAGGGCCTTTTATGAAAATGCTTCTGGTTTGAGGTTTTTAAAATGAAACATTGGGGGTGAGGAAAAGGGAAGGTGACTAAAAAGGAGGACAGGGCTTGGAAGAATAAGACAAGTAAGATATGTATGTAAGGTATGTATGTATGTAAGGAATGTAAAGATGTGATCCATTTTTCTGTTTAATTTACCCATGATTTTTCAGCTCCTTTGTCTCGAAAGCTGAAATTTGCTGTTTTCCCCAGAAAGCTGTTATGGATTCATGTTGTTGCCTTTTTTGTTAACAGTGATTGTAATCTTTCTGTAAGTCTGTCAGCATCCTGATAATATCACAGCTTGACACCCTACCAGAAGAGAAATCAATGATGCAGAATTTTTATAACTTATTTTATTACACGCAAATGCTCAAGCCATGGAAAAGGAAGTAGCTGCAATAACCACACAGGCATTCTTGTCTTCTAGAAGTCTCACTTCCCAACACCCAGTTTACTGGAATTACTTCTACTTATTGTAGAATTTCTCCACCATTTCTCTCAGAGTGCCCTTGCATTGAAAAGAAAAACACCTTCCTTCCTGTAGAGGCTAAATATTGCTCACACTGCGGTGGAACTTGCAGACCCATGTATAATCGCAATTTTTTTTAATTTCTGAAGATAGAGGTTATGCTTAATGTTGTGTTGAATAAGGATGGCTGTGTGAAGTTCTGTTAGGAAATTACATGTAAATTCTTCAGTTCTGTAGCTGTATTTATCTTCTTCCAAAGAGACAGGTAAGATCCTGATCCTGCAAATCGCCTACTGCTTTGTGCCAAGTACCTTCACCTCCTTGCCTTTAACACATCCATGTGTTTTTGTGTTGCTCTCAATTTACACTCCTCAGACATACAGCCACACAAAGCATTTTGTCACTCATGTTTTGGGTACGGGCCATAGCTGCTCAAACAGTTTGAAGTGTTGGCCCTGGCCTGTAATCAAGAAAGCATTTGAAGGGAGCACAAACCAAGAATTTGCAGAGCAGGAAGGGAGATCTGTGCCAGGAAAAGATGCAGGGCTCTAACTGTGACAAATTCAGGTTGGTAAACTCTATGGGGAAGATGAGATAGATGGAGATAGCAGAATTTGTAGCAGGTGAAGGCCATTGAATGTGGCAACCAGGAGAAAATCTCTTCCACTCTCTCTCTGTCCTCAGTGATTATAAAGTTTTGACTTTATGAGTTAGGGAGCAGCAGCCAGTGAGGCTGTGCCTTCCTTAGTGCAAATAGTTTAAGAAATTGTTGTGATCTAGACCAAGTTTGTGTTCAGCAGTTCAATGGAGTGGATAGGTCATCAGACTGCTGGAAAAAGGATGGAAATAAGAGTTGTTAGTGTAGAAGAAAAAGTGGTGGGCTCTTTGGGGGCTTGTGAAATTGAGTGTGGTGAGGGGTTTTCTGCAGCTAAAGAGTTTGGAAAATACCAGATTTCTGAAGGTTTTATTTGGATGTAGTAAGACTTCCCTAAGTAAAGTCTTTGGTAGTCAGGAGAGCCACTTCTGTACATCAGCATACCTGAAATTGAACAGGGAAGAGGCTTGCTGTATTGAGAAACAGAGCATTTTAGAATGCTAATTTGTGAAGTGTTGTATAGCAGAGCTTCAGCCAATGGAAATCCACAGGCCACAACTCCACCTGCTATTCATTCAAGTTTTAATTAATGAGTTTTGAAAATCAGCAAATTATTAGACTCCAAAATGAGGCTGATCTGGAGTATTGCATGTCTACAAAATCAGAGGAAACATGGAGCATCTTCTTCTGAATAAGCATACCACATTTTCATTTTCTGCACATCTTAGAAAGCTAATGCCTATTCCAAGTTTAAATTTGCAATATCAAATAAGTTGCAATTGCCAGAAGTCCACAGTGTAAGAATGTATTCAATAAAATCCTCTAAAATTATTAGAGGGATAAGGATTTTTAAACAGGTTGTATGTAATGACTACATTATGTACCTTTGCACGGAGAGGCTTACCCTTCTTGTAGTTCAATCATTTATTTTTGTTTCCTCAGAGGAGAAGAATAATGGGTGTTTGTTTTTCATGGAAAAAATCAGAACCGTTTTTCAATCCTTGGGTAAAGAAGAACTGATGCCAAGTCTGTGACGGGCTTTGTCTTAAATGGATAAGGTTTCCTGGCTTTTTATTGGGAACAGAGGGAGCCCAGAACTAGGCTCCAAACCAGGTCCTGATACTGAGTGATAGATGACTCTGTCTGAAGTGCCTGCAGCTTCTCCTATGCTTTCCCTCCAGCGACGGAGAGAACATTAATTTTCTGTAAGTGTATTGCTGCAAATGCAACTTTAATATAATTCTTAGATGTTTGAGTAAAACCCTAATGTCTTCCAGTAATTTTCTTCTATAATCCTGTGTCATTGATGATTGTAGACGATGACAAATGGCAGGTTGTGTCTGATGGCTGATTTCTTTGCCTCCTGTCTCCAGTTACCTTACTGGTTTGGATAATGCAATATTCTTTGTTAGACTCTTGTAAGTTTATTATCCTTCACATAAAAGGGGTACAGGCACTTGATGGATAGGCATATCCAGCAGCAGATCGAGAGTTGCTAACCACCAGAGAAGGGCACACAAGTAGCTGGAGGCAGTGAATGCTGCAGCTGAAGATATAAACAGATGTGTGTTTGTGGCCTCTTTGTGTATGTTCTTCCCCAAACCATTACTTCACAGAAGACAGCCTTTTTTTCCATTCCTTTCTCTTTCATGTATATAATACATATCTTAGTATTGTTCATCTCTTGCATCACCAGGCTTCATTACCTATATTTATACTTTCCATTACTGAAATCTAAATGGTCTTGCATGCCTTTATAGGGTCCTGAAATCCCCGTGGTCTGCTTGGACTTTTCTCTTCTTGTATGTGCATTTCAGCCTCCATTTTATTCACTGTCTGTAGCTGGCAAATAAGTGTAGATGAGGGGCAGATCTGCAAGGACTAAAATTGTCTGCTGCAAGTCTTCTATGTTTTAGCATCCCTCATAGAGAAAAATACTTAAAAGTGATGCACCTATGGCTCTAAACAGTGTCCCAGATACTAAGAGACTACTTGTGTAGTCACTGATTAGACTCTACTTGTGTAATTGAATTTGGATTTGTAGGAAATTTTGAAGGCTTTCAGGAAAGGTATTTGGCATTAAATTGCTTTGAACATTAGGAATCCAAGCAAGTGCAGCTGCCCATTTGCCATTATGAAAAGCCTCTATAAGCAGTACAGCATCCGAGAGGCACTACTTTGTGGGGGAAAAAAAACATTAAAGGGAATGGATTTTCAAATGCAATTGCCGCTAATTTCTAAGCTGCTGGGCAGAAAAATAACTGGAACTAAATTTCTATATGATCACACTTACAATGTGAAGTCAGAAGCCACTGTCAGTGTATTACTTCAGAGAATGTAATCATAAATGCTATTTTGATTTTGACCAAAGTAAATTTATTTGGCTTAATAAAAAATACTGTGCATTTTGCTGTCTGAAGAGGAAAGACACTGTTTAGTTAGAAACAAAAATTGTGAGACTGTGAACATTGTGAGGACTGTGAAGTTTGACCGGGTTTCTTAATTATTAACATAATTCTGTTGCTGGAGAATTCACTTCATCCTCTGTGTGCAGGTGTATCTAAGTCAGTTGTTTTTTGTTTTAGTTTCTATATTGAAGAGAACACAGTGAGCATGCCAAAGTGCATTCAGCACGTCTTGAAGTTGTTATTACTATAACATCCTTGTTCTTTGCTTGACGGACATGCATGTTGCCTCCACCTTTGCAGTCTTACCCCAGCTGTGTGATGGAGGAGACAATAAGGGAAGCATGTCCGGTGGGCCATGAGGGTAAGGGAAAACAAGAAATGGCCTTCCAAACCAACAGGAACTGGCCTGTTATGGTAGAGTTTGTGTTCCTTTGGATTTTAGGAGCATCTGATGTTATCAGGAACAGAGGAGTGGTCATAATGCTAAACTGAGATGTAGCTTCCTGCTAAAGTTTATTCTAGCTTTTGCAGATTTTTCCAGTGCTGCTTTTTCTACACGTGCACCCCTACCTCTCCCATCATTGAGACTCAAGGATCAGAGTGAAAGAGGGAATTTAGGCTAACATCACCATCCAGAGCATGGCTATTGTGTCAGAAAAGAGTTGGCAGAAAAGGAGAATGTATAGAGGGCCTCTAGGTGTTCTCTAAAGAAACCTAAAGCATTTCATCACTGAGAAAAGGGGTTCATGCTGTTTGGAGACAGCATTATTTCTGTCAATGGCAATCTTTCTTACAACCTCTCTGTGTTTCTCTCGTTAACTTGTCTTTTATCCAGTCTTTGGCCAAGAAGACATTCTGCTCTCCATTGATGCTGAAATTATTTTGGAGGCAGAGTCAGAAGGGAATCTATGACTTCTGTCAGGCAGAAGTCAGAGAGCAGCTCTAGGCATTGACAGATGTCACACATTGCTTTACGCTGCAAATCTGCTCATAACTAGGAAAGCTGTAAAGATGGCAGTTCGTTAAGAAAAGAAATATTTAGAGAGAATGAAACAGATAATCAAATTTCTAGTAAGGAAGAAGTGTTCTCTTTCTACCTCTAAGCACTGACCAAAGAAGAATGTTTCCTTTCTAGAAGTGCTGTCAATAACTCAAATTTCATGGCTTCATATTTTAGAGATAGGTGGGGCTCTTATTGATAATGTTGTTGGTCTGTGTTTTGTTTTGTTTTTATTGGGGACAATAGAGTTGCAACTGGTTTTGTATCTATCTTTCTGTCTGTTCTTGTGATGTTTGTCTTGTGATTCTGTTAGTACCATGATGTCATGCGGTTAAAGAAGTCCATCACCTTGTGGTTGACCAATATCCTTAAACTGGTCCTGATATCTGAGTACCTCACAGACATTGTTTCCTTGGCATAAGACTGCTCCCAGAAAAATGGGGCAATCATGCCATGGTTGAATACCACTTCAATCCTTTAATTTCCATGAGCTGGCAAACAATAGCCCTTTGTAAACTGAGATGTGTAATTTAATTCAAAACATATCTTCTGTAGAATTGACATGTACTGTGTAAGTACGGAAGCTGATAATCTTTACGATGACAATTCTAGTGACTCTATGGATGTGTTCATTAAAGCTGTCACCATTCTTTCACTGAATGGCATCATTTTATGCATGTAGTCCTATTGCACTTAATTGAATAATTTAATGAATGGGGAGGTAAAGAGCTTTCTTCAGGAGGACTAAGATAGTAGAATCAAGCACATAACTGAACAATGATGCTTCAGGGAGGAGCATTAGAGCTTAATAGTTGTGATATTGCCGCCAAGATAAGCATTTTAAGCTAAATTCTCAAAGGTTTGCAAAGGGTTTAACCACATGTCCCATTCAAATCAAGGGGAGTCACAGAGCTAAAACCCCGTGTAATGTTTTGAGAATGCATCTCCTGGGTGATAATTTCATCACCTAAAATATATAGCATAATGGACAGTTGCTGCATGAATATGGAGTTTTAAGTCCCTCTAGGGGCTCTGCTAACAGCACAAACCATGAGAGTGTATCTGAGTTGTTTATGAGCAGAAGCAGAGTCCCAAGAGTGATACACAAATATAAATTCACTCCAGTCTGTGCCTATCTTTTGTTATTTGTAATAACAGAAAGAGCAGTTTTCCTCTAAAACTGCTTCCTTTAAGAGCCTTAACTGAGGAGCTCTGCTTGAAAATCAGATCTGGCAGCTGAGGTTTTTTGCTGGTGAAAAGACTCCATTTTCTCTATAAACATTTGTGTATTTTATCACACTTTAATTTTGTACCTAACGTAGTTATGGAGTGAACTCACGTGACCATGCCAGGTATTTGCAAATAATTTTAGGAAAATGCTTCATTTACTTACTGGACCTGATTTGATAATAGATAGTCTAGTGAGCTAGTTGGAAGTTTCTTTAAAACACAGTGTTGACATACCAGCTATAATGACCTAAGAGACTTTACACAACCAAAACATTGTGTTGTGAGGTTTTTTGCTATCTAAGAAAAATTAGATGAAAAGCCAAATGATATTTGTGGTTGTGACACGCGTGAGGAAAATTTATGTGCTTTATGGCCCACATGAACCTCATGAAGTTCAACGAGGCTAAATGCAAGGTGCTGCACCTGGGCTGGGGAAATGCCAGCTATGAGTGCAGACTGGGAGAAAAACTCCTTGAGAGCAGACTTTTGGAGAAGGACTTGTGGGTCCTGGGAGATGAAAAAACTTGACATGATCCAGCAGTGTGCACTGGCAGCATGAAATGCCAACTGTATCCTGGGCTGCATCAACGGAGGGGTAGCAGCAGAGCAGGGAGGTTGTCCCACTCTGCTTTGCCCTGTCTGGAGTACTGCATCCAGACTGACACCCCAAGCACAGGAAAGATGTGGGGTTTTCGGAGCTGGTCCAGAGGAGGGCCATGAAGATGATCAAAGGGCTGAAGCACCTCTCCTATGAAGAAAGGCTGAGGGAGCTGGGCTTGTTTAGCTTAGAGAAGAGCCCAGGAAGACCTCATTGCAGCCTTCTAGTACTTAAAGGGAGCTTATAAGCAGGAGGGAACAACTTTTTATATGGGCAGTAGTGATTGGACAAGAATAGTTTTAAACTAAAAGAGGGGAGATTTAGATTAGACATTATGAGGAAATTGTTCACTCAGAGGGCGGTGAGGCCCAGGCATGGACTGCCCAGAGCTGCGGGTGCCCCATCCCTGGAGGAGCTCAAGGCCAGGTTGGGTGGATCCTGGGCAGCTGAGCTGGGGGGCACTCAGCCTACAACAGGAGGTTGGGACTGGATGATCTTTAAAGGTTCTTTCCAATTCATACCATTCTATTCTTTGAACAGGAGGGTTCTGTTATTTTTAATTGCGAAATACTTGCATCCTTTTCATGATACCAAACCCATCTTAGATCCAGTCAAAGAAAAGGAATAACATTAGAATGGACAAATTGATTCTTAACCTTAGAATTTTCTATTACAAGTTTCTGACAAGAGATTTTATGAACACAGGATTTTATATAAGATGTAATTTGTATTAAAATGATCAAATGCTGCTGTGGCTGTCATGGTGACCTAAGTAGTAGCATATTATTACTTTAATTGGTGTTATATAGAGATATAAAAATAGATATTATTCAGTGTGTGACACTGTGCGTGAGTGCTGCTTAAATTCATAACGTTGGCTGACAGCCACAGCTGTGCAGGAGGGAAAGCCATGCCTTGTCATGGGGCTATGGACAGGGAGGAAGCAGCACTAACCTGCTCTGTGAAACACCAGATAGAGAAAATGTGGTGCAGCAATGATTGCTAGTAGCAAAGAAAGCTCACAGTGCTGGTGAGACCCTCAGGAAAACAAACAAGCCGCTATACACGCCGCTTCTGTATTTGATTGGGAGGAGGGTCTTTGTTCTCGTCCTGCAGTTTTGGCTGCTACCTGGAAGAATTTACCAGGTTTTGCATTTTCAGCATTTTGGGGGGTTGCTGGGAGGGTAAATTCCTACAGTGTACTTATTTTTAAAAGCGAGGCTCTTTGGAGCTGGGAATCGGCTGTGCTTTTAACAAACAAGCGTAGTCATTGAAGCTCCATCTTCAGTAGATAAAACAAAGGAGGCTTTAAATTCATTCTAGGTCAGTGACAGTAAGAAACTTGTGTGTTTTGGAGTAGATATGATTCTGTTTCATCAGGGCTAGAGCTTTGGGTAAAATGTGTCTCTGCAGTAGTTCTTGAGATTGTTTAAGTTAAGAGCCCGTGAAGTTGCCAGTTATCAAAACAAACTTGCATTTACTGTGAAGCCGCATAGTGGGAAGCAACTCACAGACATTGCATGTATTCTGGAAGTTGTTTTTGAAAACTAACTGCAGAGATTCCCATTGCATCCCTGTTGTTTGTTGTTGTTGGTGGTGGTGGTGGCGGTTTTTAAGTCATTTCATGGAAATAACCAAAATATGGTCTTTTCAAAACCTTATTTTGGACTGCTGTGTTTAGTTTGATGGAGAGAGATTTTCCTACAGAGGTTTCTGTGACAGCACTGCAGCTGAGCACACAATATAGGCAGCAGCTCTTTTAAGCAGCCCGTTGTTTTTTTTTTTCCTTTAGTGAAAAACAGCAATTGAAAAGGGCAAGTTCATGTAATACACGTCGCAATCAAATTACACAGGGAAGTTTCATCTCTAGCTTAATATTAAGGCAATGCAAAATCAGTAAGGTTAAAAACATGGTAGACATTTCCCTCAGATTGTAATCCTCTCTGCAAATTTGCAGTGCCAAAGCAACCAGGACAGGAGCTGTTCTTTACAACTTGCCTCCATCTTGTCTAGGATCTTTTGAAAAAAAAGTCTAATTCTTCAAAGGAGGCAGCTGAAACCGTTCTGTCACCAAAGATGCAGTCAGCAGAAAAAAATGTAAGTCAGCTGATGTCATCCCATTCAGTTCAGTGCTTATTAGATCGGGCTGCATGGCATGTGGTATTTTTTCTTTTATCGGACCCTAAATACAAGTAAATTCCAAGAACTTGTGGAAATGATGTCAATTTTAAAAGTAACTTATAAGTAAAAACAACTTCTTATAAGTGAAAACTTGCTTTCACCTGTTCAGTATTTCTACATAATCACCGTGTTGATGCTCTGTTAGTGTGTTGTTGCCTATCTATTGTTGCAGAGACAGTCTCAACTGGACACCACTTCAGAATCTTCACAGTATATACATCTTCTGTATCTCCAGCAGCAAAGTCCAGCGCCTTCATCCCAGTGAAATTTACTTTCAGTATTTCTGGAAATTCTGGAAATATAAAGTGTAATAGTAGAAAACATGGGTGAGTAACAATATTCTGATGTAACACAAAAACCTGTGTTGAAAAGCTGTTATCCTAGTTGTGTTTTTTACCACGTTAGGATCAAAGCTGTAAATATTCAACAAGATTGAGAAACTTAAGGCTTTTCTTTATGGAGCTGCTTGTATCGTATGTCATTTAATCTGAAGCTGTCTTCTTGTTTTCCCTTAAACATAGGTCAGAACTTTAGGCTACAGTGTGATTCTAGAGATGCTAGCACCTTCTCGATTAAGATAAACAAGTACCTTGTCTACTTTGCTTTCCATAGTAACCTATGGATTTTTTCCCAATGTCTGTTTTTAGCATCTTTGCTAATTTCTTGGAGAAGAACGTAAATGGCATATTAATGCATTTACAGATGATATCGTATAATGAAGTATTTTGTATAATTGAGAGGGATGCGATTAACGGGAATCTAAAATGGCGGTTCTTTGGCTTAAAATGGAGACTTTCACCTTTAGTGAGAAGTTTGCAGTGTGCCATCAGCTGTCAGCGTGCACAGTGCAGTGTGTTAGCAGGTAAAGCCATGTTCCTCAGAGGCAAACCGAGGTACAAAAATGGGCAACGTGTCTGTTGCTCAGTGCCCGGCATTGGCCACAACACAGGGTTCTGCTCTTTGAACCTGATTCCTTTTCATAGTGCAGCCAGCAGCAGCTCCTGGTAGGCTGGGCAGGTGACAGGGCCTTCCTGCTCCACATGCACCCGCTGCTGTCCAGGCAGCGGCCGTGGCCTTGGCACAAAGCACTGCTCCCCGGGCTCATGCCAGGGCTGTTCAGCCCGGAGCTGGGCTGACGCAGTCATTTTCCGTACTTCAACCTAACTGTGAAAAGCAGTTTTGTGCTTCTTCTTAAAAGGAAAAAAGAAAAGTCTTTCAGTGTCTTCAGGGTGTGAGGGAGGAAGTGTCTGCTTGGTTCCTACAAACGCCTGTGAAGTTTGAGAACTGAGCGAAGCACGTAAGTTGGATCCAGGGGTGGTGACTGTAAGACCTGCGAAGCCAAAGATGCGGCACTGTGAGAGTTCAACTCTGAACCATTGCGTTCAGATTTACTTCTCTTAATTGAGGCAAGTAGCATAATGAGAAAGGTTAAGCTGTCTATTATGCATAGCAGATCTTGAGAACATGTGTTCCGAAGTCTATCTGAAAGACTACAAAATGTGGGCTTAAAGGAGCCAATTCATAAAATATTTTTTGGTCTGTTTCCATGGGATTTCCAAGTATTTCCTACTGATAACCGCTCTTTGTTTACAGTTTCTAAGACAGTTTTCACTCTCTTGGAGTTCTTCCACAGTTCTTTGTGCTCCTATTTTTAAATAAGCTTTTATTTCCGTTTTCTTGAGGGATTCCTTTTTGAAAATCTGGGAGTACACAACAGGGAAAGTCTTTCGTCTCTCTACGTTTAGTGACTTCTGACCTCAAAAAAGAAAAAAAAAAAAGTCATTATCTTTAATTACATTTTGTAAAACTTTGCTATCTATTGCATAATGGGTATTGCTTTCAACAAACAATTTACTTGGGAGTTTATTAACAGGAGCTCCCAGTGACACTCAGTGCAGTGGCAGCGTAGTGATTGGCATGAAGCAGGAAATGAGATTGTACAGCAGAACGGAAAAGCAGTGTGGCATTTGCCAATATTCAATCTTTTGGTTCATCAGACTTGGAAAAAATATTGTTCTGCTCTACTGCTCATTTATTTTACATTCGCTAAGATTTTAATGCAATGTGAACTACTCTTCGCACCTTTTTTTGTTCTGTTTTGAACAGATATAGGTACCTGTGCATATCACAAATAATACTGATAATAGTAATGCTTGAATCTAGATGGACAAATGAACAACATTGACAATAAGGGAATTTTTGAGAAATATAGCTATGTATGGGAGCTCATTTTAGCAACAGGAGCTTCTTTTGGAATTACATAGTCCAAGCTATTTCAATAGTTTTGTAACTAACTGAAATTGAATAGAAAAATCACACATGAGGAAAATCACAGGTTTTGTCCAGCCGTATGTAAATAACAGGACTCACAGCATTCTGTGGCCTCTGCCATATGAGTTTGTCCCTACTTATGTGATATTGTTAATGAAAATACCTGATGTGTCATCATATTTTGCATGTTAAAAATTATACTTTATAAAGATCTCTTCGCCTTTTTTCTTGATTTGTACTAAAAGGAAATGAAAAGGTTTCCCCCAGAAATGTTATTTCCTGCTTAAGTGTGAGCTGTTAGAACTTAATGTTACTTCCTCAGAAGACGTCTTGCATGGTTGTCATCTGAGATAAAGGCAGATAGTCGTCATAGTTAGAAATGGCTGCTTGCCATTCTGTTTAAAAGAACAACTTGTGCAGTTTTTCTAAAGGGCTTAAAATCCACATTGAACCAACCTCTAAGGCTGGCAGCATCCGTATAGAAAAGAGAAACCAAGTAGGTTTATTTAACCATTTAATCTGCCTAAAATGTGCGTGTCCAGTTGTTCATCTCCTTGGAATAAAAATGCTCAGAGAACAGGTTTTGAATTCATTCTGAGTTTATCATCGAGATTCTGCACATCCCTTCAAACCTATTTAAGCTGAGAAATAGCAGGAATTAAAGCAAAGCTGGATCTGATTAAAGATGGCAAAGGTTTAGCTTTTCCCATGAACAGGACCCATCTACCTTGTCCTGCCAACTAGTGTTCCATATTCTCTTCTTTTATACAGAAATGACCTCAGATTTGCATGAGGTGATAAAAAGTAAGCTTTTGATAAGTTAGATGTTAGGAGAGGACAAAATCTAGAGGTTTATAGTATTAATATTTATACAGAATTAAGTCTCCCTTGCAATTTCCATCAATTTCAAGATTTACTGCAATCTTCTTTTTCCCCTCCCTTGTTCTCCTGGAACAAAAGGAAAATCACTCTATCTGTCAGTGATCGTTTTCCCACATTGAACAGTATCTAGCTCTGTGAAATTGTCATATTGAAATTAGAATCGAGACTGACAAATATGCAGTGAAAGCACGACTTGACATATCTATTTTTATACTTTATTCTAATGAGTTAAAGAAGTATGACTTTATCTGTGATCTGTTTGTCATAGGCAGCCCGAGCCATAACCAGCGAGCAGTTAACTGTGTGTTTTTTGCTTATAAAAATTTACACTGTTTCTGCAATTAAGCAAACCGTGGTGAAAATGAAGGAAATCAGTGAATATTTAAAGCTTAGGTTGATGTTCACGTGGCTGTGAGTGAGGATGGCTGTATAAAGATCCAAGGACTTTTGTTATGTAGATTATAAGCCAGCGTCTTGAAGTACACCTACTACTGAAATTTCTAGATACTGCAGTACTATTTGAGAGTAAAAAAAATCACAAGTTTAAAATATAGATATCCTCATAACGCTCTACAGGGCAGTATTTCACTGTATGCTGACTTTTTTTCTGATGACTGATCCTAAATGTTGTTATGATGCTGTACTGGTTTAGTAGTGTAGGTATCTCGGGAGGCCTCAACACTTGCATTTCAGTTTGTGCCAAAAGTGCACTTTTGAAGTGAATCTGCCAGTTGTTCTCTGTGTCTTTTCATTGGGTCACTGACAGCATGTCTGTCTCATACTTCAGGGTTTCTTGTTTCTCTACAAGTTGAGGGAAAAAAACTGGCCAAAAGTAGGCTCTTCTCAGAACGGATTTTGTTTTGATGAAAATTCAACTTCATATTCTGTTTTGGTGGAACATTTGAGCAAACAGTCCAGTTACATATCAAGTTCAACAATACTCAGGTGCTTAGTTTCATGCTGTATCCATTGCACTAACAGTAATGGGAAGGCTGGAACTTGTGTGGAGTTTCCTCTTATTGTCTGAGTCTTACTGTGAAAGCAGCATTTGCATGAGTTATCCCGACTTAGTCTGTTCCCCAGCTTTTGTAATGGGGGCACATTTGGTTGCTTGGTTACCTATTTCAAAGTGCTGTATTTTAGACAATCTTTGATGGAACAGTTCTCTAGAAGGTGACTAAGCGTGATGCAAGTTTTCAACAGGTCTCAAATGTAAATACCTATATATGCAAGCAGCAGTGAATTGTAATCAATAATTACAATTTGCATACTTGCTCTCTCATACTGGATGTGTTTATACATTGTTTATATGTGCCACTTTGTTGTTCCTGCATCCTTAAGCTAAAAGAAAGAAGATGTTACAGAAATCTGTGATTTGCATCAGCAGGAGTAGTGATAATGGGTATCCCATGAGATTTTAAGAGAGGAGAAATTGACAATGTGCAATGGAGAAATCAAGCTCTTGTACTTGATTTGTAATCCCTTTCTTCTAGAGCGAGCAGCAGCTCAACTGATCTTTATTTTATAAGGAAAAGTTTGATTTGTTTACAAAACACGGCAAGTGCAATTTGGAGCTTGTGAATTAAAAGATTCACTGAAATGTTTTTTCTGATGAGAGCTGCCAGCTGTTTGACACGACATGGGGCAGCAGTTTAAGATCAAGCCAGCTTAGAAGTGAAGTTATGCTGTTCGGTGCAGTGACATGGAGTATGTATGTGAGTAACATCGGTTTAATTCATTTCATCAAGTTTTAATAAATGTGTCTGCTAATTTTGCTGTTATGATGGAATTTCTGCTGGCACGGCTCAAAAGAATTAAGGAGAATGGCATATACATATATTCCAGGTGAGCATTTTAAACTGCTTTCACTGCATTAAACCTCAGAACCACAGTGTGGTCAGTGCTTATGACAGTGGGTTTTTCTCCCTAAGGCTTAGCTTCCTATAATAATCACAGATCTGAGTGAGCATTTAAAATGTAAAAGGAGGATTCTCCCTGTCACGACTGCATCAGTTCTTGAGAAGATACATAAAACATGATCAGAAGATGGAAAATGATAAGGAAACAAACAGAATAAATATGGTGGGCTTAAAAACAATCTGAAAACATTTATGGAGATCTTCAGTGTTTCTTTGGGCCCAAGGGCCATTAGATGTCCATTAATACTTAAATGTTGTAAATCTCGTATTATTTTAATCTGAAATTAATGTTTCAATTTTTAAGCTGAGATGTGGGTGTTAACTGATTATTTTTTTCCCCAGCAATGCTGATCATGAGTAATTGATAAGAACCAGAATGGCAGCTCCCAATGCTTTCGTGAGGGCTGACAGTTATAGTAGCAGCTCCTGCATTCTCCATCCAGATCTGAGTCTTACTATATGCTAAGAACTGTGCCAGTGTCTAGCGTAAGATATTCTTCATTTGAAAGATTCTGCCATCTGGTGAAGGCTTGAGGCAATTTATAGGCATAAACAAAATGGATATAATAGGGAGAATAGCATAAAAGTGATTGTGGTTGTCAGCAATTTTAATTTTTAGAAGGGAGAAGTAGTGGAGTGTGTGGGCGACTGCAGCCATGACTATAGGTTAGTGCTCTGTGTTATTTCCAGAGGATGAAGTTGAAAAGTTTTCTTCTCTGCAGTTCTGCATATTCGAAAGCTTATATGCTGTTGTCCAAATTGCCTCAGATTTGCTGGGGGTTTTTTTTGTTTGTTTATTTTTTTCTCTCCAGATAGAAATTGTTTGCATTCAGGCTCTCAAAGTTATACTCTGAAATTTTCAGGCTTCTGTCTCATGCATACAAGAGCTAGTAATTTCCTGCTTTGCTGTTTGCAATGGGGTTAGGATTTTACATTTGTTTTAAAGAAAGCAGAGGTGCTCATTCAGTTGCTTGTCTCCAGGATCGTCAGTTTTCAGGAAACAAACCTGCAGAGCTAGAAGTTAAAAACTGCAAGTTAGCAGTTAAGACGGAGTCTAATTACTGCACAAGCCTTGAAAACATATTCAGGGGGGAAGATGAAGAGTCTAATACTAGGGATGGCCTTAGGTAGTAAGGCAGATGAGGTAATAGTATTAGATCAGAACAGGGATGCTTATTCTTTTGGAATACACAAACCTCTTGAACCACAGCTAATTCAGATGTGTAATGCTAGATTTTCCCACCCACTGGGACAGAGTGATTTCTTGTTGGCAATGTTTGGGTGTTTTGTGTGCGCTTCCTTTCAGGAAGAGATGAAAAGGGAAGGTGGTGTAAGCTTGAGCTGAACACAGCCAGTGCAGTGCATCATCTTCAAATAAGCCTGAATCTTTCTGACCTACTTCTGTGATGTTAATTCATTTTTCTTCTTTAAAAACATGTAATAATTTACTTTCCTCTTCAACATTTATCTTGTTTTCCTTTCAGTCTCTACAATGGTAGGAAAAGATTTCTGTCAAAAACACATCTCTTTTCAGTCATTGGAAACCCTACTGCCATACAGCAGCTATTTAGTGTTCGAACTGCCGTGGTACTTCTGCCTCGTGGGTCTTTGTATTGATTTTCCGTGTGGGAAATTTAACCCTATCATTCAAGACTAAATGGTGGAACCAACTGTTTACAAAGTCAAACCACTTCTTTGACATCAGAAAGGGCAGCGTACATTGTGGCTGGCCTCCTGCTAGTTATTGATACCATTTTGAAGAGCAGTGGCTTGTATGTGCAGTTGTCAAGACTAGCGACTAAAATGACTTTTCAAGCGCATCTAACACCAGGTTGTGTTGTTGCATGATCTTGAATACAGATACAGTACTGGGCAGTGCTGCCACCAGGCAGATGACAACTTTGCTCCTAGGGAAAAGAGCTTGGTTGTAACACGTGTGTGTGGACCCTGGTACTGTATTCAACTCTGACTCATGGTGGAAGATTCTGCTGTGTAACTTGAAAGTGATTTTTGTTACTTGATAACGTAACTAAACCAGCTCTGTGAGTAAGATTTTGAATCTTTTTTGTTCAGCAAAGCCCCACTGTTTGTAGTAGAGTTGCTCTTTGTTGGCCCTTTGTAGAATTGTGTTGCTCTTAATGTGGTGCTTATATATAGAAAGCTATCTATATGCAGGTTTCAGTTTAATATACTTTGCCTTTTCGTACTGCAGCAGAACATTTAACAGATGTCACTTGTTTTCCATACCAGTGTGGTAACAAACATATGCCTTCATTTTTTAGCAAGGGGATATTAGAGTATTTATATATGTGTGATATTAGATAGAACAGTTTTGTTTTAGCAAAAGCACATTTCACTTCTGCTTTAAACTCTTTTCTGATTATAAAGTCTGAATTTACTGATCATTCAGCTCATCTTGGAAGAGACTTTACCTGGAATTTGCTTCCTCTGGGCTATATAAAAATAGGATTATAGAACATCTGGCTGCACAGTAGGAATATTTCATTCTAAAGTACAAAAATAAAACTGCAAAAGATAAAGAGAATAGCATTCCTGGCAAGAAGTTATCCTTTCTTTATGTTCCTTGTATCCATCAGGCGCTAGCATCTTTGAGATAGAAGGCAGGAGGCAACAAAAAGAAAATGGAGAGAATCAAGGAGCCACATCACATCATTAATACTTGAGCAGTTATGACAGTCATGTGTAGCCCTGTAAAACAGTGTTGTTTCAAAGTCCGTCATTAATAGGGAGCTCGGGGCGCCCTCAGAATCAGACCCTCAGCACAAATTCATGGGAAAGGAGAATCTGTAACCACCGAGAGTCCTTTTTTGTTTGTTTTTTCAATCCCATGGAATTTTTATTTAAAAAAAAAAAAAAAAAAAGTCTGACTTTCAGGAGTCATTTGCTGACATCTCGTTTGGTAATTTTCTGTAGCTCATAGCTGTTGAAGAAGACAGCCACGGGAGCATTTTTTTGGAGGTGAGCAAATGTATTTACTCTCCCATTTCTACATTTCCTTGATCAGAAAGATCACAAAGATATGTGGTTTGTTATATTTTCATTAACACCTCGTCAGCCCAAGAGAAACTTGTCACTGACAGTTGTTGATAGCATAATATAGGAGCTAAAGTCTTGGATATTGGTTAAATGCTAGTTATATGATGATGGAGCAAAGAAGCGTTTTAATCATTTTTTTAAAAATCATTACTTAATTGCAATATAAAAAGCTCTATAAAAATGTGAAATATTATAAAACTTTTAATTAAAGCCTTGAAATACCCATTCGAATAAAATAGGTAACATTTTCACATTGGGAACAAAAGATTATTTATGGGTAGATGTATTCTGTATACAAAGAAACAGCTTACTACTGTATTTCGTGATTATGAATGTAACTTGTGCCTCAGATTAACAAAGAAATGACTGTAAAGGTGAACTGCAGTTTAGATGTACTTTAGACAACACAGCCTAACAGCATCATATAACAAAACCATAGAATGTGCGTGATTAAAAAAATACCTAAATAATGGGACAATCCACATGAAAATGCCCTTTGTACTCACATATTGGTGAAGCTGAGTTCAACAGCCTGGGCTAAGATATGTTGGCTCAAGACATGAGAGCACTCAGGGAATTAGCTCCTGTTCATAGGCTTTCTTGCCTGCTGGGTGCCACTCACCACCTCTCGGCAGTACATGTGTTTGAACCTCACGCTCCAAAGCTTTGCCCACAGACAGGCCGCTGGTCCTGCTGTTGCCCTCCACTGGTTTTCTGGCTGTTTCTACTGTCTGTGTAAAGAGAGCGTAAAATGCCATAACTCAGTCTGGTAAAAAGCAAGAGCTCCTTGTCTCGTATTTTCTGTGTTAACTTGCTTCAAAAGTTGTTTTAGATGGCCCTTTACTTGGAGTTTGTTGATACTCCAGAGGCCAAAGTTGTTATTGCTGTTTTTAAGGATGGTTCCTGTAGGATCATGGCTTTCCAGCACTTGTGCCCGTACAGTGTGGACTGACTTTACCCGTCATCTGCTTTGAATGGAGGGAAATTAGAAGCTATCATCAGGTGTTTATCTGGTGATCTTCAGTGCCTCCTCATCTTCATCTTTAGTAAGTGGGAAGCTGACGCTGGGTTCTGTCATGTTCCTCTGTTGTTTAATGTCTCCTGTCTTCAGGGAAGGAGGAACATGTTTCCTTCTTCATTGTTGACAGCTCTGACATCCATTAAGCATTTCAATTAAATAAAGTTGAAGCGATCTTCTGGTTATTCGTGTATGGCTGACAACATCTGGCTCACAACTACTTCTGTTGGACAGAATCCCCACACTGCTGTGTTTGCTGCCCACAGCAGCTGCTGGGGCATCATTCAGCCTGATGGGAAGGCTGCAGAGAACTTCGGCAGAGCCAGTGTTCCTCTCTGCATCACAGTGCTTCAGTAGTGCAACCTAATGCAAAACGTCCAGCTGATTTTAGGCAAGCCTCTGTTACTACCAAAACAGATAGGATCTTTTAGAGTTATGAGGAACTTTGTGTAATTTCTCTCAAATTGTTTGACACATTTATAATATATTAAGGGCTTGCTAAGGAAAGACAATAATCATTTGTAATAGATGTAATATCTTCTTAGCAAATTTCCTTGCCTTATGTTTTAATGTTCCGTGATGTTTCACCCACACTACTTAGTGAGCAAAACCTAAAACTGCTGTAGTGATTTTAAATTCTTTTCAAATGAAGTTGAAAAGGTAGGTTTTTCTTCAATACTAAAAGATGGCAATTATCTTGATATGACATTCAGACTGAATCTTGCTGATTATTGCGGTGATCACAGACTGCATTTTAATGCAAGCATAAAAGTTAACAGAACACTTTTTTGGATTTTGCCTCTATCTTGAAACACGCTAAATAGTAAAAATATCTCTTCTTTTTTGTTGTTGTTCTTGAAAAATGGACAGTTTTCATTATTAAGCTTTTTCCTGTTAGAGATAAGAGGGTCTTAAATATTTAGTGCACATGGGTCAGAATCTGCTATATATATGCATCACACCAGGAGGGTTTCAGTTATAATACAGCTACGAAAAAATACTTTGTGTTTTACGCTTATTCTCTCTATATTAAATGTCATTATAATCTTCCATGTTCTAACACTAAGGACTTGTGTTCTGGAGACGTATGTGTGAAATAGGTGAGAGAGTAATTTAACAGCACAGCCATTTTCCAGATGAATGCTCTGCAATGCTAAGATACTCTGTATGAAAGATATTTACTGTAGACAGAGATTATTACAGGGGATTTTCGTGCAAGATGATCATTTGCAGTGTGGAAAAAAAAAAAAAATTATTCCATATTAACTATTAGCTATAATTAAAATAGACAAGCATTAGATTGTTACATAGCTACTTATATTACAACAGCTCACAGGAGTCCTACAGGGATTGGTGTCCAGATGTCCTAGATACTGTGAAAAGTTGTCATAAATGATGATCCTCACTCATAATCACACCAAAGGTAAATGAGTCATAAAGCTAGATGGGGCACAAAGATACCAAAGTGACTTGTACAGAGTTGCACTGGGACCGTGTGGAAGATCTCACTACAGAATTTAGGTTTCTGTAATGTAGTAGTCCAGTGCTGCAGGCAGTATTGTCTTTGCCCTAGATACAGCATAGCATTAGCTTCTGTTGCTTACCCATAGCTTTCTGCAGTGGCCTTTTGAAGAAATGTGCCATGTGACAACACACTGCCTGCATTGCACCGTCTCCTTTTACCCTAGTAACTCCTGAGCCAATGAGTCTATTCCAGTGAAATTAAGCAAAGAGCTTGAGATGTTCAGGCTAAGTCGGTTCTTCAAATGGCTAAAGAGACACTGTGACACTGTGTGAAAAGCTGTGTAAGGAAATCCTGCTCAAAAGATGAAGATCACAGTTTCATAAGGTCTGTGCCCTAGCGTGGGAGAGATTAGTTAGCAGTTGCACCTTACGAGACAGATAAAAGTTGAAGAAAAATATCTGCAGAAAAGCAGATTTCCTTAGCTCAAAACTTCTGTTAATTTTCTAAGCAAATGGAATGTAAACAGTACGGACTGGCTTAGCCAGATCCTTATGTAGCAGCAGAAATTAAGCCTACATGGGGAAAGATTTATTTCAAGCGATGCAGGCTCAGCTCTCCCTTGCTTTGGGGTATTGACCAAGGAGCAGGATATGCTGTCTTGATATTGTATGTAAGAAGAAGCAGAAGTTTCATCTTTTAGTTGTCCATAACAGCTCCAAGAAGAGAAACATATGGAAACACGTAGCATGGAATGAAAAGGAAAAAGGGCATATGCACTTACCTTAAAAGTATTACTCAGGTAGTCCATCCAAATGAGCAGCCCTGATGCTCTCATTGAAGCAGACATTTACAGCCTTCTAGTTTCATGCTCCTACGGCAAGGAAAAATTCCCGAGGTGAGGATATGCTGAGGAAGTGCTCAGTATTGTGGTGAAATGGTCCTGAGAGAAGTTCTCACCAATACGACCATTGGAGTCACGTGAACTGTTGTGAAGAGAGGATCTGTAAGTTGAAACTGCTCAGTGAAATAACCAAGGAGTCGCTTAATACCCAATTTATGTTCCTCGTATTCATAATTTCCAGTTTCTGTATTAGTTGAGTTAAATGAATACACCAAAGAACTATTTTACTAGCTTACAGAAGTAATATTAACAAGGAGAAATGTGTGACTAATCACATAATAAAAACGTGAACTCCAAAGTAGCTTCCTTAAGACAGCCATCTAAACCATCATTAACAGCACCACCATTTCTGTTTCGAGTGTTTATCAAGAAAGGCTTTAGCATCATATAACTGTGATTAACTTATTTATTTTTATCCTCTGCTGTTACTTGTAATTAACTCTCAGTGAACAGACGCTACTGTTTAAGGGCTGAGTGTTGCTGTTGTGTTTAAAAGGTTTTTTCCTTTGGCAACTGAGTAATTTCAGCCATACATAGGATGCTCTACAGTTTCCAGAGCATCTACTCTATGCCATGGTTTTTGTACAACTCTTCCTTTATGCATTTTAAACCTAGAAATGACATATTTTTCAGCAAAGAAATTGGACGGTTCAGATGTACTAAAAATGCTAAAAGTGCTGCAAAGTTAAATACATGTTGCAGCAGTGATATCACAAGTTTAAGAGTTGTGGAAAGATCTATTTATACATGGAGCATAGAGGATATTGTGGTCCCTTGACTTTGCCATCAAAAGTTTTTGTAGTTTTTTCCAGCCTGGCTGCAGTGAAGAGTGGTACTTCCTATCGCATCAGGGCACATATGTCTTGCACTGACCTTGCCAGATTCAGTTTGCATATATACTCACTTCAGTCTTCTCCCCTCCTTTTTTGCCTTCTGTAGAGGCACAGTGCTATTATACCTGTGGTCATCATTTTGCAAATTGCTGTTTCCATATCAGTTGAAGTATCATTGCCAGAAGTTTTGGAAATATATTACGCCGTAAGTAACACAATGCCATCCTTCCTGCAGCCCCCTTCCAGTTGCGGGGCTCTTCATCTAATGCGGTCCTGAACAGAAAATTTTGAGGAAATAAGTTGCTGCCAAGAAGGAATTTTTCTAACCAACTTGGATCTGTTAATTATAGTGTTCTGTGGTATTTATGTCTGTCTTTTGACTTTGTAGGGAGTTGCTCAATAGCAGCATTTCTGAATACTGATTGCAATCTAAACATTCTGGTTAACATAGGGCATCTCTGACAGAGAAGGAACAAGTAACAGACATCATTTATAGAAGGAGAGGAGACGTTGGTGCTATCTTTTATTCTACATAGTAGAGAAAGGATGGCCTGATAGCATAGAAGCGGTCATTTCTCATAACATCTGGACTTCAGTCTCTTGTTCTGTGTCTATTTAAATGTTTTGCATGAAGACAAGTGCTTTTCATAGAGCAGCTTGAGAAAAAAGCTCCATTCCTCAGTACAGTGCTAACACGAGGGCTCAGCTTGTTTCTATGACCTCTCTCATATCAGGAAGAAAGGGACTTTAGAATAGAGTTCCTCCATCTGGCATTATTGCCCTGACTGCTAGTCTGAAAAAAATAATGGAAGGATCCCTGCTTTCCCTTCCTGTTTTATGAGCACCATCCAGTCTGTCCTGGGAAGGTGTCAGCGCTAGGCTGAGCAGTCATACACTCAGGCTTCTGATGAGCGTTGGACAGATACATCACCATTTCCAGAGTGTGTTTTAACGTCATTGGCTGTGGACTGATCTGTATTAGGCCAACGCCAGCACCACTGGCACTATCTGTAGGCTGCATCAGCTGCTCTAGGCTTGTTTTTGCCTTTGCTCCCCAATCAGGGAGAGGTTGATGGTATGTTAACCGCCCAGAGCTTTGAAGATCTTCTGCTGTGGTTGGTTAGCCCAGCTTCAGGGCAGCAATTTGCTTACAAGAGGAGTGCCCAAGTCTTCATGTTGAAACCTATCTGATGTCTCTTACTGTTACTAGTGTTGCTAACATTTATCACTGAGATTCCTATTCCATCTGTAAACGTAATAATAAGTTTTGAGTGTGGAAACATGAGCTGATAAGGCTGAATGTGTTTAGATGGCAAGCTGATTTATTTATTTTTTTTTAATATAAGTGAGGAGGTCAAAGATGCAGTGATCCCGTTGTTTCAGAAGTGACGCCAGATCCCCAGATAGTGTCCGCCCATGTGAAATGCAAGATGCATCTGAGAAGGATAACAACAAAGTGCAGCAGAGATAAAGGATTGACATGGTTTGAAAGGGATATCCATTATCATTTTCTAAACGAGTAGATAACATTAGCTTCAAGACAAACACGAAAGATAGCAATCTTTTTTAAAAAAAGAGTTAATCGTGTAGTTAGCAGCTGATCGATTCACTACGGTTCAAAGAATTAGTAGGAGAAAATTAGGAAAAAGAGAGAAGCTTTCCTTGCCTAATGCATGCTCCTTTTGTATGTCTTCCTAATTCAGATCTTCGTTTTATATTACCGATTTGCTGCTCTTTACTTTGCTGTTACCTTTATTCCAATAGCATTAATTCATTTTGATCTTGAGCACAGTCGGTTGCAAACTGCTGTATCTCTGTTACAAATTAACTTGTCCTTTTTTTTAAAAGAGAGACAGACAGAAATGTCAAACTTGTTTCACAACGGAAATGTTGAACATAGAAGTTGGCTCCAATACAGTGTCCACCCAGTGGCTCTATGAATAAGTGTTTATAGACTGCACTGAGCTTTCTAGCCAACTCCTAGTGTCCCCTATAATTGCTACTGTAGGAAACAAAATTGTTAATCTCAAAAAGCAAACTCTTCATCTGAGCTGTGTAAAGCTATTATTCTTCTTTTTGTGCAGTGCGCTGAAGTACAATAAACTTATGTATTTAAAGAATACAGAAATACAAGATGGACTCACTGTAAGTCTTATTCTGTCTCCAGTGATTGTTGGCAATAGCACTCTGATCTTCTGGACTTCTCTTAGAGCCCTTTGGGTTTGTTTGGTAGTTCTGTGGGAGTTGGAGGCGGTGGTCCATACATCTATTTTGGTGGCTGTGTGGGTTTTTTGGTTTAAGAATTGGACTTTCTTGTGTTTGTGCTTAGTTTTTTGGTTTGGGTTGGGTATTTTTTGTCTGTTGCTTTGTTTATACACAATGTGTTCTGTGCTCTGGGCTTTTTTGGTGAAATTCTGCTCTCAAAACACGTTAATCCTCCTCTCTGTGTGACAAGTTCAGGAAAAAAAAAAAACACACAAAAAAAAGGAAAAGAAATCCCAACTATATTGACAAAGGTAAGCATTTGCAGTAGTCAAAGTAGCAAAGAAAATTTGCAAAAGTCTGCCTGGTAGCTACTGGAATAATGCTCAAAGGCAGGTATTTGTGCCTATCCTATGGGATCGTGCAAGGGATGATTTCCTTCTCTACCGTTCACATCGTGCAGTTACACATGAGCTGGTTAGTATTGCTGTAGCTGACTGATATTGGTAATTGCCCTCTGAATGTATTAATATGGCACACATGCTAAATCCTTCACTAGCTTGTAACTATAGCCTCTGTGAGTAGAAAACAGTTACTAATTGATATACAGGCAAGAGTCATTAAAAACTCTGAAATACATGCTGTAGAAGCTGGCATTGTCCTGCAGTACCACACTGCTTCTGCTTCTTAAATATGATGGTCCTATCTAAACACACAATGTGCTATACAGTAATAGAGGGGGAAAAATAAGGAAAAATGTGTACCACCTGCTGATGTGTGAATTGGATAGCTATGCAGGAAACGACGTGCTAAATTACTCTGATAGAAAGAAGAAAAGTTTGAAAGTAAAGGATTTATTTTGAAACACTGAATTAGAACATAATGTGTGTTCAAATTGAAATACAATAGCTCAATTCAATATAACATTGGCTGCTGACATTTAAAGTTTGAACAAATTTAATGGTTCTAGATCTTAGACATGAAATGATAGAGCATACTGCTATAATGCATGCAAAAGATTAAAGATTATACTTTATTAAATTTGAATTACAATTCTGAAAGGCTTTCACCAATAAATCCACATGTGTAGGACAATGTGTGCCTGGATAAATGTACGTTTGGAATGCAGTCAGCTTTTCCAAAGTTCCTTGGACAATGTTCTTGTGGTTTTGTGAATGCTAAGTGTCAGATAGAGAGATCTTTGCACTATATTTGTCTACATGGGGTTAGTAGATCTTTTACTTTGCAATATGTACGCATTTTTTTTTGGCACAAAACTAAAGTAACATTCCAGATACTAAAATATTCATTCATGCTGTGTGATTCCCTATATTTTTGTGACCCTTTAACTGAGGCATGTTGCTGTGTGTCAAAAATGTCAAACGTCGTTTTTTTAATTAGAAATGTTAATCACAAGACAAGCGGCGTTTCTTAATACGTTACTAAGAGAGGCACTCTTGGTTACAGAAAGGCTTCAATACAAGTCTGTTTGCTGGGAATTTATTATTATGAAATTGCAGAGGAGTAGGGATGCGAAAAACAGACAAAAAATAGAAAATTGAAACAAGGCTTATTAGGGAGGAATGCATTTAGTGGTCAGAGAGCCCCAAATGTTCTTTCAGGAATGAAGGAAGCTGTGGATTAAAGGCTACTCCGACTCAGTTCTGAACTGAGGCCCAGAATTGATAAGAAATTAATAACAGGTATGTGACAGTGGGGAGAAAAAAAGTGATAGTAATCCACATGAAGGAGTCGTGAAACAGAGAAAAATGATATGGAAAGACAGGTCTATCAGGAGAAAACATATAGTGGATACAGTCACAGAAATGTGTGAATTAGGAACAGGTCACGTTCTGGAAGCAGTTTTGACCTGTTGGTAGATTGATGGCAAGGTCATCAACAGAATGACAAAATGAAGAGTGAAGTGTGTGCTTACTATTAATTTTCTGTTCTGGGAAGGATGCAAGATAATATACTTTTACTATATAACGAAAATTAATAGTTTGAAGTCAGATAATAAGCAAGCAAAAATATTAAATGGTATTTCTGTCTCAACAATCTGTGCAGCTGCTATTTCATGCTCTATCCAGTTCTGAAGCCCAAAATTTGACGCAGATAAGTCAAGGAAGGTGCTGAAAAGAGAAATGACATAGTTTATAGTGTTTCCTCTTCATGAGAGAGACTTGTCTTTATTCCATTTAGTTATGTCATCTGGGAGGTAAAATCATAACAAGAATCATCGGTTGGAAACTGAAACATAATAAATTCAAATGAGAAATCAAACAACAGCTGAACAGTGCTGCTGATTAACCTTGAACAAACCCAAGGGATGTACTAAGGTTTGCCTGCTCTTGATAGACTGAGGTCAGGAGTCGATGCGTTTTTGGAAGGTCACACAAGTTTTTAAGCCCAGTAGTGGAGCAGCTAAGGAAAGCAATGATTTGTGGTCTCATAACTGCCTCTAATTTAAAAACATTTGAATTTATTAATCTTGGAGTGCTGATGAAAGTTGAAACTCTGTATTGGTCCATATATGATGGTGGACCAAAAGGATCGAGCTCCAAGGCTGTTTCCCCATCACCTGTTGAAGGGAGGCTGTCAGCAGAATGGTTGCCCAGGGGCAATGCTGGGCCACACTGTCACTGCAGAGGTAACCAACTGGCATTTCAAAGTGTAGTCTGCAGAAGCTCTCTTTCAGTGGCTGCCCCGTTCTCCTTCAAATTCAGTTTGTAGTAATGCTGAAAGAGCTGCTGTCTTGATGCATATTCGGTAGTGGAAAACTTTTAAAGCAAACATCTGCCAGCGACATATTTTTTGTGGTTATCCTAGCCGTGAATTTTTCACTTTGCTCTGCCTTCCCTCTTGCACATTGCTAATCTCTGATCATGCTTCTCTCTCCCCTTTATTCGCTGGCGCTCAGCTCCGTTTTAATGTAGAGATCATCTTGCACTGCTGATCGCTGCTGGTTTTTTTTCTGTATCGAATGGAAAGACTAGGTCAGGTTGTTATTCCTACTCTGGCTGGTTATGCTCAGTATGTGACATTCTCTGCAGTTGTTCTGATTATGCCACGTCCTACTTCGTTCCTCAGACTGCGTGAAGAGCCAGGTTTGCAATAGTCTCATTTTTCCTAAGCCTTGCTCCACTGAGAAAAGCAGATCTGCCCCATCCTTTTTAGATGGTAAAAACTGTCGTATATACAGCACTAGTAATTGGACTTTTTACTGCTGTCAGCACCTCGTAACTGCTAGCAACTCTCACACTGATGTGTTGTACAACTGGCATTAGGAAAATGAGGAAACCACAGAAATACAGCTGTGTTCCAAAGTAACTCTTGTGTACTATTCTGTATAAACATGCTTAGCTTGTCTGTTTAGTTTGCACAACAGACCACAGGAAGAGCACTTTGAATTGTATAAATAAAACCGACTGTTCAATTCTAGCACCTGGAATGGTAAAAAAAAAAAAATGAAGTTTAACAAATCGATATGTATATAAATACACTTTTTAACTTAAATGGATTTTTATTTTTTTTTAACCCATAATGAAATGAAGCATTTATACCAAAATGGTTTGGAAATGGACAGGAATCTTTCATGGATTCTTCTGGCAGTGTGGTAAAAATGGGCACACTGCATCCCACTGAGCTAAATGGTTTGATGTAAGCATGAAATAGAAGGAAAATATATTCAAAGAGACTGATAAATTCTGTTGACACAGAAACTGGGTGCAAATCTGGGATGGGTAAAGGAGGGGAAGGATTTTCATCTCCTTGGGGGCTTGTATCCAAAACAGAAAGATGGATTGACACAAAGGGACTAGTGTACTGAGGAATGCATAGGACTGAAGTATTGTTCTTTTTGCACGAGAGAAGCGTAAAGGCTGCTTGATAAAGTGAAGGAAGTACGAAAAACAGAGAGAAATAAGTGATTGAGAAGGAGGCATACTGAAACAATAACATCAATAAGCTGCTGTTCCAATGAGATGGAAAAGCAAGCTGTAATTTTGATACCACTAAAAATGACAGCAAGTTTATTGAAACAGTGGAAACGGGGGAGGGGGGGGGGGGGAAGAGGGGGGGAATAGAAAGGAGCAATGAGGGTGAGGGGTGTTTCTTTTTGGTTTTTGGTTTTATTTGTTTTTCAGAAAAATGTGCTAAGTCTGGGAATCATTCTGAGGTTAATGACCATAGGATGGTTTGAAGAAGGTACTCTGTGTGAGGCCTTTCATTGAAAAGGTGATGAAATTGTCGCTTCTTAACAGAATATCCATGTTTCCCTTTGTTAGTGGCAGAGCACACAGAGTCCTGCGTCACAGTACTCAACTCAGGAGGGGGCCTGTGCATCTTGAATTTTTTTAGTACTGTAATGATCCAGTCTGAGATAGCAATTCATGTTTAGCAATTCTGATTTAATTTACAACTCAGCTAGAATATAATTATTTGCTGATTATACTTTAGATTTTGTGGTAGAAGAAAGATTGTTTTTGAAGTCTGTGGGAAGAGGAAAGACTCATAACTTTACACAGTCAACATTTATTTCCAGAAAACTGACTTTTCCTCTAATGAAGGGCAAACAATGAATTTTCTGAGCTTTGTTTATCCTAAAGTGAGAACTGATGCCAAGCTGAAGCACGGGTTAATGGACGTCTTCATAATAAACTTGAAATCCTAATGCCTACACAAAAGAGTTCTGTTAATTTGCACTGATGACTGAAAGATTTGCAAATTAGACAGTAAATAAGATTAGGAAGAAAAAAAAAAAGAAAAGCTTGTTCACTGTAAAGTTCAATGCATTCCTTGACAGATACTCTATAGGATTAGGATATTTATAATAAATATACTTATTACCAAACATGGAACATAGATGCTGGAGATGTCAGTTCAGCACTATGTTTTTACTTGAAGCAGCTGGTTATATTCATGTAGCTTTAGTAGTGGGAGTATGTTGTGTGGCTTTCCTGTCAGTTACTGGCAAGCAGTATCCCTGAGGGATGCATTCAGCTTTATAGACTTTCTACATCGTACAAAGAATGTGGAAGACCATGTGTGCCTTCTCTGTGCTGGCAGCTGTCTTCAGGTTCAGGCTTTCTATTCAGGAAAACTCCATTGTTCTACCACACAACTTCTCTCCCTTAGTTGCAATTCATTTCATATATTTAACATATTCTTGCTTTGCTTTGTAAGTTATAGAATCACAGAACAGCTTATTTTGGAAAGGATCTCAAAGATGATCTAGTTCCAGCTCCCTTGCCATGAGTAGGGTTGCCAACCACTTAATCCAACACCAAATCAGGTAGCTCAAGGCCTCATCCAACCCAGCCTTGAGCCTCCAGGGATGGGACATCCACATCTCTGGGCAGAATGTGCCAGGGCCTCACCACTCTCTCAGTAAAAGATTTCCCTCTGATATTTAATTTAAATCTCCCCTCTTTTAGTTTAAAACTATTCCCCCTTGTCCTATCGCTATCTACCCATGTAAAAAGTTCATTTCCATTCCATTTATAATCTTCCTTTAAGTATTGTAAATCTGCCGTGAGATCTCCCACGAGCCTTCTCCAGGCTGAACAAGCCTTCCTCAGACTATCTTTGCTTTTTTCCAGACCCCTCCTCCTCAAGATCACAAACTACCAGGGCATACAGCCCAGAGTGCCACAAATCTTAACCCTTTAATAATCTCCTCTACATTGGTCAGCACCAGGTCCAGTAATACTCCTCTGGTTGTTCTAATACCTGGACAAGGAAGTTACCCTCAATGGACTCCAGGAAGTCTCCTGGACTGCTTGCAGCTCTCCATGCTGTTTTCCCAGCAGATGAGATGGTTGAAATCCTCCACCAGGATGAGAGTCTTTCTGCAGTTGAAGCAAGAAGGCCTCACCAGCCTCATAGTTTCTCAGAGGCAGCTCTTCACACTCTATCCAGCTGTTAATGTAGAGGGCAACTCCCCCATGCCTCCTTCCCTGCTAATCTCTTCTGAAAAGCTTGTAGCCTTAATCTCATTATCAAGGCCACTAGTATCCTTTCAAAATGGCTGGACCAATTCAAAGCAGATGCTGTACGCAACTCTGGTTCTTGGGAGAAACTAGTGGCTGGACAGCACATCGCTGCTTAACAGGAGGCATCACACAGAATACTGCGACTCCCCAATTGCTCCTCAGGAGTCAAAGTTACAATGACAGGTTTATTGTCTAATGAAGAACCTGCATCTGCTCTGTGGATGTGCATCAGTATGGCTGAGAAATCTTCATCAGAGAAGATAAGGAACAGATGGATTTTCAGAGAGACATCCTCCTGAAATTTTCCTCTTCCAGAATAAGATTTCTTTCCTCACGCTCTGATCCTACTCCAGTGTCTTGGTCTCAAATCACTTCTGGCAGCTGGTACATACTGTAGTGTTGGAACTGTTGCTGCAGCTTCTGCTCTGAACCTGTGACCTCTGCTGGCACAAATGCCAGAGCTAGTACAGGTCCTTAAAGCGTTAATTCATCACTGCAATCATATGGCACTTGTTAGTCTGTGGAAATGAGAAATCACAATGCTGGCAGACATGTTTCTTGCTCAAAATCCTGTTTCTGTGCTGCTCTTCTGGCTTTGCATTACCTACGATGCCAGGGTTGCCAGTCCCGGGCTGGAAGACTGAGGCAGGGATTAGTGATGCTTCCTTGGCCTTGTGACAGCTTCTCTATCTGTTTCCTCCATCATAGTTGCCCTATGGTCTCCTGTGTGGACAAAGAACAGTGAGTTCTGTTGTATGTATAACTGCTTTTGACAGCTATCACTGACCAAAACAAAGATGGAGAGATTTCTTCATTCAACCAATGCATATTCTGTATTTACTGATAGAACCACTATGTTCAGGGCAGGGTTTATTCTCGTCAAGTATCTCCAGTGCAGTGAAGGTCCCTGACCTTCTGGGTCAGGAAACTGCAGCCTCTAAAGGGTGTGCTGGGCTGGGTGAGGAGGTGATTCTGTCCTGCATAGACAGCTGCACAGTCTTGTAATCAGTGAGAGCAGAGGGTGTGGGGGCAGTTGCTCAGAAGTTAGGATGCAGTTAGTTGTAGTATCTTGTAATTTCTGTAAGAGGTAACAACACTGTGCATGTAGCTTGGGTTCTTTTTCACGCTGGAAATCTGCAGCTGAAGTAAAGCAGGGAAAAGAGAGCTAATTTTGAGGAGAGGAGGACTTAGTTCTGTTACAGCAATTAATGCCTGTGGTACCTGCAGCCCAAGTTCTGGGCCAGGTGGTGGGGCTGAATAGGCCCAGGCTGTGTGAGGAGAGCCTGATTCCACCTGGGCTGGGGCGGTGGGCCTCCCTCAGGCACAGGTGGGTTCATCAGCAAGGCTGGAGACCTCCATGGAAATGTGTGGGAGAAAGGGCAGAATCCATCATGGCAGCGAGGGGTAAGGAGTGGTGTGAGAGAGCAGCTCTGCAGCACCCAGCTCAGAGGAACAGCAGGTAGGAGGAAGGTGTTTTAGTCTTTGTTTCTTGCTCTGAGGTTTTTTCTACTCGTGCTTGTGTCTGTTGCGTGAGCTCACCCACCCTCTCCTGCCCTGCTGAGTGGAGGAGTGAGAGTGGCTGGCCAGGTCAGCCTGCCACCAGCTCTTGAAGGCCAATCTCCAAAACTGTCAGAATTTGCATCAAAATATGCCCATGGTTTCTGCAGATGGTACAAATAGCGCCTAGTTATTACAGCTTTGGAGCAATGCAAGTGGGAATGAGTATGATGGCAAAACCCTTGTACTGATGACTGATTTGGGGTTGAGGTCTGTTGCCTGCCCAGTGCAGCTGCCCTGTGCACAGAAGAACAGGTCTGTTCTGTTGCTACAGCCCATAGGGGCTGGTGTTGGTTTTGGATCTAGGTCTGCTCTGTTGGAGATCAGAACTGAGAGCCTGGGAGCTGTACCATCAGTTCAAAAGCAGAGCTGGCTCAGGGACTCCCATAGATAAAAGCAAAAACTGTTGCACTTGAAGAGCGACGTTTATGTGCACTAGCAACATATCTTCTCTGTGAATTGGTGCTGAGGGAGGTTGTGATACACGCTAATGGCTTCCGCCAGCACTTTCCTCTTCTTGGTCCACTCGGGTTAATTGGTCACACTTCACTGTAACATCCAGCTGCAGAAGCTGAGAAATTCACCCTTGTGCAACACTCAAGTGAAATTTGAGGCCTTTCTTCACAGAGCTGAACTTAACCCTGGAGGTGTAACGGCTTTGCAGATTATGCCAAAGTACTTTGATTTTCAGGCTATATAGCAACAGGGAAACAAATCAGTTAGAAACTGGGGGATGGAAACAGACAACTACTGTTACAGATATCACATGTTGTAGTTGAAAGTCTTGCTATGTAGATGAAATTGAAGTTCCCGATGACTCAATAACGTAATCCCATATTTAATAAATGTTTGGAAGAGCATGACTATGGCAGTATTGTTTATCACTTACTAGAGGCTTGTAAAAGCTCTCTAGGCATGGGACAAGTTAGATGAGCAGATCTCCTCAATTAGGTTCCAATTTCACATCATTGTTAGTGTTTCTGTGTTATGGATATACGCAGTCATTCCATCCATGTAAAGGGGGAGTGCCAACTCAGCACGTGCTTCCCATTGATTTGCATGGAAAATGTAAGGATTAGAAAGAAAGCCTGCAGAAATACTTAATTTTACCATTCATGGTAACATCTTGAATTTCTTGATTTATGTATTCTTGATAGATAAAACAAACTTGATTAAAATTTGTAGTGTAGGACCTTGAGTCGTATAAACAAATTTATTAAGTGTATATTTAAATACTTCAGTGAAACCGATGTCAATGGGTAAAAAAAAAAAAATCCTTTGATTATGTTCTTCTTTTAAAATAAAGTTAATTTACAGAAAAAGAAGTGAAGGAGTAAGAGAGATGGCATAAGAAGGTAATAGAGGTTAGAACACCTTTCATTTTGGTAATGCTGGTCTTTTCCTGTTCTCCTGTTTAAAAGGCGGAATTAGATTACTAATGTCTCTCAAAGGATACTTAAACTAATCAGGAAGTATATGAAAGAGCTTCTCTTCTCCCAAAAGGACCTGATAGGGTTGTCCCATCTGCCATGTATTATTTGCAATAGCAAAAAGCTTCTAGGACTACTTAACAAGAAAAGATAATGGAATCATATATATTAATGGTCGAAAGCCAAGTGAGAGCTGATGCCCCCTAGAACAAGTGCTGTGTATGTCATTTGGGAAACATTTCTTACGTAGTTTTTTGTTGTTTTATTTTTAATGTACATAGAAAATGTAATAGGCAAAATCATTTCCAACACTGAGAGGTTTGCACGTTCTAGTTAGGTAGTGAATCCTGACACCCAGATTAGCCGCAGCCTACAGCTTGTACCAGTTTCATTAAAGGTAGAGGGTTTAATTCAAGATAGATCTAGTAATTTATCTCCTTGTATATCATAAATCCCTGAATTCCACTTCGTTACAGCACTATGGGTTTTAATGGGTTTCCTTAACTAAAACATATTACTGAACCAAAGCCAGTCCAATTTGCTAGTGCGTGCATCAGTCCTCTTCACAGTCTCTAATGATTAAGAAAAAGGGAGCTGTGTTCTTCAATTTGTCTTCTTTCGGCTTCTGGCTTCCCATTTTCCATGATATTAAAGAACCTCTTTGCAACATATATTCTCTCCTCAGTTCTGGTCACTTTTTTATTTTTCTTTTGTAAAAGCAGGACAGGTAGAGCTCTTAGAACATTTGAGGCCTAAGACACACTCTTCTGCTCTCAAAACATTTATCTGGTTCATTTTTGCATTACTTGATGAGCTATGGCTTAACAGTGGATTCCTCCCTCCTAGAGAGGGGAAGTAACTAATTCTTTAAATGCATAATGTTTGGAAGCCCTCACCTTAGACTCTGGCAGAATAGAATTTGCCAGGACTGATTATCATTTACGTTGACTAATTATAATTAGCCTTCACAAGGGAACAGTGCATCTAAACCAAGAGTATTCATTTTTATAGGGCATGTTTTATGTTTTTTTTCTTCAGTTTTGTTCTCTTAAAAGCATTTTTAGACATCAAAAGCACATCTTGATTATAACATCAAGTATACGAAGGTAACATTGCTTTACCTTGCTCCTCTTCCTCTCCTCACGCCACACACACTTAAATCCTGCTGCTTCTCTTGTCACCTGCTGTTAGCATTACTCCATAGCTGCAAACCTGGCCCCTAGTTTCACCCACACCCGTGTGTCCCAAAGAAAGTGTTTAAAGACAATTCTCAGTGTATATAGCTTTGGATTATTTCAATTTGAAAAACCAAAAGCATATCTCCACTGATCTTACACAAATAACAGTTTTTTTCATATAGCCATGCTTTCATTTTCTTAGAAACAGCAAAAGGTATATGTTTAAACACAGCTTAAGCCTTATGTTCCCTGCACCAAAGCTCTTAATTCAGCGGTTGTTTGAAAATGTATTTATCTTGTGACATATTGAAGTAAAGTGTTTTCTGAGAAGTTTACCTCTGGACGTGAGCATGGCATAGAAAATTTCTCTCACTTATTGAGGAGTAATGGGTCAGTGACATAAACCCCTTGGCCCTCCTAAGATAAGAACCATCCAGGTATTTGCAGACGTAAAACTGTAGGCAATGGGAATTTTCAGACCTGTGAAGTTTAGGTGCTTTCGGATTGTACTGACCACTAAATGAGGATTTTCAGACTTCATGTTTGGATGCAGGCACCAAAGTCCTTGACAGATTTTGTCACAAATAACCTGAAGAATCTTAGAATAAGCTCAGTGATAAAATTCTAGGTGATAAAGTATGGGTGGTTCCAGGCTTTCACAAATCACTGGGCTTCTCACGGCTCCTTAGTCATTCATTGTAATTTCACTGAACAAAAGAGAATATTCTTCACAGGAGGAGCAGTTGATGGAATCCCAGATGAAATACGTAATTAGAACACCCATAACATACACAGTCTGCTGCTCTTTCACCATTTGTCTACTTCCAAAATACAACCGGTTAGTAATTTTCATTTTTTGAAACGTGCACTTTCTATGTTGTGTGGCAGTCAGTTTCTTCTTTCCCCCCTTTCATTTCCATGTGAATTTTGGTACACAGTGTTAGGAGTTACCTCAGAACTTTTTAAGGATTAATACTGAGCTGTTAGTTGTAATGCCATAACTACAGCTGTAGAACAGTATTGAAATAGTTTTCTTTTCAATCTGTAAGATGACAACCAAGCTCGTACTTCAGGATTTTCGTTTTATTCCAACCCCAAGTTTTGTTTCCCAGGCCAGCTTGTGACACTTCATTTTCACTGCCTGATAAATGTCACATGCATCTGTTTCTTTGTGTTGCAAATCTCAAGATTTGCATAAATAAATATCCTCCTTCATTATTGAAACCACAACAGTGTACATACGTGCTGGAAACTGGTGAGCTAAAAATTATATTTGACTGGCCTGCCACGAGTAAAGATTTAAAGGGCTGAAAATGTTATTAATGATATCAGTGTAATGTCTTATTATTGGTATGATCAGAATGACTCATTGACTTGATGTAAGTCAGTCTTGGTCCTTTATTTTTAGAAGCTTCAATAACGAAGTATAGAATAGAGCAGAGATATAACTGCATGCTGAATTTGCCTGGCACTTAACTCAGAGGCTTTCAGGAGGAAAAC
This sequence comes from Alectoris magna, assembly GCA_030625065.1. Classification (NCBI taxonomy): domain Eukaryota; kingdom Metazoa; phylum Chordata; class Aves; order Galliformes; family Phasianidae; genus Alectoris; species Alectoris magna. The sequence goes on along the minus strand of CM060570.1, from coordinate 10,656,063 downwards.
TGAAACAAAATGGTAGGGAGTCAGAGAATGCCTGTGGGGAGAACATTACCACATGAGATGTTCTGGACTCTTTCAGTGGCTGTCTTCCTAAGGTGGTTCCTCTTGGTTCTTCCTTGAAACCTGTTGTGAGTGTATCTGGTGATGTCTATATGCCTTCGTATTTGCGTGCGGAGAAAAAGAGCCTCGACACTATGCATGTGAAGATACAATATAACTACTGTTAAAACTTTATTTTCAGGGGATTTACCCGCTGCTACACAACAGTGGTAGTTGACTTGTCCTCTTGCCTTTCCTGCATCAATCTGTTGCTTTTTTAGTCTCTTATTTAGTAAGCTAATTTAAGAGATGATGCCTTTAATGATGTTCTGAAGGTAGCTGTCAGATGCAGGGGACGCTATGTACGGTGACAACCAGCCCCCAAAGCCTGAAATGATGTGATGGTAAATGGGAAGCCTGTAGAGTCCCAGTTTCTCTAAAGCACGTCAGTTATCTTTAATCTTTAGGTAAGGAGCAGAATTGTAAAAAGAGTTTCATGTGAGAGCTGCAGAAAGGATTTGAATGCCAAGATAGTAAAATAAATGTGTCTAATATCCACATTACTTGACAGATATGAAAAAGCTGAAATAACTGTTTACAAGTCCATTTTAGCAGTCCGTTTACTGAGACTCTTGCTGCTTTGTTAGTGTCGTGTATGCATGCAAATTTGTCCCAAATGATTTTACTGATAATTATTTTCATTTACTACTTAGCTATATATACAGCTTATTACTTCAATTGCTTTTTGAAGATAGAGATCTTTGAAAAACCTGTACTGGTGTCAGGAGGAACAAATGCATTGTTCTGCGTGTTCAGCCTTTAAGTTAACGTGCAAACCATTGCATGAAAGTGGTGGGTATCGCAAGTCAGCTGCACACACTAATCACTGCCTCAGCAAAAGACATTGACTTTGTTGCTAGCTGGCTGCAGGATAAATAAATACCAAATGACTTCATATGCTTTACATTTATTCATTTCACAGCTTGATCGCTGTTTCACCTTTCCTCTGCAAAATGGTAGCGCTCTTTGCTTTGTCCAAGAAGTAGAAATTGCTCATGGTATCTCCTAACTATTTGTTTTAAGTGAATGAGCAATACAGTTTGTGCCCACTGGGTCTTGAAATGAAGCGCTGTCATAGCATGGTGGCTGCAGTGAATATTTATATGGAAAATTTTTTGAGAGAGCCTCTGACGGATTATTGTGCTGCTTTGTGCATTCCAGTTTCAGTACTTTGTTATCTGTGAAGATGGCCATAATATAACTTTGCAGGTAGAAGTGCAGGCAGGAATCTTGTGAAGGATGAGCCTCCTGGGATACTGATTGCATTACCATGCTCAACAAAATTGCTCTAACAAAAAATGTTTAGCCAAATCTCCACGGAAAAGGGCAGCGCTCATCCAAATGAGTTTTCAAAGGGGATCTTCTGAAATGGGGGGGAGTAGTACATAAAAATGCCTTTGAAATAACTAAGCATACAGAGCAAAAATAAGCATTTGACATACCTTCTTGCTTTCAAGCTGTTATGTAGAGTTTTAACTTTATTAAGAATGAGAGCAGTGCCCTAAATACTTACTGACATCAAAACACTGTACCAAAAAGGCAGCTCTCTGTCTAGAGCCAGGTTTGGAAAGACAGATTTGGAGGAAGAATTGGGCCTACAGCACAGGGTTGCTATGTCATGGCTTAGAGACAGTTTCTGCAGGAGAGGCTTGAGATGCAGGCATATTGGTGCTAGGGCCAGTACCTTGCTCTGTTGACTTCATTGGTTCAGGCTTACATCTTATAAAGAGAACTGACTGCTTCAAGTCTGTAGGGTTTGAGTCTCTTTGCTAAGTTTTGTAGTATGCTACATCCTTTTGTAGCCTATCATTAGGTAAAACTAAGTTTTAATGCTTTGCTTTGATTGTAGGTGTTTCTTTATCTCTTAACCTAACAAGCTCTGAGTTATAATTTGAATGTTATTATCATCTAGTTATGTGAGCTGACTGTCTTGGAAAGAGGAAGATATGATTTTTAATGCAGAGGTGCTCAGGCTCACAAAATGGGATTTGGAAGGTGCTGAATCCTTGCCTGCATAAATATTTCAGATCCTGTTAGCTGAATAACTTACTGCTATTAACAATGAAATCAAAGGTTTATGGTAGTCCTTTGTAAATCAGTTGCAAGAAAAATCAAAGTACAACAAACACATTACCTTAAACCAGAATTTTCAAAACCATCACACGTACAGTTGCATATAAATAAGCATGTTCTAGGCATGCAGTTAAGTTGGCTGTGATGCTGCTAATGAAATGCAAGCATTGTTTTCTGCATATATTCTCCCAAACATTCAAACCTTAGTATATTCTTGTGCTTACAGCAGGGCCTTGAAATAGGGAGGAAAAATGTTATTGCCTATTAGGCTCAGAGGTAGGAGGAGAGCATAATATTGCTATAAAACACTAAGGATATTTTGATACAGAGGTGATAAAACAAAAGCTGTTCGATTAATTATAATATTAAATGATAAATTATAGCATAACTCTTCCAACATAAGTAATGGCTGTTAATAAGTGTTATGTGTCATTATTGCTGTTTTTCATGCTTTTTGTAATCACATTGTTCTTTGCAATTAACTCTCTACGCCCTTTCCTGAGCTCATAGGGGTCCATCTCTTTAAAGTATGGATCACTGATTTTGGTGTCACACAACATCTTTCAGGAGTTTTCCTTCATAAGGGTTTGCCCTGCCTTAATATTTTGGTGTTCCTCCAGGATCCTGCCTGACTGGCCCGTGTGTCACTTTAAGCCTTGTACTCATTAGTCCGCAGCTCTGAACTTTGCATCTTTTTGAAATAGCAGCTAGATAGAGTATATAGCTAAAGAAGCTGCGTGATATTGGGAAGGACTAATTGTTGGGGAGCTGGGGATGGGTATGTTGTGGAAAAGACTGCTAATGCTTAAGTGGAAAAGAATACAGTTACAAAAAGGCTCGTCTGTACCTAGCCTGGGCTACTAGCTGCTTCGTGCTGCCAGGGGCAGCTTGCAGGCAGCCTGAGCATTTCACCTCTTCAGCCGGATAACGGCACAGAAGGAGCACTCCTAGAGGACGGAGGCTGACTGTGCACCTCTGCAGCTGCAGTGGGTGCAGGGGTGCTGAGGCAGAGAGGAGCTGCTGCATGAAGTCCTCTGCCTCACCAGTGAGGTGGCTGTACAGTGGAGTCCAGGTGTTCTTATCTCTCATCTCTGGCCCCAAAAACCATCCCTTCTGGCCTAGAGGGAATGTTAACCATAGCCAACCAGAAGCTTTGACAAAAGGAGAAGAGGGGCTTACTGTTCTCCGGGGTGGGAAGAATAGGTAATCTATAAAATGTTTCCATGCTGGTGATTTTCTCTGTTCCAGGCCTTCAGAATATTCCGCTTTAGTAATACCTATTATCTACTTCTGCTTCTTCATTTCTTCGACTAATGTGCACTGAAAATGTTCACTTATCCACCTGGGCTCAGTGGAGCTTTATGCACCATATGTATTCCTGTTAAAAGCTGAACTTATTTTTATATTACTTCAGGTTTTCAATTAACCTTACTTTCACGTATTTCGCAGCGTTAAGAGCAATGCAGTGTTAAGCATAACTCACATCTCCTCACACCTCCTCCCCTCCCCCCCATAAAATTTTAAAATGCGGCTTTTCTCCACTGTACTGAAGCCTTGTGATATGTGGGTTACGTAACCAATTCAATATTGGATTTCCATTATTTCTAGGAAATAACACCGGGGGAAATTTTCCAGTGTTTTATACCATGGCTAGATGTACTAGCAGGTGTTGCTATACCGAGCTGCGTTCATTCTCAGTAAAGCACAGACACCAACTTTTATCCAAGGTAGATAAGATAGGCAGAAGCAATTTCTTCATATACGTGTATACATCTAAATAAATACAGATTATTATTTTGAAATATTCTGTTAGAATCAATGCATTTACGTGGAAATGGATTAAGAACACATTTATGAAGGTGAGCTAATATAGCTAGAAAAGCTACATTTGGCCCCACTGGATTTCTTGTGCTGCTACAAGAGTATTTCACACAGACCAGTCTAACGGATATATAAATTAATGAGTACTTTATGGTAACTCATTAAAGCAAGTTGACTATACTAAGATGTAAAATTAAGCACTGGGTTATTATCAAATTTTAGGACGTTATCAATTCAACCATTTGTTACTCTTTCTCATCTCTAAATTCTTGAAACTCTATGTTTGGTCAAGACTAATGTTTCTCTTGTTAAAGCGTTTCTCTTGTTAAAGCATTTCTCTTTGTTGTGCTTGAGGCCATCTTCTGTGATGTATAACTTAAAAAGCTGAAGTCATTGGTGCCATCACAGACCCTATTGATTTGCAATATAAATCGCGTCTTTAGGGAATCATCTACTCAGTCCTCTGGGCTGATTGTTCCCGTCTGAATGCACATTTGGATGTCTCTTAAGATTGAGGTCATCATTCTTAAAGCCTTTTAATTTAGATTTTTTTACTTTTTTTTTTCCTCATTCCCCTTTAGTCTCAATTCCTGACTCTGCAAAAATAGTTAAATTTTTGCCCTAGTCATTGGTAAGAAAATATTTTCATCCAAAAAAATCCATTCTTAATTTCTTACAATGGTTCACTTTCACTAAGCTTTCTTGAACGTAAGTGCTTATATTTTCCTTAAGTTCTTCCTTGCTTCCCAGGACTATGAAGTCGCCTGATATAAATCATAACACCAGCTTTCTGTACCAGCCATTTCTCTACCAATGCTCTGGGAGATCTATGGGCATCTCTACTCAAAATATGTGCCAAAATCCTTCTGCGTTATAGGAAAGTGCTAAGATGGCTAACATGCATCTTTCTTGATGGACCAGATCCTTGAATCCACTGAATGAAGAAAATTAGAGATTTCAACTCAAATTGTCTAATATTCAGGTCTTCACACTGAAAGTTATGTGCCGTGAGTGTGAAATATTTCATGTTTTTCTTCCAAGTGCAAATCATAGGTGGTTTGCTTTGGCTGTGGTTTTTTTGTCTGATTGGTTATTGTTTGGGTTGTTTTCTTTGTTTGTTTGTTTTAAGATTAAAACTCTACTGGGATAAATATGCCTGTGTCTTGAGCCAGGTCAGGAGGCTGAATGTAAGCAAGGTGTTCAAAGACCTTTTATAGATTTGAAACGATTTTTGAAGTGCTGCAGCTCCATGACAAATTCAACTCATCCGTACGTCAAGTTGTTTCCATCACTGACAGGCACCATGAGTTGAAAATAGATTCACTCATGACTGGGTCTAGCAAGGGTTGAAAAAGTTCAGCAACTACTTCATTGTGCCTTCCCTCTTTGCTTCCCCACACTGAAGTAAGCGATGTTCTTGAACTGATTAATTTCAACATTTGGCTTCTTCATGAAGTCATCACCACCACCTTTCTTGCAGATACTTTCTATGCTTGTCTTGTGTAACAGAGCATTTCAAGAAATCTTGTGACCAACCTGACTTCCTCCACTGCTGTCACCCTTCTCCTCTCAATTCTGCCGAACGCCTATAGCTGCATAATTGAAATCTGCACCCACAGCCCTAACCTCCTCTTTAGAGTCATTCCTCAAACCATATTCTTCTACCAGTTTTTTTTATCTGATATGCCTTGACAATTTCTTCACAGTGAAAACTGATGAATATGAAATCCTCATCTTGGTAACTCATCCATTCACTCATCCTGTCCTGAAACAGTCCTCTAGGCTGCCACGAATGATGTTCTGCATCTGCTTTCTTCCTCTGCTCATCCACTTGATGAAATGACCCCATCTGATCCCTTTCTTTCCCCACTTTTTTGACTCTTTTTGTTCACAATTCAACTTGCATTGATCTTTCACTTCAAAATGTCTTGATCTTTACCCTGCTTGCTCTTCTAATAAGTTCTCATCATTTAATGCATGGACCACACTTTACAGTCACTGTCCTTTAATTCTCTCTCTTTGCTCTTGCTCAAACAAGTCTCTAATAACTTTCTCCAGTCCGCAGAGGATCAGTGCTGCGCGCTGTTGGGCACCTGAACCTATCAGATGTTTCAACTTCAGTTATCTTCTGATGGCTACCTGGACTCTGTCCTTTCCTTTCTGTGCCCTTTGAATTTGCATTATCATTTTTCCAGTTTCAGGAGCTTATAGGAGAGTTAGCTTTTCACTTCCCTTCTACTTTACCCATGAGTCACACTTGCAAGCAGAAGTTCAGCTGTCGCGTTCATAAGGTTGATCAGAAAACACATGAACCTCTGTACTTCATCTGCCTCTCTACTCAAGGTAAAATCCAAGTCTCTTTCTATGCAAACACCAAAGTGGTATTTAAAATGAACATCATTAAAACATTGGTCCTCAATCTTTCTGCAGAAGCCCTCTCAGTTACTCTATTTCATAATGTCTATAAATGTCTGTAAAAAGCCCACCATCTATAACCCACATTCCTTACCTGAGCATTGTCTTCAGCTGAAACTTATTTTCTACTTCAAATCCAGCTGGCATCTAAAGTCTGTTAGGTGGTGTTTCCTGGCCATCTGTGTTAGCTCTTAGATTTCTCCCACTGTGAATTTCCTTTCTTAGATATCAAGAAATGTAATCTTACTGAGCTCAAATAATGCTCTAAGAAAGGTCGTTCTCCTGGCTTCTTTTTTGGCCATATCGCTTTCTGACCGTAGCACTCAGGTGGTATCTGACTTCCCTTTCCCATTTTACAAAGCTGATTTTTCTTTTTCTAGTCTGTCATCCCTTTGTCAGTATGAAAGCAGAAGCTACAGCCTCAACTTGATTCATGGTGTCCATTTCTACCTCAGCTCTCACCTTCAAGCCAGCACCTTCCTGCTTTCTCCTGTCAAAACTCTTAAGAATGTCTGCAAAATTGATTCTTCAAATTTCTTCTCAAACTGTGCCTTCACCATTCTACTTACAAAAAAATTATTGCCTGTCATAATGACTATTATTATCATATTTTTTCCCTCCTACATATTGCATTCTGTCCTGGATTTGTTTTATAAATTCTCATAGGTTTTTTCCACTGTGCTTTGGATAGGGTTCATGCTGTGAAGTCCTGGACCAAAAGTAGGACTCAGAGGTGCTGTGGTAAAGTAAACAGCACTGAAGGGAACAGTAAAGGCCAGGATGAGTTGAAGTCATGGCTATATCCCTGCAGAAAGGGCCTGGCACACTATTCCAGCAGTTAATATTTTTGGCAAAAAACACAGATATGGAAACTATGTCCATGGCCAGATGTGCACACAGAGGGCTGCCAAAGAAGAGTAGTATACACTGTAAGATGCGTTGTTTTCCCCAGCAGAGTATGCAGAGATACTGGTCCTTACCTCGGAAAATGTGAAGCATTGAAAAAACTCTGGTATCTACGGCTAAAATTCTGGAGTGATTTACAGTATTGCAAACTGATGCTTAAGCAGCTAAGTCATTCCCTCCAGCACCCATTTGTTGTAATCTCCCTCCAAAGATATTAAAAATGCAGAAACCTTGGCTAGGTTGTAGTTGATCTAATTTATAAAACATTTTCTGGGTATTAAAAGCTAGGGCAATGCACTAGTAGTTTTTAAATTGTGTTAAATATACTGTAAACTCCCAGAAAGTACCTTTCATTGAAGATTATTGTATGAAGATTTGAAGATTAAAGTGTCTAGATTAAAGATTAATGTGAAGTGCACTGGGAAATGGTTTGATGTATAAGGAGCTACATAAGATATTAATCTTGCACTTTTCAAAACTGCCTGAGGGAATTAGACACCCAGTTCTCGTATATGGCTTTGAAAATCTCACTAGAAGGAATTTGTTGTTATAAAGTGAAAATGGCAGTATATTCATTGGAAGCTTGATTAGAAGAGGAAGGAGGAGAGGGGAGATGCTCTGTTCTATTCTAGAGCTCGATGTTAACTCAGTTACCTTACAGTTTTTTCTTGTTCTGAATTTGTTCCATAGGTTTTAATGGTTTTTAGATCTTCTGTTACTATATGGAGGCAACTTGAGTTTCAGTGCTGCTAGTTGATGAAACTGGTCTGATCCTCCTGTCTACGTATTTCTTGTCATCGAGTCCTTTTCTACTTTGCTTTCATTCAAAACAGTTTTCATGTTTTAGTAAATGAGTAATTTGAATAAATTGGTAAATAACGATTTGAACCTCAAGGAAACACATTTATATGTAGTTATATTTACAAAACAGTGTGCATGAATTAAAAATAAGAATTTATTGTGGGGGGAAAAAAATAATTATTATGCGTGTATTTAGTAAGGTACTCCTCCTGCTGGAGTTTTTCTCAGTCATAGTTCTTGTATAGGAACTTCAATGCTGTTATAAAAGAAGTGTTCCACATATGGTAGAAATTACAAGTTTGCTTGTCCCTGAAGTGCTGCAGTACAAATAAGGTGTTAAATGCAAACCCTAAATGTTATTTTTTAGATGTTAAGAGGGATAGTCTTGTACTGAAACTATTTGGAGGCAAATTTATTTGAACTTCAAAACATCTTTGATCTGGAATAAAAATCAACTGCGTCTGAGTGTATGCTTCATTACTTTGGGGTTGGGCAGTTGTGTGTGCTTTTGTTTGGTTGTTTTTGTTGTTTTTAATGAGCCATCTTTCCAATATAGTTTATGAAATGGATCATGCACTGTTATTTCTCCTGGTAAAATCTGTTGGATTGCCTTCATGAAAGGACAGATTTTGAATAGAACATACCACATGGGAGCCAGTGTTCGGATTCACAGTCATTTGAAGATTCAGTATGCCTAGGTTGTTGCATTCAGATCTATTTTAGTGGTCTTACTACTAAGGCTCCAGTAAGCATTTATAAAGTAAATCTTCCATCGGAATTGGGAAGGTATGATTAAAAATAATAATCTGTCTAATGAATATTTTCCTCTGATTTTTGGCAGGATCACCCATTTGAATTCATGCCAGTCTCTACAGGGTTACTGATGCCAGCAATTTAAGGATCTTCGCGTCCGGTCTCAGTGGTAAGATCTAAAGCCATAGTAAAAACACATTAGAATACTGCTGTTCTCTTTCATGTTGAACTAAAACTGAATGTGTGGGGTGAAAAAAAAATGAAGTATTTCTCCTTGATCAATACAGAGATATGAGAACATGCATTGATCTGCACGAGGTTGAGCTCAGGACACGAGATCTGAGCAATTTTCATCAGAGTAAAATCAGAAAGGTCACTTTTTTTTGTCCTCTCTACTGAAGTAAGTGCTCTCAAAAGGTTTGATATTGTACATTTTGAAGTATGTAACCATTTACACAAGGATGGTGGACAGGCTCTGAAGAGAAAGTAAAATGCACAAAAAAGAAGTTCAGTGGTTTCTTCTTGCTGAAAACTGAGAAAACAAGTTGTAAAATTACAAATTATTTTCACCTCTGATGCTGACTTCATTGTAACTGGTCTGTTCAAATCTTGAGTCACGTTCTCAGATGCTGCCCCCACACATTGTGCTGCTGTGGAGATTTTGCAAAGGAATGTGGTGGTGTTGCACTTTGATGCTCACAATTTCCTGCTGTGGAGGGAAACTTACAGCTGTAGTAAAAGAGAAAAGGAGGAGGTTATAGCAGAGTCCCACAGTACTTTTTGTTTTGGTTTGGAAGATACTGTATAGGAAACTGTAGTTGGGTACTGTGGACTAGTTCTTTTACGGGCAATATATACTTCGTATGTGTTCAGTTTTTCAGGTAGGAAAGATCTAATTTTTACATTATAATATTATCCTTCGTGCTTTTTTCATGAAAATTATTCTCACCGTTATGCCACATGTTGCATTAATCATTTCTGGGCTTGGAGAGGTCAGGAGACATATCCATGCATAGTCCTCCCCTTAGCATCAACTCTCCTGTGGCACGATATGGACGGCCCTTTGACTTCACCTAGGCCAGCTAGTTTTAGTTCACTAGTTAGTGAAGAAACTCTCAAGTACCACCACTTCCAAGTCGTGCCCATTCTAGGCTATGGAAGAATAAATATTTTTTAATAGATTGCCCCCTCCAAATTTAGGATTCTTCTAATGTGGAAACAAAACATTTATTCACCATTCCTCAAGTAATTTATTGTCATTAACCAAGTAGTTCAATAAAATCTCTGCTTCAGTTTGAAGATGTATTCAACAAAATAGCAGCCCTGTCCGATCTTCCTATTTTCGTATAAAAATGAGCATGGTAATGTGTTATCATGAATCATCAAGACAGATTACATTTCATTACTGCTGGGTAACTTTTATAATGTTGAAATGTGTCCCTAATAAAGGATAGTATCTTTCTCAGAGCCTACTGCTCTTTATCAGAAGTAAAAGAATACAACATTTATATCACGTTACTTGATCACGCAGCCAAGGTGAAGAACAACAAATTACCATGGCGGTTTTGTGAGGAAATAATACGATCCTTGTATAATTTTTTCAAATTATTTTTTGACACTGCTAAATTCTGTATGCTGCTGAAAGTTAATGTGGCTTTGCCAAAGAGCTCATGACAGCTAGAAGTGGCTAGAGATGAACCACTGGATCTTTTTCCCCTGAAAACAGAAGACACTAATGACCTGGTAAATGAAAGCTAAAGTCTGTCTTAGCTGAGGCAAATGAAAATCCACTACAAGTCATCGAAAGCTAAGCCCTGTGACAGAACTCCTGTTCACTGTAGCAGTAGCAACTCAAGTAACATATATTTAAGCACTAAAAAGTATAACAGTCTTTAGCTAAAGTTTGTTAGAATCGGGGAGAAAAAGTTGACCATCCGTACGTTTACAAGTGCAGAATAGGAGAGGGGAAAAGGTTGCATGTTCGTGTTTTCTGTAAATGTGCAACAGGTGTCTTGGAAGGATTAGTGATCTTCAGAGCATAAAGATGAACCGTTAGTTTTTGGAGTCAAAACATAGTTCAATATAATACATTGTACTATGTATTATATGCATGTAATACAGGTAAAGGGAAATCACCTGTGTGCCTAAGTGTGTTAAAATGAGGGGAAAAAAGAGAGAGCTCCTTCTGACTGCGTTTCTTTTTTTTTGACCATCTCTTCACACTTCATTTCAGCCTTTATATGGCTTTTGTATTCATCCTTTATTATATTTTCTTGAGGCAAAAAAAGGTTTTCAATGAGAACTTGATGAATGTCCATATTAAAGTGGATCCTCTTTTTTAATTATGTTCATCTGAATTTAATTTTGCAATTTTACTTCAGTAAACTCATATGACTCCAGATGTTGAATGTGTTTTTCCCATTGCTGCTCTCACTTAATTGTACCTGTAAAAGATTTATGACTTAGTGAGGCATTTCTGAAAACTTCTGTGTTTTCAGCATATGTTTCATGGATGGCTAGGAACATGAGCAATTAGTATCCTAAAATACTGTTCTGCATTCAGGACTTCTTCTAATAGGATATTACTGTTATTAGCTTGAACTTAAAAGCAATAATCATTTTAAAAAAACATTGTTGTCAAAGCATTTCAAATGATACAGGGCTACTGCCCCCTTCAGAAATGTTAAAAGAGAAAGACTTCAGAAGGTATGGGATGTCATCGGGTGTAACTAAGAATTATTCACTTTGATTAAAGAAAACCCCAAACAGTTCATGTGTTTTGGGGCCCTTTCCTTTCATTGCAACTGCAATGGTAACTTGTTTAGTGGCATTTGAATGTTACTTGAATTTGTATGGGATGTATGGGTAATATATACTCAAGGGCTTACTGGTCTTGAAGACACAAGACTTGAAGATACTTTTCACTAATTTTGCTAAAACAAGCAATAACTTTGCATATTAACTTAATATCACATACTTTTCTTATTCAGTTACCAGTGTAAATGATTCTTAAGAACTACCTGGAATTTATCCCTTAAATCTAGACTTATCCAGTAACATTGCACTTAAGTTACTCTGAAAGTAATGCCTCCTATTTATTTCCATGGGAACTACAACAGATACAAAGAGCACAGTAACACTATTTGATAGAGCAAATTCTCAGATAAAAAATGCTATTTTTCAACACATTCACCGCTATTAACTATGCATTTTTGCCAGTGATGGGCAAGAACCTGTACGAGCCGTGCTCGTAAGAGACAGCATGGCCATCTGGAATGTTGCTTGTCTTTCACATTGCTGTCATCGCCGCTGAAGTGCATCGCTCACTTGCTCATTGTGCTCACATCTACAGTTTGGTCTCCAGAAACGTTCAGCAAGCATCAATGAATGTCAGTGGGTGCCATTTTTTTCCACCTGGAGGAATTCAATTCCACACCTTTGCTTTATCCACACTTCAATGTCAAATGCTGTTCTGTCAGACTGCCCCTCCTCTGCCATCTGCCACATGGCAACAGGATGTAATGAAATGTTGATGGGAAGGTTTACCCTTTACCATTATACCACCACCATCTGCCTCTGACATCCTGGGCCAACATGATAAAATAGGAGACATTACTTTTGGAGCATCCCTAAGATATGATAAACATCCACGTATAATGAAGGCTCAAGTTCAAATCAAAGAAACATACTCTAATTAAACTTTATGATAATATTGTAAAGAAAAGAATTCAATTTTTAAAAGGATTGCATTTTTTTTATCCTTCAAAACAAAATCACTTTCCTTAAGATTTTTTTGCTGTAATGAGCACTCAGTATATTAATTTAAAATATTTATCTGTCCAGTAAACCCAGTTTTGAGCATTTGTATCAATTCTTATAGAATACAAACTGCTGTAGGTGGGATCAACAGTCTGTGACCCCAGGTTCTTTTGGAGATCTCTTAAAGCAAATAGAATTACCAGTGCCAAACGTCGGTAATGTAAATATCAATCTGTTTTCTTCTATATTCCTACCAGCCTCCATCATATAACTTGGCATTTACTAAAGAGTTCTAAGCTGTGTTGCTATTCTTTGGTCCATTTGTTAGGATTTGTTAGGTCCATTTGTACGTGCCCTATAAATCCCGTTTGCAATAGAGATTTCAACAGAAAGGAAAGCTGCAGAGCAGTGTCCTCAGTGACCTTCTGTAGTAAGCAGTGGAGGAAGTAAGTTGGGAGAGTTTCCTCAGTCGGAGCAAGACCATGAGTCCATGACGTTTGGTTCTTCTTTTGTGCTTTCTAGTAAAAGATGACCTACTGAAAATTTCACTTCTGTGAGAGTTAGTCTTGGCTTCTTCCTCACAACAATGATCTTTATGCCAGTTTCCTAAAAGGACTTTTCTCCATACATCAACAAAGGGTGAAATTTTGCATCATTTTCTTTTCCCCCAGAATTCTCAGTGATGCTGGGTTAAAATAACTGCAGACTGCAAAGCAAGTCTGCGCTTATAAAATTGTAGCGAAGAAACTCAAATACGTCACTTAATTTCCAGTAGATGAAAGAAACATAACAATCCTCCATTGGGTGAAATGCTTCTGAGCTTTAAAGGCTTTATGTAGGAGTCTGGATGGGACCCAAAGAAGGAACACTTCAAAATTACAAAATGACACAGTTTATGTTATTGTTAAATTGTCAAGATTTGCTATATGTTTGTGAGACGGTAACCATACAAGATGTTTTCCAAGACACTAACTGGAGAAAGATATGTTAAACCTGCAAAGTCTTACGAATGGTTAATGACTGCCTGCCAATACAGCTGAATCCCACTGGGTAATGGGGGAATGCCTACCATGTAAATATAAAGGGGGTTATTTAGGAGACCAAGTGAGCTGTGAATTATTGCCTAGGTTGTCACAAAAATAAAAAAAAAAATTAAAAAAAAAAAAAGGAAAATGAATTGTGAAGAGGAAGAAACGTGTGCTGAGTTCTGAATAGCTTTGTGAGACTTTTCTTGAAATAGATGAAGAAACTTAGATACGCTCTCTGCAAGAAGAGATATCTGTTTTGTCAGATTGCAAATGCACCAACCAGCTAGATTGCTGTGAAAAAACCATTAGAGAAACAAAGCTGGTTATTTTTATGCTTGATAAATGCATGCATTGGAGAAAATAATATTTTTCTAATAACTGAAGTGGCATTTGTGTTGATCCAGGTTCAAGTGAAGTAAGCTGGAACCCTTCCTCTGGTTTTAAGGGGATATGGACTGAATCCTTGAGGAATAAGAGAGTTAAGAGCTGGATTGACAGGAGACATTGCAATGAATGCCTTTGAAGATCAGTTGAATTGTGCATCATTATCACAGGGCTGATAAACTTGGAAATGCTTAAAAATGATTTGTTACTGAATATACTAAAGCTTGTATCCTGAATCTCAGATGAGTAGTCTGAAAATCCATACTACTAATGTAAGATTATATATACGCAAATGGATCTTTAAAAATGGGAAGAAGTTTACCTAAATTATGTAGCTCATCTTTCTGTTCCATTCAGATGCTCATTGCAGACTGGGGGAAAAAATACCAGGGGTGTTTGGGTGGGGATGTCTTGAGTTAGAACTTCCTGGAAACTCAGTAAATTTAGATCCAAGTACCCAGTGTATTAGGACCCGGAGAGCACATTGTTTCTACTATATTAAACTAATACAGTCTTGGTATTTTCTGTTCTAGTATATAGTAACTAGAGCTTAAGACTCTTTTTATCTCTTTAAAGAGAGTATACAAGTTGTATAAGTATAGTGAGAGAAAGGGCGTAGGGAATGAAAGTAGTGCAGGTCAGCTGTGTTAATTTTCGGTAGCTTTTTATACAGTTATTTCCTTTAAACAGGTGAAGCTGGAAACATGTTTTGTTTTTGAAAAACGTAAATGGCTTTTCAAATTAAAGCTTTTTATACATATCCTGTTTCCAGCAGAATAAATAATATGTTATGCAAACAAGAACTGAAGAAAAGAGGAGCCAATTCGTGGTTGCTAAGGCCATAGAAAATAACACTTGTCAAGGGATTGGCTTTATATTTTTAATTAAAAAAATGTTTGAGATTTCAGTGCTGAAAATGAACAGATGAAATTAGCAGGAAAAAATAAGTGTTTCATTATCTGTATCTAGAGGTAGAGTAGAATTCTTCTGATCTCCTAACAGTTATTGTTAGTAAGGACTTTTGCTGCTGAGCTGAGTAATTCCAAATTAAATGATTTGTTTTTCAATATGAATAAGATTGTCTTACCAGTCAGCTTACATGTAATCAACTTAAATGGCAGTTTTAGAAAGAGATGAAACATGTTAATGTAATTCCCAAAATGAGAAATGAATACCTGATCAACCTCATTTTTCTACCATAGAAAATTAATACAGTATTTTAGCTTTTTGTTTTTTGGTGATTCTGTTAAGTAGAAGACATGAGGTGTGCTTGTTGTACTGTATGGAAAGTATTCTCCATATACATACACACTTTTCTTATAGTATAATTCCATTAATATTGAAATTTCCGCGAATATATCAAGGATTTTACAAACTGGCCTATTTCAGAACACTGAAAGATAAATTCAACGGAAAGCATTAGGCTAACCAAATGGGGAGGGTGGGTTTTGAACAAAAATGATTGTGTAGTTGAATGTGATGGATGGACACATATTTTGAATCATTGCCTTACTTTTCTTTTGCCTGACAAAAGTGAATGTGGAAAAAATAGTCCAAAAGTAAACCCAATCTCCAGAGAGGGGAGAGATGCTTGCAGTGGTAAAGAAAGAGAGGTAGGGTGGAGGTGGATTTTCTTCATATAGATTGTGTGATTTCAACACAGAATCAGTGAGATCTTGGAGAGGGCTGCAGGCAGTCATTTGGGTGCCTTCTGCCCAATTTGGGCTGGTCCTTAACTATGCTGCTAAGAAAAATAACAAAAATGCTGTTTGGGAGAAATTACAACATAAAAGCAAATCAGTAAGAAATCTTTCCTGCACGTGCTGTGTATTCATAAAGCATTGTGTTGAAAAACCTCTCAAAACAGGAAAAAAAGAACAGTTTTTATCAGGATCCAGGTTAATGGCCTGCTGGATCTCCATGGCATGGACTGATGTGTTATTGTAACCTGTAAAAATAGAATATTTTTTCATTCATGAGAATTAATAATAGACAATACAATAAACTGATTTCTTATTGTTTTTATTACTAAATGTTCGTAGTCAAAGTGCAAACAATGAATAGTAACAAAAAAAACATCCCAGCGGTCCCTCAATTGTGTCCATTACATGTTAGTGCAGAATTACTAATGAGAACATATTTATGTATAAATAAATCTTTTATCCTCATTATAACTGCACTGTGTTCCTACAGTGAAGTCATCTACCCAGAGCTCCTTATGGGTTGATAGCCTCAATAGCCTCTTTTATTTATTATAAATATTGCATACTAATGTTAACAATGTCATTGTGTGATGTCTCAATGGAGGATTATGACTTCATGTAATCAGTTTCATGTCACTTCTCTCCTGTAATGGAGTCAGTTTTCCATACAAAGTAGATGAGAATCACTTATTCACAAACCTTCTAACAAACGTTCAGTATATACATGATACTAACACAAAAGTAAGGTATAGAAAGCCATAAAGTACAGTGTTAAAATTCAGAGCTTAATCAATCCCTTTTGTATGCACTGACATTTACTTTAAAGTTAGAAATCCTCATTTCCCCCCAAATAGTACTTCAGGTGTGAAATATACAATTTTCAAGTGTATTTCCAGATACAGTTATATGGAATATTCCTGAAATGTGCATGACTATAAATAACATAATCATAAAAATGGTTTTGCGGCACATAGCTAGTGCAAAGAGAGGATAAAATGTATTTATATTAATGAGCAAAGAGAAAAGCAATCTTCCATCATCTACCGGAGATGAACGGCACGTTGGGGAATAGGGGCCCATCTCGAACAGCACTTATGCACATGCTTAACCTCAATTATTGCATCCACGGGACTTTGGTGCAATCTTAAACTTAAACACCAAGGGGAAAAAGAAACTAACGCACTAGCATAAAGCCTCATATTTATATAATAATGCAAAATATTAAGTAAACTGTAGCACAGTCATTTGTGATGCATGAATATAGATATCTTGTAATATTAACATAATACAATTGGATGCTTAGCTCTTGAACGCCTTCAAAATAATTTATCTGAATGCTCATGAGAGAAGTTCAGGCTAAGATGAAAAGCATAAATCCACCTAACAGCCAACAAATAATTCATATGACTGTCTGAAGACATGTTCAGAATGCAGGATTTTATGATAACGAAAGAATATTCCAGCTCTTATAGAAATACCAGCTCTTCATTTGTGTGTTTGCAACTTAACACACACATAAAAAAAATCAAACAAGAAATATAGTAGAACGAAACTCAGAAATTGAGTTCTCTTAAGTGGAATGGGTCAGCTCTGATAGGAAATAATGTCAGAACCAATGCTATCATCCCATTTGTTCACATCTGTACAAGATAATGGTTGTGGCATCATATAGGCCAGTGCAGGCTCTGAAAATGCATGGATGCTTCTTAGGAGAAAAGAATGTGTGACAGTTGAGAAATAGTTCTCTTTCAATTATCCCAAATCTATGGTATTTTCATCAGAGTATTTCTTCTATCTGCTGTGTAATCCTTTATGTGCCTGGAAATCTGCAACGAGCAAATATTTTTTTACCAGCTCTGTAACCTGTTCCTCGAGAGCTGCTACTTCATTTAGTAAAAGAGATGATTTGTTGCTGCGTGCACAAAGTTTGGTTAGGAATCACGTGTGGTATTTTTGCCTGCAGTCACTGTGACGATGTGCAGCAGTTTGAAATGTGAACGAAGCGAAGGGGGGAAAGGAGCAGGTTCTATTGACAATGTGGGCGTCAGCAGGCACCATGGCAGGGACGCTGTCATGCTCTTGGTGCCCAGGTGGGTGTAGAAGTGTTTACCTCAGGAATTTGTTACCTCTGCTGATAGTTCAGCCACAAAAATCTAGACATTGTTCAGTTAAGTCCAAAATGAGTCACTTCTGGGCTTGCACAGGGCTCGCTGTACTGCTGAGGGAGAACTGAACAATTTTGTTGCATATAAACAAAGCTAAAATTTTCTTTACCTCTGACTTAATTTCATTTTTGTGCTACTTCCATGGGGACTGTCCGCCTTCATACAGTCAAATATATTGTAAATATCTACAGAATTAGAGTGTTTGATCGCAGTTCTTTGAGACTGCGCTGTGCTCAGTGTGGGCAGGGGCAGGCAGAACACTGTCTTGAAGCTTT
Organism: Alectoris magna; assembly: GCA_030625065.1. Classification (NCBI taxonomy): domain Eukaryota; kingdom Metazoa; phylum Chordata; class Aves; order Galliformes; family Phasianidae; genus Alectoris; species Alectoris magna. The sequence goes on along the minus strand of CM060570.1, from coordinate 10,637,884 downwards.
ACCGTCATGTAAACAAGTGAAATGTGAGGCTCTGAACTTAGCCAGCTTCACAATAGTGGTCTGGGAAAATGACTATCTCAGTCATTGAAATTTCAACATTAAACATTCTAAAGGGATTTTCCTTTGAATTTCACAAATATCTGTTGAAATCATCTCATAATTGTAGTTTTGAGAATTCAAAAATGATTGAAAACAGATTTTTGCTGACACCCCCATATTTCAGTTTATGGGATGCATTTCTAACTGGATTTCCATGTGTCATAACAAGCAAGGACCCCAAACTCCCCATCTGTGATGGAATTCCCCATTTGTACGGGCTCACTCTGGCCACCTTTGCGGACATGAAAACAAAGCCTGGGTTGGAGTGCCTGGAGCTTTCACCCACTGGGCTTTGCTTCTGATGGAGGCCCGTTTTGGATTGCCCCCAGCCTGCATGGCAGGGCTGTGACTCTGTGGGACCCTCCCGCCTGGCAGTGGTGTTGGCGTTGGGCTGAGATTACAGCCTGACTGCACAGCCTCTCTGCAGTGAAGGCAGTGCATTAAGAGTCCATGTAAACAGATAATTAACTTCACGCTTAATTATATGTCCAAAAATTGTCTGAAAATTGATGTTCTAAAAATTAAAAATTAAAAACTAATTGAAATTTCTTAGCTGCTCTCACCACGCTCATTAGGAAAATCCTCCCCCAAAGAATCTCTCTGCAATAAATAAGCCTCCGCTTTCATAAATAAAGGAGCCATATTTAGATTCCAGCTCAACATGTAGGAGAATCTAATGTAATGCTTTCAGATCAGCTTGGTATCTGTTATGAGAATAACATCAGCAGAAAGGTCATTTTTTGTTATTTTTTTTAATCTTTAAAAATGTAAAGGAGAAAGAAGAAAGAGCTCCTTGATAAAGGAGGAAGGCAGTGCTTTAAATAACTAGAACGGTGATAACGCAAAGAGCTTCTAAGTAAGTATGAGGTGTTAAGATTTTCTTAAACTCCAAATGAAAGTTATATATTCACCGGGACACCTTTAAACTTTGTGAAACAGGACTGCAGTATATTTGAGAGTTGTGAGCAAGGAAGCATAGTCTTGCCATAATTGAATACGTACCGTATCCCAGAAAAAGAAGAAAAATAACAGCAATATCTAAAATGTTTTCACCTTGACCAGAAGACTTTGATAAGCTAGCAGTAATTTTGACTTCACCACAATAAAAGAAGCTCAGAATTTGGACTTTGATAAAATTGTTCTGTTGGCTGGGAAATTTGCCTTTCAACTGTGTTTGATGTGATATTCGGTTAATTTTGCCAAAATATTTTATGCCAAGTACTGCTATTAAATCTTTTATGTTGCAGAGATTTTTGTCAACAGACACCCAAGAATTAGGTTTTAAGTGGAGTTAATCATTGAACTTGGAGAAGAGAAACACTGGGGGAGTACTTCACTTACACAAACAAACCACCACGCAAGCTTTAGCCACTTCTGTAATTATTACTCTCTTTTCAAAATTGTTTAGGCAAAACATAAAATCTGGCTCCCCCTCTGATCTCCATTCATGCTTAAGACTTGTAGAACCTATTAGAAGAAAAGGATAATTAAAAGAGAAAAGCCATACGTTTGCTGTGGCTGCTGGTATATCAAAGCTTTTGAAGTCTACTTTGAGCAATTACATCTGAGTGCTTCTTCTGGAAGCCTAAGAAATAACACAGAACTCTCTAAGATATCATTGTTTTCTGAATCTTTCAGATCTCTGTAAATACCGTCTATCAGTGGAATGATAGATTAAATGCTAATCCTTTTTTTCCTTCAAAAATGAAACTTAAAAGCAAAAATGGTCTCAATGGAAGAAAGTAGTGCCCCGTCTCTTTTCTCTGTACCCTCTGCTGTGTCCACAACCATCACATTTTAAAATAATATTTTTAATTGGTGTTTGTGGTTTCGTTTTTACTGTTTGATTTCTGTGGCGAAGTGAAGTCTCTTATACATGCAAAGGTAAACATATATTGTGAAGGTGTGGTGCAGTGTTTTTGTTATTACTGTGTACTCAGGTGTACGTAATCACTAAGTTGGATGAGGTCTGTAATGGGAGCTGCCAGTAACTGTAGGGTTTCAGCAAGAGATCCCTTTCTGTGCGGAGAGAAGAAGGGCATCCTTGTACATGGAGAAAACTGAGTAATGTTTAGCAAACATTACTGTGGTGTTACTGAAACTCTAGCTTGTAATTCTTAAAGCGGGATCTATCCATCATTACCTAAAGCAGTGATCTGCAGTAGTGGAGTGATTGGGATGTGAGAGAGAGAGAGTATGTGACACAATCCAAGATAAGAAATAGATCACAGCCTGACAACAGGCAGCTCTTGCTGCCTAATGAAGGTATTATTCTGAATGAGCTTGTCCTCCTGCACCATAGTGGACAATGGATCTATGCAATTCTGGACTCCTTTCCCCTTTTCACTAGGCCCTGGTCCAACTAGGAGGCACTAGGGCATAAAGGGATGAATGCCATTTTCCAGTGCAGATTCTTCAGTGAAAATAATTTGCCCTTTGTTTCTTACTCTCCATAATAACCAGTACCATAACTCTGTGTCCAGTGTCATCTGGCTGTGAAAGTGACACCCATGCTGGGGAGTATGCCTACAAATGAAGCAGATGACGTGACAGTAGGTGCTATAGCAGCATCGTTCCTGATAAGCTTGTAGCACACCATCTCAAACAGTGACAGAAACCTAAAACATGGAGCAAAGTCAATATGCACAGGCCCTACGGTTTACCAGGATCAGCTGCAGGCCATGCCCAGCTTGGGTTTTGCATGTGGCAATGGGGAATGTCCGTTTGTTTCATAACATACCGCTGATCGGAAGGGCCATGGAGGGCTGAAATGCACAGTGGGATCCCAGATATTGGTTAGGAGCCAGCAGCAGGGTACGAGGGATGCTGATGTTTGTAGGCTTTCTTCTGGTATGCTAATGGCTCCTTGATAAAGCTGGTGTGTTAGAGATGGCTTGGCAGTGCAGTGTAAAACCTCCTGGCACAAATTTCGCAAGTAATCATTCTTCCCAGATGCTGAGAGTTTTACAGGAATAGTAGCTGTAGTCTGGCCTGGTAGCACCCAGAAATATTAGTTTTCGCACTGCTTCTCTTTGGCTGCTGCCATTCCTGCTTCAGAACAAGCCAGCACCTAAGGTGGCCTGACCCTCCACCAGAGAGCTAACTGTTCTGCCAAAGGCAAAAATCAGGCAAGGAGCAATCCCAGTGAGGCAATGGGTAAGAAATCCTTGGGCCTACAGAGGACAGAACAGACATAAGAGTCATTCTTCTGCTCCATTGCTTCTTAAGGAAGGTGGTGTGACTGCCTTCAGGAATGTGTATTAAGGACTATAAATATAACAGCTTTCTGAGCTGTTTTAAGCATTTTAAACGTTGTGCTAATCAGGAAGAATTTTTTTTTTCCAGGAAAGTTCTTCCAGCAGAGACACATCTATCAATTACTTAAAAATAGATCCCTGAACTGAATTTTCCAAGTTTAAAGTTTTATTTCAAAATAAAACATTTGAACTCATTAACCCTGAGGTGTAGCTCTGATATTTATACTTGGTTTCAGTTGTAAGGGCAGCAGTGGTGCGAGGGGTGGAGCTCCCCACCCTGCTCGTGTCCACAGTTGGTGGCTCCAGCTAATGCATAAAAGCAATGCAGTTCACTACTTCATCCCACCATCCTGTTATGGGGACGGTCCAAAGGCAGAAATGAGGAATACGATGCAGAAAATACCTGGTTACTTTTTAGCTGAGAACGCTTTCTTCCTTGTATACCTGGAGAACAGTGTGTGACCAAGGCTCCTTTAGCAGCTGTTGCTGTGGAGGGAAACTTGTGAAGATAAATCCCTGGATCCAAGTCCTGAGTAGTCCAGACAAGCCAGGGGTATCTGCATTGTGTCCCCATCTGAGTCCATGGAAACAGTGGCTTGAATCTATCACTAAGACCTGTCATTGATGTTCCCATTTTTGCCTGAATCCTGATGTTCAGCCTCTTTTCTAACTAGATGTCCAGCAGATGCAGCAGCGCTATCCTGGCACAGATACATAAGGAGTATTTTTCCACCCAGAAGTGGAAACAGGTGCTCAGTAATGGCTCTGAGTTCCCTTGAAAGAAGAGCCAGAGAAACTGCCGTGTGTCCCCTTGCCCATAGAGTCCCTCTGAGACTTTAACTTTGTTCACATCAAAAGGTTTTACCCTCCAAAATTACTCCTCAGTTAAAAAGAGGAAAGATGGCCTTTGCTACTTTTGCCTGAAGCCCGATATCTTCCTGCATTCAATAGCAGCTGTGGCAACACTCCGCTTAATACAGAGAACATCTGGGCTGCCTGCAGTTCTGCAGAGAGGTGTCAAAAGTGTCATAGACATCCTTGAGCAAAGAAGGATCTTCAGTTTTATTGCACAGAAGTGTCAAAAACAGCATTATTGAACATCAGGTTCCAATTTGGCACACAGAGTATAACTCTGAAAAGATGTGACAAAACCCCTTGTAGGAAATTGCTACTTAGCATTATTTTTTCATAGTTTCAAATTTGCATTTAAAGGAAAGAACAAATGAGGAGCAGCTAGGTAACCCTGACAATGAAAGATGCTGTCATTCAGTTTTTTGGTGCTTGCTTTTCAACCTCATTGCCGTCCCCTGAGTGACTGAGATTGATTAAATCATTGTCATCATCAGCGAGATGCGCTGCATTGATCCAGCCTCGTTCCCAAAGCCAACCTATGTGATGCAGCTAATTCGGCATAATTGAAAGTTCCAGCTCCAGAAGGTCACTGGGCTGGAGCAGGACACAAGTTATCATTTTATCCTTGGAACAGGGTCAGCTCTCCTGATCAGATACGATGGGTTTGTGTCACACTCTTAATTGCTTTTTCGTGGTTCATGTAGGGTAAACCCAGGCTTTTATATTTTGATTGAGTTTTTGTGGTGGACAGAAAATAATTGTCACCTCTTTTTTCACTCTAGCCCAGAACATGCGGCTCAGCTCTTGTTTCTTACTCAAGTACAATTTCTTTAATAAAACATTCAGATCAGGTCAACCAACGTATTTAGGTAAAGGGTGGTGTTATGGTACACATCGTTAGGTATTTAAGAAGGAAAGTGTGGCACTAGTCAAAAGTTGTCTGAACAATATTGAGGAGAGCCTCCTGTCTTCTCTTCTCTTACCACGTCTCTGTTTCCCATCCTTTCATCCATTTTCTACAATTCTCTCCTGCGGTTGGAATGCTGCAATCATGTTCTCAAACTGAACCAAATCTGAGACCGTTCAGTTAAGTAAACTCAAAGGTTGCACAGTCAGAGGACAGAGGAGTTGCAAGAAGACGCACAGACAGGCATCTAGACCAAGCTGTCAAGTTATTAGGAACAGCAAATGCTGCTGCTGAAATGCCTCTGAACAGGGGCCAGGTTCCAGATGAAAGGTTGAGCCTTCAGGAAAATGGCTATCAGGTCATCGACTTCATGCTTAAGGATGGAGACCAGAATTCAAAGCTGCTTTCAAAACGTGTAGTTTATGTAAGCAGTTCAGTGTGTGTGCATATTTTAAACTTATTTCTTATAAAGAAAAACAGTCAAACATTGAAGTGTTTGGCAAAAACCGTTTCTTTATACTTTACGGAATCAAGTGGGCAAAGCTCGGAATTTAGGTGGGTCTATCAAGCTGTGTAATTGCTTTGTTGGCCCTTTGTTCATAGTGGAATTAGCAGCATATCTTTTATTTCCTTCCCCTTGTTTACTGTTAAAAAGTCAGCATATTCCAATAGCTTCCATTGCTTTCTGTTCCAAGTGCAGGTCAACACGCTAGCTTTCTAAATATGAATATCATAGTTATGAATGCCACGCGTACTTCATCACAGAAGAAGCGCTTGATAGAATCTCTTGAGCAGGTTTGGCTTGGAGTTGTTTGGGGTTGTTTTTGGTTGATTGTTTTTTTGGGAGCATGTCTTCTATCAGCTATAAGGAAAGCAAGAAAATGCTAATGTGCTGGTAAATAAGATAAAGGACAGCTGTGGTACTCCGGTGGGACACTAACTTGACACTCTTTTTGTAACAGATTAGTGTGCCTTAGTGTTGGAGTCATTCAAATGTGATTTGTGGGGAAGGGTTTTCACAGAGCAAACAACATACAATTTTCATGAGTCTGAGGAAGCATTTTTTATAGTGATGAACAAAACAGCGAGTTAAGACAGCTGGCTTAATGACAGAGTGTGAGATATTAAAAAAAACAATAATCTTTCTGTAGAGTTTTAAAACCCCAGTGTTTGGGCATTGGGATAGAAATAGGAGGTAGATCTATGTCAAATCTGTAACTCTTTGCTGAAGTAAAAGTCTGATCTATGCCGAAGGGAAATAACCATCATAATGCAATAGTTCTGATTGGTTTATGTTTTGTAAGTCTTTCAAAAGTTTCATCCTAGCAGCTTTTAAAATAAAACTTGCAATCGGCAAATCTCACTGGGCTCCTATTTATAGCATCGTAATTTTCAAAGAAAGCAAATCAGGCAACAGTTTTGAACGTGAATAATACTGCTCCCAGCACTCTGCCTACAGCCCACACATTGTGTTTTTTGGCACGATCGTGGCAATTAAAAAAAATAAACAGCTCTTTTTAATATTTTTTTATACATAAGCTATTAAAGTCAGCACTGACACAGCTGGCAGAGAAACTCAGCGAAAGGTAAACATTCTGCTCCAAAGGTAATCCAACATATTGTTGTGTTTGATTGTTAAAATGTGATCTTCCTGAAAGTGTGTTTTAAAAGTAGGTGTATTTTATTGATTTCCTTACAGAATTTCAAATATATTGATAGGTTTTGTTTTTTGTTTTTTTTTATCAGCCTGTTAAAGAAATGAGGCAGCACTGGCCATTTCAGTCAATGGTTTGTTGAATTTTTAAAAATATCCTTACCAAAAATCAGGAATGAAAATGAGATGCAGTGCTTTATCCTTCAGCAGAGTGTAATAGTCTCAGCCAGTAAAATCAATTGATTTTAATAAAATTCTGTCAAAAGCAGGAAGTTCAGTAATAAATGTCTTAGAGTACTTTAAAGGAAGAAAACTTGCTTTGAAAACAACAGAATTAAGATTAGCTTGAGACTTGTTTCAGCGACAGCTAGAGATTGTCTGATTCCTTGATCTAATTGCTGTGAGCATGTGTGAAATGAGATTGTGGAATTATGGCATGTGCTTTGTTAGAACAAAGAATGCAAGGATGTGTCCTTTAGGTAAGAACAATAAATAACAATTATTTGTCTCGTATGTCCTGCAGTCCTCAAACTCATTTTATATCCCCCTGTGTGTGACGGCTTAACAGTGAAGATGTGCTTTTGGTGTTCTATTCCCTGTGGGAGGGAATGCAGAGGGAACCAAGAGGAGCTGGGGGCAGGCAGGCCCCCGATGTGGTCCTCGTGTAGGGAAAGATGGGAATCTTTTCTACACTCTGTAGGTTTCAGTACAGCCTAAGCTGCTCAGATACAAGTTTGGAGCGGCATAGCATGCAGTTTTTCTGTCAATTCCATAATCTTGATAGGCATGCCACACACAGTATCCTGATGAGCGTGTTGATGGGCTTGAGAGAAGTCATATACACTGGAGCCATGGCCAGTGTCTTCTTGTTCTGAGTTTCAGGGCAGGCTCTCTGCCACATGCGAACTGATGATGACTAAGTAGTGAACAGTGCCATATCAATCAGCTGCATTACAGACCCTCCAGGAGCAGGGCAAGTGCCTCTCTCTGAGACTGGTATTTGTTCGTCTGTGCTCTGCCAGTATTGGTGGCAGCCCATGGTGGCCTGTACGCAGGGAAATGTCCTCTCTTGGCTTAGTCCTGGTGAGCAGACCCTTGCAATTCTTCCCTCAGAGCTCCAGGTGAGCTTTTGGAGATCCTTGCAGGGCTGCCAATGGGCACTGCGTGGCATGGGTGGCAAGCTTTGCATCGCTGCTTTACCCCAAAGTCAGTAGGAAAGAAAGTATTATGCTGTTAAAAATATATATGTATACATATATATGTATGTCCAAGATCATTTTATGCCTGTTCAAAACAAAGAGGGGAGGAGGGGAAAAGAAGGGGGGGAGGGGGGAGAAATGCAAGAGATCAATGTTTGCTTAATAGGAAAAGACAGGGTCCATGGGCACAAAATTATTATTCCAAGTTTTCTAAGACTATTAAAAAGAATAAAAATAGAGAGGTGGAAAAAGCAATAAAATCTATAAACATTAATTCATAGCCTGCTTTTTTTTGAAGTGTATGACATTTTTTTTCCACAAACCCACTAATAGAGTTCTAAATATGAGCAAAAATAGCAGATTGCTTTTTCCATTTCTGGAATCTATATCTTTACCTCTACACTTGAATAAAAACATTAACCAAGAGACAAATACTTATTTCTTTTGTTTATGCTCAGCCTCAGGAACTTTTCAGCTGAAATCAATAATTAAAATGTTTATTAGCCATTGTAAGTGTTACGAATGCAACTTTGTTATACACAGATTGTATATATTATCATGGATATATGAGGTATTTATGCCTAGACTTTTTAGCAAATTAACAGAATTTGGGGAGAAAAATAACACATAGTGTATTTACTCAGTAGATACTGTGTTCACTTGAGATTCACACACATATATATATATATTTCTTTCCAGAATTTTAAGCAGTAGTCTGTTCTTAAGATGAAACAGATTCACACCGAGTTTATTTAAAAATCATTATAGCAAGCATGGGGTTTAATGTAAAAGCTTCTAAAAGATCACAGAAGAAAGGTACTAAATGATTGCAGGAAGTAGAACTCCTGGTACAACCAGAACTTCAAACACTGTCTTGAATGAATATGTCTCTGATAAATCAAAAATACTTACAATGCCTACCTGAGGTTACGTATGTACATATATACATACAGAACAAAACAATGTCAGTGTGTGTTTTAAAAGAGAGACTGAGGCCTCAGTATTAAAATATATATCTTGGGTTGTAATGCCTTTGCTGTTGTCTGTCTCTATTATTTCTCAGCTATTGTCTGCTATCTGTACTGTTGCCTCTGATGTTAACAAAAGAAAAGTGTTATTATAAAAATCTCTTAATTAGATGAGTGCCATCTCTGTGTCAGATGTACATGGTATCAGCATGTGAACTGATATTCTAACTGAGTGTTTGGGGGCATGTTTTGGATAGAAGAGGAACAATCGTGTGTGTATGTACACAGTACTCTCTCGTAGAGAGACAAAGGTTAAATAGAGCCATGCTTCTGATTCCCTGCTTCCCGTTGCTCTGACCAGGAATGCTTTTCTTAAGCGAATACAGTATCTACCAAGTAAATATGATACTATACACTGCTTTTCCCAACAAATTCTACTAATTTGTTTAACAATCTAGGCATTAATATTTCATATATCCAGCTGGCAAGGTGCTGACAGGCATGTTACTGCTCTGGCAGGCAGCTGATGTCGCAGGCAGCTTCTGTCCCCCATGTTCAGCCACACTCCTTAGTGAGAGTCGCTCGAGCACTGCTGGATTCCTCCTCCAGCCGCAGGTCTAAATCTGCAAAGCAAGTTGGTTCACAGACTGGGCTGCCCCCATGCTCTTCTCCAGATGCTGCTGGCTCTGCCTTGGAGTACTTCATTCTCACACACATACCCATTTTTCACTCCATGACTTTTCAAATGAAATGCCTCATATTAACGAACACTTGAGAAGCTCTTCTCTGAACCCCTCCTCAAAGCGGTGTCTGCTATGATACCTCAAGAAGTCGCATCCAGGGACAGCAGGGGCTCTGTGATAGACAAAATGAAAGGTGGAGATTTTGTTAAACTTTCAGATGGTTTTGGAATCGTTAAACTGTGAAATAGCTTATTTTTTTATACCTAACATTTATTCCTCTTCATCATTCCCTTTTTTTGCTTCTCACAGCTATCTGTTGCATCTTGCTTCAGATGAAAGTGTGAATTCTGAATAAGCCATACCTTTTTTTGCTCACCAACCTAGCACAGTGAAGCCAATGGCAACATGACTGCAAATAAATCAGCTCAATCAAAGAGGACATAGGTGAGTTGTACCCTTCTCAGTGTGAGCAGTCACCAAATATAGGTGTGGCTCATACTGTAGTCCAGCATATTTCTTAGGAATTGTACTCTGTGAACTGTGCTTAGGATTAATTTCTTATGTTAAAGCTTATGTTATCCTAGAGGCCAAATGAATACGTCCACATTTTGAAAGGAATTTAAACACATTTGGAAAGATCTAAATACTCAACCCTGTGTTTGCAAGAATGGAGTAAATTGAGTCTAATAGGAAGCTCGTGATTAGATATCTGGTGTAATGAACAATATTGAGAAATTTCTAAAGGCTATCCAGAATTTGCAGTAACATACCCTGATTTTTATTGTCAGTTATAGCAATGATAATACAAATAACATTTTTCTGGTTCTGTGGGTGGGCTCACTCTACACTGTGATCAGATCTGGGCCTTTTGTTTGCACTGATAGTAACCTGCCAAAGTTCCTGACTGGCAGGAAGCTCCTTCAGGTTTTATGAAGGATGAGAGTACTGAAAGACTGCATGCTTCTGTAGTCAAGGGCACTTTGTAGGCAATGACTCCTTGTAGCAAGTGGTGACGAGCTGAATTTTTCATCCCTAAATTAGCTTCTGGTTACATTTCTGTAGGCTTCTGAAAGGATAAGTTTTAAATTGTATGTATTTTGTTAGAAGCTGGGCATGCTAACAATATGTCGTTCTCTTTGTTTAATTCACTGTTGCAATTTGGAAATAAGTAGCGCAGCTAAAAATGTCTGCTATTTTGAGTCTGATAAAGGAAAAGTATCATGGTAGAACAAGGTTGTTATTTCTGTGTTTGCATTTAATTGTCAAAAAGTTTAGCTAGAATGTGGAAAAAACATTTGTGCTGTATAGAGACTGTGAGATGAGTGCCATTTAATACTCATCCTCTCTTTTTCTTCTTAGCCATAAAGGACAGGCTTAGTGCAATACTGATAGACTTAGATGTACCAATGCCAATAGACTTAGATTGATTTTCATAGTCCCAGGTATGTTGCATGCATCTGTCAAAAACTTTAAGGGAAGAAAAGTAAGGAGACGTTCTAACAACAAATAAGAATTTTCAGCTACAGGAAGAAAACATAACTGGTGAAAACCATAAGATGCAAACATTACTGAGCTCCTGCTCTGCCAGTTGGAGAGAAGATGGCTTTAGATCTGCCATGGTGTTCAGTGCTTGTCCAGGAAAGTGCAGTGCTATTTAAAGCAGGCCTTGAGCTGGTGAATTCACACGCCAGAGTTCCTTTTTGAGGAATATGATCAAAGCCCATTATATGTTAGTATATAAGTACATTAATAAATGTCACAGGAACTCTTTTTCTGCCAAAACACAAAGCCTGGGAGAGGGAAAGTCAGTCCAGAGTTTGAGACGCCCAAGTTTGAGATGCCATGGCTAGGAGCAGTTCCTTCTAGCCTATATTTTGCTTGTATTAGCCCCAAGGGTCCTCTGTGCCCATAGAACTGGTCTGCTTCCTGTCCAGCAAAACTATGTTATGTCTGCCGAGCACAAGGAGAACATACTTGCCATAGGGCACTGGTCAGCTCTTAGACTTCTCAGTATTACAGAAATACAAATAACGCATTCTGTGAGGAGGCTTTGAAAGAGAAATGTTTGACTGTATTGAGCAAGTCAAGATGTTTGATGTACCTCCAAGGTGGCAGTCAGCTGGTGAGTCTTGCAAAACTCAGCTGCTTGTCTCTCAGCAAGTTTCTGCCTTGTAAACAGCGCCTTTGTTTTCTGTCGATGTGGGCTCCGTCGCCTTAGATTTCCCTTTGATGTAGGAATGAATCCAGTGCTTCAAACCGAAACTCAAACTGGAGCTGGAAGGGCACAGAGGGAGAGGAGAAAGAAGGGAAAAGGAAAATGCAGCCTTAAGAATCCACATTAACTAAAGTTGGTGAAATGATCCATGTGCATATAACATGGCTGTGTACTTCCTATTTATGACCATTTGGGGCAGATCAGGCATGTAGATATACTTGAGGTTATATGTGGTTTTGTGTGATCATTAACACGTGTACGTAAACAGTGGCAACATAAAACAACAGTTACGACTGATGTCTCATCCAGAAACAGCCTGATTCGCAATGACTATTTGAAGCATGCTGTTGTGCAGACAGTGTGCAAATGACCACAGTAAGCTATCTGTAACCAGATCAGAGTGAGAACTTTGCTTGTACAGTGTCTATAAAATCACTCAAACTGGCCGCTAATTCAGATGAAAACAGTATTTTGGCCTTGGACAGTCTACAGGCAATCCAGGGGCCAAAGACAAGGTTGTGGGTTGTGTAATGGATAGCAACCTGACTGCCCCTACGGGGGAAGGAGGGTGCAGCTTTCTTAGCTCTCATTCATCCCATGGCTCTTGGTCTCTAAGGAGCCTCTAACTGATCCGTTACCCGTATGGAAATGGGAAGGAGGGATATCCCCTCTCTTGCTATTGCATGCCAGTCTGCATGGATGGTGGGGGCTGTTTCCACAGCTCAGCGTCTGGCAAGGCCACACAGCACAGTGTGCAGGACAGGCTGCCCTTCTTCATTTCACTGAGTTGTGAAATGAGGCCCAGCTATATCTGGCCCTCAGCTGGGCTAGTAAAGTCACGTACTATAAATGGAGAAGCCAGTTGGGACTGGAACCACAATCCTCAGGGAACCTTTCAACAAATCTGGTTTGAGTTTCAAATTGCAGTGAAATGTGAAACGAGGTGGGTTTCATGCGGTTTCAGGTTTTGTTGAAAACCTTTCAACCAGCTCTAGTCAGTAGCTGTGGCTTTTTCAGTTTCCTCCTTCTAATGTGTCTCTGGTATTTCTAACTGAATGCGCCTCAGGCTGAGGGCAGTTATGAGAAGGGGCGGAAATAAAATCCCCGAACATCACTCAGCACAGTGGGAGCTGAGGAGGAGGGCAGCGGGTGCCTCCCCTTGCGGAGCTCCTCTTTTGGTCGTCCCGCCTCTTGCGGAGTTTACCCAAAGCTTCATGGAGATTTCTGAAGCACTTAGCTGACTGCGATAACAGCACTGCAGGCCCCCTGACCGGCTGCGGCGGGTGGAAGAGGAGCCCCGCAGGCTGCGTTTGGCACCTGGACAGGCGGTCTGGAGAAGCAGTCGCGTTCCCAGCTGGCCCGCGGCGCTCACAGCCGGGAAGGCCGTCTGCACGCGGCCTGCGTGGAGCCAGCAGGGCCCAGCTTCCCAGCTGGCGAGGGGAGCCGAGGCCTGCAGGAGCGGGATGCTTTCCGTTTGGCTTCCCAGGTTGTGCAGAAGGCCAAGAAATGAGGTTCAGTTCCCATTAGCCTGTCTGGTTCTTGATTTGCTTCCTTAGTTAAGAGGCAGAGAATACTGATGTTGTTTTGCCAGGCACAGGATTGAAGCTGAGTGGCATGGAAGAATAGAGACTTAAATAAGCACGGCTTGCTGTCTCCACTTGCTTTTGTCAGTTCGTGTAACAACCTTGCTGCCAGCAACCTTCCTTACTTAATGGAGGAAAGAACAGGGGTCACGGGGAGGTGATTGTGCAGTTCTACGCTTGGTATTAAGGGCTGCCTTAAGTTATTACAGAACGGTTTATATCTCCAGAAACACACTGTTAGCCTAGGCAGCATATTGATGGTTTAAATGTTTAGGAAAAAAATAAGTATTTAGTGATTCCTTCCCAGGTATATTGGAAAATATCTTTAATAGTGTGCCTGTTAGAAGGTTATTTAAATATATCACAGGTACTTTATGTGGCAGACAACTCTAGCTCCATCTCCCTTGAAAAGCATATTTGTAGCATAATAATTTTTTTTAAGGCACAGTAGTTATGAGAAAGACAACAATAGATCTTTTGGTAATATGCGGCTAGCTCCATTTAAACCTGATTTTTTTTTTCCTTGTTGTCTGTAGTTATTCCTTTGGAATTTGTAGTCTGTTTTTAAAAATCATTTCTGATTTCTGTGCCAGTCTTTGCTGCAGATTGTAATAACACACTATAATTTAGGCAGTGCTCTGAAGTCCCATGTGTAAAGTTATCTGTGTAGTGCTTGCATGACCAGCATCCAAGGCAGCCCCATTTTCAGCAAGTGCCAGATATTAACATTTTTAAATGATTTCAGATCCATGATTCAGTAGAAGCCAATGGAACCTGAACTTCAGGGCTGTCTGCTCTGCAGGCGGTAGCACATCTGTTACCTCACTTGTAACACAGCACTAATAGCCAGGGCTGCAAAGCACATACTGTAGCTGAGAAGCATCCGAAGCCTTTGGAAGGTGCAAGCAACTTGGGCTGAAGCTGGGGCTGATGCTGCTTCCTTCCCTCTTGATATCTGAGTCAGCGAATGAGTCTCATCTGGTGCATCTGCAGGTGCAATTTTTGGTATTATTTCAGTCCCAGTGTCGATGCAATGTGAGTTCCTTTTGAGTTTTACTATAGGTTAATCCATATATGCATCCAGGGCACTTTTTATATATGTTAGGACTATAGGGAATGGTTTCAAGTTGCAGCAGGGGAGATTCAGGCTGGACATTAGGAAATATTAGTTCTCAGAAAGGGTGGTCAGGCACTGGAATGGACTGCCCAGGGAAGTGGTGGAGTCACCAACCCTGGGGGTGTTGAAGGAACGATTGGATGTTGTGTTGAGGGACATGGTTTAGTGGGAGCTATTGGTGATAGGTGAACGGTTGGACTGGATGATCTTTTAGGTCTTTTCCAACCTTGGTGATTCTATGATTCTATGATTCACACCTTTTGGTGGTAGGCATACTCTTAAACTGGTCTCCCAGTCTCACTGCACCACAGCCAAATTTGTGACTGCAGATGAACTTGCAAATGCAATGAATCGGTGGTGTGCTCCTCATCTGTCAGCACATCTTGGGAACCACGTGAATCTAAGGACATGTCTCCAGAAAGCTACATGAAACTCAATGGAAATAGTCCATGCTGGTTCAGAAATTACCAGAGGTACAGTCACATTTCTCTGTCAGTCCCTCCACGTTCACTGATTGTACTGTCATGTTATAGCTGGTTTGTGGGTCCCGATCCAGCTGCGAGGACCTCCTTGTGGGTCGCTGGTGAGGAACTGTGAGTTTTATTCATTGAACCCCATTGTCCTGAAGCATTTTATCAAGGGAAGCAGATCGGTACAGTAGCATCTTCTGAGCCATGGAGGAGATATAGCAGAATGTCTCTACATACAACACCGTATGTGGCTAAGCAGAAACAAAGAAAAGGTAATATATTCATGGCTGTTAGGGACTAAAGGACCATTTAGGAGGATAAACTGCAGTCTAGAATAGGCACTTTCGAGCCTTCAGTGATCTTGACCGGTATATTTTTATCGGAACACCCAACACATGTGGTGTGTGAGTATCCTGCTCTTGGTAAGCATTTGTGGTCACCTTTTTTCAGGAAGCTAGCTAGCTCCAGTTGTCTTTGAGGAAAGAATGCGTGACACTGTGTTCATGCCATTGGGGAACTTGGGGGGTTGGACTCGATGATCTCTGGAGGTCCCTTCCAACCCCTACGATTCTGTGATTCTGTGAACTGGTGACCTTGCAACACAACCACCACAAACAGCAGTGCAAGAGGTTACAAGGGAGTTTATACATCAGAATTTATGCATCCCAAGATGAACTCCAGCATCTGCCTGGGGAAGATGGGCTTGTTCTCAGTGCATAGCTCACCCTCAGTAGGAAACATGTATTTGGGCTGCCTTTACTGCCACAGAATTTCATTTCTTCCAAAACCGTAATTTTAATCATAGTATAGTTAGTCCATTTTACCTTTTGTTATAGCAGTTGATTGCCATGTTATGTGAGCAGTAAGCGGGGATTGTTTTACTCTCATAAAGGCTTAAAATAGCAAGACTAATTTGTTTATAAAAAGTGATATATAAAAAGAGGCAATGCCCTATGCTGAGTCTTTGTACACCACCTTTCATTCTGGAGTACATCTTTATAGTTGTGTTATAAACTTCCTCATAATGGGTTTTGTGGTGAAAGTGCTGACACAACGTCAGCTATAGAGACTTGAACAGCAGCACTGCAGTAAAAGGTCGAACAGTAATGCTACAATATAAGTAAACATATGCAAAAAAAGCAAAAGGTTTTCTGAAGTAACAGATTCTAAAGCAATGATCCTAGACATGGACAGAAGAAGTACTCTGACAGTCTTAAACCATCCCCAGGAACATTTTCCATTTGGCTTTTAGAATGCCTGCCCAGAAGAAACTGGACTGTTTGTATTCAGTGACCAGAGAACTGCTGGAGCTCAGCTCCCTGTGGCAGGCTTCTGTCATCCACTTTTGGCATGAGCAGCTGACTGTACATGAACAATAGTCTATTTGCATTGCACTAAGTAATCAGTAATCTAGGGACCTGTGAGAATAAGTGCATCTGTAAGGTGTCTTTACTGAGACAAATCCAGTGTAAGACAATCATGCTGCAGTGCAAGCTAGTTGCTGTCCGTGCTCTTGACAGCAGCTAAAACAGCATCCAAGTCAACAGCAGCTGTTTGTTGTAAGAGAATCCTTCTGGGGTACCATATGCCAAACAAATTTTTAGTATTGCTTCACATTTAGCAGATTAAAGGTCTGTTGAATTAGTGGAAATTATGAGGAAGATTATGAGTTTTGCCAAAGAAAGATGTATGGCAATTTCACATTATACCTGAAATGGCTGGGGTGCAGTTTCAGGAGCAGTCTGTGTCAAGATGCTTTGTTGATGTTCAGCTTGGATGTACCTGTAACTTACTGTACCTCAAGCAACTGCAAATCAATTTGTTCTGTCTCAATTCTAAGCTCTCTCTCAAATTAAACCCTATAAAACATTGCAAATAGAACAAAGAAAGCTGACTGAAATAATACTTCATCGTCTGAAATATGGATTTGCCAAAGCCAGTTGCATTACAAATGGCTGTGGAGGACGCTGCTCATTTGAAAGGCTATTGAGAATCTGAGAGCTCATAAGTTCAAGTCCATCTGCTGCAGACTTCATGCACTACTAGATATTACAGTAGCTTGACAATAATCTGAGCATCATCTTTTATTCCAGTCACAAATGGCTGTCAAAAAGCAAATAGTAAGAATTACTATAAACAGCAATGATTCAGCCTCAAAGGCAATGGCTCTCTATATTCTAGCAGTGTAATCTACTGCTCTACCCTTAAATTGGATATAGCATATGAAGTCCGTCAGCCATGCAGAAAGTGAAAATGTATATTGCCAAGGCCTTTGCTGTCTGGAAAACTGCTGATGAAGAGTCACAAAAGGAGTTTTAAATGCCCTAAAAGAAATTCCAAGAAACATTAAAGTCACAAATAGCAAATTTGACAACTCCCTCTGGACTAAGAAACTGCCTTCAAAAGTTTTATATTAGCTTCATGCATCATTGTTATAATTTATTAATGTGCAATTTTGAGTTTTTTCAGTCTGCATGGCTGGGGAATGGTAACTGTAACTTCTTTTTCATGATAAACAGCTGTTGAAAGATTTGCCAATATTCTCTCCTCTTATAATTCAAAAATGCATGCATTGCTTTTCATATTTCAGTTTCCCCAAACGCGTAATAAGATACTATATTTATGATTTAATCAATGAAACCTGTTCTCTGTGGATATTACTACATTGTTTAGATTGCTAATGTGCATATTTGCACCTAACCTATTAAAAATCATATATCAAGGCTATAATAGAGCATCTATTGGGTGAAAGGCATCTTTAACACTTTGGCTTTTTCAGTATTCAGTAATTCTCTGGCTATTTCTGTTCATCTTTGATTACAATCTCAGGAGCTTGGAAGAAAGAGAGAAAACTGATAGGCAGTAAAAATACAGAATTTTGAAAAGGTCACCTGCTAGAAGGATTAAAACTTTGATTCCACCTGCTCTTTATAAAGAATGTACCAAACATGAAATGGTATAACTTGAATCCAGCAGCGATTGGTTTATACAACTAGGAAATGCCACATACCATTCTCGTGGCAGTCTACACACAGGAAAACTTTTACTCTGGCTGGGTATTTTTTGAGCACGCCAACGTCTGAGGCGTGTGCTGCTCTATGGAAGGACATCTTTCATTTTCTAGCCCCTGTAGTTGCTGAAATTTGCAGTGGAAGGCTGTTCCTACAGCCTACAAGTACCACGTCCGCCATGTTGTTTTGCACCTGAGTTTCTCTGTGACCTGTAACGTACTGCTGCCAATGTCCAGATGTGTATAATATGTACTTGATGTTTTGTTCATTTCTGTGTGACGTGACAACCAGAACACCTCAGGAGTTGTTTGAATTGTGGGATCCTTAATGTAGTCACACAATGAGACTTCACACCTGACGCATTTGCCACATTTTCTTCAGAAAAAAAAAAACAACCAAACAAAAAACAAAACAAAACAAAAAAAACTGTTGTCTGGTTAAGGGCTTGACAAAAAAAGACTGAAAAAATTAGTTAATGATCTTCTTAATATTCGTTATAGGCAAATCCTTCATTTGATCATAAGCAAGTCTCAGAGCACATCTGGGTAAATGAGGAGAGATCATTCAGGAAAACTCTACAGTTTTGTTTAAATTCTATCCAAAGTACTGTAGAGAGTGGGTAATGCCTACATCATGTTCTTCCCACTGAACTCTGTGACAGAATTCCTGATTTTATTTCACCTTTTGTGTACCAGTTATTACAAGCAATCTGCTTTTTGGTAACAGTTATTTGAAATCCTTATCTCTGTTCCTGAAATTGAGTGCTGTAACTGGCAATAGTAGATCCTGGTACAGCGTGATTTAGCTACTGATAAAAAAACGTAACACTTTTCTGCTTCCTTGCATCAGTGCACATAACAACACTTTGTGCTTCTTCTTGTTCTTCCCTCAAAGATGGATTCTTCTTGTGTTCTTGAAACCTCTTCTAGTGCAGGGACGTTCAGGAGACAGTCCAAAGGGTCCTGCATTGCAAACCTTGCTGTTTACATACAAAATCACCTTGCCCTTAAGTTTGGAGCAAAATTCGTCTGTATCAGAGAAGCGTTAGAGGAGAATCCCAAACAATTGAAGCAGAAATGGAGTTACTGGGTGAGGAAATATACCATGGGAATGTGCATGAAATATGAAGAGAGGCAAATATTTTCGTGATTGTCATTTTCATGATTTATGTGCGTGTTTTTAAATAGCTTTCACTTCATGATATCGTTACAAAAAATGAAAGGCAGAACAACCCCCACTTTGGGAGTTTGACACTAAGTCATTGTTCTGTAAAGGCGGTTAACTAATAGTCCCATCCCCAGACTGTTCCAGCACATATCATTACAGTGATACCGTAGAACAAAGATAGAAGTCATTTTGGCTTCTGCTCTGCCATAAGCAGAACAACTGAAAATGTTTCAAAATGTTTGCCCAGTACCTTGGAACAGCATGGTAACAGCAGCTATCTTAATAATTACGCAGGAACAGATAAACTAATGGCACAAGCAAATGTTTGCTGTGTAGGCATTTAGGCAACTGTTCCAGTGAGTTATAACAAAATAAAGTGATACTGCATTTTGTTTTGCTGGCACTGGCTTCAGGAATTACTGACCACCCTGAAACGCCTCTCTCTACCTGCTCACAGGTCCTCATGCATCACGTCTGCTCATTTAGCACACATACCCCAGAGAGGCTGGCATTTCTGGCCAGAGTTCACATTCTATTAACACTGGCCCAAAGTTGGGATAATCTTATTGATTTCACTGACAATGCAGTAATTTAAACTGAATGGATCTTCCATAACTTTATCTTCAGGTTACAAACTTTGCAGTACTGTAGAAGATCTTTAAGATTTATATAGGCATTGTATCCAATATCACTGAGTCTGGGACCCACTAAGTTTTGGTTTTACTGAAGAGAAGAAAGTAAGAGGGAGTGGAAAGGTGCCATTTCACTTTTAGTATGACTTCCTTTACACTGTGCCTTGGGAAAGAGCTATCCAAATCTGAACACAGCATGGAGATCATAAGGAGTTTAAATTATTTCTTCCTAAAGCACTGTGGTCAGAAATGGGATTCTTCTTACACTAGAGCTATGCAAGAAATTAGTCGTTTTGTTTCCTTGAGGATATGGGTAAATCATAGAAAGGCCAGTAATGATGCGCAACTGAATTAAGATGGTTTGGCATTTTGTTTTCCACATGTTCTGGCTGGTTATTGTCTTGGAGCTCATCACTTCCTTTCTTTCTAGCATATGTTATTACTTTAGAGGGGCAGGAAGCACTGTCTGCTTTGATATGAGTTCCATTCTGTCCTTATTTCTGATATTGCTACATCACTAGTGGATACAAAAGAAATGAAGGCCATAATCCGTTCACAATTGCAAGTTAGGTAAAATAATTGAAAAGACTCTATTCATACAAAAGAAAGTAGCTTTGGCCCCTGTTATAAGGCAATTAAAAATAAAGTGAAAGGGAGATTCTGATATTTAAGCTATGTAGAATACTTATTTTTAGAAATAAAAGAAGTACCACTGAATCCATCTCAGTGAAGTAGCATGAGAATCTGAGCTCAGATGGCATACATTCTTTAATATGTAAACTAAATTATTCTTGACATTTACTGTCAAAGGAGCATCTGACTGCCTCTTATTTCACTTCTCACCACCCTTCCCCTACTTCCCAAGTCAGACAATGCATGGATTACACCTACACCTAAGTGGCAGTTGCAGAGCATCAGGAATACCCTCACAGGATATCTGAAAGCAGAGGAAAGATTTACATCAGACATGCAGGCACTCTCAGTATAATAGTTCCAGGGAAGATGAGTTTTCTCAGGCAATTCCTTCTTCCTTTTGGCTTCGCTCTGTCCTGCTGCCCGACTGAAGTCTAGCCACCCATATGGTATGAAGATGTCTGGCTGGGCACAGTTGCACACAGCTGGAAATTGTTCATCTTTTCTTGCCCACTTTCCAAAAGTTTCATGTTGCCATGAACTACCTGGGAAGAGGCTTAGATTAGGTGAGGGCCTTGTGAAGGTCAGGATACATATTCCCTTGAGGAACCCTTATTAAACACAAAAGGGAGCAAAACTTTTGAATGAATAGAATTAAGAATCCACACAGGCATCAGAGATTAATTAATGGTGCAAGAAACACAATGACTGCTTTTTTGCACATGTGACCTGGAGTACAACCACAGCTCTTGGTATCATAGCCAAGGTCTTTTTCAATGAATCCAGACTTCAGTAAGAAACCTCAGAATAGTCTCTGCTCTTAACTTTCCATGTTAAGAAGTTTATTTGTTTGAACCGAGCAGCTGAAACTGCTCCTTGAAACATCTTTAGGCCCTTTTTTAAGCTTTCAAGCCACACTACAGACGAGATAGAGACTGCCCATGGTACTGGGAGGAGGTTTGGAAAGTGACTCACTGTTTTATTTCTAATTTGGTAATGTATCATTTTTCCCCCACCTGCACCAGGGGGCCATTGCAGGCAGCTGCAGTGATTGCCTGAGTGAATGGACTGGTGTCAGATTTCCAGAGCTAATAAATGAAAATTTGCAATGTGGTCCTGGTTCCAAAATATGAATTATATTAGAAAAAATATGGTCTTTCTCTTAATAGAAAGATTTTTTCCATCTAAAAACCATGTCCCAGAAATGAACATCACCCAGTGACCCAGGCTTGAGTTGGTCTTTGCTTACATCGCATGGTCTCCTCACCATGTGGATGAAAAGCTGCATGCCAGTAAGCTTGTGATTTGAGACTGCTTTGTTCCTTTCTCTAAGGCTTTATTGCAGGCAAATGTACATGAGCTATTACAATTCTTTCCACAGATAATTAGCATTAATGGCATTCTTAGTTGTAATTACGAAACAGCACTTTGCTCATACGATGGCTGTAGGTACAGTAGTAGCAAGAATCCTCTAATCTGGCTCTAAAGTAAATCTTTCAAGTTAAGCTTTCATGATTGCTATGACAGTACTTAGTTTTATGGTCTTCTACCTTGTAGAAGAGGAAACACCCACTGGGCTTTGTGGCGTTAGTCATTCACAGAGTAACATCTATTTGTTCAGCCTAAATGAATGTAGTTCTTATATTGGTTTACGGTATTTATTACTCTGACTGTAACTGCTTTACTACATTTCAAATGCCTATTTCAGTAGGTTTGAATCACTGAAACTACTGACAACTTGTTAAAATTGGGCCCATAAACAAGGCTTTGGTTTCAGCCGGCCTTTTGGAGCAGTAGATACAAATAATACAAAGGAAAAAGCTTTTATACTTCTTTCTCAACTTACCCTGAATAATGCCCAAACTAATATCGCTTCTTATTATTTCCAGTTGTTTTACACAAAGGCTGTTATATTTAAAGCCAGAATATGTGCAGCATATGCTAAGCTATTTATAGATTTACAATTACCTCATCAGACAGAATAAGGCAGATGGTAAACATTACTACTAGGCATAAGTACATTTAGAATCAGACGTTTAAATAAATTCAGATCTGTCTCAAGCTTATTTAAAGGGTTTTATCTCTTAAGCCATTTGAGATGTCTGGTTCTGCTGAGTATTTGTATCCCATTCAGATATCAGGCTATATGATCAACAGCCTACAGATAGCTGTAGAAATCAGATGACATTAATTCTTGCATGTGTTTTGTGTGGGTTTTTTTTTAACCTGACACAGGCAATTGAACCGGGAAGCCAAATTAATTTGAGAATAAAGAGAATAAAACTTTTAGATTGGAAATGACAATGGTTGACGACTTATATAGTGTTGAAAGAATATGCATGCTTCAGGGAACATCAATTGGTCTCTCTCTAAAGCTGAAAGGCTTCATATAGAGATTAAAAAACTGACAAAGATACATGCCAGAAGGCCAAATTATAATCTTTCAACTTCAAAACCCCAGGCTATGGTGGCTTTTCGCATCAATCTTACTGAAGAACAAAATAGGAGTTCAAACTTCATCTGAGAACTGACTGAGTGCTTTAGTTTGAATGTGATTAAGCGTCCCCTGGCCTGCATGAAAACATCTTGGATTCTTCAGAATTGTTATTTTTAGACAGTTTAAGAATATACGTACAGTTAAACAGGGTTGCCAAATGCAACCAAACCGAAAAACAGACTTTGACATCTGGGCCGCAGTGATACAAACCTGTTAAACTGATTTTTCTTTTGGTGATGGGGAAATAATACAATGATTCAAATTCTACCATTTGTTGCTACACTGCTAATCATTCCCAACAACTGGATTGTAGCTGAGAACAGGACTTGGCCTGGGGTTTCTTCCAAGCACCTCTAGGGACTAAAGAAACACAAAGCAGAGGGAATATCGAATTGATGCATCTAGAAATCCACTCTTCTAAGGTAGATAGCAGATACCGCTGCACATCCCCTCAAAGACTGGCTGCAGGAAGGAGGTATGTGACCTGCATCGCAGCACTGCTGGATTGTCCCCACCAATGCAACGCTTATTACAGAGATCTGAGCAAGTTCCAGGCCAGGAGGGAATAGCTGCCATCCTTGGGGACAGCACTGTAGGCTACAGGGTCCCAGCACCCAGCGGAGCTCCCTAGTGCAGCAAACTCAGCTGCTACTCAAAGGTGGCCATGTCAGTCCCAGCTGGCACAGCTATGGACACCTGGTAGCTTTTTTCTGAAGCACTGGAAGTGTTAAGGTCTAGTGTGCGTTGATGTACCTTGTGTGCAACTATGGGTCAATGGTCCTTTTCCTTGCCCCGCACAATACAGCTCATGCAGGTGGCTGATCTACAAAATGGATATCCACTTAGGCATGCCCATGTGCTGGAGGTATGCCAAAATGAGCCTTCAAGTCTCCCAGCCTTGTGAGATATCCTCTGGGATATTTCAGTGCTGGACTTCACTGCGAGCTTCAAGATGTACTCCGCTCTGTACTTATAAATGTCTTGCTTTTCTCCAAGTATTTTATGGGACTGCTTTACTTGCTCTTTGAAAGATCTTACTGGTATCATAGAATTATTAGGCACAGAGTAATTCTACACACCTAGAAGAAAAGTAGTAGTGATGTATTCAGAGCCATTTCTAAAATGATTATGATAATTTGCTGTGGTAATTGCCACATAATTGCTAGGGTGGTGGCTGTGTGGTTGTTTTTTTTTTCCAATTTGCCATGTAACTGTATTCTAGAAGCAAAGGGTTTTTTGTACAGCTTAACCTTTAGCTTTTAAAGATGAAAAGTAAGTCTCTGAAATGCTAAACCTATCTTAATGTGTGGGAGGACACTGAACACTTTCGTGATTGTACTGGGGTTGGATTGTGAAGGAAGCTGAGGAAGAAGAGCATGAGTGGGGTCACTGCTGCCTGGTGCAGCAGTCCCCGCATCTCAGTGCTTTGCTATGGATGCTTACAGAACATTGTTGTTAACAATCTTATTTCTATTACACATTGATACAGTCTGCACAGGACACAAAGCCATCTGAGACACACTGTGGACTTACACATTCAACACCAGATACATATTACCATCACGCTTTCTGCACGTTATGAGATAACAAACAGGATATCTTTATTTGGTCCATGAGTGTGTTAAATCCTAGGCAGAATTGAGTCTGAATACAAATAATCTTCATACTGCAGCAAGTGATAAATATAAATTGTTTGTCCAGCACTGTCATATCTATCAAACTCTATTGTTAAAAATACAAACTGGAGTTGCTGCAGAACTCAATAATGTGTTTAGATGTTATGCTTGGTTTCATTAAAGGACTTGCAGCTCAGCCTTTAGATATATAGAATTGTCTGGAGGCTTTAAACCTCTTTATTACATACAGCATTAACATGCTAAACCTAATCTCTGCTGCCAAAGATGAAGAGTGAGCATAACTCTTACTGCAGGTAGCTCAGTCCTCATTTCTTGTTGTTTGAAATTCATTCTACTCCTGTACTGCTGTACCTTGAAACTTCTCTTTCTTCTTACGTTGCCTTTTTAATAACTGAAACCATATCAGAAAGGGCAAAAAAAAAAAAAACAAACCCTAATGAAACTTCTACAGATAAAAAAGCAAGAATCAGCTTACCTTCAAAATGCTGTCAGATAGTAGAGATAAGTCATGGAGAAATAGGAAGCATGGTGTTGTCCACCTAATTATAGATGGATTAATACTGAATGTAGTCAAATCCTAAATATTTGGTTTTGCGATCACGGTAAAATGTAATTACTTCTACTGCAGTTTGTTGCTATAGAATCAATAGGATCACTGTGCTAATATGCAGAAGGCTTACAGAGACGTACTTTATGGAGTCATGTTTTGTAGTGGCCAAGTTATTTCTGATAAGAGTGCTGCTTTCCCTTTGCTGGTTAGGAAGATCTTGGTAAATAACCAAACTGTAATTTCCTGCATCATGTAAATGTAGGGAGCTTTAATTTAGAAAAAAATGGTCAGCCTTCCTTTAATAAGTTGTCAAAATAATTGCTAAATGCAAGTTAATCATTTAGGTCCTTGATGTGTTTAGCCCATTTCTTATTAGTTGGTTGAATTTGTTTTTATGATGTAGTTAAGAGCAGGCTCCTTTGATCTGAGATTGCTCTATTTCATTCAGTATCTTTAACTTCTAATGAGTGTAATTTTAGTGATAAAAGTGGTTCCTAGCCAAAGTGCTGTATCAAAGCCTTTATAAGGAAATAAAGGAACTCGCTGTTTGTGAAGAGAGCTAATCTTAGTTTTCTTTCTGAATCTGGAAGAGAAAGGGGGGAAGATCCTCCAGTTGTCAGTTAGCTGGCAAGGGCTGTCTTGTCAGAGCCTTTTGGATGAGAGCACAGAAAGGAAACTCTCTGTTTATAGAATCATAAGTTTTAAGAAGAATGCAGGAAAACTGTTCATGGACAAATTGAAGGAAACATTTGTGTTTTATCAAGTAATTATTATAAATACTTAAATAGTGTGGTGTCTGGACTACATTCAATACTATATAGTTCAGAAGTGTCCAAAACCAATAACTGTTTTCAAAGGAGTTCAGATCACTTCTAGGCTCTTGAGTGAGTGGAAATTTTGGAAATCTGGCCAGTGGTGTCACACTGAGAACTTCAAATGGCTAAATGCTTTGAAAGTCTGTCCTTAATCTTGTGCCAGATGGGAGGTGAACTCTTTGATAATTTGGCCCAGGGTTTCGTTGTGAAAAGTTTGGTTGCAAGTCCACTTGGAAAAGTGGCCTTTGATGAAGTTTACTCTATTCACCAAATGCAGTGATGGGAATGGGAAATCCTCTCTAGTGCTAAGATTTCAAAACTAGTGATATTGGGAGAACAATTGCATTTATTTTCAGATTGTTCTTGCAAGATATACACTGGAAAAGAACTGTCAAGGGGGGCGCAGCAATGAGATACTAGGGAAACATTTTCAGTCATTGTATATTACTTTCTAAACTTCAAGGAAAACTACTTTTTACAATTATACTGGCTCCACATAGAGCGTAAAGCATAAATCAGGAGAAGAGTTTGCATATATCATATGTCAGGAGCGGACGTGCAAGAACAATTTAGGGAAATTCTGGGACATGAAGCCAGAAAAGAGACTCCTTGCCTCTAGCACAAGTGTTTGATTCTAAATGAAAATTGGTAAGAAGAGATGAAGGAACAAAAGAGCTATGAGCAATCCCATGCTCGCTCTGCCACAGAATCTAGGGAAAGTCCCTGGAGATATTAAAAGATGTTGCTTATCTTTGCAATGTGAAGAGCCTTTTGGTTGTTGCTGCTGGAAGTCCTGGTGCTACCTTTTGCCAAAAAAAGATCTTGTACGATAAAAGTAACTTACTGCTCCCCCCTCACCAAAGTGATTGCTTGATGTTGGCAGAAGGAAGCTGGTGCTGTTCCATGTAGGTGTCTCACGCATGAATTAGGTTGTATGTATGAGATACACTAAGCTGGCAAAACACCAGCTATGTGCTAAAATATGCAACACGGTATACATGTAGAGAGACATCAGAAAAGGGAAATATTCACCCTTCCATAAGGAAAAATATGTGACAGGAGCATGTCTTTCTACATAAAGATTTCACAGCTGAGAAAAGTTGAGCACAGTTCCTGGAGGCATGGCTCCTCTTCAGAGGCCTGTAGACTGCAAGTCTACTGCTTCATTTCCCAGTAAGCTGCACAGGCAGCAATGAATTCAGCCCTAGGATGGGTAATTCTGTTAATTGGGATTGGCAGGCACAATGGGGCTATGATCACAGTCACATTAAAATGATGCATACTGACTACGCTGAAAAAACACCCACATTATGACATCCCCCCAGTGACATTCCTCGTTTTAAGGATATCTGAGGGGACACCAGTAAATGTCTTCCTATGTTTCCATCACAAATATTAAATAAGCTAATTAGACATATTCGATGTAGGCTATTTGATTACTAGAGATTTAGCAGCACCTGCAAATAATTTATATGAAGAGGGGCATATGTTATCCTGCAAAATACGTGTACAGTAAACAGTACCCATAAACTTTGCAGTCAGCATTTGATCACTGAATTTCAGCTCCTTCAGGGTTTAATGGCTCTGTTTGAAATGTTCAACAAGGAAAATGTAGACTGCGTTGGGAGCCCATTGTATACGTACTGTGTTCCACGAGGAAGCCTGAAATGTCCAGATAGCTGGCATAGGCTTCCATGTGGGAATTCCCCTCAGTGCAAGTCCCATTTTGTTTAAAACTAGCCTTGCTGGGTAACACCATGTCAGATGTATCTGTAGGGCTTCCAAAGGGCTAGAAACCACAGCGCCAAGGGCAAGCTGTGTGCTTAGGCAAGGGGGAGATGGAGCCATCTGAAGCCAGCCTTGCCTGTAGGAACTCTCTCATGTGAGGCCACTCCAGGGCTCTCAGCAAAGTACAGTTTGACATTTGAAAAATGCATGTTTCTCTAAACAAAAATCCAAACTCCATCCTAATACATCTTACTAGGAAAAAAAATATATGATTTGCTGACATAAAAACAATAAAACTGCAATAATTTATTTGGAATGAGGTGAAAGCAGCCAATGTCTCCTGACATTTATGTAAGCATCATCAAACTAGGTACTGTGACCCACACAGTATAACCATGTTACGGGATGTCTCTACAGGAAATGATAATGTTATGAATAGATCAGTGCCATTTCAGTGTTACTACTTGATAAGTGCAGAAATCTGCAGCAGCAGCAAAGGATAAATTCTCCAGTGATGGTGAGATCTGCTCCCTGGGAATGAGCATTCCAGCAAACACCTTGCTGCATGACCAGCAGGGACTTGCCCTACTGTGCAGTCCTTGTGCATAGTCTTGCTTCCATGGAAATGAGCCAGTTCTTTTTATAATCTTTGGGTGACTCTTTATGCAGAAATGCAGTGATATTGCTACAGTATCACTGTGCCAGTAGCTGACTCTAGTGCTTTTGTTTCAGTAGCACTTTTTCATACTGCACAGAAGGTGTGTATTCTGTGATTTCCATTTGCCACACAGTCTTTCCCATGCAGACTCTGAACAGATCTTTGTACTTAGTGGAGAAGATCTGATAAAGACAGGTGCAGGTTAAACATTTCCATCCCATTGTCCCCTGAATTTCTAGCATGGAATAGTGACACTTGGATTCCATTTAATGTCTCCACCAGCTACAGAAGACCTGTAGAAAGCCAGACAAATATAAAGTATGTTAAATAATTGCAAACATGACTAACATATCTGCAAATGTTCTCTCAGCCAGGCACTACCCAGCTTCCAATTCCTTAGCTTATGAAACAGGATGTAATCTTGAAAGTAAGGTTATTTCTCACTATTTCAGATCCTCAAGTATATTTTGACTTCCATCCTGATAAATGATTAATCTGCTTCTGTAATATTTATATCTTAAAATGCCAGTTGTCCATAAAGTTAGTATTAGATGGCTGAGTGATACACAGGACTTTGTGAACAAGCCACCACCCCATCTGGGTGTTGGCACAGTGTGCTCCACACTGGCAGGTGAACTGGCCACAGGAGGGGCCTTGATGGCAGTTGGTAGGTGTGGTTGCCCACAGCCCTGAGCCCCACACATGCTCTCGCATCCAAGGTAGGGGAGGTCATTCTTTTGGTAAAGTTGCCCGACGATGGATCAGGGAAACAATACTGCTGACTGAGGGTACAGAGTGCATACAGCATTGGAGGCCATCTGTCAGCAAAGCTGTACGTGGGATCTGGGATCCTTCAGCAGGTTGAGCTCAGGGACCTGCAGTCCTTCCCATTCCAACATGACCACAAGCACGGAAGAGTGTTGGCTTCTGTAACACAATGTGAATGCTCTAACATTCTTTTTAAGCTTACAATTGCACCACAGAATAAAATTAGACCACATTAAAAATTAAGTTCGTGCTAAATTTCAATTACATGAGTAATCTCTGTGAAGATTTAAGTACTTTGCAGAACTGGGGTCTTAAAAAGCTTGTTTTTCTGGGAAAGAGTTTCCCTGTTTCATCTGCAAAGTTAACTAGATCCACTGACATGGGAACAATGGAGCAGCTCAACTTATTCCAAGTAAGGACAGCAGTGTACAGTGCACAGTTACACTATGATACAATATGATCTTTAAACACCAAAGTGATTATGTCAGGGTCAAAAAATGAAGATGTTCCCATCTCTCCCTCTCCCAAAGAAGATAGTTGAAAAGAAGCCGGATGTTTTTACTTCTGCCTTTCTCCGGGCTATGGCCAAGCATGAAAAGAAGTAGCATAAAAGGTGTTTGAAGGTGTTTTAGAATGTGCAAAGTAACAAGGTAGAATTGAAGTGTTGTCTCAGATTTAACTCTCAAATCTTTGCTGAGATAAGTCTTGAATTTGTTTTTAATTTCTGTTAATTGGAAAGTGTCAATGTTAGTGTTTTCAATTATAAGTAAAATGTTTGGTTTGACATATTTAATAAGATCTTATATCAACAGCCTGTCTGAATTGTTAATAGTTACCATAGCAACTTCACAATTTTCCTCTCTATCATCATTTGCAGCCTTTGGTCACATCATTTCAAAAGTTTGGTTTCTGTGTTGACATAGCTTACTTGCAAATTTATTCCTACCTTTCTTTTTCTTTAAAGGGCTACTCATTTGTGTTTCTGCAGAAGTGTCAAAGTTTTCAGCAGCTGAAAGCAAACTTGCTGCCATTCTTAAAGCATTACACATTAGGCAGTGGCTAAAACAGTGGACTAGGACTGAGCAGAAAACGAGCTGAGTCCATGACTTGTGCTTAACTTTGTTTGAGAACCTTGAAAAAGCCTCAAGTCTGAACTGGGTGAATATCAGGTTTAGCCTTGAATGTCTGTAGCTTTAAATTCTTTATCTATAATTGTTTAAATAAATGGATAACTCTTTGTGTGGGTAACTGCTTTTTTCCCCCTCGCTCTCTGTTGTGTCTATATAGTCCAGCCAGAAAAACTCTCTTCTGTACGAAGATATAGCACCCATTTCAGGTGATCCTCACTTCCACCTCCAATCTGGGCGGTTCTCCATCTCTCAATCCAAGTTTCAGTTACTCAAGATACAATTTCTCCCTGTGATGCTATCATGCAGTTGAGATCATTGTTAATACCCAGGATTCATTGTCAAAGGTTACTGAAGGGGGAAGACTTGGCAGTAATTAAAGAACACATCTGAATGGCTTTTGCTAAATTACTTACGTCTTGGGATAGTCATTTCTTGTTATCTGAGAGAATTCCAGCTCGTTGGCCTCCATGGGATGTGTTGTAGTCCAGATTTCTCTGTCTGGGCTTTTTTTGTTGTTGTTGTTGAAGAAGGTGAAGTAAAGGTGGTAGTTGTGTTTTGTTTATTTTTGTTTTGGTTGGCTATTATTGGTAATTATGGATAAGAAAGGGTTTAATAATTAATCTGTGAGATTCACAAATTTTTACTTGGACACATGCCAACAATGAATGGATGGCTGCAGCTGAAAGTAAATATATGAAGCAAATAAATGGCACAGTCAGTAGGCTTTGCTTGTTGTTTCACCTCAAATGATTCTTTCTTTGGCTCAGTTCCACTCCCCAGGGTGACAGGACACTCAATCCCTCGAGTCGTTATGTTTTTCAGCCTTCCTCCCCCAAATGTGTTCGTACTCACATCTAAGTAATGCGCTTCTATATACATAGTGCTTCTGGCGCATCCCACAAAACCCTTCTGTATTAATTTACTCTTGCCTTTTATTCTGTGTCCTTTCATCTATGCCTGCCATCTTCCAATAATGACCTCAACATCCATCCACCTCTTATCTACTCCATCTACTTCACTCAAAATATTTTTGTGCTTTTAGACAAAATGGTCAGAACATGGTTATATAAACTCAGCTCAGCCACGTGGGCAATCTTATTCTAATGATCCTGGATTTGCTTTAAAGCTTTTGATTTAACAACATTTAACCATTTTTTTGCAAGTAGAAATGTGTGAAATCCATAAATAGTTACAAATGCATAGAATTATTCTTCATATTTTTTCTGTATATATTTGTACAGACTTCTTAAGGTTACTTTTAATAAGTAGCACGATAAGAAGAAATAAACATACATTTGGGGCACCCTTTTTACCCTAAAAAAAAATAATAATTTTTAAAAAATTAATGCTTCTGGGAGGGTTTGTAGGCAAGTCCTGCACTACCTGTTAGCACATGTCACAGTGAACTTCTATTGCTTGGTGATTTCTTATTGGCCTCCCACTGACACGTTAGTTAAAACAGAAAACAGAATGAGACTCACTTTACCAAGATTAGCAGGGTTGACTGAATAGTCAGGTGCTGTCTCTTAGAAAGGTATGGTGCTTGAGGAAGGAAAACCAGAATGACCTCAAACTGCACTGCCTGTTGCTCACTGATTCTGTCCTTCCCCTGGCAGAAGGCCATCTCAGCATCATTGCAATCCTCCAGTGGATGCTGCTATGGACACGGGCAGAAAAGAGCCAAGTGTGAGACAGAGAAAAGGCAAAGACAAAAAAAGGGGAAACCCTTGAATGAAACAAAGAACAAAAATGTGATGGGTGCTATGGGTACTAAAGGAACAGCTCTACAATTTCAGCTTCAGTCCTGCCACAAACAAGATTTTCTACCGCTCTTCCAAAAGTGTTGAAAAAGCCTCTAGTCTTTAAATAGCTAAATGTTACATCTGCAAATCATCTGTGGAAATAATCCATCTGTATTTTTAAAATGAAGACGTATTATCCTCATATGTATCAAGAGCTCAAGCTTTAAACTGTTCCTCTACAGCTGTATTCTCCTCTGAAAGAACAGCCAAGAGTGAAAGGAGATGGATGAACTCTTGTCTGGTTTGCGTGTGTGTTGTAAAGTGCTGCTTTGGGATGGACACAGAAGAGCATCTGAGTATTTTAACAGAACTGATCTTCTTCCTGAATATCTTCATTCTTACAGCTGCTTTCCCTTTAAAATCCTCACACAGGAAATACTTTTCATGTGCTTTGAAATCTGTTTCCTCCTGCAGCCTCGCTCTAAAGCACTTCTAGGGATTTGCCGGTTAAAAGTCTGCAGTAATTACTTCTGTTGCTACAAAACTGTGATGGATGAGTCTGTGTGTAGCTCTCATACAGATTCACCACAGAAAAGTACTGTTCATATTCTCATATTCGAGGACATTTTGAGGGTTGTTTTCTGAGTGCAAAATCCCACAGCACTCCATGCATCGGGTCTTGTAGTTTTGTGTCTTAGAACAACATTGACAAAGAGGTTTGACATGGCTCAGCTGGCCTCCCAACAAGGAGAGGGCTCCGTGCTCTGCTCTCCCCTGCCCCTGTGCAAAATGTTACAGGCTGGAGTAGTGAGAGCAGTGCCAGCTGCAGAGAGAAGCTACGCAGAGCCTGTGAAATGGGCTGTGCAATCAGAGATCTGCCTGGGAATAGCCAGTTCCTTGAGCCATCCATGTCTCCATGCTGGTGTGCCCCAGGCTGGGCTGAGCCACAGTGGAAGGTTGGTCACCTGCCCTCCCCGAGAGTGGAGCCCTCCCGCCTGCTGAGCCCCATCGGTCACCACCCAGATGTGATGCTTTGCATATGAAGTCACTACAGAGATAACCTAATGGCAGAGGATTGGGTTTGTGGAGTAACAGAGTGGGGCAAGGGCAGCCTGTGGTTTGGCTGTTTATCACATCTGCTTGCGCTGTAGTGCTTTGTGAGCAATGGAAATGAAAGTTCACATGTTGAAACTCCAACTCATCCATATGATCCATCAGCCCGGTGCCAGACAGCACACAGGGCTCCCCAGAGGTGAGTTTGTTGTCAGTGGTGTGCAGCTGTGCCCCACGTCCCAGCAGCTGCCTGGTCCCATTCACTGCCCTGGCTGCCTCAGGGCTGCCTTGAGAGCCATCCTGAGAGCACAGCCATGCAGGTGGGGCCAGCAGCTCCTGCTGCGCTTCAGTCTATTTGATCTCTATTTGATCTCAAATTGATTAGTGGTATTTTTGCTTTGTTGGTTTGTTTTTTGTTTGTGGGGTTTTTTTGTCTTTTTTTCAAAAAAAAAAAAAAGAAAGAAAAGAAAGAAAAGTGTAGCAAATTGATCTGCAAATTAAGGTAAATCTAGCCAGCCTGCTGCATTATCCATCATTTTGTGAATAAAGTGGACATGTATTGATTCGTATTGTATCCTCCTGTAGTGGTTAGCAACTCAAAAGTCTCTGTGACTGGGTAGTAGGTGTCCTGTTCTTGAAGGTGTAAGTTCTTGAGGCTTTTCATATCTTGTTATGTTGGTGATTGCCTTGTGTCACATCCTTTCATGTTGCATCAGTTCCTCTACCAATACGACTCAAGGTCAGCAAAATAATATGAGATAGTGGTAAACTGGAAGGCAAATAGGCCTGTCTTTGGATGAAATATTGTACCTTCTATCAGCTCTGATAGCGTATGGTCAATCCTAGTTTAAGGCAAATAGTTAGGATTCTGTTATCGGCTAAAAGTGGGTAACTTTCTCTAACCTTGAACTGTTGATGGAGGCTGAATACAGGTCCTCTCTTTCTCTAATTGGTACACTGCAGGTGTGGCCAGTAGTTTTGTATGGTTTTTTCCCTCTCAGAAAAGATAAAGGAAAAATAGTTACTGCATAACAATAGTCATTCCAGCTCCATCCTCAGCTTCCCAGGAAGGGACAGAGCACAAGTATACTACCGCCCAAGCAGCCCAAAGGAGCCCCTGTGTAAGGGAGGAGGAATCTGTTCCTTTCTGTCAGCAAAAGAACAGGAAATTGGGCAGAATGGTTACCCTGAACGCATGCTGCAAATGGAAAAGAGTTTGCAATGATGCTTCTCCCATTAGGTCTCATTCAGGAACAATTTGTAATGTAAAAGTCATTTCAGATGATTGCTTACTTATTATTTTTTCTGCTGCATGTACATTAGCAAGCATTTTTAATGCATGCACAGTGGGTTCTTTGGGGTCAGGGTTGCTTTCTTTGAGCATTTGTTTTGTGTCATTCGGGGATGAGGTAGAAGACAGCTGTTTGTTTGTTTGCTGTGGCCGTAGCTTTGAAATAATACAAATACATCTAATAGACTCAGTAACACACCTAGGTCCCCATAGCCCAACAACATCCAGAACTGCACCTTCAAGAGTCAGGTTGCTTTTTGAACTTAGTAGAACCCAATTTCAGCCCCTTTTTTCCCTCAACCAAAACAGACTTCACAGAAACCTTCCCAGCAGACAGTCAGTTCCTCAGCCTTTATGGGAACCACCTGACACTTCCCACCTGGACCTGATAATTGGAAAGAGCTGGCTGGCACTGAGCCCCATGGCTCTTTATGAGGCAGACCACCCCCAAAACTCATGCTTTTTCCTCAAAGCAAGATAGTTTTTGGAGGAGGAAAAAAACTTTTAAATGGGAGACGGCAAACACTATAAAAAATACATAGCTCCAAAAACATGTCTGTGTTTTTAGAAGCTGTGAGATCTTCACAACTGTGTTTTGGAACGCAGACATATATAGCGTCTGTGCATACATATCTGTGTACATACAGACACACCTGCCTGACTGCACCAAACAGGTTCCCATGGGGGAGCATCAGGTGGAAAAGCAGGAATCGTGTAATCCTCCTGGTGCTTCAGGCATACAGATTTGTACCTGCTCATCTCTTTCTATTTTGTACTGCTCTAATGCATTGTCGTGATGGGCACAGGCTGCCCAGAGAGAGCTGGAGGTGCCCAAGGCTGCGTTGGATGGGGCCCTGGGCAGCCTGAGCTGGCGGTGACAGCCTGCCCATGGCAGGGTTTGGTACAGGATGGGCTTTAAGGTCCCCTCCAACTTAAGCCATTTTATATGAAAGAGTTCAGAGAAGCAGAGCCTGAGTGATTAAAAGGTAATAAAAGTTATTCAGAGCTGTCCCGCTCGTTCCCTCTGTTTCTGACTCTTCTCAGCAATATCTTTCCTGGCACCAATATAGATGGGGAATGCTGTTCTTTGGTTCTAGGAGCACAGTGTTGCCTTACTTTTTGTAACCTACTCATTTTCCCATGTCAGCCTTGGTGTTCTGCTCTTTGCATGGACCTCTATATGCTGTATGAGGAAAAAAAGATATGAATTCTTTCTATCTTTATAGATAAGCCATATATAATGAAGAAATATCTAGAGTTAGGAAAATCCCAGTTGTGATCTTGGCAATATTCTTCTAAAATACCCAGGACCAAAGAAAAGGACAGATTTAACTGGGCTGTTTGCTAACTCTTAAGGAAGAAAAAAAGAAAAAAGCAACAGAAAGAATGCATCTGAAAGTCAGTTAAGATGACTTTCAAAGTGCAAAGAAGACAGGAGGTCACTAGTCAACAAAATGGCATTTTGGCTGTAAAGAGTCTTTATTGCACCTTGCTCCTGTATCACTTGAGGAGTGATAAAGGCTCTTTTCAGTGGGAATGTCAGCTTTGCTCATCTCTGTTGTTTTTTTTTCACCTTGCTGTAAGTACTTCTGTGCTGTGATTCTTCCACAGAGGGGACCTGAGCTCTCTGTGAGTCACTGGCTGATATAACTTTACCTCACGTCATTTCTTTTCTAGGCTGTAAACCCAGAATATCCTGAAGGTTATGTTTGAAGATGAAAAGCTTTTTCCCATCCTTGCTCCCCTTTCCCACTAATTCATGCTATTGCATGACACTTTGTGAAGGTATCACAGAGCTGACCTCACTGGGATGTGTCTGCACAGTGATACTTGCTAAAAACACTGGTCAGAGAGGAAGTGGGTATGTGATGGAGATTCTCAGATATCCCACGCTGGGATATCTCTGTTCTTTTTGCTGGCAAAGTCAACAATGGCCACTTGTTCCTTCTTTCTTTTTCTTTTTTTTTCTTTTTCCCTAAAGGAAATGAAATGTAAAAGATATGTTAGCACAGTCTTAAGACCGAGATTTAGATGTGTTTTTCAGTGTTATGGTTCCCACAGCATTCATAATTCAATGCCCTTTCTACTGTAAGGCATAAAAATTAACATCCGAGTGTATACAGAATATATTACCATTGCACTGTGAGAAATACTGTGGCAATTTAAGAACAGCGTTAGGTTGTGTCTACACCAAGCTCCTGGATGAGTGTGTCACTGTAAGCGTTACTGTAGAAGTTACTTCATTTGGACTCATGTTTACAGTCCCGGGCTATCAAGGTTTCATTACCTGCCTGGCATCAGCAGCACGTGAATTGGGATTTTTTGTTTCTTAGGGATTGCTTAGGTGCTTAAAATCATATGCCAGCTTAAATACCAACCTCCTCAGCTCATGGCCATTTCCACTCCAGGGTTATTTAAGCAGCTGCGTATATCTTCTGAATCTTTCACTTTTAAAGCAAAAATTTCCTGTCCTTGCTGACTCTTTATGTTTAAAAATTAATTTTAATAAAGCTTGAGCAAGAAAATGGCTCCTTGTTTTTGAGAATAAGGTGAAGGAAAAAGGTCGCTTTTCCCGTTATAAAAATTGCATGTGGCTGTTATTGAACAACTCTAAAGCCACAGTGGTGAGGCCAGGAAGCTCTGCTTTGGCAGGAGGACAGGTGCAGGGGGAAGAGGGGCCTTTAACTGTTCCGGTAAAAATGCATTTTGCTTTGCTGAGCACTCAGAAACCATTGCTCACTCATACTCTGTAGTCCTTCAGCAGAGACCTTCTTTCTCTGCTGATGCTCCTGCAGCAAATGGGCTCCATGGATAGAGGGCAATGACTCAATTAATGGCTCTGGGAAAATGTGATAAATTTATGTACTGGAAGAAGCAGCGTTGTGTGTTGCTGCACTCACTTTTACTACTACTTCAACTCTTCCCTCCACTCTTAATCTACTGTGGCATCAGACCTTATGCTAAGTGTGATTTTACACTCCATAACCATGCCTAGCATGTTACTCTCGTTAAAAGGGTATGAAATATGGCAGAGTGAAAGTTTCTGGAGACATAAGCCATTGCTGCTCTAAGAGACAGAACCTGAAAGTACTCTCAAAACAAAGACAGGAGCGTCAGGCCTGGGGTTTTTGTTGTGCATCAGCAACTGTGTGGAAAAACTCAGAACCACAGACGTGGCTGTAAGCAGTTTGTAGAGCAGTCAGTGATTGTATACTTGGTGTACAAGACATGGAAGCCCAGGATTTTAGAGCAGAGCTTATTACTGCAGCAAGTGGAGCCAGCTGGTGCTCTACTTTGAGGACTGGTGGTTTCTGCATCTTTTATTACCACAAAATGCATTCTATAGCCAGAAACACCTCTGCCTGGACTAACTTCATTTGTTCTTCTGACCTCTTCATCCTTGAAGTGTATGAATATCCTGGGGAATGTGCACACTTGGCTGCTGAGGAGGCTGGACGTGTGTGATGTTGGGTTGTACTGGCGGTCTGGGCAGTGGCTGAGCCCGGGCTGCTGGAAGGGATTTTCTGAGCCCACAAAATGCACTGCATGGGCAGCATGAGGCTGGGCACCGAGCTGTTGTGGGAAGCACAGCCACTGTGAAACACGCTGCCACTTGCTGTGTGGGTGTTAGCCTCATCTGGGCCTGGCTGGGAAGAGTGAAGGTTAAGGAAGAAGCTCAAGCACTTCTCCAGAGGGTCGTCTTGCTGTGGGTTCAGTACAGTAACTGTGGGAGTGCAGTGTGTGGGAGTTGTTGGGTCTTGGTACACGATGACATGAGCCCTTTCCCATCTGAAAAAGTAGCTTCTTCTGTAACAATCACCAGCAAACAAATCAAATGTTTCTCTATGCACTGTTTAGGAAATTAGAGTATTTAATATTAAAATAGTGAACAGTTTTCGCTTAGACTTCTCTGCAAATAGGATAGAGGATTTCAGCCATCTACAGACTGAGGAGTTCAAAAACACATGAGCAATTGGTGCTTTTCTACTGTGGGATACAATGTTTCTGGAATTGCAATAGCATATGAATTTAATATCTCCAAAAATAACACTTCCATTACTGGGTGGATATAAAAAAAATCTGGATTTCTCGGAAAGAGCTGAGAGCATGACAGTTTACAAGAGCAGGCTCACAAGGAGGTTTCTAGAGTTGTAGTTTCCTCTGGAGACACCCCAGAGCTTGCTCCTGACCATAGTTTTACATACAGCTTTAAATAAATGCCAATTTGAACCCTCTCGAGGCTGATAAAAGCAATGATTGTGATTTGGGTTGTTCAGAGTGTCATCCGCAGTAGGCAAGGCCCAGCCTCCCGTGCCCAACAGCTGGTGGGAGAGCCAGGTGCTTCAAGGGCTTCCGCGCTCCGGTGGCACAGGCTGAGCACAAGGGAAGGCTCTCCAAAGAAGCTCACACTGTGGCACCTGCACAGCAGAGACAGGAAGGCTTCAGAACCCACTCAGCTTTCCAGGAAACTGAATCAGAGGAGATCGTTACAGTCAGGCAGAAATCTTGTGGTGACAGATGAGAGTAGTGTACATCTCATTTTTTTTCTAACTGTTCTGGAATTTCTAAGCTCTGCGCCGACTGACAAAAAACCTTCCATGGTGGCCATGCCGGACGAGATCAGTGATGCAGTTCCGACCTTGTTTCCTCAAGGACTTTCTGCATCATCTAAGGAAACAAAAATTACCACGTTTGTTTTTTTTATCACAGATTTTTCACATTTCTGATTTTCTAGTCATTCCCCCCCGAAGTAACAGGAGAAAATTGTGACCAGTAACATCGTAGCAAACTGCTGACTGATCACACCAGCAGCATTTTAAAACTCCTGTGGACTTTACGTTTCTTCTCCTCAGCGTTGATCAAAACTGTTGAACCAGAGTCTTTTGCCCATGTGCCAGTGCTGTTACAAGCCAGAGAATTTGCAGGTATCTGTCCTTGATGTACAGTTTGGGCATTAAGCTCAAATAATGCCCGTGCTGTAGGTTTCAGTCTTTTCCTCAGCAGTGATTTTGATATCACTTGTACTTTGAAGGGATTCCTTCTGAAAGACTTTTTTATAGCAGTATTTATGCTGTAAGTCAATATTTATTCCATGGCGTTCTATGATGTGTTGGTATATACAGATTTTTCAAAATCATATTTCTTATTAGTGTTGGAAGTGCAGCGAGTGGGGCAGACAAGGAATCATTAGATTTAGGGAGTCTTCAATATTCAGACCCCTGAATAAACAGCTGCACTCTTCAGCAGATTATTATTATAATAAATACAGTTTTATGGAACATCTGTGCCCAAAGGCCTCTTCAAAAACACATTTAAAATGTTAGTGTATTGCAATCTCTTCTGCTTCCCATCACATTGCTTTTGCTGAATTGAGAAAGAACTGCCACAAAACAGACCTGCCTAGATGTCACAGTAATCTGAGTTTACAGGGAAAATGGTAAGGAAAGGGAATAATGGGTGAAACATATATGATTACAGAAAATTCTTGGTTTCCTTTATTAATGTCGAGTCAAAACAAATTGTCAGTGTAGGCCTAAGGTTGCCTTGCAATGCTCTTACCTTGCTGAGAGCACAGCTGGCTGGAGGCCCAGTGGGGTGAGGGAGCTGATCTTTCTCTTCTGCTTGGTGTGCCTGAGTCCACATCTTGAATACTGACAATGAGT
Source organism: Alectoris magna (assembly GCA_030625065.1). Taxonomy (NCBI): domain Eukaryota; kingdom Metazoa; phylum Chordata; class Aves; order Galliformes; family Phasianidae; genus Alectoris; species Alectoris magna. Next base: position 10,597,905 of record CM060570.1, on the reverse strand, counting down.
ATGGAATGCCTGAGTACAAGAGAGTCTAGTGGAGGACCACTGCAGTAGTCAGGGTCTGGAGTATATGATGTAAGAGAGAGCTGGATTTGTTTAACGAGGAGGAGGCTCAGAAGGATATCATCCGTCTTTCTTGCCTAAGAGGTGGTGGTGCCCCATCTCTTGACATCTCTGACACCCAGGGTCAGGCTGGAGGGCTCTGAGCACCTGATGGAGCTGTAGGTGTCCCTGTTCAGTGCAGGGAAGTTTGACCAGATGGCCTTTAGAGGTCCCTTCCAACTCAATTCTATGATTGACTATCTAAAGAAGGGGGTTGTATAAAAGGTGGAGCCAAATTCTTCTTTGGATTGCACAGCAAAATGACAAGAAACTATAAACATGAGTTGCAATAAGAGAAGTTTTAGCTGGACATAAAAAATAATTTTTCACGGTGAGAGCACCGCAGCAGAGAACAAGCTGCCCGGAGAGGCTCTGAGATCACTATGCTAGGAGGTTTTCAAATCCTTGAGAAGCATGATGCAGTTTTGAAGTTAGACTTGCTTTGAATGAGAGTTTGGACTAGATGGTGGTCTGCAGAGGCCACGTCTAACCCCAGTTTTAATGTGTTCAATTCAGTGTGGTCCTGTCTGCCCCGCCTGCTGTGCAGTTGTGCCAAAAGTGAGTCCTCACAAATGAGTCAGTAAATAAGTGTCCAAAAGAACAGAGGGAGGTGATACATTCAGCAGGTGCAGGGTGGTGTGAGGGGAGCAGGCTTGGCACGTGAGCATAGGTGGCTCCCATTCCTTACCTGCAGCTGAGACCTTAGTTCTGGGATAGTAAAGAGATGTTAGGCTTTGTTCTGCAATACTGGTGGTGTCTAATGCTGACTTGTAATATGGGTTTAGGTGACTGGAAACAATGAAGAAGTGTTATGAATTAAGAATTCTAACTCTTTATTGCCTCACGTCCAAGATTTAAATTTAGAAGGAGACGATACTCTGTGAGAACTCACGGCACGTACTGATACACTTCTGTTGCAATCATGATGTGGGGAAGTAAATACAAAAGTGTAGGGGGCTACTTTGAATCCATCAGACATGCCTGATTTTATTCATAGTGCTGCTGTAGATGAAACTTCATAGTTTTATTATGGTTCAGGTTGTACTTGTGCAACTTTCTTTAATGGGCATAGAGATGTAAATATTTGGTTTTATCTGAGATCTCATTGCTGATAGCAGATTCTCAACTAATCAGTTTGAATCTCGGGTTGTAAAAGTATTTTATAGAAAAACTAATTTTGTGGAATAGTGCAGCCTGTCAAAGTTCATAGCAACAGTTGGTGACTTTTCATCACTATTTCTCTGCTATACCTGTGTCAGTGATACAGTCACAGAGCAAGCCTAACATCTTACCTCTATACTAAACTGTGCCAACTAGCATACTTGAAACTGTGAGTTAAAGAAGGATTCCTATCATAAAAAGTGATTTTCCAGAAGTCGGTCTGACTAAGCAGAGAATATTGCCTGCTTTCAAATATCATGTCCAAAAATGAAGTATAATTTCAAAATATTTTGAAATTATCATTCCTAACATAGAATAGTCCTGAGTGGCAGTGAAAGGTGTGCCTGTAATTCATGATTCATTTGCCCAAGCTAGTATCAAGCTAATCAGATGTGACATAAATCCAAAAGGGGCTCCAATTCAGGCACAGATCTGTTGTGCTGCTAAATCCCTGCCCTAAGCTGCCATAGTACTATTGTTGGAAGCATCTCTACCTTATGTGTGTTGTTATTGAAAGACCAGTTTACATAGTTTCTGACAGGAAAAATAAAGGTAAATATACTATGGTAATGCATCTACTTTACTAATTTATTTTTTTTTATCAAGTGGGTGATATTTGTTTCAATCAAAATAATCGTGATTTGTGGAGTCTGTGGATTACAAAAGGTATAATAATAATGAAGGCTGGATGGACCAGCCTCCATCAGCTTACAGATTCCAGCTCATTGTAACAGCATACCTTGTAATTTCTTTTAAATAAATGCATCAGGCCCTCCTTCTGATCTGGTAGCCTTTGGCACTGGCCTTGCATTAGGATAAATAGCCACAGCAGTAGCTGGGGCAGGGAGGTGGTGAATTAATCTCCCAGTATTTTTTGATGGACTGGAGCTATATAAGGCCAGTAAACCAATTAGTTCAAGAGCTTCTAAATCACTGAAACATACTTTACTTTAGAACATAGCTATGTGAAAGTGTTGCTTAAAATTTTAGTATTTACTTAACTACCTCACCCAGCAACTCCCCGGGAAAGTAATCAATGTGATACGCACAAGAAGGAGATGAAACACTGCCTTCATAAACACAGCAGAGAAGAACCAAGGCAGCTAAAGCTATCATTCTGTGGAAGACTCTTTTTTTTTTTTTTTTAATCTTTTATTTTGCACAGCATTTTGCAAGTGGCAGCCTAGGTTTTAGGAAGCAGTATTTTACCTTCCACTTCTGCAGGATACAGTATTTTCAAACTCTCAGATGAAAGCAAGCAGGGTCTGAGAATCTGCTGCCTCGCTTATGAAATCAGCTATAGACATGTAGATAAGGTTTTGCTTAAAAATGAAGGCACGCCTGCTGCCTCATTAAGTATAACCCATATAAGCACTGAATTAACTGAGTAATGCACAGCAGAATGCCAAATGGAGTCTAATCAGAGTGGATTCCAATTTATAGAAGAGATGAGCCAGCGACTTGAGGTTGCCCTCATCAAAGAGTGCTGATATTGTCATTAAATCTTATTTACTCATCACTGACCTTAAATTATAATCTGAACTGGGCTGTTTTCTCTGGTTTTGTGAAGGAAATCGGATATGGTTTGGATGGACTTACCAGTTTTAAAAGTGTTTCCTTAATGAAAACCTTCCAAACTAGTAAAGGTTCCTACTTTAACTGCACAGCAGATGCACTGTGTTGCAATTAAAACAAGGTATGTGTGCACACAGTGTCGTACACTGCAGAGTAGAAATGAAAGGGAAATGTCTATAAGCAGAATGCTGGAAAGGACCAGAAATGTGACACCCATCTCTGACTTTATTTTTGTCTCGGTGTAGTATTACGAGTCACCCAAGTTTGTCAGCTCATAAATGGTCCCTGTAGCCACAGATATTGAGAGTGCAGAATACCTCCTAATGGGTCACGACAGGCTGTCAGTTTTCCAGTAGGAAAACTTGATTAATCTCTTTTTACATGGCACATTATGTTTGCATTAGCATGAGCTGTTAGGCAGGCTATGTTGTTATTGCCCTCTTGAGCTATTAGTCAACGATATATTTAGTGCATCTTAAATGCAAACTTTTATGACTTGAGCTTTACCTTTCATTGAAAAGGTCATGAGTTCATTTCCCAGCGAGAATGACTTTTCAACCCACTTACCTGAAATACAGCGTTGCCATTTTTAGCTCCACTGCCATGTTCATTCCACCAGAGAGAAAAAAAACATCTTGGAAAAGCACTTAGAAATAAAACAAAGAGCTGACCTTATCATATTCTGCTTTGTAAGAGCTTACCTAGTATCTGTGTAAATAGTCCCAATACCCACAGATATTGAGAGCACAGAATACCTCCTAATGGGTCACGACAAGCTGTCAGGTTTCCAGTAGGATGCTAATTGATTATAAAGCTTTCAGGCTTACAATATGTTCATCCAGAGCCCAGCATTCCACCTTTCTGTGTTGAGCACTTTTCAGCCAAACCGTGCAAGTTTTTACGTTCGAGCGCAAGAAAGCAGAAGGAGGGGCATTTCAGGAGTTTTAAAGAGTATATATTATTTGAACCTAAATTACGTGTTTTTACAGTCAGCCACAGTGAAACTAATTATAAGGAGTCTATGTGCATTCAGTTCTGCTTCTTTGAACATGCAAATAGCTCCCTTGTCATTATTATGGTTCAGTGAATAGGAACAGGGGTAAGGAGGGAGCTTAGCTATTGATTTTTGTGGGGCAGGAACTTCACTACAGAGCACTCACTATTCTGGGTTGGATGGGAATTGTGTAGGACCATGACAGTAATAATTTTCATCTCTGCTACTTCAGCAGTGTTTAAACCTGGGCTTCAGGTTCCCTAATTGCAAAATGGGGATGGTGATCTGTGCATCCCACTGAGGAGGGGTTAGGGATGATGGGTGACTTGCATGCATGCCAGTGGTTACTACTCAGATGAACAAGGTGAGCAGGATGCTTAATTGCTCAGTGTGAAATGGCAGGCTGTTTTGCTCTCTGACTAGCTATTTCCTTTTAGTGTAGTGCCAATGCTATCTCTTGCCACGTACAATCAAAAGATGCTGTGAATTAAATACAGTTGTCGTAACAGCCACAATTAACAGTATTCAATTTGCATGCTTTTCTGAGAATTTCTTCTGGGGATTTTTATTTCCAGCAGCACCTGACTTCATCATTAATTCTAGAAACCTGGCATAGATGAAAGTGTGTGCAAAGTGATTACTGGTCTCTAATGGGGGAGCAGGCAATGGGAACCACAGCCTCACCCTGGCTGGGATCCCACATCGCGGGTTTGCTTCCTCAGCTGACCCCTCGCATCGTCCAAGTGTTGCTTTTCCCAGTATGAGCTGGTCCAGATCAGAACAGGAATTGCTGACCCAGCAACACCCTTTATTGGAAATGAATTGGGAAGCTTCCGTTGCACTAGAGAGAGAACCGGTACTGCAGAATGTCCTGCTTTGCCTGTCTGGTGAGAGCCTTTCACACAAAAATGGAGAACACTTTTAAGTCTGCCTCATAATTTAAATATTTTGGTGTTGGCTGTCAGGTTTGTTGCAGCACTGAAAGATGTGGCACCATGTTCTCTCCATTAGGAGCACAGAGGCAGGTGGTGGATGCGATGTGCGGGGAGCTGCCTGCTGGCCAAGGGCAGGTCTGGTCATCCTGGACATCACTGGCTTTGAACCGGCTTCTTCCATGTTAACCGTCGACATCTGTGAATACAGGATAAGTCCTAATTTCAAGTAGTGTGGAAATATTTTAATATACCCACACTTAAGCACTAAATTGCTTAGTGACCCTTTTTTTCTGTGGATGCGCAGGCTAAAGAAAAGTGAGAGCCCCACAATAAATAAACAGTACAGAACAATAGTTAAACCTGAATAATAAGACCACCTGGTGTCTCTTTGAATCCGTGTTACTAAATGTTCTGAGTTTTGTCTTTCGCATCTGTTTATGTCAGGTCTGAGCCATTGCCTGAAGGAAGTGTGATGTGACGTGACACCTGGTAACACGCTCCAGAAGGGACTCTGATTTTTTGAATGTGTTGCAGTTGGAGATTATTAATTGCGATGCTTAGCTGCTGCATTGTGCTGCTGCCAGTCACAGCTGTAACAAAAGCATCCCAGATTTTATGGCTAGAACAGTTCAGCTTTAAATTTATACATTCTATAAATGCCACAACATTGTTATTTTAATCTGTAAATCAGGTTTGTCAAGGGCTATCCATTAACATGGCTCCTGTGCCCAATATAAATCCTAGCAGCCCCAGCTTTCGTGGTTCGATGTTGATTTTTAAGAGGACTCTTATGCCCTGAGCTCATCATACTCCTGACTACCATGGAGCAGCCATGCTATGGAAGACCAAGGGAGGAAAATATTTCTTAGAAATCCAAAGTACAACTAGTATGAGAACTGTAGGGAAGCCGTGCGTGTCCCATCTGGAGTACTGTGTCCAGGCCTGGGGCCCCTGACACAATAAGGATGCAGAACTGTTGGAGCGGGTCCAGAGGAGGGCCACAAGGATGGTCAGAGGGCGGGAGCACCTCTCCTGTGTTGAAAGGTTGAGGGAGTCTGGATCATTTCGCTTGGTTAAGAGAAGGCTCCAAGGAGACCTCTTTGTGACCTTACAATGCTTAAAAGAGGCTTACAAGCAGGAGGGGAACCAACTTTTTACACAGGTAGATAGTGGCAGGACAAGAGGGGATAGATTTCAACTGAAAGAGAGGAGGTTTGGGTTAAATGTTAATTAGGAAGTAATTCTTCGCTCAGAGAGTGGTGAGGCTCTGGAACAGGCTGTCCAGAGAGGCTGTGAAAGCCCCATCCCTGGAGGCATTCAAGGCCAGGCTTGGTGGGTTCCTGAGCAGTCTGATCTAGTGGTTGGCAACCCTGCCCGCAGCAGAGGGATTTGAACTAGGTGATCTTTGAGGTCCCTTCCAATCCAAGCCATTCTATGTCCCGTCCTTCCAAGTGTTCAGGGCCACTTAGGCTGAGGCTTTAAGTAACCCGATCTGGTGGGAGATGTCTCTGCCTATTACAGGAGATTGGAACCAGATGATTTTTAGGTTTCTTCCAATCCAAACTATTCTGTGATTTCTGTGATTTCTGTAAAAGATTTACTCCTGACAGGTACTGGACCTTTCAGTCCTCTCTAGAACTAAGAGAACTAAGTCTTTCCTTGGGAAGTTGGAACGGACAGAAGTGCTTGGCTAGCCCAAGCACTTCTGTGCATTGCATGAAGCTCCTTTGGGCTTTTCCACAAGAAACCATGAGGCTGGGGACCCAGCGTAGGCACCCTCTTGCTGGCAGTGGCAGCCCAGCTCTCTCTGACGGGTGTGAGCAGAACCCTGAGCTCCAAGAACGCTGTGTTCTGAGGCAGCAGCACCTCAACGCTGTGCTGACACTGGCATGGAGCCTTGAGACCAGAGCTGGCCTGAGCACAGCCCTGCAAGGGGTTATTGGGAAACAAAGGCTGGTGGAACTTTCCCTCCATTTCCCAAGTTGTATGTGGCCTTAGTTACTAGGGGAAAGTTCCACTTAGTCCAATTGTTTCCTTCCTTGGAAGGACAAAGAAGGTGTTCTGCAGCTGTTGATGAATGTTGCTTTGGTCACAGCTGAGTAGAGCAGGCTACCATTCACTTGAGCAGTGAAGCTAATCCTGTTACTTAGGACAAGGGCCCTTCATCACTCAGGCTGAAGGAAGATTCCCCTCCCGCAAGTGATGGCAGAGCAGGGGCAGTGGCAGCATGGGATGGAGTGGGGCTGGCACAGATTCGAGTGGTTCAGGAGCAGCACTGGGCAGGGGCCATCTTCCTTTTACAGCCTCAGGTGGTATTTTCTTGCCACTCTTTGCCTGAAGACAAAAGCAGATACTTCTTTCTGTATCATTTCATTTAAATATAGTTTCAACAGTGTCAAATGCAGAAGTAGCACCTTTTAGATAGTCTGTTCCTGGGAAGGAATAAAAACTTATTCGTAATGCAGGACAGACTTTAGGTGTTTCAAACTAGGAAAGAACCTGAGTTACCTCCTTGCAGCTTATGAAAAGTAGAAATCAGTGCAGTGCAATGGCCTGCATTTGGAAAGGTTCTGATAATAAGATGTGATGGTATTAAAACAGATTGTGCCCTCTCTGTGCATCCAGCTCTCAAATGCTTTAGGATTGTTCTGCCTTTTGAAGTCAGCGTTCCTAGCCTAGAAATCTTTCTACTGCAGACAGATTTCAGAGAAAGATGTAAGAATAGATAGATACACTATTATCTCTGTTTACAGAATAATCTCTCCTTGCATGTTTGAGTAAGAAACATGCAGATCTGTTGTGTGGTAGTCAATGAGAAATGTTGAATGGGCACATGTGGTGTTTAGCCCCACAGAGAATGAGGGAGAGAGTGTTAAGTGTCAAAAACCCAAAAGTGGGCACACTGGCTCACAGCGCAAGGAGGCATATATATAACCTGCACTGCTCTGCTCTGCAGTTGTTCTGGTCAAATCTTGTTCCCTTTGACTTAAGTGCAATTAGAAAGAGCAAAGTTTGACTTCTGACCTGCAGAAACCCATGTGTGGGAGTCTTTTTAAAGACCTCCTCAGATCTGTGTGTGTGGATAATTTTGATATTTTAACGCTGTGCTCTGGTGCTGGAAGATCTGTCTGACCTTAGCCCTCTAATTGTGCAGTAATTAGCATCTAAATACTATGCAGAACTCCCTGCAAATCAACCAATTGGAATATTAATTCTTAATCCAAATATATCCTTAAAAATTTGTACAAGCACAAATTCAATCAGTATTTGCTGACTTTCTTCTGCATGCGGTGTTTCTGTTCAGTGAGGTGGGAAAGTGCCTCTGAAATGGAGTGAGAGGGAGCTGATGGCCCCCCCTGTCCATGGGTTTAGGCCCAGAGCTCCAAACAGTGTTATTCTATATACGCACTCCAAGCAAGAAAATCAAATGTGCATCATGTCAGATCTCAGATTCCATTATTATTGACTAAAACCATACGGCATATCACAAGTCTTTTTTGATTTAGTCGAACAGCATCAGGGATAGTGATACATTTTATGTTAGACAGCTTTGTGACAAGCTATAGTCATGAGTACTAATCTCACAGGACATATCCAAGTAATGAATAATTAAAACTGGGGCTCCTCATCTTACAGACCACAGGAAGGTTGGCGTGTCCTTCCCGCTGCCTGCCCAGGAGCTAGAGGGGCTCTCACCTGGTGGATGGCCTGGCTCCTTGTGTGGTCTGGATTCAAAGAGTACCATGTCTGCTTTGTTTTAATACAGCAAAGGCAAAGTTTAATCCAGTAATGATATGAGCACAGAATTTTAATTCTGCATTTTAAAATGACAGGCGTTTCAGCTGTTCAGAGTAAAACTATCAAAGGTATTGGAAAAGAGAGGACATAGGGGGAAGAAATTAACCACAAAGGTGAATCAGCCTCAGAACAGATAGTGCCTAAGGGAATTTTCCTCACTGAATACCAGGTTAATCCTAAAATCTACAACTGAAAATGGAGAGAACATAACACAAAAGACAAGCTGTAAATAAGAATATTCCTTTCTATTTCAAGCATATGTTGCTATTTTATCAGGAGGCGCAGCTAACATTCATTACCATTTATGTAAACCCATCCCAGTCCTCCAAAAAACAAACCAAAACCTGCGGAAACAAATACAATGATCCATGTGTACGATATGATAATCAGCAAGGCTTGGGAACTTTGGTCGCTTTAGTGCTGTGATTGTATTTAACATACACAGGACTGAAAGTTTTGTGTCGTCAGTAGCGAAACATGAAATACTGTATGAATTAGGAAAAATCCAATAACAAACAGCAGGATGCCCCATGCATACATATCACTGTTGTGGTTATGAGAAAATACAAGACTGTACATGATTAACCACGATTTATTCTTACTATAAACTCAGCAGACGGATGCAGAAGACAGACTATAATTGCATACACATTTCCTTGCAGAGCTCAGAACCCATAAAAATATGGTAATTTCTTATAACTTAAGACGCATTCTTTACCATTTTTTTATATAAATAATAGGGTTTTAACAGGCTTCCATTGTTCTGCTTTTTCAGTTTTTGAAATAAACTGTTTTGAATGCTGATATGTAATAAATTAGAAATGTTATTACCTACAGGGACACTGATACCATTTGTGGAGAACGATACTCTGAATCAAATTTATCAACTCGTTTCTTTGTTTCGTGCAGTCTCAGCTATTTTAACACTTTCTGGTTTATTCAGTATTCAGAATTCTGAGTGAAATGGGTTTTTTTACATGACATTTTACCATCTCCAGAAATGATACTTTCATTAGCACAAAATGTCTTTAAATAAAAACAAAACAAACATCCAAACCAAAGTCAGCCTCTGGAGCTCAGAAAGCGGGCACAAATTTTGGCAATAATTAAAACTACAGGAAACACCAATGGTTGCAGTGATATTTTAAACTAAATATTTCTATACAGTGTCCAAAGGTGTTATAAGAGTATAACTAAATATACAGTTCATTGCTTCGAAATAGCGCATCCATCTGTGAGCTTTGTTCTAAGCTTTCTGAGTGAGTTGAAGATAAGGAAAGTGATGTGCAGACCAAGCAAGTTACTGAGTAGCCGTGGAGAACTTATCTAAAGAAATTGTGTGCCAAAGTTTCCCACTGTGGTTCTCACTGCAGCCACAGTAAGCAGTTCCAGGACAGTCTCAACAAAACCAGCCACTACAATGTAAGTCAGTACTTGAACTTGACCTTCTTCCCTCTCCTCCCTTTCAATTTCCCTGCAGATTTGGTCTTCTTGTTAAGGTAAATGCTCCTGAATATTCATTGCCTTGCACCTGCGTACTTGAGAACCTTTCATTGGCCACCCCTGCCGTGCTGCTGTGCCAAAGGCTCACATCTTTGGGCATCAGGGGGAGCCTTCTGGAGCCCCCGTGTTACTTCTGTTTGTGTTGGTAAGCTGGGAATCCAAACAAATCAAACGGAATGTAGGGGCTGAATACTCAGATCCTTAGCTGGAAGAAGCCAGTTTTTGTCTCTGGTTTTCCAGCCTGATTAATCCTTTTATGAAGCTGAAAGCTGTTAACCTCTGTAGCTGGATCCCATGGCAGAGCTCCTTTGTCTGCCCCTCTGAGCCTCTGAGCACCTCTAGGAAAGTGTGGGTTTGGGGGTCAGAGCAGGTTGCCTCTGCAGACCCCTGTAATGCTATCTTTTAATTACGGGTTGCAGTGCACTTCAGGCACTCCGGCAGGACTACCTAATTAGCAAGGTTGTTCAGCTTTCACATAGTATCAATCAACTAGTTGCTGAAAATGTCTTGATCTCATTTTCTAAGATTAAAGTATAAGCGAAGGACACTTTGCTCCATTGTTACTAAACTAAGGCAGTACCATCTGGTTTGCAAATGTGATATTAAAATCTCTGGAAATGTCTGAGGCCCCAGCTCAACAAAGCAGTAAGTACAAGCTTACCTTTGAATATGTAAGTGGAACCATTTATTTCAAGGGAAATCACATGCTTAAGGTTGAACCTTTGCTTAGGCATTTTCTTTTAATCAGAATTTCATGGACTCCTTCTGAAATACAAAACAGAACTTTTCAAAATGAACAATAAGGAACTGTTTGCAGCATTGGGGAAATCATCGCTTAAACAGTAGCTTAAATAAATTGAATATCCCCAATAGCTTGTATCCTGTGAGGCTCTGTAGCACCGCCTGATAAGATAATGTCATTTTAATTCAAAAATCTTCCACAAACTGTGAAAAGAAGTAATTGCAAGATATACACAGGAAAAAAAAAATGATAGTTATAATTAGAAATAATTTTAATCTAGAATTTTTGATATTCAAACATTTACTTTCAGTATCTATTTGAAAAAGCAAAACCGTGTTGAGGATTGTTCCTATACTGATAGTTGAATGATGTTTTAATTAGGTTCAGACCAGAGTTGAACTGAGCTAGAGAACTAGCCTTTCCCTTCACCCTTCCCTCTTTGCTGCCACTTGCTGAGCCAAAATTCAGGCTGCTCTACCCCAGCCACTGCTCCGTGATGGAGGTCCCAGGTAGACCTTTAAGGTCCCTTCCAACCTAAGCTGTTCTATGATTCTGTGAGAAGCCAGAGCAGCGGCAAGCATAGCAGCCTCTTGCAAGGACCACACTTTCTTCCCATCGTGAAGCATTATGCAGTGGGGACAGATGGTGCTCACTCTCTCTGTGGTGCCATCACTTGGCACTTACAGAGGAGAATGAGATGGCTGCGTGAATGCAAAACTGTGGATTTAAATGCTAGAAATTCACATTCACCCCTCTGAAAAGAACGGGAGCAGGACCTCTTCCCCACCAACATACCACTTCAGTTCTGTTGGGATGACATATGTGAGCTGAAGTGGTGCTCAGGGAGAGATTTTACTCATAAAATCATAAACGGATTTCATTAAACCTATCCAGTCTCTAATATATCAGACATAGTTGAGCTTGGGTATTTAAAAAGAAAAAAAAAAGAGAGAGAGAGAGAGAGAGAGAAAGATATATTGATTCTTTCCTTCTGCCCCAAATATGAACCGTTGATACTTCTAAATAAGCGTTAAAAAAATAAGCAAAATTTGAGTAAGAGCACCACAGAGAGAAAGTTTAGTGGCTTTCCTGGGAAACAAAAGAAATTAATGTATGTATGTAGGGGTGGATTCAAATAATCAATAACATTTAAAAACCTAATTAGTGAAATATATATTGCCCCCCTTTGGAGCTATTGAGAAAAGCCAGCACTCACCGAAGGCTGAGTTTTCAGTGACGCAGAATAGAGCACCATCTTTACTAGTTTTGGTAGTTTGAAAGGAAGTGCTTCAGCATCCTTTTGCCTTGAAACACGCTCCTTTTCCTGTAAGTTACATTCATTGTTGACGTGTTGCAAAACTAAAGCAAAGGATAAATCCCTGCAGTTTCCTCATTATTTGTCCTTGAACAAGTTCTTACAGGCGTGGTGTACGCTTCCACACTGCAACAGAGCTAAAGACAGAATTTGTTGTTCCTATGGTTTTGAAAGGAGAGGTTTTCCTCATAAACTGATACTTTATTAATGTTCTGCAGATGAATATCAGAGCAAGTACTGGCAGTTTGTGCTGAATAGCTAGTAACTATTTCGGTTAAAAAAAAAAACGTGTTTTCACAGAGTGGTTATCTTGAAAAACCATGCAGCGGTAAAGCTTTGTGGATTAATGCCTTTGAATCAGCAAAACTGCTTCAGATTAACAATTCTTTCAGCTGGTGCCATATTTTTTAATTCTATATAACAACAAACACGATTAGCACAGACGTGCAGTGCTCTCCATAACCTGTTTGTGACTGGGAGAATCTGCAGTATGTATGTTATAGTCCAGCTCACGTTGAAGATTGAAATGTAATTACAGTACAGGCAATCTCATCTCCAGTAATTACAATTATTGCCATCGATCCAATTAACCAGGATAACTAATGCTGCTGAGCCAGAGATGACAAATTTTTCTGACCAGATTGCTTTAAGAGTTTTCTTGGGGTTTGAGACATTTTGATTGCCAAAATTCTGGTGCTTGGAAAAAAGTAGAAAACAAATGTTGTGGATTGTGGCTTAAGAAACTAAAAGCAAAATCTGCTTTCACTTCACTCTCAGGACTGAAACTTGTACATGCACCTTACGAGGCAAACAACAAAAATGCAAACCAAACCCTTATGGAAACGAGACAGACGTAGAGGGGCAGCTTTCTTCCTGATGTCCTGGTCGGGGTTGTGCTGGGCCCGCAGGGACTATAAGGGGCCTGCCTTTGCACACTGGTTCCCCTGACATGTTTTTAGGGACTCGTATGCCACAGTCAAAAACGTTCCAAGGAAGAAGACAGACCTCAGTGTAAAGGTCGGAGTTTTAACACGGAGGTCTTAAGCTTAGACTGAAAATAAAACCCAGAAGATAACACAGTTCTGACCAGGATAGGAAATGTACAGATGCCTTCTCAAAAGCAAATGAACATTTTACAGAAACTAAGTAATATGAGTACAACTTCTTCCTTCTGTTGCAGTAGAGTTGCTTCATTTTGTGCTGTAACCCAAAGGCAGATGAAAACTTCCCTTACATTCAGCTCAACTAAACCTCTACTGTCAATTCTGCTCTGTTAGAAATGACTGCCTTGCTCCCTGCTTGGTTGTTGGCCCTCCCCATTACGACAAGGTGGCGGAATTTCATGCAACTCCACAGCAGTTCCTTCACAAGAGACCCTGGCGAGATCTCTGAGTCCACTTGAGATATGAAGAGCTCCTCTGTGTGTTTGAAATGTTCACAGACCAGCTTTCAGATAACTAAGAAACGTTCCTTCCTCACGTGTCAGGCAGTTTTCCAAAGCCAAGCCGAACTGTTGAAGTATGATACAACCAGGCTGCCTGCCTTTTTGTAAAAACAAGTCATGAAGATGTAAGTGGGCCACAAGATTTGTAACTTGCCTCTTTCAGAAGACTCCGCAGCATTGCTAGAGTAGGCTAAAAGATTCAGTGTTGGGCAGCCTTCGGGGCTTGCAGGAAAAAATACCAGTTTTGTGGGGGTTTTCTGTTTTCAGATTTTTTCCTGGATTTCGAGAGTACAACTTGACAGAAGGTTTTGAACAAAACAGCAATTTAGTGTGTTTCACAGAGTTTTGTCTAGATCTTTCCTGACCTCAGCAACACTCCTGAATACGCGAAATGGCCGCTCTGCCAGTGTTAGCAACGAGAGTGACAACTGTAAGCTGTGAAGCTGGAATGTTCCAAACAGTTCACCGTCAGGCTTAACACGTATCAGAAAACTTCTTTCTGAAATGTCACCACAAAAATGCAGAAGTCAGTGGCAGACCTTACTAAAATTTGTCTTAACCATGCCGCAGACCATAGTCATAGCAGGGCAAAATGCACTGTCGGTAGGCAGTTGTAATTGATGCCTATGAGGGTTTCTTTTTGCAGCACGCTGGCCATGGAGAAATTCATCTTTCCAAGAACAGACAAAGATATCAATTTATTCCATATGCTGTAAGAGAGAATGAACCTACAGAACCAAAATGCATGGCATCTTTCGCTCTTCACTAAAGCAAAATACAGGTCCTTATGTGCAGTACTTTTCTTTTAGTTGTATTTATAGCCCCATTGAAGGAAAAAAGCCTACTGGATGTATTCACTACGGGACCATATATACTCAAGCATGTGAGCGGGATATGAAATTATCCACCTGGTGCAAGGACTATACGCATTCCTCTCTGTGTACTGTCAAAAAGAGTAAAACATATGAAAAAAGAACGGTGAAGCCATGTCCCATCAATAATACAAGGCATTGTAAAAGGGACATAAATTGATAGGACAGCTTGTTGGTTTGGGCTTTGGCTTGATTTTGTTTTGTTTCTTCAGTGAACATGTTTGTCCAAGAAAAACCTTGCAGTGAATCAGTCTTTTGGTTGTAAGGTTTTTTAAGAAATGTTTTCTAGCTTTTTTTTCCCAGCAGTGAAACTAGCAGCCAGGTTTATTGAGTTGGTGTTTTAATATCCAGTGAAGTTTTGGGGTTTTTTTTGCCTTCTGTATTTGCATGTAGAACCCTTCTAATACAAAGGACACCTCAGGGGGTGTGTTTGCTGTGAATAACAAACCATGCAGTCTTGTCTTCTTCAGCTCAACCCTTTGCTGTACTGCTGTGGCATCAGTCAGTGGGGCCTGAAGTCTTCAGGGAGCGCTGATTAGTTAGCTAGTTCTGCTGCTGTGGAAGTCTGTGGTAAAACTCCCATTTACTTTAGTAGAAGCAGAAGTTGAGACATGTTTAGCACTGTGGAAAATCCTTTTCCAGATAGAAAAGACAAATGCACGGTCCCATTCTCAGATGTCTATACACAGCACAGTGATAGATTAGGTCTAAAAACTGCCTGTGAAGGATGTGGCAATATGGAGCTGAGCCCATGCTGTCGTACATTAACCGTTGTCTCCAAGAGATCACCGGGGCAGATACTCAGCTGCCTTTTCTTTTCCTTTGTTTGAGGTTCCCTTTGGTTTACATGGGCTAGTCCTGCTCAGTGCTATCTATTTCTCAGGATGGAGTCTTTACATATGTACCTGCTTCTTAGGCTTTTTCATGTATGTTGAATGTTTTACATAATACGTGTGGGGCACAGCTAGCACAGCAAACTGCCTCTGCAACACCCTGCTCTGCTGTGCATCTGAATGACACATTTTCTGGCTGTACAGCTTAGTATGCATGTTTTATTAATATTCAGAATTAGATCTGTAAACATCTTAACAAATCTGGGGGGAAAAAATCATGATCCAGTATCTCTTTGTTCAGGGTTTCATTAAAGAAAAATCTTTCCTGACTGACTTTCTTTCTCCCGAACTGTGGATCGAT
Source organism: Alectoris magna (assembly GCA_030625065.1). Taxonomy (NCBI): domain Eukaryota; kingdom Metazoa; phylum Chordata; class Aves; order Galliformes; family Phasianidae; genus Alectoris; species Alectoris magna. Next base: position 10,582,276 of record CM060570.1, on the reverse strand, counting down.
AGCCTCTGTGAAAAACATACTGTCTTTCCTCATTCTGCACAGCTCATTAGCACTTCCCTCTATACACGTATTTCTGGTGCCATTTATTTCTTCTGATATCATATTATGCAAATGTAATGTGCAGCCTCTCTGTATAAATAAGAAGCCTTCCTTAGCACCTATTCCTTTTTCCACGCTCTGCAAAGTGCATTTCCCAAGCACAGTTGCTCTGAAACAATTGCACAGACTGGATAATGGATAAAAAATGGGTGAGAAGAAAATCCCCAAACAGTTAATCTTAAAGGTCACAGACTAAAGTAACTGAAGTTCATAAAATGGGACCCTGTGTTCTGAAGGCAGGCCAGGAGGGCCTTGGAACGTCTTATATGAGGAGAGGTGCAAATCTTTGCGTGTCTAATGGCAGATTTGTGGCTAGACAGAAGCTCTATGGAAGTCTGGTTGTTTTTTGTAATCCTAAACACAGCTGTTTTGTTAATTGGAAAGACCTTTTTAATAAAACTGAATGGTGGGTGCTTTTCAAATAACTCAATCCAACAACAAAATCCTTGCTGGAAAGCTGAAGCAACGATGCTGCTTTTCCAATAGCATTCATACTTGGAAACAATTGTTTGGTTTTGTGCTTGTACCAGAATGTGTTAAGATTAGAGCTGCATTTTTCTGCTCATGTCTAGGCTGGAAAAAGTATATTTAAATGTCAGTCCCGGCTGATGCAAGACATTTTTTACCTGAGACAAAGAGCTTTATTTTCAATGAGGGCTATTTAGCTGTTGCTTAAACTGCCATCACTAACCCCCCATCTGAAAAAAAACACAACAACCTGTCAGTTTCAGATTGTAACTGGAACAATAAGCCAAAATATTTTGGAACAAAAAGTCAAAATATTTCACCTCGAAAATGTCAATGAATAACATTTATACTTCTCTGGTTTTACTTGCTTTGGCCAAACTATTTTCTATCGTGATCTGACTTACTGAGTAGTCTAACTCCCCCTGAAACTGCCTATCTGCAAGTTTTATATACCCAGAAAGCATTTTCAAGCTCCTCTTGTTGTCACGCAGGTACTACTTAGGTTTGCATTAATTCCACTATCACTGCACGAAGGCCCATCTTTACGTGGTGCCTGGGAGACGTGCACTAATGGGAGGCATGTACGGTCTCGCACAGGCTGCCCACAGGGCATCACTGCGGGCGAGCAGCACAACAGCTCATCTGCAGCCGAGCGGGGTCAGGCCCGGGTGAGCATCTCTCACTTTCACGATGCGTGTGCCAGCTTGCTCTGTGACTTTCAGCCTGTTATCTCTAGCCAAAGTTTTGTTTTTGCTCATATCTACACATATCTAGGACCTTATCCTGGAAATTCTTGCTCATACCAGTAGACTTCTTTGCCAGGAGATTCCCTTTGAAGGCAAGGCAACTGTTTCCGATATGCCCAGAAGTAAGTGCAGACGGGATCAGGCCTACAATCAATATGCAAAACTTGTGCAGTCAAACCCTGTGTTTGTATATGTTAATCTTTTACAACGTTGAGGAAGTTGTGCTAGAAAAGCTCATTTTCCCTGAAGATTGTCAGCCTTAATAAGAACTAAGAAACTAGAACAAAGTCATCATGAATTCTAATGTATTTGAACATATGGCCCTAGGACCTGTTATTACCATATCAGTCAGATAAAGGAGTGGGAGAGTGGTTGCAACAGCACGGAATGAAAAATGTTAACACAGCAAAAGGACTCTATTAATTTTAAAGAAATACTCCAACCATGAATTTAGTTTCCAATTTTGAGAAAGTCTTGCTTGTGGGTAATAGAAAATTCTTACAGTTCTTGTTTAAATAGTATTTTTGTCATAATTGGTGAAACACTCCTTTGCTCTTTAAAATTGTGTGGTTTGTTTTGTGTTGTTTTTCTTTCTCTAAACCTACTTCTAGAGCAAATGAGGGTGTTTTGGCATAGAAATACTAGATTTGTTCATGCTTGTTTAACGGGATAAGTAAAATAATCTCAGAGAGATAGGAAATCAGGTCGGAGTCCATTTCCAAGGCCCATCTAAAAACCTAATCAGGTCATTTAATCTCTGTCCTCCAATTCTCAAATGTGTATCTGCACAGGCAGACGTACGGTTCCTAGACCTCCAAAGAGCAATCAAATGATACTGCCAGTTGCATGTGTGTGTGTGCGAGGGAGGGAAACGTATGAAACCATTTAATTAATGTATCTGAAGCTAGAACAGGACCTGGGGTTGCTACAAACATAATGCAAAGTTTCATCAGGCTTACCAGTAACTCAAGATCATTGAGAACTCCAGACCATCTTAGACAAGTACAACATGACTTCTGCTGTTAATTTGTTGTAGACACTATGGTATTCACAGAATTTATTGAGGAAGCACAAGAGGCTTTGTATAAATGCATTTGCTGTTTGTATACAATTAGCAGTCAGCACAGATGCCTGGCAGCAGGTTAGTGAGTCAGGATGAGAGGTCAGCTTGGGTTTCATGAATGCAGATGGCGCAGAAGAGACAGGATGGATGGTAGTGTCTTGTGATGAGCTACTACCGCCATGTTCCAAAGTATATTGCACCATCTGGATTGTGATCATTTGAAAATTTCTTGGTTTATATGTCATTAAAATATTTCTAAATCTTTATTTGAGGTTTATCCGTCTTTCTGCTAACTTTACAGCTGAGCAGATATAGAAACATTTGACAAACAATCTTTAATGATTGAGTTAGCTTCCATCACTTTTTTTAAGAAGGATTTTGCTTTGATAATGTTCAAGTGTTTTCTGTCTTTCCTTCCACAAATAGCTGCATAAATTGGCTAAAATTTATCCTGTGTAGAGGGCCATCACAATACCTATATATCATTTAAGTACCATGTTCATCTTTGAAATAAAGCTGAAATGACATCCAAATGCAGCTTAAGAGGTGTAGATGCTTTGAGATGGCCTTCTCCTCCCAGCTGCATTTTATTGACGCGGTTGTCTGGGTGAAATTCTGGTAGAGCAGAATTTCAGATTCCCTGAATCACTGGTAAAACTGAGAAACTTGGGGTAAATGCTGTGACCCACAATAGTCTCTTTGTATAGAAGATGTTTTGGCAAATCAAGAACACTTAAGGAGCCTGTAAGTATTTGGGAAGGATGCATTTGGGAAGGCTGCATAAAGTACATCTAGCATGCAGACCATTACCGCATGGTATGACCAAGAACAGACAGCAAGCTGTATGTTTTCAGTTGTTATCCTATTGCAACTTTTTTTTTTTTTTTAATATTTCATATTACAGCTTCTGCAAAAGAAAATGCAGTGAGGTAGGAGCCTGGAAAGAGCTCAACTTATCCTGGCATTAGAGCTGCTCATCCAACAGCTACAGTGAATAGGAGAGCTGATGGTGGATTCTCGCTCTAGGTTTTCCAGGCTTGCTGGGAGTGGTGATGCTGGCATCACCCTGACTTTTCCAGTAGCAACATCTACCACCAGAAAACATAGCTTTTGTACAGAGATACATTTGCCTACTCAGTCCAAGTTTTTCTCAATAGGATTTTCAGTCCTGTTTTTTTGTCAGTAGGATTTAGGTTTATGTAGGAAGGAATGCAATTTTAGATTGAGGATGGAAAATGTGAGTTATTTTCTACTATACTGACAGCTGCACTCAACAGCCAAGCACTTTCTTCTGTTAAGATTTAGTCCAGTAGGGTTCACAAAAGGCTAAAAGCTGGCTCTAGGAGCAACCTCTAGGCTCCAGCTCTGTCTTCCTGCTTGTCATGAAGTTTTGAAGTGAAGTCTTCTTGAAATGGCTGTTCTTTTTAGTGGGCTTATTTTCCTTTGGTGGCTGCTTTTGGAATGTACATTTATGCCTATATAGTGTTGTAAGGAAAATCTCTCATTACTCCACAAAATGGCAGGCAGAAACTTCTGTGAAATGCTGAGAATGAACAAGTTTAATACTAATAGTAATTGTCGCCTAATCAAAAGAAAGGGATGGAAGCCTGTGCCTCCGTCAAAATTTGTTAGCACTTCAAGACTTCAAAATCCCAAAGATCTGCTAAAAACTCACCACATGCATACAGGTTATTTGCTGAAAAGCTTTGCCAAAAGATTTTAAATTATGAATGAAGCAAAACAAGTTGTAAACTGTTCGCTGACAGATCAGAAACAGAACGAGAGGCTAAATTTGTACGCTATAAATTCACTATAATTTGTTTACTCAGCTCCAGCCAGTGTATAGGTTGCACTGGAAATCTGCCAGGTCCTGGTAGGGCTGAGTCTGGTAATTCAAGAAGAAACCTTGTTACCACTTGTGATAAGAGGTTCTCAGCACTTCTCCTGATAGGAAGTCAAATGAAATGAAAGTAGATCTGGATATACTCTGCGCTGAATTTCAATACAACTTGTGGGCAATTAGGTCAAAACATCAAGTCACTGGCCTTGTGCCACAATACTGCCCATGAGCTGGGCTGGCAAGGTGGGATCAGATGTCAGATGCTGATGTCTGTGAAAACAGCGCTGCCCACACAGAAACCACAGAAGCAGGAGCCTGGCAATGAGGGATGGACAGGGATGTCTGAACAGCAGTTTCCTAGAATTACAGGGCCACGTGGTTGAAAAAAATTCTGCATGCAAACTGCTCAGAAACTTCTCTTTAAGCCCTTTGACTCATGCCCAGTTTCTGCAAATGCTGGGGAACAGATTGCTGATAATACAGCAGGGGGCAGCAATGGAAAATGACCCTCTGAGATTCCACGCTCTGTGTATTTTGCAAACAATAAACATGTACAGGGTAAATAAAACATAAAAAGACCAGACCAGAACCAACCCTAAATAGATCCTCTAGGAGTAATCCTACAAAAGCATTCAGGCAATGGCATAACTTGGAAAATGTCAGTGTAAATATCATCCTTCCTCCTTATTCTCAGCCTTAAGCAAATTTTGTGCGAAAGGGTGGTGTTTTGTTGGTTGATTATTTTATTTTTTTTTACTCCAGCCATCAGGAAAAGGGAGGCAACAAATCAGATGCCTCTGAGGCACTTGGAAGCCTGACAGTTAGGTATCTTGCTGTTGCATGAAAAATATCATGTAGAAAAGACTGTTCATTTTCCATTGTCTAAACAAGAACAATGGAGAAAGCATCCTTATAGCAATGAGAAACAGAAATTTGGTATTTAACTTCCTTGCATAGCAGTAACTGAAGAGGGTGTTGGCATAGATGACCAACTGATGCCATCTCTGTGGCTCTGGGGTTTTCAGTGGCTAAGGAGCTACCCCAGTGCTGCTACAATGTCCTTAAAAATCCATTCTTTTTAATGAGACAATGCCACTTGGTTAATTAACTGAAATTAATTTTATTCTAACTATCTGATGTCTTCAAGTTTCAAAAACACTTCTGTATCTAAAACCCAATTTTTGAGGGCTAAACAAGTTTCTGTGAGTCAGCTGAGAACAATCTGCTGCAATCAGAGCTCTGGGTAATGGCTGTATTTCAGACATGCATTATGTGCACTTTAAGCAGATAAGCGTTAGAACACCAAGTTGAAATAGCCTTCCTGTGAACTGTGCTAATATAGAATGGGAAGGATGGTCTAAATGAAACGTGAACAAAAGGAGAAAGAGATCATTGGAAGGACTTAATTCTGAAATGGTTAAGTGTGCGTGAGGGACACAGGAAGACAGAATTATTACTATGTCCAAGCACTTCATGCCCTGCAGAAGCGAAGAGGGTAATTTGGATCCATTTTCATTTACCAATCATGCTTTTTGAAGTGATGGAGTTTGGCAAGGATGTTTATGACTTGTTTAACAATTACTAAATGAGCCTTTCCGTTAAAAAAAAAATAATCAAGCTGACTGTGCAGTGGACTCACCTTTCTCTCAGACATGACTGCTCTTTGATTGTATTAGATTAAATGATGTCTTGAGCCTAGCGTAGCCCTCAGAGAACTGTCATTTACAGTATTTAACACTTTTTCAATGGAGAAAGATTATGCTGATCTAAAAAAGAGTAAGCAAAACAAAGTCTGGGGTGATTATAAAGATAAGTGCACTGGTATTTGATTTGGAGAGCTCTGACCTGCCTGCCCTGACATGCAGTCGAGATTTACACTTCCTTCCCAAATGTTCTTTTGGAGATATTTACTGTACCTACAGCGGGCTTTGCTGAAGCTGCAATCTGAAGGATAAATGTAATGTGATTTGAAATCAATAAGATAACTCCAGTGTTTCATTTTAAAGATGAAACTTTATGAATTTTAAACAAACTGTGAGTAAAATGCAATCATGCAGCAAATAACGCATAAATTGTTCCCCAATTTTTTCTTAATTGGATGGCAACTTGTTAGTATCAGTATTCCTCAGCACATTTGTTTCATAATCACATGAATAACAGTGGCAAATGATGCTTGTTAGATATATGCATGGGTCTGAAAGTCTGAAAGTAATGCCTCCTATTTATTTCCATAGAAACTACAACAGATACATAATGCATAATAACGCTGTTTGATAGAGCGTATTCTTGGCTACAAAGTGTTATGTTTCAACATAGTCACGACTATTAGCTATACGTTTTTGCCAGTGATGGACAGGATCCTGCATGCCACACTCTTGACAATCTGCAGCAGAGGTGACCCACTGTCTCTGTCACCACTGCTGAAACGCACCACCCACCGCCTCGCTGCACTCACATCTGCTGTTGGGTCTCCATAAACATTCAGCAAACATTGATAAATGTTAGTGGGTGCCATTTTTGCACATGGAGGAATTCAGTTCCATACCTTTGCTTCTTCTGCACTTCCACAACAGATGCCATTCTGTCAGACTGCCCCTCTGGTCCCATCTGTCGCACGGCAACAAGATGCAACAAAATGCCGGTGGGAAGGTTCAGCCTCTACTGCCATACCACCAATATCTGCCTCTGCTGCTGTGGGCCAAGATCATAAAATAGGAGGCATTACTTTCAGAGCAGCCCTTGCACACGGATATTTTTTACCTTCTGTAGCTACTTAATGGAATCTTGAAATACGTGCCTCGCCTTCACATGTGACAGCTGTGTGTTTTGTTTCATTTTTAGAACTTCAACCCATATTAGATTAGTCAGTCTGTAGTGTTACGCAGAAGCTTCCTGTACTTCAGGCTGCTAAAACAAAGAGCATTTTGCATTTGACATATTAAAGTCAGCTTATTAAAAATCAAACACAGTATCATCTTTACAATATAAAACGTGTGAATCATTTATACATTTTTTGCTGTCAAATGATGTTTGACAATAATCATATGATAATGAAATGTATAATTAATAATAAAAATGCCAACATCTGTTAGCTTGTTATTACAGACTGATTCTAAGTGTACTATTTGGAATATGCCATCATTAACTTCATTCATATTAAAATCCCTTAAATACAATCTGTTTTCTTTAGTTGCTAATTTAGGTAGGTACAAGGCACACAGAGGAGGTTCTATTTATTCTCTTTGTCAACAACCAAATTTTAAAAATGCTTTAAAAACTCTTAAATTAATATACGTGTCCCGTTGGCAGATGAATCCAGTTAGATAAATGTGTTTGATTCAGCTGTGATGGACTCAGCCGTATCTTTGGCTAGGTTTGCCCATTGGTTTACCTGCTGTCTGCCCACCAGCCTCCCTCCCCAGTTGTTCTTTCTGCTCTCTTGCTGCCAAAGGAACATGCATTCAGGTGCTCCTGCTTTTGGTAGCTACGGTGTCCACTGAGTTCGCTGTATGCAGTCATACTGTGCTTCTGCAAAACCCTGAGACCCTCTCCTACTCATTTAGGAGGAATGTCTTCAGGTCAGGCCCCAGGAGAGCCCTCATCAGCAACAGATGGCTTCAATGAAGGAAAAAAAATTCCCTGTAATGTATACATATATACATATGCATGTGAGTGTATACATATGCATGTCTGCGTGCATATTAAGTATATTAACACTTGCCGAGAGAAGTATCGTACACTTGGAAAATTTGTATTGTGAGCAAACGGAGGCTGTTGTAGAGAAGAAATTCCCATTCCTTTTATCTGCCATCTGCAGGGAAGATCTTACCTACCAGGCAAAGAGGGACTGCAGAAAAGCAGCCTATAAAGCAAGTCTGTCCCTCTTTAAGCATGCAAATTAAAGTCATCCTCCAGTTGTCTTAAAACACTCTCGGGACATGCAGAGGCCATCCGAAAGCTGCAAAGCTTCACAATAATGGGGGTGAAAACATCTGGCCATGGATGGAGTTCTCCCAGAAACATCCCATTCTTCCAACCACAGCTGCACTGGGAGGCATTCTGCCGTTGGTCTGCTCAGATCTGTGGGTAGTGTGTCCCTGTAGCTTTTTTCCTGTAAAGTTACTAAGTCTATTGGAAACGGCAGAACCGGCTGCTCAGCACATAGATGCACTTCATTTTGCCTTACTGAAGCTGGTATCTAAAAATTTATGAGAAACGATAATTAGTTTTTTAAGTAATCCCTGCATTTTAGCTGTAATCAATAAATGAATGTTGCAAATTTTCTTATGAGCGACACATACAGCAGAGATTGATTACATCCTTCTTATCATGCCATTAACACCATCTACAACATGCCCAGTTCTCCATTTTCTGCCTGGGAAGGGCTTGAGCTGAAGTGAGAACCCACGTTTTGTCACATCTCTTTTCTCTTCATTAAATTTTTCATCTACTATTCTAAGCAGCTCTGCTTCACTGACTGCAACAGAAAGCAGCTAAGGCTGTTTTTGTGGAGTTGCAGCACGCAATTCACAAGTTAGAATTAACGGATTGTAAAAAGACACTAATTATAAAAATGAGGGGGAAAAAAGAAGAAAAAAAAAAAGGAAAACCAGTGTTTATTCTGACCACAGAAATAGGATGGCTTTCTTCCATTCGCAGTGGCGTGAAGGAAATTAAAATCATCAGCAAGGCTTTGCATGTAGCTTAACAAGATCAACACCAAATGTGATCTGTAATCGTTCCATCTCCTACAGTTTGTTATTCTTCTGTCTGCAGCAGAAGTGAGTCGGTACCTTCTGATACAAAACTTTCCAAGCTAACCTGGCTTATCGTAGTTGGTACAAATTTGGTGCTGCTCCCACCTGTGACTGCCCTGGGGGGTCAGTAGCTGATGGAGAAGAACAGCACTGAGCTGTGGTGCGGCCAAAGACACCCATAGCTGGGACCAGCCCTAATGGCTACATGGCTCCTTCTGCTCCGCGTATCCAGCCAGTGCCTGGGGCAGACATGAAGTGAAATGAATCACACCACTCAGCTTTATCATGCACGTGAAGAATGAGTAATTTCTGCTAACTTCGCATGCACGCAGCCAAGTGGAGTTTAAGACTCCAATAATTTGTAACAGCTTTTGTGAACCTTAGAACAAAGAAGCCAGTGCTAAAAGCAAACAAAAGAAATGAGTGCAACAAGCAGGTTGCTCCTAGGCTTTGCTTTCCCATGAACAGCTGGTTTATGATTTGTTGGATGGAATAATATTTCAGGCAGGCCGATGCGGTGGTGTTAGCAGCAGGCCAGAGGTTTGGAGCAGGTTCCACTCCAGGAATTTTTAATAATGCATTGTAACTCAGTCCTAGATATAAAGACGGGCTGATTTAATGATTATTGAAGCTATTGACTTTAATGAACTTTAGAGTGGGTTTTTAATGTGAAAATGTGAAGAAAGAATGATATGTATTTTTTTACATTCTGTGCAGAGTTGAAGGGTTCAAAGCGAAAGGTAAGCACCAAAGAACCTCAGCTGGTTGCTCAGAGAAACTTGTAACTGGAAATGAAAGCATGTGCATGTCCAAATTAACAGCTCAGAGACAGGCCGAGGCTGTGATGCTCCCAGTGCCAGACCTGGTCAGTCCTATCTGCCTTGGTCTTCTCCCTGCCATCCCTTCATTTGAGTGGCAGCTGCTTGATGCACACAGCAAGTGAGGTTGGGGGTGCTACTGTTCCAGTCCAGTTGAGCTTGTACAAAAATGGTGAAACTCAGGCAAATGTCTTAAAATGTCTGGTATTGCTAAATATCCTTTTGGCACATTTGATATACTTTAGCTTTAAACAGTTCAGACAGTAAAACAGTTCTCATCCAGTTCTCATGGAGATGACCATCCTTTAGCTGGCCATGTTCTTTATGCAGAAGAGATCATCAGTATGGACTGAATCGCCAAAACTATAGAATGTTGCAGGTAAGCAGACCATGTTGTGTCCGTACACTGATCCCACAGAAGTCAAATCCAAGATACACTTGTCTTAATGCAAACAAACTGTGGCCTTTGAGAAATAAAAATATGGCCAAAGCTAAATCTTTTAGGTATTCTTCAAAGAACGAGCATTATGAAACAGAATGCTTATTGTAAATGATAATATTAATAATACCAAAATAGCACTGTATTCTCTAACAAGTGGAATATACCGATGTAAATAGAATATTTCCATTGCCTCACATATCTACTTTATCTCAGACATGCAATAGCTGCATCTACCTAATAACCTGTGCCTTCATAGTAAGAGAAAAACCGTGTGTAGTCTGGCTTCTTTCTAGGAGAAGAGAGTCTATTCACTCTACTGTTGCTACTGGAATCATTAGTTGTATGTCAGGTTCCCATCACAAAAAACGAAAGCAAAATGGCTTTTTATTTCTACATTTAATTTTATAGAACTCTGCATCCTCTGTCATTTCACTAGTCCAGTCAGGATTGTTGTTTTAGATAATGTTGTTTAATCAGTATTTGAAATGTAGATAGATTGCCTTTTCCCTTTGTGCTGTTAATGGCTGTAGTGAGTCTTTGCAGAGACTTATGGCACATTGGAAGACTATGAATAATCTCTATGCAGAACGTGGAGCATTGCACTTTGAGGATGTACTATAAGCAGTTTGGGATGTCATAAAGCATCCAGGAGGTCTGGAGGAGAGAGCCCATCACATGAAGGGCTGTAGCCATTGTACCAGGCTTCATTTGTGGGTGCTCTGCAAACCACCTCAAATCTCCAGATGAGTCCTGGCAGTTCCAGAGTGTGATGGTTTTATTTTTCTTTTCTACCTCCTTATGCTGTCCTAAGATTTGTTATTCCCAATATATCTTCTCATATAAGAGAAAAAAAGAAAAACAACCAAAAAAAACCCCAAAACAACAGTATTCAGATGGAGTCAACCAAAAGTATGCATTTACTAGGAATTCCCTCTTTTGTTTTAAGTTTTGCTAATAAGACAGTTATTCAGGTGAGTAGGGCAAAGGGAAGAGACATGAATTAAGAAATCTGCATGGCCTTTTTAGTATCGGGTTTGATCAGTGCTCATAAAATACAGTACTCTGTAGCTCTTCACTCCATACGAAGATTCCAGACCAATTCTGCAGAGAAAAACGTACCAAAGGACTACCAACCCAATTTAGTAATTTTGAGAGAATCTTCACCTCCATATCCTTCGTGTACGTTTTTTAATTGAGGCTCTCCTGGTTTGTAGGCTGGTTTTGCAGTATGAGTAGTTCTTTGGCTAGGAAGCATGCAGTATTAAAATAAAGGGATCCCTAAATGAAGCATTCTCTGTCTTGGAATGCTCCATCAGCCCATCCCCTTCTCTGCCATGCTAAGTAGATGTAGCTCATGTATTTCTAATGCTGAATGTATTCAAATTGAAGACACCATCTTTCCAGGGCTCTTTGGCATTATCTCTGTTCTGAAAGGAGTGAAATCAGATGTTTAAGTGGCAAAGGTTCAGTTATTTTCAGAGATGACACTATGTCTTACAGAGAGATAGATGTGAATGCAATCAGACAAAGAATAGGTACATCAGTGAGATGTGCTAGTGCCAGGCAGGTCTGTCTGGTATCAGCAATCTGTGTGTTGCCCCCTCAGCATCTGGACTCAGGGAATGAATCTTGATTCATCTGGTAATTGGAAGACCCCCCTCTGCTCAGACTTTGAAAACCACCATACAATAATAGCTGTGTGGGTAGAAAAGAGGTCGGAGGTGCATTAAAATAAGATTTCTTGGGTGTTTTGATGTTCCGTAACAAAAGCAGCAAGTGTAGCAAGCCACATCAAACTTATACAGCTGAACCAATTAAAAACATCAGTAAGGCACCCGGGCACTAAGGCCCCTAAAGGTTAGTGAGGTGTATAATTTCCTCCTGGGCTTTGAGGACCACAACTTGGAGGAAATTGGTTGATCTTCATAAACTAGAGATATTTTCTGTACAACTGTGTTGGCATGGCAGCATGGAGCAGAAGCAGAGGAGGAAGGAGCAGAGTGCCAGTATTCATCATTGCAGATTTATTTATTGCATTGCTAGACCAATGCACACCCTTCACATGAAAGTGGTATTAACTGGGGCAAGCATTCATCATCTCCTTTGTTTGACATAAACTACGAATCTGGTCTAAACTCTGCTTAAAAGAAATTATTTTTGAGGATTAAGTAAAACAGCATCTTGGTTTGTTGTCACAAAGGCTGCAGTCAGGCCACAAATAACTAAGTAGAATACCATTTTAATTGCTTTGTAACTGACAGCACATTGTATTCCCCAAGCTCCAAAGCTGTGTCTTGGGCTACTCACGTCTGATTCAGTCACACACATCTAGCTTATGATGGCTATTCAAAGATAAGGCAGTTAGCAGTACTGTATTTTTGAGTCTAAATTTTGTGATTACAGTTTTCCTAAGAGAGTAATATTTTCTATGTAAAGTGTGCTTTACAATGTATTGGAATTTAACTACAAAGATATACACCTGCATAAGTACAGGCTATTAAAACAATTTACTAGTGTGTCAACAAGTACCGATATGTACATAAAAACAGCATAATTTGGTTTGTTTTAATGCACTGAGCCAATCCAGCAGTGAGCCGTCAAGTGCTGTTGAGAATCACTTTGCACTAACAGGATGACATGACTGGAATCCCATTCACTGCACATCTTACTTCTACTGAGTGATCCAGAGTCAAAAATGAATGACTGACACTTTGTGAATGAAGGAATAAAGCAATTGTGCCATTCACACGACACCGAGGGTGAAAATTTGCTTTTGTTATATTGGATATTAAGATTCACTATGTTAGAGTTCATTAAAGTGGGTGGGAGAACAGAACTCGATAAATAATTAACAGTAAGTCATTTATCAGGGAAATTTTGTTTATCCCTTTGCTTGTAGAAAATCCATAAGCAGATTATAGTTGCCTCACAAGTGTTTGCCATTCAAACCTGCCTTACAAATAAGATTATTTTTTTTTCCATTTTTTTAGCAGATTGGATTGATTGTAATTGTCTCTGAGGCTGTAAGATGCTTGTTAGTCACATAGCATTGATCAGCTGCAGTTTGTCGTATAGATACATGATTATCTTTCTCCCTCCTAGTTGGACGTGTCCATCTGCTTTTCCAGGGTAAACAGAAGTATGTAAACATGCAAATGCAAATTTGTTATTCACCAAAATCTCTTCAATGACACATTGAAGGCCATTTACCATGGATGCTGGTGCCAGGAGAATGAAGTTTCTCACATTTCTATGAAATGTGAACAAAAATCTGGTATACAAGTAAATCCACTTGAAATGATGGCAGTATTTGCAGAGTATTTGTCCAGTATTCGAGTTTCATTACTGGGCTGCGTTGATGAATACTCAAATTAAGAAGAAATTACATTGACTGTACTATGGATAGTCATCAACGATAATTCTGACACGCAAGATATGCAACAGGTAGCAAATATCTGCATTACAGTTTGCAGTGCTTTGCTACAAAGGCATATTTTAAAAACAAGGACCATGGTACTCTTCACAAAACTTTCCTGTCTGTATGGCTCCATGAAGTCATTTTGCCATTAACTGCAGTGAGATCAGTGTTTTACCTAATACAATTGACCACTGTCCTTTGTAATGGCCCAGCGCACAGTTCTGAGGATAGGATCTCTCATGCCATGTGTTTAACTTTCTTCAAGTAGCAAGTGCTGGTGTATGGTTTGAGATCTGTGGATTCAAAGCTTTACTGGAGTGCTGAGAACTATTATTATCTTAGTTATCGCTATTTTTCAGAAGTATTTCTCAGGAGAGCAGAAATTCTGGGCCTCTGAATTGCAGGGTCAGACAGTGCTGAGTACCTGACACTGTAATAACAGGAGGGTTCATTCAAATAGAAATGGTGGTCGCCTCCTACCAGTTCTGATAGCACTCAGGTGAAGGAGGGATGTCTGAGGTGCCAATGGGAAGAGATCTGTCTCTAATCAAAAGCCATCCAAAAAGTCAATACAGTTAATTTCTCATTCACAGCTGATAGAAGAAAAAGTGCACATGCAGTAAAACTGAGGTACCAAATGGAGAAGAGGAGGTTCAGGGAGAGACTATCACACTACAGCTCCCTGATAGGAGGCTGCAGTGAGGTGGAGGTCAGCCTCTTTTCCCTGGTAACAGCCACAGGAAAAGCAGTAAAGGCCCTAAGTTGTGTCAGGGGAGGATCGGGTTGGATATTAGGAACAATTTCTTCTTAGAAAGAGTGGTGCTGCATTGGCACAGGCTGCCCAGGGAGTGGTGGAGTCACCGTCCCCGGAGGTGTTCAAGAAAAGGGTAAAGTGGCACAGAGGGATGTGGCTAGTGGGCACCATGGGAATGGGCTGATAATTGGACTGGAAGACCTTAGTGGTGTTTTCCAACCTTAAATAATTCTATGAACACCATCAGAAAAACAGCACACACCTTATAGGTAAGAACATAGAAAGACCTCTTTGGCTGCCAGTTCAGAGTCCGTGTGCTGCCAAAGGTTACGCCATACCTCTCGGTGTGACGGCCGCCCACACACCTGGCGAGCAGCGAGCGGTGCTCCCCGGAGGGGGGATTGGGTTACAGGAGGGGGCAGTGCCGGGAAATTCTCGGGAGGGACGGCTGAATAATTTTTTAAGAAGAAAAGCTTCAAATGGAAAGTGTAACCCAATGCTTTCTAAATGCGGAGGCATGCTTAAAGAGCAGTGCTATTTGGTTTCTTTTTACTTTAGAGAAATTTAATTCCTCAGTAAATAACTACTGCTCCTCAAGTGCTGAACAAATGAAAATCACCTGATCGAAATTTAGACAAGCTTGTGCCCATGCTGCAATTTCCAAGAGCGGGAGGGACAAGAGAAGGAGCTAAACTAGCTAAGGCAGAACCAGCTCAGCCTCCAGCAACAGAGCTTACAAGGAGCTGACTTCTGTCCCTGGCGTAGGGCTGGTCGGGTGTAAGAGGAGAGCACAGCCTCTCCTTCCTGGAGGCACACTGCAGCCACAAACACCCCTTCCCGCACCAGCAACAGCCACCTTCGGCATCAGGGTCTTTCTGACTTTGAAGCCCCGAGGCATGACAAGCACGGGCTTGGCAAAAAATTGACAAGGGGAGAAAACCAAGAGAACAGAAACTTATTGGAAATTTTTAGAAGTACCTAATGTGAAAAAGATCTTTCATGTTCTTTTGTGATTGTGATCTCCAGACACAGGTGTGAGCACAAACGCGTTTCCCCTGCAGCAGAGGCTGTCAGCAGGGAGAGGAAGGAACACTGCCCCAGCTGATCGCTCTCTGAAACACTGCTGGCTGGGACCTGTTCCTGCAGTGTTTTTCTTGAATATGATCGGGTCTGTGGTCAGAGAAGTGGCAGGGATGTGGAAGGGCTCATGCAGAGCTGGTCAGCTGTCCTGCAGTTTGTCTTGGGGTTTCTATTTTTTCCTTTTTTCTGGAAAATATCAGTCAAGCGATAGCAGTCCCAATCCAGCAATTCAGCCGTGCCCGCTGCCTCCAAGGAGTCATTGGAGCAAACCTGCAAACCTGCAAACCTGCAGCATGACACTGGAGGTGAACGCTCGAACTGATGGACCGTAGAATCCATCACTCATTAAGTTCAGTGAACATTTAATTGTTCTTACAAATTGGAACAGCTCAAGAGTGTCAAGAGAAATCCTCCTTTTGAGTGACCAGTTCATAGTAGTCAGAGCACATAAGTGGAATGTGAAATTTCAGGGTTTGAGTACTTGCTTTCACCCATTCCGGGCAGTCTTGGGTAGCCATAAGGCAAAACTTCCCAACCATGGAGCTTATTAGCTAATTCATTGCCAGCCCTTTTTTCATCTTTATACAACAGAGGATCATTTGATCATTTGGAAGCTTCCAAGTATCTGCTAGATAGAAAATCTTCTAGCATCTGCTTGTTCTGGACAGGAGCACAAATACATATTGATACTAAGCACAAGTAAGTGTTTCAGGTGCAGGGTAGCCAGGTCCCCGCTAAGTCCCAGGTTGCAAAAGCCATACTCGTGCAACTGGGATAACATCAGCCCTGTGCAGAGAGCTCAGAAACTGGCTTCTGTACTGCTTGCTTCATATTTAAAGCCACAAAGGGGTTTCACTCTTTCACTGCAAGATCTTTTGCCCTCATTCCTTGACTCATTTTATCTACCGTAGCAATCCTTTTCATATTTCATCTGCTATCACTGTTTAAGCAGAAAGTAGTTGGGGATTAAAACATGGAAAGAAGATGCAGAAATAGAGTTTGTGTATGCAGCAAAGCATACACAAACTAAACTTAGTCTGCCTCCTCTTCTGGCCTTTAGAGACTATGGAAAGAGGGCCAAATGGAGTCCCAGAAGAGCAAGGAGCCTTTAGTGTATTCTTCAAATTTCTCCCACAGATAATTTGGAAGAAATACAGTGTACTTTTGTGTGCCCCGAAAGTAAAATTGCAACCAGCTGATGGAACAATCTCAGCAGCAGCAATGAGAGTCAACTCAGAAAGGCAGGGTTTGTTGCCAAATAACACAGATTGTTTATAATGAATATAAACAATTACACTGCTGACCAGATTCCCACTACACTTCCATCCGCAGAATATACAAAATACTGCTCTGGCACTGATCTCCCAAATATTTGCCATATATTGAGCATTTTCATTAAATGAAATACAGTGGAATTGCAACAGAGAGAAGCCCACAGCACAGTGTTCCCATCCCAAACACCTTTTGTTCTGCACCTTTATTTTTATCTTTCATATTATAACCATACATAAGTAAAATGGTTCTTGATCCATCACGATCTCTCCCTAATTCTTCAGTTCCACATTTTTGTTGTCCTCTCATAATAAGTTTAACACTGAGGACGGACACGAAGATAAGGGGAGATGCTGGGAGGTGATCATCAATTTGCAGTTTCCTTGCCCATACCAGTGCAGTGGTTTCTCTTACATCTTTCTCTGTCACATACATCTCAATGACTTGTCTTCCCAGAGCTGAGATCATACGTAATTGTAGGTAGTTTAAAGTAGGATTTTTTTTTATTAAAGCGGTGTCCATCCAAGTTGACTGAGCCAAGCATTTACTTGAAAGCAGAAACTTAAGAGGTTTCTGGTGTACTGGACGATTTGAACCCTCCTTCAGGACAGTACCGACAGAACAAAAATATTCACAACAGACAAGAGAAGGATCTTGCAAAAGATCCTTCCAAAGGTCTAGTGGCAGAAATATGTTGTATATAATGCTAACACAATAAATTTGCAAGAAAACATCTATAAATCACCATTTCAATGGGCTATGAACTTCAAACTGTGCATTCAGCTCAGCAATTTCATTAGAGCAGAATAACTGTATTTCCATACGAAGAGCAGTCGCGGTGCTAATTCTGAAGTAACAAATTGTTCTTTTATTTCCAAATGTATTAGTACTAGAGGGAAAAAAAACCAAATAACTGAAACAAGAAAAGGTGGCCTTTCCGAACATTGTCCATAGAGGGGAAGGTGAAGATAATGGCAGTTTTCTGATGCCATCAAAGGAATGTGTTTTTTTGGCAGGAGATAAGTCGCTTTTTGCCTACTGTCAGTAGGTATTTGTTATTGCTGGAGCCAAAGTCAAACTGCACATCCCAGTTTGGAGCACAGCTTCTATCAGCTGCTACAGATTTCAGTACCATGGTTACTGAATCACTCCTCAAATTTACCACAAGCGTTAGGAAGATACCTGATTGCTGAGTTCTGGATAAAAGCTGTATTTCTGGAAAGCTGTATTTCTGATGAAGCCCCACCATCTCACTGTTACCCTCTCCCTACCCACTTGCACCAACCACCCTACTATGGTTGGCTGCCGCCAACAACAGGCCTGAAGTTCTCACTCTTAATATTAAAGAGGTTTCCCAGCTTTCAGTTTTATTGACTGCAGATGCAGTTGTGCACCTACAAAAGCAGATGACATTGACTTCAACTTAATCCAAAACAGGACTGGGCCTGTGATGCTGCGATGAAAGTTTCAGGGGAAGACGCGGAATCTCTTGAAACAATGAGCTGTCGTACAATATCGAGTGCCAGACGGTCCATCAGGTTCTTTTCTTGGGTTCACTGTAAAAGTCTTGATGGCCTTGGGCAGAGCAAACATGAAAACTGATGATAAAGTACAATGCATTTGAGTCCAGCTTTGAAAATCTGCAGCTACTACAGCTGTGGGTGCCTTACACGAACTACATCCTGTTTATAAACAGCCACCACAAAAATGTCACTTTTCTGATTTGGAGCCATTTGCATTAGCCAAATGTATTTCACAATAACAAAAATGTCTCAGCCAATTAGAATTCATTTCTCCCCCAGCCCAATAAACACTAATCAGCTCACCCATTAGTGCCAGTGGTTCAGTCTACATGTGCTGCTGCCTCCCTCCTGCTATGAATATGCAGATCTCTCCATCCCTGTTAGTTTCTGAAGTGCCTCTGCTTTCTGTAGCTGACATTTCTGTGCTGTTTGGGTAACAATACCAGAGCTTATCATTCTCTACTGAAGACAAAGATAACTTTAAAATGTATACAAAAGGAAAAAAAAAATGCCCCATACCACAAAGCAAGTAAAGCTGACTGATGAATTTTGTGTCTTAGCAATGGATATGTGAAGCTCAGAAATAGCAGTAAGAAGACACTTCTTACAGATGGGGTGCTGTTGTTTGTAAGCATTGGATCCAGCACTGAGATTGTCCCATGCCAGCCAGCCTGGCACAGTGTATTAGTGGGGCTGCAGCTGAATAGGGCATGTTCACAGAAATGAAGTTCCCGAACGCAGACTCGTGTTCTCAGTGTAATGGTCCACCTTCACAGCGTCAGCTGGTGCTGTGCTTTTTGCATTGTTACAGTTTATTTTCAATGGATACTTTAGCAGACTGCATTAGATTCCAAAGCTTAAGGTCCAAAAAATATGTTTGTGTTACTAAGAAAAACCTGAATCAACAGCTCTTTGTAGGCTCATATGAAGGCTGCATGAGCAGGTTTGTGAAGGGTGTGTACATGCTGATCTTGCAAGAGATTTACATCCAAGTGTAACCTCCCTCTCTCCTAGTAGTCCCAGAGAAGTGGCTGTGAGCCTGCAGCGTTGACAAACCATTACAGTGGTTTAAGATCTATCTGCTCTGCTTGCCTCAGTCACCAGTCCAGTGGCAGACATTTCCCCGCGTTTCTTTGGCAGAGTGGCCTCCAAGATTTGTCCCTGATTTTCCTCTAGGCTGTCATGGATCCAAATCTACAGTAGGTTTAAATAGTTTAAGCAGGTGGCTGCCTGATTTTGCCCGCAGGGCACGGGGAAGAAGCACATGATCCCTTCTCTGGTAGAGTTACAGGGCAGGAACGGTTGGCAGAGGGGCAGTAAAAAGCAGCTGGGCCTGGCAATGAGCGTCAGCACACAGGAGGAGACGTGTGCTCACACTGACACCTGGTCCCGCACAGCACATGGCTGGCAGCCTCTGCCCAACCACAACCTCAGTGGCTGCCCAGGACAGGTTTGGAAGTCCTGTGGTGTATCTCATCACGGGACTGGAAGCTCTGGTTTCGGTCAGGAAAACTGCTCAGACCAGTAATATTTCCAGTCCACCTCACTGGGCCTTAAGTGTATGTTTGAGGCTTAGCCATCTGCAAATGGGAGGGAGTGTGTCCAGGGAATTTAGCTTAAGCCACAGGACTGCAATGAAGCAGTTACCAAAGTCTCACATGGTCTGCTCCATCCAGTCCTTCGTGGGACGCGGCGTCTGACAAACAGGTGGTAACAAACAGCTTGAGGAAATTGCTGCATCTGCTTTGCTAAATGAGCATGTGTCTGAGCCCTGAATCCATCTTTCAATCAAGCCTTTAGTAGGAAAACATGATCCTGAAAATGGCATTTCTGAATGGGACCCAGTAAGGAATAGATGGAAACACAGGTATGGTTTACAGTGAAATCAAAACAAAAAATCAGAATGCTGTAAAAAAAGCCACGCGGTACTGAAGGCAGTCATAATTGCAACAGTCAATTAGGAAACTGTAAAGTGGAGTTTGCAATTGGCCAATCTCCCGTCTAGTTTCACTTGTGAGGTTGAGTCTATCTTGAAATAGCTACAAAAGCGGCAGTAAACCAAAGACAAACCATAGGGAGCCATGGACCCAGTATTTATATTGCCATCCCTTTCACTGGCCTATGACAAGAAAAATACAATCTTATCTCGTTATTTCCCTTTCAGAATTGATGAGTAATAAAAACAATTAGCCAGGAATGTTTTTTAAAACTTGCCAAATGCATTATTTGACAAACATATTCATAAATAGTGTATCTAATTACAAACTGAGTGAGCGCTGAAAACTACCTCATCATTTGGGAAGAACTTGAAAATCTCATTTCATCCATTGATGAGTCACTGCCGCCCATTAGCAGTAAACTGGCACAAGCAACACAGAGACGTTTTTATCCCTCTCATCATAGTAAGTGCATTTCAGGACTGACGTGGGACATTTACACTTTGCTGAATTTGTGCAAAGACAAAAAGAAAAGAAAGGGTGTGTTTTGAGACAGTGACTGGTTTGGGGCAATACTCTATGTCTGTGCAAGCTCCCACTCTGGTTTCTCTGCGAGGACTGTTCTTTGTTTGGGAAGCTGTGGGGAGCCACAGGCACAAAGGAAGCTGAATCTCCCTCAGCAGTTCCCAGCCAATCTGTAGCTGAGCTGGGAGAAGACCTGCTTAGTCCTTTAGACACCAGAAAAAGAAATTATCATAGGTCAGACCTTACGCAACACCAGCTTTAGTCTTAAGTGGTCAGGTAACTCCATGCACAGTCCATGCAAAGAGCCTGTGTTGGCCTCCAGTAACCCAAGGTGCCTTGCTCAGCATAGAGCCCTTCCTCCACCCATGCAGATTTCACTGGCTGGTGCTGAGAAGCTCATTGCACCCTCACTACCTCCCTCTCCCTTGCCATAGGCCCCAAAACAGCTTAAACCATTAAAAGAGGGAATAACTTTAAAATCTGTGTTTATTCTACTGTTTTGCTAATAAGTAAAAGCATTCGTCCTGTTACCTGACAGCATCTTTCAGGTATGGTAGATTCCATCTGGCAACTGTTACTTGCCTTATGTAGTGCTTGCAACCATGCATTATCATTTAATTAGGCTGAAACTAAATAGATCCAATCCAGTTCTCCAAGCCTATAGACCCATATGACTCATAGGCTGTGCACTGGGCTGTCAGGACAGGTCAGTCTGCACTGCCCAAGGATGTAAACTGTGTGCTTGATTCGGTACCTACACGGCGCACACAACCCTGAACCAACACATGCTCCTCACAGAGTCCCCAAGCTGTGGCCAAATCCAGCCTCACCAAGTGCTTCTCCAGAAGAAAAGTTGAACTCTCAGTTCCTTGCTGTCTAAAATACACTCAGTCATGACACACCTTGAATCACAGTCTGTTAATGGTGCTTCTATTATCTCTTATCGGTAGCAAGGTTATACTTCCGTGCTTTTTTGACATATACTCAGTGATATTTGCAGAGGAGCTGGAAGGATGCTGGAAGCTCTGGGTAGCAGAAACCGCTTCCAGAGATGCACTGCTTTTTCACAACAGTTTCAGCTGAACAATATTTGGCTCTGGGACAAAGGGGAAAAAAGGCAGAAATATGAGATATCTGAAAGAATTGCTTTGGTTGCAGGGTTGTGGGAGCACACTACTAAGCCTTGGAAGTTGCTGCACAGTGAACGTATTGCGTGCTGGATCATTTTCTCCATTTCACAGACTACGAATGCCAGGTCTCAGCTGAGAAAGGAACCTACGGCTCCCCATTTTGAAGTCAAGGTACATATTCTTTCTTGCTTTCTCCTGAGCATTGTTCTGCCTCATCTCTTAATTCACAAGAAGCCATACTATATATTAATAGGCAAGTTCGCCTGGAAATTTATTTTGCAGGAGATTTTGTTATTGCCTCATAAACATAGAGCTCCCTTAAATTGTCGTCAAAATACATCACCATAAAATTACTGAAGCAATAAAAGAAAAAACCTAGAACATTGCTATACCAAATTCTACTCTAAGTATTACGCTATTCTTCCGTGAAATTCGCGGTACGTGCAGGGACCTGGTAGCATTCTTTAGCTGATATGTGTAGTCCAAAAGAAGCGATCACACTTTCAGTAAGAGCTGATTTGATTTGCATGGGGCTGTGGGCTCCAATCTAGTACGACCACCTTAACTCTCCTTAGATACAGCCAGCACTAGCGATGATGGAGCACCATTTTGTACCTTCAGAAGGCATTTATGTCTATCTAAAGTAGCCATCATTTATCTCTGGGTAAAGCGGGGCTCTTGGTCTGGAATTGCTTTCTATGGGCATCAATGACAAGCCCAAGCCAACAGCAGACTCAGCTCAGAAGATGCAGATCCCCTTTTAGGGAGCAGGGGGACATAAATGAGGCTTCGATGGCTGTGATCTGTGCATGGTGGATGTGTGCACCTGCGTGCTGCCTTGCAGGAGGGGAGAGGTCTTTGCTGAGGAGCAGTGCCTGGGTTCCCCCGCCTGCCCCACGTGGTGCAAGTGGGAGGGAGCCCACTGCTTCTGTGGGACTTGGGGAACCTCACGGATATGAGATACAAACAGTGTTATGACACGAAGACTGCACTTCCAGTAAACAAAGAGTTGGAAAATGACAGTACCAAATTAAATGGCAATAAAGCTTTTGTTGTTGCAGTTTTATGCGGATTTTAAGAGAGAATCTGTGATGAACTGCATTGTGCATGTTCACACCCAAATAAGGAGGGAAGCATGGCATATAAATAAGTTTGGCACTAGACCGGTATCTTTTTTGAATTCTAGCTCGCCAGAAGAGTTTTACAGAAATCTGATTACAATTTTACTGCATGGACGAGGCTTTTGCATCTGTTTCACAGATATCCACCTTTTAAATGTTATTTAATTTGTATTGATTTTTCCTGCACTTTCATAAGCAGACATCACACATCTGAGCACACACAAAAATGATTACTTAAGTGACGATTTAAAAATAATGGATGTACATTAGCACATGAATGATTAATTCCTCTTTGTGAGTACAAGCATCCAGGCTATGGCTGAGTAAAATATTGATGGTACAAAGGAAATGAGCTGTTTCTTAATTTGGTTTTGTTCTGGTAATGTGTAACTAATGTTGTTTCCTTCTAGCAGTATGCATTTAGTGACCCTTTTAAATTTTAATACCTAGTGATAGCTAAACTAATAGCTTCATGGGACGTACAAGAGGGGAT
Source organism: Alectoris magna (assembly GCA_030625065.1). Taxonomy (NCBI): domain Eukaryota; kingdom Metazoa; phylum Chordata; class Aves; order Galliformes; family Phasianidae; genus Alectoris; species Alectoris magna. The sequence continues at coordinate 10,558,790 of CM060570.1, read as the reverse complement.
TCTGAAAAGATGCAGATACAGTTTGCATGCATTAATTTGAGACTCCCTGTAACACATTTAATACAAACAGGTACTACAAAAGGACCTAGCCAGTCTCTACCCACACGCTGGCATTTCTCTAGAAAGCCAAGGCTTCTTTTTGTACAAGGCACTGAGGATTTCATTGTTGTATTAGTCTCAGGGGGCCACGGCACAGGAATCCCAGTTCATCGGGGCCTGATGCTCTCATGACGCATCTGAGAGTGTGGGAGTTTGTCAGTGTTGTAGGAAATGAGAGTGTGGCTGCTCTTACGGCTTGATACTTGGGCATGTGTTTACACTAAAGGTAGCTTGACCTGAGCACTAGGATTAACTCTGTGCTGGACTCCTACAGCTTAAGTTAGAGATACCCACATTGTATTTTCTAGCTGCTCCCATAGCTGTGGAAGTGTTTCTGGAGTTTTTTTGCCAGGATTACATGTTGAAATGCTTTCCCATACTTCTTCTGGGCCATGCCACAGTGAGGAGAAAAGCACAACTCGGGCAGTGCTGCCCACTCCTTCACTGAAGAGCATGGTGAGCCACACTCACCCCTCCAAAACATGAAGCTAATGCCCAGCTGAGCAGAACAGTATGGGCTCAACGTCAAATGGAAATGTCTAAAATGCTCTGTTGATGTAGCTGGGCAGCAACACATGTAAGGACATAGGTTATGGTAGAGTGCAGCTACAGGTTTTGACGTTCTCCAGTGGGAATACAACCTTGTTAGTGACATACAGACTGAGTCACTGGCAGTGCCAAGCCATTGTCCATCTGTTGGGATGGCACCTTGCCCACCGACGTGGGGAGATGCCAGGTTTCAGTTGAAGTAGGTGCCTTCTAACAATGGGTTTAGAAAAGCAGCCTGTTGAAGACAGCAACTGACACTTCTTTCTTCAATAGACTATTTTTGGAGTGGGAACACTTGCTGGCAGCAAGTGCAAAGGGCCTAAATCGGCTTCTGTTAGTCAGCTGCAAAAAAAAAAAAAAATCGCATTTGCTACAGTAACAGAAGTTTGGGCTAAAAAATAAAGTGATTGCTTCCATTTGGACTTGCTGGCTTCACATGGGTCTGCTTATTGTGGCTACTTAATCCCACTTTACCATAGTGCACAGTAGTTTGCAGATAGGAAAGGAAGAGGAGGAAGAGGAACAATATATTGTCTTTGAGATGAGAAAGAGTGCTTTTTGTTTAATTTTAAACCATGATCTTTTGATATTTTCTACTGCTGCAATGGATATTACATGGTAATCCTGACAGGATGTTTTTATGTGTGAGGAAGAGTTTGAGTGTTGGCTCCCCAGGATGACATTTGAAGAATGTCTGTTGACACCTGAGAGAAAAGGGGGATCTTCAGGCAGACCCAACAAAAATCATCAGGCTCTCCATCATCGGGTCTTTTTCAGAGTGTTGTGATCCCAGGGAAAACACAGACTTGACTGTCAGAACTCCCAGAAGGGGTGCAGACCAGAAAACAAGGTAACGTGTGTGCTTCTCCCTTGTGACTTTTTGGATACGGGACGCCTGGCACGTGGGCAGGGTGTAAAACCATACAGCTTTAAGAGCAGCCCAGATGGCCAGCAAACCCAGGAACACATGTACACATAATATCCTGATCCTTCTAGGAAGGATTTTCAATCTAAATTGTCAGCCTGACATCAGCCCCATGACATTAGTGATGTGCAGGAGTGATATATGATCCACCTTGCAGATAGCTACTTGTTTAGGACTGCGGTAAGGAGTAATATGGCTTAACATGCCTCTTTTGACATGTCCTGTGCTCATCTGAGCTTTATTCCTGGCAGTGTGATGTGACCATAGAATTATAAAATGGCCTTGATTGGAAGGGACCCTATAGATCACCTAGTTCCAACCCTCTTGCTGTAGGCTGCTTGCCACCCACCAGATCAGGCTGCCCAAAGTGCCATCCAACCCAGGTCTGGAACACTTGCAAGTGATGGGTGTCTGAGTTTGACCAGGGCCCATCCCTGTCACCTGGCTGAGCACCGGGACATTGCTTTCTCTCACCATCACCTTTACCATCTTTACCCAACTTCACTCCCTTCTTCACTCCACCAGGACAATGCTGTCCTCCCTGGTGGTGCACTCAGTCCTCAGACAGTGCAGGGGGACTTGCCAGGTGCCAGTGTGCCAACAAAACCTGTGCTCTGTGCAGCTGGGTCCCGTCTGACATAATGGAGGGTGGTTTTGGATGGTCTGGCTACCTGGGGAGGTGGGTACTTCTCCATCCTTCTCTGGTTCAGTGCTGCGCTCTTGGCCTGATGCATGCATGAGGCTAAAGATGACGGGGAAAGGACCAGCTAGGCATTCTCTGCCAGCGTACAAGAGTACATATGAGCAAAATAAACAGTCAGTCATTGAGATTCCTCTGAGCACAGGAAACTATTCAAGCAGCATCTGAAGTACTCAGATAAAATATCCATCTCTAAATCAGCTTTTGATAGGAAAGCTGAGAATAACCTGTAGTTATGTTTGGCTACTGGATGGTAGAGACATTATTAGAAAATGATTTGTTTTCTATAGCATGGCTGCTAAAGTCCTGGCACCTCATTATGCAACTAATTAAAAAGAGTCAAAGCTATAAAAGGAGCTGGAAAACTCTGGCTAGAGCCACAAATGCCATTTCTTCCACTGCTTCCCAGATGGAGAATCACTTTTCATGCCCTCCTCTTATCCACAAAGACACAGAAGAGAGGAGTTCTGTAGCTAACAGCCACAGCATCTAGGACTGCCTCACTCCAGGCAACAGAGGCAACAGAGCAGTCTCTGTGCTTTGCTGAGAACGGAGATGTCATGGCTTACTTTTCTCTTTTGAGCCATATTATATAACAGTGCTGGCATTCCTACCTGGGCCTGTTTTTCAAAGTCAAGGACTGTCCAGAGGATTTCATGATAACCTGACGATCACTGGCTGCTTCTTTGTTGTATATTTTTTTTGTTTTGTTAATTCTTCAAATATGAGCTGAAAATGGGAGATTTTGTAATGTATGCTGGGTGCCCTTGTTACATTACACTGCTTTGGAGCTGAAGTGCTTTCTGCACTTTTGACCCCACACACACCTCTCTTCTCCTAGACCAAGCCTCCTCCCTGACAGCTCCTTTGCATGACTGTTTGCTGCATGACTTGTCACAGACAATGGTGTTGCCCCAGACTCCGTGGAGCTTTGCATCACTCAAGATTAGTGGGCTGACATGCACAGTCGTGCAAGCAGCTGGCAGACTGCGGTCACTGAAACAACATGGAGATGAAATGGGCATCTATCTCCTTGTCACATACGGTCACCTCAAAAGTGAAAACTCTCTCATCTTGCACCTCCCAAAGAAAAGTATTGAGATGTGCCTGAGGTTCAGTAAGAGGAGTGGCTCTAGGACATGGTGCACCATCTTAAATGTTGATGGGGGAGAAGGTGCAGCAGTAACTTGAAATGATCAGAGCCACTTGCACTCACTTCTGCCTCTTAGCTTTCATGATGTGTTGTATAGAGTATAGCAAGTGCTTTATCTTGTTTGTACTCACTCACCTTCCGTAAGCAGATTTTTTTCTTCTGCAGTAACCTGCAAAGCACAGAACAGAGAGGAGCAAACCTTCTTCGGATGGTTCCGCTGCAGCCACTTAGCAGAAAGGACCTCACAGCCCACAGCCAGTGCACAGGAGGGAACACCAGGGTCCACCAAAGCTAGGAGTCACTCTTCATACAAACTGTAATGTTAGATAAGGCTAGAAGTGTTGAAAAAAAAATAGTAATGGTACGCACCCCAAATCCCAAGAACAAAATATTCTAGGTTAGTCAGCTACCGAGATGTCAGGGGGCAGACACTGAACAGAAACTCAAGTTAGCATGCCAAAGGCAGCAGCTTCTGTCATCACTGATGGTGTGTGGGCTGTAGACTTTCTGTATGTGTGATAGAGGTACAAGTAAATAGTTTGATCATCTTTTTTCAAACCTAGGGTGAGAGTCTATGCTGTTTCTGGGTAGGAATGTGTCAGAGAAATGAGGCAAGGTTTTATTTCAGAGTTCAAACGGATACAAATTTACAAGCAGTTTGTTTATCTTTCTATCTTTAGTGATTACTGGCGTTAGCTATTTTCTAAGCAACCCCCTACATCAAACATGGAAAATGTCTGTCTGATCCTTTACAACTGTTTTACTGTCACCCAAATGAGGCGGGTTTTTGGCTCCTGAGTCAGGGTTATGCTGGACAGCTGCTTGCTGTGGCAGCCCAAGGAGCCACCTCAGGCTTGCCCAAGGGAGATTCAGGCTGTACTGGATTACATTCTTAGGGTCATATTTAAGGCCTTAATCCGTGGAGTTATATTTGGTGGGACAGCGAAGGAGCAAGGTTTGTGTGCGTCTGCGGACGTGTCTGTGTGAGTCTGTACACGCACGCATGCCTAATTGCTTGTTTTCTGCAATACTGAAACTTTCATGGCCATCGTCAGCTGATACCTGTGGACTCACCTTTGTGTAGGATGTGATTGTTGATGTATGGAGCCAAGCTGGTTCATGTTGTATTTTATGGACTCTGGCATGAGTAATGTGATACTAATCTATAGATAAACGAATCTGCTGGTATTTATAACCAGTAAGCAATTGCCTCACCCACTAACTGCAAGTTTGGGGACGTGACAGTTACAGTAGATAGTACTTTACTGTAGCTCTGAGCTGTTTGAGAACCTGCAGGATTGCCTAAATTTCTAAGGGAATATTTGATTTACCTTAAAGAAAAGATCAACCTCGCCTCTGGTCATTCTTACTGACAGGGAGCAGTGTGTCTACTGAGCCAGGACATAAAACACTTAAAGCCTGAGCCCAGTCAGTTAAAGAAAACAATAAAATTATAATCTGTTCCTATCCTACATTATCTGGTAATTAACACATAAATAACAGTGAAATCATAGCATGTTTTTAGGCCTGTTTCTGTTCTGAAGGTCACTGGGTCTCCATAGGACAAGGGGGATTCATCACACAGAATCAATTACAGGATTAGGTAATCCTCTAAAATGGGATTGAAAAGTGATTTTGTGTAAGCAGAAGTTGCTATATATAATTATATATAGATAACATTAAGTGTCTTGTCATCTTGTGATTATATACTGTGGGCATAGATTTGTTGCTAATATGTCTTTTCAACCGTCTGTGCCTGGAAAAGGCAGTGCAGAGAAGTGTAGGTAAACACTGCAGATGGTGAGTCTGTACTGACTGAGTAGCTGTGTGACAAATGAAATTTTGGAAATTAAAATTGTAGGCTCTGAGGAAGATCACCTATTAATCTTGGAAGTATGCCATTAAATCTAATTACAGTATTTTGTTGATATTACCTTAGATGTTTGAAATGAATTCCCCATCAGATGATAGGTGATGAAATATACCTAACTGAAAAGCTAATCATTGGAAGAAAAGGGAGTTTTCTTGCTCTCAGTGATTGCTTGAGACATTGCAGGGGCTGAGGACCCAGCAGCACCCACCATGCTACACCTGGTCCCAGCAGACACCACAGCAGTGCCCTCACCTGCGCTCCTCCATTCCCTGCCCAGTAGAGCCCAATCCTCTCTGGGATGTTTTTTAACAAGGTTATTCTTTTGCAAAGGCCAGGAATTAGTCACATTTTACCACTGCAGGAAAGTGACATGGCCAGAATTGTTGGCCTGAAAGAGTTTGCTTTTCAAAGTGAAGGCTGATGGAGAGCCTACAGGCAGGAAAGACCAGTTTTACAGCATGACTCTGCCCAGTTTTGTTCCCTGCTCGAATCCCTTTTATTATCTTTGACATCCAGATTTCACTATAAGCACATTTCAAGTAGTAAAATATGCAAGATACCGCATTACAAGCATTGTGCCTGTGCCTTGTCCTTGCTGGTGCGGGGTTCCCTCTGGCAGCCCCACAGCTGGAGCCGGGCAGGAGCTCCCAGCCTTCACCACCCTGCGTCCATAAGGGCAGAGTCTGCATGAGCCATGCAGGCTGACCCATGCAGAGCTGCCAAAGCAGTAAAAAGTTATTCATTTTCCAATTATTTCATCAATTACTGGCGTATCTCCTCTGCCTCCCAATGGATACGGTGGAACTGGAGAGCCAGCGGATTGAATTTCAGTCAGACTTTTGCCATAGTAAGAACTGAGAGCAGCTATTAGATTTATCATGCAAATACTCAGTACCAAGATAGTGCTCGGTATGCTTCACAAGGCAAACTGATGTCTGATGATCATGGGTACGCACAGAACTGCAGCACGCACCCATTTCTTCCACCAGCCAGAAAGATAAATGACAAGAGCGGAAGCATATGCAGATGTTGATGCAGTGCAAAGGCGGGATAAAGTTGCCAAGTTGGGGTGCACAGCCCATTGGCGCTTGCAGAACGTCATCGCTACGCCTCCAAGCTGACAGGCGTTCCACCTGAGGCTTCTACACATCCCCCTAAATGAGGAGGCAGGCTAGAAAGATAGAAAACGGAGAGAACAATGATGTAAAAATTGAGGTTTTGACAGTCAGAAATACTTTCAAAACAACTCTCAACACAGTGCGCAGAAAGATGCTGAAAGAAAGTGATAAAATGGTTCTGTGTCTACCTATATTTTACCAAACGCTAATCGCTTAAAAGCACCTCCTATAATTTACTGAGAGCTGGCAAGGGTGGAAGAGGAGGTTTCACGTCATTTGGAAAATATGAGAAAATTATTTTCTTTTCTTTAAGCATTGTAAAGAAATATGCTTGTGTGCTACCTGAATTGGATACTATTTACGGAGATAAAATTATGACGCCTTTTGTTATACTTACCACCTTCATACAGCACTTGACTTATAACCAATTATTTGCCTGTATCAACACAGCGCAGGCCCGTTACATCGGCAGTTTGCTATTTTTAGCCAATTGGTGTAAATCATGAGCGACAACGTTCTGAAATGTCTCACTTCTGACTTGTGTTGATACTGCTGCAAGCTCAGGACTCAGGCAAGGAAAATGGCTGGCTCCGCTTTTACCTGTATTTCCCATGCAACAAGGGCTAGGGGGACTGAACGGAGTAGGATTTGAATGCTGTCTAGCCAGATAAAAGATCCATCTCCTTGGAGTCTATACCATGGGACATGGAGGTGAATAAGTGGCCACAAACAGGGCAATAGCTACAGTAAGCGTTTGTGGAGATGACTGCTAAAGCAGTAGGCATCCATCTAACGGAGGCGAGCGTTACTCCCGTGTCATTCTGCATTGTTCAGCTTAATAGTGGAAGACCGTAACAAGTTACCAGCTTCAGCTGGTGTGGCCTCAGCCTCTTTCTGGTGATACGCTGTGAAACATTACAGCTCAAGCTTCATATTTTCCATATTTGTGTTCTAAAGTATCCAAAGGATTCTTTGCCAAGCAGCAGAGACAAAAAGCCAGCTTCTTTGGAAATCGTTTCGCATTTATTCACACACTATACAGGCTTGCCCTGCGTGTGCAATGGCTCCCCTGACAGTGAGAAGGCACTAAGGCTCCAGAGCTGTATGAGCATAACGTTTTTGGGTAGTTAATAGAAACCAACATTATCAGGCAGACCAATATTTACCCCTGCAATGGGAGCATTACTCATTGAATAGCATCTTAAACTGTCCAACTAATTTTATACACTCACAATAAATAAATTCTGCTCTCTTTTATTATCAAAATTAATTACAGACAAGGTAAGTCGTAACAGCCTCACTTTCAGCTTAGATTTAAGGGCAGTGAATATAAAAACTGTGCATATCTGATTCATCAGAAATGAAGTGCCTAACCCACAGTAAATTACCCTGTCCGCTGCCATGCGGGGGCAGATGTCTATACACAGTGTTGCAATGTGGTGCCTTTTGGAGGGACGAAACAGGAGGGAGGAGGAAAACAGTTAGCTAAAATGTAATGACTCTTACGATATAGCATCATCGCATCCTGCCACTACTGTGATGTGGCCATTCTTCTGGAACTGACATTTGCTGTTTTTATTGGAAATGACATAGCTTAAATGAATAGGTCCTCAAAATATACGTTTCAATTTCATTCAGGAGCCATCACGCCCGCAGTAGTGTGCTGAGTCACCCACTGAGCCCTGGCGCAGGCCGAGGGAACCCGGCCGTGCCGTCCTGTGTAGTTGGCCCTGGGGATGTGCCATGTGAGCAGACTTTCCCAGGCCGCTGCCCCAGCCCATGCAGCGTGCCCCTTCCCACCGCACCGCTGCCTGGTGACGGGGGATGCTATCAAACGGCTGTGCTTCCTCAGCCCAGCCCAGCCTTGGCTATGAACCCAATGGAGGAATTCAAGTGGAATGAAATGTCTGCTTTAAGCACACGTTAGTTTTATATTATCTGTGTTTTAATGAAGCAAAATCTCAATTTGTTGTTCTAACAGATGGTGGTTCTTCTATCTATATGTAAATTTTGAATATTCTGCTTACATTTTCAGATTTGTGAACATGAGTGTTGCTTAAGTCTGTAAAACACTTAGAGGGTGAAAAATCCCTTAGACAATAGGAATAATCCATAAGATACACCTCTGAGATGGGGTCGGGGAGCGCCGTCCTTACAGTTCGGCGCCCAGGGACAGTCTGGCCGGAGCCGGGCGGTGCTCAGGCGCTGCTGGCCCCGCTCTGGGCTCAGTCCTTCTCGAGGTGACTGTGCTGGTAGATTCCGCTGATGTGCTTCTTTTACAAATCAATCATTGTAGGGGTAATTAACATTTAAAAGCCAGGTTTCTTTTAATTCCATTAATATATTTGTGACAAGAAATGTGTTGGCAGAATCCAAAGGTTAAGAGTTACAATGAAGAACAAGTTTTAGAATAAATGAAAGTTAAGGCCTAAAAGGGGCTGACAGTACCCCATTAATCTGCACACTATTGACACAATAGTGCTCTGTTGTGTCAATGAGGGTTTAAGAAGCTTTGCGGCACATGTAACTGATGGTTTATCATATCAATAGGAGCCTGCATGTATTGGTGCTTAAAAACCTGTGGCTGTATAATTCCCTGCCGGCGCCGGCTGTAAGTGCACATACTTTAAATCCCCACAGAAAGTGGCTCTAGCCGTGCTGCAAGTTTTGAAACTGGAATAAACCACCATCTTTAATATTTCAGCGTAGTTCTGCCTACGCTTGACTATCCCAAAGCTCCGTACTTCAAATCAAAAGCCTTCGCCACACCGCAGTGTGATCCGATGCTCAGCATCGCATTCATCTCACCTCGATTTACGGACGCCCTTCGACAGCCCGTGGCTGGGATGGGCAGTGGGAGGGAGATCCTGCAGGTTGGGACTGCAGCCCCAATCCCAGCCTGGGGTGACAGCCCGTGGACAGGCACAGAGCAGCTCTGGGAGCCAAGTGCTTCTTTTAGGGGTGGTCACATTTATGCTCTGAGCCTTTTTGTCCTCGCGTTACAATCCAATTCCCAACGCAGTGAATAGCCTCTATCGTAGCATTTTCATGTGCCGTGCAAATGTCCATGCTCTTACACGAGGGCTCTGCATCTGAGAAGGAGAAAATCAAGTCCTTGCACCTTTAACCAGGCAGCAGCACTTGGGGTGCAACGTAGCGGCGCTGTGTTTGCTGTGAGGAAGCCCATAATGATCTCGCCTTTAGCCTGTCACCACTAGGAAACATCAGAGAGAGACAGCCAAGGGACGGACTTGCCAAAAACGTCGTATTCCCATGGCTGAGAGATTTTGTTGGCACCATCTCTAAAGAGAATTTACTATGGGCCGCATCCTGGCGCCCTCGCACAGAGGAGTCCGTTCGGAGAGGCAGCGCTCCCCCTGCAAGGAGCACAGAGCCCGCAGGGGCCGCTCGCTGCCACCCAGTGCCACGCAACCCACCGCCCACAGGGCACAGGGCAGGGGCCCGGGGTCAGCCTGGGAGCGACCGACACCCCCCCTCAGTGACGGGTTCTGTTACTTTTACTCTGAATTCTTCTGTTTTCTCATTTAAAAAAAAAAAAAAAAAAAAAAAAAGCGCATAGATTATAGAGTTGGGTGAGTAATCCTTTTTTCTTTAGATTTTCTCTCAGGGGGCATCCAAAATATTTCGTGGCACTGTAAGCCTTCATTAATTAGCGTTTCACGTGGAAAAAAAAGAAAAGAAAAAAAAAAAAAACCCAACAAAACCCTAATGAATGTGTGACAGCTGTTCCCCGGACTTCACGTCTGGGATCCAGCCCTTTGTTTCTTGAATAGACATGGGCACTTCGGACGGGCACTTAAGGATGTCATTTCAAGGACGTTCCCCCCCACCACCCGCGAAGTACTCATCTGCAAAATTGAGTCTCATTAGGCTGCAAAATTGCACTGCGAGCGATGGCTTTGGAAGTAAGAAAGCACTGCCTGTGTCGAGGCGCGGAGCTGGCCACGCTCTGTCCTCCCCTCCGCCGCCTGCACCGCCCGTTCCCCCGGCGGGGGCCGCCCGAGCCGCGGGGCCGGGCCGACGGAGCGCGCCCATCGCGCGGAGCTCCGCGGGGCCGCCCGGGGGCAGCGGTGTGAGCGAGGCGCGCCCGGCGCTGCCCGAGGCGGGGGCAGGCGGAGGCGGGGGCCGGGGCGGCGCCGGGGCCGGTACCGGGGTAGGGCCGCCCCCGCCCCCGTACGGCGCTGCTCTGCGCGGGGCTCGGCCGGGGGCCGCCGGGCCGCTCCCCGGGGCGGTGAGGGTTCCGCGGGACGGGGCGGCGGGGAGTCGGCGGCGGGGTGCGGGCTTTGCGCGGAGGCGGAGCGAGACTGGGCGCGGCGAGGGGCGGGTGAAAACAAACACATTAAAGGGAGGGGAAAAGGGAAAAAAGAGAGAGAAACAGGGGGAAAAAAAATAATAAGGCAGGAGGAGGGCGGGAAGGGGTGGGCTCTGTGCGGCGCGCCGCCCCCGTGCTGGCTGGGCAGCGAGCGGAGCGCCGGGATGGGGCGGCCGGCGGGGGGCAGCGGGCGCAGGAGGCAGCCCCGCCGGCGGGCGGCGGCCCCGGGCAGTGACAGCGGCAGGTACGGGCACCGAGACGGGCACGGGGCGGGGGGACGGAGCGACGTGCGCGACGGCGCGGGTCCATCTCCGGCAGATCGCCGCGGGAGCTCGGGGCGGCTGCAGCGGGCGCTCAACGGCGGGGACTCGGAGGGGAGCGGTGATTTACGGGCTCCCGGCGGCTGCCGGGCACTGGGAGGCAGAGGGAGCTGCGCTCCGATCTGTTACGGAGGGAAACAAGCCTGAGAATCGGCTCTGAATCGTCCCCGCTCCAGGCTGGGGCTGCCGCGCTCCGTCCTCGCTCCTGCGGAAGCGGCGCTCAGGTGCGGAGCGGGGAAACTTTGTGCGGGAGCGGGCAGCGCTCCGCGGGCAGCGACCGGGCGGCGGCGTGCGGGCTCCGGGGGAACGCCTGCTTTGTTGTTTGTAAGCGCTGGACGGATATTAAAGGTCACACCGATATTTCCAGGTAGAAATTATCCCTGCGCTTTAAAGGTTTTGCCGTTTTTTTTCTTTCTGGTTGTTTTTTTTTTTTGTTTTTGTTTGTTTGTTTCTTTTTGGATATTTCCATTGCGTTTTGTCTCGTAAGCTGGAAAATGCAATTAAGCGTGCTTTAGGCTGACATGTTGAAAATCCTGTCGTTCCGGCGGGTATCCCACTTGTTCGCATGAATACAGAGCCGTGCTGGTCTGCAATTAGTGGCTCTTCCCGTCGTGGAGTTGTTTCTCACTTCAGGTCCGGGTGATGTCTGTGGCACAGCGTTTCCCTGCGAGGAGCTGAGCAGAGCTCGGCCCGCTGTGCAGAGCCATTTGTATTTAGATGTGTGCGTGGCTCCGAATACATTGGCTGTTGAGCGTAGCAGCAGCTCTGATGGTTCATCATGTTCACATATGTGGTGCTTGCTGTACAGATGGTATTGTGGCTTCTCCGTGTACACACGCACACATTTCACACGTAATGTGCAGGAATTACAGCAAACTTCCTCTGGAACGCTGCTCAGGGCTCTGTAAATGGGTGGCATTCTTCCCGTGGTGATTTCCTTTGAGGAAAACGCGCCTCTTTCTGGGGGTACCTTTGTGCCCCGAGCTGGTTGTGTTTCTCTCCCAACGCTTGTAAATTCACTTAAATATATTTGAGGGAACAGCTTCCCGCTGTCTCAGTGCTGCTGTACGGCTCTCACATACAGATAGTTTCACAGAGGACGTTCCGAGGTTCTTTCCTTCCAAGTCCAACAGGAAGTTCATTGTAAATCCCTGCGATCACTTTTGTGGCAGAAGAGAATAGACTTTTTTTTTTTCCCCTGCTTTATTCACAACATAAAATTCTATGCACCTCTAAAGTCTGCTTAAGTCACTATTCAGTAAATTAAGCCGTATGTAATCACATTTAATGTAGTAAGCGATGAGCACGTTGTGTTGTGTTGGCAGATACTGTACAAACATTTACTCTGGCTTAGATAAATACAAATTGCCAGTGGAGTGCTCCGACTTTTTGTCTGTATAACCATGAACTTTAACATTTTTTATATTAAGCAACATAAGGCTCAGTTGTTTGGAAAACAGGAAGAGAAAGTTTGCAGTTGGAATTTATTACTATTCTGAATTATGTAGCTCGGTCTCCAAAAGGACAGCCAAAAAGCATAACCCAGAGCTCTGAATTGGTTTGCTTAACAGGCTGCTCGCTTCCATCTGCATCTTCAGTTCCAGCGAGCAGACACCCTCCTCCCCGCATCCTGCGCTCTGTTGGTACCTGCTCTCATTTATGGTTGAGATGGAACAAAGATAACATCGTCTAACAGTGCTTTGTGTGATGCAGGAGTGTGTGCCAGGAATACAGCCGTGGCCCCATCACAACCAGCTGTGTGCCTGCAGCTCCGTCTCGCGCCCTTTTGCTGGGCCACCTGAAGGGTTCCACTGCTGCAGTCGGTGCTCAGCACCGGGAGCTGCCAGGACTTGGATGGAGAATTGTGAGGAGCGCACGGTTAGATAGGATGCTTAATTACACATGCAATTAATTCTGACTAAATGGGTCTTCGATCTGATCGGTCCTGTCGTGGGAGATACGTCGAGGTAAAGAGAAGTCATAGAAGCTCCCTTCAGAGCATGTGCGAGGCGTTTGTAATAGCTCATCTGACAGTCAGTCACACACTGACTGCGGCTCTTGGTTATTGTGGTTACCTTTTTATTGTTTTAGAAACATTATAGCACTTAGCACAGGATTCAGCATCCCTTGAAGTGGGGTGAAGCCCATTTAGCTGCACAGAGCTTCCATAGAAATGTTGAATGCTCTGGTTGTGCTTCCTTCTGAAAAACAGAAATGTGAAGTCAAGTGGAGATCCTGGGTGGATGTGGCCAGTTCTCATCAGGTGTCATACGAGTGATGTGACAGGGACCCCTCTGGTTGTAGTCTGCCTTTGTAAGACAAAGGAAACGGCTATATGAGCAGCTTCTGTGCTTATACAAGCTTATGTTGGGCTTAATTATGTTGCACTCTGGTATGTTTCAGAGAATGCTCTGTGTGTATGCATCGCTTACTGAATAGAGATGGTGGTTGATTACGTATTTGTGTGTTAAACCTACCAATATTTCCAGTTAAGAGAAATCAGATGTTTTTCCATTGGAAAAGGTAGTAATCTGCTCCATAAGTAATTAAGAAGAGATGGAAGGTATATTATTTGCGTTGGGTAGTGTAAGTTATTTTCAGTCTTAGCAGCTCTGTGTGTAATTAAAACAGCTCAAATGTTGCTTTCGTCAAAACTGCTGCTAGAACAGATGATGCCTTTTCTTATGCATCAGATAAGCTACTGCAGTTACCGTTAAAATTCGTCTGAGCCATTTTATTAAGTTGTTTCTTGTTCTGTGAATAGCTGCCAGCCTTGAGTTCAAAAGCAAGTAGGTTCTGATTTGTTCCCATGTCACATGGAGGAGATGTGCAGCAAAAAATCGTACTATTGCCCTTCCGATGCTGTTTCCGGGAGCTCAGTGTGCCATACCCGCTTTCCCTGGCAGTGGTGTGACAGTAATTACAGTGGGCTCAGCTCCTCCAAACAGGAATACTGTCGAATGGTCCCACTTCCAAAGTCAAACGTTGGTGCAACCACAGAGCTCCGAGCTGCAGCTCACATAGATAACTTATGAATTGTGCTGATTTCCCAAACTCTTCTGTGCCGTTTGGCCTTTGTTAAGTAACCCAGATTAGCATTTTAACAACCCTGAAGTGAACTCCTGCCATTCTCCTTGCTTGGACAGTGCGTGCAGGCCATCCATCACCCTGTCCTTGGCCACAACAGCCTACTGCCTCCACAGCCATTTGGAGCTGCACAGAAACCACCCGACTGTGAACGGCACAGCTGGCTACAGCGATTTTTCCTTCCACGCCACTGGCAGCATTGTCTGGCTATGGTAACTAACGCTAACACCCAGAACAGGGAGCAGTTTTGTGCCGGCACCCAGACTCCATGGGCACAACTGGGCAGGCCGCAAGATGGCTGCCGGGGTGGCAAGAGGAGGTGGCCATGGGGCTCCTCGCCTGAGCCCGGCTCGCAGGCTGCAACCTGTTGTGAGAGGGGATGGCGCTCACCCTGAGGGAGCCTGCTGGCTGCACCCTCTCCTTCAGCCTGCAGGCCGGGCTGCCAGCTGAGGAAACACAACCTGCGGCTTCAGCTTAGCCACGCAAACAGGCAGAGAGCGCGGAGGATTTCAGCTGTGTGTTTCACACATTCTTGGAGAAGCCTTTTTAGTTCCACAACGGAAACCATGTGATTTCACAGGATCCGTGCCCAGACTCTAAGACTTGCTACAGATGCGTTCCTTGGGTTGTTTTGCAGATGTACAAATGCAATAGGGAAGAGGTTGCAGGATTTATTGCTTAATGGTGACCTGAGCTCTAAGTGGTAGGTAGCTTCTCCTCGTGGTCCTGTGCTAATCTCACTTGTGGTGATTTTTGCATAATTTAAGCAAATTGGCCTTGCGTTACTGCCTGCCCTGTGAGCCGCAGCTTGCTTGCTAGGAGGGAGCCTTGCTTCAAGAGCAAAGGAGGTCAGGAGGTGTTGCCGGGCAGGAGGGGCTGGTGGACATGGGCTAGAAGAGGAGGAGCTCAAGCAAGCAAGTGACATTTGTTCTGTCCAGAATGGTTACAAAGCTTGTAAATGAAATCAGTCCCTGGACAGCTTTGATTTATATTCTCACGCAGCAGATTGGCCTTGGTCTGCCTGACCTTGGTAACATTACAGAGGTCACATTTGCACACAGATACTCCTCTTGCAGAAAGGTTTGTTGTTGCTTTATTTCTGTTAGCCATTGTGTCTAAGAGTCAAATCCCAGCCTGGGTTTCTAATTGGATAGGACTTGGACAAACACAGAAGGAGGGACCCTGTTCCCCACCAGGGATGGTTGCAGGGATGAGCAGCAGATGGGTGCTGTCGGGCAGGGCTGCAAGGAGCTGTCAGCCTGCATACCCAGCAGTTGGGCTGGTGTTGGTGCGGGCCACGCATGCTGGCAGGTGTCAGAGGCAAGGAGGGCTTCGATGAGGGTTTGTGCTGCAAGTGAGGATTAATTGGCTGGTGTGAGCCCGGGGGCTCCACAAGTGTGTGGGTGCAGCAGGGAAGCAAACAGAGCTGCTTGTCTGCGAAGGGAACGGGCAAGCCGTGGAGACCAGCAGCACAGCACTTGCTGTCAGTACTGGGAGCAAACCCTCAGCAGAGATGAGAGGTGATCAGCTGGTCACTCAGCTCAGCTATTACTGGGATAATAGGCTTTTCTTAACATGAGCCGCATAGTTCATCACTCTCTTGCCAAATGGTCCCGACAGCTGGGCCTCAGCCCTCTGAGCAGCAGCGAGGTGCCAGCCCACGCCACCTGCTGGGGGGTGGCAGGTAGGGGTGTAGGACCTTCCCCCAGCGTTGCCGTGCTGTGGAACAGAAGGCTTTTCCTCGCAGTCCCACTGCTGTGCTTCCCAGGCACTTCTGTGGGCACCGGTGGGGGATGAGGATAGTGGCGGCTCCTCGCGGCACTGACAGAAGGTGTTGCTGCTATTTCTGTGTACGTCTGTCATGACAGATGTGCTTTGGGGTCAGAAGAACATTGTCCTGCTGGTATTTCCAGCCCCTGTTTATATATCCCTCTCCTTGGACACCCCTTCCCGTGCTGTGTGTGAACAGTTGTGCATCTATCGGACCACGCAACAACCCTGGTTTGGGAGGCTGCAGAGAAAATTACATGTGCATTTAACTTGCAGGAGCCTCAGTGTATACTTAAGGCTCCAGGATTAAAATTTTAAGATGATGTTTGAATGAAGTCTGCTGTCAGTAAGGAGGCTGTGGCTCTGCCTGGTAGTGAAATGGTGGCTAAAAGCAAGAAAGAGTCGTGAATGCTCATCACGTTCCCCGCACAGTGCAGCACCCGGGTGTTAAGTACCAGGGTACCCAGTGCCTGGTGGCTCGGGGCTGCGTCCTACAGGAGCAACTCAAAGCTACCAGGCAGAAGCAGGAGAGGGCCATTTACTTTCAAACAGTTGGCCAAGAGCCAGCGTTGGCACCCCTTGCAAATATAGCTATATTTGGTGTATTGCCGCCCAGAGACAAGTGCTGAAGGGAAGGGTAAGGATAAGAGGAAAAGCAGTGGTGTGAAAGCTGTCAACGGCGTGCGAACAATGTCCCCAGGTGTCTCATGAAAGGAGTAATAAGGGGTAAAAAATCATCTTGTGGAGTTGAATGGGTTCTTTCAATTTACAAAGTTCTGCTCTCCATGGCAGTTTCTTAAACCCAGCACGTGTTTATCAAAGATTAACACTGAGAAGCCGGTAATTTGTTTTCGCTCAGCAAATCATGTTTCTTCATGAAGTGAGTGCTGTGTGGATATTTTTAGCAATGTATCGATTTTTTTTTTTCTTAATGATAACCTCAAACTAAAATTCAGATCCCATGTTTTGGGGATTAATCTGATTCCCTGCAAGGGTATAGATAGATTTTTTTATTATTATTATTATTACTATTGTTTTTTGTCCTTTGTACCACCGTGCAGGTTTTACTCTGAGAGTGGATTATGGCTTTTCCTCCTGTTAAAGCATCAGGTTTTCATCCTTGCCGGAGATGTAACAAGCACCACTCATGATTGAACAGTGGTCCTACAGGGCAAGCTATGCCAACACAAACCTCGGTGTACTTCGTGCAGCTGGAGAGAAAAACAGACTTGCAGACCTGTGTGTGGTTCAGATATGATCATTTAGTCACATTCTTGCACTGGCCCAGTGCTACCAGTGATAGCACAAGGGTTTGGGGAAACCTTGCAGCTGTCTTGGGGATCCTGGGAAGCCAGAATGGAAGGGAGGAGAGGGCACGTTGTAATCCAGAGCTCTAAAGCCTCAGGTCCTTCCTGATCTGCCACAGATTTCCTTATGACCTTGATTCAAGCTCCATGAACAGTATACTAGTAATTTAATGTTTTTAACTGCTAAAGCTCTGATTTCTGTCATTGGAAGTAGTGTGGCAGAAATATGGCAACGCATGTTGCTATGGGGTGATACAGCTCAGGCAGAAGATGGGGACAGAGGGCTGGTGCCAGCACCTTGTCCTGTGCCAGGGCTGGAGTGGGCTGGCAGCTTCCCATGGGAAGCCAGCAGTTCTGTGGGGCCGGGATTTACCTGGAGTGGTGTGATATGGCACAGGGATGTGTCACAGTGTGGGGCCCAAAGCGGGACAGCTGTGGCTGCACACTGCAGCCTCCAACCTCAAACTGTCAGAGAGGAGCCAGGGAGCAGCAATGGGGCGATAAGTTACCTGACTGCTTTTATATCCATTTAATAACTTCTGCTGAAGGTAAGGCGAGGAGTCAAGCTGGCTCAAACCCTGCAGTAATACCTCTGACTTTAAAGTAAATAAAAACAAACCAAGCCCTCCCCAGTGCCCTGCTGCGATGCCCCTGGTGCTCTCGAGCATCAGTGCACAGACCTCTCTCCAGGAGCCCCCCGGGCTTGCAGCAGCACTCCTGTTGCCCCTCTCCCCCACCAGTGCCCATGTCAGTGCATACGCTTACAGATGCTTGCTCACGGACTACAAAAGCAGCAAATATAATAATGTGATCCAACTGTTCGGTGCTAGGCTAGAAAGAAGTGTTTTTCTGCCATTATGTGAAAATTTAGCGTGACTGGAACAGAGTCTGCATTTGATTAGGCAATTTAAGAAATGTAAGAGACTTCATACTGTAGGGCAGTGCTGCAAAACAATTGCTCAGAACATGTTCTAAAATTGGTTTGCCTTCACCAGATTTCCATGTGTTTCTGCACAGCATCTCAAATGAAAATATGAAGAGTCACGTGGCAAGGGGCTGCATTTTGATATTGTAGTAAATAAAAGCAGCAGTTTAAACAATTATTCTAAATGCTGAATTGCTTTTGAGGGGAGAAAACACAAAACTCTCCCTTTATTTGCTTTCCAGCCTGGGAAGGACGTTTCATAACACATCCTTTGACTGATGTTAGTTAATCTTTAATGCTTAACAAGATAATAGTAATTGTAACTTTGAGCTCAGGCTTCCTCCGGTTTTCCATGCCTGCATTTGTACACGTAATTGATTGTGGCCAGGGAAGTGGCAAAGCACATGCTCTGCATGTACAAAGAGGGAACCGGGTGGCCAGCTACCAGACTTGTCCATGCAGAAAAACCAAGACTGCCTAAAAACCTCCTGTTCATTGGTCTCTAGAGGCAGTATTCCTGTGGGCAGGGCTGGCTGGCTGCTCCGGCGTACTGATAATACCAGCGAGGTGCTTAGGATGCTCTGATGTGTCTCTTGCCAGCTGATAGTCTCGTTCTCCCCTCCTATTTTCCAGCAGCCATTTACCTTCTCTTTGAAGTGTGCTGTGCCACTTTGCCCAGCAGCTTGAGCCAGCAACCCCGTGCCCAGCGAGGTGCAACTCTGCAACACTCCGCATGGGGAGTGCTGATGGGAAGAGGAGATGCTTTCTGGAGTGAGGTTGATGCCAGCCTTGTCTGGGGCATGACCTGTTAGCTGGATATCTTAGAGGGCCCAGCACTGGAGTTGCACTGGGTGAAGGAAGCTCTGGCATCACTCTGCTCATGCACATCAGGGCTGAGACCTTCACTGTGCCCACACCTGCACATACTGGCTCCTACCTCTCCCAGCACTGCCTTATCAGGTACTGCCTAATGGTGCTGAAAGGAGTGGCAGCCTTGCAGTGTAAATCACATTGGCCTGCATACAGAGTGGGTTCTTGCTTCCCTTACAGCTCTCACCCACGTTTGTAGCTGACTGTTAGAGGGTGGAATAGGTGATACTTTGGTCTAGGTTTAGGGTTTTGTTTGAGGCTGTGTGGGGCGCTTGTTTTGTTTCTGTGCCCAAGCCTGTACGTACTATAAGTAATGAGATCTTTGCTATCTCAGTTTGAGACGTCTCTGGTTTTCAGGATAAAAATGCACAATTTGAGATTTCAGACTCAAAAGCACACAGAAAATGGCTGACACCCCATGCCCAGCTGTGGGCTGGCAGCATACCCTGCATGCTCAGTTTGATGGGCTGCAGCCACCTGCCCCAGTGGGATGGCACTGTGCTTTGGGGTTGGAGCTTGCGTTGCCAGTTCTGCCCACAGACTGGAATTAACGGCGTCAGTGCTGAAAGTGCAGTACAAACCCCAGCATCCCTCTCCTCTGCACCCTTCCTTGAACACTTCTGTGAATAAACGCAGCCTTTGCTCAGGTGGTCTCAGCTGGGCATAAGCAGTTTGAATTGATAGAATGCAAGGCCTGCTGAAGTGGTGAATCCAGAGCAGGGCATGAGCTGAAGTGCCTGCGCTTTATCTCCTGCAGCTCAACCCCAGCACGCTTTCTAGGGAGCGTGTGCTTGCGGGAGTTCTGCACAACAGACAGCAGATCTGACTGTAGATATGGGCTGAAATCAAAGGTTGTTTGCAGCTGGAGGACTTTTGTATCACCCTGGTAAAGGAAGGTAGTTAACATTCACTCTCAAAAATTAACTTAAAATAAACATAATTGAAGCAATCACTTACGGTTTGCTCAGCATTTTATTTCCTTTCCTGCTGAAACTATCTTGCATTTGAGTAAATTTTTAATCGCAAGAGAATTTAGCCCTCAACGTGCACCTAATCAGCCACTAAGCATTTGCATCATTAAAAGTCACCCTATCCATTTTGCAAGTGTTGTCAGCTTGTTCAGAGGAGAGGGGTGTGCTTTCTGTAATGTTAAAAGCCTGCAAACAGCTGAGGTGTAACCAGCAGTACCATAAGCCAATTAAGATGAAAGCTGTGATGCTCAGTGGTGGGGTTTCATCGCTCAATACTAAACTTTTTTTTTTGTACTTCGACATAGATCAAGAGGTGTTAATGCAGAAATCCTTAAAAGAAGTTGTGTTATCTTAAAATAGCAGACTTGCTATTTGCACTTTTGTGCTCAATTAATGTCATAGCTCCAAACATCCTAAATTTTTCTTCAGAGCTGCAGACGTTAAGGCTGTTGTTAGGAGAAGTTCGGATGGTGCAGAGCACAGGTTACAAGCTGAGCGTGCCTTTGTAGGGCAGAAACATTTTTTTCTTATCTATTTATACATAACAACGCTGAAAGTTTTTAAAGGGACTTCAGTAATAATTTAATCATGCTTCTGTTGTTACAACCACAAATATTTTCCTGTGTTATTTGATAATTAGCTGAGGCAATTTGTCACCAAGCTCCACAATATGGATGTACCACATCATAGCAAATCTCTAGATTTAAATGTACGTTAAATCTCTGTGTCGAGCAGTGCCTGCAGGACATTACTGGAGTCAGCCTTCATCAACAGAAACATGTTTACAAGAGAACACATCTGAAAAAACAAGTTGCAATTGCATCATTAGAAAATCTGTGTATATATACACGGCCTGAAATGGGAGAGTGATCCCCTACTCCTCACATACCTGCATCTGTATACCCACATGGATTCATAAGGCGGTTGTTGCACTGTATGTAGAGAGCTGTCTGGCGTGTAAACCAAAGAGAATTTGACACAGTGAGACAGAGGGACTAAAAATAGAGAGATGACAGAGAATTTTTTCTCCCTTTCTGTAGAGTTCAAGCCATGCAACCCTGGGCTGTGTTGGTCATATATTTTGGCTCAGATCATACAAAATTGCTGCCTTTTCTTGTTCTAATGACCAGCATACTTTGCTCTGCAAGGCCCTCGGGTGGCAGCGCTGCGGGTGCTTCAGGCACTGCCTGGCTGAGGGATGTGACACATCCACGGTGCCCATGTGTGCATTTTTACAGAGGGCTCAGGGCTCCACAAAAGGCCTGCACCATGTTTGTGTGTTTTGTGCTAAAAGTGTTTAGTCTTCCAAAAAGGTGGGCTTGTTTGACAAGTTCAGCAGGAGCCTGCCTGCCTTTGCTTACTACTGCTGGTCAAGGCAGAGCACCAGCACGGTACCAGGGAGCCCGTCTGTGCCTCCTCCCACCTGGCAGCAGGTCCCACGAGCAGTGAGCCACCTGCAGAGCCTTGCTCCCATAAGCACGAAACCCTGCCAGCACCTCTGCTAGCCTGGTGAGGGCCAGAATCTGAACCAGGCCCTTTGCAGCTTGTGGTTCTCAGCACATGAGCAATCTGAACATCAAAAGATAAGCCCCGAGGCTATGGTATTATTTTAACCTAACTAGTCCTTGGGATACAAAAAAGTTTGGGAGGGAGGCGATGAAGACTGGTAGGTTTCCATTCAGAGACTGACAGAACTGTTACTTGATTACAAGAGGAGCTGTCTGTGACTTGCTCTCACCTGGTCCACAGAGCTCTTGTTTGTGGTCAGGAAGCTTCAAGGCACTGATATGAGAAACTTCTCCAGCACCTGTGAGCAGGCAGTAACAAAGGACTTCTCTATAACTTCTGCCTTATTGGCAGAGTGGTCTCATGCTCAAATTTGCAGAGGTTCCATGTCAGAAAGGCCGGTTCATGCCCTCAGTGGTACCGGCATTGAGTTTCTCATGCAGGGTAAGGACCACAGGACAGTGGGGATTTCCTGCTTAGTCAGCACCCACAGCCCCGTGGGAATGAGGGAAGCCACGTCTCCAAACGTGACCGAGCTCATGCAGCAGCTCTGCCTGGTGCTCAGCATCACTGTTAGCACATGGCTGTGGGTGCCAAGGAGGTGCTGCATCTCACCTGGAAGCCTGGTTCCAGCCTGTGGGGAGGGAGGCAGTGCAGTTATTGAAGCCTCTGTGTCATGTGTCTGTTTTTCAGCTTGTTTTTTATTGCAGCCCTATTCACTTCTGCCTCACCAACCTCTCCCAAAGTAACTTTCAAGATACATTTTCCACTCTGACCTATCTCAAACTTCTGCCTGGATTTGCCATACCACGCTCCCATCTGTGCTTAGCATTTTGCGAAACGTTTATTGTGTTAAGGAGACTTATAATTTTGTTTTGAGCAAATAGAAGATATTGCATCAGTCTGGGTTGAAGCTATTTTGTGCAGCTTCTCTCCAGCTGGCTGAGTGCCCTTTCCCTTCCCCCTCCTCCTACGTGGCAGCGCACGCAGAGCTGACTGATGGAGTGTCACCCGCGCCTTGTCAGAGGCTGCAGAGATTAATGGGCAGGGAACAGCGGCCTCTTCCCCTTCATGTGTGATTGTTTGAACGAAGGGCTCATATTTTAACAGAAGCGATACCCTTCTCCTCTGGGTTCCCCCAGTCAGAGTTGAAGGATGGGACTCATATCTGAGATTGAAGGATGCCAGGCATAGGGTCTGTATAGGCTATTTGGGCCCACTGCTGGCCTTCCTCTTGCCCAGCAGCACTCGGCCTGAAGCTCGTTTCACTCAGGCTGCTCCCTCTGCACCGTCGTGGGCTTGTGCCAGCAGCTAACACCACTACCTCTGCTCCTTTGTATTTGCAGACATGACGAGTGGTGGCACAGAACAGATGCCAGAAGGTCTCTGATCTGCTCCTTGCCTTCTTCCCTCGGTGCCCATGGCCAGCTCTCCTGTGCTGCAGGAAGAGCAATGCTTGCAACCCAGAGCAGCTCAGGTGCTTTGAACTCTTTGCTTGCTTGTTGGCCTTGGTCACAAATTCAGCCTTGGTCTGCGCCTCAATTGCCCAGCTGCAGAACAGGCATAGCAGCGTGGTAATTTCCAAAAGATTGCATTTGCCATGAACTATTTCCTAGCATTTCTAAATTTATAAGAGAAATTAATTAAAGACTGGTCTGGATCCTGGCTGCAGAAAAACAATCAGACCCAGAGTATGATTGTTTGCTACATTTTCTTGAGGGTAGACATTGCCAGCGTTTCATAATCAACTATTCTGGTCCAAAGAGATACTTATTTGTTATTTGTAGTCCACAGCAGTGACTCCCATAATAGGTTTGACTGAAACAGGAATTATGTCTTTCACACCAGCATATCTGTGCGTACCAGAAGCATACACCTGGCTGTCATAAAGCCCTGTTCCAAGGGCTTCTCTGATTATCTGCAGAACAGCTGCTCTTCAAGTTTATTATCTTTGCAGTGGTTCTGATCTCAAGTTTGTGTCCAGCCAGCTAAAAGGTGCATTTAAATGCCTCTTAAAGCAGGTGCCTTTGTGTCTGTGTGTTAGAAATCAGGGTACAGTTCATTTTCTGGTAATATTTTAATAAGCAAAACGTTAAGGAAACCTTTGCTGACCTGGCTGGGTATGAGCTGCTGACCCCATCTGGTTCTGTACAGAAGTGTTACCACCTCTTCTGTGTTCTCACAGTTCATATCTGGTGTATATTCAGAGTTTTGGGGGTTTCTTTCTTGAGGAATCCATAAATGTGGCTTTGTTTCTGTTCCTGATGCAGTCTCTGGGGAAACACATCCTGTGGTTTGACATTTACGAAAGTTTGCCTTGTTTTCTAGGGACCAAAAGTTGGGATTACAGCATACTGAATAGTGACCCTAACTGAGAGAACAGTCTCGCTCGTGGTGTACCTGGCGTTTTGGTTGTTTCCCTTCTGGTTTTGTGACGGTGGTATTTTGAGGTCATGGCTGGAGTGGCCCATACACAACAAACTGCCCTTTTGTCCCCAGCCGCCTTCTGAGTCCAGAAGGCAGAATTTGCTTCTGTAGAGGAAATTACATGCAAATTTCAAATTCGTTGCCCCATTGAATTCTTCCTTGGTGAGATGCTGGGAGGAAGGAGGGAATAAAGAAACTCTTCCTAATATATGCTCATACTAGCAGAAGTTGTACAACTTCCAGGCTGTGTGCATTTTGCAGCCGGGATAAGGTCTCTTTGAGTCACCATGTGTGGCCATGAACTGCCTCATCTCCTGTGCTAACTAAAGTTTCCATGGCTGGGAGACCGTCTTGCTGCTTCCCTGTTTGTATTCATTCATTCTGTAAGAAAGCCAGGCTTCAGGGAGGGCTTTTACTTGGCACCGGATAGTTGTTCCTGCCCAGCATGTGCCAGTTAGGTGCCTTCCTGCCTCTCCTCTCCCTGGGATGGCAGTGGGGCGGATATTTGGAGTCTGCTCCAAAAAAGGGACCGTGTAACCATTAATGATCTGTTATTGTGTCTGGGAGCTGCTGTGCTGCAGGACTTTGCTGAAATGTGCTTTCACAAGAAAGAACTAATTTGACTAACTTTATTAATTCCAGTTTGTTTTAAGTTTGCTCATTAGTAATTTAATGCAAGATGCTTCAGCTGGAGAGGCCATGTCAGGACAAGGAGGAGCAGAGGGAAAGTGCCAGGAATCATTAGTGTTTATTAACCACTGTGCTCATCAATCTTGAGTGAGAGCTCAGCCCATCCGTTCTGGACGGGTGGGCTGGGATACAGGAATATCATTAACAGGGGAAAATGCTCCTTTTCAGGTCAGTCTGTGATGGCCAGGCGTTCAGACAACACCCACAGCCACGCTGCCCTCACCAAACAGCGCTTGCACTGCTGCTGGTCTCCTCGCAGTCTGATCTGAACTCAGAGAGCTCGGCAGCTCTGTGGATGGAAGAAGCCTTGCCACTAGCCAGCTGTAGGATTAATTAACAAATACAGTTTTCTCAACCCAAGTAAACATTACTAAAAGGTTAAGTGTTGTTATGAAGGGGTTTTTTAATTGCTTTTCAAATTATTAAATGATTAATACTTAAGTGCTTTGCTGGATCAGGCCTGGCACTTTGTGCTGGCAATGGATGCATCTCACAGCAATTTTAACACTAAAATCGAAAGGCTTTTTTTTATTTGTTGGTTTTTTTTTCTGTTTAGAGAACGCATTTAATAACCGATTCCAGCAACTGCAAGGCATTGGAGTGGTGACTCAAAGCTCTGACCTGTGAATCGGGGCTGAATGAATGCTTCCAAAAGGTTGGAGGAGGGAATAGTACTCCATTTGCCAGGTTTCTAATGAGAAATATAACCCCTGCCCAGACCACTTGTGGTTGTTACGGATCGCATTTCACTTTGAGATGTTTTCTTGCATCCTACCCAAATTGCAACTTGAGTAGTTGAATTCTGCTCGCTAAAATATCTCTGCAATTTAATTGGAGAAGCAGTGTTTCCATTCCCCCTCTTAAAAACTTTGCTGTATAACGCTGTGCTGCTATCACAATATGTGCTGTGTATTAAATACATAGCGCACGCACCAAACAAGCAGAAAGCAAACAAAGCAAACCCTGAAAGCTGCTGGTGAGTTGCAAGCTTTTGGTGGTAGCGGTTGGAACTGGGAGAAGGCAGGATCTTAGGCAGCCCATACAGCACCACGGTCGGAGTCTCTTTGCCACACGCACAAATCACGCATGAAACGCTGCTGCGCTACCAAGGTAGCGTTTATACATCTACTGTGCATGTGTGTGAACCACAGCACCAGGCATCTGGTCCCAGACAGAAGGGCTTTTGCAATGAGCACGTTAGGCTTAGCGTTGTGATGGCACAGCCTGGAAACAAGCAATAATTTTAAAACACGGAATGGCTGTTCAGACAGATTGTGCGTGTCATGACTTTTTGTGGATAAGATTTAGGCATTTTATGGGGAATGGATGTTATTGGATGACATTCGGTGATAGAGGGGATGGAAAGAGATTGCAGTTTAATTAAAATTCTAATCCGAAGTTTGACAATTTTTCTTGCCAGGTCAGCAGCCTGCGTGTTCTGTTTATTATTTCCGTGAATTAAATGGGCTGGCAATCATCAGCTTCTTCGGAAATGCCTGTAAATCCACCTAAAAATTAGCAAACACCCAGATGTTTCAGAGCAGCTTTGAGCAGGGATATGACATGCAGGGTTTTCCACCAACATGCGCACAGGAGCCTCTCATAAGCACCAGTTCAGACCACTGGTGCCAGTGCTCAAACGCAAAGGAGGTGCACCGTTTGCAGTAGGAAGTCGCCATGCTTGTCCTGCACTGCTTCAATCTCACGGCCCTGTTCCCGTTTTCCAGGTAGCTTAACGGTGTCTCCAGAAAGGCAGCGCCCATCGGTCACCAGCCATGAGGCTTCCTCTGCTGTGCGCCTCTGTGATGCTAATGAGTCTGTCCCAGTGCCGAGCTGTCAGCTTTCCTGAAGATGAGGACCCTATTAACATTGTTGACTACCACTGTAAGTAATCTGCAAATGGTGCCAGCCACCGGGGAAAGGGTTGTAATGCTTGCTTTTTTCTTTTCCTTTTTTTTTTTTTTTTTTAATCCCTGGGAAGTTAAGAAAAAGATCTGTTTCCTTTCAAATTGAAATGTGTTTACTGGCTTTGTATCTTTAATAGAACACTTAATCATTTTCTTAAAAAAGCAATCAGAAATACAGCAATAACTTCAGGAAAAAGAACATTTGCTGACATTAGCCATCTTTTTTTCATTTATATTCAAGACATTACTCAAGGAATTTAGTTTAAACCCTTCTACACCTAGTATATACAGCTAATCAATGCTATATATTGATTCTTTAGCTCTATAATCCTGAGTGATGGTGTAGCCCACTTTTACTTGCAGATTCAAGGCAATATCCAGTATTTAGAGGACGCCCTTCAGGCAATGAATCTCAGCACAGACTGGACTTCCAACTGATGCTGAAAATTCGAGACACACTTTATATCGCTGGCAGGTAATTTTCCTTCAGTCAGTTCATTAGATTAAAATTCTTTTCTCTTCTGGTTTTGCATTAATGTGTAAAATTCATTTAGAAAAATCTGCAGAATATGATAAAAATTAGAAGTGGGGGAGGACTTCCCAGAGAAATACACCGTATCTATGACCAGCGCATAGAAATTGGATTTGAAGGCTGCAGTTACTGTAGTTACGCTAAACCCAGTGATCGAATACTCTTTTCTCTCTCTTATATTACTGCTTTGATAGAAAGCTCTCCTGATTATTTTAAACTGGGACCGACACATCAGGGACACAGGAAATGAGTATGAAACACTTCAGTGTTTAGAGTCTGGATTAGTCTTCAGCATAATGGAAAGGCAGAGTAAGGAAGAACTGGGCAGTGTGAGTGCTATCGAAGGACTACCCCAGCAAGAGTCACCGCCGCCCTGTGCTGCCCATGTCCAAACCTCTCCCATTTGCGTTGTGCACAGAAAATCCATAAATATTTTGTAAAAACTTCTTGTCTATAGATTTATCAAAACTGAGCCTAACTAATTAATGAATTGACTTGTGTTTTTTTACTGCTTGCAAACAGGGATCAAGTTTACACTGTAAACTTAAATGAAGTTCCAAAATCAGAAGTTACTCCAAGCAGGGTGAGTAGATAAAAGAATGGCAAGGGAGGGCTGTTTTTTTCTTTCCTTTTTCTCCTTCTTTCCTTTTTCTCCTTCTTTCCTTTTTCTCCTTCTTTCCTTTCTCTTCTTTTAAGGCTTTTTTTGGAAAGAAAATGAATTTTTCTTTTCTGGTTTGATTTGAACAGAAATTAACGTGGAGGTCAAGGCAGCAGGACAGAGAGAACTGTGCTATGAAAGGAAAACATAAAGTAAGTTTATCCACGCATTGTCATATACAAATGTGAATTCTGTACTGAGATATGTGATTAATACATTTTAGTCTCTTTTCAGGATGAATGCCATAACTTCATTAAAGTCTTTGTTCCAAGAAATGACGAGATGGTGTTTGTCTGTGGAACAAATGCATTTAATCCTATGTGCAGATACTATCGGGTAAGAATATTGAATATGTCATTAATGTGTTACTGGTTTTGCTTGCACCAATTATGCTGTAGCAAATATAGCCGGTGCGACTGGAGAGTGTTTCAAGGTGAAATCTAACCAGACAGGAGCCAATTTGCCAAATTAAGTTTTGTGAAAGGACAACGTTATTTTTTCGTGCCAGTGTACAAAACAGAAATGACAGTGCCACCCATTTATTTTTCTTCTCTAGCTGAGTACCTTAGAGTATGATGGGGAGGAAATTAGTGGTTTGGCAAGATGCCCATTTGATGCCAGACAAACCAATGTCGCCCTCTTTGCTGGTAAGAACTTTTGCTTGTAATGAGTCTAAATGATTAATGCCGCTAAAGGAGCCAGGGAGCTTTTAAAGCTAGCACAGGAAAGCTAAAGGTGTCAAGGTGCCTCTGCTCTTAAATTTTTTAAAGGACCTCCAAAGGATTAGAAGCTGACCTGTTAATAAATAGGTTAGATCAATTTGGGGAAGAATGGCAGTTCAAAAAAAAAAGGTGGGGGGGGAGGAATACAGACTAGTC
The DNA here is from genome assembly GCA_030625065.1 of Alectoris magna. Classification (NCBI taxonomy): domain Eukaryota; kingdom Metazoa; phylum Chordata; class Aves; order Galliformes; family Phasianidae; genus Alectoris; species Alectoris magna. The sequence goes on along the minus strand of CM060570.1, from coordinate 10,530,192 downwards.
AGAATTCTGCAGATCATTAAAGGCCTCTTAATACTACATTTTCAACTTCTGTTTTAGATGGAAAATTGTATTCAGCAACAGTAGCGGATTTCCTGGCAAGTGATGCCGTTATTTATCGCAGCATGGGAGATGGGTCTGCTCTAAGGACAATAAAGTATGATTCCAAATGGATAAAAGGTAATTCGGGGGAGTCTTCCCATATACATGGTGAATGTAATTTCAGCAGCACAGAGGTCAGATAATTCACAGCCAGCGCGCTTTACACACGTGCCACAACATCAGCAAACATGCAGCTTTCAATGCAGCATGATCACAGTAAGAAAGCACCTAATGACCAATAAAACAACTAATTGTTGTTAAACACATCAGTGACTGATACCTGAGCTGAAATGCAATTCCTTTGAGGCTTTTTTTATGGTCTCTTAGCCTTATGGTTCATTTGAGTGCACTCATATTTGGACATCCTAAAGTATCTTGAGGGGTGGAGACAACGTTAGCTGGTATGGACCTGTGGGAGAAGCCACTGAGTCTCACAGTGCAGCCAGTGTTGTATGCTGACTGAACAGTTCTTGGAAGTAACTTTCTCCTTGCTCTTTATTACAGAGCCACACTTTCTCCATGCTATAGAATATGGGAACTACGTGTATTTCTTCTTTCGAGAAATTGCTGTAGAGCACAATAATTTAGGCAAGGTGGGTATCCTTCCAGCAAGCTCTTATTAGCCATGAGCCTTGGCAGAGTAAAATCATCTGAAAAGTAGCAGTAACAAGTACAGCTTGCAGTGTGAAATAAGGCTGTAGTACCGAATTTATGCAGTTATTCCAAAATTATAGTTTACAGGCAGAGGGGAAAAAAAAAACCACAACGGTGCATTCTTCTACCCAAAAGCTATTGGTGTTCCTCATGCCTTGCAGTTAGGACAGCTCTATGCAGGTATCTTTCGGTGTAGCTGTTGCCTTAACACTTGTGACAGTTAATGGAATATCTGAGGGGTTTTTTTCCATGCTTATAAAAGAAACAAAAGAACACAAAAGAAGAGTTTCAAAGAAGTTTCTCTAATGTCCGTAGATATTGAATAATTCAGTCATACCACTGCAGAGTATAATGCTGATGCCTCACCATGGAAGGATATTCTATAATAAATTATTAACTTATTTACACGTGGTTAATTAAAGTCTTTAAATCTCGCTATGATTTTGAATGGAAAAAAAAGGGTGGGAACAAGCTGGCAGAGTCGCATTTGCTTGGTGATGCATTAAGATGCCTATGCACTAGCAGCTAAACATGGTTTGCTGTCTTCCTTTCTGCACAGATAAATGGCAGCTGTCTTCCTGTTAAAATTATCTGCTGTGTTTTATTAACAGCTCAGAAACAAGCACTTTTGCCCTTGAATCTCTCAAGCCTTCCTTCCTTTTCCTTTTTTCCGCCCTTCACAGGCCGTGTATTCCCGTGTGGCACGCATATGCAAAAATGACATGGGGGGTTCCCAGAGAGTCCTGGAAAAACACTGGACATCCTTTCTGAAAGCTCGGCTCAACTGCTCCGTTCCTGGGGATTCGTTCTTCTACTTTGATGTCCTACAGTCTATCACGGACATAATAGAAATCAATGGAATCCCCACGGTTGTCGGTGTATTCACCACACAGCTTAACAGGTGAGAGATGAGCAACTTTACATCAAAGGTAGTTCTCTGGTTCTCTCTTGCACTGAGATTGGTGCTATTGTAGGCTGAGTTCTTGCAACTCTTTTTCTTATTTTACAGCATCCCTGGTTCAGCAGTGTGTGCTTTCAGCATGGATGACATTGAGAAGGTCTTCAAAGGGAGATTTAAAGAACAAAAAACTCCTGACTCTGTTTGGACAGCTGTACCTGAAGACAAGGTGCCAAAGCCAAGGTAAAAAGTTTTTCCTCATGGTACTATAAAGTTGTCCTTGTAAAGAGATACTTTAAATCAGCTGCACTCTTGAGTGTTATATTGGGTAAAAAAAAAAAAACACAAAAAAACAAGCAGAGCTTTACTCTTCGACCATAAGGATGCTCATTAGTAGGCTGCCTTCTCTCATTAACTGAAATACCAAGAGGGGAAAAAACAATGTTGTTCTCCTTTCAGACCTGGCTGCTGTGCAAAACATGGCCTAGCAGAAGCTTACAAAACCTCCATTGATTTCCCAGACGAAACATTGTCTTTCATCAAATCTCATCCGTTGATGGATTCAGCTGTTCCCTCAATTATTGAGGAGCCTTGGTTTACCAAAACACGCGTCAGGTATGACATCATTCGAAAAATAAAGCATGCGAGAAAGAAAACAAGAAAACACACTTTTGGTTTTTTTGTTTTATCATTTGTCAATGATACATCTTTTGGCCTTGATAGATACAGATTGACAGCAATTGCTGTAGACCACGCTGCTGGACCGCACCAGAACTACACAGTCATATTTGTTGGCTCAGAAGCAGGAGTAGTACTTAAAATCTTGGCAAAGACCAGACCTTTCTCTTTGAATGACAGTGTATTACTGGAAGAGATTGAAGCATATAATCACGCAAAGTAAGTATTACGAGAACACCTGAAATAAGTAGCTTTTTATCTAGTTTGGTACCAAGCTAAACAAAAATGATAGTGAACCAAAACTAATTCATTAATGCCAACTTCACTGCTTGTTTGTCATTTCACAGTGTCTCTCATGTTGAATAACCTGAAAATATTTGGTTATTTGCCATTTTGCTTGGGTTGAGTGAACATCGTAATTCCACTGTAGTGACGTCAGTGATACAGCCTAATTCTTCCACAAATACACTTCTTCCTGAATATCAAACAGCAGAACAATCTGCTGCTGTTAAAAAGAAATGATGAGAGCTTATCTTGAGTGCTTCTCAACAGTAATCAATAATATATAAACTATATCTAATCATTGTAAACTTGTTTATTCTGGAGTGAAGAATTTGGGAGTGGAAGCATTCCAATTCGACTGGCACCCAGTTAGAACTCTTGTTCTGCTCTGTTGAGATATTAAAAAAAAAAGTTGTTGTTTTCCTACGTGTTCAAAAGTCACCTAGCTGTAACTAAGAGTCAGAAGCCAGCATCTGATAACCCATAGGTCTGCTTGCAGATCTCTCAGCAGAGACTAGTAAGTTACGTTTATGTATGTAAGAGGTCTAATTTCGGTATCTCCATGGACAATAGTAAATAAAAAGTTTTCAATGTAAACTCTGGCCAAAGTGCTACAGTTGTAAAACAATGGCTTCCCATTATTTTTGCTGACCAGGTGTAATGCTGAGAGCGAGGAAGACAGAAGAGTCATTTCCCTTCAGCTGGATAGAGACCACCATGCTCTGTTCGTGGCGTTCTCCAGCTGTGTCATTAGAATTCCTCTGAGCCGGTGTGAGCGTCACGGGTCATGTAAAAAGTACGGCCCCGTTCCTGAACTCCCCTTAAAGGAAGGGTGCCAACATCTCTAGGGAAGGAAGTAAAAAAAAATGCATGATTTTTTTGGGTTTTTTCTCTTGCAAGGGCGTGTATTGCTTCTCGGGATCCATACTGTGGCTGGTTAGACCACGAGGCGTGTGGGAGAGTGACACCAGGCATGCCGTAAGTACTACTTTTCAAATTAGGCCAATATCTCTGCTTTGTATTTATAGACTACACGGGGCTGTATCCTGTGCCTGTTCCCTTGCACTTTATTAATAAATCTCCATTTTTCCTAGAGCTGTTTTTCCTAGGTACTGTACGTGTAAAGAGAACAGAATGCTTAAGTCTGACCTAATCATGCAATCTCTAGGTGAAGACTTCTTTTCAGTGGGAGTTTGACATGTGTGTGTGTGAGGACAAGCAGACTCGTAGGATGAGATGCTGGAAGCAGGAAGTCAACAAATTGCTGCCTGTAAACCTGTGCAGTTCAGACAGGGCAGTACGCACCATCTCCTCCCAGGCATGCCCACAGTCAATTGCAAATAGGAAAACACAGGTTTCAGACTTGGAAAAAAAAAGTAAGATTTTGCCTCCACGCTGAAGCTAGGGAGCCATATATACATATCAAAGGCTTTTTGCACAAATCAAGTTAGTAATATAGAGTGCATTAGCAGCTGTATCTTAAAAGGAAGCCTTTGTAGCGGGGCAGCAAACTAAAGCCAATATAATTGCATAGTTGTACCCAAAACCAAGAGTACACTCAATGTAGAAGACCCAGTGAGGTTGCTATGAAGAAAATAAGATCTTTTTGGTTTCCTGGCATAAGAGCGTATATATGCAGTGTTAAAGCCTGGATGTAACTAACTTGTATATTCTGTAAAACCTGGTTTTTGGTCATACGCTGTATCTCTTGCCTCTCTAAGGTGACAGAACAAGTATGATTCAATGTCTTGCTTCCAGGAAAAAAAAGAAAAAAATCACCATTTGTTTCCCTGTTAATGCTGTTAATTGCAGGTTCTCTTTGTTTGTTTCATACAACCACAGCACTGGAGGATATGTACAAGATGTAGAATATGGCAACACAGCACAGCTTGGGGACTGCCATGGTAAGAAATAGCCATTGCTTGTCATTGGTAATGTCTCAGCAATAGTCTGTGGCCACACTTCACTGTAGATGTTAAATTTATTATGAGCTTTTCAGTAACATGAACGCATCGCCTGGTGTAACTGTGAATGTTCACAAAGCTGAGCTTTTTTGGTCCTGTGTGGCAGAGTTTTGTCTTTCTTCTCCTTCACCTATTTGCAACTGTTTGGCGTCTACAGGAAAGTATTGAAGAATTTATTTTTTAAAAGCAGTAATATTTCAGTTTTTGTTTCCCGTCACTCAGGTCTGAGATCTTTTGCTTTCTTTTTGTTACTTTTTACTGATTACTTGTTCCTTTAATTCTTTTAGAAATTTTGCCTACTACAGCTACACCAGATTACAAAATATTTGGCGACCCAACATCTGGTTAGTTTTTTTTAATTTTTTGAATTAATGACCTTTACTTTCCTTCAGTTCAGCATTTTCAGCCCTTTTTTCCTTCCTTTTGCACAGTTGGCAGTCCTTCATTTTTGTGCTTTTACTCATGTTCCCACTGATGGTAAAGATAGTGAGACTCTTCTCACTCAGCACTTCACCCTGTGTAGTCGCATGTTAACAGCTCATTATTTATTGAGACATCTTTTATTAAAGAGCCTGATTAACATAGATGACATCTTCACTGCACGAAAGTCCACTAAGCTTTACTCTGTATCCCCAGCCATGCATTTGTGAATGCCCCCGTTGGTCATCTCTAGTAGATGAATGGCAGAATTTCATCATCTTCCTCCTTACCTCTCCTTTTCTCCTTCCTCCTTTCCCAGCAAGCTTTTGGCACAAATACACATTTTCTAAAATGTGTATTTTCTATATTTTTTAAATGTTTGAAGTAGTTTGTGCTAATGGGAAAAAGAAATATAGCGTCACAAACTGTCATGCTTGATGAGGAGTTATGTTGACAAAGGTGGCTTAGAAAATGTTAGGCATTGTTGTCAAATGGACTTTCACATCCTTTCTACCTTCAGTGATCTTTTTCTAACGGTGGTTTCGCTGTCAGCTCTTGGTGTGTTCCAGGAGTCAGGACCCAGTGCTCCTCTGTTGAACTCTAAAGCAGAACCTTATTGTTGACTTCAACAGGAGCCCTGTTGACTGAGCCCTGATTTTCTAGTGCTTGCTCCTGGAACTTGGGTCTCTGTTTTCAAACCAAGGGCACATTCCTGACCGGCAAATCTGAAAAGAATCTGTTTGTATGTTTAATTTGTAAAAGTGCAACAAATTATTTTTGGTTGTTTTAGTTTCTGATTATATTTCTGTAACTTGAAGTAATGTCTGAGACAAAATCTTCTATAGATACATATATATATATATATATATACACCCATAATGTAACGTGGAGATTCAATTAGGAAAGGAAAACAAAACTGTATTATTTGGAAATGCTACTTTGCTTGCATTAGTGGTTATCAAGCAATTTTTCAACCTGGTATTTTATAATAGATACAATTGAACCTGTTTTTCAAGTCCTGATAGAGCGTGCTTTTGGAGTACTGTCAGATTTTGAGCTGCAGCCATTCAAGCCTAGACCTACTGGGACAGTGAACACAAAATACTTGAGTGTGCAAAGTAGACTTTGGATTGTAAACCCAATTTGTTTCCTCCTCGTGCATTTTCACATAGGCAATAGTGATTCTGTTCAGTAAATAAGTGTGCTACAAAGAAGCCAAGATCTATGCAGTACTGTTCCTTAGGAGCCATTACAAAATAGAGGTTAAAAACATTCCTTTCATCGTCCCCTCAAGAAATGGCTTATTCAACAGTTCCTGGTGTACTGTAACAGCACTAATGGAGCCGATCTGGTTTCTCAGGAGTAACCTGTAGTAAGCATGTATCTTTCTAAGTAATTTTTTTTTCAAGATGTGTAGAAGGTAATGGAATATGTTGTCTCCAGTGAACAGTATAGCAATTAAGTAGAGTAAGTTCTGCTTTTCATCTCCACCAGTTGCTTACGTTAACTTTTGCATTGCTTTCATGTTTGACTTCTCTGTCTTTTTGGCTAGCAGCTGTTGATGTTTTAATGTATTTTTGTCATGCTTAAAAGTTTTGAACCAATTGATTTTAATCAGCCCTCTGTACTTCCGTGGGCTGCATTTTGCTCTGTCAAGTAACCTCCCGTTAAAAGCTGTCTGCAGCTATAGCTTAGATATACCGTGAAACAGTGAGGAAAGCCTGACTGTAACACACATTAATAAAATCTGTTTGCCACCACAGACATGAAGTTCTCCTCAGCTTCCATTACCACAATGGCAAGTATCCCAGTTATATCACCTAGAGTGATTGGTTCCTGGAAACCTAAAGTGACTGGCTCTCGGAAATTTGTAGTTCAAGATGACCCAAACACTTCTGATTATTCTGATCCATTATCAGGTGTCCCAAAGGGTAAGGCCTTACCAGGGAATACATTGCAGCTGAATGGAAACCTGATAGTCTCAGCATTTTGTAAGGTTTAAATGTAACAGCCGTGATTGTTGGGCTGTACTTTATACCCATTTCCTGTGAATATGCAGACAGTGCAATCATGGTTCTCATACCTATTTAACCAGCGTACAGAGTGCTGCTTAGAGCTTATAATGGGGAGATGATGCAGATAATAAGCTCGGCATCTCAGTGTTGGGGTGCTCCAAAACTCCCATTAATACTAGGGGATGCACTTTAAAAAAAAAAAAAGATGTATCTGCACCTCTGGTGGTTGTTTTCAAATGAGTCTAGTTTGGAAAAGACTATTAGTCTATTAGTCCTTGTGAGGGTTGCTTACAAGAGCTCAATTTTCTTGTTGTTTTGCTTTTGGTTTTTTTTCTGGGTTGGGGGGAATGTGGGAGTAGGGGAGGAACCGAGGCAAAACTCAGCTCCATGACAGGTTCGTGTTTTAAATGGGGCACATCCCAAACTCCTTCTGCCTGCAGCACTTTTGTGAGAATGTGGTCAGATCTGAGTAAGGGTGTACTGAATTTCCATTCTCTGGATATGAGGATCCAATTACAAATGATCTCCCCCGTACATGGAGACGCAGACGCAGTTTTTAATCTGAACACAGAAAGAAACATGTACCGCATGTAATTCATCTTTCTGTAGCTGTTCTTTCAGCTAAGTGAAGCTTTGATTAGGCTCTTACAGCAACAAAGATTTCAATTCAGCAGGACTATTGCAGTCAATCAAAGACTCAAGAAGCTTCCAACCCCATAAAGGAAACTTAAAAGAAGTCTTCATCAGTGCACAGAATAGCAGGGTGACAGGCATGTTTGCACAATTCTGTATTCTGAAAGATCTCTCTAGCCAAAAAACATTTCTGTTTTTATTACCATTCACCAAAACATATCAGGTTTCCTATCAGCCATTACAGCAGTGCATTTGTCATTTTAATTTGTTGCAGTTATTTTCCATTTTGCTTTAAGTTTTTTTTGTTATCATTTGCTCTTGGTTCTGAATCACATTTTGTGTCATAGCTATTAGTGAACTTTACTCATGTTCTTTCTTCTTCTGCACAGTACCATTAAAACCTATAGCCCTGAAAGTTAACAATGTTCAAAGGCCTTGCCTCTAACAAAAACGAATCTGTAGCTTCAGTCTTGCTCTTTTGTTTGAATGTCCTTTGGGATACTTAACAGAGTTACTTCCATTAAGAACTAACATTATCTTAGCTGCAAGATGTCTGTGGTTGCTTTAAAAAATCTCAAGAAGCAAAGGGAGCTGGTTAATATGTGAATCACAAACTAATCCAATATTCAACTTCGTCTAAACAAAAAGTTTTCTAAATTTTAACACTGTATAGTAACTTAACCTTGCGAGGTGTGGGGTTTTTTTCTATATTATGCAAGTATTTGTGTTTGTTGTTGACTACAAGTAGAAAGGAAAACTAGAGCTTCGATAGAATGCTGTAATCTTTAACTTAACTTAAAAAAAATTGTATGCTTACCCGATTAAACTTTGCCATTCCAAGGTGAGCGAGCTGCGGATGCATTAGTTCACAAGTTTTGCACCATATTATATTGATGTGGTTTTAACAATGCAGAACGTAAGTTATACAGTTCTATGTAATATTTGCATAATCCTGTCTCTCTTTTGATACTGATTTATGAGTTGAGTTGGGCAGAAAAGTGAGAGAGAAATCCATCTGTGAGTTATTAATTGCTTTCTGGCCCAGTAGCACCTTCTAACCTCAATTTTCCAGCAGAAATCATTAGTGTTAATAGCATTCAGGCCCCCTATTTGTAAGCCTTAAAGGAAATTTGGGGACAGGCTCAACAGATAACATACAGTGTACAACCAAATGTAGTATGAGGAGTGAAGCTCTGACAAGCATCAGAGCTTGTCCAAAGAAAGTAAGTAGACAGTCTAAATAGAGCTGATCAATGCTAACTCGGTCCTTTTTATTTCTAAAATTACTAGCATGCAGAAATGCTGTGGATTGCAGAGATAGATACACTAACAAACAGTGGGCACAGAGCACTCAAAAACATAAGGACACTGCTGTCCTTCTCCAAGGCAGGCTTACTACTTCTGAAATAATAGATTTAAGCATGTGTAAATTTATGATTCGCTGCATGTCTTTTGCAGGTGTAAGGTGGGAAGTGCAGTCGGGAGAGTCCAACCAAATGGTGCACATGAATGTCCTAATCACGTGTGTCTTTGCTGCTTTTGTCCTGGGAGCCTTTATTGCGGGAGTGGCCGTGTACTGTTATCGGGATGTGTTTGTACGGAAATCCAGAAAAATACACAAAGATGCAGAATCTGCTCAGTCCTGTACAGACTCCAGTGGGAGCTTTGCTAAACTGAACGGGCTTTTTGATAGTCCCGTTAAGGAATATCAGCAAAACATTGATTCGCCCAAACTCTACACCAACCTGCTGACTAGCAGAAAGGATTTGCCACCAAATGGTGATATGAAGTCCATGATGATGGACCACAGGGGCCAGCCTCCGGAATTAGCTGCGCTTCCAACTCCTGAATCCACACCGGTTCTTCAGCAAAAGACTCTGCAAGCCATGAAAAGTCAGTCGGACAAAGCACATGGTAACCTGAATGCTTCACGAAAGGAAACCCCGCTAAAAAGCCCTCAGTTTTTTCCTTCCAGTCCTCCGCCCCACTCTCCTCTGAGTCACGGACATATACCCAGTGCTATCGTTCTTCCCAATGCTACTCATGATTACAATACATCTTTCTCAAATTCTAATGCGCACAAGGCAGACAAAAAGATGCAACATATTGATCATCCACTTACAAAACCATCCAGCAAAAGAGACCACAGGAGGTCTGTTGATTCCAGGAACACCCTGAATGATTTTCTGAAACACTTAAATGAAACTACTAGTAATCCCAAAGCAATCATGGGAGATATTCAAGTGGCCCACCAGACTTTAATGCTGGATCCAATGGGAAATATGTCTGAGATCCCACCTAAAGTTCCCAACAGGGAGGCATCTTTATACTCTCCACCATCAACTCTTCCGAGAAACAGCCCCACAAAACGGGTGGACGTTCCCACCACACCTGCAGTACCGATGACCTCTTTGGAAAGGCAGAGAGGTTATCACAAAAATTCTTCACAAAGGCATTCAATATCTGCCCTTCCTAAAAACTTAAACTCACCAAATGGTGTTTTGTTATCCAGACAGCCCAGTATTAATCGGGGGGGTTATGTGACTCCCACAGCAGGCACAAAGATGGACTACATGCAAGGAACCCCTGTCAGCGTTCACCTCCAGCCTTCCTTGTCCAGGCAGAGCAGTTACACAAGCAACGGCACTCTTCCTCGTACAGGAATAAAGAGGACACCCTCGTTAAAACCCGATGTGCCACCAAAACCCTCATTTGTTCCTCAAACAACATCAGTCAGACCACTGAACAAATACAGTTACTAGGACGTGTCTGTCCTAAAAATGAGCGTGGCATTGACCTGTACAGGTTGTGAGATAATATTGTGGTAGACACATAAGGCAGAGACTTGCTTGTAATTAAAGAGAACAAAGTGGCCAAAGAAACTGTCTTTACTTCAGCAACATCTGTGTCTTGCCACAGGTAGCTACAGCAAGACTCTGTGTGCTTGCTAAGAGCAAATGAAAAAAGAAAAACAAAACAAAGGAAAGTGCTGGTCATTACATTTCTTTTGTTTGGAGCTAAGGAGACATGTAGCACAATGGGGTGGGGGCTACGTTACTGTTCTGAACAGCTAAAAAAAAAAATTAAAAAAAAAAAATCTTGGGAAAAAAGAAATCTGTAAGCAAATACTTGAAAAATGGGTTCCATTTTAGACTGCCATTAAGCGTGGTCCTTCCCATTAAATGTGAACATTTTAATATGTATGCATTCACCTTGCCTCTTGCACAAATGTCAGAAAATGGTAATGTCTCAATGAATATCTGGGTTAATAATCAATTTGCTGGAATTCAGTCTCTGGCCCAACTGTAGCATTTATTTTTATTTCTTTTTTTCTCCTTGTGTGTGTGGCATTTTGTTTGTGCCACAGATAAAGCTGTGCGTGTGTGTGGGTGTATATGTGTGTACTGAACACACTAGGATGTACTTAGATTCCCATTGCATCTTTTATGCTATGGAATTGTTTACATTGAGCATGACTGAACAAACAGATGACTCTGCCTTCTGCAGCCCATTGGGTTCAGTTTGGCGACAGCCAAGGAAGAACTGCGCGTTGCCGCCAGCCTTCTGCATGACAGCCTCGACGAAGTAATCGCCCAGCAAAAGAGTGCAGATGATACCTTTAATTCTTCATAACTCTGTTATGCTGCTATTGATTCAGAGCTGTACATTTCAAATCTAGTCGTTTGGGCTGGAACGGGGGAGTTCTGCTGTGTTTCCACAGTGCCTCCATCCAATACCTGGCCACTGTGAACCTGAGCCCCTGTACTTCTCATTGAGGGCAGCTAATAACAATTCGTTTGGCAAAGGCCTGCGTAACTGGAGAAGGTTACACTTTTGTTGCATTTAAAAAGATGCCCTGTAGTCTGATAGACTCCTGTCAGTGAAAAAAAATAAAAGAAAGACGCATTAATTGGCCCGGCAGAAGCAGCCTGTGAAAAATCAACAGTAGTGCAATCAATTTGTTTTCGTTGTGTAATGTAAGGGGTTTTTTTTTTGTGGTTTTTTTTTTTTGGTTTTTTTTTTTCCAAAGTCATGCAGGTAATGACAATATTCTGTAAATATTATGTGTGAGTTTACCTGAATCTGTGCATTTTGTGCCTTATTCATGCAAATGATAAAAGTACTAAAAAAAAAAAATCTGTCAAGTGATCTCACTATAGCACACATCTCCTGAGTGCCAGTTGTAAAACCTCTCAACAGCACCCCTCCTCCCCCCCAAAAATAAAAGATAATAAGCAAGGATAATTAATGATAACTAAAGGCAGCCTACAATCCAAGAAGACAGCAGCATTAAATCACCTTGCCATGATAAACATTCCACTCCAGCTCTCCGAAGGATCAAACAGTTATAATGTGAAATCAAATGAGGTTTCTAGGGTAATGGAACACCTGCTAAAGTTGTGTAAGCTATTTAGTAGGTTTTACAGTATCCACTTGCAGCTGATGTTCAACACAGATGGCTATTTTAGCCTGCAAACTACACACTACCACATTGTTTATTGAACATAACTATAGAAATAACCGTGGCAGAGGAATATTCATGAATTAGCGGGACAAATAACTGCAATGGGTTTCAGAGACGGTGGAGATTTATGTTATGTGTTCGAAGGGGAGAAAAGGTTAGTCACTGAAAACTGGATCTCTTTTACAGAACAAAGAATAAAGGACAGAAGTAGTCATTTTTCCTTGTAAGGCTGTAAGGGACATTTATTTCCTGAGACCTCTGGATCCAAAAATCAATGATCTCTCTTCCTAAACACTTCCGTCTTGCAACTAAAACACTACAGATTAATAACATAAAAACGTACTCGGTTGTCAAAAGACAAAAACTGATCTGAATTCACTCTACAAATATTAATTAATAAAGACTTGTGTGAAATCGAAAGATAAATGTATGTGAACCCTGATAACCTCCTGTAACATTGTGCTGCCTTGTAGATGGTAATGTGAGTTCTCTCAGTATTTATGTTGAAATTTCTAACATTCAACCTAGTCTTTATTCTGTTAATTTAATAATAAAAGATGCTTTATCCATTTGTGCAAAGGTAAACGCAGATTGTATCTTTTTTAATGGTACGGCATAAAAAAGTAACCCTTAAATGAAGCTGCTCTATACTATAGAGTACTTTAACATGTATAGATATCTTGTAAACTTGTATTGTGGATGTGTAAATAATACGTTCTTTGGGTTTTTAACACCGCATGTAAAGTGAAAATAAAATATTCCAATGTACCGGATGTGTAACTTCGTTGTTGTTGAGGCGAGTTTTAGGTGCACTTGTTGGAATTTTAATAGGAAGAAATCTGCTTGCCCTCAGTAGTTCAGTGAGGAAGGCAGAGAGACATCCCCTCACCAGCATTACAGGGCATCAGACAGCTTGCAGCAGGTGATGGTGATGCACACACTATGTGGCACTACACAGATGGTGTACTGCCATTTTCAGTGCAGCTGCATGTCCACACGCATGTTCCTGAGGTCCCGCAGATGAGTGTCGGCATCCTGAGTGAAATACAAAACGTCACAGTAACTGGTGTGTATTGAGGGAGCATAGGGCAGTCAGGGCAGCCACGCCAACCAGGTGCGTTCAGTTTGAAAACTATATGATAGACCTCCACACAAAGCCTCCATTAGAGCTTGATCCAAGCTGAGCTCTGTTACCTGTCAGCCTCCTTTGTCAGAGTTAGAAATACACCAACTTCAGTGGAGCTCTTGGAGCGGGTCCAGAGGAGGGCCACTGAGATGATCAGAGGGCTGGAGCACCTCTCCTATGAGGAAAGGTTGAGGGAACTGGGCTTGTTTAGCTTGGAGAAGAGAAGGCTCTGGGGAAGCCTCATTGTGGCCTTCCAGTACTTGAAGGGAGCATATAAACAGGAGGGAGAACAGCTGTTTACAAGGGTTGATAGTGATAGGACAAGGGGAATGGTCTTAACCTGAGATGGGGAGGTTTAGGTTAGATATTAGGAGGAAGTTTTTCACCCAGAGGGTGGTGATGCACTGGAACAGGTTGACCAAGGAGGCTGTGGATGCCCCATCCCTGGAGGCATTCAAGGCCAGGCTGGATGTGGCTCTGGGCAGCCTGGTCTGGTGGTTGGCGACCCTGCACATAGCAGGTGGTTGAAACCAGATGATCATTGTGGTCCTTTTCAACCCAGGCCATTCTATGATTCAATTACAGAAAAGTTTTGAAACAGGATGGTTTTATCCTCCTGAAATGTAGGCTACAAAAAGATAGAGATCATTCTTGGCAAAATTAATTACAGACCTACACATAGCAGGACATTCCTGCATACTTAGTAACGCTTGATACTTGAAATTCACCTTTCAGGCAGACAATAAAGCCCAACAGAAAGATACATGCTCTCCATTTAGGATGTTTGTAATAACGCAGATAATTTTAAAATAATCAGGGTCATTTAGTATCACAATACAAATATGAAATATTCTTTTAATTAAAAGCTGATTTTAGATAATGGATAAAAATGATTTCTTATGAGATTATGGTGTCACAGTATTAATCATCTGAAATTACTGTGCACGTTAGAACAAGGCAATGACACCTGGTTCCGTCTTACTGAGAAGAAAAAATTAAAAGGAAAGGAAACAATGCAAAAAAAACCCTCCCAAAATATAAAGTGCAATGTGTATTTTTCCAGTACAGAAGCAAATATTTCTTTTTAATGATTTGTTGTAAGCCTGTGCAGCTTTTCTACTATGCCTGTGGTAAGAAAGTGTCAGCCAGGATGGCCAGAGGTGTTCCCTATGGAGGGGCACTGCCTTTTGAAGTTCATCCACCTGAGTGATTACCAGCCTTCGAGAGCTGGGGTGTGAGACTTTACAAACAGTGCACATGGAGAGTCCACCCAGGACACAGAGTGGAGTACAAGCATTCATTTTGATGCCCAATGAAGCAGCCTTCATAATCCACATGATGTGGTGGCTGGCTGGGTCAGGCAGCCCAGCCCCTCCTGGGCTACCCAGTGGGTGCATTCACACACTGCTGAGAGAGGGAGGAAACGTATGAGACAGGCTGACCAGTGCACCAGCACAGCCTGCTGTGGGAGCACCTGGACAGGGCGAGGCCCTGCTCCTCTCAGACTTCCTTCATCATTTTGTAGCCAATCACAACATAAATAATTGTCAGCAGCAAACGAGCAAGTGAAAAAGACGAGACGTAACAAAAAACACTGCCGGTACATAGTAGCAAGATGATGATTGCAAGAAAACCAATTTGTAAGGCTGTAAGTAGCTATCTGTATGACTGTGCTGCCAGCACAAACCTATGGCCTTTTAAATTGGGGTCTTAAAGTAATCAGTGCAGTTACAAAATTCAGGATGCCTCTGTCTTAGTGCTGTCTTGCTAATGGCTCACTCTGTGACCCCGGGAAGATTATGCAGGGCTTAGTCACTGTAATGGAGCCCGGGAAGGCAGTGCTCAGCTGGAGTAGGCACAGTTGTTCTGTCGGTAATGCTTTCCACTTACTGAGGTTTTATTATTTTTCCTCTCCTTTTGTGATTCTGAGCACTAGCGAGGATATCTTGCAGGTAAATAAAAGGAAGGAGAAGTCCCTTCCCGTCTGAGAAAGGTTCGCATTGGCAGGAACGGGGAGGAGCTGCTATTTCTCCAGGCACCCATTAATTTCATGGATAGGAAAACATTTTTAAAAAATTGATCAGGACCAAATACTGTCATAAATGCAGCATCTGGACTTAGCTGGGAAGTGCAAGCTTTTCATATAAAAAGCAGTACCAGGAGACCCACCTACCAAGGCTGCATTTGTTGTTCAAATGTCATCGTAGCGCAGTATGAAAGAGCAAGAAACCAAAGGATTTGGGAGGAAAAAAAACCATTAAATATTTAATTAGATTCAGCTCAGAGAGCTATAGATACTCATATTTTTATTCACTCATACTAACATGCAGCTGGTGTGAGGGCCTGACTCCATACCAGCCGCTGCTGTTTGTCTGCAAATGCTTTGTAGACACATTGCACTGGCCAGACACACATCTGAAATTATCATCTATCCTGAACTCTCAACCAAGAAAACGTTTCTGCTCTGCCTGAAATGAAATTTATTGGAAGCTCTGATTTTATTAGTGCATTCTGAATTCATCCGATGACCTGATTTATGGTCTGCTTTCTTGGGTGTTTTTTTTTTTTTCCTACAGTCACAAACAACTTTTCCAAGCTCTGTGCGTTAAAACCGTAACTAAATCCAAGCAGCAAAAGCCACTGACCAGAGCAGGGATGCCATAGGGTGCCCACATTTAGGTAACATCTTGGACCCCAGCAGGGATGGTGAGACTTCTCTGCCAGAACAGTGCCTCTGTCCTCTGTCAGCCAGACAGCAGCAGCTCCTGCAGGGCTCCAGCTGCTGAAATACCGCAGGGAATGAAAGCAGAAGAAAATCTACCACGTGGATAGGCTGTCCTGACCATTGGTATGAATGGTCCCATCTATCAACAAAAAAAAGAAGCTTACTACAGGAAAACTTGAATGGCAAATAAGTAAATAAATACTCCAAC
Organism: Alectoris magna; assembly: GCA_030625065.1. NCBI lineage: Eukaryota > Metazoa > Chordata > Aves > Galliformes > Phasianidae > Alectoris > Alectoris magna. Next base: position 10,514,025 of record CM060570.1, on the reverse strand, counting down.
CCCCACAGATCTCACTGTCCTTGTTCTGTGAGTCACAGGCTGTTTTTCCAAGGAAGAGTCCCTCCAGCTTGAAAGAAAATGAGCAAAGAATGCCAGTTCTCTATGAAGGCTCCTCTGTAGGATCATACCTGGCTGTAAAAGCTGTTCTGTAACTTTTTCCAGTAGCTGACCTTGCCATTGGCAAAGGCAGACCATGAGCTAACTGGTTTGCTTCTGTAGCTGTCTGACAGCCATCAGCATGTGTCTATTCCTGCACAAAAATGGACGGCTGCCTAGTAAGAGAAGAAAGGTGGCAATTGGCTTTTAATGTGGGTCACTTTAAGCACAGCCTTATTTCTCAACTCTTTGATTTACAATGCTGGTCCCACATGAGGAAAAAAAAAAATAATCAAAAGTAGACCAGAGCAGATGAATCATAAAAGCAATGCACACGCTAGCTGTGCCTCCCTTTCTGTGCAATGAATATCCATGTGATTACTCTGATTTCCCCCGGAATACATATTGGTCAATTAACAGCTTGAGATTTTTTTTGTTACGGACTAATGACAAATTTTTATAATCAGGCCGTGCTGTATAACCATGAATGGCTATTAGTCACAGGTGATTGTGCCTGGCCAACGATTAGGTGAGCGAGAAGCACTTCCCAATATTAATGCCGTGTGTGAGAATTGATTTCTGTGAAGGCTTGTGCATGCAGCTCTCACATTCAGTCTCTGCCACTGCTAGCATGGGTGAAATACCAACTCATCAAATGCAACGGCAGAGCTGCATGAGGCCAGGCCCTCACCTTTAATCACTTAGATGTTCCCAGGAGGCAAATGGTGAGGTGTGAGCGAGGTCACAGCAAGATGGGCGCACACCTGCAGGACGGCATTTTCTGTACAAGGACAGGACCCTCCTTAGCAAGGGGTGGACCTGGTGGCCTCCAGACGTTCCTTCCTACCCCTACCATTCTATGATGCCTTGACAGAATCCCATCACCAGCTCTGTCCATGCATGATGGATAAAGAGACAAGGGCTTCAGAGTAAGAAAAATGGCAGTGTGCAAATGGCCTGCTTTTCCTGCTTTTCAGAGGGAGCTCCAGCAAGTCCTGCAATAGCAGCTGGGCAAACTTGCTTAGGTCAGCCAACTTTTTACATGTGCAGAGATGGCGACATCTCTGGACCACAGTGTGTGGTTATATGCTTTCCCAGTGCTAAATTTGCTGGGAAAGTCCATGACGTATTACACTGAACCACAGCATTAGGCTCCAGATGCTGAGCTCCCAGGCACATTGTGCTCCCTGAGCACACTGACACCAGCCTGTGGGCAGCAGATCACAGCAATGGAGGCAGAAGCAGACATTTTATGGGATTTTTCACCTCCATTTATAACAGCCCAGGTAAAGAGTATCAAAATACCAAAAATCTACTGAAGGAAATCTACTCGGTGATTCAGGAAATCACTGAGCAGAACCGAGAACGGGAGCTGAAAGACGGTAAAAATGATTACTCATCCTTAAAATCCTTCCTAGGAGAGCTTTCAGATTAAGCGGATCTTCTCACACAAAGGTGAAGGCTTCCTTCTCCCCAGACTGAGTTTGCATAGCCAACTACTATTTTTATTGCAGCACTTACTTCACTCCGACGTGCATTGAGTGCACATCTCAAACAGTCCTTCGCTGTTCAGATCCTGGAGGATATGGGCAGATCCTAACACACAGCGCACCCCTCTCCATGCAAGTCTTTCATCTGAAGTGACACGGCGATCAAAGGCGAGGTTACACTGAGAGAAAAATCACATGGTATTTCAGAGCTGCTTCATTGCTGGATGGGTAGTTCAGAAAGCACTTGCAAATGAAATTTTACTACATGTGATATATTCCATATTACAAGCATTCCTTGCTGGTTCCTGCTGCATCAGCTAAACTGCAGTGCTTAGGAAGAGGTTGCATTTCCTCCTCCACGGGGACGGCACCTCCAGACAGAATTTCTCCCCATTATCTGAGGGACAGGATGGCCCGCAATGGGCTCCTAACTGCATCAGGTATTCCAGACCAGGAGACACAGAACATCGCATAGGACACAAACTAAGATCAGTTGCCAAAAATACACTTTTTGTCACATTTCAGACTACAACCACTTAGAAACCTGTCATCTCAGTTTGATGGGGGAGGAGTAAATATCTGCCCTGAAACTGGTTGACAGAACGGACAGTTTTATGATGTTGGCTTCTAACAATAACTTGCACAAGTGCCACACAGTTAACAGTGTCAGCAGTTTCTATCTAAATCCAATACTGCATCTTTTTATAGTCCTCCCTTTGCTCTCTAAAACAGCTTCACTTGTCCTGCCCAGGATCATAATTAACCTGCCTTGAAGCCTCATTTTGATATTTTACCACTCATTTGTTTTTCGTAAACTCCTGCCAATGAAGCCTTCTCCCCTCTCTGCTGCTTCCCTGGATATTTTCACCCCACTCCTCTCTGCTTCGCATCCAAGGTCAAGGCAGGGGCCGAGGAGCCCCACTCCAAACAGTCTGCCTTCTTTACATCACCTGATCTCACCTCCAAGCCCATCAGCATGAATCACAAGACAGACGTCCCTAGGGATGGTTCTACTAGCTCTTTCCAATCTAGCATGGGCTCCTCCATCCCACTGATGTCACTCGGATGTTCACATTTGCAACTCTGAATGTCTCTTTTAGACACCCATCAAATACCCATAAGTAGCTTGGCCATAGTAGGGCCAGGCAGAGTAGTGGAAAGAAAGTCCCACACTGAACCAAGAACATGGAAGCAAGTCTAGAAAACCAGTAGCAACTGGCATGAGATACATGTCTGAATGCCACTCATGCCTCCAAAAAGCCTCTCAGCTGTTAGGTGCATTTAATCCTCCCTCTGTTCAGACATTAACAAAGACGCCAGCTGTGATGTGTAGCCACAAGGAAGAACCATGGCACCTCTGGACAGCATGCCCCTAATTCCAACATGAAGACACTATAAATGCCAGCTAGCTAAAACCTTGGAATGAAGACAGGGTTCCAACCAATTACCTCAGACCTTTAAGCCCACAATACCTGACTGAAGTATTTCTGAACTACCGAAGTTGCAGAATGTGCTTTCATTCGGGGGTTTTATTTTCCTAGTTGGATTGCTTTGCTGTTCTGGCTGCTGTTTTTAAATAAAGCAATTCTGGAATACTCATCACAGAATTGCAGGCATTGGAATGGACCTCTGGAGATCACTGAGTCCAACCTCCTGCTAGATCAGGTTCCCTGCAACAGGTCACACAGGAAAGTGTCCAGATGGGTATTGAATATCTCCAGAGAAGGACTCCACCACCTCTCTGAGCAACCAGTGCTCTCTTACTGTAATGCTATTAGGTGATGGGAAGTACACTGATAGTAGCAGAGCGGCACGACCCTGGACTGCAGCAAATAAGAACAGGCCCAAATACAGCAGTTGTGGTCAAAGAAACACAGGAAGAAAAACTACTTACCTTCAGAAAGCCTCACGTACACAGGGATCTCCAGTGAGAGCCCCTTACCTCCTCTGAGAACCCTTAGATGAGGTCTGGGAAGGTGTGGACCCTGGTTGCACCCCTTCCAGTCACTCAGATGCATTGCATTGCATTGTATTACATGCACCTGAGCTCTCCTGTGTTAGCCCTGCCTTCCCACCAGGTGCTCAATCAGTGCTTCAAGCTGTGACTTAGCATTTCAGCTGCACTCACTCTCGTAGTAAAGAAGTTCTTACCCGTGTTTGTATGGAACTTACTAAGTCATTGTGGATTTTTTCCCCAAGAATATTACAAAAGTTGATATGAAATGCACCAGTCTGAACTCAGTTTCTGTCTAATTTAATAAATTTATGTGAGCCAATTGGCAATATATATATATATATTTTTAATTAACCTTGGAGGTTAAATAGGAGTTTACTAAAATCGGAACATGTTAAATGAATAATTTCTCCTGGCCTCTTTCAGGAAGTCTCTATCTTAACCCAATAATCAGTTCAGCTGCAAAGAGATCAATAAGGTCTTTCAATTCTGTGAGTAGAAGGCATACATTAAAAAGTTGGTAACAAACGTGATAGACTGCAGAAGCTATTACACCCTTTCATGCTGGGTTTTTTTGACACTAAATCTATCTGCTAAAAATTCCTGAGAAAAGGTTACTGCCCATACACTAATGTTGCCAAATGGAATAATTTGTTAGCGTTGCTTGAGAAGATTTCCTGGCACTTGGCCCTAAATACAAGTCCTGTGTGTTAAATCCTCATTACAGAAGAAGCCACAGTTTTAATCATGAAACCGAAAATAACCTCAGACACCAAACACTGATGGGTCTTCCCATCCCATAAACAGACAAAGCACGTTATCATTCCCTAGACTGCAAAGTCCCAGTTCAGAATCTGCCCCTTCCTCATAAGACTCCCAGTCTAGCGGCCCACCAGCTGCAGCACACACAGCCCACAGCCCTGGGCCGCTCTCACCAGGAACATCTCTGCACAGCCACCATCACATTTCCATCAATCTCTTCAGCCAAACATGCAGACTCCTAGCAAAGAGGAGTGAGTTTTTAATGACAGAGCACCTGCAGCAGTGCACAGGAGCTGAGCTGCACCGCTCCCAGTGGAGCAGCAAGCAGCTGTACAGCCATCACAGGAGGCACAGCTAATGTGCAAGATGAGCTTCACGTCACAGAATCCCCTCCGTGGATTTAAATCCTCAGAGAGAAGAGTCTCGGCTGATTCCCATGATATTTCTGCAGAACAGAAATCACCTGGTACATGACATCTGGTCATGTAAGGGATTTACCAGTAGTTGGGTTCTCATCACCATCTCGGAGCTTCCTTGGTGGCCCCACTTTGTTCCTGTTAGGTAAACAAGACTGGCATGCAGAAAAGCTCTCCGACTAAAGCGCTTTATATTAGGTGCCCGATTGAAATAAGCATTTCAATTACATTCATTAAGGAAGTTATTACTTGTTAATTGAATAGCAACAGACTGCTAAGGATCACTTATTGAGGTCTAATAAGTATGTAAGAGCAAATTCTACTCTTCATGTAATTCCATCAGCAATAAACTAGAGTAATTAGCTTCTTACTAACAAACTTCAATTGTGGGGAATGTTGAGGCAGATAATTGGCACTTAGGAAGATACCTCTAGTAAGTTAGTGCCGTATCAATTAGCATACTTACTAAATGTCAGTTTAAACTCTGAACAAATAATTGATACCAATGTGTGGTGGGTTACTTGGCTAAATGCTATTTAAATGCTTAACCTGTCATATTCAGAGAAAATAAAACAAGTCCTCTGACTGTGCTACTCCAAAATTCCTATAGATGCCTCATTATCAGGTGTAAAACCTACAGGCTACAGACAACAACCACCAGTAAGGACACCGGGGTGCTGGCTACACACAGACACACGTGAGTGACTGAAGATGTTCTCCTGCCTGCTCAGGAGCCTGCCCTGATACTTCACTGCTTCACACTGTGTGCAGGTGGTTCAGCACTAAATTTCATGGAGGGCTGTAAGTCACCCCAGGACCACCAAGTCCCCGCTCCTTGCACTTCAGCAGAACCACACCAAAGAACCACCCAGTCCCGTTCCAGTTCAATCAAATTGAAGTTCGTGCCTCGTGACAGGGAAGTTTCATTTTATAGATAAAGACCCTGAGGCACCAAAGCAGTCCATGTCTTGCCTAAAGGTGACTCAGAAAGCTCTCAGCAGCTCTGGGATCAACGCCTTCTGCAGGAAGCAGCACATATGAGATATCTTCCTATGGTGCTTGGGCTCCAGAACCAATCTGAGCTGATGGAAGGAGGTGAACATCAGTGACTGTCTGGTGAAAACGAGTAGCAGCAGAATCAACCCTTCATGTCTGTAATTTTATCACAGCTCTGTGTCCTTCACCAAATATTTTCCAGATGTTCTGGAAAGGCTCTGCTGCCCTGTTTGAAATGGAAATGCCTCTGCTTTCTGACTTGATGTGCAGTTTCGCTGCCAGAAATAAAGTATTTTGCAGTGGCACAGAGCGTATGAAGGACTTCTGTTTGTAGGCAGACCTCAAGCCTTTGCTCCCAGCAGAGACCACAGAAGCAGCAGTTGAAGGGGAAGGAAAGAAACCCACACTTCAGGGAGGACATCAACACTTGGTGGCAGAGGGAACGGACGGGAGCTGCAGTGCAGGTGTCTGGAGAGGGATGGAGACACACACGAGGTGGGCTGCTGTCAGGGTAGAACCAAAGGAGAAGAAGGGAAGGCAAATGAGAATCCTGGGCAGGACACATTGGGAGGTGGGGCAGATGGGAGGGAAGCAAGGAGCACATGGAGCTGGGGTCTGGGAGCCTGCGAGAGGAGAGCAGGGAGGCAGGAAGCTGCTGGCAGGGCAATGCTTGTCATTTTAAGGGGATCTCTGCAAATCAATTTTAGAAACTTCTATTTTCAAACAGATTCTCCCCTCCCCCGTCTCCACACAAACAAATACACACGGATCCATCATGTGGAAATACTTCAGACTCATCTATTTAAAAAATTGACAGCATATCCCTGTCAGCTAGGAGTGTGATTTTTTTTCAGCTATGCCAGCAAAAGCCTTAATGTAGACACAGCTGTAATATGAGCAAAAGGGGGGGAAAAAAGTTTATTTTCGCCAATACAGCTTCTTTTGCTCAAGCAAGTGATACAAGCTATATTTTTTGCAGGCTTTTTCCTAGTGTAAGCTTCTGCAGAGTGACTGCACTGTCATAGCAGCCTTGCCTGAATAACTAGGGTGGAAAAAAGTATCCACAGGGCCCTAAATTGTGCTGGAGAAAGGACAGTGCCCAGCACTGTGAAATCCTGTTAGTGCCTGGAGTAGTAGGTATGGGTGCAATACAGCTACGTAATAACAATGAATTCTCAACTTTTTCCCAGCCCCGGAAGAATGACAGCCGAATCCTTCTCACCCCCAGCCTTTCAAACAAGCAGCTCCAACCCATTGCGGCGTTATGGGTAATCAATGTCTGCTTAGAGTAAATCATATCTCAAAATTTAGAGCTGGTTCCTCGTCCACAAAAGCCTCAGGAAGTTGAGAAGTGTGGGAAGGACTTCAGTTCTGAATGAATGGAAAAAAATCAAATATTTGGAGGAAAGGCAGCCTCAAATAATAAATAATGCAGAAACTCCAATATACCTTTTAAAGCTTCAGTGCCCTTATAATTTAATGTTTAAATGCTATGCTGTTCCTTTGGAAGCCTTTTCTATCTCACTGCTGATGATGGTCTGTCTTCTCAGACACTTGAATAATGTCTCTCTTCCTCTTCTAACATCTTCCTTGACTACCCCTCATGCATAGTAATGCTAATAATCGTGCAGCTTTCGGTGACATTTTTCTTCCTTTAAATGAATGGCTGGTTTTATGCAGGGCTGCTCTGCTCAGCGCACACCTCCTGCACACCTTCTTCCCTGCACAACGCACCTGTGTACATACAAATGTCTGTTTACTGCTGCCCATTATGAGCTGTTCGTGTTCCATTTAGCAGTATGCAGGAGAATCAAACTAATTGATCACTTAGATTGAATAAATTGTGGCGAAGCACTAATGATGCAGTCGAGATTAGCTCGCTGTTATGATGAAAACAGATACAAATATATAAGTAAGCATAATCCCTCCTGAAAGAACTTTATCATTTTCATCATTAAATAGGGACCTTTAACATCTGAAACAGACTCGATAGGCAGCAATGACACAGCGGATAACGCTACGTGCAGTCATGCAGAAGGACACATTTTGTACGACCTGATCAGCACAAAGTTTTACAGTTCTTCCCTCAGAGATGTATTCAGATTCATTCAATCACCTCCTAAATGTAATAATGTAAATATGGACAATAGATAAGTACTAAGCTCATTTGTCAAGGGGAACTAGGAAATTCATCTCAGGTCCTGAATGAAGGAAGGACCAAACACACAAATGGAATCCAAGATATAACTGTTAGTCTGGTCCTTTCACCAGCAGGGAACACACAAATGTGCTTTGTGCTTCTGAGTTATTTTTAAGTACCTTCATGGCCATCATTAAATGTTAAAAGGATCTTGTATCTTTGGGAGAGGGTGCAGTTGAAGATCCTGGCTGTTTCCAGAGCTTCCTGAAATAGACATGCTCACGTGTAAATGGCCAATATAGAATTTCAAATGCATTTTATATAAATAATTCTGGTAGGAACCCTGGACTAAAATCATTCTGATGGCTCTGATACAAGTGCACAGTTGGTCTATGAACGTGCAGCCATTGCAAAGAGCAATCACACACATCTGAGCACTATTCCAGCAGTAGCTGACAAAGAAACCATCACCACATCAGCCTGCTCTATCCCTGCCCTCCTGCCTACCCACCCAGTTCTGCTGCTGCGCTCCCTATTGCCACAGTAAAATCCAGAGAGAATTTTTCTGCTTAAACACAGTCTCAAAATAAAGTCATATCCCACACTCTCAGGAGTCACAGGCTATTAAGCATCAGAAGCAAATTATAAGCAAGCACTTAAAATAAAGGTGAAACACGCAGACATCTTCAGAACTTTGAACATGATTACAGCAAGTGCCATCGTTTGCTTTTCCTTTGAATTGATGTTAACAAGTAAAGCATTTTACTTGTCTTTGTTTTCTGGGGAAACATAAATACTGCATAAAATACGTCTCCTTGCCAGCTAAGCTTTGTCTACAGCATGGCAGCTTGTTCTAACTATGTGTATACTTTCCAAGAGTTGAAAGCTCGATGGCTGAGCAGGAACAGTTTGGGATGCTATATACATGTGAAATGTGCTTTTCATCAAGTACTTGGGAAAACCTTAAATGTCTCAGATTGCTCGAAGATCTGCAGCACAGCTCAGCAGAATGTAACTCCAACAAGGATTGCAAAAAACACCTAAATTACCACTGGAGCTAACACACTAGTATAAGTAGCAGCTTCCAAAGGGACTCGGAGCCACCTTTGCCTTGGTAAGGAATGACTGTGGCAGACACCCAGCAAGAGCTTCCTGAAAGCACCCATGTCTATCCAAGGTGCTAATGCACCACTAAGGCAATCCAGCAACGTCCTCCTTCCAGTTGTTCCAGCTCTCCTAACTGTGCCCACAGAAGCACCTCTTGCTCAGGGGCTGAGCAGCTGCACACAGCCCTGCAGACCCCTTCAACAAGGTACCCCAGACCTTGGTGCTGCAACACCATCCTTCCCAGTGCTGGGCTCCCAGTGGCACCTTCCTGGTGTAGGTTCACTGTACACCAGAAAATACAGCACAGACTGATATTGCTGTGGCCACACAAATAGTCTGGGGAAGATTATATACAAAATTTCAAGACATGTGTGTATGCCAGCACAGCTGTAGTGCTAGGTGTGCTTCGTGCAGGGCAAATACGGAGTGATGTTGCAGGAGAAGAGGCTCCTAGCATTGTGTGCAGTTTAGTGAGGATAGAAAAAAAGCCTTGTCCTCACTCTCCCACCAGGAAAATGCAGGGACTTCTGCCAATTCAACTTGCGCTGATCCGAAGTTAACTGTTTCAATCTGTCCATGATGGGCTTGTTCTGCCTCCAAAGCTGCAAGCTGGCTGGATATCCATTGCGAGGACCTACAGATTGAATGGAAACTGGAATGGTTTCCACTGTTTTTGTGTAAGCCTGCCTTATGAAAGAAATGAGAGCACAAGATCTGAACAAATCTCTCAGTCAGTCCGAGGAAGAAATACCCTGGCTGCTTCTGTTTCGCTTGAATGTCCCAACTCTGATTTCTCATTTCTTCTAGATGCAAAACAAGAAAATGATATGTCTAAGAGTGCTTGTACAGTCTGGCTAGTACAAACTGGGCTGTGCATTATAGATTAGCAAATGAAATATTAGCATCAAGTAACTCCATGCAGTGTGCAACATCTGGGAAAAAGTCATAGAGCAATTTTCATTATTTTTATAGGAGAAAACTGCAAATGGTAGAAGGTAGAAGGGGGAATTCTAACAGATTGTACATTGTCAGGGACTCTCTTTCCAGCTGTAGCAAACCTGATAATAAAACCCACAATCACCTCAGAGCTCAAACATCAGCAGAAACAAGGCAGCCCCCGTGGAGAGCTTCCATGCATGATAGGCTTTAAAAACTGCAGCTCCCTACAGGTAAGGAGTAGTTTGGGTGCTTTTGAGAAAGCCTGAAAACATCTGAAGGATCAAGGCGTAGCCTTAAGTGAGAGGTTTCTTTTTTGGTTTCCTTGGGGGAGGTTTTCCTGGCATGGCACATTATATAAAACAGGGAGCAAACACTTTACTTATGAGAAAAGGAAGAGGATATCCTCGATAAGCATATATTCTGAGGATAATAAAGTAGAGATGATTAGAAAGCAAAAACAAAGGAGACAGAAGGAATTCTAGGGACAAAACGTTCTTGACTGGCTGTGGGGGAAAAAAAAAAATGGAGAGCTGCAAAATAGCAGCCCCTGTTATTTGCAAACACGTACCAAGGAGGCTGAGAATAGATCCAATGACAGCTGCAGCCTAATTGATAGGAGACTCGCTTAACAGGTTGTCAGACTGCTGCGTGGCTTCAGTCCAGGCCACGTTGCTGGAGGCGCAATGTTAGAAACACTGACAAACGTTTACTAAAAATAAATAAAAAATATTCCAGGGCAAAGGGAAGTATGGCTCCAAGTGACTACTTGCAAAATTGCGTTAGATCTCTAGGAAAGAGGAAAGTAAGCGGCAGAACATGTGAGAGTCCCCCCAGGGCCCACAGGACAGACGCAGGCAGGCTGCCAAGGCACTCCAGGATTGTGCTGCCTGTCAGGAGCATTGGCTCTGGGTGTACTGAGCGCAGACCTCCACAGAAGCAACGAAAATAACCACCAGATCAGCAAAGAGCACAATCAAGAGAGCTGACTAGCTGCAGAAGAAAATTAGATTTGATCTACAGAGATGGATTTGTTAATGGTAGGAAGGAAACCACAGAGGCGAGTCTCTGAACTCTTCTGTTTACCCACCAGGAAAAGGATGTCGGGCTTCCTTGGCCGGTGGGGACAGGAAGCACTGCAAGAGACTTGAAAGTGGCTTAGGTACAGCCCTCCGCCCATCCCATGCAATGCACACAGCAAGACTTGTCACATTCAGCGTCCTCTGAAAATATTCAGCTACATGCAAGGACAGAAGGCTTGGAAGAATCTTTGGTCTTGAGCTCCCAAGTCAGCAATGCATCCAAGCAAGCTGCAGAGCCAACGGGAGAACAAGAGAATGTGAAAGCAGAGGGTGGGGGGTGGGAAAAAAGAGAAACCATATGGGTGAAAGTCTGTTAGGAGTATGATGGCTGCTCTCTTTGAAGGAGATCCAACCTTGGTAAAGCTGGGACTCTGTGTAGGAGGGAAACAATCTTCTGAGTGTAACACCTGACATTTTAAGCAGCACTTACGGCAGAGCTGTTACTGCACGTGTGCATGGTCGGACCTTGAGCCATTGGTACACAGTTCCTCTGGACTTACTAGCACTGTTACAGATGAGCCAGGAGAGCAGGGCAGAAGAAAACAGTGCTGAACAAACTAACTAGTGTGGCTTCAGCTGCTCTCCAGCTCTCCTCATTGACTTGGGGTTCCTGTGCTTGGTATCTCTTGGTCAATCTCTGGTTACTAGTGAAAATGATTGGCAAATTAACACCTTTGGAATTAATTCCCAAGAATACTTCATTAATTCCTATGGTAGGGAACTTCAGAACAAGCCCTTTCTTAACTTGGTTACATCAGCATATTCATTTCTGTCTCTGAGAATGCCTGAAGAAATCGTGAAATGCCTACAAACAATGTTTTGCAGAAATAAGCAAGTGACTCAACATAACATCCCGTAAACCTCGCTGTAAAATAAAGGCAAAATGAACCAAGGAATCGTTTGTTCCTCTCTCCTTTACGGAGAAGTGACATCAGGTCTTTATGATCCTTGATTTAAAACTCAGAGGGAGCTTTTTTTTTCCACGTCACCATCCAAAGGTACACTAGGCTACCATGAAAATTAATGGAGCAGCCACATGACTAACAACCCTCCGGAGTACTTTCAATATATGCCTCTCAGCACTTAGCAAACCCGTGGGCAGACTCAGCTGCAGGAGAAGAGACAGTTATTCACCTGCCAGGAGCATCTGGATGAGGGCAGCCCACTGCAGCCAGTGGTGCTGCTGCACGACGGCAAGATGCTGTGAGAAACGGGCTTCAGAAGCAACGCTCCCTGAAACCCCAGCCTGCTCATCACAATCCGCCGCTGAAGAGCAGCTATTAGCAGACGCTTCTCCTTCATTAGGCCGGTTCTGCAACACAGTTTCTACTATGGGTAATAGGGAATACAAATAAGAAATTCAGAGCAAGGATCATGAAACACAAAGTTTCCAGTAAAGGGAGCCAAAATTCTCAAGAGGCTTCTGCTTAGTGGATGCATGTGTACTCTTAAAAAAATCCAGCTTCTGCATGCAGGCATAACATAAGTCTTTCAGATAATTACAGTAGGAGGTGAGTCTACTTCCAGGCTTTACCACCAAGCATCTCTGGATTATGCACATTCTGAGAGCATCGAATCAGGAAAATTAAATCACTCAGAACTCTGTTACACATTCACAGCCCACAATCCAGCTTAAAATATTATTTACATTGCCTCCTGTAATGTAAACTCAAGTCCTGGACTGTGAGAAGTGTAAAGCTCTGCTCAAGTTTTGCCTTCTGCTTCATAAGGCCTGGAACTCAATGTTAGTTCAAGGTGCTCTGTGAGAGAATGGACTATAGACAGAAACTCAGTTTTTGTATCATTTGCAAAAATAAATGCTCTGAAGGGCATAATGCACTGCATTGCAGCAACAGTCTGTGCTTGCACTGGAAACCAAGGGTCTCAGTTTTTCATATAGAAAATTTTACCCCCCTATAAAAGACCCCATGCCATATTGGGTGAAATTTAGAAGCACAATTCCCTTATTGTCCTTAATAGCAAAAGAATTGAGCTCTATAACCAGTTTTCATATAAGACAGACATGCTCATTTGTAATGTGTTTTTGTAACTTCACTAGACCTTAAAAAGCATTAATCTGTTTTGAATTCACAACGCTGCTTCTTAAACAGTAGTCTCTCACATCAGAAACTAAGGACTCTGGAACACTGACCTCCTGCATCCAGCAATTTTGATCACGAGTTTGCATCCCAGAAGTGCAGGTCGGGTTTAGATCTAAGCTCAGCATATGTGCACATAGTGGGAGCGAGGAGTTATTTTCTAGGGCACACGAGTCAAATGTTCCATGCTGATAGAGAAAATGGTATGGTTACAGAATGTAAAGGAGTAGCTGCTTCTTTACAGCCAGCCCACTTCAGCAGAATCCTCTGCAGGAAATAATGTAGAATCATTTTCTTACTGAGCAAACCACCAAACGATCTTGCTTAGTGACAGGGAGAAGGAGACGGGAGGTAGCAGAGCACAGGAATATTCAATTGTAGTTTGGGGCTTTACAGTAAAAACATCTTTCTGCTTTTAAATGGAACAAACTATGGTTAGCTCGTTTCCCCAGACAAGAAAACAGGAATTTCTGAAACGTCATAAATTATTTATAAATTGCATGTGTCACCCCAAGAAGCCCATCTAGCCACAGTGTTCAAAATTCAGAAAAAGGCTGAGAATATCGGAATGAGATCCAAAGACCCCCACACCAAACTACCACAGTGAACATTAGCATTTTTGCCCATCTGAAACTTCCTCCCCTCTTGGTGCGTGAATCCTGGACAAAGGCCGCAGGCACCTTCAGCAGGGCTTCTGCACCCAAATGGCACAGTCATGTTCTGTACGGGTACCCGGACTTCTGAGCACTCATCTGGGATTCGGTTGTGCAGCAATCAAAGAGCATTTGGTTTGCCTTTCAGGTAAAAATAAATTGTTCCTACTCTGGTCGTAGTATTACAGTTCATACTTCATTTCTAACTCAAATTCAAGTAATTTGAGTGTCAGTTATTGTTATTCAGGGCTGATATGCAGCAGGCATTAGGACCACAGGTCAAGGCCATTTGTTGACCATTCCTGATGCTATTCAACATAGCAACAGAATTACTCAAGAATGTCTTTGCAATGTGAGAACTGCAATCACCAGCTATGTTCCTTCAGCAGAGTCGCACTTCTCTTCTGCTACAAGGATAAAATTCATCTTTGCAAAACTGAAAAGACCTCCCCAGAACCAGTCCCTGCCATCCTCACCAAGCATATTTCCAACATTAAAAACAAATCTCAGCACAGATGACAACAGCAACAACCTTGTTATGAAAATCCTACACAACCCTTCTTAACGCAAGTGACTGCTGTGGGGAGGTAATACTTGATTGCACCAACTGTTGGTGACAAGTAACATTTTCAAGCATGGAGCTTAATGGCATAAGGGTCGGAAAGTGGCAGAGCAGAGCACCACTACCCTATCACCAGCACGATGCTCTACCTCTGTCCTTTAACATCAATCACTCTCAGTTCTTATTAAAGCAAACTAACGGCAAAAACAAGCCCCAATTCACCATTGTAACATTTCCAAGTACATGCACTTTGTTCCACCAAAGAGGAGGATGCTCTGTACAACCAAGGACACCAAAGCAAGAGCCCCAGGGTGCATCCCCAACTGCCAGACAGCCCAACCAGCAAGTCATAAAGGCATCTTTGCTCACACTGCTCTACACCACGGCAGTGGCCTCACAGGAGATACTGGGCAGTGCTGTACATCTGCAGCCCTGTATGAAATGAATAGAAGCTGTAGATTATCTGTCAATATTTTGGCACCAACTGCAGGGCTGGAGTCAAAGAGCTTTTGTTTGGCTGCCATTCACCACTCCCCAATTAGCGTTTTTGCTAATATGTGAATAGCAGTTGTTTTGTCAAGAAGCCTTTTTAGCTCCCTGTCAATTTAAATAAAGACCTTGTTAATTCTCAAAGCCATGGAAAATAGGCAGGTTGCACGTTCCAGTGGAAATTTTATACTTTAATGCTAGCAGGAAGCAATGCTTTACCTGAATTAGCCAATACTGGGACTCTTGCTGTTCAAAATGGTCAGCTAGGAACTATCCCATCACAGCTGCTGCAAAAACAGGGATTACAGGCTGGCTGCAAAATTTCAAGTGCCCCATGAAAAGATATGCATTAAGCCTATGCACTAAATACCATTTTGTACAGGTTATATCTTAAAAGAACAAGTGACTGTCTGCTAATGAACAAGTTCTTAATGAAAACAAACACTGTAGTACAAAACAGAGGGAGATGAAAAGATGTACGCCTTTCCCCAGTGAGATCCAGAGCAAAGATTTAATCATTTGGCCTTGCTGAAGAACTTAAAGGGACTAATGAAAAGGCAACTGGATTTTTGTGGGGATCATGGAAAAAATTCAGTGACAAAGTGCACCTTCAGAGGTTGAAGGACAGATCTAGCAATGATAGCTCTTCTGTAACCTTCAATACATAGCAATGATAGCCAGTTGCATTTAACCTGATAAGAAATATGAGATATTCCTAAAATGACAGACCTAAAACTTCGTGAGCAGACAGGTGAGCTCTTTCCGACCACCCTGGTCCAGCTTACACCCATGCTTGTAAGCCCTTGTGAAGGTCCAGGCTGGCTGACTTGAAAAAGAGAACTCAAGGCAAACCTTTGAGAGAAGAGCAGCAACATCCTCAGAACCCACTTCCCAACAGAGTCATTGCGAAGAGGAATAGCCAAAGAATCAGTAAAGAAAAGGCAACCAAGAAACTGATGTCCCTTCTGCATGGCTTTAACAAAATGCTTTGCCCTTGTGTGGTTTTCCTTCCCCATTGGTAAACAAGGACCAACAAGGAGAAAACACTGTGTGATAACCCAGTGAGCAAACAAGCCATTTTACAGGTGTCCTACAGACAGAAGCATACTGCAACATGCCCACTTTAACATATACCTTTTAATTTTATTTCCTTTTTTTTTTCCTGTCTACAATACAATTATGGATCAACACTCTGACACATGAATGCATTCCATCATTCTAGATTACAGTGGTACCTTGCTACGCGTGGTATGACAGCTCAGTCATTACTCTCTGAAAATAATGACTATATTTGCAAAAAAGACTCCCCAAAAATAAAATGAAAAATTATTATTGAAGTGATTTTCTCTGCATGTGTCAATTCACTTAATCCAGTGTAAAATTCAGCAAGCCCTAATCCTTCTGCTTATTTCCAATTCAGCAATATCACCCTTTTAGTTATTGCATTTGCTCTTAATAGAAATTTTCCCCTGTGGATCATTTATATTCAAGAGACTGTTCAGGTCAACCAGTGCAAATATTTTTGGATCACTGGCGATGTCATCGTCCAGAATCACATTTACTCTATTTCCCCCATTCGCAGCGTGAATTTACTGGGTATGGGACGCTGAAAAAAAGCTCTTGTTCTCATTCATCTCATATTTAACTGAAGAAGCAAAGCAGAACATCAATTAAGTCTGATTTGCATGAAATTGTGCATTCTGTTTCCCAGCATTGAACAAAAGCACAGACATTCTTTGAGTTCTGACACGTCTTGCTTCTGTGTTTAATTTTTCTCCTTGGTTCTTTCTGTTGAATTCAAGTAATAAGTTTTCCATCACTTCATATCTGGTACTCTACCTGGCCACTCACCCTATCCTAACAATAGCACTTGCCTTCAATCTGCAGGTGCTGCATTTTGTCTGTCCGTACTTACAACCCTTAACAACCAAATCCAATTTAACCTGTTGAAAAAAAAAAAACCCAGAAAGAGAGAAAGCAGGGAAATACAGCCTCGCTGCTGGCTTCCCAGCTGAGAGCAGCACTGCATTTATATTTTGCAGCTCCTGCTTAAGCAGAGGACGCTGTGCCGCTTTGCTCACAGCTGCACTTTGATCCCCCAGGCTGAGCAGCGCTTTGCTCAGCTGCTTCCAAACTCCGCTGCAGAGATAGCCCCAGACAAGCCTCTCTCCAGGAATCAGCCAAGTGAGAGATCAAAGCCAGAAAATTGCCCTTGTTTCCAACGCTCCTCCTGCGTTTAACACTTTGCGCGCTTCCCTGCAGGCACCACAAGGCCTCCCTGGCTGCTCCCAGCACGACGCGGAGCCCCAAGCGCTGCTGCTGGGAGAAGCAGCACCAAGCAGGCCCCAGGACACGGCCGTGTGCCAAGTTATAGGAAATTAGGCCCCTTGTTTCTCTTACAAGAGACAAAGGAAATGAAAGACGAGCTCGAAGCAAGGCCCTGCGTACCCCCTATTCTTTATCCATCCCCTTCCAGACATTATTTACAGCCGCGCTGGAAGTGCTGGAGCCTGCCTTTAGCGCTCACTGAAGAAGGCAGTGGGAACCCTTCCAACAACTCTGTGGCCTTGCTGAAAACTGCTGAGGTTTGGTTTGCGCTCCTTTAAGGTTGCAGTGAGAGTATGAGTGGTGGGACACCAGCTAAGCTGAAACTGCTGTTAGAAGCAGCGGGGGGAAGTTAACTATTCTCAAAGCTGAGAAAATAATAATAATAATAAACCTTTCCAATAAGGTTGTTTTTTTTCAACTTTAAAGAGCAGCTGCAGCTGGAGTGGTGCCAACAATGCAGACTCACTCAGCAGACACAAGCTGAACATCACAATAGCTTCTCATATTGACGGGTTTAAGACCTGAGGAGTTGGAGGGCAGTCAATGCTTCCTTTTCCAGCTCTTTAACCCTCAAGATTCTGTTTCATTTTCAGAATCCTGGTTTAGGGATTCATGGTTCCAAGCGTGGGCCAAGAATCTCAGGTTTAATTCCAGCACAGCCAGCACAGCTCTTCATCTCATACAGACAGATAACTTGAGCACCATGCAAATTCATTGAGCACGGGCTGTTCAGACAGAGCATAAAAAATGGAGTAAATGGCTTTACAGCATTTCTCTAAGTGTAGCAATTTACTGTTGCAGTCCTGGGTTAGAATCTCCCTTTCTCCCTGTCCCGTTGTAACAAGCCAGATGAGACAGCTGCCATTACTGCCAAAGGAAAAATCTCAGTGACCTATCAGGATGGAAGCAGCTGTATAAAGGTAAAATGACAGATAATCACAAATGTCTGCAATCTTCAGATAAAGACAACACGCAGAAGAATATAACTTGCTTAAATAACATGACTGTGATTAAAAATATACCTTTTTAGCTGACACTGATATTCAGATGGGCAAACTGCATTCCAAGGCAATCTGGATTTTGTAGGTCCATGCATGTCCATGCTTTTATTTAAAGAAAACCTTCCCATCTTGAGTGTCCTGATTCCAGAGCTCTTGGTTGTTGGTACCACTGCCACCTTGATGTGAGCAAGAATTGTCAAAAATAGCCCTACAGGAGCTGCAGCAGCATGAGCCCTGTGTCAGGCATGGGATGTAGCAGCAGTGAGGGTCCAGGGGGGCATCGATTTTGTCATTCCAAACAAGGGTAGAGAGACAAGGTGCTGTGCTGTCATCCAAAGCCTCCTGTGTCCTAGCAGACCAGGTATTGCTAGCACAAGTGCTGCTGGTCTAATATGGGCTTCACTAAACGGTTTGATACATGCTTTCCTGCTGCAGCCAGACAAACAGGAATAGTATTTCCTTTATTTCCTCTGCTTGGAAGATGGCACAGAAATTTCAGATACTCTTTCCCGATATGTGGGGAGAAAAGAGACAAGGAAAAGGGTATCTAGAAAGCTAGTAAATGTACAGTAAGAAGAAACATAAGCAAGAATAGAGAACGAAAGCAGATATCCAGTCAACAGAAGATTAAGTGGCACAAACCTGAAAAAACAATGTTTTTTCAGTTCAGTAAACTGAATCAGTTACTGTAAGAGTCACTGAAAGGGGAGTAGAAATGTGATTTAAAACTGTTTTGTGTGGTTAACACATGCAATGCAAGGTCCTAAAGGAAGAGTGTCTTCTACAGGAGGTACCCAAGGAACTGGCGGAGCTCTGCTGGGTAGGGCAGCACAGAAGCAAAGAGATTAGGAAAGACTGCATGAAGCCAAAGGGTGGGAGGGAGGAGTGGAAGAGAAAGAGATGGATGAGGAGAGAATACTGTTTTGTAGCACAACACAGCCAGCCTCTGAATGCATCTTAAACTCTTATTTCCCATTTGCTCCCAGCTGGATGGGTAATTGCCTGACTATAGAATTATATTCATCACTTTCATGCCTACAGTCTCCAATACCAGCACAAGGAGTGCCTTTAGACAAAGCTATGTCTCACCATAGGCTACAAGAACAGAACAGGACCCCCTTTCCCTCATGAATATGAGATCAGTCTCTAAGAAAAGCACAGGAAACATCAGGAATTCCCAGGGATCGATGGGGTAAGATATTCCTATGGTTTCAGGCATATATATTGTATTCCTTCCCCAAGCCTTCCTTATGCAGCCTGATTTATTAGCCTTAGTCAGCATTCTGTCTTAGAGAGCTGCCAGAAAAGTGCATTGGGATGAAACATCTGGTAAATTTGCTCAAATTCTATTATGAAATAACTTCAAGATTCAAGGAAAAGCAAACAAGTCATTGTCTTTAAAAAGCGATTCACTTTGCTGTCAGAAAACACCAGCAATCAGCAGTATGCGTTAGTTCTCTTTTCAGGTCTGTCAAGGGAGAATAGCTCCAATTGTGAAGCACTCTGGACCAGGAGGAAGACCGTATGAACCACTGCCAGTTTAGCAAAATTCTACTGGTTCATCCATGTTCACTGTCCAACTGCCATGCAACATTTGCTTATATTTTATAACACGCAGGGGAAGCACAATGAGTGTGGGACACAGCAGGCTGGAAACAGGCTGGGGAACATCCCTCCCATAAGACACGGTGCTGCAGAGACTGAGCTCATTGAGCAAACTGTCCCCAGTTCTGCATGAGGTTTAGCACTGTATAGGTGTAAGCCTCCTCAGGAGTCAGCCTGGCGATTCCCAAAGCAGTTTGGCATTACGCCCTGCAGAAGAAACCAAATGAGAAAATGCTCGGTGTGGTGGTAAACAGATCCAGCCCATCCAGCTACAGTCAAGAAGAGGAGGAACTTACAGCATTGTATTTCTCTATGTTGTCTCCACACTTACACAAACCCATTGGCCTCAAACTCCCACGTCACCCATCCATATTGGGTAGGGGACAGAGGCCACTATTTCTGTCTCTAAATTGGAACAACACCTACAGAGAAATTGCTCTTCATTTCTGCATGTGAATTCCAGCCCTCCCCAATCACTTGGGCTGTTTGTGGTGAGCAGTGAACGCCCCCCACAAAAGGACTCTTCAGCAGTAGTTTAATTTCTACAGAAGACCATTCCCCTCTTACCATCAGAAGCTTTAATAAGTGAATGTGCTGTAGGAAAAAAATGTATTGGTAGATCAAACTACAGCTCTTGACTGTATTCATCCACAGGGGATATTTTTTAATTGGTGAGGAGCCCTTACAGAGCCACCTGACTTTCATACATACCTGTGGTGCGTGGCATATTTGAGACAGATTTAGCTAGGAAAAGACAGATCAAAAGACAGTGAACACATTATAGATCATTACAGGAAACAACTGCACTAAGAACTAGACCATCTATCTGTAAAGGAGTAGATAGATGCATTTAAAGCAGGTAATGCACTGGATGATGGTATAGGAAGAAATATGCTTATCTGTGCAATCCACACAACACTCTGCCTGCAGTCAGCACATTCTTGTGTGTACTGGCATGAGCCATTTGAAACTGATTTTCCATTTGTGCCAGTTCTCATGTTACACCATGCCAGGCTGCTGCAGCTTGGACACTGAATGAGGCAAATCCCTGCCACCCTGTTTGGCTCGGGGTGATTTCAGGACAAGATAAAGCACTGGGAGTAAAACCAGATAAGACATAAAGTGAAAAAACACAGCAATTACAAATGCCGTCAGAGCTGGAATTCTGTGGGAATGCATGATAGAATAGATGAAGGTTTAAAGGCGCTGCAGACAGTAACACGTCTGCCAAAAGGAGAACAATTGTCAGAGCAGGGAACTCTTCAGGCCAGGGCTAGTCCTGAAGAAGTTGACGCTTTTTGCAGTTCTCAGTTAATCTGTACAAAGATGTCTGAACAGAAAGAAGTAATACAGAGACAGGAGCAGAGCCACAGCCACAAAAGATTTAAACACCTCAGAGACCTTTTGAAGCAGAAGCTGCAGACGAGACCTCTGGCAACAGAGAGAGCTTTTGGACCATCTCATAGTAAGGCACCAGTCGCAGCGCGGCGGATGCTTCTGAGAATGCCATCTGAACCTGCCAAGAAGGGGAAGTCAGTCAGTCCAGAACCGATGGGGAATTGTAGGCAGGTGAGAGAGTATAAACAATGTGAAAAAAGAGAAAGGTGAACAAAGGTGCAAGAAATTCATCGTTGGATCTGACTGAAAAACAACACATCAAGCTATGAACAATGCCTATCACACGGAGAAGAGGCACAAGAATGTCAAGGAGCTTTTCTGAATGAGACCACAGCATGGAAGTCGCAGCAGTGCCAGAAAGAGTGACTTCACCAATGAAAGAACCACCACAGATAAAAAGTGGGTAAAAAAGCCTTCCCATTTACCAAGCTAGACCCTCTACTAATCCCCACTGTGGGAGGATGTGAACTGCATGCCTGAATAAATAATGAACTGGAAAAGAAAGAAAACACAATAAATAGTACCATGGGGAAAAGACTACACCCTGGGGTAGGACCCACGCCAAGACCCCAACCTCAGTGGGGTGAGCTGGGCACGGGGGCAGCAGGGCAGAGCAGTGGGAGAGCTGGGCAGCAGGCTGATCACTGGCTGGCACAGTGTCCAGGGCCTGCAAAAAACAGAGATAAAAGTAGGGGTGCAGGGGCAAGACAGATAACAAAGCTATTACAAACTGTGTCTGTAGGGAAGAGCCAGAAAGGAGCAGGCACACTGGCCTGTCAGTACACAGACTGGATGGAAAACCGGTGTTTCCTCAATGAAGCATGTACCTAACGTTGCCACAGAGTTAACAGAAAATGGCACTAAACTATTGCCCATTATGCAGAAATAGTGAATTCTGTTTCAAATGACCTTAAAGCACATTTTCCCATTTTCTATCAGAAAACGTGCAGCAACTGCTACATTTACCATCACACTGCACTCAAAAAAAAAAAAAAACGAAGTGTCCTGATCATCACATTTGGAGGAGACAGAGCCCTGCAAGAGCAGACACCAGCTCACTGCAGACACGTCAGATAGATAAAGTCCACTTTTGAAATGTTAAAATTAAACAAATAGTTCTTCCCTGGTTCAAGCTAACATAATTCCCCTCTGCCAAGCAGCACTAACAGAGCACATCGGGCCTGTCACCTACTTGCCCATTCCGACACGGCAAAGGACAGCTGCAGCCTCACTGCCCCAAGCAGTCTGCAGGAGCCTCTCTCTCTCTCTCCCCCTGTTCTTCACCTTTTTGCCATGTTAGGAAGAAAAGACCATGAGGAACAACAGCAGAAAGAGTACAAGCTGTCAGAGACATCTCTTAGGACTCCTGTAGTTCACCCAGATCCAGCAGATCAGCAGAAATCCAACCTCAACTCCAGCCTCAGAGACTCCTCAATGCAGCAGGGAGTAAGGGATAGACAGAGGGTGGGGAATGAGTAACTGTGAAAAGGTGGGAGTAGCATAGAACAGCTTTTTCAGCGGCTCCTGTCAATGTGGCGCTACCTCCTCGCTCCTGTTGACAGACTGACTTTTTAGTTCTGAGGGCTCTTGCAAGCTTTATTTTTTTAAAAACATTTATTTCTCTAGTTGTCATCTCAACAGAACATTGTTTTCATGACTTTCACTATAATGGCTCTTTATTCTAGCCATAAAATCTAACAGTGAATGATCCTGAAAATATAGTCAAGAACAGAAAGCCCTTCCCTACACTTCTGTGGGTTTTGGTGAGGCAAGGGGTAGAAGAGGAGCTCTGAGACCAGCAAACCGATTGCTCCAGATGCTCAGACTCTCTCCATTCACTTTCTGCAGCTTAATTCTAACCCCAATAGACCAGCCCCACCTTCTGCTGAGATGAGTTCTCCTGAGAATACAGTGTTGCTGGGACAGTTACTCGTGGCAGCTCAGCTCCAGTGTATCCAGCTGCTACTGCAAACCGGGCAGGGAGAAAACTGGGAAGATACAAGGTGCCCACCTTTCTGGAGACTGCTTGGTAAGATCTCGTGAGGGGGCTGCCAAAAACCTTGTAGGAATTTCAATGCTGGGACCCCGTGCTGGCAACTGCCTTTTGGCAGTGCTTGAGGCACATAGAGGTCTCAAGCATCAGCTGGGAATTAAGGCCATTACTGGCCGACTGTTCCTGAGCCCAGCCCCAGCCATGAGAAAGCAGCCCCTCAGCTGCCCGCACATTTTCTTCCACTCTCCCAGTTCCCTTTGTGGTGCTCAGCTCACACAAGCTTTGGGTATCGGAGTGCCACGAGGAGCGACAAGATAAGCGTGAGGCGGATGGAGAACAGAAGGGGCGGCAAGCTGCATTTTCTCTCCTCTGTTCCTTGTAAAGCTACTATTGCCTTGCTCTTTGTTGCCTTCCCCGCTTTTCTCTATGACTCAGAAGCAGCAAGATTTGAACAAGAGAGAAAAAAAAAATCTTTTAAAACACTTTAGGGATATAATCAATATAAATTAATGGATTTTTTTTTTCTCCAGGGAAGCACAGGCTCCACACTTCCTTCTGTCTTTTTTTGCTACCCCAGGCCTTTTGTTCTCTGGCAAAAGCTCCCCATTGAAGTGCATGGCATTTTCTGGGCACTATATCTTCAGTATATTCTTTGCAGCAGTGTAATTTTTTTGATAGTCACTTGAATAATCAGCAGTCAGTGTTAAAATACAGCATTGTACATTGACACCCTTAACCCTCAGGAAGCAGCAGAAGATGAAGAGGGAAGCCTGCAGTTCTTACTGGCCTCATTTTCTTTCCTTGAAAACTAACTCTTTCTTTCCTACAGACAAGTATCCCACACAGTTAAAGCCAGCCCTAGTTATCTATAGTCAGCTCTTGTTCCTGTTCCTAATGGCACACAACTGCAGTACTGGAGCTGCTTAAGCCAGTAAGGGACTAACAAGGCTTCTAAGGCTGTTGTAAAATGAATTGTTTGCAAAACAGCTCTTTGTGCTCTTTACCTGAACACATCCTCAGATGTGGTGACACTTAAAAAGAGCTGTAAAAATTGCTCATTTACAGACCTAAGTTAATTTGTTAAACACTGAGCACAAGGCTAGTCTAGAAGCCAGCTGCTTTAGGTCCTGCTCTTTCAATACCAGGATGTACTTCATAAATATATTAACAGAACACAAGAAATTAAGGAAGGAGACACAGGGCTAAGTCTGAAGGAAGGAAAGCCTGTTCTATTATCACATCTGAAACCATTTACTTTTGTTACATGTAGTTACATTATGTTTTAAGTACTCAGCTTTTTTAATGCTAATTCAAGCTGACTGTTTCTTGCTGACAGCCAGCCATATGTGACCCCTGTTCTGTATAAACATTACACACCGTGCAAGATTACGTAGTTGCAGACAATGGGATTTTTCCTTCCTGTAAAACAAAAATTCTGTCAGTCTGTACCAATAGCTTACTGTCTCTTCACTCTTGCTTTGAACTTGCAGCGTGAGAGGCTCAGATACAAAGGATTTTACAGCCAGGAGTGTGTCCTGCTGGAGGCTCCTCCTGCTTCCCTGTAATTTCAGGCTGCTGCTTCAACCTATATTGCTCTTGTCCTCTTCCAAGAGTACTGTCATTGCCACCAAAAGTTAAACTGAAAACCAGAAGTGGTGGTAATCCCCCCTGAGACCATGTAATGGCTTTCAAAGAGATTGTAGAAGAACTGTCAGTTTCCTTCATTCTTGCCTACCTCATGAGCAGGGGCACTTCTGAAGTTCTTGAGTCATCCTTAATCAGCTGCACTGATGGAAAATGTGTTTGCGGCCTACTGTGACAACTGTCAAGTCAATAAAATCACAAAAAGAAGCCATAGAAGCATTTTAACTCAGGAATTTTAAGCCTTCCCATTGGCCAAGTTGGTGCAGGAAAATGATGGCTCGGCAAGAGCATACACATAGAGAGGTTTTGTCCAGGGAGAAGTATCCACCAGCACAGTGGAATGGGATGTTCAGCACTTCAGGCAACACACTGCACAACAAGCAGAACCAGACTCAGAAATCACAGAGATAGGGCTTAGGCTGAAACTGGGTAAGGAAATGAGGCCAAATGGAAGCTCTGGCTTACCACAGTTAAGAGTCTGTCGCTTGCTGAAATGCTGTCCATCCTTCTGAAGGTGCTCTCTTTAGATATACAGCAAACGCTGTAACAAATTTTCACTATCCCCTTTCCATTAGGTTTGTTACTTGGACTTGGAAAAGCCAAAACTGGAATACAGAATTTTGTGATTCAGCACATATAGAATCGTAAAATGCTTTAGGTTGGAAGGGACTTTTAATAATCTGGTTCTAAACCCCTGCCATGGGCAGAGTTGCCACCCCCAGATCAGTCTGCCCTGGGCCGCATCCATCCTGACTTTGAACTCCTACGGGGACAGGGCACCCACAGCTCTGGGCAGCCTGTTCCAGTGCCTCACCACCTGGGTAAAAGATTTCTTCCTAACATATAACCTAAATCTCCTCTCTTTTAGTTTAAAGCCATTCTCCTTTGTCCAGTCACTATCTGCCCATGTAAAAAGTTGATCCCCTCCTGCTTACAAGCTTCCTTCTAGTACTAGAATGCTGCAATGAGGTTTCTCTAGAGTCTTCTACAAGCTAAAGAAGCCCCAACTCCCTCACCCTTTCTTCCTAAGAGATGTGCTCCAGCCCTTTGATGATCTTCGTGGCCCTCCTCTGGACCAGCTCCAAAAACTCCAAACTTTATCACGCTAGGGGCCCCAGGCCTGGATGCAGTACTCCATCCAGATGGGGCCTCACAAGGGCACAGTAGAGGTGAACAATCCCCTCCTTCTCCCTACTGGCCACCCCTCTGTTGATGCAGCCCAGGACAACATTGGCCTTGTGGGCTGCAAGATCACACTGCTGGATCACGTCCAGCTTTTCATCCACCAGGATCCCCAAGTCCTTCTACACATGGCTGCTCTCTCTGAATTCTTCTCCCAGCATGTACACATATCTGGGATTGCCCCAACCAAAGCAAAATACCTTGCTCTTGGCCTATCTGAACCATGTTCAGTTCACATGGGCCCACTTTTCAAGCCTGTCCAGGTCCCATTGGAGGGCATTCCTTCTATGGTGTTAACTGCAGCACTCAGCTTAGTGACATCAGCAAACTTGCTGAGGGTGCACTTCAGCCCATCATCAATGTCACTGATAACGATCTTCTAGAGTACCGGTCCCAAGACAGACCTCTGGGGGCATCAATCATCACAGGCCTCCATCTGGACACAGAGCCATTGAGTGCAACTCACTGGTTGCAACCATTCAACCAGTTTTTACCCACCAAATAGTCCAGCTTTCAAATCCATCTCTCTCCAATTTAGAGATAAGAATGTGGTGAGGGACCATGTCAAAGGCATTACACAAGTCCAGGTAAATGACATGAGTTGCCTTTCTTAAATCTACCTATGCCATAACTCCATCACAGAGGGCAACCAGATTGGTCAGCCACGTTCTGCCCTTAGAAAAGCCATGCTAGTTGTATCAGATCACCTCCTCATCTCACATGTGCCTTAACATGTCTTCCAGTAGGATCTGTTCCACAGTCTTTCCAGACATAGAGATGAGGCTCTTCCTTTCTGCCTTTCTTAAAAATAGGAGTGACATTTTCCTTTTTTCCATTCAACAGGGACTTCTCCTGACAGCTATGACTTTTCAAATATGATGGAGAGTGGCTCGGCAACTGCCATCAGCCAGTTCCTTCAAACCCTGGGAGGCATGTTATCTGGTCCCATGTACTTGAACATATTCAGCCTCATGAGACAGTCCCGAACTTGTTCTGCTCCTACAGTGGGAGAGGATTTCCCTCCCTTGACCCCCACCTAAAGGTTCAGGGATATGGTAGGTGTGGAAGTCTAACTGGCAATGAAGACTGAGGCAAATAACTCATTGCCTACATAAGCCTTCTCTGTGAAAGGAGAAGGTTTCTCTTTTGAAACCACTCTCCCTTCTCATTTATCAGATGAGGTCCACTCTCCTTTGCCTACCTCGTCTGCCCACTGTATCTAAAGAATCTCGTCTTGACATTTTTCACATTCCTTGACAAGTTCAACTCCATCTTCACCTTCGCTTTCCTGATACCATTTCTGCATGTCTGGATGGCATCCCTATATTCTTTATCCCTATATACTTTTCCTTCTTATCTCTCAGTTTGAACAGGAGGTCCTTGCTCAGCCATGTCAGTTTCCTGCCTCTTCTGCTTGATATCTTGTACTGAGGGATAGAGTGCTCTTGTGCTCTCAGAAAGTTGTCCTTAAATAGCTGCCAGCTCTGTTCCATTCCTAGGTCCTTAAGGACAGTTTCCCAGGGGATGTCATGCAATAATTCCTTAAACAGCCTACAATTAGAAGAATGAGTGCAATCCAGTGGGGTAAATCACTGGGAGAAAGGACACAAAAAGAGAAATGAATGACCACATAACTGAAAGATATGAAAAAGGTATTTGAGACAAGAAGTGGGCAAGGAAGTATGGGAGCAAAGCTAAAAGAATAAAACTTGGCTAGGAAAGGCTGAAAGGATGAGTGGGAAAAGGTTTTTAAGGAATAAAGACAAATAAGAATTTTTCAAGAGTATAAGAAGCAAAATGTCAGCAGGGTATCTAAGAGAGTGCCAGGGTTATTTCATAACAGAAGAAAAAGATTGCAGAAAACTGAAATGAAATCTTTACCAAGTGTTTATAAGAAAGGATGTAGGACTGAGGTAGGAGAGAGAATTACTTTTTTCCACGAGAGGGGAAAAGTACTCAAAGAACTCCAGGTCAGAAATAGAAAGGATAAAGAAATTACAGCTCTACATAGTACAGTCTCCCACACAGAGTCATATATGAGGTGGTGAGTTCTCCTAACAGAGAATTTTAAACATATTCTGTGAGAACCAGAAAGTAGAAAAAAAACTGGGACTCATTTGTTCTACACAAGGCAGAAACCCATATAACCTCCCAACCCTAGGTACTGGGAGAGCAGAGATCATCCTCAAGAAATCATTCATAAACTATTTTAATCTCTCTGTTGTTGCAAGGGTCTTACAGGGAAAGTCAGATTGTGTGAGCATGCACACCACAGCTCTCAGCACCGGGCACTGGCCCCGCTTCATAACTCAGGCCTGCTATAGGAATAACAACCAACAGCAGGATCCCTTCTCAGCATCCATAATTCAGGCAGGGATTTCTGGAAATTACAAGATGGACCAAGCTCACCTATGGGGACAGTCAGTGACTTGCACTGGAAGCATTCACTAGAGGAATAATGAGCAAAGTTGCAAACAGAACTATGAGGAGCAGTTAGAAAGGGCGTAGCCTCACTGAAATGGGAAAGACTTCAGGCAAAAACCACTGGAACTTCACAGTTGAACTCTACCCAGTGTTCTCATTCCCTTTAAAAAATTATTATTATTATTATTATTTTACATGAAGAACAGCTATGAGTACATGACCAGAAAAGGAACTCCTCACATGTCCCTTTAAGTGGGGAAGTTCTGCAGCGGCATGGCTGATGTGTTTTGAATAAACCTCATCTGGATGCTGGTCCCAAAGGACAGTCAGTGCCAAACAGCTGGCAACAGCATGCACTCTGAGCTGCCTAGACCTCACCTTGTATTCAGTCTCATACTTTATTCAGTTTTTAAAAACAAAATATATGGGCCTAGGGGTTGGAATCAATAAATTGTAGCAGCTAGGGGAACACTGAAGAAGTAATAAATACTGTCAGATGCTGATGCTTTCTACTTAAATTGTTTTTGCTCAAATTAGCTTTCCTCTCTGCCATCTCTTCATGCTTACTATTAGAATACAAGGTGACCTTTCCATGCTTAATTACCCGAACAAAATACACAGAACGTTAATGCTTAAAATGCCCCTTGTGCATTCTACTGCACTTGCAGATGTTTGAAATAATCTAACCTAATCTCTTCCTTTTCAGGTTAGAATGAATGTGGTGTGAAATAACTGAAGAAAATAAACAAGAGTAAGAAGGAAGGATAATCATATGTTGACATATACAAGACAGAGTCAGTGTTTCTGCGTCTGTATGTACAGGAAAGCATTCTCCAGCACTTTGGCCCTTCTGAAACAGCTGTTTGATGACAGTGCTCTGCCTTTATGTACCCATATTCATGCAAGAATCTAAAGACATCCCTCAAAGTGTCACACAGAGCCCAGCATGGCAACCAGAAACTTCCAGTATCATCATTTTACACAAGAGTAAATTGGGTCCTATGACCTGGATAACTTATCTCTGTTCATCACAAAAAAATCAGTGAAAAACCTCTGAGTACAACACAACACTACTCATCAGGCTCTAACCATCATCTGTGCTCTGCGGTCTTCACCCCTGCAGACTTTTAACGTTGTGCAGTGGGAAGTCCCCCTCGACCACGAGCATGTGGGGAAGAAGCAGTCCCTGAGGCAGGAGCAGGGCAGGAGTGGAGCTCAACCTGAGCACTGCTCAGAGCACGTGTTCACAGATGCTCCTCTGCCTGTAGGACTGAAACACTGCCCACTGACCTCGGTGCCTGTCCCTTGCGGCACATTCAGCCAAGCTGTGCATCTAAGCATTTCACCTGCTGCTCCTGTGATGGGGTTATGTCACTGTCTGTCAGTGTAGCTGTATTGGTGCGGGGGCAAATGAGGTTCTAAATCCATTGTTCAAGGAAGACATTGTAGGTATACCCTGAAATCCAGTTGGATCCAATCTGCTTTCACCACTGGAAAAGGAGAAACTATTAAAGCCATCGCCACATCCCTTCTGTGAACAACTTCCAGAGCCCTTGGCTGGATGAAGAGTCAGATCACAGCTCAACGTGCCACACAGATCCTCATGCAGAGGCCTAAGAAAACCTTACAATAGGCTAGAAGTATGGAAATGTTAGACACACTTCAAAGGAGCTAAGCTGTGGCGAATAAAATGTTAAAACCTGCTTCTATATGATGAGGCACTGAAATAGTTCAGCCAATTAGACTGCTTGATTGGTTGACATTCCTAACACTATCATTTTGCGTGCAGGGTGCCTCATGCATGAATGAAGATGGTGTTTGAAGGTTTTGATTTTGTCAGTGCTTTTATGTTTCTTTCTGGAATAAACAAGTTAAAATTAATTTCACTAGTATTTGACTATAAATGCTCTGTGTACCTAATGAATTATTATTTATTTAGTAACTGTTTGCTTACTTAAAAACTTAATAGCAAATAGATGTAGTGACCTGAACCACTTTTCCCTTTGAATTACCGAATTCCTCATTTGCAGTTTAGATAGCAAGATAGAATAGCTCAGCTTCACTTCACAGCCCTCTGGCCTGGCACCCAAATGGACACAGAGGCAATTGAGATCATTCAAATGGAGATACCCCCAGGGTGCAGTGTGCATTTAAAGAGAATAATTGAGAAATGAGAGGAACATTTAATACAGGCAAAAAATGTCCCTTAGGCAAAGATATCACTAGTCGCTAGAGAGACTTGTGGAATCATCCTTTTCCCACACAGAGAGGCCACACAAATGATAGGATGCTGTTTTCAGCTCCCTGTTTTGCAAGCAGTCCTAGAAGCATAACTAAACCTGCTCTCTGTCCCTCATGCAAGAATCAAGGTGCTGTAATTATACATATAATTCCCCGGCCTTTCACTAAAATACTACTAAGCATTTGCACTCTATCCTTCACTGAAGACATCCATGACACTTCTAGAAGAAGACAACCATCATCTCTCTTTCACAGATGATGAGAGAGATGGAATGGAAAGAGCTAAAATCAGGAGTTACCTTTAGTAATCAGGAGTTACCTTTAGTACTTTTACACTGAATTCAAAATAATTGTCTCCTCTTTCCTAACACAGACAAAGAGGTCTGCCTTTATTTAAATCTCAGTGATTCCACATGAGAATGTAATTTGGTGCAAGTGATGTATCCGGTTTCCCAGAGGAGTTCTTGGGTACACTTGTACAAACACAGGAGCGCATGGACCTCCTCTATTTCTGCTCTCAGTGGCTGGTGAGAGGCAAACACAGTTCAGAAACCAGTACACAGCAGTTTGAGCCAGTCATTGTGTGCTGCCCTGCAGCAGCATTCACTGTGTGAACCTGTTACAATGTGATGTGCCATGTACTACCTCATGACTTAGCAACCCATGTGAACTACAGCTTTCCCCTCCGACTGGAATAACGGTCTTGAAAAAACCTGGTTGCCTCACGAGGATGTAATCACAGGCCTTGACATATTCTCCGGAGTGACACAGGTCCTGCGGGTGATGATAAATCTATCCTGACCAACGACTATCTGATTATCCACACAGGTTTAAGCGTTATTAGCCTGACTCACCTTTGAATCAGTCCATTTCTACGCTGGTAGAAAGGAAGAGGCTTCAGTGCCATCATCAGCTAAGAGCTGGAGTGAGGCAGACCTCAGACCTCCTGTCTGAAATGCAGCTGGAACAACAAGGCATTTGGGAAGGAACAGTATGGAAATGCATTCATTCAGTGGGGCCAGAATTTCAGTTGTCCTTGCTTGGGTACCATGCTCTTTGAAGGGTCAGGAACACATAGAATTGCAGAGGCAAAGAGGACCTCCAGAAATCACCTACTGCCCTCTATCTCCCCCCAGAACCAGTGCACCTCTGACACGGCTGACAGATGTTTGTCCAAGCTGTTCAGCAGCGCTCCAAGCCAAGTAGAGCTCTTGGTCCTTGACTTTATCTCAATGCCCAAGATAAGTGAGAAATCGGGCATGTTCTCTGTACACACTGACATGTCAGAGAAATTAAAAATGTGATGGATTTTCATATCAGACTGTTGAAGACTAATTACAACAGTGCTTTCCAGCAAACCAGTGATTGCAGGCTAATTTTCTGTTATGAAACAGAAACCAGGGTTAATGAGGCTAATTGTGTTTACCAGTGTTTCAAACAAAAAGGAAGCCAACTCAATTTTGAAGCGAGTTCTTTGTCAGGAACAAATTGAGGAAAATTGCTACAGTTGTATCAGCATTTCCTAAAATTGCTTAGTATCATGCTTGGGAAACTAACACTATAGAACACAAGCTACTGGTACAGAAAATGAAGCTTATAAGACAGCAACTACATTGCCTTTCGGATGCACAACTGTGTGATGGGCAGTGATGGCTGAGTTGTTGAAAGCAACAGAGTCTCATTAATAAAGTGAGTGACCCTCAGTCCAGCTCTACTGAGCTACTACAAAGAGAAAAAATTAAGAAATCAAGGTATGCAGCAATATCTGCCCAGTAAAAAAATATCTTCAAGTTCTATGTCTCATCCATGACTGATTAATTAATTATACAAGCTGGACTAGTAAAAAAATGAGCACATCACTGTAAAGCCAAATTCATAAGCAGTTATAAGTCCTTTAGGAAAAAAATAAAAAGAAACCTCAGTTTAGGCCCTCTTGCTACAAGCTGATAATTCTAATTACTCAAGAGTGGAGTCATTTCAGTTAACAAAAGACATATCTGCAACACAGCACAGGCAGATGCTGCTGGGGAAGCCTCATCCCTGTCAAACACACCTCAGCATTAGCGCTCCTGCTACCCCTTTCAGTCTCCATTGAACTTCCAGCCAAGCCGAACAGTAACGCATTGGTTTTGCGATGTAACCAACTGGAACTAAAATGCAGCCACATTCATTTGCACTTCAGATTGGTGCCCAAATCAAGCTGGCATGTGCTCATGTGCTAGAAAGAATACCAAGTCTTTCAGCTGCAAAATACACTGCACAACGCCTGTGGTTTGAGCCTACTGCAGCATCCAGGCTGCCCTGTCCCTCTAGGCAACTATGGCAGAAGTGTCCTGGGGTTCCAGGAGTGACCTGGGAAAGATCTGAAGAAAATCCACATCTATGCATTTGTCTGCCCAAAGACAGCTCCTTAGGAGGACACTGAGTATGAGAAAGGAAATAATAGCATGCCAGACAGCAGGGACAGCAAGCAAGAAAACAGGCAAGTGGGAGAGGTCCTGTGGGGAAATCTGTGGAGCTAAGGAAGGAAAGGAATTAATATAATAATACATCAACAGAAGAGAGGATACAAAACAGACGGAAGACAGGGAGAATCTGAAGACTAGGCTCAAGCAGGATGACATACTGGTCAAAAAAGACAATAAAAATGTGCATTACTGTTAAGGTCAGTAAAGATCACCAAGCCTTTGGCCTACATTTCCTATCAGAAAATCAGTTCTGGGAGAAAGAGGGTGAGAGGAAGAAAAGGGAGTCTCAAGACAGGAGTGGAGAGCACATCAGCACCTGGCTGGGATCTCAACTTTAACAGCAAAAAGCCCATTTGATGTCTTTCAGTTTAAAGTTACAGCCAGCGGCTATCCAGCTCCGGCACTCTGCTGATCTGGGGCCTTTTGCAGACTGTAATGTGTTCACTGGAATTGAAGCTTCCCTTTAGAAAAATGATGTCTGCAGCCCTTCTGGTTTGCCAAGATATAGCCTTCGCTATGTAAATCAATGCTCTGCTGTCTTGTTGAATCTACAGCCTGAGGTATGAACATCTCCCATTCATCTTAATGGGATGTTAACCTCAAAGCCTCATTGTGACTATCTGAATGCTAATACTATATTAAACAAGTTGTTTAACATACAAATGGTGGGCTTAAGTCACTCACATTTGTATGGGAGAACTGGACTGACTTTGATTTTGCAGCTGAGGATCTACAGAAAAATAGTCTGAAGAAAACAACCCCCTGACTTTCCATTCACCGTAGTCATTTTTTAAAAATTATTTTTATTTTGGTTTAGAGTTGCAGGGAGGAATTGCTAGCTTTTCCTATTGATCTTCTCCAGGTAGGCAAGTGATTGCTGTTTTTGCTTTCAGAGTTTCTCCCCCCTCTCCCAGTGATGGTGTCAGTACCACCTGGGTTTACAAAGCTTTCAATTCACGTTTATGGGCCGGCCTCTGCCTTCTCTGTTCACATTCTCTGCTCTGTAAGAAGACCTCAGTAAGGACATGGTAGAAGAAGTTCAATAATGAGGCCCAGCAGGACCATCAGAAGGTACGCAGTGCCCTTGGCTCTCGCATGCAGACTAACCCTGCCGCAGCGCAGGCAGAGAGATGCGATGCCGTGAGGTGTACGCTGGAGCAAGGCAGTGCTCACCTGAAGGGTGGAAGCTCTGGGTTTTCACAAATAGCTGGCAGCTAGCTACCAAAGCTCCCATTGTTCAGCTCTCTACAGGAATCACCCAGAAGTTTAGAAACCACTAATATCCTTCTTGCAAAAGTTTTGCAAGCCCCACAGTGAGGCAATCAACATCTCTGGTGCCCAAAAGTACGCAGTAGCTCTAGCAAATCTTAGGTATGAGGCCTTACCCAGAAGTCACATTCAGGTCCCCACACTTCGACTTTGAATGTGGATTTCAGAACTGGGCTTACTACCAGACGTGAATACATATCTATAAAAAAATAGATCAAAAGACAAATGAAACTGCCTGCTCAGATAAAGCTCTTTTCAAAAAGGTACAAGGGGGAGGGGAAGAACAGGCGAGAGGATTTGAAGAAATATCCGTTGAAAGATAAAATAGGCAAGATACTGTGATGAAGAAAGTGAACAATGAAACAGAATCTACTACAGACGGATCAAGTGAAAGGAAATCACATTACTATTTACAGTAAAGATCACTCGTCTGACATGTATAATTAGAAATTCGCACACATAAAGATAAAAGTGACCAGTGAATGCTGCCGTAATCAAAAATAATACAGCATTGTATATATTTTTAAAAAAATCTAGCACTCTCCAAAAATAGGAATAATAGGGCTCATTAATGGAGACTTCATCTGAACTAAACAAGTTCCCTTTATTCACATCGTCATTTTTCCGAGACTGCCAAAAGAAACCCTCAAGATAAGTCATCACAGAGCAGCCCCCCCGCCCCACACATCTGTGCCTCGCTGGAGTTTAGAGGCAGAAAGGACAATGATACTCAAAGAAACCCATTCACATTTCAAAGACTTTCATTTTCTCCTTCGCTTATGCTGCTTGGCCTACATCTGCAAATACAGCACAGCACCTGGGTTTGTGCAAAACATAGCTGACGACACTCCTACACTCAGTGCACACTTTAGCTACAATAAAAACATTTGGTGATGACGTGGGCCAACGCACTACAGTGGAGCAGTGAGAAGATGTATTAACACTGCAATAAAAATTTTAAGGCCAAAAGTATGTGCTTAGGAAATTCTCTTTCTCAACAAAAGACAGGCATGTGCACACAAAACAGGCTTCATCGACAGAAACAAGTATTTTTCTCTTGATTTCACAGAAGTTCAGCTATAATCTATTATTATTACTTGTAAACCAGTATCCTAAGTGGAGACACTGTCAGGAATGGTTGCTATTTTGAACTTGTAATTTGTTGAAGAATCAGATTTGTACACGGACAGTAGGGTTCCTACCTACCCAAAGCCCCAGAACAGTCACCAAAACTTCATCTGTGAAAGTGAGCAAATCTACAAAAGGGGATATGATCAGGTTGCAATTATCACAACACAAGAAAATTACAAGTTAGTATGTTATTTACTACTATTTCCAATTCAGATTGTATGCTAATGGTACCCTGCCCTTACTAAGGTACTGTCAAGGATATTCGTGACTGCTAACTTTGCACCATACAATCTCTATAGGATAAAATTATTCTGGAAAGCCCATAACCTACTGAGCTGGACTGCTTCTGGTCTCTCTGGACCGTAAGCCTACCAAAAATAGCGTGATCTGGAAACCTGCCTCTGAGCAATCACCAGACTTCCTGTTGTGCTGTAAAGGAGAATAAATATCGCTACATTGCACTAGATTTATTCTTATTTTGTCTCTTAGGTGCCTTTTTATGTCACATGGAAAAACATCAAGAGAAAGAAGGAAAAGCAAAGACAAGAGTTCAATGCCGAGTCCACAGTTCTTAGCTTGACTTTATTCCCTATGCAGGTTTGTTTAGTTTGGGGTTTAAACAAGCAGACAAGTGTTTTGCAGATTCAGATACGGGGCAAGGAGATGTCGGATCTCAGCACCTCTAAAAAGTCAACTTAAGAACCTAATTCAAGTCCTACAGGTTTAACTTTTTGGACTCACTGAAAAAATAAGGTGCCGTTAACTTTCTTGTTCAAAAGGCAGTACTGATTTTAAATACGAACTTCTTCCTAAACACAAACTTTTTTCTATCCCCTGAAGTAGTTATTAATAATTATAAAACAGAGACTAACATAAGACAGGAACTGAAGT
Organism: Alectoris magna; assembly: GCA_030625065.1. Classification (NCBI taxonomy): domain Eukaryota; kingdom Metazoa; phylum Chordata; class Aves; order Galliformes; family Phasianidae; genus Alectoris; species Alectoris magna. The sequence goes on along the minus strand of CM060570.1, from coordinate 10,477,668 downwards.
CCAAAACCCTCCAAATATTATATTTATATATTATTTATTACTTATATATTATTTATCTCTTATTAAATATACATTTCAGGTACTTTATATCATTATTATTATTCACAGCAGCCAGACTAACAAATAATCACCAAATTTACACCTTAAAAAACAGGAAGAAAAAAAGAGAGAGAAGAGAGATGGATGTCTGAGTGAGCTACAAAACCAGCTGTCTTCTTTAACTAGGGTAGGGGAAGTGCCCTCATTTTCCTAAGCTGCTCACAACATACCATCAATTGTCAGCAATCTTCCTCCACAGTGAGACTTTATATGTATTTTCTTTACCTCTGAAAATCTGTGCACAATTTATGGTCAAGAAGCAATAAGGACAGAGGAAGATAGGCAGTATATGAAGACAGGCATGGCAGTTTTATGTAAGAGTTTTACAAAACTGAGTAAGAAACACCTGAAGTTGCATATACTCTCCAAGAAATACCATAAAGTCTAAATAGCAACATATGAAGATAATGGGACTTACAATTTTCTTTCTGAAATCAACAACAGTTTTACCACTGACATTAATATGAGCAGGACTGGGGCCAATAAGTTACTACAGACACCCCTGAGAGAAGCATTCCCAGCAATTACCTGTAGTGGATGGACTAAGAAGCTCTAAATAAAGACCTTACTCTTCCAAGTTACTTGCCCTGAAAAATCAATTAGAGCACTTTGCTGGGACAGGAAAAATGTTCAAAGTCATTAAAATACCTACCTCCAAACAACAGTTAGACTTTCTTTACATTTTTCAGGTGAGAAAAGAAAAAAAAAAAAAAAGTATATTTAACAGAAACAAATTCAATTGTTATTTCTTTTTCACCATCGTACTGAAGCATCTCCCCATGTTGGTCTGAATTTATGCATACAGTGTGGGTTTAAATTAGCATATGATCAGTCACCAAAGATGTCAAGTGCGTTATTAAGATTAGTCAAGTATGAAATACTATGGAGGGAAAAAAATATTTCAAAGATGTAAACTGACCTAGTTTCACAGCCCGTTGTTCTGAATTTTGAGGATTTCACTAACGACTGCATTTGTTTCATCTTGTCAGAATGACTCGCAGCTTACGAAACGCATTGATCTACTGGTGAGAATTAATTGTAGAACCCGGTGACTTCTGTCAAAGTAATATACTTACTTAAAACCTTTCCGTTGTATATCTTTGTTGGCGTCTCTAAAATTAAAATTCAAAACTTAACAAAAGTAGATTTCCCTGGGAATCTCAAAGTGTCAGCTGGAACTTTTCTTTCTTCTGGAACAATTCTATCTCATTTTGTATTCTACGCTAAACTCAAGGTCAGTTAACAAAATATATTCTGTGAATAAAAGTATAATTATTGGTGTAATTTGCAGTGCAAATGAAAGAAAATCATTACTGCCTAATTAACAGTACATATGTCAAGAATCCTGAAAGAAAAATAGAAATAAAATAATCATAACTTTAAGATCTGGAAGCTTTTTATCTCCTGCTCTGAACAGAAACCATGCACACTGTACGTTGCCCAATTTCTTCCATAAATAATTCACTCCTAATTTTTAACGATGATTTCTTGCTGAGGAGAACATATTTTTTACTTTAAAGTTTTGTATGATAATTTTTTAATAACATCTTCTCTAGAATGTCTGAGACTTTTTTTTTTTTTAATCCATAATTTTTACCAGAATATTTCCAAAAAATCTTTAAAATATAATGGAATGCAATTCTGCTAAGGTCAGAGTGTTCCCATGGAAGCCTCAGCACAGAGGGTTCACTTCTCAAGTCATTGCTCTACCAGGACTCACAGATACATCAGTAGGAGTGCAGGAACAAGTTTCTGGTTCAGTTCAGGATAACCAAAAGCAAGCATCCATTTACTAATTGGTATTTTGGAGTTGAATAGAAAATTGAACAGTTTATTTTGCAGATGCAGGATCAGACACCCAAGCTCCACCTGTCTGCTCTTCTGCAAAGTGACGTATCCTCAGCATTGAGGCTCTACTCACCGACATCACGGTGCCTGGCACAGAGCTCCAGACCACGGTAGTGCTGCACCCAGCTATCAGGAGACCACACGTTCATCAAGTAGGTATCATCCCAAGTTAAGGCAGCCAAAATCAGTGGCTGTTTCAAAACAAAAGCAAAAAAAATATCACAGCTGTAAAATAGTGACACAAAGGATTAGTACAACCTCCGGTGAAGTCTCAGCTAAAGAAATATGTTTTGTCAATAATACCAAGGAGAGCGTATTCAGGGTAAAACATACAAGTCTCATCAGTTCACAGGTCCTGTCCCCAAACCGACAAATTAAAAAAAAAAAAAAAAAGAAACAAAAACTTTAAAAAACATATTGTTTTCAAGTACAGAAAAATAATTATACAGCTGATAGAACAAATTCACCCAGAGGGTGGTGATGCACTGGCACAGGTTGCCCAAGGAGGCTGTGGATGCCCCATCCCTGGTGGCATTCAAGGCCAGGCTGGATGTGGCTCTGGGCAGCCTGGTCTGGTGGTTGGCGACCCTGCACATAGCAGGGGGTTGAAACCAGATGATCATTGTAGTCCTTTTCAACCCAGGCCATTCTGTGATTCTATGAAATTCTCAGAAATAGAATTTATGTCAAAAAAATTAAAAAAGTTTTATTTCAACTACCAGAGATATTTATATGTAGACGCATACCCTTTTGATGAAAATTTCCAAACATCCTAACAAACAACATGGAGTTCCAGACTAAGTTAGTCTAGTAAAACTCATTTCAGAGAATACCACTGACACCTTATTGCTCTCTACAACTCCCTGACAGGAGGCTGCAGCAAGGTAGAGGTCAGCCTCTTTTCCCAGGTAACAGTGGTAGGACCAGAGGTAATGGTGTTAAGTTGCATCAGGGGAAGTTAATGTTGGATATTAGGAGCAATTTCTTCTCAGAAAGAGTGGTGGTGCATTGGCAGAGGCTGCCCAGGGGCTGGTGGAGTTACTGTCCCTGGAGGTGTTCAAGAAAAGGGTAAATGTGGCACAGAGGGATGTGGCTAGTGGGCATGGTGGGGACGGGCTGATGGTTGAACTAGATTATCTTAGTGGTCTTTCCCGATCTTAATGGTTCTTTGATTACTAAGTTAAAGTGGGAGCATATCAAGCAGGTGACACCCAAGATAATTTATTCCCACAAGTGTACGTGTTATTTAAGGTCTGCTTTGCCACCATGTGTTGCAGGGACTCCACAGATCCCAAGTACCATGAGGACCTGGAACATTACTTTCAATTTCCCTGTAGGTAAGCGTTCAGGGATTTTGCCTATTTTTAGGTTCCCCACTCAACGCTGTCAAAAGCTTTATTATTCAGAGAGACTATGAAGAAATCAGGAACAATAGAAAGCACAATAAAACCATCAGTTCTGAAACAAAAGGGCATTTAAGCACCCCCACCCAACACTACCGCTCCAGATGTAACAGGCCACGAAGCAGAGGAGAGCAGACTGAGGGAACCAACAGGCCTGAAGAGGCAATACTCCATGGGTGAAGTCACAGGGTGGCTCTGGATCATTAAAGCCTTGTCTGGAGATATTGAACTCTTCAGAGGACAGACACAGCACTGGGAATAATTAACTGCATTAACATTCACTACACTGCCAAGCATTGTTCATCTCCTGGTAAAATGAACTTTGTTTTTTGCCTTGATTAGCAGCCACAATCAAGGAAAACAAGTCTGAAATTTGCAGACAATTTTCATGCTTGAGGAGAGAGCACTGTCTTATTCTGCAGCACAAGTGCTGTATTATCCTTCACTTCTACAGAAGAAGATGTCAGTATGAGACACACTATATGTGACAATTTAAATGCATGCCCTAAGGCTTAAAAGCAGCACAGTGCCACAGTCGAGTGATCCCCGCAATCACAGACAGGCTGACCTCAGCTGCAAGGCTCAGAAAATAGGCGACATTTCCTAAATTCTGAGTGGGACAAGGCCTCTTTAGAAAAGATCCTGGGAAAAAAACTCACTTTCATTTTTTCAAGAAAAAATTGCATGTCGATTACTAAAGTTCTCAAAAGCCTGAAAGGAAACAAAATTTTGTCACCTAAAATCAGTTGCTTTTCTTTGAATAGAAATGACCTTTTTTTTTGACAACTTCTTCAATTGTTTCTGTTTGAACAAGGTATAACATATGAGAATTCTCAGTGGTGTGCTCAGACAACATGGGGCAGAGCAAGCACAGAAGAGAAGCCAGCTGCTAAGCACCATTCAGCCCCCTCCAGGGGGATCTGGGAGCAGGGACGTCACCTGAGTGGCATAGGGGTGATCTTTACTGATGTTCCTGGCAAGCTCTCTATGATTCCAGTGGAAGCTGGGCTGCAATCACACTTGAGAACAGAGGGCTGAAGGCCCTCAACAGCACCATCCCAGCAGATGGTGCTCAGCACTGTGGTAGCGCAGGCCCATTTGTCACGGTGGCTTTGCATGGTCTGCAGGCAGCTCCTCTACAAGCACAGCTATTTCAGTTAGGCGGGCAAACTGGAGCAGCAATGAAACCACTTCTCCCAAAACAGAAACAGTGTCACACAGACAGAAAAATGGCCTTAATCCATCATCACAGCTCCTTCCCCCAGGTGAGATCACCACCCAGACACACAGTGTATTGAGGCGGCACAGGCCTCTCAGCACACCTATAGCTCAGCAGTTACCGCAATACACTCCGGCTGTTCTCACTCAAGAACCAGGCCATGCCTTTTCCATGCAAAGCCCCCCCAGCTCTGCCAGCTAACCACGTCATGCTGTCAGACAGCTATAGTCAAACACTGCTCATTTTGCTTTGCAGTTTGAATGGAGCTTGGTTTAACTTTTCCCTGTATTTTCCTCACATTTGTAATTGCTTGCACCTCAAAAAAGGAGTCAGTATCTACCCACATTACTTCTGTTAAAAGCCATCGTGTTGCTACCAGCATGCCAGTGAGTGTGCTGATACCTGAATACCGTGGCAGTTCCCACCATATGCTGGCTTTTTGCAGGCTTTAGACTGGGGATTTGCAAGTGCTTGTTAAGGCATATGACCTGGGGTCAGCAAAAAGAAACTTTACTATCGTAAATCTGCTGCTGTTGGCTCCTCATCTTTGAAACATGTACAGCATGGGGAAGGTCTCTTTGCCTTGAAAACTACAACTTTGGATACAAAACATACAAATGTGTTTAGGTCTCTGTACATGATTCAACACAGAGAAGAGATCCATTTAGAATCCATAAGACCTTTGATATGTCTTAGAGCAGGGTTTGGAAATCAGAGCTCAGCAGCTGGAGCATTCTGATTGCATTCTGTTTTGTCAGCCCCCAGAGCATTTTTCACACGCGTGCCTATCTCCCTGCCGGCACCAGTGTGCAATTCTGCATTCTGCAGGTTCTGCCAATGCAAGCTTCTGCCCTGGACCACACTTGTCCTTGGCTGCACAACTATGCAAAATGTATATTAGTGGGAGCTCAGATCTACAAAGTGCAGCAATGCAGCAAAGCCAAAGTGCTCAGCACCTTCCAGAAGACAGGCATTACTATTCCATTATTTTAAGACACTGCTGCCAACAGGCTTGGCCATTTCCACGGGCATGCGTGTCAGCTGCTCGAGACAAACGGGCTGCCTGCTCCGCATTCCTTCTGTTCTCGTCTATCATCTGTTTTCCATTTCATTCCTTTACCTCCCATTCTTTAAAAGTATCTGTGGGGCTGAAAAGTATCCACTAGCTTCTTGGTCTCTGCTGCTGGAATTGGAGTGTTTCTATTACTTGTTCCAGGGAGCTGGCCAGAAACAGCCAGCCAGGGAGAGCATCAAGCCAAGAGGTGGGGTTTTACACGGTTCCTAGGTTGTTTTTTTTCTTCTAATCTCTTCCTCCTGCCTCAAGATTTTCCAGGCAAACCCAGAGCTGTGGGTCTGGTTGTGACGTGTGCTCCTGGTCAGGTCTCAGTGGTCACGGATGCTGTGAATCACTGAGCTGGGAATGACTCCTTCCTTCCTGCACGCACCGTTGCTTTGAATTCTGATAAGAAATTCAATTGATTTTAATTAAAATAGTGCGAACTCCTGCATGACGCTCTCAATTTAGTCTAAGAATAGCTTATTTAGATTTACTTTACACTTGTGCCTAATTGATTAAACCCAAATAAGCCATTTTCATGCTAGAGTCGGTGCACAGGTTTAACTAACCCAGAGCCAGTTTGTCCTTCCCAATGTGTGCAATAACAAAGAGCACACGAAGGCATGCAGTGAGTATTCGCTTGGACTGTGAAACACAACATTAATCTGTCACCCCCTGACCCTGTGCTGTATTGCCAATACGTCAAACATCTTCACTCTGCTTAGCCCAAGCACATTCCATGCACTGTGCTCTTTGTCAATAACCGTTCAGATATTTCTCTGCCAGTAAAAGTCACCGTGTTTTCCTGCCCCCTCCAGCATCAGCAGAGTTTCTTAGCTCTTCATGAAAATTCAAATGAAAAATATCGACAAGTTTTCTTTGTTTTTAAGCACACACAACAAGAGTCTCCTTCTGCTTTTTTCCCATCTTTGCAAAGGCAATGCAGTGCCTGTAAATTTTTAATTCCACCTTCATGTTTGAGTCAGACTTGGAAAACTGAGAGCCTGTTTTTATGTGGGCTTTAGGAGGGTGATTTTGGAGCATCTCAAGAACAGCTTAGCTGAATTTCTGCAGACACATGCATTAACTGTTTTATGGAGACTTTGGGATCCTTCAGGACTGAAGATGCTCTCACAAGGGCAATAATTTGTCATCATTGCCAAAACACACACACAAACACAAAACTGACAGAAAGGATCTGTTATCTGTAAGACAAGACACTACCCACTTCTTAAGCTCAGCCCCTCACCAGTGCTCCTCAGTACACTCTACCACCTCCTAACAAAGCTAAAAAGCTAACCTGGGCCAGGAGGGAGAGAGAGGTCATTAGAAACAGGCATCATTAGAAACAGGTCATTAGAAAAGGCAGCATTAGAAACATGCTGCCTTTGCAATGTGGGGAAGCACTGCAGCGAAGCCCTGGCAGGATCAAGCCTGGAGCCCAGCATAAGAGGTGCCCCAGGAACAACCAGGCTGCAGTGGCAGATGCCCCTAGGCAGCTGAGTTACCATCTGCAAACAGTAGAAAGTAAATTGTTAAAAAGGGAAGAGTAAAGCATTTGGGGAGGTTTTTACTTGGTTTTCTGATATTTTTGTTGTTTGGAGAATGCAGAGAGAACATGCAGGAAAAGAGTGCAATGAAACCCACTGACCAAAGGCTCTTCCAAATGCAGTCAGTTATTTCTGGAACATTCTTCCAGAGACATTTGGGTTTATTGCTGTTCTAGACCCAGTCTCACAGCAGATGTCTGCAAAGTCTTGCTGACTTCAGCAAGACATAGCAAGGGTGGAGGGATTGCTGTTGTTAGACTGTGTTCTGGGACAATGGCTCTACTGAATTATTTGCTCCACTGTCATTATATATGCAATGATTTCTAAATCAAGATTTTTTGTTTCACAAAGGATTTGCAACTGCAGAGACATTAATTTCCTCAAACCTTTAACACTGCCCTTGTAAAGGGACAACTATTGAACTTTCTCCATACTTTCTAATCCTGCTCTTACAGTCTACTCATGAAGAGAACAAACTGGTGAGAGAAGATGCACAGACTACATTTCCCCTGAATTTTTATATGAGCTTCCTTAACACCAGCATCCTATTTCTCTCAGGATGCTCCTTTTTGTCCTATTGTACACATCTGCCAAATAGAAAACACATCACAGCAGTTCCAGTGGCTCTGCCTCACATGCTGCCCTGGAATACCTTCTGACTGGCCGTGATTTATCTGGCTGGTCAGAGGTTACAGTACACAGAAATGCAATTTCTTCCTTGCACCCGCTCTATCCTTCTTTGGCAACTCCAGGTGTCATCAACAATCTGCTGCATGTCATTTCATGGCCTTTCTTCCAGTATTTTATTCAACTGATGTCCCTTTTGCTGTGCAATGCTGGCTAGAAAATGCTAGAGCCCTTTTCTCTATATATATTTAATTGACTGATTTAACTACTAGAGAGTTAAAGATCCATCCACAACAGCTATGTCCTTGCAATGCCGTCAGCACGTTGCCTCAGTCGACACTGAAAGAAAATGTCTCTTCATTCTTGACTGCATTCAGATCTGGGACAGTGATCCTGCCTGGAAATTATTGTTCAGAATTACCTGGTTTCTCCATTCTTTCCCAATTTCAATTTAATTTAATTTACATTAAATACATTAAAGGCTTTGCATTAGAATTTTGAGTTCAGTGCTTTGATGACCCCTTGAGCCTGGCAACAGATGATCTCAAAGTCCTCTTAATTCCAGCAAAATAGATGAATTTGCCCATCTCCTGACTTTGTTCTAAATAGAACGCAGGAAATCTGTATGACTAAATGAGACTCTACTTTCTTTGCCTATGTGTTGCTACGCTGCTTAATCACTTCTGGTTTGTTTGTTTTTTAATCAAGGTCCCGTGCTACCTTAGTGAAGTGCTCAGATGGCACCATTAGCCACCTCTGGCTGCCTGTCTGCTAGTTAAACCTGGCTAGGGGAAAGTTTACAACTTTCCAGAGTCCAGTCCAGAGCGAGAGACAACACGAATAATTTCCTTCCTTTTAATTACTTGTTTAGTATACTGGCAGTGACAAGGACAAATTACCTACTTGTACTTCATCTTATTAGTCAATGGCTGTACTGCTTTTTTCTACTATGAACTTCCAGAAATATTTCTGTCAGCAGCCTGCAGTTTTAATGGTTAAAAGAAACAGTGAAAGCTAAGTGGACAGAAGACATAGAGTAGCTTTCATTAAACAAGGTTAATCAAGAATGACTTGAGAATTTGCAGATTATATAGAGGAACGTTTCACCCACAAACACTGCTACTTCATTAGCTATGATCTCAACCTGTGCTCCTTGAGGTAATGGGAATTTTTAGTAATCTCCAAAGTGAGCACAATGGGTCTCAGTACAGACAGGAATGCAGCACAGACCAAGGATAAAAAGGGCAGTTCAGAGTAAGGAAAGCCTTTACTAGATGAAGCTAGACTAGCTTGATGAAGCTTCCACCCATTTCTCCTAATAGGCGCCCTAAGATGCCCCAAAGCCTGACATTTCCTATTCAAGACTCAAAAACCTTCTCTGCTCAGGTGCCTTTTTTTTTTTTTCTTTTGAGTCCTTTATTCCCATATTTCAAATTAAACCAAAATTTGATTATCATTTGCAGCACATTTTTATGCCAACATTCATCAAATTAGGCCACTAGGTACACTGTTTGCTTGCTTTCAAAATGTTTCTAGCTTGAATTGCCCGGTACTTTTATCAAAGCAGATTCACAATTAAATCTTCAGAAAGCTCATTTCTGATCACTAAGAACTGAAAATATTGGCCTAACAAGAAGTCAAGAATAGTATTCCCTGTCTGTTAGAGCTAGCTGAGTAAGAATGAAGATGGAATAAAGAAGTGATCCAGTCCATGATCCCATTTAAGAACATGATTCTGTTATAGGAGCACAAAGTGGAGGAAACAAAAGCACTGAGCACTGCAAACCCACTAAAGAAATAACGATAGACAACTCTAGCACCAAATATTACTTTTTAAAAGATTCGAATTCAAGCAATTTCAAAACTTTGCAGACATGCTTTACTCTGACACGTATTTTATATAATAATTTCCAAGACCATAAATAAAAATTTCTCTAAGTCTCTCTAGGAAAAAATAAGGTGAGATCAAGCAACATAGCGCTGGGCGCTGTTTTACAGTGGACCAAGAGATCAAGCAGGAAAGTGAACATAGGAGATCTTGAATAAAATGATTAACTTCATGGGGCCTAAAATTTACCTTAACTGCTTTACCTAGATAAATACCAATAAACATTTGTAGCAGTATCTTCACTGACAGATCTTCACAGACGTGCATATAATTAGCTTTCTATACCAAAAACTCCAAAGACTGCAATGAATTGATACCCAGCGCTCCCACTGCGCTCTCACACTTCTATCCCAGTTACTGAAATGTAAATAGGGATAGAGTCTCTTCTAGCAGATCAGTTGCAGACCCATATTAAGCCGATTAGCATCTTTTACTAACTCTCATAGAAACACTAGTCTAGCATTTGCCCCACTTCTGGCTCTCTGTTGGTTTTGGTTGTTAGCTCAGACACGCGCTGCTCAGGCTGCCTAAGGAACGGGGCAAATCCATACAATACACTCTTCAAAACCTTTGCTATGTTCACAGATAATAACTTGAGATTAACATTAAGCACATGATACATTGGCTCACGTTACATTACTTCAACTGTAGTATGTCACGTTATGTCAGCCAAGGTCAACATTCAATGTGACATGATATGATCTAACACGATGCAGGGTTATTGCCTCCTGTGTTAGGAATCTCAGGCTAAGAAACAGAAATAGAACAAGCAGATGCACATAACAGATCACTTCATAATACTCCTGGGAAAAGGAATCATTATTGAATGCACTGCAAATTTTGCCCTGTAGCCTTCCTACTGGATTCACTTGGGCCTCCGGAGTACCACAATATGTCTCTTTCTTTTTCCCTTTTTTTTTTTTTTTTTTTTTGGTGCTTGGATCTCACCACACGAAGAATTTCAACTAATTCAGTAGACTGCATGAGCTGTGATCGCTAGGAGTGCCTTCTGCTCTCCTGGACTTCAGTGACCTGTTTCATGAATAACATGAGTGACAGCACTGGCGGTCCCGGAGGAGCACTGAGCGATGTGTATTTTCTGGCCTGCAGAGTGACAAGCTATAGGAAAGAAATATTTAGCTGCTGTACCAGGCTCAGTGTGTATCAGAAGAGGATAAAACTTTAAAAGGACTGATAAGTCTTTCAGAGGTTTTAGCTTGCTTTCACATGCTGCATAGCTTCCAAGTTGCAAACTCTGTTCTCTCCTCAGTTACACCCACAGAACTGCATCTGTGCTTTGAGGACAAAGTGACACAAAGTTAAATTCAGCCATATGAGTCAAAGTGACTGGTTTTGCTCCTGCAGTTCTGTTGTAGGGCTGTAACCTCCCGATTTTACTCTTTGTGCCTACTACAAGCATAGCCAATATGCAAAGTGTGAGGATGATACTCGCACAGCTTTACTCATACAAATGCCAATCAGATCCACAAAGAAGACAGACGGGAAATTCTCATATTAGGTTAAACCTTTGGTTTTAAATTAGAAATAATAAACTCTCATAAACTACGGTAGAGTTACCAGTGGCCACCGAGATAATTTAATATCTGGCAAAACAAAAAAGTGCAGCTTCAAGAGCCCATCCTGTCCCTGATACAACACGAGGAAGTATCATTTTGAGAACAAAAGCTGAGCTAATCACAGCCAACGTCATATTTCTCTACTTTCTGTTTGCCTTTGTAAACATGAAGGCAATGTTTTCCTCTTAGTATTCTGTGACAACAGAAAACACAAGCATTATTTTATTAACCTTTAAATGCGATTTGGTTGTTCTCTTTCCATTTCAGCTCTGGAGCTTTGATGTCTGAGTGACATTGGATATACCTTAAGGGCTCAAAAAAATAATAAAAAAAATAAAGTTCAATAGGCTTCATAGCCTCAGCATAAAATACAGAACAGGGAGAGAAAAATAAATAAATAAGTACATGCACACATATTTTCCTCTTTTATGACTTTGAAAAGCCACAGCTGTCATTTGGTTCCTCACTCTTTCCTCAGGCTAAAAGATCATCTGATGAGATAGGAATAAGCGTGGTAGAATCCTTAGATTGGATGTGGAGAAGCCAATATTTTTACCTAGTCAGCTAGCAGAGCTTAAAAAAATTAAAAAAAAAATCAGGAGGAAAAAAAAGCCACCTCTTAAGCCCTTAGCGACATCCTCAGATATACCCAAAGAACTGTTCTCCAAACCTGGGGAATACTGACATTAGCACTAACCCACAGCAGCTGCCTTCTACCTCTGTGTGCTCTCCAGAATCCAGCAAATAAACTGGAATCTTGGGCTCTGATTGTCCAAAACGAGGCCAATTTTTGAAAACCTAAGACGAAAGCAAACGCTAATTCAAGACTAAATAAATAAATAAATAAAATCCTTGGAGCAAAATTTAAGGGATTTCATATTTCTGAGGCACCTGCAGTACCCCAGTCCCAAACCTTAATCTGAAATCTAACCCCATAATTGCATTAAGACAGCCTGACACTACAGAAAACACAACGTGGGTTTAAGACCTCCATCGACAGCAGCCTCTTCTAACTCTGCAAGAAATAAGCTGGATTCTTGCCACCCTCAGTATTTAATCCCTAACAGAAATGCTAAAAAAATCCCAAAAGTTTTGAGTCAGAAGTACTACTTAAATCTTTTTACTCTCTGATCCCGAGTCCAGCCCTAATGCAAACCTTCACAGCAGAAAACACGCTCAGAGAAACAAGAAGATACCAGTGTATGAGAAATACTTCGGGTTGAGTCTGTAAAGGAAAAGAGAACAGGGCATTGCCTTGTACCAGCACCAGATCACCTCCAGCTCTGTGCGTTTGCAGGGTCCAGCACTACACTGAGTTACATGAAGGCACCGTTCCTCCTTTCCTTACTCAATTATTTGCTTGCATTGAGTTATTTTTTCACTTAGCTCCCGCCCTGATCAAAACAAACAAAGCCAAGTTACATATTGTACTGTTCTGCCACTTGTCAGCTAGTAAAGGCGGAAAGTAAAGCAACAGGGTGATGTAGTGACTGTAACTAATGTTGCTAAACATCACAACTTATTTAGCAAGTCTGGCTTCTCTCTTCAGTAAGCAAGAGACAGTAACTGAGCTTGGTGACAATGAAGAAAAATCTGCTTGTTTGGGGACTTGGGTGTATTTCACTGTCAGAATTAAGGGAGATGCAGGAGCAACGAGGTGTCCTGATTTAAGCTAAAGGCAGTTCTCTCCAGAGAGCTGGTAAATTCCCAAATACTCTACGCCCAGGCAAAAGCTAATGTAAAGCACAGTTCAATTTCTTGCAAGGGATTAAAGAAAGGAAATGGACATTTACATTTCAATTCCACAATAATATTCACTGCAAGTCTTTGCTCTCTTGAAAATAAACCTGACAAAAAGGCATCTTTTTTTTTTTTTTTTTTTTTTTTTTTTTTTTTCCAAGGCTTCTGCCAGATCTAAGCAGGCTATGATTTTGAAAGAGCATGCTGAACCTCTAGAATCGCTTTGTAAAAATCTGGACTACAAAATACTGTTCAGAAAAACCACAGAGCTGCAACAAGAAGTCAGATTAAAGTGCAAATGGAGAAAGATCCGGTATAGAAAAGCTGTAACAAAAGGCAAAAAGGGCCAAAAGCACCAGCCATCCCATAGGGAAAAAAACCCTGTGGTCAATCTGCCTGCATTGCTAATTGGGTAGGGTAGTGCCAGTGCAGAAGTGAATAGGAGCATCGCTGTTAAGTGCCTGCCTGAGCAATTTAGCATACTTCAAATATTCCAAATCCATTACACTTTGAATTAAGAGCATTTTTCAACCTACAGAAGGTTTCAAGAAGGAATGAATAATCATGGTATACTTTGACTGCACATAGAATTTTTTGGCTCAAACACCACATACCCTAAATCTCTTTATTTTCTCATCTGTCAGTCTTTATTATAAAAATTCCCACTCAAGCTGAACAGTTGCCTTCCGAGACCTCGTCTGCTCATGGCACTGATTCCCCAGCTGAAGCCAGGCCTCTGCTGAAGATGTCATTATCATCTGTTCACCAAACAGCTTTGTCATACGCAAAAGACTGCGACTTCATGTAGGAGACTTGAAGATGCTATAGATGTGATTTAGAGAACAGAAAATTTCCTTCCATGTAAATGCCCCAAGCCAATGGACAGTAGGATAGAGGGGTGCAGAGCATACAAGTTACTATATGTAAAAGGATTTTAAAATAGATTTGTTTCTTAAGAATGCTACAGAAAAATGAGCGATCTTTTAATAAAGTTCTTGGAAAATCATACTTTACTGAAGGCAAAACTGTAAATCGGGTTTTTAGGTTACAGAGAGAAAAAAGAAAAAAGAAAAACAAGATTGTATGTGGTTCAGATGAAGCTATTCTTGCTTGATGTCAATTTGGATGATGTTATTGGAAAATACATAACAATGATCTGATCGTGTGGAAGTTGGGGCCCTGTGCTGTCTTTCCAGCCACTAATTGGACTAAGAAATTTTGATATTGGTTTGACTGATATTTGATATAATGACCTTCAAAGCATGAAAAAACCGCCTTAACCAATGCCGCTTAAGTAAAGGCAGCATTGTCAGAAGATAAGCTGCAATACAGCAACAACCTCCAGGTTATTTCACCTAATGAGGACTGTCCCACATCAGCAACAAGGGATTGCGGCATTCTGATACACTGAGAGAACCATCTGGAGCAGAAAAACTGAAGCAGTGCCGTGAACAAGGCTTAGATTGGCAAAGGGAGGGAGAGATGGGGGATTCCAAGAATCGGATTAGCTTTAACTGGAATCCTTTCATATCGCCAGGATAGATGAACAAGCAGAAAAACAGAAATTGGGTAAACTCTGCCAAAAAGCATCCTGTCCCGGTAGCAATCTGCACAGCAAACTTGACACTCCTGCTTCATCATACAGTTTCCAATTCCAGTATCATTAAACAGTAATTGTTCTGCTCTACTTCCTGTTTTGAAAAATGCCGCATTTTGCTCTGCCTTCGTAACAGCCTCTTAAGTCACTGCAGTTTTAATACTCTCACAGCGAATGGCAATGAGAGCGAACCTTACTGAATTGTATACGTTTATTTCCGGACTTTGAAGATGCCACCATTTATGTTAGTTCGTAATTATTGGAGCTGTCTTTTCCAAATGCCTCATAATACCTCCATGAAAAAGGCAAGCATTAAAAGGAAAATTTTCAAAAGGATTCAGAGCTCCTACTGTGGTTGTTGGATACAGCCAGCTACCACATTTAAGTGGCTGAAGAGAAAGCAGAGAGCTCTTTTAAAGGTATGACCGTGAATGACTTTTTCTCACCGACACCCATGCCCGAACTGAGAGCAGACCATGCACCCACACCTCTGAAAGGACCACCTTTAAACTCAACTCACAGCTCCCACAAGCTGCAGAATGGCAATGACATAACAATAACATCCCAGCATTTTGCCTCCGCAGGATATAAGAGAACTAAAGGAGATAGGTTTATCATCCCGGTTCAAAAATATCAAGTGAGGGCATGTGAATTCAGGTGAGAGCAATGCTTTAGTTTATAGAAAACAGAATGTGTGATACATTCAGAGGTGGGAAAGAGTGAGGTAGGACGTGGTGAGAAAACGACACAATAAAAGTAAGACTGAGCAATCTAAAGATAGCTCCGATAAGATAGGTCGGAAAGAGAAAGAGTAAATATCCATATGAGTAAGCAATCTTCCACAGTTACCTTGATATTCAAATGTTCTCTGCATGCTGCTTGCTGTGCTTGGTACATTTCGATGCTATAAGGCAGACTTGCTGAGCTATGCCCCTTCCTACTGAACTATGCTGTGTACATGAAGGACTGCATTATTTTGCTGCACCTGATGAAAAAAAGGTTTTCGACAAACCCAACAGAGCAAAATGAAAGAAGCAGGCACAGCAACTGCATGAAGGTTGCCCAGAAAGGCGGTGGGTAGGTACCCCATCCCTGGAGACATACAAGGTCAGGCTGGAGGGGGCTCCAAGCTCCTGGTGGAGCTGTAGGTATCCCTGTTCATTGCAGGGAAGTTGGACCAATGACCTTTAAGAGTCCTTTCCAACTCAAATGATTCTATGCTTCTGGGAACCAGAAGGAAGGTGCACCATGGCTGCACTACACAGTCAATGTCTCAGCAGGGTAACCAGAATAGAAAGCACTACACCAACATTTTTGTTGCCACCATATTCAGGAAATTCATAACACCTTGCAGCAATATGCAGTTCATAACCACACGGCTTTGTGGCCATCCTGTCCCAGTAATGCTGGGCAATGAGAACACATCATCACAGCTCATCTCCTATGACCACTGGTCCACCCAGTCCAAGCTTCACTCCCAGCAGCACATTTCCTGCTGACCTTGCCAGCAGTCAGAGTCCTCACTCCCAAGTTCAGCAAAGTTCCTGCTGCCGTGAGGGCTGTTACACCCGCTTCAGTGGTGACATCTAATTGCTAGACTAACCACACGCATCTGACAGATGCGCTGCCTGCTGCTCTCTTCCACTCTCTCAGCTCCAGACTGGAAACTTTGCAGTACCAATAGCCTTACACAGAAGTGCAGAGAACCCCCAAACCCTTTTTGCTGCAATTCCTGCAGGACACCAGCTTGTCACTGGAAAGGTCAGTAAGCAGGAAGGGGGTTCACAAGCTGCGGCAGAAGGTAAAAGATTTCCTATTACAGTCAACAGAAAGGCTAAAACCTACAATAGGACCCAGAAGTAGGACCTAAGGCTGCTCAACCTAGAATAAGTTGTGGGTATTTATTGGAAAGAAGCTATAGACCAAAAGAAATAAGTTCAGACCATTTCAGGCATTGCCTCAAATCCCAGGTGAATTAACAACAGTGCGTGTGCAGAAATGCCACTGCAGCACACAACAAGACTCTCAGGAGCTTCCAGAACAGGGCAATTACCTCAAAACTGGGAAATCCTATCTTCAGCACAAAGGTCACTAACACTATGCCACCTTATTTCCTGCAGAGTGTTTTTAAGAGCCTTTAGTAAGAGTAAAAAGCCGGATTGCACACTACACATCAGCATGTTCACACTTCCCAAGACAAAGAAGAGCTGCAAAAAGCCTGTGTGGTGAAACCGGCTCTGCGAAAAGAACATTCCCTGGAGGCTGGGGGTCTGTGCAGGTGACCTGCTACCCTTCAGTCATTACTTCTCGCCCATATCTCCCCTGTATCTAGCTAGTTACATAGATTTCTTTGTGTTCTCATCTCAGACCAAAGTGAGATAGACTGAATACTGTAGGAACAGGTTGCACAGAGAAGCTCTGGGTGCTCCATCCCTGGAAGCATTCAAAGGTTGGATGGGGCCGTGGGCAGCCTGATCTTGTGGGTGACAACCCTGCACACAACAGGGGTTGGAATTAGCTGATCTTCAAGGTCCCCTCCGACCTACCATTCTGTGATTCCCCATCCCTGAGTCACTTGGAACATGAGCAGGTAAAGGGGACAGGAGCAAAGGAGCAAAATTGAGCCTGAGAAAAAGGGTAGAGGAAGATTATTTAGCCTTTGTTTCTTACCATCCAACTCTACCTTAATTGACAATAAATTATTTTTTTGCAGACTGAGGCTGTTCTGACCCTGAAGGCAATTGGTAAGTGATCTTCCTGGCTTTACCCTCACCCGTGAGCTTTTCTATCTCATTTTCTCCCAGTCCTGTTGAGAAGGACAGTGAGAGCAGCTGGCAGCTGGTCAAGGTCAGCCCAGCACCCCCAGCTTAGTAATTCTAGAGGAAATGGTTAGAAAAGAAAAAACACAGAGGTATTATTATTTCCTCTCAGAAATAAAATTAATTCTAATCAGATATTCCTGGAAAACCCAGTTCTGTCAGTGTTACAGCAAACATGAACTCTGTATCTGTATACTTCTTGATAAAAGGAAAATATCAAGCTAAAACAAAAGAAGACTTAAAAACCTTAGGCAGAGCATTCAACAGGACAGGCATCCAACAGGATCCTAACGACAGGATAAATGGCAAAAGGAATCACTTTGCTCAGAAGTTAACAGGCCTACAGTGAATTCTACATTCATTTTAATAGTGACAATTACAAGGAACAATTGTTTGTTCTTCCTCTTAAAATAAAACAGTCATGTAAATTCGATTGCCATATCTTGAGTACTTGTACAAAAGGACTGAAGTCTTGCAGTCTTTTCTTACAACTACTCACTTCTCAACAGATGAACACAGGACTACTAAGGAAGACCAAAGATTCATTAAGATCTCTGCTATACTAAACACTTGTTCTACCAGAGCTGTGAATAACTTCTAAGTAGTATTTCCCATTATGAATAGTGTATTTTTTTCTAGTTGTCCCTAGTTGTCTCAGATGTAAACCCAGCCCTGCTTTTATGAAGATTGCCCCAGTAAGAACTTTTATTCTCCATCACCTGGACAAAGATCATTCACTTGCAACTTCAACTCAAATTCAACTGCCAGGTAGAAAATACCTTCTAGAGAACTAACAGAACTGTGAAAAACATATTTTCACCAGAACACAGGCTGTCTAGCTAAGATATTTCAGATGAACAAGACTTTCCTAATTTTGGGCTAGTGGGATTGACTGGTTTCTGGCCAGCCTACATGGTAATGAGGTGCTGGGACAGGCAGCAGGGCTCTGGGAGAGCAGTGGCTGAGTGTTGCAGGTTATGAGGGACTGCCTCAGGTAACCTGAAAGGGGTGCTGAGTTGGTAGGCCAACTGAAGGGCTGTGAACAGGAGAAATAGCGCTTTGGAAAAGCCCTAAAAGAGAGGGATGCTGTCAGGATGCAATAAGGTATGGAGGAAGCAGCAAGAAACCTCTAAGTCCTGCTGGCAAGAGCAGGGTTACAGGAAGGGCAGTCTGTCTCCTGACACTTTCCAAAGCTTTTTCTCTCCCACAGCCCACCTGCAAGTCCCCTCCTCCCCACCCACATCCTTAGGCCTACAGGAATGAGAGAAAGCAGTAAGGCATCTGACCTTGCAGGATAGAAAAAGAGGAAAAGGAAGGGCTGTAGAACATCCGTAAGGGAAAGGGCGTTCTCTTTCATTGCTGATGAATAAGGAGATGGAAGCTGCTTCAGAGAAGAGCTGCTCTCGATGCAGTAAAACTTCTCCCCACCTTGCCACTCCTTCCACCCCTTCCTTGTGCAGGCAGGAGGGAAGAAGCACAGCACAAGCCAAAACAGCCAATTTTCATCTCCTCAGCCCCAGGCATGCCCAGCAGGCAGCCACAGGCTGATGAAGTAGGCAGTGGCCTGTTCTTCCAACGCCCAGAACTGGCTCTGCTATTTTCCTCTTGGAAAGTGAGCACAAACACCCAAGTGTTAGCAATTAAAATGATGCAATACGTGACACAGTCAGAAATAACCCAGTAATTGGATGCTTATATGCCGTACTGCAGATAAGCCTGTGCTGATAATACTTGAACTTTTATGTCTTTCACTGAGATATTTGCCACAGTGCCCATTCTGTTCTCCTCTCTCAAATCAGCAAGATGAGTTAGTCTTATCACTGGCCATGGGAATCCTGTGTGGAAAGAGGGGATTTGCCAAAGCCAAGAATAATGTAACTTGTGCTTGAAAACAGATTTTGCTGCATTCTTTTTTTTTTTTTTTTTTCCCCATTAATCTTGAAAGCTATGCAATAATATTAAAAACTGAGCCACCTCAAACAGCACGGTAAAGTGGACTAGAGGAACACACAAGCTATTTTAAGAACTTGTCTCTGCTGCAGAGAGTATTAACATTTAAATAAGGCAAGAAGTCTGATGGAGCACTGACCACAAGCTGACGATATGTTTCAGTGTGAGGCACTGAAGAAGACAAGAGGTCGAGCTTGGTTTGGCATCCAGAGCTAGAGACTTAGTTGCTTTTGCAGGTAGACCTGCACATTGCATGGCATGGGGCAGCTCTTCCTTGCAATACCAGGTGTGTCTGCACAGGCCAAGATGGAGCCAAGCAAAGAAACGTGACTCAAACTCTGCCCAGCCCCTTCACAGCTACTTCAGATCCTAACAGTCATGTTAACGAGTCGCTCCTGCCTGGGCATGGCTAATCAGCCTTCCAGAGTATTTTGAAACACTGCTGTTCTATTGCCTGCTTCACAAGAACTGGTCATACAGACATATCGTCTTGTCTCCTTTTTCTGCCTTGCTGGTTTAGTCCTGATGCACTGTCAGACAGGGAGCACAGGGCTGTTTCAACACACCAGGTGCCAGGCTTGGCACTGCCAGCTGGACAAGGCAAACAGAAGCAGGCAGCCAGCACTGCAGCAGTGCTCGGAGCAGAAGAGAATGAACGCAGGATTCTCAGCCTGAGTAAAGTTACTTGACTCCAAAGTTTCTAAGAAAGTGAGAATGATGCAATTGTAAAAAGCATAAAAATCCTCAGATCTGCACATGAATGGAAAATACACATCAGAGAAGCTGGTGGCTGAGTAGGTGTCCATGTACTATGTAACAAGTGCTTGATTTCTGTTAGAGTAGCCCATGTAAAAATAGATGTTTTCTCAGGTCATATTTACTAGCGTTCCCACTTCAAATAAAACACCCACAACAGCTATTTTGGGGAACAATTTATCTGTGTGTATACGGTGTCCTACTACTACCCCACACTTTGAAATCTTGGCAATATCTCCCAGTCAAAACACTTAGAGGTCTTGCCCAGAGCTTTTTTCTCATGCAGATAAGGCTTACTCATGCTCAGTGCTCACAGGGATTTGAATGACATTTATATGAGTTAAGGTCCTCAAGAAAAGATCTTAAGGATGGTCACGGAGAAGTCAGTATTTTCATATCTAATTAAATAAACTTGGATAGGTATATTTATGAATAGGATTAGTCTAGTATTAATATAGCAGCTTGGCAATAGAAGCATATATTTTAATTACCAAGGAGTTTTCGGATAGGATTTAGTCACCACAGAAATTCAGTACTTTGATATATTGCATGCTGTCAGGGTGGTTTCTGCTTTCTCTTTGCCTAGGTCAACCAACTACATACCATGCCTCCAGCAAAAAGCAGCCATTGAACTGATCGCTCCTTAAATTTCATTTCCTAGTCACACTTAATAACTGTCTATCCCCAGTCCCTGCAAGGGACAGAAGAGCATCACAGAGATACAGAGCTCACATCCATTTCTGTGACACTGACTTGGGTGCTGCTGGCACTAGAAATGCTCTACTTTGGGATGGGGTGCCTGCAAGCCCAGAGTAGAGTTCAGGGACTGTAAGATTAAATAAGGGAAATGTAGGGAAGTGGGTCTCTGCCTGTTTGTTGCTGTTGTTTTTAAATCTGACTTCAAACACAAGTGTCTGATGCTTTTAAAGATAAAGCTAACAAGAAACTGAGAAAGATACTCTATTCCCATCAATGCACACAAAACTTACCCTTCAGGTGCTTCCTTGAATGCTAGTTATATTTTAACTGTTTTAAAAAAATTATGTCAATGAAAGTAGAAACTACTGAATACATTGTTCAAACATCATAGTAGCGACCTTGTTACAGAAAGAAATAGTGAATTAACTGTGTCCAGAAAGCCCTGGACTGCCTTCAAACAAGTCTGTTGGCTCCTGAACATTATAATATTAATACAGCTGCATTAGCTTGTTCACATTAACAAACACGTGTGTGGGAAGGTTTAGCTCTCTGCCTGGCAAAGTAGTTCTGCCTCTTTGGTTTCCAATGGGGCATTGTTTTAGGCTCAGTCCTGAAAGAAGATCAAAGTTTGTGAGAGCCTCAGCGTAGGCGTCCAGTGCCTGCTGGCAGGCTGTTCCTCCAGCTCCCACTGCAGAGAAAAGGCATCTTGTGAAGAATCGACACTGTATTTCATCGATGTCATTTGTAATCCTTTTTAACAGATTAAAATTATGGGCTGCCTGGTTTTCAAACACAGCATCATCCAATTTGCATGGTCCAGGTCCTCTTCCACAGTGAATGATGGGCTCAGTAAGTGATATTTACTGGTCCGTCATGCCACCGCACTGCAGCTAATACGCACTGAACCTTCACCAAGGCAGTGTGGAATTAATTCTCAGAAGCAATCAACATTCATTTGACTCTTTTTCTAATTTACCTCTGCATCTCTGACTCCAGTGATTTCACATCAGGAGAAATAGGCAAACCCTTGAGCACTCACAAAAACATCAAAATGCAAACTGCTAGAACTCTATAAGAGCCAAGCTATACCCAAGGATTTAATTTTCACTGATGATCCATGATCTGGAAGCCAGCAAGCATAGGATAATTTCACTAGCATTTTAATCTTTGAAAATCTCTCCTTGTTGCCAGTTACATGTGTTTACACTTTTGCACTGCAAGAACAAGGGCCACTCTAAACCACCCACTCCTATCAAGTCACACACTTGCACAGGTTACACAGACTCACATCGACCAAATGACTGTTTTTGTCCTCCAGAGGTCTCAGGGACTCTCAACTACCAAAATTAACCCTCAGCCTTCAGCTCAACCCCGTAGTTTTACAGAGCTCCGCAGCATCTAAGATATCACTACCTATGTTTCCTAAAATGGAAATGACTTAAAATGCCATGCTGAGGTTTTAAAACAACCACTTCAGAATCCACATCATAGCCATTCCTCCTGACAACGTGAGTGCGATACATAACAAAGAAAGCATCACAACTCTGCTGATGTTGACATCTGCCTGAAAGATCTGTGGATCCTATATCATGCCAAAAGTGACATTTAGATAGATAAATGTATGTCTTTAAGTTTCACTTGTTTGTATACACACAGGTAATATATGCATGGTACTCCCACGTAAAGACTTCCCTTTGGAACCAAAGTGTTATGAATGTAACTGCTGTTCCAATGTCAGGGGAGCCAGTATCTTCCTTGCAATGTACAACTCACTAAAGGCAGCACATGCACCTCTGCTGGAGCTGCTGTGAGCAGTAGGCTGTTGCCCTTGGTACCTGGCAGCATGGCCTCCAATGCAGCTGACACCCTATCCTCAGGCAATCTCCCAAGCAGAGGGACAGGCAGCTCAATCCTCTGTGTGATATGGATACTGACATTTCCTGCAGATGGGAACTTTCTAAGCAATCTCTTAGGAAAAAAAATAAATCAGTGCTTCATTTACATAATTTCAGAACATAGTTGAGCCTGAAAGCGCCATCTCTGCAGCTTCAGGACTCCTTGGTCAGCAGTGGCTCCAAGCGCTGCTGGGCATCCCCTGCCCCATCAGCCCCAGTGAACCGACAAGGAGCTCAAAGACCTGGGAGCTATAAAATAGCAAGAAGCCACAGAACTTGGGAATTGTGGCTCCTGTGCTTCCAGTTGTGTGGCACGCTGCCCAGAAGACCTCAGAGCACCCATGGCATATGCCAGGTCTTCGGGGATCTCTGAAGGCATCCAGTATGTCAAGGCTACCCCAGAGCCACAGACCTCACAGCTCGCCAGGAGCCATGCAATCAGGCATGAAGCCTGTCAGAACCCATCGCGTGTCTCTGCAGAAAGTCACTGAAACTGATGTTTCTGCAGAATAATTTGGTATCAATGAATACGTCTTTTCTGATGGAAAAATATTTTGTCAGAAAGTTCCCAGCCGGCTCCAGTCTGTCGATCCCTTAGGGAAGTGAAACATCAGCAGAGCTGCTACAGTGATGTCCAAAGTTCTTGCAAAAAAAAAAACTATTTAAAGAGAATTGAGTTCAAATGTTATGCACAAAAAAGAATAATTTAAAAAAAAAAAAAATCAGACGTGTTTTTCACTTCAGAAAATACAACTGCCCAGTTAATGAGGTGCAGGCCTGGCCCCATGTTTCATAATGTGTGTAATCTGCAGCCCCACTGGCTCTAACATTTTCCTTCCCTTTGTCCTGACTGCACATTCTTCAAGGCAGGGTCCCTTTCCTTCTTTATTCCTGACAAGCAGCTTGTGCAACTACGTAAGCAACAAGTTCCTATCAGTAGCAGCCCTGGTATGTTCTACTTCAGAGGAGTGACCTCAGCAGTGTATTTCCACAGTCACTTGGTCCTTAAGTATCAAGTAGTCCCTTATAGATTTAAAAGCATTTTGCATAAACAATTCTCTCTGTAAGGCTCAGAAAAAAATCTCTCATGTAATTTTTTGGATTCATTTAAGGCACACTTACAATGCAAGTAAAAAGAGGGTGGGTTTTATAAGTTTAATTCCACCACTGCTTTTAGAACGCTAGATGGATGCCTTCCTGTCATCACCACTGCGCTGTCATTAGATATATTTTGCCTTGCTTCTGTAAACAGCACAGGCGTTCAGGCAACATCAGGAAAGAGAAGTTCCCCTCAAAATATTTAAGTAGAAATGGAGTAAGATATTATCCTCGTGTTCCAATGAATCCTCATAAAAGGTCTAAGCAATATTTTCTCAGTTCTGATCGTTCCAGACAAAAAACATCTAATTCATTTTGTAACATCACAGAGCACTATTGCAAAGCATCCCTAGTGAATCCAAGATATACAAACTAGCTCTAAAGCTTTTAATTTGTCTAAAGAGATGCTTAAGCTGGATCAAGCATACTCAGGTGTTACAAATCAACAAAGGAGTTTGGAAATTAATCCTTTGAGAGAATGGGAATTGCACCAACTAGCACCACTTTCATCTCCAGTGATTCAACATGCAATACCTATTGCAGCAATAATTAATTTGCCCCATATTTTTAGAATTTTTAATTGTTAGAAGAATATTGTTTTAGAATTTTATTATTATTCAACTTCTAGAATAATTTATCCAACATTTAGAACAATATTACTTCCTCTGTTGCACACAACTAAAGTTTGCCATGATCTAAAATCCACATATATAATTACTGATTTTCTTGTGTGTGTGCAACCTACTCATGCACACGACCTGAAATTTTATTTCTTTCTTCAACTTCCTGCTGAATTAAAGTAGAAGAGCACCATTTGTTATGCCAACATATTCATAGCTCAAACAGTGAGATTGGTTAGTGTTTTATAGCCTCAGACACCTCCTTCAGACAATTACTTCATAAGCAGGAAAACTAAACTAATGAAGGCAGACAGTTTGAAATATATTGCAAATCCTGAGCTAAAATCGTCTGAAACCAGCTGAAAACAAGAATTCCTTTGACATCTACAGTTTTGGGTCCGCATTCAGTAAATGAGCTAATAAAAATATTGATACATAACCACAACTTCCTATTCTTTATGTTATCTTGAGTAAGAATCTTTCTGATCCTCTGGGACACAAAAGATACCAGGGAATCTGATGGACTTTGGCAGAACAGCATCCTAACAGTTTTGGATGCTCTGTGACCTGATGAGCTGAAGTCTCCAGCAAGATCTGAACAGCCACATTCTTGCTGCCATCTGGCAAACTTCTGGCTTGGCACACACCTACCAGTGGTATTCCCTGTTTTACAGTTCAGAATAGGCTCTACATTATTCCCCATATTCCCAATGCCAACAACATTCTCCCTAGAACATTTAAATTACACAGAGTGTTCTTTACCACAGGCAGCAAACGTTGCTTCGGATTCCATCATAAATGACCAGCAATCAGTATCCTGATTTAAACATATTCAAAAGGTAAGCAGCATGTATACATTACTCAGAACAGTATTACACTACCTATATCTTTAAGCACCAACCTGCTCCTTTTCTTACAGCCATAACATCAAAAGAATCACGATACTAACCACAGTTAAATGGCTGATGAGCTTCCACCACTGCATACTGTACAGCCTGGCAGTTTTCTTGAGTCCTTCCACTCTCCCATCTGTACCTCAAGACTGCCTCATTGCATCCTCACCTGAGCTTGTACACCACCTTGCTCTGAGGGCTCTGGTCAAGAACCAGGGCTTTTTGCTACTGCTAGACTACAGAAAAATTAAACACATATCAGGCTGATGCACAAGTTTATTTATACAGAAAAGGATTTACAGTTTGCTGCTTTTTTTCATTTTATTCTGGTTGGTAACATTTTTGTGAACTCCAGAACCTTCTTAGGAAGAAACAGTGTAAGGAAATGTTGAGTCAATTACTCTTTAGAAACCATTGAATTCCATTTGGGAAGAGAATAGTTCCATGGATAGAAATAAGGTGACCCTTCAGATCTCTAGCTATAGAAGAAAACCTGGCCACATCCTGATCTGTATTAAAATAGTATTTGTAAAGTATGCAAGGATTACAGTCACAGCAAGTAAAGCATAAGTAAACATTCCACTGACTCAAAAACACTTCTCAACACAAGGGTTGCTCCAGAAGGAACACCTTCTGTTTTGTTATGTTGGCCCACAATGTCTGAAGCGGATGTTGAGGGTAAACCTTTCCACCAACGTTCCATTACATGATGTTGTTGTGTGACAGATAGCACCTGAGGGGCAGCTGGACAAAATGGTGTCCGACATGGAAGTGCAGATGAAGCAAAGGTGTGTCATTGAATTCCTCTGTGTGAAAAAAAAAAAATGGCACCCACTGGCATTCACTGCCACTTACTGAACGTTTATGAAGACCAAACACTGGATGTGAGCACAGTGAGGCAGTGGGTGGTGCATTCCAGCAGTGGTGACAGTGGGTCACCTCCACTGATACAGATTTTTACAAGTTCAGCATGCAGGCCTTTGTTATCTCTGGTAAAAATTCATTACTAATGGTTGTGACTATGTTGAAATAGTAGCATTTTTAGCTGAGGATTTGGTCTACCAAACAATGTTATTGTACTCTTTGTATCTGTTGTAATTTACATGGAAGTAAGTAAGAGGCTTTACTTTTGGAGCAACCTACATACTTAACCTGACTAGTGTTCCAAAGAATAAAAGCAAACATGCAGCCACAACAGTACTGGAAAAATAAATAAAAATCTAATTATTGCAGGTATAGTCAGTAAAAAATGCTGCTAGCTATAGTACCGCCTGATGGAAGGAAAAGATTGTGCTTTGTTGGAAGAATTAGGTTTCCTAATGATCCTAAAATCTATATAGCAGCACAGGTCACACAGAGCTTTCCACTGAATTTCGTGACTGGAAAATTTGATCCCCCATTTAATTTGATTTAGAACTCTGGAACCAAAGCATTTGTGCGTGCAACAATTTCCAACCTTTTATTTTGATCAGTTTTCAGCACTTGTGTCAACAGTAACTACTTCGCAATTGCAGTTCAGCCACTGACTTCCAGAAAGGAGACATCTAATTAAAAATGCCAATATTAAAAGAGTCCGAGAACATTCAATTGAAAGTTATTTGGGTCACTGGTGCCACTACAGATACTTTCCTGTTGTTATATAGGCTGCGTGAACTAACTTCATGCCCATACACGGAAAACACAAACCGACTACTTCTACCGATCAATGAAACAGGAGCAGATGTTTTCAAAGCAGGAGAAAATACAAAAGTGCACATACAAATTGAGTTATTCTAGGCAACTGAGATCTACCCCTGCACTGCATGGGTTTGTTTTCTGAGAATTTGACAGCTGTTACTCTGGCAAATACATATTCACTGCTGTGGTGTCCTGAATCTGTTTTCCTGAGTGAGAATTTGACAGCTGTACAATTATTTCTAGTGCAGAACAAGGAAATGCACTGATTATTGCCTTCATCCTGTTTTATGAAATTCAGTGTCTATACGATGCAACATAGCTGCTATCCTTCCACGTCAGCTACTTGCTGGAACAGAAATTTGGCAATGGAAACTCGAGAGTAGATGGGCCTCAGGTTAAGAACACACAAAGAAGTAGAAACTTGTTAATTATCTTAAAGACTTGCTTTTTCCATCCAGGCAGAATGAGCTCAAGATGAGCTGCTTTCTTGGAAATGAGGCTGCTGTGAATTCAGTCCAGAAGGTTTGTCAGTGGTCTTGGAGTTCCAATCAGTTTTCTGATTACTAGCTTTTTACTGGCAATGCCCCTCAAAGAGTATTGACCAAGAAATTCCTCTTTCCTATTCCACACTAATTGCCTTGCACCAGCTCTTGGAACAGCTACCTGCTACCAATACATTGCTCTCTGTCTCACACCTTTCATCTCTTTTGTCTCCAGCCACACTCCCCCATTTTCTTAATTCACTAGAGGGTTATTAGTCTGCAATTAGTTTTCTGTCCTCTGCAGCGACTGTTCTCTCCCTCTCCAGTACCTCCACGGAGCCTTCCTCCCACTCCAACCCAAGAGGAGCTGCATGTTGCAACTGGTGAAACACTGGTGTGGTTGATGGTTGAGCCAAGGGCTCTGGAGAGAAGAATAGAAGCTGAGACTGGCAGGAAAAGGGAAGCTGGATGATTTTCAAGAAGCTGACTACTGTTTTGTTCATAACAGAGAACTGATTACAGAGCGATCACCTGCTACGTGGCTCTTCCCAGGCCCAAAATCACGGACAGAAGAAATAAGACTGCATATTTGCATAGTATATCTTATTTATAGGTTTCATAGCAAATGCCATCACACCTTCACTTACGGGAAGAACTAAGTTAGCTGATTTCCCTATTCAGTAAGGGAAGGGCAGAGCCCTGGCTAAGATCTTCTGGCTGCCAGTGTCACAGTAACCCCAGCAAGGTCTCTCCAAGGCTCTCCTGCTCATGACAGCTCAGAGCAAAACTGTGCATCAAAAGCATGGTAGCACAAGAGCTTCAACACATGCAGTGTCACAGCCATCTTTGGTGAGCCAATAACAGCACTGAAACACGTGAAGTAGCTCAGACACCAAGCAGCGCAGATCAAACAGTGAAGAAGGCTAAACTAGCCAGGCTCCACGCTCTTCCATCTGTAATCTCCAGGGAGCACACATCTCAGCTCTGCCCTGCTGGGTGGACACTGCTGCCCATCTCTCAGCTCACCACTTCCAAGCCCACTCTGGCAAATCCAATGGCTGTAATGTGGTGGTTTCCTAGATTTCCTGTCAGGAAAAGATAAGAAACTGCAACAAATAAACAGATTTCCCAGCTCACCAGTGTGACTTTTTCTAAAGGATTATTCAGGATCTGTCATCAATTTACTGCCTGCCTCTGTCTTAAATTGTGTGTGATTACTTTGTTTAGTTTTGCTGACACTTGTGTTTTGTTTAAGGGTCTCTTTGTGCAATCCTTTGTGTCTGCTTTAAATAAGCACTCTTCCTGTGCTTGTAGCAGCATGCTTGGGTTCAGCAAGATGTCTATCACTTAATAACCAAATGAAAAGTTTAATCACCCAAAAGCTAGCTTTCAACCTGCAGTTAACAAAACAGAAAAGCGAAGGGTGTTCCGAATGCGTTTTTCTCTCCATTTCTTCTGTTATCACATTTGCTAGTCCAAGCAAGTTTTGGCGCTGTGTATTCAGTCCTGTGAAAATCAGCTCAGTGTGCGGAAACAGGCAGCGGGTACTTTTACTTTGCAGTCAGAATCAATCCAATAAAACAAAACAATTAGTCATTGCAGTCCCTCAAAAATTGTTGGGTTTTTGTTACTAATCACCAAGAATGTAGGAAATCAAAAGAATGTACACTAATGGCTTGCTGAGCACACTGACTGCAGAATATTGGGCAAGCATATCCAAGCAAACATGACACGGAAACCAAACAGGAAAACTACAAGTCATGCCAAGGTGCCATTTTTACAAAGTGACTTTTTCGAAAAACAAAAACAACAACAAAAAAAACCACCAAAAAACAAAGAGACAAGTTAATATCCCAATATGGGACAATACAGCTATGTTAAAAACACTTGCCATTAACAGCCATCTGTTCTCTGCAATTTGGGGGTAATTTTTATGTACAACTGACAGCTTTGCATCGTCTTTTCTCTTTTGTGAAGGATTGTCTCTGCCCCCAGTGTAACAAGCCCCTGAGAAGCAGGATCTGCCCATTACCTTGTGGCTCACAATATGCTGATGCTGCTAATAAACATGTAGCACTCTGCAACAGATTTCCTAACGCAAACTGGGCACAAGATTTGGAGGGGGAACATATATATTATTATTATATATATTATTATGCTAATAATATTCCAGTTCTCTCTAATAATATTCTGCTCATGTCAGCACTGCCTGTAAAAATCAAGAGACAAAATGTGCTGGCTGTCCTTGACATATTGTGATGGCATGAAAAATCAAGACTGCTTTCTCACCATTCTCTGAGTACAAGGATAGATTTCTACTTAAGCCTATCTTCTTGATCAGAATGTCTCTGGTGTCCTCATGCCTTTTCCTCCTGTTTGAACTTGTTTCTTCAGACTATTTAGTAAATACAATTCATGTTCACACCTAAAGTAAAGCTAGCTCCTTTTGTTTTGTTATGTGTTAGAAGTCTTAAAATACACACTCCCAACAAACAGCAGGGTTGCACTTCCTTCATTTGCAATCCTTGCAAAGAACAGTTGCACAAGAAAAGCGCAGAGAAAACTAGAATTCTATTAACATTCAAATCATATTCTCACCACCATTTCCATTCCTCAGATCTGATATAATTTTAATATACATTAGGAATAAGTCCGGAAAAAGAGAAATTGGAGCAGCTAGAAGTGATTTATCTATTGCTTTATAGTGCTTCCCTCAATACACAAGAGAGATGGTGGTCAAACTCTTCCACTAAATCTAGAGCAGCCCTGTGACTGCAGCCCACCAAGCACCCACCCTGTAAACACGAAGCATATTTATAGAGTATCTAACAGCGGACTACACAGATTGGTCAGAAACTCTGTTTCAGTCCTAACTGCAGTTACACTGAATTTGAGTCTATTCCATGTTTTAACCATCCAAAAGTGAAGGGGTTGATTTTAGGCTTCATGCATTGGGACAAGAAAAAGGACAATTTCTATAATTATCACTAAGGTTCAAGTTACAAACACCTACAGTTATCAAAGACACACCTTGAGTACTGGCTCACATGGACCCATTTAAAATAAAGCTATCCCAGTGCCTTTTCCTCTCAAATACATTTGCCTAAGTAATTCTCTTGAGTAGGAATTTAGACTTACATACATTCTCTAGGTCTATTTCTGAACTGGCTGTTATCTATTCATGATCTACAAAATGGGATCCATATCATCATACTGGTTTTGTTTCATGCCTTCAACTTTCTTCTACTTGGGTGTGATCCAAACCCAGAAGAATAACAGTGGAAAGACAAGCAGTTTTGACTTGAGCAGGCTCCAGATCAGTATCAAAATCCAGTATTTTTGCTCTGTGCCATACCTGAGTCTTAGTGCAGATGACCTAAGAGAAAGTTCCAGGAGATAATCCTCCATGTGAACCACGAGGCTGGTGTTCATCAGTTGTGGAGTAGGCACAGTATTTCTGCCTGTCCTATCACTGAGAAAATGTATCATATCACTGCATACCTTAGAGCTGAACTTTTCTTTAGGTAGGACTTGTATTGCACTGTTAGAACAGCCATTCCTGTAGCAATCTTCTACGTGTCCTACTTCTGAATTGTATTGCAAAAGTACTGCAGTTTTTCCTGATTAATGACAGTGCCACTCCATGAGGTCCCATTTATGAATATTATACCGTCCTAACTCCACATTCTGCTCATAAGAATCAGCCTACCAAGATTCAATCATTTCAGCTAAGCTCTTATTCCCCTGCCCCTTTGCTGATGGTTCTGCAGTAGCCCTTTTCATACGCTGAGATTATCATCACATCGCTGCCTCTCAGTGTGATATTCTGCAGTTCCAAATGCTCCTAACCCACATCCATCATTCAGTTCCTATGCCAGCTTTCCTTAGCTCCTCCTGTACACAGTCACAAGATTTCCAGTGCTCCTGCTTTCAATCTGAATTCTCTCTGTTTTCCTTGTGTGGCTGAGCACTCCAATGGTTTCAGTTCACAGGAAGGAGCACCATTACCGTAATTGCTCCGTTCTCTCACATGGCAGGTGCTGAATTATGGCATTCTCTGTGTAAGATCCAAAGGTGGTTTCAGCCCTGGTGCTTTCCCTCTGCAAAGTCACCAGTGCAGCACTGGCTCTGTTGGGCTGATCCCATCTTTAGTTCTCATCCGCACACCAATGGGCTGAATATTAATTACCTCTGGCTTGTCTGAATCTCTGTATTACAGTGCTTGGAGTCAGGCAAAAAAGGATAAATGGCATCATTGCTATTTCATTCCTTTCTGTCTCTCCAACTCCAGTTAATTGTGTTTTGTTGTTGTTGTTGTTTTAACTAAAAAAACTTATATACTAAACTTCTCTAAAATCACCTTTGTCCATCTCATTTCCCTGCCTACCTTGCCTTTCCCAAACATTGTATGTCAGTTCATACGCTGTTTTATTTACTTTGAAGCATTTTCATTCTGAACAAAAGGAAATTTGGCTTTGCATTTCTGTAAATGCAGAATAAAAAAGAACGCATGTGTTTCACATTAGACTGCCTTGAATATTTAGTCATCCATTCTAGCAATAAATATATCTTACTTCCTTAGGCCATTTGCTAACTATCCACTAGGACTGAAGGACTTGCTGCTTACATTTCTACTTTTCACTGATGTAAATTACGTATTGTGTTTTGGTGTGTCATTCAGTTCCTGTCTCCCACTCAAATGAGAAACATCAGAAACTATTTTTGACCAGATTTGCAATACAGAATATTTCAAAAAGTCTTTGCAGATCCTGAGATGAGGAGTACAGCTGGTATAGGCAAACCACTCTGATTTTGCAAAAAAAAACTTACCAGCTAAGCAGTACTTCTGCAGACTGAAACAGTGCTGACGTCCATGAGCACAGACAGAATACCCTCTGCAGTTTCAGGTAGCTGGCTCGTGTTTGGCCATTTTCTAGATAGAACTGTAAGTGTATGGATGACTGAATGGGGTTAAAAAGCTAACCTCAACCCACGTCTTCCCTCCGAATTAATCTCAGAGTTTACATGTCTATTTTTCCTGAGATTTTCTTACTGTTCTCATCAGCCTCTTCCTGTGGGGCCTGCAGACACGCTGCAGGAAAGAAACTTGCCAGGATATAAGAGAAGTCTCATGAGAAATTCTGTTGCTGGTTCATTTCCAGGAAAATTCTGCAGACTCAAGACACATAAGTAAATTTCTCCAAAGCTGAGAGACAATACCTGTGATATCTCCAACAGCAACTGTGATCACTTCCTGAAGGTTACTCTTAATAGTCTCATTTTTCAGGCCTTAGTTGGATGTGAAAATGTCATTGCCAGTCTGAGCAACACAGACACAACAAAAACTTCACCTAAAATAATGAATTTGTCTTGAATTCTACAGAGGGCCGAAGAGACTGTTACGTAATTATTTTATTATTTTTTTTTTTATCAGATGAAAAAAAGCCTTTATTAATTCCTCCTTTCCTTATTTCTTCGGGCATGGGACCTGAATGTTTTGGAGTTCAGCAAAAACCAATTATTCTTCTAGGGCCTGAATCTGCAGATCCACAGACATTTCTTTAGCAACAACATTAACCTTATTATCTCCTGCATTAGGCAGAAGGCTCTTCTCCTGAGGCTGCACGAGGGAAAACAAGGGCCTCAGGACCATTACGCTAAACACAGAGCACTTCTGCAATACTATCCAAAAGGAAATGGAAAGGACAGAAAGGTACCTGAAAACCAGGAAAGCTTTCCTCTGGACTGAATCGGAAATATCGGTCAGCTCAAGGTCCACAGCTTAGAATGCTCTTGCAATAGCAATATGCCATCTTCCATCTCAATAGGACACGCCTAAAAACAAACAACCAAGAAAACCCACCAACATTAAAACGCTCATTAGATAAAATCCCCAGGTAGGAACCACAACTTTAGTTTCCCTAATCCTGATACCAAGATATCATCCATACCCTCAGCTCTGTTATTTTGCCTAACAGATTAGACCATACACACAGGCATCCCTGTCTGAATCCAGCTGGGTCAGGGGTGAGATTACTGCTCACAGCTGCCATTACTGCCCTCCCATTCTCATTACCTTGATTCAGCTAGCATTGTGGATGACACCTAAGACCAATTAGAAAATACACTTACAGTTCTCTCAACTTGATTGAGAAATTCACTGCCTTCCTTGGTCATCATACCCAGCAGGGAGTCCAGCACTCTCACTGTGCACTACATGTGATAAAAACCTCAGCTGAAGCAGCATGCTTCCGGGAAGACAGATGGAAGAACTCCAATGTCTGCTTCTGATCAGAAATGTCAGTACTAAGAATATGGTATCAATGGAATTCAGGTAGCTCCACAGACAGATGGCACCTAAGGTGGATCAGAAGGTTGTTTTGGTTTCGCTGTTTTATTTGTTTGTTTTTTTTAAACTTAAATCCAACCTTAGGCACCCACACTTGTTATAAAATCTGTTTCCAAGTCACACCCATTATCTATTGTATATGGGTAAGGTGAGGGGAACGCTTCCCTCTTCAGTATTCTTAAGCTGTTTGCATAAAATACATGCTAAATAATTCAGGAGAATATTTGTAAAAGGCAAAGTCTTCACAAATAACGAAGGCTAAAAAGAGGATTCATTGAAAATGCTCCAGAGTTCCACAGCTCTTCTGCTGTTGAGTCTCAAGTACTCTTTTATTGTTATTATTAAAGTAAGAAAGGGATTTTTAGAACACATCCCTTGGACAAACATACCTCAGTATATGGCTAAGAATGTTTTCTTTTTCTTTTAAATGAAACATTTTCTTTGCCTTTAGTTGACAATTTTTGTCCACCTGCCAGCCACAACTGCAATCTATCATTTTACTTTCAGTGGGGTCCTTACACAGATTCCCAGCCACAGTAAAATAAAGGACTGATCTATCATCCACTGAAGCCAAAGGAAAGAGATCCTCAAGTTTCAGTGGAGTGAGGACCAAGCAGATAGAGAAGTGTTGTCAGCTATTTGCCAACTCACCTTGGCAATTTAAAATATATTAAGCTTACATTGAGGGTTAATTTTATACTGAATTAAAGAAGATTGAACCCTTCACTCAATCAAAGAAAAGCAGCATATCCAGAACAACCAAATCACACAAGTTCTAATTTATGAAATACAAGCTGGTGTGGCTAAAGAGTTTCCTGAACAAAGATATAAATGTCAGTGTTTTATGCACTTTGGACTTTTTTTAAATGACTTTTCGTTGGCATCTACTGGGATAACAATTGAGTTCACTGGGTCAGAGGACCATCTACATTGCTGATCTAACCCTAACTACTCTAGCCCACATCCATAACATTTTTCCAGAACTGAACGCAGTTGGCACACTATTCCAGGTGAGAAATGCATCCCTGCACCCCAGGCTCCCATTCTTGGGTGCCTGTTTGTAACCTGGATCTTTGCAAATTGGAATACTCACATTTCAACAATAAAGCTCTTGGAGATAATCTGATTTTGCGCTGCCAGCCAGCACTTCATTGCTAATACTTACGATGCATTACGTATTTCTCCAAGAGAATTAGCACTCAGATAATTAACTCTTCTGGGTGCTGAGTTTATGCTATTCATTGAAAACACACTGCACCCACAGAGACATGTTTGTATAGAGGCAAATGTAATCTCTAAATCTCTTATGTGGTCAGTAAATTAAAATCTAGGTTGTAGCAATTAAATGGATTCCCTTTTCCTCGCTTTTTTCTTCTTTTTGGCACTTTCTAGCAAAATAGTTCACATTCAATCACTCAGTGGCTGGAAAGTAGGCTTGGCAGAAGGAGCCGGCTCAGCGTGACTCCAGTCAAGACAAACAGCTGAATTATTGTGACGTTCGTAAACAGGTAATTAGTTTTGCATGTCATTGTTCACCACCTCAAGCTCATTACTCAAGTCTTACAACACCCTCTTTAAAAATTCAGACCTGTTTGACCTGCTACCAGCAATAGTGCATTTCAAGCATCCATGGATAAAGTGCAATCTTGTCAAACTGAAGACACCTGCTCCCAGCAGGAGCCCTGCTTATGAACTGCCAAGTCTTTTGTTACAGTGCCTCGAGAGGCAATGATCTTTCCATCTGGAATAACCAGCACCAACTTGGCTGCAGTCTTTAAATATTTACTGCCACACAAAATACATATAGGTATAAAAGCAGGAGATGCACAAATTCAAAAAGGCAGAAGACCGCGTAACTTCTGCTCTTTGCCACACAAGCTTTTGAAATTCTTTTTCTTTGGAAACTGACTTCTGGCAAATTTTGTCTCTTTTATCTCTGACACCAGGTCTGTCAGAGGGAAAGTCACTTCCCCGTTCAGGGGTGTATGTAACTTATTTCACAGGTGGCAAAATAAGCTCAATGTATTTCCCTTTCCATTACTCTCATGCTCAGATTTCCTCCTCTGTTACTGAGCAAGGGATGGATAATTTGTGTTACGGGTTAATCAGGCTCTGCCCTTGTTTCTCCCTTAAGCCCCCACTGCAGCACAGCCCCACACAGTACGGCACTGCTTCAGGTTCTGCTCGGCGCACTGTTGCTTAAAGCTGCCCCTACTGCCTTCTTCACAGGCAGTGCAGAGAAGGTGGATACTCTTGCTCTGGGTTTTGCCTGATGTCATTTCTTCAGCTATACATGCTCCCAGACAGCAGGCAGTTTATCTCAGTTTACCTCTAGATTAACAGTTGCCCTTAATCCTTTTTGTTGTGGAGAAAAAAAAAAAAAAGAGAGAGAGAGGACAAGCACACAGATAATTCCTTCCTTCTCGTATTTATTTTGTGAGAGTGCAAATGTTAATTTAACCTAATTACTTTTTAGCACTCTGATCACTAAAGATCCAGTAAAAGACAGTCTAAGTCTTGGGTGAAGGTATCATAGCATTTAGGTTTATTTTCAGCACTTTTTCTACAGCATCTTCTACAAGGGCAATGCACAGCCCAGTCATGGGCTCAGTGCTCCTCAGACTCCCACAGGCAGTTTAATTCAGCAAGAAACACGTTGTTGTCTTCACTGCCCTGAAGAGATTTCATTGAGCAAAGTCCATTTTGTGGTACTTAATCATATATATGCAAATGTTACATTTAGAATTTGGAGCCCATCGTGAGCCTATTTTTCTTGAGCTGTTATTTTAAAATGTGCTTTAAATCAATTTTGCAGTAAACATGGGGTGTGTTTCAGTAACAACCATTTTTCTCCTGATTAGTAAATTACTGTTGTTTCCAATGTTTCATTCTAACTATTACTTGCTCAGAGTCACAGGAAAACAGAGCACTTAGTCAAGACAAACTTCCCTTTATTTCCATCTCAGCAAAGAGAGGTCTAGATTACTTTTAGAAAAACAGTTTTCAGCTGACAAAGTGAAAAATGTTGCATAACAGCAAACTTATAACACGGTAAGAAAGTTTTAATAGAAGGATTACCACTTTCTGTTGTAACTAGTTTAAAAGTCCTTTAAGAGTTTCTGTTAAGAACAGAAGATTATGTTTGCAGTATTTATGTAATTTCTATTGGCTGGCTGTGTAATAATTTATGAAAGTTGTGACAACACAGAGCTTTAATACAGATTAAACCACACTGAGGAAGGAAAATAGAGTACAGTGCCACTCTGCTACACAGAATACCAATCCCAGGATCATTTAGATTTTTAGAACAATTCAGTTTAGAAATATAAATTGTGTTTTCCCAACCAATGGAAAAACTGTCTCAAGCACATATTTTTCTGGGTAGCTATGCATTACTTCTATCTCATTACGTGATGTTATCTGTATCTCAGATTCCATTTGTACAGGCTTAGGAAGACACAACTAAGTCATTCACATCATCCTCCTCCAGGGACGATAAATATCCTTAATGTTATATCATTTCGTATTCAGCATTGGTCATGCATCTTCAAACTTATCAGAATCCTATCTGTATGCATTTCTATTCACAAAGCTGGGCAATCATGATGCAAGTCTTAGAGGAAGAAGATGGTTTTAGCTTCCTAGTTCACAGCGGAAGTGTCCAAAATAGCTTCCAACAGTCAATACAAAATAGTTGTTATTCTATCAGGACGTTGCATGCAAAAATGAAGCAAGAGCTGGCCTATTGGACAGGTAGGTAACACCTCTTTTCAGTGGCACATAGCTCTCATCTACCAGCCTGATAATTACTGGGAAAAAAAAAAAAGAAAAAAAAAAAGAAAAGACTTTCCCATGAAGGCTCTGTATTTAGAGCACTAACTGGCAGAAAATCCAAGTCTTTGGGTTTCATCTGGTCAAGAATTTTTGTGTCCACGAGTTCAGTAAACAAATTATCAGTGAACTGATGGCAAGTAAAACAGAAGCTGGTGATAAAGGCTTCATGTCTGTACACCTATGGAGGATACGTGTCTGAAATGTACATGCAAGCACATAAAACCTCCCGATCTGCTTTTCACATTTGCAGTGTCTCCATTTTAATTAACATCAACTATAAGCGTATGGTAAACTAGGCATAATAACAGTAATTAAGACCTTGGCCTATTAAAACACATCAGACACACACGCATAAAGGCAAAATCCAATTTGGAGAAATATATGGAGCATTCAGAGGTCAGTACTGAGATTCTATCTGGGACAACTAAATAAATGGGCAAATCAACCCGATTTAACAATAAGTGTTTTTCTTGAGATCTCAAGAGTATTTCCAATTATTCACAAATGACTAGCCATGCAGTCCTTTCACAGAATTATGAACGAGTCACCACAATATACCAAGTTTGACAAAACTGTCCAACAGCCCATTAGCCGTACAACCGTGCTAAATAGCCAGAGACAAGTCTAAATCTGCCAGAACCAGTGTCTCTCGAGTCTGCCAGGCGATAGATACTTGAACTGCAGGAATATCCATTTGCAGCTTGCCACCATCTGGATCCTGTGAACTAAACAGTGAAACAATGAGCTGGCACACCCCAGCTCAGTAACAGCCCTTCAGTCCTTAAGAAACACAAACACAGCAAACAAGGAAGGGGCATTGTAGGGCAGCAGCCCTACTGATGCTGTAACTCATACAAAGCATGTTTCAAAAAGTCAACATCTCTAAATTCCAGTGAATCTTTTAAAACAAGGTCAACTTTGTTGGGTAGTCTCTACTTCTAAACATATTTTTTTGTGAAGGAGAGAGAAAAAACCACCCCACAGCACTGATTTTTGGAAGAAAATTCAAATATGGCAGACTTTGAGTTCAAGCAGTTTATAGGAATGAAGAAACAGGCACACAATCACTACAGCCTGTTTTAAGTAATATTATTACACAAGTTATCTTTGTTTTGTTTATAACTAAATCTGGCTTGGGATATTTTTAGTAGTGCACCTGCTGCCTTATTACTATGAAGACAGAGAGATAAGCATGGCTTCATAATCCTTTCATATGTGTTGGGTACAAATGCTTCTACAGTTCACTAAATCACAGTTCTCCAAAGTCTGTCCAATTTTGTAACATCCCTACAGAAAACTGGTATACAGAACAGCAGTTTGAGTTTACATCGCAGCAACAAGACACACTGATTTGTGAGTCAGCAAATTGGTTTTGTTGTTTATCCAAAGCAAAATAATTCAGAATTTATTACAGTTCTCATATCAAAGGCTCCCAGTGGTCTTCAAACCATCAGAGAAGCAGCTATTTCATCATTAGCAGGATTAAAGTACTTTTGTTAAGTCTTGTGAAATCAACTTATTTCTACTTGTTACCACCCGAAAAAGCCAAGCAGTCAGCCTCCCTTGAGACTCTATACTTGACCTGACATCAGTGAAACAAGAAATCCTTCAGCTCACACCTGAAGTTTGTTCTCAAGCCATCCAACAAGTCCTGTATAGTCTCTCCAGAGTTGAACGCTATCAAACAGCATCCCTTATCTCTGCTGTGGATGAGACATACATAAAAATGAAAGTCAGATGCAAATTCAGGTTATTATCTACAGGAATATCATTCCCAGGTTTACTTCCTTGAGTATTACAGGGCTTAAGAACCGTCTTTAGAGTTCTGGAGATGTATCTGTATTTGCATTCACTAGTCACTTACAAAACTGGACTACTGAGCAGTCTTTAAACACTCAAATTCATTAACCGTTTCTGTCATGATGCCTTTGTGTAGCTCTCCAGTAAAACCTCACATTCAAAGTCACTTAGGAAACAAGTTCCTGATAAATCCACAGGACTTCAAATGTCTGAAAACAGGCCACAGCCTTAAGAAGGGCCACACTCCTATGCCAGATGACAGGCACTTACACAATGGCTAGTAGCTATAGATTAATCCTTTTCCTGACTTCAAGAAGCATTTCATTGTTTATTGGCAAAAGCTTAGCAGTGTGATTGAAAGGAACAGATACTGCCCCTTAGGGCCTTGGCCTTCCTCTAAAGACATATTATCAATTTCTTTAATTATCACAATGACAGGAAAACTTGGTGAAATATTTAAAAGAGGGAGGGAAGAAAATGTGTTTATGTTCATCTAGGACCACATGAAAACAGATTATTCTGAAGACGGAAGGGGAATCATTGGATATTTAAATAATTAATTTCGAAAGATCCATTAAACAGGAATCGGCGTAACATTCTGGCTGACTCAGCACAACGAGCTTTCACTGATCAGCCTCTGAATTGCTATTTCCAAATTACCACTTGCAGAAACGTCAGCATGGCGCAGAGTAAATCACTAGTCGGTCACGTGCCTCTTGTACCAAGCAGAGGGCTGTGATACAAGCAGTGTGGTGGCAGGCTACCTACAAAAATAGGATAAAAATCATGCAAACGAACACAGAACTATCATTTCCAACTCTGCGAGCAGTTTCACTGCCTCTAAAATGCTAAACCCTGGACACATACTTCAGGTAGTTAAGATTCACAGCAAATCCTCTAAAATATTGCTGAGCACTAATAGGTTTCTGTAGTTGAAAAGCAGAAAGAATAATTTCTTAAGATTCAACGTTTTCTGGAAGACAACAACACTAGAAACAGTAGCCTGGTTAAGATTGCTCTTACCAGTGTCGTTATCAAAGCAACAATGCAGGATGAGAAGCAGCTTTTGCTCGTTCAGATCAGCTACATCAATTCTCTGCTGCAGAGAGCAGAGTGCTTTGAAACCAGACAGCTGCACAAGGTCAAATGCAAAAGAGACAACTTCTTAAAAACTTGTCAACTTTTCTTCATGCTTGATTTTATTTATTAAGATGAAATATGACTGTAAAAGCATGCGCACACACATCTTTGAAATGCAAGTGTATAGCCATGCACTGCAATCCCAGCTCAGTCAAGCTCAATAGGGTTAGAAAAGAGAACACCTTCCAAAGACATCGCTGCTGCAAATTCTCTGCACAGTCTGGTAAGCAGCACTTTTTTCAATGATGTAACAGTTTAAAATGCATGGGTTTTGTGATGTTACGCTGACAAACAGGCAGCTGTGATTCTTTTATATGAAACATTATTTAACCTGCATCCCAGCAAATTGCTTGTCCCTGAAGTTGCAATTTTTCACACAAACCATAAAGGCATTTCTGGACCCTTAAGTCCAGACCCCTATTCACTTGATACATTACGTGGGAAAAGAAGCTGCATCTCCAATTCCCTGCCAGTTTCCAATGATTACATCCTCTTTCTCACTACATTCCCCCCATATTTTAACACTGTAGTTTTCCATTTTCTATCACGTTGTTTAGTTTCACTGTGTTTACCCAACAGTACCCCTAACTTGACAGGGCTGCTATAATCTATATGTGATTTGCATACTGACTCCTGTAGTACTTTGAGATCCTTCAGATAGAAAGTTATCACAATACAGGATTCTCTCATTTGTCTTTTAAGGTAACCTTTAAAAGCAATAGAATTCAATTCAGCCCAGATGTTTATCCAAACTGCTGTAAGTCTCTGGTGTCTGGAGATCCGGAAGGAACAGGTTTTTTGAGAGACTTCCAGCACCGTGTACTTAATACCAATTTAGACAAACTACCATATCATCCTGTCACCATAATCACATGGGATGCTAATAACATCTACTACTTCTGTAGAGCTTTATAAAGATGAATCACCACAACAAAGTCCTTTGCAGTATTATTCCCATTTTATTACTGAGGAAAAGAGGGGTGTCTGATAATTTGTTATGCCCGTAAGTGACCCGTTCCTTCCATGTAAAAATAAAAACATGGAGATGAAAGATTCAGAAACTATTACTGTAACTTCCCCAGCTTTTGTTTGGCTAAATGCTGTTTAAATATTTACATCCCACAGATTCTTTTATCATCGTAGCTCATTGTTAAAAAAGCAGGCCACTGAATAAGCAAAGTGACACTGCTCTGAGCAACGACTTAGCAGCCGTATTTTACTTTACTGCAGTTTCAATCACGAGAGAAAATGCAGCTGAATGCAAAAACAAAGAAACACCATTGTTCGCTATTTCCTCATACAGTTTTGAATGTATGATCCTATCATTTAAACAGGGCATCAACTCCTTGAAATCAAAACAGTGCCCTAAAGAAAAATAACAGTGTTCATTGTGTCTGTATTGCAGACTGTAATATAATCCGTTATTTGATCAATGGAAATACTTCCTAGATCCTGGTCTCCAGGAAAGCTCGCTGATGTTGGAAAATAGGGGAGTTGTTTTTTTCCATTTTACTTTTCTCCCTGTTTTGGAGGGAGATTTTGGAGCTTTTTGAGTTCACTGCCAAAATCCCAGCTGTCATGACTAACACCATGGGCACCAGATAACCTTGGGGAAAGCACTGCATGAAAAATGTTTGCATCTCCACCAGAACTCTTAAGGACTTGAATCCAAGAGATGCTGTGGTAACTTCACTACCATAAAGCCAGGAAGAAAAACAACAAGAAAAGCATTCAGCAAAGTCTTGACCTCGCTTCCAGCTGAACAGGCATCATACAAACCTAACCACATGCAACCCCAAAGAATTTCTACAGTAAAAATGGGTATGTGGAATTAACTGAGGGCATGTTTGACTCTACTGCACATCCAGCAGTCACTTAAGGGAAAAAAAGAAAAAAGGATCTCCCATCATTTTACTTCCAGGTCCTAAAAATCACAGTCTGGGACTTAACCTGAAATATTTCACTGTTAGTTCATGTTAATTACACTCCACATTGTGAAAGATGCCAAACATCTCCCTGTTGACAAAGCATGATTTCCAATCAATTTCTGATTTGATTAACCATCCGTGAGTATCGCTGATGATTTGGGATTTTGGCAAAAAGCTCTACAGTCAAGACCATTTTGAGATTTCACCTTCTGGAATAAATCCATTTACAAGAAATGGGCCTCAATGCTACAGTTCTGTCCCTCACAGAAAAGTGCAGAGGCACCAAAAAGGAATTCATTTGTTCTGTAGTTGGATAGAAAAATTAGTATCATGTGCTATACACAGATCAAAAGAAGCTGCACCTTCAAATGGATTTTAACAGGAAATCTTAACTCTCAATTCAGTTGATCAATAAATAAATCACAGAACACGGCATTCCATCATGCCACATTCAAGGAAAAAAAACATTAAATATAATTAAAAAAGAAACAAGTAACGTGAGGTTTTCCAAAAGATGCTTCTATTTAAAATATTTTCACTATATTTTAGTAGCGTCTTTGAGACCAAAACGCATCAAAAACAGAATATCTTCAGCTTCATCAGAGGGCCTGGCCCATTCTCATGTCTCTATAGTCACAGCAAGAACAGGTTTTTTTCCCCTTTAACTTGCATTTGGGAAGATGGGCTTTATCATTCCCACACTAGTTCTCAGAAAACCCAGCTGCATCATCTGTTGAATGCACACAGATTTTCCTACACATAATTAGAAAAGGAAGCCTAGGTGAATTCCAGATGTCAGAAGAGAAGCAGAAATGACAAAGGTGATAGGATGGATCACTTTGGGAATTAACTGATAGAATTCCACGATACAGTGACACAGAGCAGCAAAGGACTACATTCCATCAAGGAATCTGGTCTAGTCACTCCCACCTCGCAA
Source organism: Alectoris magna (assembly GCA_030625065.1). Classification (NCBI taxonomy): domain Eukaryota; kingdom Metazoa; phylum Chordata; class Aves; order Galliformes; family Phasianidae; genus Alectoris; species Alectoris magna. The sequence goes on along the minus strand of CM060570.1, from coordinate 10,434,186 downwards.
CCCTGTGACAAAGCCCTGGTGACAGAACAAGTTACAGAAGGGGACTGAAAATGGCAGGGTGAGGAAGGGCACAACACTTTTCAGTACTATGATCTCCAAACTTCTATTCTTTTCAACACGGAACTGTCGCATCTTTAGCTCTCTACTGATGGCACGTAATACAAAGAAACTAGACATGAACAGTGACATTCAAATAACCACAGCTAGTAACTGTAGCCATCCTTCAAGACTTATCTTCTGCATGCATGCAGATTGCTGTGCCAGGAGGGTGCTGGGAGCTTTGAATAATCAAGATAGCAAGGGTAAAGATAAGCTCTGCAGATTCTTCAGTTCTAGCAGAAAATAATGAAGGATTTTCGCTGCTAAAGGTAAACTAAGAATTAATCCATAGTTTTGTTTAATCTTTCTAGCCTGAATTTGGCCATCATTCATGTACACACTAAACAGATGCATCACTGCAATATTACTAGGAGACAAAAAACAAAGGTGGAGGACCAGGCTCTCCAACTCCATTTTTGTTAGGGAGTCATTAAGACACCTAAAGAGACCAGCTTTCAGCAATTGCACTAATACAAACAGGGCAGTCTCACCCTGATGGGCACCTTTACAGTCCATTCCCACCAAACAGGAAACCTCTCAGTTTCGTGTTCTGGAAAGGATACCAACAATCAGAGTACCAGGGAGAAGTGGGAGGGGGTGGGGATGGAAAGTCTTGTAAACAAAACAAAGCAAACTCTCAAATGCTGCATATGGTATTGTATTAACTTTGATGTCAATTACTTGTGGCAGAACACATCCCCACATGTAGCCTACTTTCTAGGCACAACACTAAAACTGGCCAGGGGTATTATTTCAATTTCTAGAGAGCACAGTTGATATAGATGAGAGTCAGTGCTGTTAGCAGAGGAGACAGCGGCACTGACCCACACATTTTAACAAGGATATGTGCACACAGAAATAATTCTAGTAATTCAGATCAAAGTAGCATGCACAAGAGGTGCAGGATTGGGCAGATGATGGTAATTGAACATGAAAACTACAGCAGTAGGTTTTCATAGTGTGTTTGAAGACATTAGAATAAGAGGTTTAACTACACGGATAGTGAGGGAACTACGTCAGTCACCCTCCTGAGGATTCTACAGTCCACGTATGAAGCCAAATCTCAAATCTGTTACAGCCTAGATTGAAATGCATCAGACAAAATTGAGTTACATCAGACAAAAATGCCTTCTCTACATAATTAGTGTTTTGCTGTGTATTAATAAGATTCCTAGCAAGCTTCAGTGGGCCCACTTTAGAAGCTAGCCCACTGAGCTATCAGATGGCTCTAGCCACTCTACTGCAGGCAGATGCACTCCCATCCTTTGTCCAAGTCACCATACTGCTGCATGCCACTCCAATGGCCAGAGTCCCAGGACAAGGCATTTGAGTGATGTATTAAAAAATGACTGCACTACAGATTAGCTGCAAAACATGAAAAAAGGAAGACAAGGTACATGACTGCATATTTCTATGTGAGCTCTGAAGAAAGAAAAATATCTTTGGTTGGGTGTAGAGTTGCAATTTATTTCAGGAAAACATTCAGAATTCTGCAGGTATCCTAGAAGTCACACAGTACCTTTAGTTGATGACATTTTGGTGCAAAATAAAAGCATTGTCAACTGAAGTTCCACAGATTAACCAAGGCATTTCAAAAAAAACATTACAAAAAGCTATCGATTACTATACAGTCTTCTGATGTGGAAGATCATCATTTTCTACAAACACCCCAGAAGTCAATCTATCACCAGACTTGTTAGTAACTGACTGGGGCAAGTGCTTTAAATAGCACTGATCAAGGCCTCCTTTGTAAGGGAATAGTTCGGTATTTCATGAAGCTCTGCACGGAATTATAAGTGGCTTCAGGTACCCTGAAATCCTACTGCTCAATTCTGGTCACACCAGTTTTAGAGCAGTATCTCTCACTGCTATCAAGGAGCCACGTACAAGTACCCATTAAATGAATAAACTGCAGTGTGTGTGTGTGTGTACACATACATGTATAAAAACATGTACCACTTCAATACTTGCCTCGTTTTCCTGATCCCAGAGCTAATACAGGATTTTAGGCATTACATCCACCAAATATATACAGCTCTAAAATCCATCACACATCTTTTTCTAACATATAGTCTTATAGCTCTATGGAAAATGTTCTGGTGTTCAGAAAAAGAGGTGGCTGGCAGCTAAAAGCCCAAAGATAGCTCCCTAGAAGGACTCCAGTGGACCTTCACCCCCAGAATTCCATTGAAACAGAGGAAAAAACCCATAACACACACCACTGAAAATCCCCAAACACTTGTGCTGTAGTAGCAGAAAACACATCCTGAGCTGATTCTGAAAGACCATCAAAGTGACTGTCCACACTGTTGAGGGAAAGCAAGGTTGCTGCAAAGCATTAAAGACATCTGAAATCCTACATACAGTTGGAAGTAACAGATATCCTAAATTTATATTTGATGTCAAAAACTGTGGCATTTCTCAGTTTCATCTAACAGAAGTCAAGCTGCATAGAAGCATTACAGGTCCCTTTGCACAAGAAAAAGGCATTATTCATGTTCCTTTTGAGAAAAGATTTAGTATATAAGATATCCTAATATAGTTATAGAAAACACACATGGGCCTCATTTTCCAATGCAAAGGGCAAATCTAAAGACGCAGTCTGCCATCATCGCTGAGATAAGCAGTGGTTACTGGACAGCAGCCAGGCAGATAAAGCTACAGTATTATCCGAAGCAATATTGGTAGTGTCCTTCTGGAACAGTGACTTTAATACCACCAGTAGAGAAACACAGTGGATTGAATACCTCTCTAGCCGCTTCATGCACTGGAAAGCCGCTCTAATTGTGTAGCTGTGAATCCTCCATGAAAAGGGAATCCCTAGGTAGAGAAAACCAATACAAGAGACACTGGGCACCTGCTTTCATCTCTTTCTTGGCTGATTGGGCTCATTGTGAGTGGTCACATGAGCATCTTTCCATCCCCTCCGCCTCTGGCCATCGCCTACACCTGGTGCTCTGGCAGGCTCTGATTTCAACACCCAGCAGTGAGATACAGCAGCAGTTGTCCTCTCTCTCAGAAGAGAATCCTTGAAAGAGGGCGCTCAGATGGTACAAGTTCTACAGACTGTTAACACAAACTAGAGATTTGATTATGCGTTTTGATGAAAAGAGCCCAAGTTTAATAGTAGTTCTTACTGGGGGGATGGGGAGCTTTTCTCAGGATTTTCTAGGACCAGTTCTCTATTCTTCTGACTTCTACCACTGCTCTGCTATTACTCTGTTGGCTTTTTATCTTGCTAGAACAAATTTAGGAATTTAATTTCTCTTATTAATATTCATGTTAATGCAACATAAATTTCTATTTCAAGCTGATAACAATGTATCTTTTTCTAGCAGCCTGAATTCAGAGAATGAAAAAAAAAAAAAAAACAAGGAAATCAGAATGACATTATTAAAAGTTAGAACATTACTTGATTTGTTTGCAGCTACTTCGGACCTTTTCAGGGTTCAACAACCACACCTGTATTTCATCAGAAAGGATGCACAGCTTCTCAATACCCATTAACTGCTCTTTCTCAGAGTGTTGCCAGTACAGCACTTCAGAGAGAACTTCTCCACATCCTCAATTCTACCTTCAAGCAGATCTTAGACCTCGGAAGTCTGAGAACAGATTGGAACTAATCAAATAAAAGAAAAACAGACCCAGAACCAAAAGGGAGAAGCCATGATTAAAAGCAAATGGCAAAAGAGCCAGCTAGTGCGGCAGATGCGCCAAACAGGCACGGCCGCACATCTACATCATAGCAAAGGAGAATGTTAACCTCAGGAGGGGGGCGGGAAGGTCTGGCTTCTAATTTTCAGCTCCCTGCCCGCGGTGGAAGCCCCGGCACTGCCCCCGTGCCATAGAACAGGGAGATGCTGCCACCTACAGGCAAGAACGCCGGGAAGGCACTAAATCACAGCCGCTCCCACTAGGTGCGGCGAACAACACGGTAGGAAAAGCCAGAAACCGCAGTCACACCGCACTCACGGCAGGGACACTTCATCGTATTTCTTAATGCTCTTTCATCATTCCTGTTGTTCAGAGAGTCATACACACCAAGTAGCACCTGCCGGGCAGAAACATCCAGAGGTCTTGCTGTGTAGCTGAGAGCCCCAGAATCCACTCCAGTAAATGCAAGCCCCCTTTCCCTCCTCACAGTATGAGGCTTCCTCTCCCACCACACTAAGATTACATAAGTTATCCTTGCAAACAAGTCCATCAGATCACCTTTTTAAGTTCAGAGAGCTCAAAATACCTCATCTGGCTGTGTTTTGGCTTTGCAGGCCATAGAAGTCTGAATTTTTAGCCTCACAGCGCTTATTCTTAGTTGTCTGACAGGTTTATAAGTAAAACAGGAGCTTGAGAAAGGCTAAGCTGAGGACGTTTTTAGAAGAAGCTTGAAGAGATACAAAAACAGCTCTGCACAGAGGAGAACAGTAGCCCACTGTCATTCCTGTGGTATCAGGGAATTGGCACACATCTCCTGTACTCACAAAAACACAGCTGGAGTTTTACAGAGCTCTCAGGGAAACAGGGAAATTCTCACCTCCTACATCCAGGTAGTTCACAAGTTTATATTCCTCTGGCTATGCAATACTAGCAGAAAATGAAAATTAATTTCTTTCAAAAATGAAGTTTTCGGAAAAATAAAATCATGTCTTACTAGAACCTTTTTCTCCTTATTTTTTAAGGTACAAATGCGGCATTACGTTTATTCAGTAATATCTCCGTCAGGATGGAAAACAGCACAACCTCCGACTAGGGACACAGCAAACCTGCAACATTTGAATGCATGCCAGGCTTTGCCCCCTCAAGGTGGTGAATGATCTCCTGGAAGTAGCTGTGCCCTGAATTTCCCTGATTCCTGTGAGTTCCCACCTGATAAGCTGGCATTTTACATAGCTCTAGTGACCATCATCCTGGCAAAAGAAAGTAAGAAATCTATAAATTCAGAAGGCAACTCCTTCCCATATTGCCTGTTTCAAACAAATGCAGCCAAATTATTCCATCTGTGTAAACAGTGATTGAGCTACAACAGTCACTGGAGCTTAGTCTGCTGCAACAGCCACATCTCGTGCTCCAAGATTCACTTTTAAGAAGTAAACAAACCCATTTGTAGCCTTAACTTTCACAGAAGCACAAAGACTTCTGATGCTGAATGAGATCTACCTGCAAAGGCAACCCAGACTTTATAGACTCTCCAGAAACCAACAACAAGAGCAGTACTCCTCTGATGGAGATGAACAACTGTACCAGGTCACCCGTTTGCATGTTGAGCAGGGCAAGCAGCGGCCAGTTCTGCACCACATCCTGCAGATGCTTACAGCATCCTGTAGGTGCTCCCCATGAGTGCATTCCCGGGGCAGCCTACACGAGTGTCAGAACACCAGCAGCGCACCAGCTTGCAATATGCTCGCCCTGGGTGTGCTGGTTTCAGTTCACTGCTGCAAAAGCTGAAGTAATGTTGAACCAGCTACGTTCCTTGTCCCACCCTTCAGTCTAGTCGTCTAGTAAGTTTACACATCAATTCTTTCAAAGCTCATAAAAATATCTGACACCAACAGAAAATTGCCACCCACGTGCAACACACAGGGGAATCCATTGCTAAAAGCACATCATGCGTCAACTTGAAAAAAGCACTGAGGCTTGTTTCCAGTGCCTATAATAATTCAAAAGCCTTCTGTATCAGACACAGAAGGCTACCTGAGATGCACTCATGCCAGTGGGCTACCTATGCAAATTACACCATGCTGGGCAAAAACATGAGGCAAGGCAGACAGCAACCTGGGGATTGACTTTTGTCTATTTTTGAGTTGGTTTTCTTTGAGTGCTTATATACATTTTGTATCTCACTACATTTATCAATTGCTATCAGTGCAACAGTACACTGAACACACAAATTGTAGTCACAGAAAGGACAGTCACTCTGCTGGTGGGTGAGCCACAGGCTGGGAGAAGCTGCCAGTTATACTGGCATAAAGGCAAAGAAGAACTAGGCTTGATGCACAGAAATTAAGAAAAATTAGGATAACAAATTACAGCTTTAAAATTCACCTTTACTGCACTGGAACAAAACAAGAGCAGCTCACGCATCAGCAGTGCTGAAAACAGCTTACAGATTTGGTTTAGAAAATCCCTACTTGGTTCCTATTCTCCTCTTGTCCAGCTGAGCAGGGCTGAAAAGCAGTTTTGCAAATGAAATTCAGGAAAGTGAATCAATTCATCTCAGCAAATGTAAGAATACAACATTGGTCGCATCTTCCCCAGATGCAACAAGCAATACATTCTATTTTCAATCTAGAGGATTTATTTCCAATTATGGATGATAAAATGAAAAAAATACAGTTCCAGGTGTTGCAAGCAGCTCTATGCAGACAGGCCACCGTGTCTGCATGAGTCTCCTGGAAGAATCGTGGTCAAAAATCTAAGAAAAATAATAAAAACTGCTTCAACTCATTCTCAGTCTGAGCTGGGATACCTGGGAGAAGACCGCCTGAAAACACCCCCGTAAATTCACCCAGGTTTAGATCTGCAGCAAAAGAACCCATCACCATCACCCCCCAAAAGAAAGCAAAAGAAAGAAAGAAAAAAATTCAACCCACATCCCCAAAGAAAGAGGTTTTGTTTTGCTTCCCTTTCTTCATACACCACATGTTCAGACGAACATAAGAATTCTTTGCTGACCCGATTCATTGCTGCTGTACATCACTGAGTGCTTTCATCATTTATATCCAATTGCAGAAATAAAGCATTCTTGTTTGCTTCTTATGGCACCTACTGTAGCCAAAAATCAATTCCTCTTGATCCCAGCAGCCAGTCGGCGTGTGATCTAAAGCTCCAGTGCTTAACAATTCTTGCTTTGTAAGTTCAGTGAGAGACACTAAAATATCAAGACTTCTTTATTCTGTCTATCATTTAGTACCACTTAATACCACGGGACCATCTAAGCATTGTTACTACGCTGAAAGATTGTATCAGCATTTTTCCATGATGTCCCATCACTAAGAGCTCATTTATCCCCAGCTGAGCAGCAAGCCGGATGTTTGATCATGGCTGTCAAAGATTCAGTCTCCCCCTTAGACTGGCATCTTCTGAAATGCAAGGGGATAGCAATATTTCAACAACACCCCTTTCTCCCAGAAAAAATAAAGAAGTTCATCTGACCTCCTCTGCTTGACTGTCAAACTGGCTAAGCAGGAATTAGCTCAGTTCTGAGAACTGTTGGGACGCACCCAAGCAGACTGCACTCAACTTGGACTGCAGCTTAGAGCTGCTGGGTGCTTTCCTTGGACTATCTGCACGGATGTCCAGAGCTGCTGAAGAGTCAGGTCTTGGGGAACTGAAAAAATCACAAGTAGCGATGCTACCCTGAGTTAAGCTGTTCCAGCATTTAGTCAGTAGTGACTGCCATTAACAGGAGTCGGGCACAAGTATCCAGAATCTAAAGCAAGTATTGGAGTTAAATCTCCAGATGTGGCCCTGAGTAGGTTAAAAAACAACAAACAATTACTACTAGTATCTTTTTCTTCATATTATCAGATATTGCATTTGAGTAATCCATGCACACAATATACTTCTGCTCATCCCTCCTCACTGTACAACTGGATCAAAGATAATTTTTCTGAATCACCACACAGCTGCAGTGGGTAAATCTCTGTTCTGTATGTGCATTTTTAAGTTTCAGTAGGTTTGCCCGTGACACCCATGCCAGCTGATAAATGACTGAGTGCTTGGTGGAGGGGAAGCAGCATGAAGAAGGAGACTTACTGGTTTAGTACTGGGGCTGCGTCTCGAGGCTTACATCATCTCAAAGATCTCTCATTGTGACAATACTAAAAAAGTTTAAATGCTGCCACTGCCGCATCTTTCAGTGACCAGAACTAAAACCATAGATGAAGTTGCTGCAATACGAAGCATTTCCGCAGTTCTAGAAGTCAAACTATATTGTTCACTTCATAGTCATATCAGCAGAAAGGGGGTAAGCCAGCTACTAATCTGCCCTTGGGTAAAAGGCAGGAAAATGATACTGAGAAGTCTCCAGTCGGATCTAATAGATCCCCAGGGGAAGTCATCTAAGCCTTATCTTCAACTCAGTTGAACCATAAAATAGGATGAAAGCAGACCTGAACAGAAAACAAATTCTGTACCTAAGCTGCTTACTACAAAATTGTCACACAATTTAAATCTGAATTTATGTCAATATTTTACAAAATAAATGGAGCTGAAAATAGAGGGGGAAAATGCAATGCAAATGAACTCAACAGAGAAAAACAGATGCTAGAATTACAACATTCTCCACTCATTAATTTCCATACCCCAATCTTCTTTACAGATTTCTGAAAGGTTTAAGATTTCAAAAATCAAGTTCAGGTAAATTATTACCAGCAGCTTCACACTGATTAAAATTAATCTACCAATGCTAGGAAAGAAAAGTCACTGTACACAGCTTCTGTAACAGCCATGCTCCTATCTGCAGTTCAGGATCTTTTTGCGTGTACTCCTCAGGTGCAATTTTCCCATTGGGAATCCAGCAGCAAAACACACAGCTTGTCCCAGCTGCTCTCAAGCCAATGACTTTCCAACTCAGATCAAGGATATTTTGCATCTCCCTTTATTTAAGGAGGAAAGTTGTCTGGGGTGGGTTTTTCATTTGTTTGTTTTGATGAAAGCTCAGCTCAGCCCTGGCTTTCCTGCTCCCTGCCCTTATGCCATCTCCTAAGTGACTGTTTCCAAAAAACATCTAACTGAAGCCCACTTTGCATAAAAACTTACATTTTAATAACATTACCTTAGTGCTCCAAAATCAGGACTTAAGCCTAGGTACGTTTTTAAAAGCACCACTGAAGAATTTAGGATTTAAAAGGAACAAAACCTGAAAGTTATCATGACATTTGCAGAAGAATACCCACTCCTCGCTCATCCATTTGAGGCAATACTCATTGATGCTCTAAGGATTACATCTTTATCAATAAGTCACCTACATATTGCACAATTCACATTAAGTTTTGCACTGCTTGTTCGTGCTGCTGAAAAGTTGTGTTATGAACGCACACAACTGAGAAGCAAAAGAATAAACTAGTACAAACTCTGTCAATAAATACACAGTTTGAGAAATGGCTTCCTAGCTTATAGCAGATTTATAGTTCTTATCTCCAGTTTCCAAAGTTCATCTGAATCTCCAATACAGGGAATTTCAATGTATCAGTAAATCTTTCAAGTCAGGAAGGAAACTCACTCAAAGAAGCAATGTCCCTTATCAGTGGAAGAAATGATAAATCTGAAATAATATATAATTCATGATGACACGTATCAAGACATTACACCAAACACTGACAGAAGACCTATTTATGACATTGCTTTGCTATGCGTATTCCCTATAGAACCATCTCCTTTCTTATTCTGAACCAAACACCGGCTTTGATAACACACATCTCTTCAGAGCTCAGAAGAAAAAAAAAGCAAATCTAATTCAGCAACCATTTCTCATGATAGAAAAACTAGTGGCCCTCAGCCAGCAACATATAAAAGTAAATGAAAATTTAAGCTCAGATCAAGAAGAAATGCAGCACAGTATGGCTACTTTAGAAAATTTACGACCTCAGACCATCGAGCCATCCATTGTCTAAAACATGCTAACATCACTGTTAAACCGCCCTTGGATGGGAAACAAAGTTCTAAGTTTGGTTCCTTCGCAGCAGCTTCCTCAGCCTTCGTAATTTAGCATACGCACGGACTGACAAGCTCTGAGGATATGCAGAGCCTCCTCAGACCTTTTTAAGACAATCCAGTTCCAGTCAGGACAAACATTTCAAACCCAAAATTCATAACATGGACGAACCATGCAAATAGTAACTGGAACTTGCAACACCCTTGGGAGTAAAGCCACTATTGGACAAATTTGAGAAGGGTATTAAATTCAGTAACAACGGGTGACGTGACCAGTATAATACATCGTGTGTCAGTATCACAGCCCTTTGATTGCTTAAAATATCACTCAACAAAACCACCAGGATAAAGTTAAAAAATAAAGATCAAACGCATATATTTGATAAATCAGAAGCTATTTTCCTCCAAGGTCATTACTGCAGTTCACCTTTGACCTTATTTTTAAGTCACAAAAAAAAAAAAACCAAAAAAAGCCAGCTTTACTTGCACAAATGTTTCCTGAGGAACTCCACAGGATAAATGATTTCTTCTCAAGACACAGAACAAGGAAGCATGTATTTCCTTAATTCCCCTTACATCTCCAAACAACGTACCCTCAATGGTTGGCAAACTAAGAAGAAACAAAAAGCTGGCACACATGCCTAACAGGAGCTGTGTGTTATTCTACCAATAGCAATTTTCCCTCCAACCTTTTTAGGTCAATCATACAGAATAACAACATTCCATACCGTTTGTATTTTTGGCCTGAATAGAAAAAATTACGCCAAGCCCAGCTGTGGTTGTGTCACAGCAGCAGATGTGCTGTTCGCAAAGCCTGCTCAGGCAGGTCACCAACCTGTGATACCAGGGTGGCTCCAGACTGGAGAAGATTACATTTTAATGAAATGGTTTATAACGCATTTATTTATTTATTTAAAGACCAAAGAATTGCCAAGTTGGGTGGAGGCTAATGGCAAAGATGTGCAGACTAAAAAGGTTTAGAGCAGTCATACAAGGGGAAGAATAAAAAAGATAAAAAAACATGCTTGGGTAAACACCACAATAATTGAAGCGGTGCCGTGGGAATCAATATCGTGTCTACAAACAAGAGCAGAGCAGTAATTTTATACATAGATACATACACAAAAAAATGTATGTAGGTGCATGCATACATACACATTTACTCATCCAGTTTAGTTAGGTCAAGGGCTGCCTAAATCAGATAACTCTTTCCAACCCTTCCTCCCTCGCCAGCCCTAGCCCACTTCTTACCCACAAAAATAAAGCCTGAAGATGATTCCCTAACTACAAGCCAGAAAACTAACAAGCAGCCTAGCAATTCAGTATGTTTATTCTATACATCAAACTACCATTTTTAAGGTGAATTTTCACCCATCTCCCTTCCTGAAGGCATGTAAGGAACAGCTGGATCCAGAAATCTGAACTGACTGAAAGTATCTGCTCCCCAGATCCCAGGGCTGCCTTGATGGCCTTTGCTAAGAAAGACTCCCAACTTCTGGGCTGCACTACTGTGGATGTCATAACTTCCCTTTGGCTTACTCAAGGCCTGGTCCTTTCTGGCAGGGTCTTGAGAAAAGTCTTCTCCAACTACCACAGGCCATGCTCTCCTCAATAAAATATGTAACACTGGTGATCACACCAACTGATCAATCTTCAGCCTCAGGAACACCCAGAGAAAAACCTCAGCACAAGGTTTCAGTCATGATGCAGAAAACCAAAACTTAATACCTACATGTTTCTGCCAAAAGAAACAGCCCGCACCTTGCTAAGGCAGCAACCATGGCGCTTCACTCTCCTGTCTGATTCTACCAAATGAGGCACAAAGGGTCCCTACCAGACAAGACGGACATTCTGATGTCCACAGATGCATACTCAGGTTCCAGCTTCTGCTCAACCAGCAGACCAGATGGCCAAAGCACCATACACCAGAGACAACCTTCCAGCCGGGACTACGAGTCCTTGGCTCTTTCATTACTTGCCTGCAGGCAGTCTACGGATGGCAGTTTCAATCACTATCTGCATTACTGAATTTAAATTTAGCATTAATTCGTATATCTAAAATACACACAGAGAGTACACAAACTAAATAATGTCCTTAACCAGTCAAGTGATTCTATTTTCCATCTTCAGAATAGCCCGTTAATAAGCGTGCTTCAGTCAGACTCTGAGATAAAGCAGGTTTTATAACACAGCTAAGAAAAGGCTAAGGCATATGGCAGTAGGGAAACAACCCACCTCCCTCACAAGCAGAAACAAATTAGAGGGTTCTGAAGAGGGGGAAAAAAAATTGCACTTACAAATACAGTTTCATTGACATCAATACTTTCAAAACAAGAACATGTGATTTCATTGATTCTGCTACTCAGATGCATTATTCTATTTCTTTTCCTTTTTTCTTACAGAGTGAACAGAACCTCTTGTTCTCAAATGAGAAGAAAAAAAAAAGCAAGTATTCTCTTGACCCCGAGCAATAGATAGAAACAGATAGGTTTGTAAGAGAATAATGTTATTGAGTCTCAGCCCGGACATTTTAAGGACACTATCAAGAAACAGCCCACCCCACCTCCTCTTTTGCGATAAATGAAACATATCTTTGAATAATTGGGTTAAAACAGAGGACCATCACCACTGAAACAGCTATGACAGACTTGAAATATAATGCTCTAAACCACCGTCATTTTTAGCAAATGCTGTGCAGATGCTACATAAATGACACGTCCCTTATACCACTGTAAAAATGATAAGAGGCCCACAGTGGAGGTATTCAAACAAACAATAACAAGAGATCACCTTCACTGAACACTAGGAGACACTTTTCTTTTTTGGGGTAGTTATTTATATGCAAGGAAATGAACTAAGAACTAACCCAATATGAAATACTTGTACGATTTGAGATAATTACAACACTAAACAACGCAAAGACATTTTCCTTTAGCTTCACTAATATGGGATGCTTCTCTTTTTCTTATTGATTTGCTTGTCCTTCTGATATAATAGAACCACACTAATTCACACTAACCTAACGACTCAGAGGCCAATCGCAAATTACCAGACCTTGCAAATTAGCAAGTAAGCAAACAAACACTATTAAAAAGCCCAGTCAAGGATATCACAGCACATCACTTACACTGCTCATTTGTTTGCAGAAGTAATTTAGTCCTCTAACACTCCACAGCTCCCCGTAAGAAAGTGAGCAGAACAAGCACAGAAACCCCATCAATACTTGTTTCTTATTTTTCACACCCTTTTCCACTCAGCCTGTTTGAAGAACCAAGATCCCAGGGGCACTCAGTAGAAAGTCACCACGGCACTGCTGCTCACACAGGAGCCTGCATGCAGGCACAGCAGCCGTGTCAAAAATCCATGCATAAGTAAGGAGCCTCCCAGCCCACAGGTAGATATAAGGTGCTCCATCCAACCAATAAACCAGTGTCTGCCATGGGCAATTCAGTTTTTGTAATGCTAAAGTCAACACAAAGAGGTTATAGGAAACCATGTCAGCATAACCTACCTGTTGATTAATTCTCAGCACGACTGAGCGTTAAGAGAGAAGGTCATTTTGCAGATCATCTGCAGTAGGACAAACAGGGCAGGTTCACAGTGTCTGAGCCAAGTCATCTGCTGCTCTGACTGCCATATAACTGAAAATGTAACTATGAAAGACCATATTCATGCATGCATGAAAATGGCAGAGAACCAGTGCAACGCAGACATGGAGGGAGTTACAAGAATATCACTTTTGCAAGGCTGGAGATGTTTTCACTGTATGCATTTTGCATGAAGTATTAAATTCAAGCAGCTTTGTTCTTATTACTCCTCCCTGATCTCCACAAGATTTTTAACGCTAAGAACCTGAGACACATGCTACAATTTCCTGGTTGGTGTGACTGTCAGCAACACAGTCTGTGCCCCACCTTCAGCACCCACACCCTGGCAGGAGACCCAGATTTTGGCTGCATTAATGCACTGGCCTGCCACCTCAGGAGAAACAGGAAACCTCTCAGCTGCAATCCTGTCGGCAAGATCAAGTGAGTTGTCCTCTCTTTCAGTAAGCCTACCAGTTACAATAGCCTTTTTAGCTATCTATTCTGCACACCTGGACCCTGGAGACCAGGCAGGGACAGATCAGCACAGCAGCAGCGCAGCAGGCAGCAAAGGTGCTTTGCACCAGGGACCTGTGAGCTCAGGGTGCAACCTGGCTCTTCAAAGCCACCTCCTGAGCTGCTGTGTTATTGCACAGGGCTCTGCCTCGGCCCTGCCCTGCCGTTTTCAGCCAATTTGCTCCACAGCAAATTATTATTCTGCTCACAGCTTCTTCGTGAAAGGGCCACATTAACCTTTCTGCTTTTTCCACTTCCAGCACGAAGCTTGAAGAATCTCACAGTGCACACATTTCCTTTATACTTTCCTGTTCAGGGGTCCAGACCACGACTCTGGCCAGTTTGCACTTTCTTAGCCCCTCCCAGGCATACAAGGAGCTCTCTCTCCCGTATTCCAGCTTAAGGAAAGGGAGCAAAAATAACCAAAGCAATATCTCCTCCATTTATCTACCTCCCTCTTTTTTCCTTTTTCTTTTTCTTTTGGTGGCTGAGGTTTTGCCTTACTGTACTCTCAAAATGCATTTTCCCTCAGTGTTATCCCCTCCTTTGATGTTGCCAGTCTCTATGAAAAACAATAAAAATTTGTTCTTCCCTCTTAGGTCTTTACAGCACCCATACAATTCAGTACTGCCCAACTCTGAGTCCCTATCAGAACAGCCAATTCTTGACCTCAGTCAGCTTCCTCCTGTGTTTGGTTTATCATTTTAAGCTCCAAGTAGCTGCCAGTAGGATTGATGAGCCTCACATCTCCTGGTCCTACTTGATTCATGCTGCAATCCTCTTCTAGTCCACTGCATTAGAAGCTAAATATGCTTTATAATATATTTTTAGGAAGAAAAAAAAAAAGTCATATAAACAATTCTTTTCTGTATCCTTTTTCCTCCTCTACAGTTACTCTCTGCTGCTTTTTGGAGCTTGTAGCATTAAAGTTCAAATTAAAACATCAGAATAGTGATTTACAACACTTTCAGGGGGAAAAAAAATAACACCTGTGACCTTCCGCCCCATGCCCACAAAGCAAACAAATTCAGATCCCGTAGGACCAGGACTGAGGTCCCCAAATTAGTACAAAGCATTGCCTCAAGTGATTGGAATGGGCGGGGGAAGATGCGCTAATCCCTCCATCGATTCAATCCCGTGAACTCCTCTAAAACTCCCTATTTTCCAAACTGATAGCACTGCTAGGATGCAGCCAGCTGATAAGGCACTACAACTCCCAAGCAAGATTGCAACCCAGAAAGGATTTATTTATTTTCTCCTTTGGGTTCTACTCTGAAGTAACTTTTGCGCTGAGCCAGCGTTGCCTGTTTGTAGCTGGAAGAGCTCTTCTCATTAGCCATGATAATCTCATTATCCATAAAGTTTGATCACTTTTTGCCTGCTCTAAAATAACTTACACCAAAGCAGGACTGGATGAAAGCCAAGTATAAAACATCAGTGACGCTTTGGGTAAAGAACTCCTAGTTCTGTCAGGCCCATAATTTTACTATCCTTCCTGAGACACCATGCAGCAGATTGCTACTGTATATGTGCTAACAGACTTTTTATTTTAGTCTTAAAGTAGCCCTGAATATGCTTTAAAATTTGATCTTTTTTTTCCTCAGAACTTGAAAAATAGCTGAAAAAATGCAAAGGGCAAATTCTGCACCTTCTAAGCATTTAGGGGGCTTTTGTAGTCTAAGTCATCATCCTTCAAAGCCATTGCAAGGTGAGGTACCCCCTCCCTCGGTGCCTAGTGACACATCTTTAAACAAGCTGCCACATGTTTCCTGTGACATCTCTTTCACAAATACATTCCTATATAGTTGTCACTATAACTCTGCACACTTCCAAAACAGAACAGCCCTACATGATTCTGCCAAAGAAAGCTTCTTGCTATGATCTTCCAGCAGCTGTTTGTTTCTTGTAGGTTGAAAATATTTGTCTCCTCTCTTCTGCTTTTTTTATTTGCCCTGCAACTCACTGTATTTTTAATATCACTAGCACTACCACAGCACATCAACAGTGAATCCAGCTTTCAGAATGAAAATGTCCAATTTCTTTTTGTTATATTAGGGTCATCTCAAAAACAAAAGCCAAGAGATGCTGTTTTCGTGCACCTCTCCTATGAGATCATCACACATTGGGGAGCACACAGAGGTCCAGACGTCCCCAGGACACTTCCATTTGCTGCAGCTCCAGGCAGGTGTAAAATTAATTATACAGCGTTCCTTGAACTTTTAAACCCACAAGCTTCTAGACCTTCTCACTCCTCAGAAGCCCACCATGTGTCCAACAGGTAAACACTACTTTCCTCCTAACGGGCATGCAGATGATACCTGGCAGCAAGGGCACTGGTAAAGAAATAGCACTGAGCTACACTTCTTGTATCACCACAGCCCTCTGAGTCACTGCTGTGCTTTTGTGCAGCTCTAAGGGGAAACTGGAAGAGCTGGGAACTATTGTAACAGATTAAAACTTATCTGTTTAGAATTCACATTTACAGATCTTTCTTAAAAAGAAAGGAAAAAAGAAATCCTGATAAGAACAATGTAGAACTTCAGTTAGAAGCAGAAACTCACGGACTTGGGTAAAACAGCAAAGACATGCATTTCTGGAGAAAGAGTTAAAATTATCATTTCAGCTTAATTGGGCCAGATTCTTGGCTGGCATGAACTAACACAGCCTCATTGACTCAAATTAGTCTGTGGAAACAGGCATAGCTTCAGCTATTCTGATGCCAGAAGAGGCCCATTACACACAGCTAAGTCCCTTTTCACGACATGTCTGAGGAGGATACCTATTAATTCGTCCATCAAGGCCAGTAAAATGTACTTCTCATACTATCCTAGAGTCTGGCTCACACATACAGGGTATGAAAATCTGGTACAACAAACTGCTGGCGTACTTCCCCAGTTTGCATGGGGCACCGCTCAGTGTTGAGTACCATAGCATGGAAGGCAAAAGAGGGGTCCCAGTCTGATCCTCTTTTATCTCTGTCATGGTTTTGTGATTTTCGCAATTGGTATTCCACATCATAACATCATGTGGAGCACAGAGAAGAAGAACTACACATCCCAGAGGACCTCACAGTCAAAGAGGAAAATACATCACGGGAGTGATGCTCACTCTCTCTCTCACCACCTGGCAGTGGGCATGGATGTGCTTCTAAGCTGTGGCACCTTCAATTTCAAAGTAGGCTTCTCGGTCTTCGGAAACCTCTCTCTTATTTCACTTGATTTATTAGCCTCAATTTCAATTAGATTGTATTATAGTATGTTTAGTATAGTATATTTTAGTATATATAGTTTAGTTTAGTATAGTATAGTATATTATTCCATTCTGACATCATAGTTAGTAAAATAAGTTTTACTCCTTAGATCATTGCCACTGCTCTGTTTGTTTCCTTGAGCCCAGCTCCCATCTCCCTACCCCTTTCCCTTTTCCCTTCCCATTTGTCAGGGGCCGGGGGACCCATGGGCCTACTGGCATCCCCCACCCCCCCGTCACAGACACAGATTGATCTTGATAACCCCGTGACAATCTCTCACAGTACTTCCATGATATTCACACACATTCTGCCCAGCAGCACTGTGACTTTTGTACAGTTGTCCAGGATGTATCTCAAGGGACATCTGTGATGGATTTCCTTGTTCAGCCATTTGAGCAGAAATCCCAGGCTTTGCTACACAGCTGGATTTTCTCTGAGACCGACTGTTAATAACCCCTTGGAAGAAGCTGGGCTACAAAGAGAAGCTCAGGATGCACACCATCTTTCCTCTCAGCACTACAGCAACAGCAGAAAAATTGGGGTGTGGAGGGCACAATTTCATTCAGCTCATACAGTAGATTGAGTCAGGTTTTAGGAACGGGGCTGGCTATTTTGAGAACAGACACCACGATGATAGCGTAGTCCTGCCTGCACATTGAAGTCTGACCTGTGGGTATATCTTTGTAGCAGTATATTCATCCAACATGATAACAATTCCGAAGTCAACCAGGGAAAGTTTGTTGTTCCTTTTTTTTTTTCTTTTTTCTTTTTTTAATATATATTGGATTCCTGATATCCTTGAGGAAATTATTTTGACCTTATATTGCTGAAAGTTCTCCCCAAGTAATACTGCCAGAGCTCCTTTGTGGCACATAAGTTTATTAAAAAAATGCCTGTTGCAGATTTTCTGATCAGAACCTAGTAATGCAAGTCAGAGGCTTCTGTTCAGCTGATTCAGTGATAGCTCTCTTCAGAAGGGAGAAATTACTTTTGTGTAAGAAGCAATACCCAGCTTGTTTCAAACCTCAGCCTCTGGCAAATCTGTCATAGCAGGAGACATTCCCTGTTTCTTTGACAGATTGGCCTGTGGCTGAAAGTTAATCTAACATGTCAGAAAAAGTATACAGTAGGTAAAGAAAAAAGCCAAAACTAACACTCTCAGCATTTTACATCAGGGCGCATTTGAAAGAAATGCTCATTTATAGATAGTAAAAATATTGCTCCTAGTCCTTAAATTAAAAGAAAGAGAAGGCATAAAGGTATGCCAGCAATGAAAAATAAGCTTTCAGATTCAATGGACCAGAATCCGTAACGTACACCAGGGATTTAAAACTACTACCACTAGCTAAGAACCAAGACCACTGCTTTTTGCTATTACACATCAATTTTCTTTCTCCTTATCTTTCAGAGTGCTAAATTAATAACTGGTTTCAGCCACCACAATGTATAAAAACATGATTTTGGGCTCCTACAACAATAAAAAGAATTACGCTTGCCAATGCTATCAATATGCAATTTTGTTGTCATCGTTATATATATCACTCCACTCAGCAGCACGAATTTGCTTCAGACTCTGTACTTCTCCATGCTGATAAGGTCCCTGAAGTTATATAAACCATCATTCTTAAAAGTACACAAACATGCAAACACACTGAAATTTTTGCTTTAAACTCCGTCCCAGATCTTAAGCAAAGTCAACAGAATTGCTGCTGGCTAACACTAGCCTGGGAAAGCTTAAGTGAGCCAGAGCCACAGTCTCTGTGGGAAATGTAGTTTTATCGAAAGTCTAAATATTTTGCAGGAATAATTCAATGACTAAGCTCCCTTGACAAGCATGGAAGCAAGAAATTTTTATACTACTTTGTTCCATTGATTTGATTTTCAGTTGTACCGAGACTGTAAGATTATATTTTCATTTTACTAATGTAAAATCATAAATACTCGATGTCTCAGAAATTACTTTCTTTTCAGTGAAAAAGATCTTAGAACTGTGGGGAGGAGAGGGCTGGGGAGAAGTAGGGACCAATATGGAAAGAAAACACAGTTAACAATGTGAAATTTTTCCAGGGGGTTTTATTTCCAGTCAGCCACATGCAGACCATTAAAACAGGATGAAATTCTGCACGCTTATTGCTATTCTAAACGTGTCAGGCAAATTTCAAAAAAACTTCTCAAATTGCCAACTTTCCTGGGCAAAGTAACACTCCTGATTCATCTGTAAAGTGTTTATATAAATGGCTAGAACTGTGAGGAAGGAGTGTGATAATATTTAATCCCTGCACTGCTTCGTAAACTGAAAATTACATAAAGAAAGAGGCAGCTCCCCGATCAGTCTGAAAGTTGTGCTAAGGCTCTGAATGCCCTGACTTAGTGCCACCTGAAGCATCGTTTTCCACTTTTCGGGCCTTTCACTCCCTATTCTGGTACCATGGTAGTTTCTCTCTTGACTCACTAATGCTAGAAGAAGGACAATTGATACGACCATGTTTTCTGTTCCAGGTGTCATCGGACAGTTTGTCCCTGCACTGCCTGGCAGTGCTGCTAGAGCAGCCCATCTCCACAGCTCTGCTTCCGGATGGACACCTGCCCTGCACTCATGCTTTGCTGTAACCGATATGGAAAGAACATTTTTCACAGCAAGATTTGTTCCTCAGTGCAATTCTTTACACAGGAACAGCAGAGCTGGACTGGATGTGGAAGGAGGCAGCAGAGCTAAGTGAGGAGATGAAGCAGCCAAAACAACAAAAGGCAGCATCTAGAGGGAAAGGCAGCACCTTGAGCCCCTTTCCTGCTTCTTCCTCTCAGGTACCTCCTGACTTGGAGGTACCAGTCCCTCTGACATGAGGTCACTGTTGCTGCCTGCTCCACTCTCTCTCCTGGTCTCTTAGTCCTAGGTGAAATAAAAAGCAGAAAGTGAAGAAAGTGAGCTATTCTAAAGCAACTGTAACAGCAGAGTACTGGCTCACACAAGCTGGAAAGCTACTCCAGACACTGCCTGCCAGAGCAGGGGATCAGGCCAAGACAGATGAGGAGCAACACTCCTGATAAATGTGTAACATTCTCTAATACCAGCCAGCCCTCACAACTGCACTACCACCTGCTCCCAGCATCTCTGCACCTGTGCATCAGCCAGGCACCCCTCCTGCAGCTATAAGTCTCATCTAAGGATGACCCTTGTAGCAATGAGAGGCAAAGAAAGCTGAAAATGTTTAAGAACCACTAGTTTATACAATGACTAAATAAATCTCAAATTGAACACTTCGCAAATTCTGCATAAGCACATCTTTCATGTCTCTGAGGATGATTTCATGAATGGCTGAAAGTACCTTGAAAACAAAGTGCTAAGCATCGTTCTTTTTATAGTGTATGTTTTGAAAAATTGACCAGGCTCATATTAATCTAGTAAATGGCAGCTTTCCAGCCTGATAGCTTCATAATGGGCATCTTGGCCTTTCAAGAGTCTTTTTTTAATCCCTCAGAGAGCATATATTTGCAATTGCATGTGAACTATCATCCTCAGGTAGGAGGTTCCACACTGTATTTTGCTGCTAGCAAGCTTCTTCCCATGATGAATGAACCAATCTTCATTTTTCCCATTCTGATTTTTTGTATTTGTGACAGCAGGCATGAAGAATTGCATCTGATTTTGCATGCATTTTACTCTCCCAAAGTAGTGGGGGAAGCTACAATATTTTAGGGGGGGGGGGGGAAGTTTCTTCTTCAGTTAATAAGAAATCCCAGCACTGTTAACAGTTACCCATCAGTGCAGCTTCCATAAAACAGTCCTAGCTAAGTTCTAATTGCAGACCACATGAAATAACTTCCACAAGCTAAACTGAAGCTACAAGAGACAAAACTTCAGTCACCTTAATCATACAGAAATCCTACTTCCTCTGCTGTGTACTGATAGATTACTTGATTGAGTCTGTATTGTAGGGTTCAGGGATTCCTCAAGCTTCGTTTCACACGATTGCTCAAAATAATACTAAATACTTTAGTCATACTCCAAGCATGACAGTCAAAAACCTTGACAGCATCATCAGCAAGTAACACAATCATATTATCAGCTAATCAGCATTGCCAGACTTCAGCATCAACAAGTAAATGCACAGGTGTTCACAGGGAGAGGACCAGACACTTCACGCTAGGTTTCAGGCTTTGCTGATCTTCCTGTGCGTTTCTCACCTCAATATACCACAGTAACCCAGGCAGAAGTCACTGTGGGACAAGCATGAAAACTGGATAAAGAAGAGAGGCTTGATTTTATGAAAGGTTCTGGGCTTTGAAACCTTCGGCCTTCTGCCAAATCTGAATGGAAATTTATGGAACTGTTTCCCATAAAATTATTACGACTCAATCTAAATGTCTGCTTTCACTTCAGTTCTATGCTGTACATGAGACACATACACACACACAAAAAAAAAGCCCTTTAAAATGAAAAGCTGCTTCCAATTTAAAAAACATACGTAAAGAAAGGAACTTTCAGTCTCCAGAAGGTGACATGGGAATGACATTACTAGATTCTAATTTTCTTCTAAAGCAATATCCCAAAGTTCCTAATCAATCCAATTTGGCACGACATTTTGGTTCATATAGTTTGCTTACCCCAGGAAAACGTGCTTCTGTCAAAGTTTCAAAGTAACTCTGGCAGGCCTACTACTCCCCAGAAAGTAGGGCTGAAACACCACTGCACCGAGAAGTGTGGCTGTCAGTTACAGGAGACAGGAAGCCATGTGAGCTACCTAAACCCAAATGAGAAAAAGGGAACCAAACCAAGGCCTCTCATGTAGCTGCTCGGTGCCACCATGACCTTCGGCTGTTTAGTCCATCTGCCCCACATGGAGCTTCCAACCACCAAAACACAAGCTATGGGAACACACTTGATGGGGAGCCACACAGCGCTCATGGATGCTCTAACACTGGGCTGACTCTCAAAGGAATATCCAAGCGAATACAGTCCCAAAACACAACATTTTCAGGTTGTGATCTTCAACATGAGGATGGACTACAGCCTCTGACACTTTAGGAACAAGCCATTCTATTCTTCAGACATACAAAGAGAACAATCTAGTTACTGTTCCCCACTTCCCCATGTGAGGCATGGGATTACCAACTTGCCCTTCCCACCGGTCCATGTC
Organism: Alectoris magna; assembly: GCA_030625065.1. Classification (NCBI taxonomy): domain Eukaryota; kingdom Metazoa; phylum Chordata; class Aves; order Galliformes; family Phasianidae; genus Alectoris; species Alectoris magna. The sequence continues at coordinate 10,411,948 of CM060570.1, read as the reverse complement.
AGTTGGGTTAGAAATACCAGCTCTATAAACTGCTTCCATCTAAACAAGCAAGTCAGATTGGCATCAACAGATGAAAAAATGCTTCCCCTGAGGATACTGTTCCCAAACGCTCCCATCATAAACCTTTATAAGAAAAAGGCTCCTTCTTAGAATTAAACAAGTCCAGCTTTTTGTCCCCTGTGAGTTGGCATTTGCAGCAAGACCAGAGGAGTTCATATGAGGAGCTCTTTGATTACAGGAGAACAGTTATAATGCTGTCAGTACAGTACATGTGATTTCACATGTGCCTGAGGAAGAATGGAATAACAGAAGTGAAGGGAAGATGACTGCAATAGCGGAAGGATCTTGTTACTAGCTTGAATGCACAGAAGGTGTCACAGCACAGATTGCCCTCTGTATCAGCGCTTCTTGATTTTGCTTTCTAACATCACAGGCTAAATCAATTTCCTCCTTCTGGACCGAGCTGGAAGAAAACCTTAAGTAAAATGTCTCTGTCATAAAGGATATTATTCCCCTGCAGTGCCAGATGGGTCCAAAGACATGCAATTTATCCAATATCATGAGGTGAATATGAGGTTACCAAAACCATTTTCTCAGAACTCTCAAGTCTGTTTTACTTTTGCTTTCCTAGGCTAAGGTTTGTGATTTCAGCTTTTTCCCATATTACAAGAACTAAAACACTGCACAAGTACACAGTACAGGAAGAAAGAATGACACCTGCAAGAGAATATTAACCTGAATTAGCTTTTGAAATAGAATCGTTAAGGAGAGCCCCTCTGCAAGCACTCTCAGAACTAATTTATTTGTGAAGGGAATTCAATCACAACCACTTTAATTCTGAATAAGTGATTAACTAGATTTGAAAGAGTTGAACAGCTTAAGACTAGCAGCAGACAAGCTAGTGAAAAGACATCCAGGGGAAGTAAGCAAAGCTTGCCTGCACACAGGGAAGGAGTCTGTTCACAACATGGTATGGATCTACATGCAAAGGGTCTATGCTCTGCAGAGCCTGCCCAGAGGAACCTGCCAGCTCCAGGGTCACAGCCCTAAGTACCCAGAAAACAGAGGAGATACTGACTCCTAAATGTCCAAGATTCTGGTAGCCAGCAACTTCAGCTGAGACTGGGAAGAGGCACAACTTCTGCCAGGTGTGGGAATAAAAGACAACAATAAAATCAGACTGGTTAAGAGAGCCAGCATTAGAGATTTGTGACCCAGACTTCAGGGCACATGAGCTGGCAATTACAGACCCCTAATTAAATGCAGGGGCACATGTTTTAGCCTCCCCCACCACCCCAGCCACCACTGAATATACAGTTCACACACACTAACATCAGAAGGGGGAAGGACAGCAGAAAGGAGATAGCCAGGAACAAGCGATCCCAGCTAAAGAACCACTTCTGCCTACAAATCTGTTCCAAGTTCTCCTGGGAAGCTGGCCAAATTAATTACCCTGGTAGACCACACACAGCCCATGGGTAAACAGCCCTTGCTTTGAGTAACTGACTTGAATTTTGAAACTCTGGAAAGCACTGTCAAAGGTGCCAGTCTTGAACAAATAACACTGCACAACCCTACCTTCATCCAGCTGCTGTGGTTTGAGTTGTGCTATTTTAGGATTCAGCCTATTGCACCATGTTAGGAGACGGCTGTTGAAGGGGGAGGACTGACTGTAGCAAGAAAGTCACAAAACTAAGCAGACACTGGCCTGTTTGCTGGGGAACTTCCAGAACACAGACTGTTTTAATCGCAGACACACATACACATTTCCCACCATCTTTCAAATCTCCCTGCCAGATCCCCATTTTAATGAATGAGCAAGGTATTGAAACCAGCAGGAATCCTGCTTTCTCAAGGCCCAGGAACACAATTCTTGCAAATCCCAAAACCTGCTGGGTAAGAGACCAAGGGACCACACAATACACACAGGATGGGGACTGAGATTATTGCTAATTCATCAGACTTCTGTGGAGCCAGGATTTCATCAGTTCCACATTTCAGTAATCATCTTCTGAATACCATGAAAAAAAAAAGGAGTAGAATGCAACTGCAATGCAGTCATGCTTCCTTCAGGTATCCAGAGCACTAGATGACCTTGCAAGTACCAGAAACAGTGCCAGAAGGTATCGCTAGTGCCTCCCGGTTACCCTCCTGTGGTAGTGATGCTGTTTCTCTACAGCTGTACAGCCTTCAGGTATCATCTGCCTGATTTGGTGTGGGTGCTTTGAGGTAGACCTAACCTCCAGCCCTCTGTCTTGACAATACAGCCCACAGAACACCACACACACCATGCCTGACATGAGGTAGCTTGAACAAAAAGTAGATTTGCTCTAAGGTGCAGGACTGTGAAGCAGAGAGGTTGCGTACCCAAAGCCAGCTCTGCTGTGGAAAGGCAGCCTTTAACAGCAGGACAGTAGCAAACCGCTGAAGGGCAATGACATCATGGTCTGCTGCAGCTGTTTGTTCAGCAGAAGCCAGAGCTGCGAGCCTTGTGCAAGTGCAGCAATAGGATTGAAGACTCAGAAGTGGGCAATGCATGCCACAGCAGAAGAATAAATCCAGGCACTCTGAGGAGCAGTGTTAAACAAATCTGCTGTTAGAAGGATTAGGCATCTTCTATGGCTGCCTTCTTAGACATGGAAGACATTTGCTGCGGGGGACACCTGGACCACTTCCCATCTTTATTTTCCACACCCTTCTGGAAAGTTTTTCCCCCATCTATCTGAATTCATCTCCACAGAGCAGCTGACAGCCTGGCATAAGCCTGATATACTTAGCTTGACTATCACTAATTACATAACACCTCAGCAACTGATAGCACACCAGTCAAATCCACCAAGACGTTATCTCAGCAAGCAACTGTTCACAGCACTACAATTAGTAAAACTGAAATCAGTGCTTCTAATACTTCTTTTGCTGGTAAAACTGCAGGCAACATTATTGTGTAGTCTACCATGTTCTAAACAGAGCAAAACCCACTGCGAAGAAGGCGGCCTGCAGCAAATCCATCCACCAAATAAAAGCCATTTTCTTCATATACATACACTATATATATTCTTACATAAAGGTCAGAAGCAGAAACACGCAGGAAATCCTAGTAAAAAAACAAATTTCTTAGGGTGGTTAAGGAACACCCAAAACACAGACCTGGTAGTGCAACGTACAGCTCCAGAGTTCTTCACACAGCTCTGCATGAACACAGCCATCAACTCCTCTGCATCACATTGCAGGATAAAGGCCTGCTCTAAAGTCTATAAAAAAAAACAGCCTGTAGTATGATTCAGTCAAAACCAAAGTGAAACCAAATTTAGGTCTGACTAGGCCCAGTATTTTTGTAGGGACGGAATGAAGATAAAAGATAAAAAAATAAGGCGCAGCTATTAATTCAGATATGAGATGCATCATCTCAAGCTCTAGAACTGTAATTTCACTGTTAGCATCTGAGCCCGCATATCTTGAAACCAACTCCGGCAGCACTGTCTGTAGGGGCTAATACCATGTTAGCTGATTTCAGAAACAGACACTGAGCAGTAAGAACAAATAGTTCCCCAGACTGCTTAGCCACTGATAGCCAATGTCTTTTCCTCTTTCCTCCCCCCACCTTCATTCTCTCAATTCATTTGTGTCCCCTGAAGCCCATTCAGATTTGAGAGAAACATGAGATCAGTAGTACATCAAGAACTTGAAAAGAAAACATTGCACAACAGAAAAAGGATACTTATGCTCTAATTCTGCAAGGAACACTAGATAGAACAATACATGTCAGCCTTTCCATCCAGTCCTGTATTACTTCCTCACACCAAACATTTTTCTAGTAGAACATTAGAGATTTGCAAAAAAATATGTTTATGAAACATTGCAGATCCAGATAGCATTTCCAAACAGCAGAATACTGTCAGTGTTTCTAAGTAAATTACCACGTATTTATAGCACTCAGTATTGTAGCACTTCAGAGGGACAATTTCAAACGTGTAAGTGAAAACGGACCAGTATTTATACCGCTAGTTACTAAGCTCCACATGAAGCATGCACAGGTTCTCAAGTTAAAAAAAAACAAAAACAAAAACAAAAAAAAAAAAACACAACAACAATGATAGAACAAACACTGCTGCTTTCCCCTGCATGAGTACTCAAGTCTGCCTGGCCAAAGAGCATTTTAAACTCAGGTAAGACGTTGTAACAGACTGAGACCTTCCCAAATACACACAAGTACCCTTCAAAAATGTGGACTACTGTCCTTCTGCGCATTAGTTCAACTTCACAAATGAACTTGTTCATATGTCTAATATAAATATTTAGATAAGATGCATACTACGCAGACAACAGAAACTGAGAAACATAACCCTGTAATACGTAACTCACCAAGGCTGCACACGTTTTCAAAGCAAGATTCTCAACACGCTGTGTTTTTGATAGATTTAAAGATACCAACAGCCACTCAACTATTACAGTTCATATTACAAGGGAAAAGACATGCAAATAGTACTACTCACCAATTCTACTGACTGCTTCTGCCTTCAAAATGAAGGACCTTTAGGACCCTGAAGGGGTATCACAGACGTGCTAGCATGCATCCACTGTTTTGACCAACCAGGAATTCACAACACAGTCATTCACATCAAAAACTGAATGCCTTTTTTCCAAAAGAAAAGCTCCACCATTTAAACAAACTACAGTCACATTTTAGCTAACTGTACTGCTGTTGCTATTTCTGCCATGTGTTCAATCAGTCCTTAGCCACTTACATTTATAAGGAATCCATACAGTAATAGCGAGCAACGCTCGCCCAGACATGTAATTAATGAAGCACTGATGTTAGTCCATCTAACTTACAAATACAGATTGTACAGAATACCAAGTGAGAATGTGAGAGAGAAAGAGGAGAGGAAGATAATGAATTATATATGCATCTAATTTGGCTATAATACAAGCTGCACATGTGGACTGAGAAGAGTCTGTGGCTCACAGTGTGTAAGCTGTCACCAAGCTGCATTTTGCAAATAATTCATTTCTATGGCCAACAAATTAAGACAGACAAAGTGTCACCTACCCAGGTAGCTACCTGTGTTTAGATATTGTTTAACCACAGTTTGTTTTTGCTTAATACAGTTTCTCTTAAGATACTGACAGCTGCCTGAATACTCTAATAGTCTTTAGGCAAATTATTGCAAGGTATATAGCCATATTGCTCTAATAAATAACCAGTGCTTTCAAAGACAGCAGATGAAAGTGTTCCAGAGAACCGTGCAAAACAAACATACACAGGAAGCGTTAAGCACATACTAGTTTCTAATTTATTTCACACTGACGTTCAACAACATTGGTCAAATAAATGCTGTTGTGTTTTCACTTCTACCACTCATTTTGGCATCCCAAGGTGTTGTTGGCAACAGAAGGTGAACATTAGTTGTGTGTCACTTGCTCTCTGGAACTCTTAAATTCCCCAATATCCTCATACTTTGGGTATGCATTGGTAGAGATGCCCCTCAAGCAACCAAAACCCAGAAGAATGTCAGCTATTCTTCATGTACAATTTTACTGTCTATTCATGTGAGCTGATAACAAGAGAGCAACATATTTAAGAGTATCTGGCTACAATTACTTTGCTTTGAAAAAGTATTACAGCAGTAAGCATTATCTATACACAGGAAGATGACTAGATGCACAGTGACTCATAAACTCAAGCATTTTATTAACAAAGTAGATTATATCCTCCCAGAACTTGATGGAAGAACACAATTCTTTCTGCTGCAAACACACAGGACCCATCACTTTGATTAAAGGTAGATGCCCTCATAATGTCAGTCTGATGTACATAAGTGGTGAAAAGATGCAATGCAACTGATGATAGTAGTATTCCCACAGCAGTCAGCTTGTGGACTATATTATCTAAACACCCCCAAAACCCTCCTCTTCCCTTCACCTTCTTCCTCTCCCTCCCCTCCCCCCCCAAAAAACAACCGACCCCTATCTGCATTAATCCAGTGTGGTTAAATACTAATTTTTGTACTACGGAAAAAAATTGAATAGCTACAAGCGTTGGTAAGCACAATTGCTAATTAATAACCACTCTGCACCTGAGATTTGTCTGCAGCTGGAAACAGCATCTGGATCTAAAGTGGCAGCTCTGAGATTAGCAACGAAACATCGATAGAATTTAGATGGTCAAATTTTTCTCTCATTGAATGTTTTAATTATATAGTGTATCAAACTCAGTGTAGAAGTAAACCAAATGAACGCACTTAAACATATGAATCCAATCCTCTGATAATCTTGATTAACTATATACATTCTATCTATATAAAATCCTACATGCGTGCATCCATTATCAATATATGTATAGAAATAAGACTTATTATCCCTAAAAACTATTAGCTACGAAACCTATCGGTAACCCTCTACAGTTGTATATACTCCAGTAGGGAGCACAGAATGAGGCAGCATACTTTAGTGAGTCAGGTTTAATCCACTAATAAATCCACCTGGACTTCAACAGATGCCATCTTCTGTCAAAGCCATCAGAAAATGCTTGATCATTTGTTCCTGCTTTGGTTGCCTTGTACAGAATAAGCAAGATCACTTCTTAAGTAACATCTATCTTTGGACCTTACCATCTTCATTTATTTTTTTTTTTTTAGCCTCTTCAGAGAAGGGTGACAGTGTCTCTGTTTTAAAGGTCACAAATATGGGAAGGAATCACTAAGCACTTCCAGCGTGGCACCAGCAGAGCCAGCTAACTACTCTCCTGAGTCCCATCCAGCCATGGTGTATTTGTCACACTGCTGTCTGTGCTTCATGCAGCCCTGTCTCCAGGTAGCTGTGAAGAATCCATCTGCACACACATACAGGCTTACATAGCATGTCTGTGTAACAGTTGCATAACAAAAACACATAAGAAAACAGTGGGGTAGGCTGCCAAAAAGCAAGGAGAAAGCAAATCAGCTCAGGAACAAACAAGACACAATACATGCGCCTGGAGCAAAAATCTAAGAGCTATTAAGACAGTGCAGTTTGAGAGACTCATTTGCTACCATTAACTACCAAATGAATAGCACAAAATCTAGAAATCACAATGAATTGTTGTTTTTGTCCCCTCCTCGAAGTCATCACAAGTTCTCAATATAGGAATATCTTTCCTTCTTATAAAAGTCAAACCACACTAGTTACAGTTATACAAACATTAACCATATGCCGTTGCTTTACCTGCTGCAAGTCTCTACTCCCAGCACTGGATTTTAAAGACAATCATGGCATCTAGCTGAAAATCTGAACATGCGCAGCCTGCATGAACACCAGCTAAACAAATCACAGCTACAATATTCAGCCAAACATCGGTCATGCCCATTGCACTGAGACCTTGCTAGGCTGAAAAAGATAACATCAGAATAACCTTGAGCCTTTAAGGAAACCTATTGCCAGTTGTTAGAAAGCAGGATCAGTCAGCGTCAAAGTACTTTGATTTTTTGATATATTATCTCAAGAGTCATCACTGTCCCTATCGTCATGTTTTCAGTTGCTTGTGCTGCAATGACAATGCTCATCAGCACCTTACCATGAACTCAGAAGTCCCTGGTCTTGTTATGGGACATCACAAGGAGATATTGCAAGCCACAGCTGGACATTATCTACCATGTACCTTTCAGACAAGGTTAATTTCAATTCCCTCCCCACCCCAGAATGTAGCAAGAACAACTCGAATGGGGGAAAAAAAAAAGAAAACTAGAACAAAATTAATTCCATAATCACCTTCAGTTATCTCATTCTTTCTTATGACTGCATACACAACTGTTCATAAACATCAATGGGGAGTATATGGGGAGGTGGGATGGAGAAAGCACTCTCCAACAGCTTTTTAAAGCATCCCTTTCTCCACTTTGTTTTGGGTGATCTATGCAGACATCACTTATTTTTAAATAGTTGTAACCTTTAAACACTGAACAAGTAAGCTGTTCTATGTTCCCTTCTAACAAAGGATACTACCTCATTAAACTAGCTTTCAGACCAACATACTTTAATGCCAGCAAGCATTGCTAAGAGGGTGGATGATGTTGTCGTCAGTGACATTAACAGGCTTTAGGGAATTGTACAACATAAGGAAAGCACAAGAGCTCTACAATCAACAGTTTGTACTTAACCACTAGCACCTGGATGAGAGCCTTTCAATCCTGAGAGAGAAAAAAAAGGAAAAAACAACAAAAAAAATAAACTGCAAAGAACAGAGCAGCTGTTCACCCATGCACTGGACTCTGCTTGACTTATCACAAGATGCAGGCAAAGGTGGCATTACAAATGTGTAAAAACAGAAAAGAAAGAAGGCAGTTGACCTGCGCTGCACAAATGCTCAAGGTACCATGCTCTCATTAGGACAGAAAAAAACAAGAACAGGACATTTTGTAAACTTGCAGCTCAGATAATACATTAAGAATGTCCACATAATAGGGAAAATTGTCGCTAGATACTATTAAGTATTACTGCAGATTGACACAGTCGGCTGTAAACATCTCAGTTAGATCTTTCATTTCTCAACTCCAATACAAATAGAGTACAATGTTCTGCAAGACATAACAAAGTGAGAATACCTGTATCACTTTACCAATACTTTGCATAGTTCTGTTTGATTGCCGACAGAGAGCTTGCTACAGGTAAGATCAAAGAGGGGTGCAGGAGGAATCTGACAGGAAAGAAAAGCTGTGACCTACATAAGGAGCATCCCAGCAAACATTTAAACTACAGCAGACAGGTTACTGGCTGTGAAGAAACAACCTGCCTGCAGCCAGAGAAGTTACACTGCTGCTTTTCCAAAGCTAAAGGAAGTGACATGAGGTGAATAAGCATAACACAACACTGATCTGTTACAGGAAAGGATGAGCAGGGCCAACACGCTCACACTTTTAGAGCATGCTGCAGATAGCAGCCAATCCAGCTCCAAGAGCTGGAGTGAACTGGCACACAGTCACCACCCAGAACAGTGAAAGACACAGTGAGAGAACCTTTGGTTACTTTGCATGCACTTTATTTTTTGGGTCAAGAAATAAGTGCATGCTTTCAGTTTTCCACGGATTAATCGCTTGGCTTCCCCATCTGGGACCAACTGCTGGAACAACGCACCTAGGCAGATGGGGAAGGTGGTCTTTGACACAATGCATGAGCATATCAACAGTACAGACAGCTTCATAGCTGTGTATTAACAACCATGCTCAAGACCCAGCAACAGTCCTACACCTACACCATTTCTTACCCATTTCCAAAGAGGTACAATAGGTATTATCTGCTCCCTTTCCCACATGCTTGGCTTCTGCAATGAAAAACACTTTATGCAAGGACCACTTCACACCTCCTCTGGCACAGGAGCAACATGATAGTTATTGCTGGATCAACAGTATCAGTCAAACACATCCTAAAGACCTTCAGAGTGCTTCTTAATGTAGTGCAAATTGACGCTGCCCAGGACAGTCAAATGCTTGGCCAGTTTTCTTTGCATGCAAGCTTGCATAATACTTTTTTTTTTTTTTTGTAATAATATGAAGTGTTCATAAATATATATATGAAAGAAAAACAAGTTTCATCAAAAAGTGCTCCCTCGTGCACCTCCCCTAGCATGCTCTTTTGCTTTGGGCATGAGGCCAGAATAGTCCTGCTCTCCAGATTCCAATCTCATTTTTCTCTGGATGTGTATTGGAGTGAGCAGATCGACAAAGGACAGCAGTGAAGCCCTCTTCAGGAAGGAGGAAGGTCAAAGCATCACATGGGAACAAGTTTTCTGCTCTGCCAACAGCAGCAACAGTGACATGTTGTGCATAGATAATGACTGCAGTTTACATTCACATACTCACATTTCCAAACACTGTCCTGGTACTATGATGAACAACATATGCAGTTCCTCTCAATGAACTAAGTTTTGGAAGTTGTCCTCTGTGAACAGCTGGTTTCCCAGTCCTCAGGCAGGTCATAAAAATAAAAGACTACTGACAGCAAAGGAAAAAAAAAAACACACAAAACCACACACACCACAGCTCTGTTGTGGTATTGTTCAGAGTCAGCCTCTTACAAACCATTCCTATCCCCATGCTACGGGGAGATTTTTATTCTGTCAACTTAATAATGCAATAAAAGACAGAGGAGAGCCTTAGTTATAAGTATCAAAATATAAAATTCTACTCCAGATAGTGCTGGGAAGATAAAGTCCCTTCTCATAGACCAGAAGTGACAGCTCTGCATTAGAAAGCAGCAGCAGATATTCAAAATCTCCAGGAAAACCTGTAGTAAAGGCACCGAAAATCAAAGTGCAGCTGCTCTTTTTACTGTTTAAATCATTATATATTAGCAACAAATCTTGTTGTTGGCCAACAGTCAGAAATGGCATATGGCCAATAAAAGGTTCAGTGGAGTTTTCCATCTGTCACTGAAATCAGCTATGGCTCCAGCTCATACATAGTAAGTTTAGTGTCATAATTATTTGTGTACTAGACACCAACCATTCATTCTAACATAATCATTTGACTACACAATTTGCTAAATATACTGCCCAAGCATAGCAGTACATAACCGCAGGATTGAAATACACACAGTATATACTGCTAGCACATGGATAGAGGTGGTGTCTTTCACAGGAGGTTAAGCAAATAGAAACATACTGAAGGATCCTGTCAATATGCAACAAAGACATTAAGAGGAAGCCATGCTCTTATTGAAAATCAAAGCACACATGATAGCAAGCCAGTTAGTGGTCACCCCACCTATTTTATCCCTGCTTGCTCATTACAAGTACTAAGCAGATGGATTTACTTTTCTGTCTTTACTGCCCTGCCAGCATAAGAATGCTGGAAGACAAAGCTTTGAACTATTTTGTCTCACCAGCTTCAGGAGATATTAGAAGCATCGTTTGAGTTTTTTTGTAACATCATTGCTACAGCATTTCTACCTTTACTATTGTCAATCAACAATATTTCTCCTCCCTTCCCTACAGCACCCAAGTGCTATGAATCCTGAACCAATAGGTCTGTAGGGCTCTATCTGGATCTCAATTTTCCAAATGGCAAGATTTAAATTTCAATCAGCCAGGAGTCACAAACTCCTTGGCCCCAGATTTGACTGCAGGCACAGGCATACTTCTATTTCCAAAATAAGCATAACATTCATGAACGCAGAACTTCAGCATGGTAGGGGAAGGAAAAAGACAGTGTTCTAAGTCATGTTGGAAGCCAAAAGCAAAAACATTCTCGTTCGTGCAAGTCTGTAACAATTATTTCTCTTCCTTAAGCTTTACTGCTCCATATCTTCCACAAAACAACGATCAAAGGTTAGAGCCACTGGACCCACAGCTGGCTCTTAATGCTTAGAACTAGGAAATCCGGGAGCATGGCAAAGAGGGATGCAGGAATTCACTACGACTTTTTCTACCATTTAGCAATCTTTTGTTGTTTGGTCAGAGCTGGCACAGCAGCAATAAGCTGATTTGCACAGAAATGGGTTTATGGTTCCAACAGAAGACAGCAGTTCACAGGGACACATTTTTTCTGCAAACAAGATCCTATGCATAGTAATGTTTTGTTGTTCAGAACTGGGAGGACAGCAGAAGCAGATTATGTTTATTTTTCAAAAAAATAAACAAATACAGCAAGAACTTGAGTACTCAACTTGAATGCACAGACACTCATTACTTAGATTGGTACTGGGTCCCATAGGCTACCCAGGACATTTGTATGAGGCTAGCAGACACAGCCAGACCAGTTCCAGAGCAGCAGATGGAAGGAAGGCAGGGGAGCCTCAGATACCCAAAGGTCAAATACCTCCAGTTATGGAAAAGTGAACTGGAACCTAACCCATACAAACTCCTGCAAAGAAGATAACCTACTAAGCAGATCCAGTACTCAGCAAAGACAATAAATTGAACATTTTTAAAAGTCTGCTCAAGTTTGAACAATTTTCTTTACTGCCTCTGTAAATTGAAAGAAATATTCAAATCAGAACCCCCCCCCCAAAAAAAAAAAAAAAAAAAAAACCAGCATTTCCAGGCAGGGCTCTGAAAAGCCTGGAGTCTTACAAAAACACCCAATTGTTTGTCCTGTCTTGAAGGTTAGAAATCTGCACAAGTTTGCTTACCAACAGCAGCAACTCACTGAGCAGACAGCAGATAAAAAGAGAAGAGTTCAAGGAAGTCCTCCAGGAGGAGACAGCTTTAAACAGACCACGGGAAGAGCTGAAGAACACACAGTATGTGCTGTGAAAACAGCCTCCCTCACCTTGAATTAGAGGAGTCTTCAAAACTAGGAACTGTAGAACAGAGAAGAATCAGCAGGCACGCTCAAAGGTCCCATCAAGAGAAAAGGGGAAAGACTGCACCCTTTGTTTACATGTGCGTGCGAATGCACCACAAGCCCCTGAAATCAAAACAGAGTAGGTAAAAAAGAAAGGATTGAACTTTCCACTACCTGAAAAACAGCAAATTCTGGAACAGCTGAATTTCACCAAACATTCTATGCTTGATCCATAAGTAAAGGTCAGGTCAGCTAAAATACAAAGGAGCACAAACACACACGTTCAACTCTTCTCTAGGAGGTCCTGGTTCCTCCTTCACATTGACCACAAGACTAATTTGATCTCTCAACAGTTCCTGAGCAAAACACAAGAACTTACCCAGAGCCACTCCTTACTCTCAGTGATTTTTGCCCTGGCTTCAGTGGGCAAAGCCACCAGAAAATCATAACGAGAGGCTGCATACAGTCACAGCCCAACAGTCCAAGTACTTACACATTAAAAAATAAAAACACATTTCCAGATAATGAAACTATGTATTTGGGGAAAGCATGGTGGCAGATGACAAAGCTGAAACTGTCATCACTGCTTCACCTCAAGAAGACAGGGAATGTTGGAAAAAAAATCCATCTATTTAGCTATGCATTTCTCAATGTGTATGAAATTCAGCCTCAACACACCTGAGATAGGAAAGTCACCATATTATATTTACAATAACCTCTGAAGAGCCGATTGTCGCTTGAAGAAGAGATACTGAAAATACCAAGGTAATTCAGTGAAAAGAATGCCCAGTAGCAGTGGAAGGAAGGGAATCAAACTATTAGAAATTATTAGAAAAAGAAGTAGAAGCTGTCCTTATGCTACTCCATAATTCACTGGAATACCTACATCTCGAATGTCACATTGAACTATGAGCTTCCTTTCACAGAGGGCATGACAGACTTAGAAAAGGTACCAAGGCCTACAATGATAGCTAAAGGAATAGAACTTCAACACAATGCACAATTACACACTCTCTGGGAAACTGATGGCTGAGGGGGGAAATATTACAGAAGCTGCACGTTGTGGAGAAGGACAGCAAGGAACAACTGCTCGGTGCCTACTGTAATACATGGAGAACAAGGACAATGGCTTAAATGGTGAAAGGGCAGGCTGAAAGCTAACAGAGAAAGGCGTTGCTTCATACTGCTTATAGGCAGCCCATGGAATTCACTGCCTCAGGGGTGCTACAAAGAGTAAGCCTATCAAAATGGCCTACTAAACACAAATATACAAACCCTGGGCTGCAGCTGAGTATTGAGAGCAGACTGTTGAAGTACCCAAACATGCTTGCCACCCACTTACGCTGATAGAAATTCACTACTATTGCTACCAGAAATAGGGCCAGACCAATCTGGGCTGTGACATGATCCACTAAGTCTGTCTCATCTTAGTAAGTGTCTGCAGAAATATCTAAGGGGAAAAAGGATTCTGCTGCACAAGGCTGACTGCCATACAGCTCTTCAGATCCACCATGTGCTTTGGCCACAGAAGAAAGTGATCTCACATCTTGCTCCAGATGAGTTTTGTTGGCTTTGCCCGATAGGCACAAATAGCATCAGCAATGGAAGTGAAGAGGCAGGGAGGGAAAGTTATCACCATGTTCTCCTCCCCACCAGATCGCTTCATCTCCTCCAGCACATACAAACCAATAACTCGCTCTAGCTGAAAAGTCTGTGGCAACTGATGGGAACTTTCAAAAATGGTCCAGAGAAAGGTAAGCTGGAAATTATTTGTACAAATGTTTATCAGTAAAGCAGTCAGTGATGAAACAGCCTTCTTTTAAGGCAGCAACAGGAAAGCAGCTGGAGACCTGGCTGCCATTTCAGAGCCCCGTTTACAAGAACAGTTCACTGAACAAGCCTTGCAAACTTGCATACACTATGCACATCATCTCCCTGATTGCCAATTATGTGGTCAGTTATCACTGATGAACAGAGAAACAATGCTTCTAGTGGTCGGGAAAAGCATAAGCTGGAAGCTTTTAAAATGGATGAGAAAGCCCTAAGTCATATGGAATTCATGGTATCTGAGAACACAAGGAAGAGATTTTAGCAACAAGGACATAACAGTTGTTCTCTGCTGAGGGAGAAAGTTTCAGCCCTGTCACATCAAGTCCCATCGTAGCCACAACACTCTTCTTGCTAAGAATACAGTATAATCTATATGTTCTATGCTAGCAATTAAGCTATCAACATGCTTATTATTTAAGGCCTAATAAAACCTTAAGATTCGCCTTAGAAAATTAAAAGTGTTATGTGTGCATATATAGCAGTGACAGAATTCCTATAAAACGTGTAAGCCTTTAAATAACCTTCACTTCACAGTGGAGCCTTTTAATGTTAGCATTGTGAAGGAATAATTAGTAGTGACTCGCCATCAGTTTATGAGAGCCTGAGAGAAGCTAAGTCCTCATATAAAAAACACAAACAGCATTTATGGTGATGAGATCTCTCATGAGGAAGCAGTGGGGGACTGCACCAAAGCTCTCTAAAGAGACACATTCTCAGAGTCTGCAAGAATTTTATGCTTCAGTTGTCTGCACTGCTCAGTTTGAACAGTAATAGTTCTGTCATCTCCTCGACAGAGGCGGAGAATTGATTTTCTTCCTTCATCCTCACGTGGAGCTCACAGTGTTTCCAGTGGAAAGACAGGCATCTGTATACATAACTTGTATATTAGGCTGGATATAATTTACATGAACTCTACCCAAAGCATAAACCAGCAGAACCAATTTGTCAAGGAGTTCCTGATGAATTTAAGCCAGATTCTTTAAACTCCACATTCACAGAGCTACCTATCCAGACCAGGCACGCAGCCACTCTGTTGTGTTTTACCAGAAGTTTCTCTTCTTTAATTTGTTGCCCTCTCTCTTCCTTGCAGAAGAGGCAGCAGGCTGCCACAGAGGGCCCTGCTCCAGCTCCTGGGGTGGGAGAACAAAAGAAGAAAAGGCATTCTCTGATCTCCTATTCTCCACTCCTAGAGAAAAGGGCACCCATAGAGCAGCCAAATTGCCTCCTCCTCACTGCCTTCACCCCTGGGGCTGCACAGGCCTGCTGGAAGGAAATGGGAATTTCAAGGAACGTATTACAACAGTAAAAGTAACAAGAGGTAAGCATCACAGACACTGCCCCAAAAACTGAAGGTACTTTAAAATGCAAGGGCTCTCCTCTAAGCTGATGTATAACATAACCATCATAGCCACGCAGTGTGTTTTGCGACACATTCTCTTTTACCAATCAATTTCTGAAAAGGAGAAACATCCTCAAATCAACACTTATTACATTGTAAATAACGCTAGAACACACTGATGCTATCTGGTGGAACAACTTGGTAGCCTGTAAAATGGAATTAAATGTGTCACTTCTCTAGTATGTCAATAACAATTATTTTTCTAACGCTTGTTCAGTTATAGGAATACATGAAAAGAAGCAATCACATTACAGAAGACATGATTTGATGTTGTTTGTATACATACCCTCATGTACTGAGAGTTTGTTTCATCTCCTGAGATTATGGTTATTGCCTGCAAGTTTCATATAAGAACATTCATATAAGAACAGTATAATCATAAGAAAAATAATTTCTATTTTATTTACGTAGAATGTAAATTTCTAAGTACTTACAACTCAAGGTCAGCTGAAAGTTGCCACAGAAGCAATAGTGTTTCATTAGCAATGCAACTGAAATAAAAGACAAATCAACAACTAAACTTTAACAAACCCTGGAGACTCACTAAAACCACAGAGGTTGCAGTGCAGCCATCACACAGCTCCATCCCCAGAATGGGACCAGAGCAGCACACCAAAACAATGGCATGCTGTGGGTGAAGCCAAGCCTCAAGGTAGCCAGAAGTGGAAAAGTCATAGCAAATAGACTTGAGAAGGGGAGGGGGGTAAAGCATATACCCCTAACATAAGTGCTAGCATGAGGTTTTGTTAAAGCACCTGTGCCAACAGGAAGAATAACAAGCACCACCCAAACACATATATATAAAATATATTACATAATACAAAAAACCACAGAAGGTGAAGCAAAAGTTACCCTGAGAGGTACCAGAACTGCTCGGTGCAGGAGAAGGCAAGTTACAATTATCCATTGGATTCCCTCAAAAATTTCAACTTTTTGCTTTAGTCCACCCCACACACCGGCTGTATTTGCAGAGCACCCACAGTTTCCCATCCTTTTTAGACTATGTGCAGCCTTCTGAGTTTCACAACCTTAAGATATTCTAAAGAACGTATCAAGAAACATATCAAAGAACTACACAAAATCATCTGATAAGACTTATTGCCAGCCGTGCTCTCCTGGTGGCTGTCTTGCTTCTGAAAAAGGACAGCAGTACCAAGACTTACCCCAGTCTTTGAGATAAGGTTTTCTGCTGTGTTCTGTCTAGGTAGTCAACCAGCATGAGACATTCACTTTTGTGATATCAAAGGCACTGGCATTTTAATACATCCTAATTGTCTTAACAAGGACTTCCAATTAAAAAAAAAACAAAAACAAAGAGTTAACACAGAGGTGCATTTCAAATGCTACCAGAGAAGTCCTTTCTGACCCAAGTCAGAAAAATATAAGTCTGGAAAGTTACATTTTCAGTTTGAGAGATTCCTTTGATGCCCTGGTCAAACCACTCAGTGGCCAAGCTAAGACCGTCAGAACTACAGTTCCACTAGAGAGAAGAGATTGAGACAAAGAAGTCTTGGGGCTCAAGGATGAGAGGCACAAATTTCCATAGTTGAACCAGTGCAAAAACAGAAACCTTCAGGCACCAAAATGAACAGATTCAAACCTGTCCAGGTAACAGGACCACGTGCTTATTTCATTAGGTACTCATTTTGAGAACAAGCAAGCAAAATGTCAATCAATTAATTCCTATCCATTTGACATTGTGTGTAGCCTGTGTCAATCTATGCCTTTGTCAGGCTAGAACATGAGCAAGGCTCCAAAGCAAAGACAACTCACACTACCCACCAGGAATGACTTTATTGCACAGCTTACATTAAAAATATTCCACAGCTGTAATCTCAAGAGAAGAGACAGCAGTTTCAACTGTCTCATCACACACACCTGCCTCCCTCTGACTACATAGCTTGAATGCCTTTATGGTCTGGCTGCCACAAACCTCACCACTCACTCTTAGGAACTGAAATACAGCTGGAGGCAGCCAGAGAGCATAACTAAGAGCCTGGAAGCTCCCCACACATTTAGTTTAGACATATTAGCACTGAAGTCTAGTTATGAACCATCTAAATACAAACACTGTTCACAACTTCACAGCCTAGAGCCAATAAAGGAACATTCATCACATGTGCAAGGCAGAAGACCAGCATGAAGAGCTGGTTCGCACTGGTCACCACAAACCATTCCTTCAAAGCTCAGCAGGTTTTCTGGTTATCATCAGTGACTGCAGTTGAGTGATGTCCTGAAGCATTCATAGCAGAAAGTTTCACTCTTTACGTACTTCAGTAAGCTGAGGGTCAGAAATCAAACCCTTCCCTTTTTCTCTGTGTAATGCTATAATAGGATGATAATAGCAGAGTGGCTATTAGTCTTTGGCTACAGCAAATGAGAACAAGCCCAAAAGCAGCAGCCACAAACACAGGAATGAAGGAAAAGAGCTGCTTACCTTTGGAAGACCTCAGGTAGACGAGGATTTCTGGCAAGAGATGCCCTCACTTCCACTACCAAACCTTAAATGAGGTCTGGGTCACTCAGGTGCATTGCACTGAATCACAGAATGCCCTGGGTTGAAAAGGATCACGATGATCATCCAGTTTCAACTCCCTGCTATGTGCAGGGTCGCCAACCACCAGACCAGGCTGCCCAGAGCCACATCCAGCCTGGCCTTGAATGCCTTCAGGGATGGGGCATCCACAACCTCCTTGGGCAACCTGTTCCAGTGTGTCACCACCCTCTGGGTGAAAAACTTCCTCTTAATACCTAGCCTAAACCTCCCCTGTCTCAGTTTAATACCATTCCCCCTTGTCCTATTACTATCCACCCTTGTAAACAGCCATTCCCCCTTCCTTCAAGCACTGAAAGGCCACAAAGAGGTCTCCCCAGAGCCTTCTCCAAGCTAAACAAGCCCAGTTCCCTCAACCTTTCCTCATAGGAGAGGTGCTCCAGCCCTCTGATCATCTTAGTGGCCCTCCTCTGGACCCACTCCAAGAGCTCCACATCCTTCCTGCGCTGGGGGTACCAGACCTGGATGCAGTACTCCAGATGGGGCCTCACAAGAGCTGAGTAGAGGGGGACAATCACCTCCCTCTGCCTGCTGAGCACCCCTTTTTTTTTTTTAAGGCAGCCCAGCACACAGTTGGCCTTGCAGGCTGCAAGCGCACACTGCTGGCTCATGTCCAGCTTCTCATCCACCAGGACCCCCAAGTCCTTCTCCACAGGGCTGCTCTCAAGGAGATCTTCCCCTAGTTTATATAAATACCTGGGATTGCCCTGACCCAAGTGCAGCACCCTGCGCTTGGCCTTATTGAACCTCATTAGTTTTTCATGAGCCCATTGCATGCACCTGAGCTTCCCTGGTTTGACCCTGCCTTCCTACCAGGTGCCCAACCACTGGCTCAGGCCATGACTTAGCATTTCTGCTACACTCTGGTCTAAAACTATGAAATAACCCACTGCTCCTTCCTCAAGTCATGAGAAAATATAATTTCCAAGATAACCTCATGTATTTAATTGCCTCAGGATTGGAAACTGAGATTCACATTTTTAAGCTTTCTCTGCACCTCCTTATTTGAGAGAAAGATAAAGCAAGCCAGGACTCCAGTGCAGCAAACATACCTCAGGAAGCTGATACTTAAAGAAAAACAGCAACCATCATGAGAGCTGGAAACTCTCAAATCACCAGTTGTAGAGGAAAGAATATTAAACAGCTATCATCAATCTATGTGGATCCAGGAAGTGAGCCATGAAATGCTGACAAAGGGGAATATCTGGTCTGACAATGAAGGTATATTTATCTTTTAAATGAAGAATAATGGAGTTACACTGAAGAGACATATTTTAACTCTGCAAGTATCAATCCTGTCACCTTATGGTGATATTTGAACGCCCCCAGTGTAGGAAAATTTATTTTATCAGCTCTTTTAGAGACCACCATTTTACACAGAATTACTGTAGTCTCCAAAGGAACTACATGAGCAGCACAATGAGAACAGCAGCGTGGAAACCAACCTTCTGAAAAGCTCTAGCATGTCCCATCACAGCAGCAGCCCAGGTAGTCAGCTTTCTTTTCATCCTCTGCTTCTTTTCTGCCAAATAGAGATAATGCCAGATTATCAAAAGAATGTTAGGGGTTTTGTTGAGAATGAAGACATTTTCACTTGATTTGCCTCCCAACACATTAGGCCTCGCAACCAGGGGTATAACTAATGCATACTTACACAGAGCATCATTCAAGGAATGTAGAGCTGTGCCCTGGGTCGCAGGCTGGGACAGAAGCCACGGCACTAGGGCACAGATAGCGGTAAGGTGCACTCCTAGCAGCTCTGAGGCTGTCCAAGTGCACTTAACCCCAGACTGGGCTAATTTTATACAGACTGCTCTCCAAGAAACAAAGGAAAGAAAAAAAGAAAAAAAGAAAGAAGAGACAAACAACTAAAATCCTTATCCGAACACTTTCCTGCCTGCGGAGTGAGTTGAGATGCCTCACCTCATTACCTCTCTTTCATCTGAAGACCAGATTCCACCACCAAGGACTCGGGATTACCCTCCAGTCCTGACGCACTTACCTGCTCTTTTTCTCCCAGTATCCACATCCTGCCCACTGATGTTATGAAGAAAATGAGGAGGAAAAAAACCCTCAAAAAAACACAAAGCAAATTTACTGCTTATAGAAAAACTCCTCCTTAGCACCACACGTAAGTACCGACGTCCTACCTCACTCTGAGCAAAACGAGCACCTGCTGCCTGGAGACAGAGCAGCTGCTCCCAACGCACAATTCCTCCCACCTGCCCCATCAGCCTGTCCTTCAAACCCTGCACCCGAATTGCATACAGGTGGAGTCAGACCTCAAGGTAGCCCAGCCTCCTTTTGCTTAAAGTGGTAGTAAAATAAAACAGTCCTGGGTTGAAAAGGAGCATTTGGACATATATAATTGTTCAGTTACACCAGAATATGGACAATGGGAAAGAAGCACAGCTGCTGCAGTTGCCCTGTAAGAGGTTTGTGCTTGGGTGGCCCAAGGGTGGCAGGTTGTTAATGCTAGCAACCTGAAAACCTCTGCCCTTCTCTACACTTTGGAAGCTCCAAATATATTTACATATTACTTCTACTACTAAGGGCTTTATCTTAACAGCGGCCAAAAACGCAGCAGCAGCACATGTAAATCCGCACTACTAGTTGACTCACCTCTGCTTTGCAGAACGCTCCTACAGACTGAAAAAGCCCAGGCCAGGCAGCAGGCCATCCAAGGCCAAAGCACAGTCTGCCTGGCAGCACTTTTGTGCTGGGTCAAACACGCAGATATGTAGCGCGTGGTTCCTCCTGCTGTGAGACTTTGGAGCTTTTGCTCTCTGTGGGGGAACGCTTTGCAGAGAGAGTGTGAGCACAGCAACCCCCAACCAAACTTCATGGCAAAATAAGCAGGCTTCTGTCTCCACTAAAATCAAAGGTCTGATTTGCTTCAGCTGTGCAGGAAAGGGGCTGGCTGTAGAAAGGAATTAGAGCTTGAATGCGTAGCAAAAATAGACCACAGTGAAACCTCCAAATCCTAGAAACACATGACTGAGCTTTCCTAATTCCACAGCCAGCAGCGCGCGGTGCTGGTGAGCCCGCTCCCATCAGAACGGCACTCTCATGAGTAATTAAAGCCATGAAAGAGAAGAGCACACTCACAAAAAATGCCTAAATTGAAATATCAGTTATCAGAAAACCGTGCTGGGCTTCTAAGAGCAGGGAAACGATCAGCTCGGGGGAAGAGAGGCACGTAATGGCAAGGAAGGTGCTTACCTCCATAACCAAGCTCATGCTGTTGACCCATGTAGGGAAACAGGCATCGGTAATTTAGACTGTTTCATTACGATGGAAAAGCGGGGTTTAGAAGAAAATCCTATCCATAAATCTTTCAAAGCCACCACGACTGATTTCCTCCTGCAGAGCGGCAGCAGCAGCCGCCATGGCTCCGCTTCCCTCTGCTTTTCAGACAGCCCGGGGAACGCGTCCTCCAAAAGGTACCGATCACCTCCACGACTTCGGGTGATTGGAAGCCATTTCTACTGAGGTAAAAAGCGTTTCAGGTCACAGAGGGGTCAGAAAAAGGCAAAAGAAATTGCTGCAAAATTTGCTGTTCCAGAACATTCTCTCCGGGAACACGTGTTCATATTGTAACGGTGGGTGGCTTTAGGATGTTTTTTATTTGCTCCGTTTTACCACGGAAGAAGAAGAGCCATCTTATCACCTCATCTCATCTCCTGTGTGCTACAGAGATGGGCCACACATTGAGCAAGCAACACAGGTGCAGGGAACGAGCACTGGGAAGCACTGCATGCGGCGGAGCACCACGCTGTTCTTCCGTTTGCACATTTCTCATCAGCGTAAGCATCAGCCCGACGCCTAATGAGCAACGAGTAGAACGTGGGCACCTCCGAATGTCATTGTGCATAACGGGATCGAAGGTGTTTGTGGAGATGTCTGAGAGGGAATCGCTGGAAAAGGAACTCCTTCTGTGGGAGTGGGGGACGGCCATGCAAAGCCATTCTGCAAAAAAAAGACCGCATTTTAGCGTTTAATCCTCAATCATACACATGACTTCGCTGCGGAAAGGTCACCAGACAAAGAATGTTAGTCAACCGGGCTGAAGGGAGGGGCTGTGCGGCCGTGCTCAGCCCCGCTCTCGCCGAACGGTTCTACCTCAGGAGCACGAACGCCCAAGCGGAGGGCGAGCAGGGGGCTCGTGCGGCCCGGGGTCACGTGGCCCTCCCGGCCCTAACCCCGGCCGCCTCCTCCCATCCCGTCCTCAGAGCCGCTCCGGGGCCGCCGAGATGCGGTCGAGGGCGGGCGGGCTGTGGAGGCGGCGGGCAGCGCTGCTGCTGCTGCTGCTGCTGGCGCTGTGGGGCTGGAAGCCGCGGGGAGCGCGAGCGCAGCGCCTGGCAGCGGACACAGGTGGGGCGCGGGGCGCGAGCCGTGCACCTGCAGATCGCCCCCGACCCCGGTGTAACGGCTCTGTCCTCGTTTTTCAGAGAACAGGACGGACTGCGTTCCCCCTTCGTCTGAGTTTCCTGAGGGATTTTTTACACCGCAGGAGAGAAAGGATGGAGGAATCGTTATCTATTTCCTAATTATACTGTACATGTTTTTGGCCGTGTCCATCGTGTGCGACAACTACTTCCTACCGTCTCTAGAGATCATCACGGAATGTAAGTGCGTTCTTCCTTTCCCTGCAGCACTGGGCTCGGTGCTGGCCCTTCTCTTTGGAAGGGCTCGGAGTTGGGGCGCTGCGGGGCAGAGCTGCAGCCAACCCACGGCTGCTCACACACACAGACCTTACCAGCATACGATGCTTCGTTATGCCTGGAAGAAAGACTTAATTTTTTTTTTTTTTCAGTATTGACTGAACTGACGGTAGGGGTTTGCAGTGAGCACTGTAAGTCCAGAGGGAAAACCGACCCCGAGCTCTCGTGTGTGAAACCACGGGGATTAATTTCCTCGCTGAAGTTTTGCTGTTTCTCTCAAAGTAGCGAAGCCTGAGCTGCCGCCACACAGTAGCTGTGTCAGAGGAAGGGACAGTTAGAACAGCCCTGTGAAATCTCATCATCCTGCAGTAACTCCCCTGGCTTCAGCAGACCACTGAATGAAAAGGTGGTCCTGGCTGAGTTCAGTTCTTCATTGCAAGGGATTAGAACAGATTCTCCAGGGAAACTCATCCCTGGACACTGGAAAACGCTCTCCAGACCTGAACGCTTACAGGAAATGTAAGTTTAAACATTGCCATAGAGCTAATGCTTTATTTAAACTGACTCTTGTTCCATAGTAAGCTATACTTCCCTGGTCTTAGTGCAGACCTCTGTCCAAAAGGCAATGTTTCATCAACAGTTTACTAGAACAGACATCTTACAGCATTCATGGAAGAGGCTCATCCCAGCACTGGTTTAAATCTACTATTTTTGGTTTGAAAAGACACGGGAGCGTGGATTTCCCTCCAAATAGACTTGACAGGAATCATCATGGAGTGTTGACACACAAGTCTAAGGAACCTCTCCACATTCTTATCCTCATGAAACAGCACCAAGGCCTACATAAACACGCCTATTTTACATTTTAAGATCATAGTGTAATGCCTTCTGTCACAGGTGCTCCTTTTCTAGTATTTGAATGAGGCTGGGAACAAGTTAGCTCAATTAACAAGGCTGCATTTTCAACGTTTTAGACGTTTCAAATAATTGCATTAACCGTATGAAAGCAAGCAGAGTTCATTCCAGTAAATTGTAGTAGCTTCTAACATTACATACTAATGTAAGACTACTGAAGTCTTTGGGTTTTTAAAATTTTTTTAAAGCAATTCTTTCACTCTATCCTCAGGCCTTGGCCTCTCTCAGGATGTTGCTGGAGCAACTTTTATGGCTGCTGGAAGCTCCGCTCCAGAACTTGTCACTGCTTTTCTAGGTAAGAGGGACACGCTCTGACTCCTCCTAACCTAGAACTCCTTACCTTGCACGTCAAAGAGGAACATACCAGAGAGTCATTTTTCCTGCAGGAGTCTTCGTGACAAAAGGAGACATTGGCGTCAGCACCATCCTTGGATCAGCCATCTATAACCTTCTTGGGATCTGTGCAGCATGCGGGCTGCTCTCTAGCGTGGTAAGAATCAACTTGGACAGTTCTGCACCTGAGAGCCAAATGGTTATCCTTCTGCTTTGCCAACAAAAGTCAAGAGAGACTTACTATGACAACCGTCAAGTTTATTATTTCGTAGCAAAACCAGCATGTAATCAGATTTCAGATAAGTTGCTATGAAAGTTTTTAAAAACACTAAGTTGTTAAATATCATACTTGAGTCATTCCTAAGAATCTCGGATCTTTACATAATATAGAAACAACATACCGATGCAGCATTTACAGCACTTGGTGAAAGTATTACAGACACATTTTTTAAAATGTAAATGAATCTGTGATCTGCAGGTTTCGAGGCTATCCTGTTGGCCGCTGTTCAGAGACTGCCTGGCATATACAATTAGTGCAGCGGCGGTCCTTGCGATGATATCTGACAGCAGAATTTACTGGTAAGAGCACAAGTAGTGTGTAATTACCGTTGACTGGAGATGAGTGAAACAGTGTTAAAAAACAAACAAACTTCAGCTGCCATTCACTAACAGAAATATACATCCTGTTGGCTTTAAAAACGTAGAAAGTCACAATGCTTGTAAAGATTGTTACCTATCCACTCAAACCCTGCATATTTATAGAGTCTGGTCTGCATAGGTTTCTTGGTACAAACTTCACAACTTCTATCTGACCTGTTTTGGCATAGCAGTTAGTCTTCATAGTTAACTTCTTTTAGAGCCTTTCCTTAATAGCATCACCATTAAAAAAAGCATTTCTCTGTCAGAAGCAGATCATGACTTTCTGCTGTCAGCTCTCTTCCATCACTACTGAAAGTCCCGTTGTCCCAAAACAGCCAGGTCCGGTGCCACCCCTCTGAGGTTTCTGGCTCAAAATAACAAACTCTGTCCCCCTCTTTAACCACCACATGAGACTCGGTTTTGCAGACATCAGTTGTTCAGTAAGTTCCCCTGGAAAACATGCAGCTATACAATACACAGACAAGATTCTGCAGGGGAGGGGAATTAAACTGCTGAAAGACATGAAGAAACTTACAAACTTCCATGACATTGCCCATACAAGTGCAAAAAGATGCTTTTGTTTTTTCCTTTCACTACCATGCAATTTTTTTTTTTTTGTTTTCTCATGTCAGTCACTTTAGTTATTCATTATATATTAATCTATATTACACATTATGTAATTATTATTATTTTTTAATTCTAGGTATGAAAGTGCTTCCTTATTATTAATATATGGGTGTTATATTCTGGTACTATGTTTTGACATTAAAATCAACCGGTGCCTCATGAGAAAGCTCAGTCCCTGCTGTTCGTGTTTTACAAAAGCTGTGGAACAGAGCGGTGAGCAGCAGCCGTTAGCTGGATGGAGGGAAGAGAGCGGGCCTCTCATTCGTCAACAGTCAAGAACCGATAGTGGAATTTTTCAAGATGAGCTGGACTATTCTCAGCTTTCAACAAGCTTACGTGGGCTTGATGAAATCTCTGAAGGTATAAGTGTCCTAACAGTTGTCTCTAGCAATCTCTATGCCTGTTTACATAAGTACTAACAAAGAGTGAGTTTTCAGATATTGTCAAGACCTTGCTCAGAAAATATCATGGTATTTAAGTACATCGTTATTCTGTGCTGGAATATAATGTTAAGTGAAAATGTAGTTGTGATGTTTGTATGAAGTTATTTGCTAGAGCAATGCTAGGACAGCTGCTTATTTGTGCCAGTAACAGAACTTCCATCACTTGCTGCTGTGCACATTTGAACCTTCCCAGCAACTCAGTTTCTAAAACGCAGTATCAGCTGAAAGACACGCTGCTACTGTACTAAGATATCCTGTTTTGTCATGGCAGGGGCCAGTCTGTAACCCAAAATATGCATTATAGCAGAAGGAATATGGAGCCATGGACCATGCTTCCTCTTCACTCAGACAAATCATCAGTTGGTGCTAAATCTTGTAAACGTTTTGCATAAACCTTATAGACAAGTTCGTTTTTCATCCACCTTGGTTGTCTCCTAGTGACACAGTAATAAAGAACATCTGATTTCAGAGTTCAGTCCAGTGTGATGTAGGCACTAGTAAGACAACAGTTACAACGTCACAGTTACTTTTTTGTACCTTTTTCCAGTATTCTCACAAGCAGAAGCAAATAGCATGACTTAGTGCTAAGGGTTCAAACTTAATGCTACAGTTTAAAACAGTTACTTCTCCAGCAGATCGTCCAAGTGTCTTCACCATGCCTGAAGAAGACATGAAGAGAATTCTGTGGGTGTTATCCCTTCCCATTACTACGCTGCTCTATTTGACTACACCAGATTGCAGAAGACGGTTTTGGAGGAATTGGTTCATGGTAACGTTTTTCATGGCAGCAGCGTGGATTTCTGCAATCACTTACGTCCTTGTGTGGATGATAACAATAGCAGGTAGGTACCTCAAGTCCTGCACCGAAGCAACCGATCAACAATGGCTGACAAAGTTTTCTGTGTGAAGATTTTGCTTTTCCACATTTAACAGTCAGTATAGCAACACGTATTTTGCTTAAAACGAACAATCCCTTATGTGTGACTGCTTCATTTGCCTCCTTTCATCTAATGGAAACCTCTGTACAATGTAGCTATTTTTGACTGCTTACCATCATATGAAAGAGAATTTGTTTACAAAGCTACAAAAAACAGCTTATATTTAAAAAGATAGTTTCATTAAATTGCTTGATGAAGTGAAACAATTAGGTATGCAGGAATAAACTCATCAAGCCAAAGTCTGGCAAACATGGAATCCACCAAGACTGAAATCAAAGGTTCAGATTTTTGGAAGGGATCCATTATTTCTACACCTAAACTGGCAAAAGTTATGCCCAAACTTTTGTATTATTTTATTCCAACTGTAGTGTCATGTTTCTTAGACTTCCTTATGTGTATCTCTTAAAAATGTGCATCAAAAAGTAAAGCTGAAAAACACAGAATTTAAGCGGGAGAGAGGATGTGAATGAATGCAAAAACAGTTTACAAACATCTTAAAGTATTAAAGGTTTCCCCATTTCACTGTTTCTCCAGTCAGCTCAAGGAAAAAAACAAAACAAAACAGCTTTTAATTTTAAGAACAAGCAGAAAACAGATCTCTAAATGAGAAATAGCACAAACCTTGCCATCTCTACGTCACAGCTCACTAACGCCACTCCAGGATTCTGCTAGTTCAGCATCCTAAACTTGTTTTCAAATTAAATTCAGTGAATAACTCCTCGTTAAGTGCAGACACAGACCTACACAAAGGTAGACTTGTGAGAAGTTACTAACATTGCTGGATACAACACCCATCAGGTTCACTCCTTGGTCAAACTATTTTCTATTTGTTTCTAAAAATCAAAGGTTTACCATCTGAATGCTAGAAGCCTCTGTGACAGGATCCAGATGAAAATTATTGCCCATCTACTAGATGAAACACTAATTCATATGAAAGTAGGTACAGTGGAGTTTCAAACAGCACATTAGTGTTAGTCCACTCTCAAGAGTCATTACAAGCAGCACTGGGGTCTCTGTCCCACTACTTCAAGGTCAAATATGTTCTATTTACACATTAAAACTCTAAAAATTACACGTATTTGTATATATATATTCAAGTCTAGGTTCTTTGATGAAAGTTGACCCAAAAATATTCTATTGTTGCATAAAAATGGCCTATCAAACGTGCCGAAAGTTTCATCGCAGGGGGCTACGTTTTGATGGTCAGGAGCAAACCTAATTTAGTACTCTCTTGTTTTTTTGTTTTTTTTTTTACTAGCAAGGAAGTTTTCATTACTATAGCAAGATATTGCTACCGATACACAAAATGAACTGAAGGCTAGAAAAATAAGACCATTCTCTCTTTATGGTCAATTGCCAGAAAAAAAACCCTACAGTTCAACTAGAAGATGAATCTATCTAATAATTAGAAAAGAAAAGAAAAATCGGCTTCACCTGAGTTTAGATTCTATCTTATAAACTTCAGAGGGCTAGAAACTACTATTGGGTGCATAACACTGGTTCAATTCATACTTCTCCTTTGTTTAACTTACAAAAGCTGATCAGACTGGTCCCTCCATCCTACCAATCTCTTACATTAGAAGCGATGAAAAAATAAATACCACTACAGATTTTACAAGAGGATGACATAACTCCCTTTGAATAGGAAAAATTTCAAACAAACTTATGGGGTTGATCTATACTAAGCTGTTACGTCCTAGGCAGTTACTGCTGACCTACGTTACAGCACACTGCCTCTTATTTTAAGAAAACGATGCTTAGTAGTGTCAACATACTCTAAGCAAGAATTCAGGTTTTAACAACAACAATAAACTGAACTTCTGTGGTTCACTAAAATGTAAGACAAGCTTTAATAACTTAACAGGCTGAACAGAAATATGTAGTACTTCAAGGTATTGACGCTCATGAATGGTACATAAAACTAAAGGCTGCTACAACAGTTTTGCAGATGATCTGAATCCCTGCATTCTAAGAAACCTGGATTCCTTCAGCACATACAGGGCTAAAAACACGTAGGCAGGAAGCTTCTGGTTTGATAAACATTATTATTATTTTTTTAAAATTTAAATCAGCATTGATCTACAGAAACTCATCCTTCTAAAGAAATACTTGTCCTAAGAAGTCATTTTGCTTCTTCCAAATCCAACAGACTGAAAAACTTCTAATTCCTTCTAATTGGAATGAAGCGTTAGAGCCACGTAGTTGAGACAACATTGTACTAATACCCTTAGTGTCCTTATTTCCTAACAAAGTCATGCGTTGGTGGTCTTTTTTTTCCCCCTCCCCTTTGAAAAGCGTGTGTTTGTAAGAATTATTGCTCCGGAACACTTTGGAGTGCTAATGATGAGATGTCTCAAACCAAAGGGAACTATTAACATTTTCCAGGAGTTGAGGAAAGGGAATAAATAGCCATTTAAACTTCAACTGCATCTGAAAGGACAATCCATAACTAATATCATTTTGAACACAGAAAACCTTCCATCTGCTCGGGCTTTGAAAAAGCTGTAAATAAGATGGTTACTATCCTATAGTTCCTTGTTTGAGGAACAAGAGCAATATAACATTCCATTGTTGTTATTGTTCTTGTTGTAATTACTTCATAGTTCAGTCACTGCATGTTTAGTCAAGTCAAACTGGTGAACAGACTCCACAGATTTTAGAATTACTATCATTAATAATCCTTTTTCCAGCAAAGGAAGCCTGAAGAAATTTCTTTGGATGAAACAACCTAAGAATTTTACTCATACTTTCTACCATTATTTATAAACTACAGGTGAAACACTGGGAATTCCAGAGTCAGTAATGGGTCTCACATTACTAGCAGCAGGAACAAGTGTACCAGATACAGTTGCAAGTGTGCTGGTGGCTCGAAAAGGTAAAGATTTTGGTGTTCAGGCTCATTCCAATCGATGCGTTTAAAAAGTACTATGACAAAAAGTACTACGACAAAGTCAGCATTTCCAGAAATTCAAGGAGTAACTTCAAAACTTGCTCCAGTTTCTAAGTTTACCACTAATAAATAAGATAGCTTACCTAAAAAAAAACAAAAACAAAACAAAACAAAAAAAGCTGTGGTTCAGACATTTAAAAACCTCCCAGTATATCAGATAAGTGTTCTAGATTGGTATGGTTTGCTGTCCATCACCTCAGAGCTTTACTGCAAAGCACAACTTGGTATTTTAAACATGACTGTGGATCTTATGATGTCCTGTTTAGCTTATCTTAAGAGCAGCTTTGCAGGTGCTAGTGATTTAGGGAGACATTTTTTTAGGCTTGTGGTACCAAAACCATCACTTGTGGAATCATATTTACCATTTGTGCAACGAAGAAGGCTGAAAATGATGTTTCACGTAAAGTTGAGGGCTCACAGCCTATTCCTCCGTAACAGTTTGCCCATTTTACATAACACAACAAATCAGGCTTATTTGTATTTCTTATTTTACAGGAAACGGAGATATGGCTATGTCTAACATTGTGGGATCCAACGTATTTGATATGCTGTGTCTGGGAATACCCTGGTTTATAAAAACTGCCTTCATCAATACATCCGGACCCATAGAAGTGAACAGCAGTGGTTTGACATACACAGCCACTTCTCTCATCTGTTCAGTTGTTTTTATTTTTCTGGCAATTCACCTGAATGGCTGGAAAATAGATAAAAAATTGGGAGCAATTTGTCTCATACTCTACTTAGTATTTACTGTATTATCAATTTTATATGAACTTGGCATCATAGGGAACAATCCTACAAGGGTCTGTGGCAACTAGTTTTAATCAGTGATTATACTGATGAAAAACAAAAGCCAGAGAAAAAGATCAGTTTCTTCATTTAGTCAAATAAAAAAAAAAATCCAAGACTTGCATTGGACTCTTAATCTTATTTACAGAACTAAGTATGGCATTAAAGTAATATTAAGTAGAACAAAAACATCACAGCCTAATTGGAGCCCTTTCCTTTAGAGTCAAGAATTACAGTATGACAACAACAAGCACATAAAACTAGAATTCTGGAAGGAAAAAAAAACCACCTAGTTTTTACATTACAATGTTGATACAAGAGCTTGGGAAAAAAAATAAAATCAGGAAACACTAAACAAATCCCACTATGCGATCTTAACAGAGAAAATGGCTTATTTTATTAAAAACAGTATAACCATTCATTTAAACTGAATGACTAGAGAGAGACACTTGGCCTAATTTTCCAAAGGCGCCAAGCATCCAAAGTTCCCATCGTCTAACGGAACCCACAGGTGCTCAGTGCCTCTTAAAAAACAACAAAAATCAGGCTAATTGTCTTTAAAAACCAAACATAGTAAGATTCAGTTAACAAGTATCACAGTATATTAAACACTATACTGTTAAAGGCTGGTGGGATTTAAAAGTTCCTTTTTACAGCTTTCGTAAGCATACAATGTTACTAAAAATGACTTACTAGGATAGAGAAGCTAAACAGACATAGGAATGTTCCTGAACACAGTTTTAAATTATGCATTGCGATCCAAGCGTACATCAATTTCTCTGCCACTGATTTTTATGCCGTTCATTATCCTACAGGCCTTTTCAGCAGATTCTGGCGAGTCAAATCTGACTGTTCCACAGCCTTTTGATTTTCCATTCTCCATTTTTATTTCTGCAAACATTACATGACCTGAATAAACAAGTTAAACAGCAGTTATTTTAAGCCTTCGGTGTACTATAAACTTAAAGAACTAATTAGAAGTGATAAAAGAGCAGATTAAATATAATTTGGGGAACACACAATAATAGCATTTTTAGACTCGAGGCATATCCACTGATTCAGGGAACGAGACACAAATCAGAACAGCAGCGAAGAATCCAGACTATGACCCGCTCTTTCAACTTTGCTTCAGACTTAACTAAGATGAAGTATGCCTTAATTTGACATCAGGTTGGAAACAAAGCACCCTCACAAAATCTAAGGGAAATTTCCACATTTCGTTCATGGAGTCATATTGCCAGCAGAGCGACTAATGGACGTTCTTTGAATGAATGACAGTTCAATCCAGTCCACCACGTTCCCTCTAGCATGAGGATCACAGTAATATTATCAACCAACCACAACAATCTTGTAGTTTTGCAAAGAAGTTGCAGAGCAAAAAGAACAGCATGCACTTTCCAATTCTTTTAGTGTTTGCTCGAGTTTGGATATTCAACCCTGGAGGCAACATGTCTACGTAGATGCCAGAGTTGCACTCCACTCCTGAGCCCTCATTCGCCAGTTGGAACAAGAAATTCTCCCCTAAAATACATGGCTTTTTATATTTAAATGTCACAGAATAGAAGGCTGGCCTTTCACTGAAAGAAATTGCTTTCATTCCAGCATCATAAGGAAATACGGAGACATGGACTCTGTATGTTTAATTGGTTGTTTACATTTCTGTTTATCAGTCTTAAAAAACATTCAACATAATCACTGCACCTGACAGTAGACAGAAAGAACAAAAAACTTCCAGAACTCTGAAAGTTGCCTTGGTCATTATGAGAAAAAAAAAAAAGAGAACCTGTTTACCTGTATCAATTCCTCAGAAAACAATCTAATTCCTCAGCATAACTGCAAGTGTATTACCAAGTTGATGATGGCAGCGTATAAATAACTGTACTGAAACACAGACGTTCCTATCGTATATCACTTGATGCTACAATTGTACCTGCACAAGAAGTTGTACTTTAAGAATTCTTCCTAACGACCTGTATGTATTTTAGTAGAGAACAGCTAAATCCATTTGCACAAGAACTTCTTTCACATATCCATCCAAATCAAGGCAGGAGGTGGATGGCAAGAAAAGAGAACACAGAATATTCCCTGAAAAACTTCTGAAGCAAAATCAAAAGTGAACAGCTTGTTGGTTTCAGATTGACTTGTTAATCCAGTTTACATAACTGGGTAAGTTCAATACTGAACGTGAATTAAGCAACTCTGCTGCATGTTCTGTTTTTAAAAGAGGTGAAGGTTTACGTGGTCCTTTATCAGAGTAGTATCCCAGTATAAGACTAGGATAATGACTTTCAGCTCCCAGAATTTAACAGCAGCACACGGTCCTGATAATAGGGGGAAGACGGAGCTTCTCTCTAACGAGCTGGTGCACTAGATCTGGCTACAATTCAAGAACTTTTAGTCCTGGAACATAAGCACGCTAAGTTCCTGTAACCACTACATACATTTGAACACTGACTTTTTTCACAGTACTACTGCAAGGTCTAAAATACTTCTCTGCACTCTACACGTAGCTGTCTGAAGACTTCCTTAGATATCAGCAGAACATTTTAAATTCTTTCTTTCCTGTCTCCCAAAGCAAGTAAAGCCATCCACAATTAGTCAGATATTCACTGTTATATTCAATTACATCAAGTTATACCATTCTAAAAGTGAGATTTCAAAAAAAAAAAAAAAAAAAAAAAGTAAACCCACCCTCAAATTTCTACATACAAGTTTGATTAGAGAAAGAATTACTGGATGTTCACAGTACTCCTATATCTTACAAAAAAAGAAGGGCTTTTATTTCATAACAGAAGGCATGACATTACAGCCTGCAAATGTGCTTATCAGGATCCCCGGATCCCCTACCTGCACTGAAAAGATCTGCTGCTTTAGCAAAGTTATTAACTCTGCTTTGATGCAGCACCGTTATTGGAAATAACGTATGGCCTGGACACACTGACACCCCTACGAGCAGTTGTCTCAAAATAAACATAACCAAACTAAAAGGGTAATTTCATTTACAGAATGGGTTAAAGTTTATAGCAGACTAGCACTCTCAGCACAGCCCATGTTGCACCTTAGTCTCACATGTTGTCAAACCTAACATTTATTTATAAAACTGTCCTTATCTAAAGAACATCATACAAAACGTGAAGTCAGTGGAGCCGAGTAGAGGTAAGAGTCGCATACATACCACACTGACTGAATTTCTCCTTTAGCTTCTGCCAGGTCAAGTCAAAAGGGAGCTAGAATTTAAAAATATTTGTTACTAGCAAAAGATTACGGCAAGAGAGAGTATGTAGTGAAACATGCACCCAAAATAAGCTTATTGTTTCCCTGTACGCAAACACTTACATTTCTCACAAATATCTGGTTGCCTTTAGAGCCCAATCTCTCTTTCATGGCACCTCCCATTGGGCCGGGCACAAACCCTCGGTCTATATCAATGTTCCTGTCCAGGCCTCCACCCATAGCTGGTCCCATTCGATCAAAGCCAGAACTCATCCGATCCATTCCCATTCCTCCAGGCATACTGTTCATACCGCCCATTCCACCACCTACAGAAAGAGGATAACAATAATCATGCATTTTATTACTAATAAATGCATAAGCATATTACAAAAGTTATTTTTCTTTTGTCATAAAAGAACTTGTACATGCACAGTCATTCATACGCACTTCTGTCAGTTGAAGAAAAATAAACATTCAGCTTTACCTGATGCAGCCCCACCACGCTCAGTGACAGTCTTAGAGAAAAAGCATATCATGCAAAGAACAGACATGACTGCAAGTCCTGTGAAGAGTTCTGATTTTCCCATGATACACGCGATGGAATACATTCAAGTACATCACATAAAGAACCAAGATCAATGGCATTCAAATATCTTGAACGCTCGTTTTTCTGGATTCATAATTAAAAATTAATGTAAAACAAGCTTATCAAGATCACGAGGGACCTCCTAACTCTTATGTCTCTTGAGATTGCCACTAGCGAGATTTTAGTTTCTCATGTGCCCCAGCTTGAGGAACTAAGATATTTGCCTTAGTATAAATTTAGCATTTGAGCTTTGCACAAAGCTGAACTGGGTGATAACCTGCAACTCAAGAGATGACTGAAGTAACTAAACTCAGCTTCATCAAGTTCCCACAATTCATTTTGCCCATTCATCCTTTTTCTAGAACACAACTTTACTTCAATCACTTCTCCCTCCACAACAGAAGCTCAAACTATTTCAAACCTGTATATCTAAGGAAAAGGCTAGAGAGGAAAACTTGCTAAACGAATTTTCACCTTAACAGAACTGTTTTAACAACAGTTAGACTTGCAGTCACATGCAACAGAGTTCTGACACTGAGCTAACGCTGCAGTACAAATCCACTGAAACAACAACCATATCATTACATTGCCTGAGCATCTGCATTCTATGGAAACAAGTAAACCTACTCATTCCAGATCCCACTGGGCCCATTCTAGGCGCTCCCATTCCTCCGGCAAAAACACCAATCATTGCACCACCTAAACAGATAAAAAATAAAGTGACATACACTGAAACTGCCAGATAGTGACAACAGCAAGGCACACAATGATAAAGCACACTGATCTCAGTGTTTCCCAGCAATCCTTTTCCACAGAACACTTTAGCCGGTGCCTTTGTTACATGAACTAAATAGGAAATACCCAGCAAGTAACTTTACCTCTTCCTTCCCTATTACAGGAGGTAAGCTATTCATGTCAATGCCAAACAGAGTAAGGGGATGTGCAAACTCCATAACAAACACTCCCATTTGTTCCGTGGAACAAACCTGACAATTCATTCTAACAAACCTTGTTTCCAGAAAAAGAGCATTCTGGAGACTGCAGGTCTAACAGCGGTACCAGACTGATAAAAGAGCTTCCTATAAAAATAGGCAATGTTTCTGGATATAGGTAGCATAATCATATCAGAAAGGTAACTGCTGATATTTTCTACAAAGGCTTTTCATCTTCCATCAGATTCCTTTTCTGTATACAGTTAAAACAGCAGCAGTGGTTCCCTGCCAGTGTCTCGGGAGAAAGTTTCCTCCTCACAGAAAACATGCTGTCAGAGAGACTTCAAAGAAATATGGACCAATCTGTCCAAGATACTACGGTTGTTCACCACCAGCAGGATTACTCCCAACAGTTTGCATATGAAGAAGCCCTTAGCACTTCCAAAAAGGTCAAAGAGGGTGTAGTACAAGTAACAAACTTTTGAGTCCTCTTGTACAAGCATTTCTAATTGAACTGGCTCTGGATTTTCACTGAAGAAACAGATGCTCATCCTATGTTGCATGTACACATAGTGAAAGCATACGCTCTATTTTTAAAGACTTTAATTCCAAGCCACCAAGACTAATTTAACTGATAACCTCACTACATACCTACTACTTGCTACACAATTACCAGTAGCTGCAGAGAAGCACATAACAGTTACCCCTCATCGAGACTTGACCAAATTAACAACCCTTTCTCCCCCAAAAGCCTACAAGTTGCATTTTTCCTAGAGCCCATGGATCTTAAGGTCTTAACACACCTGCACTGTCACAGTAGTGAGCTGAGGTGTGGAGCACAATGAGGGGCTGGCAGGGAAGAAAAGAAAGGCTGGCTCCTATAATGTATTCACCCGGGTAAGAATGTAGTAACAAAGTGAAGAAGGTTCCACTGTTAACCACTTCCAGGCCACTCAAACTCTATACAGATAGAAGAGCATCTCATTTGATTTGAAAAAGTAGCAAAAATGAACTTGATCAACAAGGCTTCATTTATTAAAAAAAAACAAAAAAACAAAAAAAAAAACTGGCCCGGTTTCAGAAAAGGCCAGGATATCCTATTCTGAGCTGCATGAGAAAAGACTGGAAGAAAACAGAGGGAACCAAATTCCACCATTCCTCTCCAATGCTGTATGATTTGCAGTAAGAACAATTTTCCAGCGTGTCTTTGCAAAAGAAGGCTCCTGGAAGTTGCAAAAGTAGTGAATGAACAGCTGGTTCAGGATTGCCAATATACGTTTTAACATCCAAAAGATGTAACATCTGGCACAGGTAACAGCCTGAAGCTCAATACTTTCCTCAAATCACTACTTCTATTTTACAGATTAAAAAAACATTTTAACTTCCATCTTCGGAGATAACCATAATAAACACATATAAATATCCTTAAATTAATAAACATCTTTATAATAACAACCAGTGAGACAGAGAAAGATGGCCAAATGAAACCACACCTCTTATTTTTTCCCCCTGTTAAAACTCTTCCAATACTATTGAAATTTGCCACAGGGACTTGAACAGTTACCATACCCATCCTTCCAAAAGAATCTCCAAAACCACGGTTCAATGCCATCTCACTACGAGCAAAATCTCTGTCCATGTTTCCTCCCATTCCACCACGGAACATTTCTGTAGAGAATAATGCACAAACCAGAAAAATTCTGTCATATTCATCTAAGTTGATGTTGATACAGCACTTGTTTCATAGCTACTGGTTTACATAGAAGCAGGTTTAATCCACCAGTCAAAGGCACCTTTCATATCAGCTCCTATGTTTCCATTCATGCCACTGCCCACATTTCCTTTGAATTCATTTACATGACTCATCTCTATCTGAAGAAAGAGCTTTTAATACAGCTCACAGATTAGCAAACTAATAGCGTTCACCCACCTCCCATCCGGCTGACTCCAAATCCTCCCATATTAGGCATCCCTTCCATTCCGCGAAATCCAGGAAGCCCTGTGAAATAAGGAAGGATGTTTTTCTATCCAATATTTTAAAAAGACGTAATACAAAGATGTTCACTGCACGTACCGCCTCCCATTCTATTCATTCCGCCAAAACCAGGACCATCTATTCCCATACCTTTAAATCAAAGAAACAAACGCCATTTAGAACACAGGTAAGATCCTAATGTATTTCTAAAAGCAAAAAGTGTCTCAAAAACACACTATGCAAGGATGGCCTTGACAAGAGCGTGCCATTCTTCCAAACACTGAAATGACAATCATAAACTTAAGAGCTCTGAAACTTAAAAATGAAGAACATGGCTTTACCTCCTGGACCCATGTTCCCCATTCCACCACCCATGCTCAATTGTGTTGCACTAATGGGCTGCCCACCTGGTCCAAGTCCCATACCAATGCCACCAAGACCACCTTCAAAAAAAAAAAAAAAAAAAGAAAGAAAAATAAAGCTATCAATGTAAGAAAGACTTTCAACATAAGGAGATCGCTGTAAGCAAAACTATTACTAAACAGTTCCAAGGCCATATCAACACATTATGTAAGCTGCTCTCAAGGTAATGCCTTCTATTTTATTACACTGGCCCATAACGTCAAAGGCGGATGTCAGTGGTATGGCAGTCAAGGTTGAACCTTCCCACCAATAATCCCTTGCAGTTTGTTGCCATGTGACAGGTGGCAGCAGAGGGGTAGTCCGACAAAATGGTGTCTGACATGGAAGTGTACATGACGGAAAGGTGCGTCACTCAATTTCCCCGTGCAGAAAAAATACCACCCTTTGACATTCACTGATGCTAGCTGAATGTTTACAGAGACCAAACAGCAGATGTTAGCATAGCGAGGAGGTGGTGGTGTGCTTCAGCAGTGGTGACAGCAATATGAAAGATAAGCCACGTTTTGGATGGCCACGGAATTTTCACAAGCACAAAACGCACACATAATGGTGGCAACTATGCAAAAAAAATAGTGCGTTGGAGTTGAGAATTTGCTCTATCGAATAACATTACTGTGCTCCTTTCTATTTTTGCAGTTTTCATGGAAATAAATAGGAGGCAGTACTTACAGAGAAACATACAAAAGTGCAAAGAGTGAAAAAAGAATGTACTCACGAGGTAACTGAGGAGCTTTGCTGTCCACAACGCGGAAATCTTCGTGAGGGACCGATTTGTCATCCTGATTAAAAACAAGGATGCTATGCTATGATTCTTTCAACACTGTGGCAGAGAGATGTAAGGTAAAAAGAAATGAGAGCAACTTACCATTTTTACATGCATAGGTCTATCGAACAGGAACTGTCCGTTGAACATAGCTTAAGAAACACAAGTCAAGGAATCTAACTACACAAGATAATTTAACTATTTCAAAAGAACCACTGTAAAAAATTACGTCCGTATCACTTTTAGGGGTCTCCTCTTCCTCATCTCATCTTCAGAATGCCAATTAAGAGGCCAATACAAAGGCTGTTTGGAATATAAAGCCGAATTCACTGGTGTCGTGGTTCCAGGTATTTTACATTTGTTGAACATCATCACAGACACCTTTTTACAATCTAGAAGTAAATTCAGTCAGTATTATAAGAACTGATTTGCATGGTATAAAATCTAGCCCCTTATAGTAGATACAAAGCAAGTAAGCTCAACTTGCAAAACTGTGCTATAAGAAGCCTTAAATAAAGACTAAGTCATATTTGATCCTTTTTTTTCCCCCCAAAACCAAGGATACATATTGCTTGAACAGCTTCAATTGCTTGTTCAAAGGTAACTGTTCCCATTCCTCGACTCTTGCCATCTTTATCTTCTTTGATGTCTGCACGCTTTACAGTTCCAGCAATGCTGAATACCTCTTTTAGTTTCTTCCAACCAACTTTAAAGTCAAGCTTACACACAGAAATATGTAAGTGATTTCACTGCACATTCCTGTTCTACGATTAAATCTGGAATACTTCCTACACTGTAGGAAATCTTCAGATTCTCAAAACGCTTGATGTAAACAGCTAGGATTTTTTAACATACACACAACAAAGTCTGACAAAAATGATACCTAAAAGCATCAAGTTATACTATGTACACCTATTTTACTGTTCTGATTATCACACTAACTCGGGAAAACGGATGGGTTATTTGAGAAGCGCACACACACACCCATACGTCCCCCTGCAGACACAGCACAGCCTCTCTCTTACATTCGTGCAAATAAAGAGCTGATGAAGTAAGCATCCCTGACGGTTTAAGTTTGTTTAAAGTAACCATAAACAAACTTAATCAATAAACAAAATGTGTATTGAATTGATTAATGAATATGTATTAAATCTATTTTTAAATTGACATATGTGACTGTGCAATAATTAAAAATACATGCCAATTTTAAGATTGGAATGCATCTTTCACGTCCAAAATCCGGATAATATTTCTCATTTTTCATTGAATACGCTGACTGCAAACTAAGATTTCTCATTTCCTCTTATTATTAAAACTGGATTACACATGAATAAAAGATATTTTTACAAAGATCAAGTTCTGTAGTTTTAAAATACGTTTTTTAAACTTACATTTGCAACAAAAATAGTGGACCCAAGCCTGCCTGCCTGCAAGTTACTGATAACCTCAGGAGGAATGTTTGGATTATTGACAATAGAAGGTGGTAAATTCATCAATCCAGGTGCAATATCAGGTCCATGTCCTCCTGCAAATTGTCCTCCTCCGCGCTGTAATGCCCTGCGAGCGTGTTCACCTTCAGGATCCTGCAACATGTGCAACAACTAAGCCAACTTAATAATCAATAACAAGACCAGTAACAAACAAAAATGCGCTATTTTAAATTCTACATAAACCCATCAAAATTATCAACTAATATCCTTGTCCATATCAGAGGGATCAAGAACTGAATTAGCATGGAGACCTAATTCCCTCACCTCTAGAGGTGGGTCCTTTCAGATGAGGGTTGAGTCATATTGGCAAAGCACTTGTTGAGGAAGCGTGCACTGCCACTTCACATGCTGTACCTAGCCTATGGACAAGTAGAAAAGATTTCAATCTAAAGGACTGTCAGTCTAGATCCTTCTTCCAAGAACTGAATAAATTTAAACAGCTTTTCTGATTTGTTGATACCATTATTAAAGCTGCAACGGGACAAAGAATTGCGCCAGACACTGTCATATGCTACAACACTACAATAAAAACGTTGTCATTAATTTCACTTTCCAAATCAGCATGAATTCCCTACTTTCAATCCCAACTGTACAAGTACATAGCAGTCTGACAACCAGCTCATTCCTCTCCAACTCCTATTGTGAAGCAGGTAAGGAATATGAACATAGCAGTAGATGACAACACAAGAATATGAAGCTGTTTAAAAGGAGAATAGCATTAGATAGTTTTGGCTTTAGGACACACTTTTTGTCAGATCACTCGGCACTGTATCAAGGCCTTCTGCAAGCCAGTGGGCACTTCAGTCCATTCAGAAAGTGTCATAAAAAAAATCAAATTGAAAGTTACACAGCTAAGACACTCACATTGTAAGAACAGAAGACTATCTTCAGAATTTTGTATTAAAAGCAACAGCAATAATCATACCTCTTTAATATTCAGTGGTCTTCCACTAAGATCATATTTGTTCATAGTTTCTAACGCTTTCTTAACAAATTCTTCATCTTTGAATTCAACCACACTTCAAGGGAACAAAAACATTTGGAGTATTAAAATAAAGTTCAAAAATATTAAAATTGACAGAATGTTTGGTTAATAGTGCATTTATATGCACATAGAAAGAGAAACTTACCCACAACCCTACAGCCACGATGGTTTGTAATTGTATGTAAAGAGGGGAAAAAAAAAAGAAAGAAGTCAGTCAGCACACGTTAGTGTATTATAGATTAAAGATCCTTTAAATAACTATTCGTCAAGTTATTTTCAGCTTCAAAAATCATAATAAATGTTCTTTACTAGTAGCCAAGCTGAATTTCTCCTCCTTTCTCAACATACATATTATTCAAATGCGTTATACTATATTTGGTCCTCTTTGAGCCAAACCAGAATTGGACTACAGAAAAATGCCACACAGATCTGTGTAAGGAAAACTGGGGGGGAGGGAGGGAAGGGGTGGAAGGAAAAAAACCCAGAACGTAACCAAAAACCAATCAAGACACTCATTGTGCCATTAAACACTGCCCACTGACTGCAACATTCAACTCCACATACATCAAATATGTAAGTACAACGAACAAGGTGTCTGCATACCTCTTCAGTATTACTAGCATACTTGAGAGATTACTTTGTAAGAAAATAACATTTTTGGCTGCACCAGAATCCTTCTAATAAACCACAGAGTTTAGGATTGCTTTAAGTGAAGCAAAGCTGAAAGCATGATTTCGTTTTAGCAAGCATTGAAGAAAGTCATTTACAACTACTGCTACAACTTCAGTTAAGACTCAAACCTGCATTTCTCATGTTCTCACTGCAGGTTCGGATCTACTATTGGCCAAACTTTAGACTAGTTTTAAGACAGAGGAGCTTTAACAATCTTCACTCTTAGTACCTCATTGCTGCTGGTACTCTGCTGGCTACCAACCATTGCCATCCATTTGGTTTTTAAAAAAGCAAATGCATTAATCCAGTGTTTAGAGTACCAACCGTACAAAGCTGTCAAATCAGGCACTTCAAACAGTATATTCTTAGCTAACATATTATACTTCTTGCCCCCAGAAAGAGAATGCTACAAGAGTAAAATTTAAGTAAAATCAGTGATTTACTGAGCATCCTTTAACTAAAAGGCATTTGTACCAAAACAAAGATGTTGGGTAAAAAGAAGAGTTAAGTAAATGCCATTGTTAACATTTACTGAAGTATTTTGTCCTTTACAGCCAGCTAGTTTGAGTTGCGTGAATGCGTCAGACTATTTCCAATACAGAAACCTCAAAGCTATCTTAATGAAATCAGTGTGAAAATGAAACTTACTTTCCAATAACTGGTACAGGTATTATACAAAAATAAAACTGCTGAGGAACTTTTAAACCTCTAGCAGATTGTTGCCCACGGCACTTACCCTTGATTTTCCTTCAGCATCCTTAAACAGCTCCACGTATGTAACCTCACCAACTACATAAGACATACAAAGGGAAAATACCAAGAGACAATGCATTTAAACACCAGTATCTTTCTTTTCTGTGCCCCTGTGCACAACTCTACAGAGAAACACCTATTATTCACCAACAATCAAAACCAGACCAACATACCTCCTGTCAAAGGCTATATAATTTAGCTAATTTTCAGAAATATGCAGCAGCCACATTCTCAAAATCTAAAAACAAACAACTATATTTAACCTAATTCATACTACAGATCATATTTTGGCCAGTATGATATAGTTGGTGAACAAATTCAGAT
This sequence comes from Alectoris magna, assembly GCA_030625065.1. Classification (NCBI taxonomy): domain Eukaryota; kingdom Metazoa; phylum Chordata; class Aves; order Galliformes; family Phasianidae; genus Alectoris; species Alectoris magna. The sequence continues at coordinate 10,369,494 of CM060570.1, read as the reverse complement.
ATACACAGTCCCTTAACCTAACAAATGAAACGTCAACGTTCACTGAAAAGTGTCATCATTTGTCATCCTACTCACAACACCTGTTTTAAGGTGACTTTCTACCTGAATATCTTCAATCATAAGTTTGCCTTCAATAATAACCAAATTTACACATCAAATATTTCACAGCAAGCCACTCACTTTCTAAAGTAGGAAGTTTCAGTAAGTAAACCAATCAAATAGTCACGTCACCTTACAACAGATACACCAGCAGTTACAGAAGGGGTTTTTTGGCATTTTTCACAGCCTAAAAGCCAGGTGTGCTTTGCATTACTTTTGAAGAATCTATTTTTTCAAGAAAGAACACAGAACTAGCTTTTTACAGAAGTCAAATGTTAGCATTAGATCCTCCAAAACTTGCAATAAAAAGTTTGGGGTATCAAGATTACTCTATCAGAACTGCAACAGGAATAACAAGCTTTTAATATAAATCTCCAGACAAACAGTCGTGGCAGTAGTGACAATGCAGACAAAGTTAATGCCACAGCCAGATTCCACCAAAGAAATACAAAACAACTTTTGAAAGACATCCTTTATTATATGTTAACACACTAAACATGTTGCTTAGATGCAGTAGCCCTTTAGAAAAATCTACGAGACTACAACTAAATGAAACAATCTCTTTAAGAAGACATGAGGTCATGCATATACTCTCTACTGTCACACTAGAATGGCAGAAGATTGTGAATACCTTGTTTACCAGGCCTACACTGCAATGCAATTGTCTCGGATGAAAGAGGGGGAAGGAAGATAGATGTACCAAGTAGAGGCCAAAAAAAAAAAAGTCAAATCAAATCTGTGTGGCTCAAAGGACATACACATTATATTTTGTCTCCTTCTACATGGAGTGCGTTATAAGGAATAAGTTACCTTTCTCTCTCATAAGATCTTTAATAGCTTGCCATTTCATGTCATACGGGATGTTGCTAATGAAAACTCTATTACGATTAATAGTCTTCTTCTCTGCACTGCCTGCATTCTTCTCCTTCGAATAGGGATGGAATCTATTCTTGTTTCCCAGAGAAGGGATGGCCTTCGGTTTTGCGTGCTTCTCTTTCACTGGTGCCTTCTCTTCTTTTGCTGTCTCATCATTATCCCTACATTCCAAATACATAAATAAATACATAAACATTAGTCTCACCTTGGATTACAAAACTACTGTAGCACCAATACACACAGCTCTATAACTCTACGCTATTAGAACTCCCAGAATGTTGCCATCCTTTAAAATTTAAAACAATACATTAATTCTATCAGTGTAGTTTCAAAATAGGTTGCTTTACCTAGAATGAAAATGAATGTTACAAGTGACCCAGGCACTATTATAAGTCCAGAAATCACATCTTGCTACTTCAGTTACATCCCTTTTCCATTAAGTCTGTCAATATTGAGGAACACAGTGCTATGAAACTACTACAAAGATCAAAATTCAAGAAATCAGATGAAAAATAGCCTACAGTATCCATACTTTGGTACTTCAACGAACTTCAATTCAGACTTGGCAAAGTTGCACGATATATGCCACAGAAGAGTTGAAATGATCCAATCTATGGAACAGCCTGGTATACTTCATTCAGTGTATTAATATATATACACAGTCGACTCTGGGAGGCAAATTACCTTTTATTTTGCACACAAATAATTTTTATTCACAATTTTTGTCTGACTGCTTTTAGAGGAAATTAGAATTTTATGTAGAACAAATGCTCTTTTTATTTCCACTGCTCAACACTACTATAACTTGAAAACACTCTAAACACATAGGAAATAGGCTTATTAAGACATGCTTTGCCTCTAAGACTAATTAAGTCACCAGGAATTATCCATTAAAAACAAAAAAGATTGTTTTCTTGCCCTTAGTCTTTAAAAAACAGAGCGATAACAGCTGCCTTCCTTTTAAAAATGTTCCATATTTTTAGATGAAAAATCACAGGACAGTATGCTTCCTCTCTTCTGATATAGCACATTTCACAACTTTGGTACAACTACATTCTATGTACAGAATTAGATAAAACATCCAAACCAAAAGCCAAACCTCTTCAGCACTTGAGAAAGCGTTACTATGGTGAGGTGGTTCAGCACGCTAACAGAGGATCAAGGTGCCCAAACCTCTGCACTGAAAGCCTCCAGTAATGAAGCCAAACAAATACAATCCACTAAACAGACACTATATACAACTCGTTCAAATCTCACTGCAGTTAACAATAAACTTGAAAGCACTTGCAAGACTTTTTATATTAAAGAGCTGTCACCGGCCACTCAAATTAGAATAAGAACGTGACTGTCTCACAGAAGACTGCCAAAGAGATGGACGGTGAGCCCTCCTTCTCAATTACTACCACTGTCTTTACAATTCCTCCTGCTTTTTCAGAAGGCTTTGCTTTGATTTCACTTTGACTACAGGTCGTTCCTAGTGTAAAATGAGCCAAACAAAACACGCATTTCAGTCTTACAACCATAGCACACGGCAAGATTACCAACCTTTATGTATTGTAATTACTATTTTCAGCTCTTTTTGCGTAATTATTAACAAACAATGAGTGCCAATTTTGCACTCAGAGCATGTGCAAATGGCCTTTCATTAAGTTAAAAGTATTATCTACTCAAACTTGGACACCTCTCAGGGAGGAATAACTTCAAACGTGCACATTTTTCTCCCACAGCTTTTTCTCAAATGTTGAAGTGCTGATATGATATTAACCTCACAGTCCTTGTGTTTACAAGTGGGTTAAAAGAGGATTAGCAACTGAGAAATGCAAGGACATTGCTTGGGTTAAGTATGTGTAAAATTTAAAACATTCAAGTCAACAACACATTATCTAGCCCAAGCATTCCCCAGCTTCCACTGCACCACCACTCCTCCACACCATCCTGTCCGCTATGGCAATACAACTCCTGCGTGGATGTGTGATGAAGTGAAATGGGTGGAACAATGCAGGGAACCGCTAGGAGCAAGGAGAATGAGCAAGGGGAGTGAAAGAGTCGACTTTCAGCTTTCCAGTCAGGCCTGTTCCTTCCAAGGTAGTTCTACTCATGAAGATAAAACTGATGTACAGTGATACCCCCAGTAAAATCAGAGCTCTTCCTCGGGTTTCAGGATTAGACCAACAGATTCTCTTTAGCCTTTTAAGCTCTTTCCTGCTTAAAGGATTATGAAACAGCCCCAGCATGTTCAATGTGGTACACAGGAAGTGTCAGGTCTCCAAAGAGAGAATCCACTAGCTCTATGACATCTGCCTGGATGAACCAGTAGGATGCAAGCCTTGTGTAAACTCTTAAATCTGGGAAAGAGAAGACACTTCATTTAGTCTAGGAATTGCAACTGGTCTCCTAAAAATAGAGATTAAAAAAAAAAAATTAAAAAATAATCAATCCTTACAAAATTCATCTGCCAAAATCAATGGGCAAGTGAACAATCTGGAGGTAGAGCCTGTTTCGTGGTTGCAGCTCTCACATGAAAAGTACTTTCAATAAAAGAATACATTCAAAACAATGTCCCCTTCATAACCTACAGGCCACAGAAAAGACAGGCTCGGAAACTATGAGCTGCCATTTTCTCAAAGAAAAAAACAATAGTAATTGTTTACTTAATACAAAACATGAGTAACATTTTATATGTTTACTTTATTCCTCTGCTCATAAACATCTGTATACCCATACGGATAACAAGCTCAGCAGAGATGGAAATGCAGAGTCCACAAATGAACATGTGATTCCAATACACATACATCAGATCAAGTTTGTTGTGTTCGACAGTTCCCCTGCTCAATATAGTAAACTTAGGGAGGTGGGCAAGCTGCAAGTACGATTCCTCTTCGGCTCAACCTGATCACCAAGCAAACCTGGCACTTAAGCACGCTTTTAGGCAGCACATTTCAACTCCACCATGATGGCTTCATCCTTTGTACACCTGTTTCAGGAAAGACTGGAAACTGTACACAAAACGCTAAGATTTGAAACTCTGTTACTAAGAATGTCCTGTTATTTTCAGACTAGACCCTGTTGACTCCAATCTTGCAGACTGGTGGAGATTTTTCATCTGCACGCAACTAGTTTTGAAGAGAAAATAATAAAACCATCCAGTTGAGAAGGGACACAGTAATATTAATTTTAACAGTAGCAATGACAACAGGCAATAAAATACTTCATGCCTTAAAGAATGCAAAAAGGTCACAATATTCTGGTCAAGGTAGAATAATTAAGGCATTCCAAATGCCGATGGTCAGATTCAGGGGAAGAAAAAAGCAAAAGAAATGCTGTTTTACTGAAACACAGAGCTTGTAAACACTGAATTTCCCAGAAAGTCAAGTAAATGCATGGAGTGTGCCTGGGCTGTGTTGAGCACATTAAAAGATCACAGATCTTAACAGACTTGATGTATTCTAACACAAGGCCTCCTAAAACATATATTTTGCCTGAAGATGCAAACAAGGTTGTTAAAGATGCTGAAACTTCAATAATAAGAGGCCAAAACCTACTTAATCTAAAGAATTACAACCCTTGAAGCCTGACATCAAAAGCAAGCAAACCCATACAAGGCCATTCACTGTTTTTTTCTGGAGACCTGGCATTTCTGGCTCTCCTGCACTATGTTCCTTCTGGACTTACTATATAAGAGACAGCTTACGTACCCTGTATATGACTGTTTTGTTATTTACAGGAAAAGTCTGTGGGTTTGTTTTTTTTTGTTTGGTTTTTTTTGCATGATTTGTAAAAGAAGTCACCGTAGGGCTTTCTTAGCATTCCCACAAAAAAAAAAAAAAAAAAAAAAAAAAAAAGAGGAAAAAAAAAAAGAGAAGCCCAAAGGCTTTACAAAACACACTATAACAAGTCTGGAAAGGTAAACACAAATATAAAAGGCCCAACACGCTTCTAGACACGGCTCCTGCCACACCGTGCCGGCCCACGAGCCCATCACAGCACCTTGAAGGCCCGGCGCACCGCTCAGCCTCCGGCCCCACACCGCTCTCCGAGGGCCACACGCACCAGAGCTCCCCGGGCAGGCACCGGGTCGCCTCACACGGGCTGCGGCTCCCCAGCCCCGGGTCCCCCGCCGCCCCACGCTCAGGTACCGGAGCGGCCCGCGGCGGGGGAGGAGCCCGGCGGGGCGCGGGCAGGAGAGGCCCTGCCGCCCACCGGCCCCGTTCCCGCCGCCGCGGCCTAGGCGGGCCCGCCGCACCCCGCACCCCCAGGCCGCGCTGCCCCTCCGCCCGGCCCGACACACACATTTTGACGCCATTTGCGCTGCCCCCGCCGCTCTCGGTCGCTGCCGCGGCCTCCTCACGTTGCGGCGGCTGTTGTTGCGGCTGCTGTTGTGGTGGCGGTTGCTGCTGCTGCTGCGGTGGCGGCTGGCCGGCGATGGCGGCCTCCTCGGCCCCCCGCTGCAGCACGGCAGCCGCAGCCTCCGGCTTATCGTTCTCCGCCATTTCGTGGCCGGGCCGCAGCCCCGCTACGGTTGGTTTGAAAACGGCCCGGAGCGCTTCGGCCTCGCCGCGCCGGGCCGGCCAAGTCTCGCGAGAACGAGGTTTGCGGCGGGGGAGGGGACGCACCGGCGGCATACGGCGTTGCCATGGCGACCGCAGCCAGGCCCGCCCCGCCCCGCGAGGCCCGGCGGTGCTTTCCCTGCGGGAATGTGAGGTACCCGACCGGAGCACGACGTGAGCCTCAGCCCTCCTCTCGTGAGTCCACGGGCACAATGCTGCTTCTGTGAGCTTAGGGACGACTGCGCTGTGCCAACAATAACTCCCATTGCACAGTTTCAGCCCTTCACCTCTCCGTTTCTAATAATACTGCCCACCGCAGCTGGTGGCTGCTTGGCCCTTAACGGAGGAGCACTGCTCCGTTGTTCAGGCACCACCTGTGTTCCAAAGCCAGACAGCATGGTTACTCCTTCCCCTCTATTTCCAAAAATAGACTCACTTCTATTATTCAAATATTATGCTAGGAACACTCCATTAATTGAAGTCATGGTCTCTGATAGTTCGCCTTCCATTTTCCCTATGTTTGCAGTCTTCTCATTCCTTCATTTGTCAGCGTAGTCAAAAGTAAAGTACCCCTCCTGTTTATAAGATGTACCTCCAAACTTATGGAGATCCTCACATTCAATCTCCACATCACCAGTTCTACAGAAATACAGAGCTGCATAGGCCCATGCCACACAAACACGAACAAGCAAATGTTTTGGATTCTCTGTTGCTGCTCATCCTGGAAGGCAATCATTTACTTAGAACCTGAAACATGTTTTTTTTCAGCTTGCCTTGGCTTCTACAGTCCCATTTCTCTGTCATTTGGTGGTGGATCTGAGCAAACATAGGTTTTGGAAGTAAATTCTTTATGAGCTTCCAGGACTCTTTTTTTGTTCCTCAGTTCTCATACCAGGTGTTGGTAACACCTGGGATTTTTTACAAAGCTCTAAAAGGCTGTGAAACACCCTCCCTTGTAACCCGACTAAGGTTAAAAAGGCACATCAAAAAGTTCAGATGAGAGGTGCAATGGTTTGTGTTCACACATTAATTAGAAAAAAAATGACGCGGTATTTGTGACAATAATAATAACTGAAATGGTTAATATTTACTTTAAATTGCTGTCATTACGTTTTACAGCTGTCGGTTCTGCAGGATGAAAGGAAGTAATTCACATGCCCAAGTTACTGTGTTCTGTTACTGAGAGCTCTGCTCAACTGTGCTTTGCACACAGCATCTTAAGTGTTGGAATCCCGTACTCCCTAATGCAGCACAAGTCATTGCTCTCAGTTTGCTGGTGATCAAATACATTTTCACCACCCTTTTAGAAAGGATCATTTTAATTAGTCCTCGATTTATCTCAGTGTTGGGTTTTAATTTTGTTGGAATTTAAGCCATGATCAAAAGCAGTCCAGCAACACTTTCATCAGGTGGCAAAAAAGTTCTATCTTCCTGACAGTCAGTTTGTTTGTGATGTGAGAGAATGAAACTCCTCAGATTCACATATCTACATCTTGAGAGTGTTTTATATGGAAGATTATTTTCAGTTATTGTTCTATATGATGCACGTATGGTGAAAATATACACTGCACATATTTTTTCTTGTTTTGTTTGCGATGGCACCTAAACATGCTTAGCATTTTCTAAAAACCGTCCCTCCTCTAGAAAACCCTGAGAACTGCTTTTAACAACAAATTTGCTTCCTAAACCAGTTATCATTTGCAGTTCATTTAAAGATTCCTTTCCGCAAAGCCAAAAGTATTTCCAAACCAGTTTGCCTCGCCTAAGGCTGCACCCAACATAAGCTGCTTTACTCGGTAAATAACTACTCTGCAAATGAAACCCTCCCTAACAGAGGTGTAATGGACCTGAAGTAGAACAAAAATCTTCCCTAAATGCTCTCTTTTGCAATTAAATACTATCTTCCTAGTCTGGGAACCGTAGTGGTGTTTTTTTAACTCCGGAAAAGAAAATATTTTATGCTTCAAAAGGGCAAACTATCAAATGCAACAGCCTGTGTGCCGGCAGGCATCTTCCAGAGATGCAGAGCAGAGCCCAGCCATTGCACAGCTAGAGCCCACCTACTGCACAGACCTTCACATCTGCAGCTGCCGTGCTGACCGCTCCCTCTCGCAGAGAAGTTCGCCTTCTCTGACTTTCTTCCTCCCCTGACCAGAATAAATAAACAGCACTTACTGACTGAGGCCCCCCAGATAAAAGAGCGTACAGATACCTGATACAGGAATGAAACTGCATGCTGAGGCTTTAGTTCAGTGTGTTGTACGCTCATAACCAGAAAAAACAGCACAGCTTCCTACACCCAGAACGTGGGATCAGTAACACGGGAGACCTGCCCTACTTGACCTGCAGAGATATAACCACTTTTTCCCCTAACAGAGGTTTAAATCTCCCTAGTCATCACCATTTTTTCCCCAGGGTTATGCAACCCTTAACCACAGCTTAGGAGCCTAAATGTAATCAATGATTTTTTATTTTTTTTTTTAGAAGGCTGCATAACAACATCAGACCCTTGATAGCAGTTTTACTGGTCCTATATTGAAACTATTCGCATCATCCCTTCTGCCTCCAGATCATTACTTTAACTGCTGAAATTACTAATGAAAACAAAACTGAACAATCTGCATGTTGGTCCTTCCTTCCACAACACGCAGTCTCCAGTGAGGGGCTGAGTGCCCCTAACATACCCATCACCTTTTCATGGTGAGGCAGAAAATACCTCCTGCACATCTAAAGGGAACCCATCTCACCTAAGGCTTTAGAAGCCTCTGCCCTCTCCTTGTTGGCCAGGGACCTTCCCTGAGCTCAGCAGAGAAGGGACCCAGCCAAGGACACCTGCACCCTCCTGGTGCACTCACAGCAGGTGGCACTGTTGCTTTTCACTGTATGCACGCACCGTTCCACCCTCCCCAGCACTAGCACTCAACCTGCCTCAGTTTCCGATTCCCTAACCCCTTCCTATTGGAGCTGCGAGCCCATTCAGATCCTTCATATAAGGGAGATCGCTGTGTAGAACTTGTTTTTCTGTCTCATTCTTGGCAGTACCCTACGTATCCCCAGGACTGCAGACTGAACATTTAAGCAGCAGATGTAGTCAGAATCTGGTAAAAGCACGGCCTTTGGATGAAACAAACATACAAACAAACAAAAAAGCCACCACGGTAGAACAAAGGTGTTTCTCCCTTTTAAAACATTAAGAACCCTGGAATAAATTACATAAAACATTTTCCATCTGCAATTCTGTTCAATGCATGCATTTATATATGGCCATTTTTCAATGCCCTCCCCCAACTCTATTACTGCTTTTATCTCCCTCATATATTAAAGTCTGCTGCTGATAAATGTTCTCATGAGTTTGTTTACACTTGCTTAAATTTGCTTATGAGGGGAGTTCTGAATTGATGTGTTTCTAAAGGTACTCTTCTGCACAATGCTCTTCAATGACTCTACCCGCCCTCCTCCCCCCGCGAGCTCATTTTGAATTTCTAGCCACTAAAGGGAGGATTTGTTTGTGAAGGAACACTCAGGAAGCTCTTTGAAGCTACAGGGAAAAGGTGCTACAATGGAGTTAGTTATCCTTCAAAATAGTTACATTTCATTGACACACCGCTCAAATGATCCTTAAACACTAAGAAGTCGTAACAGATAATAGCTCTAAGAGCTCCCTGTTGCCTTTTCCTCCCCGGCACCCACTTGGCTTTAAGTGCCCAGCCTAAAGCTAGGCCAGTTCAATTTGCGGGGGCAATGTACCAAATCACTGATGATAACATCTCTCTTTCCCTTTGAGGGTTCTCCACTGAAGACACACTTGACACCCCCTAACACAAGGACCGAATCAATCTGAAATTTGACTGAAGTCATTGATAACGGTTGTTATTCTATTGAACACACAGATGGGCGTGATAAAGAAACAGAAAGCGAAAAGCAGTGAATGCTCCATTTGTCTGGGAATGCTCCATGGTCACATACACCTCTATCTCATTTGCCTTTTGTCTGGTTCCTAATGAGAAAAAATTAGTGATCCTTAAGTGAAAGAAACGATGAAATACAGGAAGAATTTAAGTTATTCCATTGTTTCTCCATTTAAAAATGTATCAGCCTGAACAAAAAACAAATGAACAACAACAACAACAAAGTGTTATCTGTCTGATGACAGCTGGTGGCTGAAGAAGGAGCCTCATTCGCTGTCTGTGGCTACCAGCTTCTGTTCCCACTTCCATATCCATGACAAGTGGATCTCCAGCACAAAAACAACTGAAAGCTCTTTTAAATTGAACAGTATCTGTAATAGTACAAGAGAAACAGCTTCACAGCTTAAAAACAAAAACAAAAACCCAAACACAAAATCTCTTAAATTCACTCTTACAAGAACAATGACAGAAAAATACATTTGTGGGCAGGAAGATACTACAACTGAATCTTTTCCAGGAGAAAAGGCCTGCTTACAGGAAGGTTCTCCAAATATAGCAGTGCTCAGTGATTATCGGGAAAAAATGGGTATGTGCCACTCCAAACCAGTTCTGCTAGGTTGGGATGGGATGGACTGGGGCCTTGTGCCTTTGCCAATCCCCACATCCCAAACCACAGCCATTCCTCTTTAGCAAGAGACCTCCATGGGCCCCAAGCTAATCAGGGACAAGGCTAAAAAAGAAATCTAGAGCTCATCAGGAACAGAAGAGGCTCCTTATATACACATTCTGAAAGCACGGTCATACTATTTGAAACAAACTATTTATAAGCTCTTCACGGGTCTTTAAATAGGAGAGGCACTTCAAAAATTAGCTTGGCTTGTAATTTCAGCAACAGACATTGTTTACCAAATTACTGACGCTGCAACATTAGATGATCAAACTAGCAATCATTAGCGAGCACACAGTTAACCATCCGTTTAACCACTACCTGAGGGACACAGCGTGGTTTGAGACTCCCCAGTGCTGAACTGCAGACACAACAGAGCAATCACGTATTAAAACGCCTGATAACGCAAAACTTTTTTCCCAGCTTGTATTAGGATAAAAGAGACTTAACCTCTCCTAGCGTTGTTGCATGTATAAAGAAACACGTGGGGTTTTCAAATTATTTCCTGCAGAACAAATTCTTCCAACAGCTCTGCAGCAGCCTTCAACAAATCCCTTCGTGCCTGGCGCTAAATACAGCACCATCTCACCGGCCCACGTGCACCCTTCCTGGGCTGCATTCACCAGGGCGGCATCCAAATACCGCATCGCTATCATTTAAAAACAGATTTGCTGTTTATTAGTGCAATACACAGATCCAGCTTTGGGAAAAGAAATCCTCTTTCCTTATCCACCTTAAACACCTGCTGCCGTGGCAAACGGAAGCCTCTTTAACATACAATCGGCATCAGCTAAACACAGCTAATGAAAGGCTATAAAGCGAGGGCCAGGCTGCGGCCCCAGCCGTATGTCGCCACATGTTCCGCACTTTAATCGTTATTACCGCTGAAGCTGCAGGGAGGGACCGAGCCCTCGCCGCAGGATGCTGCTGCTGCGGATGCAAGAGGCGTTCGGCCCCCACGCACCGCGACTCGGCAGCGCTGCTCGCCGATCGCCCGGGCTCCACAGGTCGCGGGGCTCCCGGCTGCTGCGGCACCGCAGCCTGAGCGCGGGGAGGGCCGCCCCCGCAGAGCCCCGCTTACCGATGCGCCGCACGTAGTGTTTTGCAGGAAGTTTCCACGCTCCCCAGTTCAATCCGCGCGAGGGGGGTTGGAGGGGAGCGCGGCTGAACGGCGATGGAAGGGGGCGGGCGGGAGGCGAGGAGGAGGCGGCGGCAGCGGTCGCGTTTAATTTTTTAACGAGGGCGGCTGAGCAGCTCCCGGCAGGGTCGCGGCGCCGGGCGGCGAGGGGAAGCGCGGCCCAGCCGCCCCCGCCGCCCGGGACCCCGCGCAGCTCCAGGGGCCGGAGCCGTGCCAGCCGTCGGGGCTCCCGCCTGGGCTTCGGCCAGCCGGGCCCGGAGCTCCGCCGTCCGCCACCATGGGCAACGCGGAGGAGACGGGTCGGTAGCGCGGGCGGTTCGGCGGGGCCGGGCGGGGCGGCGGGGCTGTGCCGGCGGCCGAGAGCCCAGGGCTGCGGGCAGCGCCCCGGGGGGAACGCGGAGCCGGAGAAAGTAGGGGCTGCGCGTGCAGAGGCGTGACAACAATTGCTCGGCGGGTGCTCGGTGTCCTGCAGTTCTCGTAGCCTGCATGCCCCAGGGAAACAGGTAGCGGTTTTCCACATTCACAAGTTAAGGGTGTCACCAGCGAACGTTTTATTTTCTTGCCTCCGTTATCCGGACCTCGATCGCATATACATGAATTCACAGCACAATGCACAGCGCAGGGTCTCTTGTTCCTTGGAGACTCCAGGCTTGTCTATCTACTAAGGATAAAATCTCATTTCTGCAATTCATTGCTTGCCTGGAGGCTGCAAATGTCACTGCCCAGCTGCTGCTTCTCTGCAGGGGAATGCAGTTTACGTGGAAAAGTGTCGTTTCTACCCTGAATTACGTGCTGCAAAAACACTGCATGTCGGGGGGTGCTTTGCTACACTCACACGACAGTTAAACCTGCTCCATTTGCTGGGCATCCGTGCCCTGGCCTTCCCACCTTACACCTACCTGTCTGCTGCCTTAGAAACCTTACCCCGAGCAGGCAGATTTTTCCCGAGCAATTTAGGGAACACGGGCATGCAGCGTGCTCATGAATATGGCAGGTTGGCTGCGTGCTCAGAGCTGCTTCTGCAGCATTTCTGGCCATGTGTTGTCAACTCAGTTTAAACCCCTTGGAAAATCGCAAATTCATGCCGATCTTTATTTCATTCGGTCTTCTTTTACCTTACCACCTCCTGTGCCCAATTCCTGTAACAGCACTCCTGAAATTCAGTTTGTTTGACCAAATAGTTGAGTACAAATGTGATGCTTCTGAAACTCCCAGAAGATGCCAGTTTCTGTCCCTAAGCACACAAACACCTTTTCAAGTTAGATTTGCTGTCACTCAGAAACGTAAACCTTGGACTGAAACTATTTGAAGTACCTTTAGAATGACCAGAGCCAGCAGCTGGACCTGCAGCACATCCAAAGGGAGAACAGATGGCAACTGATTTAGTGAATTCTATAACACACTTCAGTTTATGAACTGAGTTTTCAGGACCTGAGGCTTAATCCTGCCAAGGGCACGAATGCTTCCAGTTTGAGCAGCTGTTAAAGGTACTCCTTTCCACTACCAAGCCACTACAAAACAAAACAAAACCAAAAAAACACCAACCAAACCAGAACTCCAAGGGGGTTCTGTGGGAGAAAGGCCGAAACTCAAACAGTAAGGGAAATTCCTGTCTTTCTCAGGATAGTCCACAATTATTTAATCTTCTTGGTATCTCTCAAAACATGAGGATCTGAAAAACGTGACCAAAGAGCTGGGAGTGGGAATCTCAATCCACACCAAACACTGGCAGAGTTGGTCTAAAGATCCACTACACTAGTGAGAGTTTCAACAGTTTTCTTCCAGCTGACTCTATGTGCGTAATGCCACGGTACTCCTGTTCATCCTGCACAGGTACAGCCAGCATCCCCAGTTCACACTTCCATTTTCCTTACCTTAGTGGTCTCTGTGCCAAACTATTTTCCTCACTGCAGTTTTCTCTTGGACTTGCTTTTCCAGTCTCACAAGCGCCTCCAATGGCCTTTCTACTCACAGCAAGATGTTAAGGAGCCTTTCTTTATGCCAGTGTTTTCATACGCAGTGAATCAAAGGATGAGTAGAAGATGAGTCTTCATCTATAGAAAAGTCAAGAGACATCAGTCTGAAGCCAGCCCCTACAAAATGACTCTGCAGATTCTAACTGATATAATGCCTGTCCCCATCACATTGCCCTAGAGGTTATCTTCAAGAATTTTTGGATTCAGGCCACGTTAGTTAGCATTCACAGCCTTCTGACTCATGATTTGACACATACTCTGCAGCAACTGAGAGGATATCTGACTAAGTGGGAGAGGACATCTAACCTGTATGCAGCACTAAAGTGTGAAAACAATGGAAGTGCACTCAAGGTCAATCTGGTACCACTGTTTTGGGGATATGTAATTAGAGCAGAACGTTCTGTGAACTTTAAAGCTTCAATTACAAGTTATGAAATTCAGGACAGGGGAAAGAAGCACACAAAGCCATGTATTAGAGTTTCCCAGATCTCATTTTCCCAGGAGGAAAATACCCACTGTTTTCTCATGCAGCCATTTCAGACAAACTCTCGCAAGATAAGGCTAAGAGAACCATTTCTTACCACTCCAGGTTTCAGCGTCAGTCAAACCTTGCAGAGATTTGTCCCATAATGTCTGATAAACAAACTAATCCAACTAATTTCAGTGCATAACCTGCAAAATTAGTGTGACATTTCCCAGGACTCAGCTCCAATGTAGGGCTCCCCATGGCCATCCCTGAGACTTTTTCTGAGTATCTTTCAAGATAGCAATGCTCTGGTGGGTTTTGTTTGTTGGTTTTTGGTTGTGGTGTTGTTTTGTTTGGTTTGGGTTATTTGTTTTGGGGGGATGTGTGAGCTCTGTCTTTCCCAGGTAGCATCTACATTTCTTTTTCCCATACAAGCCTTTCATTTAGTTTTTATAACCCAGTGTCCTAGGATTTCTGGAAGGATAACTTTTCTTGACTGGCTCTTGTTCAAATCAACTGACTTCTGACACCAATTTGTGATATTTTTTTCTGCACAAGGTCAGACTTACAGAAAAACTGGAAGGATGAACAATGAAAATCTGTGCAGCATGTGGTTCCAGAAAGTAAATATTGATTACTGTTGACATTACTTTTCTTGCAGGCTATATCCAGATCTTTTCTCCAACCTAACAGGAATTAAAACAGTGTTGACCCAAAGGGCAGAATGTCATTCAAAAGAAGGATCACATACAGCTCTATAGAATAGACTCTTGGTTGGTATGCTCTAGAAAATGTATACAGAAAGTAATAGCAAATCATACTATTTAATACCTACTATGTTGAGGGTTAATGCATAAAGAAAAGAAGGAAGAGTTGTGTCCCATCCTTCTAATTTTCGCTTTAAAATTTTCATTCTTTACAATGACATACAAAATCCCACCAATTTCCATACAAAAATCCCACCAATTTCTGAAGTAAGAAAGGAGACATAGACAACATAAAAGTTGTGCCTGTTTCTATATTCTCAGGAATACTAAATCTTATCTTTACTTCCGTTGTTATTAATTCTAGACTTAGTCGAAATATGGCTACAGTGCAGCACCAAGTAGAGATACTGGAGCTCTCTTTGAACTGGTTAGGGCAGGTAGGACAGTGTAGTCATGGCAGCACAGAGCTCTGATTGGCCTAATTACTCTGCCAAGAAATAAATGGATGCCTGGAAATCCCTGGGGAAAGAGGTGGTTGAATTGTTAACAAAAAGACTTTTCCCCTGAGGCATGTTAGTTAAATAGGTGTTAACAAGAGCCAAAAAACCCCAAGCTCCAACCTTAGAATAAAAATGCCTTTGTCCTTTGGTAGATCTGATGTCCCAGGCCTTCCAATCTTCCTGCTGCCTACTGAGACATAAGAGAGAGGGGATTTCAGTATCTGACAGAAAACCTAAAATAAAGCAAAACAACTGCCTCCCCGCCCCCGCCCCAACCCCCCGCTCCCGCCCCAACCCTCCCCTCCCCCCCCAGCTTAAATCTGTATAACAGATCACCTTAAAACTATAAAAACAAAAGTCTTTCATGTCCGGAAATACACAAAACTCTCTCGATGGTGATGACAGGGTGGGTCAGTCCCCTGAGCTCAGCACATTCTGAGCTGATGCTTGAAATGCCTGTGAAAATGTTGAGACCAAGGAGAAAAAATAAATGACAGTAAGACTTGGGGGAAGAGGATTTGCATCATTTCTTCTCCCACTAATCTTTCCTCACACACAAGAGAATATTGTGATTTCTGGGTTTTTTTCTGTTACATGAAGACCATGTAACCATGCCCGTATACAAGACATATATACTGTGGGCACACGGCTGCAACATCACTACAGTGGCTCAACTGGTCAATTCAAACATATGTTTCAAAAATGTATGCTCCTAGGCACGCTTGGATCACATATTGAGTGGCACCCACTGCATGGACACACGTAGAGGAAGGTAAAGGAGCAGTTTTACCAACATATTCACTTCCAATTCTTGCACGGCTCAAAATAGAGCCCAAGAGTAGCATTGCAAACACCATCTTATTTTGCAAGTCATATCTACTTATTTTGATTTCTATGCTAAATTACATGACCAAAATTCATATTGCTTGTCTGAAATTCCCTTCGAGATCAATATGAGTTTAACTAGTTTAAGGACTGAGGTAAAGCCATTCCAGAAAATGTATCTGTTCATCCAGGTGGATACCTTGTGAGCATCGTCTAATTAAAATCTGCAGGCTTATTCCCAGTCTGACAAAATGCTGTTTGCAACAGCCATGTGTGAGATTACTGCGCTGAGGAGATAGAACGCCAGAAAACTGTGAGTTTGCTGTTAGTAAGTGGATGGTACGTAGAGGCTAAAAGTTTCAATTTCATCATATTAACTTAAATGTGAAAAAAACAAAACAACAGGATACTACAAAAATCCAAGCTGTTTTTGATTTCAAACTGTTCATATGCTACAGAGCTCAGGCATACACACCCCATTTAGTAACTGATTTCACTTTTCTATGCAGGCAAAGAAGCAATAGAGGTGAAAATCCCACAGAGTCACCAAGATGTGATGTCCAATGATGAGCAGTAATTACTGTGGCAACACTTCAGCCAGCATGAGCGTCAATGAAATGTCTGCCTTCCCTCTGACTTTGGAGCAAAAAACTGGTTTCGCCTTTGTGGGGATTTTGTGTGTTTTCTTAGGACTTCTAATTATCAGATGCTTCAAAATCTTGCTCGACCCCTACAGCAGTATGCCTTCTTCTACGTGGGAAGATGAAGTTGAGGGGTTGGATAAAGGGACATTTGAATATGCTCTTGCATGAAAAGTCACATGATATCCTGCCTTAAATTTGATGTTGATTTCATTTTGGAAACCAACTGTTGGTACATTTGTTACACATGCATACATACATTTTGGAGATGTGTTGGTATCTGTGGCATTCATTTTGCTAAATAAATGTTTGTTGCAAACTCAGAAGGCACTTCACATTGCTTTTCTTTGAGGAACAGCGGAATGGAGGACATTGAATGGCTAACAGCAAAGAAGTACTGCATTGAACAATTCACTAGAATGTCATGATTTTAAGAATCAAATGTTACCTGGCTCATCAGAGGAGGGTCTCATTTCTACTGTGCCTTATGGTAAGCTGGGTAGAAAGGCAATGGTTGAAAGGCAGGTTCATGTATAGTGAATACATAAGTGGTTATTCCCTCCTTCTCCTCTTACATAAGTTTCTGAAAAAATTATCGTACACTGAGAATGCAGAAGAGGACAAGAAATGGTTGTGGCTCAAGGAGGTGCCTGCAAAAAGCAGCCCATCTGTGTGTGTCCATGTTGCCGAGATGAGAGGAACATCAACTGCTAACTCAATTCTTGCCTCTCAAGATGAGAATGTGCTGTACTAATGACTGCTTGTAAGGAACCTGTACTTTGCAACTCCTGTGTGAAACATTTAAGTGGTCTTCTGCAAGCAACGCACACTTCTATTTCTTCCCACTCACCTGATAGTACATCTTGATAGAACAGGTCTTCCTTCTATTCTACAGCAGTGGAAAGCCAAACAGAACTAGTGGAAAACAAACAAACATCATTAAGGATATTTTGTATTCTACACATTCAATATTTCAAAGTATATTACCTACTCAAAAGTCCAGTAGGAATCAAGAACACCACAGTACCACTCTACCAATGTCAGGCAGTTAAAACCTTAAGGTGAAAGAGACCAAGTAAACATTAT
Organism: Alectoris magna; assembly: GCA_030625065.1. NCBI lineage: Eukaryota > Metazoa > Chordata > Aves > Galliformes > Phasianidae > Alectoris > Alectoris magna. Next base: position 10,352,058 of record CM060570.1, on the reverse strand, counting down.
GCAAGTAACCTGATTATCCTACTGAACTGGTCAAGGCATGTCAATTTTTACTCTCCTTGGGTACAGAAGATGAGTCAGTTTAAACTGGAACTTCACTTGTTGTACTATTAGCTGCAATCTGTTCTGTCCGGTTAACAGCTCCCAGTAGTAATTAAACCAACTTGTCAAGGCCAACAGAGAGACACTTACACTGCACATACTCATTTGCGCCCAGGGTCCAAGAGCTACATGGAAATCTTTGTGCCCTCCGTCTCCTCTCCTCAGCTGTTTCCTCTCATTGTGTTCCCACATCTGTGCACCGTGTATGATCTTGAGTGTCAAATGGGAAAACTGATCACAGGAGATCTTATCAAGACAGAACTGACAGCGAAAGCGGAGACTAAAACCACAAGGTCACCCTCAAATACACAGCTGTTTAGCAAGTATGATAGTACTTGACAGAAATTCAATTTCACTTTTAAGAAAGTTGTCAACAAAATGTTAAGCACTGCCACTAAACAGCTGTTTGCAACAAGCAGCAAAGACAGAGACCAATTACAGAGATCAGTTTCTTTTGCACGTAATACATGTGCAAAATACACGTAGTTCCTTTTGCTGTGTATACTAGGCAGAGGCAGCCAGTGCAACAGTGAACCTCAAATGCCATTTGGAACATGAAATGTCAGACTGCACAGGGAAGGACACGATCTCCTGTCTGAAGAATGAGATAGTACAGACAACACTCATCTGCACTGGCTTATCTAAATTATAAATAACTGTATGAATGTAAGAGCTTTAAAACTGCTTCAGAGTCTGCCAAAAAAAAAAAAAAAGAAGTGCCAGACTTTCAGAGATTCAGTACACTACATTTATCCTCATTCATTTAATCACAAAACCAAAGACGGATACCGACACACCTTTTCACATGGTCTGTTCTTGCTGGATAGGATCATCCACTGCAGAGACCCGACACTGTCATTCTTTTTATGTACATCTAATCAGCAAAGCTGAGCCCTGTGCTGTCGGGTTAGCATGCTGAAGGTTATCTGGGATAAATATAGTTCAGTTATCTCTAAACTACATGGCAAGTACAGCAAACATACCTGAAGAACCCCACTACTTACCGACTTCTTCTGTTTTTGACCCTAATCTGTCGCTGAAAGCAATTACCCAATTCCCTTATGATTAAAAAGCTTTGCCATTTCTTTCTTGCCTTCCTTGTATCCCTGAAAAACATCACAGCCAACCCTCCCAGAAGAAATGCACAAAACCTAACTTTTCAAAGGCTTTCCTTAAGTATACAGAGTAAAACTTTGAACAGGGTTAGGTGTAATTAGTTCAAAACCACATGTGGGACAAGGAAACCCACCAATGGCTCTTAAGGAGCACAGGGGTGATCCCACTGACTTCACTGGAACCTCTTCTGCATAAATGCACTCTGCATTTTACAAATTCTTGTCATCTACACTACAACATGTGCACGATTGAAAAATAAGATTATGATCTGTGCATCAGCATCGGACATAGCTGGGAGGGAAATGGAGATAACAAAAGTATTTTGGGGCCCCCTTGGAAATTTTGCAATACCATAAAGCCAGTAATTCTAATGGATAGGTACATTTGCTGGTTAATAGTTAACAAGCTAGAATGCTTCTCCAAATCACCATCTAGAAATGTTTTCAAAGTGAGGGATTGGACAGTTTATTCAATGTATTAAGCAGGAGAAAAATCTGGCCAATAAGGCGGAGTCTGGAATACTTCAAAGTGAGGTACATGCTATATGCATGAATAAAAGAGGCAGCTTGTCCTTCCCTAAAAACACAAGGTTGAGTGGCAAGTTAAATTATCCTGAATAAGGTACATTTGATAATTTTTGCATAATGATAGAATATGATATGCAAAATTAATGGCAAGTAACAGTTGAGAGACTCCTGGAAATACGCTGTGAAAAAATCAAGTATTGTTTTGAAGAACAGCAGAAAGGTAAGAAGTTTTATTTTCCTAGCCAAACAGTAACATTATGGAAATAAGACAGTGATATTACAGAATTATTTTACTTGGTAGCAAACGCCTCATTGCTATCAAAGGATCATGATTTCATATTCAGTCATGGGGACAGAAACAAACTTAATTTCACTGACCTTAGTGACAAAAGATTTGTTTTCACTCTTTCATGCCTGAAGATGAAACACTTTCTCACAATTTTAAAAGGCTGAAGGAAGCCAAATGCTATGATGAGAAATGTGTAATAATGGCAATAATAATGCAGATCATCCGAAACCAGAAGTGAAAGGAATTAAATAAATGTAACACGTTGCTGTGAAGCTTACAAATTGTTAAGCAGGAAAACCCACAGAAATACGAGAGGGTTGTAAAGTGGTATCATTTCAGGGAGGTTACAGCAGAGTATCATTTATAGCAGATGGAAGAAGGGAGGAAATACGCCTTAGCTGTACCTCACACTCAATTTGGAGGACATCTGATTATGTGCTCTTCAAATTGTAGTCTTGATATATGATTTTGGACAAAATACACATTGCCAAGGTCTAAATATCAATGCAGTGTTTTATCTTGCAGTGCCAGAGCCAAATGCATTTCACAGAATCACAGAAAATTTTAAATTGGAAGCAGTATCAGTTCAGAATTCAAAGAGAATTATTCTAATGGGTTTGTTTACCCAGATTTTCAGTTCACGCATTTTTTTTTTTTGGTTAATGGATATATTTTGTTTCTAGAACTTTATGATATTATGCAAACTTGCCTTTAGTCAGTTTTCGTCAGAACAGACTGAAACTGTTACACCCAGACTCCTGCTGAATTATACAGGTCTATACAATCACACTCCTGTATCTCCTTAGAAAAAAATTTTGAAACATATGCATTGCCATTGCTTGCTTCCTATATAATTTCAGTTTCTTAAAAATAACAGGTGATGCATGCCACTCCAGGGCCATGTAGGCCATCCCACGAGTTGCTGCAGTGATACTTAACCCACTAAAGGCCTTAAATATTAGTACCCCTTTCGTTCTTGCGGTTTTTGTTTATTTGCCTGCTTGTTTTTGAGGGATCTGCATGGAAAAGTGGAGGTGGGAAGCAGATAGTGCAGGTATTATATGTTACAGGCTGCCATTCAGAGAGGCCTAGACAGGCCAACAGGAATCTCCTGACATTCAACAAGGGCAAATGCAAATCCCGCACCTGGGGCAGAAAATCTCCTGCACTGCAGGGGATGGGGCCTCACTGGCAGGTAGCAGCACTGCAGGCAGGGACCTGGTGAGCCTGCACAGTCAGCAACATGCCCCAGGAGCAATGAAGGCAGTGTCCTGGGCTGCGTTAACAGGACCATAGCTGGTAGACCAAGTAAAGTGATCGCTCCCCTCTTTTACACACTCATCAAACTGCACTTGAAACCCAGCTTCTTAGTTTGTCTATCTGTCCCCTGCATGCCCCCATGTAAGAGAGAACCTAGAAAACCGGCATGCATCATCTGGGAAGCTTCTAGCATAGGAACATAAAGAAATTGGGCTTGTTTAGCCAGAAGAAGAAAATGTATTAAGGGAAGCTGTGCGGCCCCCAGTACCTATGGGGAGTTTACTGACAAGGCACACCCAGGCTCTTCCTGAAGTACACAGCAGGAGGGTGAGAGACGATGGTCATGAAGTAATGCACAGAAGGTTCTAACTGGGTACACATGAAAAAATCTCTACAGGACAATGAGTATTAGAATACCTGCCATAATCAGTTCTGGAGTTTATCCTTGCAGGACAGGATTGAGAGATCTGACTGATGACAGCCCTAAGAAACCTGATTTACATTCAGTATTCAATCTGCTTTGAGCAGGACACTGGACTAAATAAAGCTCCTAAACTCCCAATCTGTGGGATTCTATGACTTGCTACACTTCCCATCAAACTTTCTTAAAGGGTGTCTTGAGTATACAAGTGTAAAACAGTAAAATTCTATGAACCTTTCAATGTCTAAGCCTACTGTTAATATTTCTCAATAATTAATAATTCACCATAGATTTATATTTCATCTATTTAGTTCGGCAAACCCAGTGCTATTTCTGGATATGTTTCAGCTGTCCATTTATTCTTTCATATGTCATTAATTTTATTTACATAAAAAATAAATGAATTGCAGTATATTAATTGTCTGCTTATAAATTGTTGCCATCCTGGAATGGCTGAAACTTGAAGTCTAACTTTCCTAACTACTTTCAAAAAGCGTGTTTGATTGGAGCTTTTCAGGCCAATGTACTTCTAGACTGTGGGAGAATTACAATGTCACATGTGAGTGGAACATGAACAGTAGATGGACTTCATGTAATCCCTCGTACTGACTACACTTTCACTGGCTCTGGTTCAAAATTTGCATTATTAGGGAAAGCACTGTATCTGAAATACAATTTTAAGCACTTAAAATCTGATCAATAGTCCATTTTATTTAGATAGAAAAATCCCCACAAATTTAGTCTTTGACGTAACTGCTGATTATTTGACACGTCAAAGGACATGACAGTCTCATGGAAGACGGAGCTTCAGGTGAAAAATTTACCTTACTGTGCAAGTTAACAGAAATGTTTTACTCATAAATGTTTTTCATGGCAGAACCACAGAGGACAAATTTAGGAAGATTGCTTAGGAAGCTTATTTCTTTGTGAATAAAGACTTCATACGCAACAGCACTAGACCCTTTATTGCAGCTAGAAGAGCAGTACCTGCAGCCACAGAAGATCAGAAGACTCAGTGACCTAAGTCTGCCTCACTCCTGAAGATGTCAATGAATAATTCTCCAAATGTATTCTTGGATCCAAATGCAAATCGGTTTCAAGTTAACATAATTAATGAAAGCCACGACAGCAATGAAGCATCCCAAGAGGACGTGGGCTCTGACCCACCACATTACGAAGAAACATCTTTTACTGAGGAAGCACACAATAGACTGAGAATCAGTTACAGACCAGGAAAAAGAGAATTATATGACAATTTTCTTCAAAATGGGGAGAAAACAGAAGCCAGTTTACATCCCTGTGACACTCACAATAAAATGTATTATCTACAAACTTTTGGCCATAACACCATGGATCCAGTTCCTAAAATTGATTATTATCGAAACACTGGCAGCGTCAGTGGGAATAAGCTCAACAGACCAAGCTTATTAGAAATTCATGAACAACTGGCGAAGGTAAGTGAAAAGGAAACATTCAATTTTTCTCTGTTCCATTTCCAGGCTGTTCATTCTGTTTATTAATATGAAAAAGTCCTTAAGTTTGTGGATCTTACCCAAGACAAAAGTACAACTGATCACTTACCACATTTCCTATGGTAGTTGCAGTACATCTTCTGCCCTGTAACCTGCTTAAAGCAAAAATTTTTATTAAAAGCAGATAGTAATGAACCTGATTAGCAGAAAATCATAGCTTAATCTTCTCTAAGAGTATAAAACTACCATAGTTCTTCTGTTTCACTTAAGATGGCAGTCGATGAATATCAACCCATAATTTAAACAAATTACACGATTCACATTTATTCCAAATTTAAATTTAACATCAATGCGTAACAAAGGTTCACAAACTCCTGCTGTATTCATTAAAATATATAGCTATAGCTATTATAAAACATATTACGTGCAATAAAAGCAATTTCAACTAATCAGAAATCAAAGCACTGCCTGTTTATTGCAGTAACAAACCATTCAAATAGCAAGAAGGAATTGAGAACAAATGTGCTGAGGTGGAAACTGTTTTATCTGAAGAGAGAAAAAGAGACAACAATTTTCAGGTACCAGTTCAGTGAATGACTTCAGTCCTTCATGGTCATTATACCAATGATTTTGGGAACAATCTGAAGAGTCTCTTGAATGACCACATGTGAAGTATTTATGGAAGAATAATCTGGCTGAATTGCTTCTAACCTATCATGCAGAAGAGCTCTTCAGCTTTTAGGTTTGTCACCCTCTATAGCTTCTTACCAGAAGAAAATACAATGGTCACATATAACCTTTGGGGTTTGCAGATTCAAAACTTCCACTGCAAATAATTTGATAAGCTAGCAACATTAGATATCAGAATTCAGAATTTCACTACCTTGCGTGATCCTGCCTCAGCACAATTCACCTATCTATAGAGCTTTTAAGGCTCAAACTCCAAATGTGGAAGAATCATCTCCATGCAAAATAGCGTGGAAAACTGTAATGAGAACTTTTGGAAGATAAGAACAACTAGATTAAGCACTTTGAAACAATTAAACTATTCAAAAACCTACTGCTAAGCATTACCAGAATAAACGCAATACTCAACTGACTTGGATGAAATTAGATTCTTTCCCCTCAAGCCATAATAAGACATTCTTCGTAGAAAAGCGGAGGAGAGACCCCAGGATACTCCCACTTACAGAACTACAATCAAATCTTTCTTGAGTTTCTTTTGTGTGTTTGTCAGGACAGGGCTGGAAAGAGATGACCGCTATATTCAAACTCACACTGAAAGCGTCAATGGGCAGACAAAACAAAACAAACAAAAAAAATCCAACAAACACACCACTCACTCTTTTTCTGTGTCAGGCAATACTGAAATGACAGATCTCCAGAGAAGAAAACGACATCATTGCCTGCCCACTCTGTTTTACATACTTCTGAGGTCTGAATAATTCAGTTAAGCATCTGTTTTTTGGTCCAGATCTTACTCAAACTCTATTTCTTTGGAGATTCACCTGCCCTAAGAAGGATCAATAAAAAGAAATGAAATCAAGGACAGAAATAGTCATCAGGAAAATTAGGACCCGATTCTTTAGTATCCAGCTGAGACAGCTAACTGTCTACAGTCCGACTTTTTTTAAGGTCTCCACAAGCCTGCATAAAATGGTTTACATAGAAAGGAGAAACAGGTTACCTGAGTAATCATTTCTATTTCCATAAATGAATGCAAAGTGGATATGAATAGGGGTGAATACGAATTCTGCTCTGCCACATTCAGATGTGCAGATGAGAAAGCTGCTACTCAAGGAACTAAGCACATTTCCATGCTCAAAAGAAACTTCCTGTTACAGAAATAATTCACATCGATGGTAGTCAGGTAGAGGGAAAAATAGTGTATTTTGCATCTGAACACAGGGCTAAATAAACTTGTACTGAACATCAGCATAGTAAGGGATTTGCAGTTTAGACCACTACCAGAAAGCTCAGGTTTTTTGCTGTTGCATATCTCATTTGGGCTAGCAGATTGGTTTGTTTGTTTTAAACAAACAGACAAATTACTTGGGGTTTGTTACAATTTTCACTTAGAGAAGGTTTAAAAGAAGGCAGCTTCCATTCTAGAATAAAATGAATGGAAAATTGCTTCACAGGTTGGGACTGCAAGGGATGAGAAAAGAGCACTGTCTAGCTCACTTGTCCCCATATTTTCCTATTATCCAGCTTACAGAAGAATAATCTTACGCTCCTCAGAATACAAAGGTGAATGTCAGAGGTAATGAGATTTTTGTTATGCAGGCAATCTGCTGTGCCCATATGTGCAGTGAGGCCCTGGTTTGAGAACCACTGGCCCCAGCACTGGAACAAACAACCCACCATTAGCATGGCTGGAGTCCATTCCTGGCTGTTCCACAGACTCACTTTGTGACCTCTGATTGACAGACCTCTGTGGCGTTTTCAAGCTAGTGCTGAACAGGATAGTTCCTAAGATAGAAGAAATTCAGCAGCTGTCAAGGTTAAGAAGTACAGAGATATTACAATAGTGCCTCTGTTTCTGGAAATAGTGCAGGAGGTGTTAGGTACTACCAGAAGTACCACTCACTTGTGCGTACCAAAGTGCTTTGAGATCTTTCATGTAGTCCTGTCTTAAATTTCCAGAAGGATTCCATAAAATCTAGTTTTCTAATGTTTTTGCTAAGTGTTTCAAGATTTCCCCCTGAAAAGCACCACAGAAAGAAAAATGCAATCAAAGGTAATTTAGGCATTCTGAAGAATAAATAAATCTGAGATTACCAAAGAGTAAATTAGTAGAGATGAGCATTATGACAGTAGGAAAATACTGAACTCCTATTAGCAGGCAAAAGCAGTACGTGCAGCTGAACCTGCGTGTAGCAGGCTCTCTAGCAATCCCTAAGGAGAGGATGAAATGCCACGGTGTGTGGTGGGGGTTAGACTAATATCCCAGGATGCACATTTAGAGATGATGCTTTAATCCTTTTTTCTTTATGCTAAAGTCTAGATTTACCATACCATACCCCAAGGCAATCCCTTCTCTCCCCAGCTTTTTTGAAACTCAAATTGTTGAAGACAGCTGTCTTGTCAAAACCCATTGCCAAATTTTGATAAGAAATTGCATATGTTTGACTTCAGATTTCTAAACATCACATAACCATTCCCATTGTGCTTTGATGCTGGCTTAACTTCAGAAGATAAATATTAATATTTAATACCTTTTAATATGTAATTTTTCAAATGTCAGAATCTAAGGCAGGCTGAAAGGAACTTCAGATATCCAGTTCCCACACCGCTGGAATCAAATGTGTGTCCTCTTTTAGCAAGATGTGTCAGTTTTTGCACATATTAAGTCACAAAACACCAATTAAATCCCTAAAAAATAGTCCAAGTGCTATTTCACAGCTGATGGCTGGTGATAATTACTTGGGCTTAATATTTACCCTACATAAGAAATTATCTAACCTTTCTTCATCTTGGCTATTCTCCACACTTGTTAGGAAGACCTGATGAACTCATCATCTTTATTCCCAGGAGAGATGAAGGCTCAACTGTTCTGAAACATGGAAAGGAAAATGTTGTGTTTGATTTTTTCTGTTTTTTATTTAAAAACAAAACAAAACAAAAACCCCACAAGAAATATTCAACAACAACAACAAAGTCAACTTCTGATTTTGGTAGGTTTTCAGATTATCCTGCCACTTTTATTCCACTTACTTAATGCATAAGGGGCATGGGTACATCTACTTGGTAAATAACCAATCATTGACAAAAACACACCAATTTAAAATGCATTTATGGAAGGTTTGAGGCCATAATTTATGATAATGACATGTGAGAGCACAAATTAATTCAAAGTGTAAATGAAACAACTTGTTTCAAGTGCAAACACTGAACCCTTCCTTTTTTTTTTTTGTCTTTGAAATTCTAACCACCTTATGTGTAAATAAGCCAACAAACAAACAAACAAACAAACATTATTCTGATAATTTTCCATATCCATTTTAATTATTTACTGTATTTAGAGCAAACACAGCATTGCTATTTTAGGGTGAGAATTGTCAAAAATAAATATTTCAGGATCTCAAAGTCACAGGTTTTCAATAGATCTTGTATTCCCATTGCACTTAGAGTCAAAAAGGCCATGTTCACCAACTTGAGTATATGTCAAAATGCATTATCCAGTCACTTATTTCTCATTTGTGAGCACTAGCCTAAATTTATTGTGTCAAAGGCATTCTAAAATTTTCCATTGTAGAGGCTGGAAACCCATCCATGAGGATTCCAAACACGAGCATTAACATCATATACCACTGGTCTTTATGCCTGTATCATATTTTATTTTTTTAAGTCTATGTACAAACACAAAAAGAGCCTTGAAGCTTAAGCAAGATCTAAAAACTTCATTTGTTTCCTAGAATCACAGATGGTTCCCCTCCTTGACTTGTTTAGTTAATCTGGAAACATCTTCATCCCTTCCCAAACCCTAAAAGCACCTTGATTCCTCTCCAGAAGTGATGCACGCTCCTGAGTGTCTGCCAGGCAGTGACAATGCACACAGCCCGTCCTGAAGGTCTTTGCTCAGGACCCACGCAACATTTAGCAACAGTTAATCTAATTCTGATTCAGTGCAAAACCAGTCAGAACTTTATACAAACATTTTTACAAGAAAGAAAACAGCAGTGACAGAAAGTATAAACCTCAGCACTGTGACTAATTCTTGTTCAAGCCACAAGAAACATATCATGGTGCTAAACAGAACTGACGAGGTAAAGTACAGATTTAAGTCTGTAACTGAATGTGAATGATCCAAAATTCTGGGCTATTTATTCTCGTTATATGGCAAATATGCCAATTTTTATTCCTACCTGGGAAAGGTAAACTAGAGCTGAATAAAACACATACAGGGTTATTCATTTACTACATTATTGATCACATTGCACCAGTATTTCTGATTGTTTTCAAGAATATGCTGCTGTTTCAAGGACATTTGCTGCTGGAATTATGTTTTTATTTTATCCAGTGGAAAATACCAGGGTTCATCTCACAACTTATTTGCAATGCAGGTAGATCTCTTTTCACCAGTCAGTCATTATCCCTCTTTCTATACTTATTAACATTCATAAATTGTTGCAGCAGAATACGAAGGACAGGCATGAGACCCTCATTATATTAGGCGACCTACTATCACATCAACACAACATAGTATACATTGAATAGAGTTTACAATAAAACCAATTTAGTATCAGGTAATGATGCATGTAAGTGATTCTATCACCTTTTCTCAGCTAGCAAGCCCACCTGTTGATGCCTGGCATCAGCAGAATACTGCACTCTATTCCTGAGACAGTAAAGCCTAATTTTCTTTGGATTTCCCTTATTCCATGACTTTCTAACACAAAGAGGTTTCTTCTGCTTGACACAAAAATGTGTTTGTTTTCTGTGTGACCCTTCAGAACATAGCCGTGAGCACCGGCTCAGTAGAGAGGGTGGCTAATGGAGAAAGCACTGCTGGAGAAGAGACAGCAGCCAGCAAGGAAGAAGAAAAGAAAACAGGATTTGTCAAGTTTGGATGGGTGAAGGGCGTGCTGGTGAGAAACCTATCTGTGTTTTCAAAACATAAAATAAAATGTAAGATTAGTTCTACAATATCAAGCTCTTTTAAGAAGAGAGGGCGGTATACTTGAAGGATGTTTGGGGTGGTCTTTAAGAGCCTTCATTGCATACCGTCATGTTTCTGATTAACACTACTTTCAGTATTACGCTAATGCGATATTATTTGTTTAAAACCTAGGTAAGATGCATGCTCAATATCTGGGGTGTGATGCTTTTTATTCGACTTTCCTGGATTGTAGGTCAAGCAGGAATTGGTACGTATCTTATTTAATACCATTTTCAACAGTGAAAGGGATAAAGAGGATAAACTATACATGACTGTGATTAATATATAATCTGAGATGTGCATTTGCATGTTGAAATAAATAACGTTTTCAAATGCTTGCCAGGGCAAAATATGTTAATCCTCCAAACTATTGGAATTTTCCAGACTACCAGCCAAATTACTGCTTAGAGGCATAGATCTGTTAACTATGCATATGATCATCACATTTGAATATTTCTGAGCTTTGGTGAAATTTGTATTTAGATCCTGTAACAGATGTAAACTTTGGGACTCAAGCCAATTTCTAATACGTGTGTACAGAATTAACCTGTAGGAGTTCACACTTTGCTTATCTGTGAATCCCAAACCTTGTCATCTGCATATTAAAAACAACACTTCTTCACACTTCTCTGCAAAGATGAAAACAGAATTGGAAGGGGGTCTCATCTCATCAGGATTTTATTTTTAACTATAGCGGAGCTCTAGATACTACTGTACTATGAAACACTTATTAAAACTTTGTTACCACTTTTGTTAAAGTACACTTCACAGCCTGCTGTATCTTTGCTTCTTTACTGTATTTTAAATAACCCAATTCCCACATCGCACCCCTGGGAGACTGGGCCCGGAGGGCTCCATTCAGTATGTTGAGCATTCAATGCAAAAAAGGCTCAAAAAACAGCAAGAAACTCCCACCACTAGAAGCAGCCCAGGAAGGTATCAGTAACTCTTCTGTGGCACAACTTCCTTTTTATAGCTGCTGTTGTGAGGAAACGCAAACTGAACCATGACAGCAGTGTCACTGTGTTACAAGCTTAAAATTAAAACAGGGTCCTAATTTTTGACTAACACCTAGACATCATACAAAGCACCAATCCAAAGGGCTGATGGCAAGTATTTCAGTTTGTATTCTCACAGAATGGAAATACTGAGTAGACATGAGCCGGAGTCCAAACTCTGGCTTCTGGGCCTCAACTCCCCACATCTTGGACAAAACTCAGTGCTAAATTCAGACTGAATGCGACCATCACTGATTGCTTTGTTACCGGCTGAAACTAAACACCGAACAGAAACAACTCCAGAATTTTGCCTGACTGAGGGTGTAACTTCCAGCAAAACACATTAACTTCACAGAAGTTTTGTTTGAGGAAGACTGAGCTTTAAAAAAAGAGATACAAGTGAAATACTCATTAAGGAAAAAAAAATAAAAATAAAAAAAAAATCCAGCCATAAACCTCTAGGCACAAGGAGGGAAAAAAGCCAACACAATAAAAGTTCCAGAACTAAGCGGAAGAACTTTACCTACTTTTGCAGTGCTCCATGCATGGCCCCAGCACTGTGCTTGACAAAGGGGTGCTTGCTGACTTTATGATGCATACCAAATGAGAGCATGCAGCCCAGGGCATTCATAAGTATATGCCTTGCCATGAAAATTCTGCATCTTAATACTGCCAAGACTTTGCTCTGGGGTTTCATGCAAAATTAGTTTTTAAGGGCAGTTTAGTAACTTATTGAGATCATCAAGAAGTATTACTTTGTTTTGAGGTGTGAGAATAGCCATAGGCAAGAGTAATTCATTTTAGAACAACTTACTTAGCAGCCATACGCCTAGGTTTCAATCTAAACTTTAATCAGATTTTAGAGTTAATTTGCACCAACATCAGTAGCAGATTTCTGCTTTCATGTTTAATTTTACCATTTAATTTATTGCTAAGCAGACACTCTTTTCTTATGGTTTATTGCCCTGCTATTGCTTTTTAAAAATGTATATCTTATTTAAGGAGGTTAGTCCTACTTCTGAAAATGAGACATCAAATTCTATTTGGATAACCTCTCAATATGTTTTCTGAATGTCTTGCAAACAATGAGTTTAAATCTGTAGCCAAGACTGAAAGAGAACAGTGATAGAATCTTATCATCATGATAACCTGGGGATTTCACATAGTAGCTCTACTAACATGAAAATTAAATGTCAGCCCACCATCCAGGCACCATACAGGGCCAAAGAGAGAAAATCCATTATTTCCATATCCTGGTAGGTTTTCTTGGGCAGAAGCTTTAAGAAGGGAAAAAACAGGGCCCTGAGTTTATCGTCAAGTAGAACAAAAGGCACAGGCTGGTTCTGATAAGAACCAAGTTCCACAACCAGCCTGGTATTTTCATGTAACATCTGGGTACCCTCCAGTCTGTGTTTGTACCTATACACAGAATGGTTAACCAAAGACACTAAGTTTATGTCAAGTGAAAACCTGGCCCCAAATATTACAGTTTTGTTCCATTAGTTTATATTACAATAATGTTTTGGTTGTGTCTTGAATCATTTTATGCAATTTTCTTCATAACTAATTTTTTTTTTTTTTTTTAATTAATGTTAAGGTCTTCCCAAGCAGATATTACTCACCAAATTAGCAAAATATCTGCCCCTAATTAACATATACATTTACAACATGATCTGTGAAATCTCATGGAAAATTCCAGAATAACAGTCCTCAGGATGAATGTGTACTTGCCAAATAATTTTGGCACAACTTTAAGAGTAACGTGTCTGATGTTCCATTCAAGATTTTACAGCTGATTAACAGCCATATTCAGCCACTTCTTGAGCACAAAATGCACACAGTTCAACAAGATCCTTCTATGCAGCATGCGGTGGTAGCTGACCAAAAGAAATGCTCATTTTGATTATTATTTTTTTTTTAATGTGGACTACATACAAAATAAGTGCATGACTTGTTTTAAAATGGTTCAGAAATCAATAGGGTAAAAGTGATTTATTAGAGGCTCAAATCACTTTATATATCCTATGTTGTGCTATAAAACATTTATATCCCCGTGTTATGTTCTTTTTAAAGGATTGTGATAACAAGTCTGTAATTTAAGCAGCAAATAACATTCATTCACAGGCTGGATGTCCATAACCATACAGTATGAATAGAAGTTAGGAATCTGATCTAGAAACCAGGAGGTAGAAATACAGCAGATAAATCAGTGTATTTGTAGTTCTAGCTGAATGTCAGTTGAAGGATCCAAACTTCAATTTGGAGGAGCCCTGGTCAATAAATATTGCTATAGGTAATATATTATTTTCAGTTCCACACTGAAGACCTCTATACTTTACAGAAACAAGAGAGCTACTGCATAAGTGTTGGTGAGTTCAGATAAAACTAAGAACTGATCCAATGTTTTCCACCAAATGATAATTGTTTCAATTTTTTTTTTCTTCTCTCATAGCTAGAAATGGGAATATAAACTATAAATTTGAGAGAAAGTGTCTTATTTCTTCATCAGACTTGAAAGAAGAAAGTACTCTTCACATACAGAGCCAAACTTTTCTCCACAGTTCCAGAAAGCATAGCAAAAGCAGGAGTCATAATTGTAGTTCAGGAGGTCCAGGCAGGACACAAAGACACATTTTCTCAGTGGGTGGCAGGTTGTCTAGCACTCTAGCATGTAACCCCAAAGAGGCTGGGGGATCTTTATCCATGGAGGTTTTTGGGATCCAACTATTCAAAGCTATCACGGAGTTAATCCTGTGTCAGTGATAGTTCAGCTCTGGCTGAGAGGCTGAACTCCACACCTTCAGAAGTCACTTCCCATTGATGTTTCTAGGAATCTAAATCAAACTAGGCACCTAGCACAGTTTCACAAAGATAACATAAATTTTACCATATAGCTGAAGATTGGACACATTCGCAAATTTCAGAGTCTTACTGAAATTTAGTTCACTTATCAGTAATATTGATCTTCAGATTTTTGATTGTTTCCATTTAGTTATATAGTTTTCTGATGTCAGCTAAAAAAGGATGCTAAATTCTCTAAGATTATCCATTACAGGCTACTTGTTAAAGCGAATGACATCTAGAAAGCAACATTTCCACTTTTGAATGTTGATCTTGTGTTGCAGTAAAATTGCTTTTCGCAGGGAAAGAAGGAGACGAAGAGAGAGTGGTTTAGCACAGCACTTGACAGCCTAGCAAATAAGGACGTTGAAGGATCATACTCAGGTCTTGTTTCTCTACCTGATAGATTTCTTGTCCTGGCTCACTCTGAAACTATACAGTCAGTCTGTCTCCAATTCAATATTTAACTAACTGATGAAAGACAGAAACATTCTTACAAGAAATCTGGTTAATCTCTTCCCCTGAACAGCCAGGATGTATATTAAAGGCACATAGAAGCATTCAGACCAAGGAATAATTGCTTGTTCATTTCACATGGCTATTGAAGAAAATGTTGAAAATCATAAGGGGGCTTCTGGCAAGGGTACTCCTATCAGAAATCATCACTGCTTGAAGACTGATGGGAATAATCTACTACTGGCACATGGACTCCTTGGAAACATTCTGCAAATTCCAAATGGTCAACAAACCAACTTTCCATTTATTGCTCTGATTCTGGCCTGAAAATTCCATATAAAGAGAGAATGATTTGTAGGAATCGTGGAACATGAGTAAAATATTTTATCTTCTTATTACTGACAGGTCTTGGAGTAATCATAATTCTCCTCGCCACGATGGTAACCTCAATTACTGGGTTGTCAACTTCTGCAATAGCAACTAATGGGTTTGTCCGTGGAGGTAAAATCTTTAGGGTTACTAATGCTTTCAAGCTCCAAAAGATCTTAATGCATTATTTTTCATATGACGCAAACCAGAGGGATGATAAACCAAACGATGGATCTACAGGACCCGGAGGTAACAATTCTAGACAACTCTAATCACAATTAACGGCGTGTTTGAGTTGTCACTTTTCATAAATTCTACATTTCAGTTCAGTCTCTGAAGTACATTTCAGATGTTCCTGCCGAATGCAGAGCGAGGAGTGGCATCTGGCTTTTCACTTTTTTCATTCTTACCTTTCAGCAGGTCCTTCTTATTCAGAGCCTTTCAGGTTGGACATCCTTGGACAAAACAAGCACGAGGCACTCTTCCTTTTATTTTTAGATCTGATGCAGATCAGTGGATATCTTCAACTTAATTCCTTCCAGTATAATTCTTTGTAATACCCCCTACATTTCAGCTACCTCCTTAGAAGACGAGTAAATATTTTCACTGGAAAAGTAAAGCGCACATCAGATATTTTATCAAAAAATGTTTCAGTACATTTCAGAGCCTTAAAGTTATAACCAGTCCATGCTAACCTCTGTGGAAAACAGCAAGTTCTTACTACATCATGTAAGCAGAACAGGTATTTGAATACACTTGAATATACTCTCTTTTTCGAATCTTTCAGGTCTTGGAATCATAGTTATTGCTCTGAGCGTAGTAGTAACAACTTTAACAGGTATCTCCATGTCTGCCATTTGCACTAATGGAGTAGTAAGAGGAGGTAAGTGAATATCATTTCATGAAAAATACAGAATTCTACAGATCTGAATTAGAAAAAAAGTGGGAATTAGGATCTTATAAGCAAAATAAGAATAAACAAATATATTTGGGATGATTTTTCTCAATGGAACTACAGTAATTTAACACATTTATAGACTTAAACATTTCTTGGCAAAAAAAAAATATTAAGTGAGAAGGGATGAAATAATTAACTGGCAAAGTAATATGCTCCATTTATGGTGACACACAAAAAAAGATTAATGACTCACTGCATTCCTCTGTGGGAGCTTTAAAAATGTATCACAGTATAAGATTATGCATGCTAAATTGGGATGGATCTAAGTAAGGTAGAACTTATCCTGAGGGGAAGTTTCCTCTACTCTGTGTAACTATGAGGGCTACTCCAAAAGCAATGCATTCTGTGTTAATATATTGGCCCACAGTGTCAGAGGCAGATGTTGGTGGTATGACAGGAGAGGATAAACCTTCTCACCAATATTCCATTACAAGTTGCTGCTGTGCAACAGATGGCAGCAGAGGGGCAGTCTGACAAAATGGTGTCTGACATGGAAGTGCATATGAAGGAAATGTGTGGAATTGAATTCCTCCACATGGATAAAATTGCACCCATTGAAATTCATCAGTACTTACTGAACATTTATTGAGCCTAAACACTGGAAGTGAGCACAGTGAAGTGCTGGGTGATACATTTCAGCAATGATGCCATCATAGCATCTGTGAAACAGTGGGTCACCTCTGCTGGTGCCATTTTCATAAGCACAGCATGCACTCTTGTTCATCACTGGTGAAAATGCACAGTTAATCATGATGACTATGTCGAAAAATAGTGTTCTGTAGCTGAGAATTTGCCCTATCAAATAGTGTTATTGTGCTCTTTGCATTTGCTGTAGTCTCCATGAAAATAAATAAATGGAAATAAATAAGAGGCATTACTTTCAGAGCAACCTACGTATATTATGTATCATGAAAAATTGTCTGAAGATCTAGTTTTGCAAACTAGCATGCTCTGAAGGATTACTGCAGTGGACAGGCATTCAGAACAGTCTGAAGGCAGAGCCAGTACAAAGGACATTCCTTGTTTTTCAGTGTCCTCTATTAATCTTTATTGTGTTTGTTAGGTTTAAAGTAGAGATTCCTGTGGTATTATGTGAGATAAATAAGCAAACACTGAGCATTTATTTGTCCTGAAATAACAGTAATTTCTGCCTGCAGGTGGAGCGTACTATCTTATCTCAAGAAGTCTGGGCCCAGAGTTTGGTGGATCTATAGGACTTATCTTTGCTTTTGCAAATGCTGTGGCAGTTGCTATGTATGTAGTTGGATTTGCTGAAACAGTCGTAGAGCTTCTTAAGGTAAACGTGGATGTTTTGTGTATATTGTTAAGTTGGGGCCTTTTTTTTTTTTTTTTTTTTTCCCCAGTATTTGTTTAAATTGTGATAGTTTTTAGCAATGCCTTTACCAGGAAAGATGCTGGTCTGCCTAACCATAACAGAGTGCTTCACCATTATTTCTGCCTTATGAATATGCTAATGATTTCTCACCAAGAGCCTCAAAAATCAGGAAAGGAGATAGATATCCTTCCAACCAGATAGCCAAATAACCCCAGCTAAGTGCAAGCTGGAGCATGAAATATGAATACTTAGTCTCACAAAGAGCTGAAACTAATTATACTAAGACAACTCAGTCCCTTTTATTTCACCTTGTTACCTAATCCCACCAACTGGATCGAGAAAGTCTGGTTTTAATAATATTTCTTACTCTTTTCAGGAGAGTGATACGATAATGGTAGATGAGTCCAATGATATCAGAATAATAGGTACCATAACTGTTGTATGTCTTCTTGGCATCTCTGTTGCTGGCATGGAATGGGAAGCAAAGGTAAAGCTTTTAAAGTAAATACAAGCAAAGAATATGTTAGAATACTGTGCAGGGTTAACAGGTGAGGAATGCTGTACAACAGGTGGGATTTTCAAAAGCATTCCTTCAATTTATGCCTAACCTTTCTAAAAGCAAGAACAGCTTAATCATTACATTCAATGAAAACACTACTACTCTATTCTCTTCCTTGAACATTCAATTAAGAGGGAAAAATGAAGTTTATGTTCCACAGACAGCTTGATTATATTGATTTTCATAAGTAAAGTTCTTGAGTAAGTGCCCCGTCTGCCCCGTTTTTGATGCAGTTTGGCAGAATAAGTAGAAGATAAAACAATATGTTTTTGTCATTGTACCCTCTGAAGCTCTGCCTAGCAGGAAAGCTCTATTTTCTGTCCATTCCATAATCTCTGATGATTTCTGCTCTTCCTTTACCTTAAAATAAAAAAAATTAAAAATGGAAATACAAATGGAAATACCTCAGAATGTAGGAATCAGGTCTAGAATAGGACTCCTCTGTTCATATTCCGCTGTGACAAAAGCTTAAAACTGCTTGTAAAAGCGATCAGAAAACCAATTAGATATTATAATGCTTCAAGTGACAACACACTGCAACTAAACAATTTATATAACAATATAAAAATGTCTCATACATGATATTTATGCATTAACTTTTTCACTTTCCTTTTTCCTTTAAAGAAAAAACGTAAAATTAAATTACAACTATCTGCTTTATAAACGCAGTTAGTAAAAACTGTCTGCCGTTGTAATTAGCTCATAGCAGTTTGTTTTCTTCAGCTGTCTTGATTCCTGTTGTTTTCTAGGTCTATAAAAATTTGTAATCTGTCATAGGGAACACAAACATCACTTAATCACTTACTATTTAGCCATCTCCACCGTCAATGTAAATTAAAATCATTGGGGAAATCTTTGTTTCTATTAACAGGCTCAAGTTATTCTTCTAATTGTTCTCCTTATTGCCATTGCAAACTTCTTTATTGGGACAGTTATTCCTACCAACAATGAAAAGAAGGCAAGAGGCTTTTTTAATTACCAAGGCAAGTACTACTTGTGTATCATAGAGCATTAACTTCACTCTTCACAGCTGCATACTGAGTTGAGGATTCTACTGAAAAAGGTCACAAGATCAGGATCTTTGACCCAAGTTTAAATAGGCTTGCAAACCAAGGGAATTTATTTCATCTTTAATTTTGAGTCTGTCTCTCTGCTGCTGAAGCTGACAGTTAGCTGCAGTTTGAGTCACATATATATCAGCAGAGCACAGACAAACCTTTACACAGAGCTAAGTGCAAGTGCTGTAGTGACACTGCTGTCACTTCAATACGGAGCTGTAGCTCTGAGATGCAGACAAGCACATCCTACTGGGGATCAGACTGAGGAAATCAAATTCGCTTTGCTATGATATGAGACAGATTCAAACCCAAATGTACAGACGTGAAAGACTAGATTATTCATACCATTCATTAAGTAACTTTGGAATCAAATCCCATCAGCTTCTTTCATTTTCACCTGTATTTGCAGCATCAATATTTGCAGAAAACTTTGGACCAGATTTCAGAAGTGGAGAAGGATTTTTCTCAGTGTTTGCCATCTTCTTCCCAGCTGCCACTGGCATTCTCGCAGGAGCCAACATCTCAGGAGATCTGGAAGTACGTATTCCATTAATTTCATAATACTAGCTATGGGCTGGAAAAAGAACAAGAAAACTAATTATGAATCAGCGCTGCATTCAGTTTTAAATCATGCCTGATTGTGGGAAGCAAAACTCTCTTTTAAATATCTGCTATGTTATTTAAAAACACCAGTTCACATTTTCTTTCCTAATACATTACTATTATTTACACAAATTATTGCATTCAGATTTGGGTTTCTATATAATTTAAAAGCACATTTCCATAAGCTGCAGTAATGTAGTATTAACGGATCATTTGCAGAACATTACACAGACAAACTGTGTGTATCTCCTGGTGCACTTTTGCAAAATCTTCTATAACATCATGCCAAAAAACACACCTGTAAAGCTTTGCTTGTACTCACAAGAATCAGGGGAGACCAGCTTTTTCTATTCAGGGTCATAGCAGAATAAATAGAGCATTTATTGAAAGCAAATATGTCCCAACCCCTTGTCACTATGTCTGCTCAAAGGAAAAGATGCAGGTTTGCAGCTGTGACAGAAGAAAGGAGTCTGAGGAGAAAGGGAAAGGAGGTCCAAGGGCACTTAAATGCCTTGCTGTGGCTGCTCTGTCAAGCTCTCACTCTCCTCTTGCAATGCAGCAGTTGTATAAGATGGTATTTCCAGTATCTAAACAAACTGGTAAGAAATTAGTTATAACTTTGAGTGCTCTCTAGTTTTCATGACCGCACAGTGAGTATAATGCAGACTGCTTACAGCCAAATACAAAAAATGAACAAATTCAAAGCTCAGCAAAACATTTTGTAAAACATCTCTAGTAAATATATAGCAACGCAATACTTCATAGCATTACAATAAACTAGAAATGCACCAGGGTGGGTATCCATGACCCAAGTTTTGGAATCTAGTGTTTAAAATAAAATAAAATACAATACAATAAAATAAACAAAACACCACAGACAAAAAAGCAAGTAAACCAAAACACTAAAAGGTCAGCAAAAACACAACTCAAACCTAGCTTCCTGCAGCATGTCCAGTGATGGTTTTGGGCTTTATCATATAGACCCATTGTCCCTGATACCATAAGGATTTAACCAAACATCTATTATTTCTATATTGGCATAGCAGTCACAAGTTCATCAGGATCCTACCATCCCTGACAGACAGTTTTGTTTCCCTCCCTTACACTAACTGCATGCCTCATCTCCTTAGTTTCCAGAGGACTGCTTTTGAAGCCAAGCACAGAGAGAAATGGGTAGAATTGGAGCCACTAATAATGATGTTTATGAGATTCCATTTTTAATTAAAAACAAAACAAAACAAATCATTGTACTTCTGCCCCCTGAGACTGAATCAGCCTCACAGTCTCCATCTTTTCAGCAAACAAAAATAATTATTTTGCCATATATGGTGCTCTCTATCTCTGGTAAACTCCCAAAGTAGCAGCACTTCTTTCATAAGCTATTTGAAAGAGTTTGAACAGACCAAAGGAACCAACTCTCCTGTTGGCTCCCTAGAGTCGTTCCAATCTGGCAGTAGGTAGAAGTCTATGACCAGCTCCTCCAGGCTGCAGATTCCCCACTGAGTATATTCAGATGCATTAGACAGGTCTAATTAAATTAACCACCCTCTCCAGAAATCTAAAGGGCAAGCTAAGAATTATTTTAAACATAAAATTGTTAAACCAAGTATCTTGTAAACAGCTATGTACAGGCTTCTGTAGACACTACACATTCAAGTGGTGAGCTAGTTCAAAGCCTACTCACAGAAAGAGGCCATCTTCCTAGGGACTGCAGAGGGCTTGGGAGCAGATCTTAAAATGCTAGCAACATACTAAATATGTTTAATTGTTAATATAACTTAAAAGTTATAAAGCAGTAAGAAGCTTAAACCCTAAGATTTAAGGTTATGGTGTTTAAGACTGCCACATAAGACTCGGCAAAAACAGTGACCCGTGGCACACACATCAAAACTGTATGTATTAAAGTTACCATGATTTAAATGGCTGAAGGATTCTCTGTAAGAAGAGTTGAAATGACTTTGAAATTATTTTTCAGTTCAATAAATCCTTACCTCATTGAAATTATGTTAATTGCTAAACGCAGCTAAGTCATTCATCCCCATTTCACACAACTCACCAAATTATCTTTTTTTTCCATTCAGTGAGCATAGTTGTTATAACAGCACAACAACTTGTGGCTTAAAATGTATTCCAGGCATCTACAACTAAAAAAACCTCACTGAAGAAACTTAAGAAGACAATTCACCAAGTGCTTCCTAGCAGAAACAAACATATACTAAATTATAATGCAGATCACTGGACTCACTCACAACTGCACGAATGAAGCCAAAATTCTTGTGAACTAGTTTATAAACATTATATTCCCACCTTATTAAATCTTCTAAATTAAAAGTCAGAACAGTGAAAAGTAGCAGTTTGTTGTCAAGGCATAAGTACGAACAATTACTAGATGCTAATCACAGAAGTACCGTATTCTGCTCCGAGTAACTTACATGCAGCTATGGCACTGATGAACCAAAAACAGTCATGTCTTCTCATCCACACAAGTGTCACAGCAACTTCATAAACTGTATTAATGCAGAATTGCATTATTCTTGCTTAAGCATTCCTTACACCAAAAGCCTGATCTTTACGAAGGCACAGAAGGTTTGGTGCCAAGCTATTACAGGAACATGAGGTGTAATCAGGTTCTAAAGTGACTGCCTGTACAACTATCTCCTGCTGCCAGAGAAAAAGGCATCATGTTGAATGGAATAGTCTCATGGCCTGGAAATGAACGTCATCTGGACCCACTGAATCAAGCAACTAGATGCTTAGTTCAGCAACTACATACCATTTCACCATGAAGACATTAAAATAAAGCCCACTGCAATGTAGGGGGAGTTCAGAACACTCAGAAATGCAGAGTTAGCCCCACTCCTGCAGAATATCCTACACTATGCTGAGGGTAGGAGCACTGCACCAGCAACTGTTTCGTGGCTACATACGTACAGGGACAGGAGATATGGGCGCGGTTCTAAGTGATTAAAATCTACCTTCTACATATCACAGTGTGAGAGGACTCACTAGTACACAGAGTGCAGCATGTGAACTCAGTATTTTTTGGATCACTGCTTTATTTTAAGGATCCGCAGGGTGCGATACCCAAAGGAACAATGCTGGCCATTCTGATAACAACAGTTGCTTACATAGGCGTTGCAGTATGTGCAGGTAAGCAAAGAACCTCTGTTTCATGTCTTAACTTATACGGTAAAGAAAATCTGAAAGCCTGGAATGCAAAGGAGTGATTAACCTCAGCAGTTTTTAATTGTGTGGATTTATTATGTAGAGGTAGTTGCTTTGATTTTATTGCATGAAAAAACAGTGAGTAAAAAGATAATCAGCAGAAACAAAAGTCTCTGTTTCAGAAGGCGGGTGGCATTTGTCCTGTTTGAACTCACATAGAAGATGGATTTTCATGTGATTTGGTTGCTTTTGCATTTGATTCAGTATCAAAGACAACTATCTGATAGCATCCATGAGTGCAGTAAGGATTCAAGGATGGGGCCTGTACTGCAGCCATGAATGGTGTTGGAAGAATACACAATTACATTCTCATTACAAGGATACAGTAAATCTCTGTTCAAGAAATAAAGATTTTTCTTCTACTTTAACAGTACCATAATAAAGAGCGTTGTAAGTGATGCTCTTCCTTACGAGCAAATACCTCAGCACTGTATGAAAGCCCTACAGGGACTCCCTTTTTTGTACTTTATGCAAAAGGGCAGAATACCCAAGTCAAGTTTCTGCTCAGATGTTGCATCATTTAGACCTAAATTTCACCTGCAACTAAAGCTGAAACAGTAATTCTTCACTTTCTATTATAAACCTCTGTTAGTGCCCTGTTCTGTTCTGATAAGCAATAGCTTCAGAGCTATCTACCTTTCAGTGCAATACTTTTTTTTTTTTCCTATTTCCTTACCTATTTTCTAAGGAGATAATGTTTATTTTGGGATTTTCAACATTGGACATATTTGAAAATTTCATGTAAATTCACATTTAAGCTGCTAAAGATGTAGTTATCAATATTCTAACTTCATATGTTTGGATTTGGCATTTTTTTTTTCATTTCTGGTAGCAAACAAAAAAAGACAGCATCAATATGCCCTTATTAAACACAGAGAACATAGACAATTACTCCTGTTAGAAGTTTTTCTTGCTGTATTAGTACCTGTAGGGCTGTGACAATTTAAACAGCTAAGGATCTGGGGCTCTAAAGTAATTGTGCGTCCTTGATAAACCAAAAGAAATATGGTTAGGCCTAAGATCCTCACTGCAATGGTACCTTTGAATACTGACTCCTGGAAAAGTGGCCTCAGACTGACAATATACTTCTTAGTTAATTTATTGCTGATCTCCAGAGCATCTGGTTCTCTACTCTTAGACAAATGCATGTCTTCTTTAGTCAACTGGATTATTGTTTTAAGAGTAACAGAAGAAAATAGCTGCCTACAAATAACATGAAAAACTATAATACAGGGAACTAAATTGGGCCTAACACAAGACATTACTTTTGGGGATGACGCTAAAGTAGAGATTGAACAAAATGTATGTACACCAACAATCACAGTATGGCAAAAACATTCTTCTGTTGTCATGAGAAAGGAAAGTAATGATATGTTGTTGTTTCCACAGCCTCCTGTGTTGTACGAGATGCTACTGGGAACATCAATGATACAGTCGTACCTGGGATGAGCTGCAATGGATCATCTGCCTGCAACCTAGGCTATGACTTTTCCAGATGCAGAAGTCAGCCATGTGATTACGGGCTGATGAATAATTTTCAGGTTTTAATAACATATACAACCATAAGCATTAGTACAAACATGCGAAGATATTATTTACTGACAAGTGACAGCAACAGGAAATTCACTTTTATCTAAAAAAATGAAAAAATGTAGGAGTAAAGTGAAAAGTCTGCACAGTTCATGTTAGCTTCATGGAAGCTATCTGATGCCACTAGTCTTCCCAGTACTCTGGTTACATCCTAACCTCCTGTTTCAACAAGTACCATGCAGGAGTGTATCCTCCAGCACCTTCGAACTCAAAGCCTAGACTTAACAGAGACATCTGGAACTCCTGCCAGATGAGCAGTTCATCTCACTTTTCTTAAAACATGGATGTGGTTTCACCTCAGGGGTGCTGTGGCTGCTTTTAAAGGTTTACACCACAATACAAAAGCCAAAGTTCAGACTTCTTCTAAAAAAGTATCTGAAATAGTCAAGTGAAAAATCAAGTGAAAACGAGATCTTTCTCTTAGACCAGACAGAGTGCCATTTCTATTCTTCAAAACAAAGCTTAGGCAAAGCATCAAAGTAAAGCAGTTCTGCAGGACCACGACCATGGCTCCCAGATGTCTGTGCAGCCCCTCTGCTTCACAGCCACCAGAGGAGCTTACCGCCTACCTGTGCTTGCTTTTCAACTAGCCATTTGGAGCTTTGAAAGTCACTTGCTTTTTTTCCCAGCAGCTTCTGCTAAATGGCAGGGCTGGGTAAAAACCTTTAAAGGGATATGCTATCTGTATTGCAGACTGCTTTCCTTCCATCCTCATTCCCACGAGTTCAGCTGCTCAAGCTCAGGGGAAGCCTTCAAAAAAGGACCTCACCAAAAGCATTAACAGAATTTCATTTCTTGCATTTATCCTTGCCAGACTGATGTCAGAAAAGCTATGCTTTCAGTTGGCAAATCTCTAGAATTAACTGTTCTCTTTCCTGGAGTGCTTCTAACACACCAAAAGCATTGGGCAATCACATCCATCTGCTTCACCTTTTTACTTCCTTCTCTGCTGCTTCTGAACTTAACAACTCCTTTGGTTTAATGGAGGTGAAGGCCAGGAAAGGCCCCAGGAAAGAGAGGCCTAATGGTGCCCACCACTGCTGTTTGCAGAACTGCTATTGTGCCAGCACAGATGCACATTCTCTCCCTTTTTTAGCTGTGTTAAATAATATTAAAACCCAAACAAACACAAATATCTTTGACCACATTAAGTACTTCAGGGTTCTTTCCTCCTGTTTCCACTTTCCCTTCTTGCTACAAGTGTTCACCTCTAAAGCAGAGGCCATTACTTATGGCAATAAGTTAGTGAAGGAGGTAAGAAAATCTCAGAAAGTACTCATGTACCCCTGCACACAGCTGGAGGTTTGTATTCGCATTTCTCTGTGGCTTGGATGCTTTCCACTAAAAAATGAATAGTAGTATTCCCATACCTTCAGCAGCTTTGTAGTATATTGACTTTAGGACTACTAAAAGCTGAGACACACAGAAACATACTACTTAAACAGATCTGTGGTCAAAAAATGTATTCAAATGCAAGCTATTATTTTCCCTTCTGTTTTTCTACAGGTGATGAGTATGGTGTCTGGCTTTGGTCCTCTCATCACAGCAGGCATCTTTTCTGCTACTCTGTCATCAGCTCTGGCATCTCTCGTCAGTGCACCCAAAGTTTTTCAGGTAGAAATTCAAGTATCCATTTCTTTATACTCCATTTTACTTCAAAAATGAACAATTTAGTTGAACTCTATGTGCCAAATGCAATAGATATTCGAATAACGCTGACATATTTATTTCTACAGAAATAGGCAGGTCTTATCACTTTCCTACAGACGTGGGCATTGAGGACTGCAGAGTTCCTTCAGTCAGAGCTCAGCTTGGTGGCAGGAGAGGGGGATGCACACGTTTGTTTTGCTAGCTTCAAGGCTACTTTCAGGACCACTATCTCCTAACAGAGAGCCAGCCTGTATCTCAGGAATGCCAGGAATCTACAGAAGCTCTCTTTCCTGTGCTGGAAGGTGTGCTGAGACATGCTGTCCACAAGCTGTTGGAAGCAGCAACACGCACAGAATGGCAATGGAGGGCATGGGACACACAGAAACTTGCACAGATCTGATTTCTGCTCCAGTTTCCATCAATTTATACTCTGTTTAAATACTCTGTTAATGTCTCTTTAAAGCACTGAATAAGTGTTAAATGTCTGTGATTTTTGATGCTACAGTTTAGCCAGATATTGGCTTATCACCTTATTTGAATGTTTACATGCCATAGCAGTAGACGTATTTGAACTACTAAGATAGATTCAATTTTTGTTTAGCTGTCTAGTAAGCTGTCACTCACAGAGAATTTCTTCTGATGCAAGAATGCCCTGCTTAGCATTTGTTCCTGATTTGTTCATCAGGCTCTTTGCAAGGACAATGTCTACAAAGGACTCCACTTCTTTGCCAAAGGATACGGAAAAAACAACGAGCCAATCAGAGGATATGTACTCACTTTTGTGATTGCTATGGCATTCATTTTGATTGGTTTGTATACAGTTACACAAATGCAATAATCTGATGTTCTGAAATTCTACAAACTGATATTTTAATACAATGATTAGCTATAGTTAGAAAAGATTCCAACCAAGTTAGCACACCCAAACTATGACAAATACGGCAAACTTTGAAAATATACTTCTAGTTGATACTGCATACAGGAGTGAAATAATTTTGACATAATGAGGAGGCCTGCTCTGCCAAGCCTTCTCCATAATTAGCTCAAAAGCATTGCTCAAATTACTAGCTCTGGCATCAGAAAATCCCAGCTACTGTATTGAGCATGCTATCACTGTTAGCAGTACATTTGGAGGTGTTGAAATTTTAAAATTAGTTTTCCCAGGACTTCAAATTGAGTGACACAGTCAATAAACAGAAAGCGTAGTTGAGAGAATTCAGATTGCCATTTAAAAAGCAAAACAATACATTTTAACTACAAATTAATAGTTGCCTATTTAGAATCACATCTGTCCTCTAAATTACATATTTAAAGTTCTGAAACTTACACCAGTTTCACATCATTAAGAGGCAATCTGTAGAATCAGAGTGTCAAGTATAACCTTGCATAAATGAGCAGACACATCGGTACGAAATGAGGTATATCAAGGTGACCTGAAATTAGTACCACAGAAAAATACTGGAACTCTCTCTGGACAACAAATCCAGACAATACACAGATTTAATGTACTATCAGGAAAAACCCATATACAACTTAGGAACCCAGTACCTGTGTCTGAATTGTGTCTTGCAGCTCAACTGAACACCATTGCTCCCATCATCTCCAATTTCTTCCTGGCTTCATACGCTTTGATTAATTTCTCCTGCTTTCATGCCTCATATGCAAAATCTCCAGGTGAGTTGGCATTCACCAGTGATTTAAGCGTGGGCTTCACAAACTCATCTCTGCAAGTTTTTGACTGCGTGTCAGAGAAAGCTGCAGTACCTGTAAAACATCTAAGCTATGTGATCTGAGGTTTTACTGCTCCCATTGAATATGATGACATTTTATTTATCTCCAAAAGACAAAAATAATGGCTCTTTCCCTTAAGTTCCCTGCAGTTGTGTAAGACGAAATAGGCTTTGGTGGATCCCGCTGGAGTAAGAAAGCTCCTCCTTAGGGTGTTTTTCCCCTCACCATCATTCAGCATAGATGGATGAAAAAACCTATAGTATCTCAGACCACACAAAGTAAGCAAGGTGAAGTGGGGTCTTTATGCCCTCCACTGCCAAAACTACAGTGACATTTGAAGAAAGTTTGTAAGAACAGTAATTGTGATGGAAGTGATACAGCCTGGAAGAAAACACACAGAACAAGAACAGGTCCCCAAACCAACATCAAAATAGCACTGCAGTGGCTAATAGCAGAATTGTAGGGTAGAGTACAATGAGGTCCTGTACAAGGATGTCTTGGGAGTCACTCTCTACGTTTGCACAGCAAGGGAAAACACAGGCTTACAGGCATATGCATCACCACAGCAGAATAATCTACCTCAACGTCATCATTAAGGACAAAAGTCAATCAGCTGAGCAGCATGACTGTGAGCAAAAAGGAAAGACAATTTCCTGCTACTATGAATCAATTATGCAATTCTAGAAGCAAGGAATACATTTTTGATTTTCAGTGTGAAGACACCTGTAGTGGTAGCATAAATGCCTACATCAACTTCCTTCCTACCGATCTGCATGGTGCCATTTGTTCAGAGGGCAGAAGAGATGAGCACTTCTGCTAATTACCTGCACAGCTGAACAAATGCAGATCTGCTCTACATGGCCTTAGAGCTGAGTAAAAATTACTTTTACAGACTTCGTGTATGTGCATCTGATTCAACTCTGCCACTACTTAACATTTTCTGACAAAACTGCAGCCATTTTTTTCTCTTCTCATTTCCTCCAGTTAATTTCTGCCAATTCACAGTGATAGATTATTATAATTGCAAGGCTGCAGGACAGCAAATTTCTTCACAGCAGGACCTTCCCATTCCCTCATTACAAAGATAATCCAAGACAGGGTTGCTCAGCCTCTCCCTGTATCTTCTCCCTGTATCTCCCTGTATCTTCTCACCAAAAGGGTCTGCTCTGCAGAACACCTGGCAGAGATCTGCAAACCACGGAGGCTCACTGCTTGTCTCGTTTTAATTGCTAGCAGGGGAAGGATTCAATACTGCAGCTGAAAAGCAGCAGGAATAATATCTCTTTAAAGTTAACTGCAAATTATTTATTTTTATGCATCAAGGCCAGACAATTTCCAAGTTTAAAATACATGTGTACTTGGAATATTAGTATATACTCTCCTCTCCTCGCCAGCATTTAACTCCCATTAATAAGTTCTATACATATGCATCAAAAGGACATAATAGCCTATTACTCAGAGTTAAAGGAAAACCTATTTTCAGTTCCAAACCAGTGAACTTTAATTTGGCAAAAACATGTATAAAAAGAACAGCCATTCAAAGCCAAGCTGGACATAGGAGAAAACAGATTATAGTGAAAGGCTTGCAAGCTCCAGTGCTCAGCGCAGATAGAAATCTACATCAGTCAATACCTGGAAGCAACTGTTGATACGCTGCCAGAGAATATGCATGAATCTCTCCCACCCCCTCCGACAGAACCTGAAATAAACTGCACGTGGGTCCATATGTGCAAAGTCAATGAATTGCCATTTGCTCATTGTATCTTCTACCCTTCCAATTCCCTCAATTCTCTTTAAACAGGTTGGAGACCTGCATTCAGATATTACAACATGTGGATATCACTTTTTGGAGCCCTGTTGTGCTGCGGCGTTATGTTTGTCATCAACTGGTGGGCAGCTCTCATCACTTATGTCATTGAACTCTTTCTATATATTTATGTAACATATAAGAAACCAGGTAAGGCCATGAGACTTATTTTGCATATGTTGAGCAGCCTCACTGGACTTTATCAGAATTAATTCTGCTTACAGAAACAGACCTTCCTTTTTCTTCAACACCATTCTTTAGAGGAAAGCCTGGACCACCACATTAAATCCCACTTTACATAAATAGAGTAAGAGAATATCCTGGGGAACTTCTGACTGTTAAACACTCAAATTTCAAAGATGGTTTGGGGCTTTGAATAAACATCCCAGTGCATCAGTTTACCCCCACATCTTTAATAAGAGTTAATTTGGGCTTTTGCATTACTACCACTTGTAACTTTTCTCCATCCATCCACAAAAACTTGCTTGAATTTTGCTGTGCTCTTAGCTGTCTCATCCGGGACCATCACTCAAAAGAGAAACTTGCTGCCCATTATACGACAAAAATACAAGCTGCATTATTTGTGAACTGATCTTTTTCCAGGGCCTTCCTATAATTTCTCACTAAATTAAGTAAGATAGGAACATTTTACTGTCGAAAAAGATCCCTTAGTAGCTCAGTTAATCACAGGTGCAGTGCTTAGAAATCTGTGCACTAATGTAGTACAGCATCAGTATGAGACCACTTAGTCTTTTTTTTTTTTCCATTTCCAAGACTAAATTAACCCATGTTCAGATTTCACTGCTAACCATCTGATTTACTTGTTCAGTAGAATAAATAATTCAAAGAAAAAAGATGAGTTTCCCAACATAATGGGATGTACTTTCACTGCCCATCTTGGGATAGCAGCACCTGGTCTGTGCCTAAGTTCTCCTTTTCTCTGTTTTCTCTATTTCTGCTTGCTCTCATACCTATTGAGATGGTATGTGGATCTCTTCCTGTAAACATCATCAGCTGTAGGGAATCACCTGTGAAAAGACAGTGTCAGAAAGGCATTTGAAGATTGTTGTCCTTCTCCTAGCATACTGCAATGTCCTTGCTGCAAAGTAGCAGCTTAATGTCTGGTTAAATTCACTGAAGACACTGTACAAAAGCTATCAATTTCCAGCTCCCCAAGGATAATAACTTCTGTTCAGTGCTCACCTACCGGCAACTGGGAGGTTCAGAAAAGTCTAATATTCCTCAAAAGTTGTTTCTCATCTGTCTCCTCCACCACAAGGCTGTACAATAGAGAAGAAAGTATATATATGCCAAAATTGGATCTGGAAAGCAACTTTTGACACATACAGTAGAAAAGAACCAATTGGAGCTGGTGATGATGCTTCCTAATGGATTAATTTGAACTTCCTGAAGTTACATACCAAATGCATTACTCAGCACTGTCCATTTTATACATGGGAGAAGGGTACAAACTCTATGAAACAGAGAAGAAAACACTTATTGAGCAGA
Organism: Alectoris magna; assembly: GCA_030625065.1. Classification (NCBI taxonomy): domain Eukaryota; kingdom Metazoa; phylum Chordata; class Aves; order Galliformes; family Phasianidae; genus Alectoris; species Alectoris magna. The sequence continues at coordinate 10,320,522 of CM060570.1, read as the reverse complement.
GGAAAAGCATTGCTTATGCTTTACATTAAAAGAATGAGATGATTTATTCATATGTTTGCATAACGAAACCTATTCTCATGAAGCACAAAGAATGATAGATCTGTATCTACAAAGCACAACAGAATATACCCTGCTTTGGCTTAGGGGTAACATGACTGCTGACCTTTGAAACAGAACAGAGAAAAGCCCATGGTTTAACATGCATTATTTATCTTTATTATATGCAGAAGTAAATTGGGGCTCTTCTACACAGGCTCTTTGCTATATTAAGGCCTTAGACAGTGCACTGGCATTAACTACGGTGGAAGACCATGTGAAAAACTTCAGGTAAGATTTCCAGTGAAAAATAGAATGGTTTATTCAGAATAAGTGCATCTCCCAATTAAATACAACCTTTCTCCTCCTAACAGACCCCAGTGCATAGCATTAACAGGAGCTCCTATGATCAGGCCTGCTCTGCTAGACATCACACACACTTTCACAAAGAACAATGGGCTGTGCATCTGTTGTGAAGTGTACACGGTAAGGTCAACTCATATAAATCTGAAAATTCAGCACCAGTGGGTGCTGCAGATCCCCATTACACATTCCAATCTCACTTGGCACACAATGTTCCCACTGGTGCTGATGGGCTTCTGTGCAGACCGTGAAAAAGATTCGTACTGAGAATGAATTTTGTCATAAGCCCTGACAAGAAAGCTATCGGCTGATACAGAGCCTGCTGGTAAATGCCTCATTGAGATGCATTTCAGAGTTCATAGCAGACGGACCAAAAAATGATAAAGGTTTGAAAAAATAAAGCATTACAAGTAAAGATTTTTTTTTGAATTGATACAGTAAGGTTAAAATATAAAAGAAAATTAGGGAGGCAGGGTTCTGTCAGGAATACAGCAGAAGAGTCAAATTAACTAAGCTCTATTTCCAGCTTTGTCACTGACGTGCAGTGCTGGGATTTGGCATGTAATTCAGATCTCTGTGCAGTGGTTTCTCCAGAACTGTAACAAAGCTAATTTTTGAGCATAAACATGCTTTTCTTAGATCTTCTTAGAAGCAAAGTATATTTCTAGCTCTAAGTAGACAGGAAATTATGAATTTTAAGGGATGATCACCTAGACTCTCATTAGGACAGAACTAAAATAGATAGGCTCGTGGTGTAGAAGAGAAGATGTATTTTAAATATTACAACAACCTTTGGAGGGAAAAAAAAAAAGGCTCATGGCACCAAAACGTGCTGCAGAATCTAACTAATAGAACCAGTGCAGACAAGATAATGTATTCTTCCACATGAGTATAAGAATAATTCATTTGATGCTGTCACTTTGAAGAAAGAGAGTATAGAAGAGCTACATGTGACTTTTTCCAAATTGAATGAATCTATAAAAAGTGAATGGCTCCAATCCCTTTATACCGTAATTATTTGTAGCCTTTCTCCTGCATCCACTAAGTACAGAATCAAACCCAATAAGATCCTGAAACTAAACAGCTTCATAAAGTTGAGTTTCAGCATGTTTCCTGATTTATTAGATGTTTCTCTAATATTAGCACTTTCTACATAGAACTGAGATTTCACTATAGTCTATTAAAAAAACCCTATATTTTGCTAGCATAAGCATTTTTTACTATTATTATTTCTCCAGTAACATAAGGTAAATTTAATTTGGTTAGTCATAATATTGTGACGCAGTGAACCTTCACAAATCGCAAAACTGTGATGGCAAGCAAATAACAAAATTCCCAGGAGTGGGAATGCCGAGCACTTAGAAGCAGTTTGCTGGCACAATACAAGCTTGTGAGGTGTCTTACTGCCACAGAAGCCTGCATGGCTCCAGAAAGAGCCACGACTGGGAACCCAGACACCATGTTGAAAACTACAGTACATATAACAAACAGCAAGACCATTTAGTCATAAAAGTAACATCCAAAATATTTTGCCTTAAACTTGACACAATGACAGCAACGCATACCGTTTTACTATGCTAAAGGGAACATCTCCCATTCCCTCTTTGCAAAGGGTGGCAAGAAACTTTCAGAGAACATGGTAATGAATAGTTCAGAGATAGGTAAAACAAATATGGCAATTTAATGTAGAGACAGATGGCTTTTAAATCATCTTTAAGGTTGTGGCTGTACGTTGGCTTGCACGGTGATTTTCCAGGAAAGGGCTATTCTGCTCTTATTCCCTGCCTTCAGATGCTTTTCCAAGTTAAGTCTTCATCTGGACTGAAATTCACTGTACGATTGCACAGACATTAACACTGATACAAAGGAGTGCATCTTGTCCAGTAAATTTCCTCTTCTAGAGAACGGTCCCTAGCAGATGATCCCATGAACTCTTAGATCGCTCCTCTTGTACTTCTCAAATAGTCACAAGAGATCTACAAAAGGGACAATGCATCAGTATCAACCCAGCCACTCTGCCAGATCATTTCACAGCTTCTTTCTCAACGCTGTTTTCTTCATGGAACTTTCTCTGTATCTATTGGACAATGGCGATTAGCTGAAAGCAAATGTACTGCAGTTATTTCTATGTCTATATAAATGTGCAGTGCATCCCACTTCCCTCCAGGAAGGCCAAAAAAAGGTATTTCAGAAAGGCTGAAAAGTTCTGAGACTAAGAAATTCGGGGTTACATTCAAAAATCACCCCTTAGAATTTGATTTTGAATTAAGTGATCCTTCCCACACACTTCATTTTGGAGAGAATGTCTTACAGTTTCAGTTTTACACTGTTCTTGAATGGGAATAAATTTTGAGCCTACAGCCCTTGCTACAGAAAGAAAAAAATAAATAAATCTAACTCTTCCTCAGCTTTTCTAGCTTATCAGGAGAAGCTACCATATATTAACTTATTTTAAATGTGAAAGGTTTACATATGAATTTTGAAATACAATCTCCTGAGCGTGAATTTAAAAGCCTTTCTAGTTTTATACTGTGTGAAGCTTTTAGCAATTTCTTTCATTTTTCTGTTCCTTTGGAATCAAGATGGCAGCTTGTCAGCATCCTCAGAAACGGAAATTTAAAAAAAGCAAAGGAATGACATCTGCATAAAATGAGACTCTGTAGCAAACTAAAGTTCTAAACTACCTGTTTGCGACAAATTTGGTACCACTCCCTGAGTTAGGTACAAGGAAACACAGATGGGATTCTAAGTGCCTCCAAGCCAACTGCATCCTTCTGACATGCCTCATTACTACTTCTGTCTTTGGTGTTGCTGGACACACTTCCAGAGTTTGCAACTCCACTCTTCCATTCTTCCTTGGGAAGAAAAGACTACTTATCTCATCAATAACATTCCAAAGCCGGTATATGAGCCTCTTGAATGTAATTCTCTGAATCTCATCTTCACTGCAGAAGAGCAAAAGTACTGCTTCAGCTTCCTAAAAGACAGGATGAAGGAGAATAAACCAGGCCTCACAAACCTTAACCTCAAGCTTAAGAGCACAGATTTTCGAAATCAACTGAATTTCAAATAAATGCTCCCACCCTCATCTCTGTCTTTCTAAATGCCTTGCTTGCAAGCTTGACATCTTCCCTGGGCCAGACCCTTTCGCGTACCAACTGCCAACACATTCTCCACTGATAAACCAGGGTACCAGGTCTCATGACTTGAATACAGACATGGATTTTGTCCCATTAAATTAGTGGATGACCACTGGAAGGACTTGATGACAAATGCATTTACATCTTTAATTGTACTGCAACAACACTTTGTCTTTTTATTAACAGACAGTAGCATAACAATGTGCACTGAGATCTGCTGAGCTTTGTTTACATAATCAAGTGAGGGAGGGAGTTTACTCACTCCTACATTCTTCATCATAACTTAGATATTTTTCTAAGATGTTGTAGCCCAGAGCAGTTCCTCTTTCTGTCAGAATCACTGTATTTAAGTAGTATTAACAGCCTCAGCCTTCTTGAGAAGAATGTGAATTTTGTTAGCAGTACAGCTCTTTTCAAAGTATTGAATCTCTGTGAGCTCTTTTTTGGAAATGTACTTTTTTTTACTCTCTCCATTCGGTCCCACAGCAGACCAGGTAACACCTTCAAAATCACTCTATGATGTATAATACAAAGCCTTCTTAGTAATATGTTATTGTATCATGCAGGGACCACGCAAGCTGTGTGTTAAGGAGATGAACAGCGGCATGGCAAAAAAGCAGGCCTGGCTTACAAAGAACAAAAGAAAAGCCTTTTATGCAGCAGTGGCAGCTGACAGCTTCAGAGATGGAGTCAAAAGTCTTCTTCAAGTAAGCTTTTTGTTTACAGAACACACACGAGTGATACATCAAAGCATCCTTTTATGGAAAGCATTTCTGTTTGCTTGTTAAGAAATCCCGTGTATATATGGAAAACACTGTAAATAGAGAGAGCATTCTGAGGGTACATATATTTATAACACAGGTTATTTCATAAGATATAGATCTGGGCTTTGGAATTGTGAGACTAGACTGGCTGATTCTTTCCTAAATGAACAAAACATGATTATTAAAAAAAGAGAGAGAGAGAGAGAGAGAGATAGGAAACTACAGCACAACATGAATCCCTGTGCAGCTGCCACGTGATACACTTTAAATCAAATTGATTGCTTGGCTTTACACAACAGATTAAGTATCTAAGAATGTTACTGTGTTCTCTGAAAACTTAGTGTAATAAGCATTCATTTTTTTTGTTTGTTTGTTTAACAGCAAAGGCTATCTAAACAAGCATGCAGGATTTTTCTCCTATCCAAAGAATACAGCAGACCACTTCCAAAAGTTCATTTAAATTAACTTAAATTTTTAAACTTAAAATGGTTTCAATAAAAGTAGCACAGAGGCACTGTTTCTGAATTTACCATCTCCCTCTCTCTCTCATATATCTGAATATTTAAATATGTAGGTACTGACACAAAACGTAGAGAAAATTCATTCCATCAGAACCTGACATGGATGTTTCACCATCAGTTTATGTACTGTCTCAGTAGGAGATCCCTCTAATGCTTCTGAGAACTGTCATAGTCAGATCTTTTCCTTTCCGTTACTATTTGAGCCACATGTAATTCCCTTCCAGCAGACAAAAGGATAACTTCATCATCACTATGATATCCTAAGGACATCTGTATTGGCTTGCCAAGCAGTGAATCATTTAAAGCAATGCAAATGCAACAGTACTGTTCTATCATTCAGTCATTCTGAAAGTAATGCCTCCTTTTTGTTGCCATGGAAACCACAACTGACGCAAAGAGCACAGTAACACTATTAGAGCAAATTCTCAGCTACAAGATACTATTTCTCAACATGTTCACCACCATTAGCTGATTCAAGCAGATGAGCTGATTGAGATGGTATTCATACCATGGTGGGACAGCTGGGCACCACCATGTAGAACATGGTTTGCGTTTCATGTCACTGTCCGCACAGCCGAAATGTACCACCCAACACCTCACTGTGCTCACTTCCACTGTTTGGTCTTCATAAACGTTCAGCAAGTGTCCATGAATATCAATGGGTGCAATTTTTTCTGCAAGGGGGAATTCAGTTCCACATCTTTGCTTCATCTGCACTTCCACGTCAAACACCATTTTACCAGACTGCCCCTCTGCTGCCATCTGTCGCACACCAACAACATGTAATGAAATAGCAGCAGGAAGGTTCAGCTTCTACTGCCATACCACCATCATCTGCCTCCTGCGGGCCAACATACTAAAATAGGAGGGATTAGTTTTGGAGCAGACCTCATAAAAACAAACTCCAAGACTCTACATTTCTACCTATTTTCTTTTTGCTTACAGTAAAAATTGGCAAGGGTAGTAACTTTATAAGCTGGTGTACCTGTGGGTCTCCTCCTGGAAGTTCCCCATACACTGAGTATTTAGATTTCTGTAAGAGTTAAGTTACCTGAATATAATAGATCTGATAGCCCTTATTTTGGCGGATTTTAGCATTCAGACTCAGTTTTGGGGACAATCTAATATCTTGACAAACCATTTGTTCTTGTTTATAAACTGTACTTTTATCTATAAAGCATGCCCAGCTAGTTTGGATACATAATCCTTTGGAAAGAATATAACAAACAGAATAGAAACAGTTTCTAAGCTCAAGGCAAAAAAAAGAAATATATTATTAAGAGGGTATGCCTTCTCTGCATATCTGAGGTGTTTAAAAAGAAGACAGGCCATCTATTGGGTATTCCAAATCTGATAAAAGCTTTATGCTATTACGTTAGAATCAGCGTACAAACAGCACTTGAGCTCTCTCTTGATTCCAAGTTATTGAACCATTTTAATAAGAGCATGTCAGAAGGAATGCAAATGAATGCTAATTTAGCAAAACTACATTTCTGACATCTAAAAATCATTTTTAGTTGGAATGATTTAGAGCTAATCTTTTTACACGGGTATGAGCATGAAGGACATTCATGAAATGCTATCCAGTCACAAGCTTCTCCAGTACATTACTTCAGTTATCTTTCACCATTACTTCTCATTTACACTAAGAGCATGTGTGTGTGTTCTCAAGAAGTGTTTTAATATTGATAGGCCTCAGGATTGGGTAGAATGAAACCGAATACCTTGGTGATTGGATTTAAGAAGGACTGGAGAAACGCTGCTGTCACACAAGTTGAAAACTATGTGGGAGTTATACAGTAAGTAACAGATCAGCATCACCCCTTTTTTACTCCCTCTATTCTGGATTAATACAGCATTTCCATACAGAATTTGACAAGTAGAAACAATGTAAGAATATACCTAGAGATCTGGGTCCACAAATGCCAGCTCTAAAACACGAGTTTCTGTTCATTACAAAAAGCTCCACGGCTTCACGGACCTAACGAGATCTGCTTAGCAAACATCTGGCACAATCAGAGATTATGTGGCTTGACAACGTTACATAAAGAAGCTGCACTGCTGTTAGCAGTGCTTTTGCAGAACTATATTTTCCCTTTTTTTTTTTTTTTCTTTTAGGCAGGAGCTCAGTGAAAAACAACCCTAATGCACATACTTAGGGAATAAGAGAACATCATGGAATTCTTCGTTTAAGCCTAGGAGACAGAGAAAGAGCCTTGCATCAAATCTCTTGTGTGCCAAAGGCTCAGCAGCTCTGTGGGTTGGGATTTAGCCAGAAACAGTCATTTAGAAACAGTCTTCTTGGATTCTTGCTCAAAATTCACCTGCAAAGCTGCAGCAAAACCCACCCCAGCTTCGTTATTTCTTCAGAGCAGGGAGAAAAAACTACCTACTGGCAACCTAGCTCCTAAAAAGCGTTGTATGAAAGACCCATTTTAAGGAATAGCCTACCTCTTCCCATACCCAACGGCAGTACTCTTACCTTTTTTTTTTTTTTTTTTTTTTTTTTTTAAATGAAGAATGTTGATAGAATGATACTTAACCTTGGACAATACCTCCTGCAATTCAATCCAGAACAGCCCAGCACATGGCAGTAATAACTCCCACTGAGCACTAACACTTGAGCAGATGCTCAAGGTAGCTTTCCCTCACCAACACGCACAATACAAAAGGATATATTCTCTTCTTTTGCAGTGATGCCTTTGATTTTGAACTTGGCACGATTATTGTCAGAATTAGCCAAGGATTTGATATATCTCAGGTCCTCCAGGTTCAAGGTATGTGTTATCTCAACATTTGAATTGTATTTCACATTCACAATTGGTACAGGCTCTGCACAAGGAAGACTGATGAATACATTTAGTGTCACCATCAGTTTCTAGAGTAGTTTCTATACACGTGATGACCTCTAGAATTCCTCATTGCTTCTGCAGTTTCAATTCTGCCAAAAATCCTTGCTAAAACTAATGTCCACTGGCAGTTACAGAGAAGGCCAAGCCTCACAAAGTTATAAGTTCTGCACACCACAGAACTCAACTTCCAAAGCACTTCTAGCACAGGCACAAGCTAAACCAGAAAAATCACGCTGTGCCAGAGCAACCTGTCACTGCGCAGCATGGCTGCTTCCTGCTTTTGACACATCTTCCTCACCGTGTACCTGAGACCTCTGGGCTGCTGGGAATTGGGAAGCTGTGCTTTCAGTTACCAAGAAAGCAACAAAAATCTTGAAGTCACAGGAAGCATCAATTCTCCTTTCCACTTCGTTGTTCGTTCTTCCTCAGATAAGCAGTACATATCTCCTCAAGAGGTGGGAAAACCTTTCCCCATGCAGTTCACAGAAAAATGTCATATGGGTTGAAAATGTAGAGAGAAAGCACACAGACAGCTGTATCTAAACGAAGGGCTTTCAAGAATGACATACAGTAGTGGCCTTGGTTTTCCACTTTAGGACACAAGAGTCGTACTGGTTCTTCATGGATGCTAGGAAGGGAACGGCTCTGTTTAGGGACCCCATTAGAACAATAATTTTCAGTATGAAACAATAGCTTTCAGTATGATAACTTTCCCACTTTCTGTAAGCTCGTCTACTTGAGCAGGCAGATACAACCCAAACCTGGAGATTACTCCCAGTTCTCCTCACCAGAGAAAGTTTTTGTGTTACGAGTTAGATGATCTCTATAGACAAGAACAGAGATGCTCATAGGAAAGGAGAATGGTGACTCTCTGCTGCCGCCTGCTGCAAACTGCCTCCAGCTTCTCCCCACAGCATCCCTGAGCTGCTGATAGACCGCGCTCCCGGCTGCTGAAAGTACACCCGGAATGGACATAAGAATCCTAACTCAGCTAAATAAAACTGAATCTAGCTCCTCCCTAACCTTTCTCCCTCCCTCTAAAGAGGATGGATTCTAGGCTAAGGCAGCCCTCAAAAGCAAATCACCTAAGAATTAAAACGATCCAGAAACACCTTTAAAAATATAAAATAAATTAAAAAAAAAGGTATACTAATGTTCACCAAGCAGCCTCCCTGGCAGCTTGATATGCATGGAAAGCAGCAGTACAAAACAAGGCCTTAAGAAAATAGCCCCAAAAGATATACGCTTTCCTCAACCCCTCTAATACCTACAGTAGAACTTCCTACCCTCTTTGCATGCTCTAAGTCAGAAACTGACTGATGAATAAATACATTAGTTAAAATACCAGTGAAACTATAGCAAGTACCAAGTGTTAAGACAGTAGAGATGAGAAAGAGGTAGAAACAATAGGGAAAAAAAAGAAAATCCTCCAATATACAGAAGTGTTTTGAAGCAGATGCAGTCTCTGAAGTGGAAAAAAAATGATTATTTTCTATTTGCTATGAAATTCTGTTCAAGAGAGAAACTGAAAATCTATTTTTGAATAACCATTAAGTTAGTGGTTATCATCAGCTCTAATAATTAGAAGCATATGGTTGTCATGGATTCTAAAGTAAAAGAAATTATATTCATTTATGTTGGCAACTGAGAGTGCCAGCAGTGCTTATGACGTCAAGCTGATGAGGTTTTTTCTTTGTTTTAAAAACTAAAAAAAAAAAAAAAAAAAAATCTTAAAATTTACCTCACTCTTAGCCCACATACAACTCAAATGAGAGTCCTTCCCTCTTGAAAAAAGCCTTCTGCAGGTAAACGTTTGTATCATATTAATTAGCACCTCACCATCACGTATTCCATAATAACACATGGTACTTTTTCCTCAGCAGAAGTCTAATATTGCTAAGATGGAATTATCTTTTACATTACTGAATTTATAGAATTGTTCAGCTAAATCTTAACTCTTTGCAGAAAATGCTAAAAATATAAACGATAAGAAATATTTCAGCATAGAAACTGATCGCATATTCAGTATCCTTACATTTTTCCATGAATCTCAAGTTCAAACTGATGCAGCCTTGTTCTTAAACTAGAGGCCCGAGGGCTTAAACTGAATACATCAGCTTTCTCACTTTAGGGAAACAGCTTTCCTAAAGAGTTTTCAAATCCTTTAGAAAAACAACCCACAAACATAACTAAATACATAGTGTACTTCAAGTGACCATGAAATACAGTAATACTGAATTTGGCCTGGAAAAGGAAATCTGAGTAGAGTTAACTAGCAGTTTAGTACACACCATTGCTGCAAAAGGCATGGGCACTCCGTGTTAAGGATTCCAGAGATGAATTCTGCTTCCTCTTTCCTACTGGTACAAGAACAAAGTACTTAAAGACTTTTCTCCCAGCAGCTTTACATTTTGTACTAAGAGCTACAACAGCAATTATAACATCACTAATATTTCAATAAGTGATTTTATTCAAAATAGAAAATGATGTGTTCACAGTTCCCTTATGTTTTCCAATATACAGAGGAATTAGAGAAGCTGGAGCAGGAGAGATTGGCACTGGAAGCTACAATTAAAGAAAATGAATTTGAAGAAGAAAAAAGTGGCATCTGTGGATTCTTCAGAAAAGCCAAAAAGCTCAATATCACAAAACATGAAACGAAAAATGGTAAGTTTCAAAAGGAGAACGTCTCCCTGACACTTTATCACACTGCTACCAATATGCAAAAACTGGACTTCAACTCCAAGGCCAAAGCTCCGGAGCCACACAGAAGCTCCTGGAATGAGGCCTCTCCTGTGCAAACATGCCTTGGCGGCCACACTATAATCCAGAATAGCACATCCTCCTGAGGTAGAAGGAGTACCTTATCTTGTACAACACAACTCCTGCCTGCTCCCATTCTCTACATAGATTTAAAGACAACCTCTCAGTTGAAAAGTCCATCCATCAAAAATAGTATGTAATTATTAATGTTTAAGGAACACGGGTCTAGTCTTATTTTTTACAGGTATTTTCTCTTTTTAAACAAAGACGCTTTCTTCCCCCTCTAAAGAAAACAGGAACACATGCAAAATACTCAGCTATGAAGCAATCCCATTTTATTCAACATTAACACACACACACACACACGAACACCCACTATCCAGCTGGAAAACAGGTAAAAACAGCACTACTACTCTATATTCTAAGCATAATTTCACAGAAATGTACAAATGAAAATGGTGAAAAAAACTGAAAGTACATATACAGCATGTGGTAAAATAACCAATTAACACAACATAAATGTACAGCTTATGAAATCAAAATTACATTTCAGATATAGTAAAATGAGACAGAAGTACAGACAAAATTAAAGGTCTCATTTCAGAATTGCTAGGCTGCAATGATAATGACCCACCTGAAGCTATGCTTGTATGCAGATAAGTATTTTCAGAATTTTCACCTGCAGAGTCTATTACAACTGGCTGTGCATGCAGCTCCTGGAGGTATCAAGAAGATCTACAGACTGAAAACACAAAATGTTGTTATTCTTTACTTCGCAGGCTTCAGTTCATTTTGCAGGCTTCAGTAGAATATAATTTTATTCAAAAAAAAAAAAAGCTAAGAAATGTGCACCCTCTCTTCAAGTACCCTGCTTATTTAGTTCGGAAAGGCATAAAATATGTAATATGCTTTGGCTCTATATTTGAGATAAATTATGTTAATATTCCTGTGTCTCCATTTTGCTTAAACTCTTATCATCCCCAAAGTTGTTGCACCTTTCAGCACAAATGTTACAACTGCAGAGGAAAGCCCACAGCTTCTTTAGAACTGCTGTGTACATGCTTTAGAAATACAGGAAACAGAACAAAGCAACCTGGCAAAGTAAAATCTCTACAGAAGCCTGTCTGCTCCATTTATAATACTGTTCTGACATTGTCTTTTTGACATTGTGGAAGAGAAGCAGTAATAAAGCCACAGGCTTCAAAAGATGGAATTAGAGATGCTGTTAGTGCACAGACAGGACCATACCTTTTGACAACAGCCAAGCAAAGAGCGGAACACAAAGTTTATTTTCAGTTAATAACAACCCTCTCAAGCACAAAGAAGTTGCCATCCATGCTTATGCTTTCTGCCTTCCAGACTTAATCTAACGTGTGTTCTTGCTATAACCAATTAGCTCTCTGTCTTTACTGTTCACTTTATGAAATTCTGCACTTTACAACAGACAGATAAGCTTGTAAACAAAGCAAACACCAAGCAACAGGTATTTATTTCTAAAATCTACCAGGTATTTCTTAATTGTTTTTGAAAGTGCCAGTGAAATCCAGGACAGTTAACAAGAACCAGAGAACAAATAATCAGATAAACCTTTTGAAGACATTACAATCTAGTGACACAGTACTACAGAAGCTTTGTTTCCTTTGTGTTCTGGTACATTAGGAGTTCATATTACCTGTGCTGCCAACTTACCTAGTTTTAGAGGATAGGAATTATAGCAGAAGCAAGTCAGGTCTTTAAACAAATATTTTACATCTGCTGAATTTTTAACAAGGCAGACTAATAGAAGAAAGCAAATCCACGTGACAGCAAACAGGTATTTTTCTAGTTTCCCACCTTGATTCAGGCAACAGAAGGCAACGACACATTTCTGGAAGATGAGTTCTTGATCCTTATGAGGACAACAGCCAATTCAACTTCCGTAAGTTTACAGAAGCACTCATAGATCTGAGGTATCAATTAGCTTAATACCTTTAGAATCTGATGGTGAACATCATACAACCATGCCAGGTTAGAGAAGCAATTGACTGAGTTTGGATAAGCCCAAACATATTGCTTGCTCCTAAGTAAAAGAACTTGAGCAAAGGGAAACAAAATGTCACAAATCTTTTTTCTCCTTTATTTTTGTACAAAGGAGTTGAAAAAACTATAGTGAACGTGACAAAAAAAAAAAAAAAAAAAAGTCCAGATGTTTTTTCTCCAATGGCTCCCTACAGATACTCAGCTTCTCAGAAACCCTGCCTCATCTTCTCCTTCTCATTTCAGAGAGCACCATTAACACAGTACAGTCAATGCACATGGGAGAATTCAACCAGAAACTTCTAGAAGCCAGCACTCAATTTAAAAAGAAACAAGGAAAAGGCACAATTGACATTTGGTGGCTGTTCGATGATGGAGGTAAGGAATTAATGTAAGAACCACAGGAAGAGAGATTTCTATGTTGCCATGCAAAAACGTTTGGGAATTTGCACAAAATTCTCTTACAATTATGCAGTCAAGTTTATCTTGAAATACTTTAAACAGACAAAAAACATCTCCAATGCTGGCAGTGTTAAGGATGGCATTTCTACCATACAATGCACTAATTCTGTCTTCTTGCAATTTTCTATCTTCGTCTAGGTCTAACAATCCTAATTCCTTACATTCTAACTATCAGGAAGAAGTGGAAAAATTGCAAATTAAGGATCTTCACTGGAGGAAAAGTCAATAGGATTGAAGAAGAAAAACTAGTGTAAATATACCTACTTTGCCTCACTGTTTAAAGAGTTTGAACTGATGAATATAATGCATATACAGCAGGAAGCTGGAATTACTCAGCACAACTGGTTTGCTGTAGCATGGCCAGTTCTAAAAGAAAAACAAAGTACCCTACAGAAAGGTGCTAAGTTTATGGCACGACCCTTAAGGCTCAGTGTAAATGGTGATTACCAAAGAAAACTCACATCCAGATATTTTCCCATTAACAGCTCATATTCCCTTCTCTGAGAAGAGCACTCGGCACACTGTAATGAGATTATCTTTTGTTTTATGGGATTTACATGAGATTATCTAGTTAACAGTAACTGAAATTGCACATGATGCTTCTCATATCCCACATGAATATAATTGTAAGGAAGGTAAAGATCAAGTTAATCAATTTAAAACCAAGTTAGTTAACTTTTTTAAGAAGTCTAGATTGCCTTCAAGCAAATGAAAGGTACTCATATAAGCTTATTATCACCACTGGACCTTTCCTTCTGAAGCAATTTACACACTAGAGGCACATCTATTTCACTCTTAGGTGAAGTAGGCAATTTAGGATGAAATTTTGGGATGGATGCTGCTTCTTAAAGAAATATTAGCACTTTGTAGTTAGTTACCTCCATTTAAAACTCCAGTGGAAAGCAGGCAAGATAGATGCAAGAACAGGAGTAAGAATTTAGCCAGTATCACTAGGATTACAGCACTGTGCCCCATCAAGACAGCTGCCACAGGTTTTGCTTTCACATAAAGGAAACCTTAGCAGAGAAGAGTTCCTCCTCATTGCTGTGGTACTGCCAGTTGTAAGGTCTACCCTAAAGTTAACGTCCTTAAGCAGAACAGATATGTACATGTTTGTAAAAAAGAAAGAAATATAGGGGTTCCCAACCATACTTATTCCAAAGGCAAAACTGACTTAACTGATTCTCTACACTCAGCATGAGCACACAAAGGTGTAAACTATTCCTACTGTTAATTGGTGCAGAAGAGCACTGTATTTTATTTTATGAAAATATGGAAAGACAACATTTGATTAGATCAATATAAACTCATACATAAAAATATTTTAAGTATTTCATATCAACATTCTGGACCACGTTTTCACTAGAACATACACTACCAGTATTGCTCTTACTCCATGTATTTTTCCAAAATGCAAACACTCCTCAGTTTTTGTTATTTTCACAGATCATCATTTAAATAAATTATACTAAAGCTATCACATCAATCCAGTTCTGTAATTGGAAACTGAAACACTAACTAGGGCATTTAAAGTACTTTGTCATATAGTTAAAGATAATGAGACAAGTGCATTTGATATCTTAACTCATTTACGAGTGCTCTTTGATGCAAGGCACTCAGAAATACAGTGATAAAATATTATCTCTTTTGTTTTCAGGATGGCTTCACTTCTAAGCAAATTTAGAATAAAATTTGCTGACATTAATATCATTTGTGATATCAATATGAAACCCAACAAAGAGAGGTAAGAAACATTACCAAAATGCATTATTTAGCAGCAGGCATTTATCAGGAGCTTGTTTCTTGTACGTTGAGCTTTTAAAAAAGAAGAAGAAGAAATAACAGTCACTTTATTGCAATCATGTCCCAAGTACCTAGAGCAGGAAAAAAGAAAATAACATTTTAACAATCACAATTCAAAGTGTCAAAACTATAGACAGCCTTTTTCTTCATGTTGCAATGATAAGACATAATTTTAATGAAGACTAACTAGACTCTATACTTAAGAGCCACTACATTTAACAGGCATTTTATAATGGCTTTTCATATCCATTAGTTTGCAATACACTTCATCATATTATCCAGTCAGTCACAGTTCTCTTCTCTGCTAACTCACTTTTCTGCATTTTACCACGCATTCATAAACTTAATAACTTTCTGGTCAAAAATAAGCATACTTTCTCCTTTCCCCTGAGAAGAATATTATAATACACCCCCATAACTCAAATATAATTAAGTTCAAATGCATTTTTAAAAAGATTTTATTTATCTGTGGAATTAATGTTCTCAGGTAAGTTAGGAAGTTGGTAAGATAGTGCTCAGGAAACTCCACCTCCAACTGTACAAGCTATGCTTATTTTGAGGTTCGTGCCACCACTAAACATTTCGCTCTCCACGGCAAATTATAAAAAATAACAATAATAATAATCTGACCTTCACAGATGTCTCCTGGTTTTCTAGGCCTGTATTCTGGCACTTTATACAGTGATGCCTTCCATATACACATTACAGGAAGCCCTTATTTCAGAATCTGTTGTAAAAAAAGCCCAGTGTGAAGGGTAAATGCATCTTCTCTCTTTTGCTAAGGGGTGCACCACTCACTCACATAACATATGGATTTCTCCTTCCATGCATTGGAGATTATCCAAGATATTCAGGAGTCCCTGTTTTCTAAAGCATCTCTCTATCACAATAGCCTATTTCTTCTATTTTGTGTATACAAAAGTATATAGTGCTTGGCTCAGGGAACAACTGAATCCTAATTTATAATATTGCTCTTGGTCCTAAAGAATCTCTGAGAATATTCTCACCTTATCATCTTCTTCCAACTCGTCCCTTCCTCAATAGTCCATAGACACTTCATAGTCAAAGGGCTCCTCTTCTCCCCCCAGAGCCTTCCACCAAGCTGAGGTGCAACCTAAGGTTAGTTTCTTAATTCTTTTAGACCCCAGTATTCCCCACACACAGCATAGAATATAAAACACACATACATAAACAGAAACAGATTTGCATTTACATAAAATACACTTCCTGAAGTCTCTGTGGGATTATAGAAATTTCCAACAAATGGACAAGCAAGGATGTACGGCAGGATGACAAACTTCTCCAGATAATCAAAAGCTTCAAGAACAAATCAAGAGTGAGAAACTGTGGAAAAGATGGAAAATGAATAATCTGATCTTCATACAGAAAAACAAACAAACAAACAAACAACAAAAAAAAAAACTGAAAAAAAGCCCAAACCCAAACAAACAAAAAAATCAAACCAAAAACCTGCAGCATTTCCCTCAACCCCTCACTACAGGAGATTTACATCATCTGGTTTTCTATTTCATTACATCTGTGACAGGAAAACTGTATAACCAGGAAAATGCAGCAAATTCTCTGCAACTGTAACCGGCTAAACACAGTGTTTCATTATCCTCAAATAACCTTTTAGTCATCCTCAAATTACCTCAACATATTGAAGAAGTACAGATAAAACCTGGGGCATAATTCAGCAAAGAACAGTTAAAGTTTTTGCATGTTTTTAAGCTACATTTATAGTCAGCGGGGCCTGCCATACACAGTGCCTACAAAATAAGTTAGTGAGTGCATATCCTGAAGCAAGGCCTCCTTTGTAACTCCTGTTTCAGTTGGAAATTCTTTGAAGAGATGATTGAACCATATCGTCTGCGTGAAAGCTGCAAAGATATAACAACTGCTGAGAAATTAAAGCGAGAGACTCCATGGAAAATTACAGATGCAGAGCTGGAAGCATTCAAAGAAAAGGTAAAGCCTTGCCTACCTTTTTACTCTTGTACCTATTCTTATGCTTCAGACCAGATGTTTCGAGTTATTAGTAAGAAAATGTGAAATACGAGATATGAAGTTAGAAACATGACATGTAATAACCTGTATTTGCTATTTGCAAATTGGATTTATGTTGTGAACACTGGAGGTGTGTTATGACTGAGTTATTCAGCACTCTGTAAGACCTCGGCATGTTTACAAAGTATTTTCGAGGGCAGTGAGAAGCTCTGCCCACATTCAAAGCCACTTCTAAACCAGAAGTCAGAGTACTGTGCTAAGCCTGAGCTAATAAGATCTGCTGAGAGGTTTATTAGACAGTTCCACTGTTTGAGTTCACTGCTTGAGAGTTTGAGCGTCTTAAAAAGAGAACAGTTCCAAACATTAACCACTTTGGGAAATTTAGAGTTGAACCCAGACCCTACAACCAGCCCTAAGAATTTGCCCAAAAGGCAAGATTTAACACAGATTCTTACTTCAATGGCAGAGCTAAGTTTAAACCAGCCAACAATGCAGGAACTCTCCCACAGTTTGGAGATATTTTAAGGCTGATGCTGGCTGATCCACTGGGTAAATTGGAGACTGGGATGCACTTTAATATTGTTGGAATGCACCTTTTTAGCAGTGATCTGCCAGGCTTCATCAGGCCAGTGCTGACAGGTTATTGAGAAGCGTTCATTCTTAAGAGACAAGTTCTGCTGCAACTCTCACAGAATGAATCTAGCAATCTCATTTATGGCCCCTGCTGGATTAACCTGAGTGCGCTTGGAGTTTAGTTATCTCCGCTTTATGGTGCTGGCAACTTCCTCAAGTGGAGCAAGGATTGTGAGTCAGAGCTCAGAGCTGTCAAGGGTCACAGCCTGACATATTAACATAAGCTGAAATCAATGGCGATTTAAGATTACACACCATAGTACTGACTGCAGCAGCTGGGAAGCAGACTGGCTGCTCACTGTATTACCCTCTTCGCAGATTTGATAGCCAGCATAAAGTTACGGTAGTCAGTTGCCTGCAGAGAACTTTGAAAAACACTCTTGGCATAAATCAAAACCTGAGAGTCCTTAGAACACCTCCATAATAAAAGACTCCTAGATGTACGCACTTGTATGCAGAAACAATGACAGTGCAACAGGAGAAAAAAATAAATATCAACACACACATATTTATATAATGGTTAAGCTTGGTCCTGTCTGGTCACTGGCGAAAGAACCGAGACATAAACCTCCATGTTTAAAGCAGTCAGCAGTATGATAAAGGCTAAATCTCTCCATAAAATAACAGCAATAAAAAGAGTTCAGCTTACACACCCAGAAAGACATGCCTCTCAGCTTCTGCAGTAAGGTAGCTCTGGGAATATAATGGAGGACATTAGAACATGCTTAAAATTCAAAAAAGGAAAAAAAGAAAAAGAAAGCCTGGCAGCACTACAGATAAAGGGTGATGTTATAGGATTACTCAGTTAAGATAACAACTGACTAAATGAAGAGCATTCTTACCTACATAACACAGGTAAAACGAGTTACATTTCTTTAGAAAAGGAAAACGTAAGATCTGAATGGAGAAAAAAAAAGTCTTGACCTTTTTCACTGAAAGAAAAAGGTTAATTGATGACATCAGTTTAGGTACATCTACATCCCACACTGCAATCTCTCTGCTCCGCTCCCTTGTTCTCTATTACTTCTGTTATGTTTTAAAAACTTTGAGGGTCTCAGCCTACCCAAAGCAACTTCAGCTCGTCCTCATCCATTTGCAGTCCAGCATTGGCAAATAGATGAATTAATACATTATTCACCATCAAACAATAGTACAAGAGTCTCTGAACAGTTCCCAAACAGCTATGCTATAACAGGAAATCTTAAACAGATGTGAAAATCTTGTGTGCAGTGGGTAGGACCGCAGATGACTGACTGAATCTTTTTCTTTAACCCATGTTTTGGTTTAAACAGAGTTATCGCCAAGTTCGTTTGAATGAACTCTTACAAGAGCATTCGAGGGCTGCTAACCTCATTGTCCTGTGAGTAGCACAATTTTACCTTTAACTTGGAGAAAAAGCTGATGTGAGCAGGGATTCTGGAGTAGATCAATAGAAATACTTGTATTAACTCACTGAGGGGAAAGTTACTTTTTAAGCATATTTTGAGAGCTTAAATCCAGACTGACAGTTCTCTGGGACTACACTAAATATGAATCTTTCCTCATGCTTCTTCATAGCTTAAAGTAAATCTCTGGAAATGTATCAAAAATGTAATCTTCACAACCCACTCTACGCGTTGAGCATTACACCTGCTTACCCACCTGCAGGAAATACTCATTATGCTTCCTTTCTCCTGTTCTCCCTCAAGCTATTAAGAACATGAAGTGTGAGAAAAGATTCTTTTGGTTTGCACATAATCAATAGAGTTGTTAGCCAAGATTGACTTCAAGCTACGTGAAACTGAATGAGCTGACGAATTGCATAAAGAAAAATACCACCAATAAAGATACAAAAACTCATTTTCAGACCAGTTTTCAGAAAGTTTAGACAGTTTCTTAAACATAGTCAATGAATTAGTATTTCTGATGCAGATAAGCCTCTTTAGCCCTCTTAACTGGGTCTCAAAATAGGAGTGATCGTGTAATATTTCCCATAAATGGAACCACACATCCAACCTTCCATCTTACAGTATCTATACATCAGGAGATACAGATGGACTGCAAAAAAGTGCATGCACTGTACCTTTTTTTCCCCCATTTCACCATGTGTGGAGCTTTGTGGTGCTCAAAATGCTTCTTTACCTATTCAGTGGAAAGATATTCTGAAGCAGTTCATGTTCACTACAAATAGCCACGTTAAGCCAAGAGTTTTCAAGATTAAGACCTGGTGTTAGCTTTATACTTTCTAAGATGAAAATAATCATACAGAGTAATTATGAACGTTCTGAGTTGCGTATGAACAGCCAACATTCTATGCTTAATATTTAGTGAGAATGCATGTCTCCCTTTTTCTTAATAACGTTAATACTGATTTTCTATCCATCTGAACAGGAGTCTCCCAGTGGCGAGAAAAGGAGTAGTGTCCGATTACCTGTATATGGCTTGGCTAGAAATTCTCTCAAAGAACCTTCCTCCGGTCTTAATGGTCAGGGGCAACCACAAGAATGTACTGACTTTCTATTCTTAAATCTCTAAATAAATACTTCTTCCAAATTGCACAGTCATAGCTGCTAGAAAACACAAAGGAGAATGAAAATCAAATGTACCAACTTGGAGGAGAGGAAAAAAACTATGGTATCTATTAGGTCAGAGCCATAAAGCGATTTAAAGCAAGCAGAATACCCACAGTGCTGTTTAATTATAATATTGCCAAATTAAAACCTATGCCTAGAGCAGATGCCTTTACCTAAATTGTAATGCTAATTTAATGCAATGTTAATTCAAATGCTTCTAATTAACTTGCAAACAAAAAAAGTTGCATAGATAATGAGATGGATTCTATATGAGAAGAGCTGATAATGAATTTTCAAGCTCTGACATGGACTGGAATATATGATTGCAATAACTAAAGGTGGTATGTAAATTTCAAAAGGAAATTAGTGAGATACTAAATATTCAGACAATTTTTGCTATGAATGTTATGAGTTAAAAAAAATCTGAGATTATACTTTGGGATAATATATACAGTGATTCATGCAAGTGATTAGAGAACAAAATAAATTTGATTAGCTGAGTTGAATTGAGTTATTCTTTATTTATATAAAGTTTTATATAGTTTTATATTTCCTAGACTTTCTTAATAATGCTCATTATACATCAACTTGAAGTAAAATAAATCCATTAAGCTGTGCGTTTTTCTATTTTCTATTCTGCAACATTATAACACTTCATCATTTCAGCTGTCAATAGAAGTAGATTCTCCTTTTAATAGGGAAAGCTATATTCAGTGGGTAAGCATTATTTAAATTAAAGACCATTAAGGAGTACAGCTCCTTTGGAGAGATTAACAGAAATCTAAGCCCCAGGAAAGCCAGCAGACCCTGATTTTTAGTAAATGCTTATTACAAAGCAGGCCTCAGATTCCATCTTTGCTTGAATTATGAGAACATAACTTGTGGAGGACCTAGTACTTCATCTCCAAAAACACCAAATGCATGATATTCATATTTTTCAAGTTTAGCAGCAGCAATTCAGCAGAACATGGTAATGTAGTCCAATAATCCATGTTTTATTTTCTCCAGCTATTGAAGACATAGTATGAAATACTGATATTTTCTCCTAATGTTCTTCCTTTGCCCCTTCTTACACATTTACAACCAGGGTGAAGGATCACTTTGCAGTTTAACTGCAGGACACAGATATACAAGTTTCCTGGATACAATAAGACTTCTTCACAGCTCTGAGCAAACCAAACCTCAAATTCTGCACTTGCAAAACATGGAAATTATTCCCATCCTTCACACTGACATCAGCAATTCTAAAGGAGCTTGTTACATGCTGTCAGCTCCTTCTGTATTTGTAGAATTGTAATGGCCACCACCCTTTCCATCTCTCACTGCAGACAATAAGCAGATATAATCTAAAAATGAGTTTTTAGTGAGGGTCTAATTAGACTTTCTGCGAGAGCCTCTTATCACAAGATCTGGAAGAACTAGGGGCAACTGTGCAACTGCATTAAGCCCTTCAATTATGTACATGAGCAAGGATAGCTTCCTAAATATTCTCAACTACTGCAAATTCTCAATCGATGGGGAACATTGCCCCAAATTGGGACCTAAGAAGGTCTAAAAAGAGAAAAAGCACAATACACATTAGCAATGGCACTTTCAGTACTATACGCACCTTCTTCACAAACATCACTGTGGGCACTGCAAAAATGAATCCCAAGAGGTTCATTTCTAAATGAGCAGCCATCAAAAACTAAGTACTGCCACACACGTCAATGTAAAACTCCTTGCTCAGACTACAGAGATAAAGACGTATCCACACCGCAGTGCCGCGGAATTTATAGCCAGCAACACAAACTACATACAATAGTGCTTAATCGTCTTAAAGTGAAGCACTATTTCCACAAATTGACAAGTAATTTCAACACAGCAGTTTCCAAGGAGCTTCCACTACATTGTCCTCACCATAATTTTTAACACATTTGCACAATTAATTTGGTGAACATGCTAATTATGAACTCTCGAATTGCAAGTTGCAAAATTTTATCAGTCCGCCTCCCTTCCCACTCTGAAACAGATACTTCCTTTTCTTCACATACATTATGCATAAAACAACTGCTGAATTTTAATCACTATGTCAGTAACTGAATTCTAATTACACATTTGACAACTCTAGAAAAAAAAAAAAAAAGTGGCTCTAAAACTATTTAGCATGTTTTGAGCATGTATCACACTACCAACTCTACACATTTTCATAACCTGGCATTGATTTGATCAGATACACCAAAAGCAAGCACCTCACCTAACAATGCAGGTTAGATCAGTCTCATATTCTCCAAAGTTTTGTTAATTAACATCAAGCAACACTTAAGATACACACTTCAATACATGTAAACAGACAAAAGCTAACATCACCAGAAAGGCAGCTGCTATGACTTTCTTAATCTATAAACTTAAATCACGGAACCAGGAAGCCAACCATGTGAATACCTGTCAAACCTCTAAGCAGTACTGTCTTTGTGAAACTCGTGCAATATTTTTGCCTGCTTCCAAACTTCACCCAAATCTGCAGGAAATTTTACCACTTTGGTCTACATACAAGCAACAGCAACTTGTGTTAATTACTGTACAACTCCCTCCTTTTGGGGCAAACAACATACCTAGGGCCATGCTATTTCAGAGGGCCATCGTTCCTGCTTGAGATATTTCCTTTTGTAATGCATGTACAGCACCCATTGTTTTATTTTCAATTACTTCTACGGTGGCTGGCATATTCATGATTGCCTTTTCCAATTCACTCACCCCTAACCAAGGAATAAACCATAGAGCAGAGAAGTGGAATGCAGTGGGCCTATCAATTAAATGATCCCTCTCCTTTGTCATCACCAACCGTAAAATTTGTCCCAACCCACAAGTTTCTCCAAGATATATTAGCTAATGAAATCCCCTGCTCAGCACATTTTAGAAGATGAGCACAAGCCCAGCAATTGGTTTTGTTAGCAATCTGAATTGCCTTTTGGATTATTTTAGGAAACAGACCCTGATCCCATAGGTTTCCTTGTTCCCCCCATACATTCCCCCTAGTTTTCTTTATCACCCAAAGGTAACAGTGGAGCATTACCCCATTAGTTCCTCCATTTATTTCTTTAAATGAAACTGGGTAACTAGAGGAATAAGTATACTATAAAATGAGTAAAATCAGAGTTACAAAAGCAAAACTGATATTGCCTGAATAAAGTCCACTCCCAAATAGGTATTCAAACTGTTCCAACTGCAGCTTATGTATTTCTCCTGATTTTTAGCTGTAGAAATCAACTTCCTCAGCTCCCCATTTTTCCTGTGGATCTGCCATCTCCTGCTGCAATGTACCCAAGAGTTTATCCCTTTTACTTTCACTGCAGTGTTTGTTCTTAGGAGTACCAGACAAGGTCCCTTCCACTTCTCAGACAAAGGTTCATCATTTCAAGATTAGTTCTCACACTTCCAAATTACTTTTTTTTAAATCCAAGCCTACATACACTACTCTTAGGCATCTACGTGTATGACCAAATACCAAATGCTGGCTAATTATCAAGCAAAACCAACAAAATCAAAGCCTCTTATTCTGCCCTGACACCATAAAGTCAATATCTAAGTGTCACTTATCGCCCCAGCAAGTGTGAGGATTTGATTGAGTCCCCAAACATAAGGCCAGTGTGCTCTGAAGTCCAATCGGTCCCCTAACTTGTCTGGCTGCAAGTCAGTACAGCCTCTCAGCTGCTGCATCCATCCAGGTCTTTAGAAAACTGTTGTCCAAAAGATCCCAGTGTGCCATAAGCCAACCTCACACACAGATGAGATACTGACTTACTCTGAAGTTGTGCAAGTTTGGGTGCTAGGTGATCTGCCAAAAAGCTTAGCACACCCCAGGATTTTTGCAGCGCTTCTTTATACATGTTCTTATCACTTGACCACTACCCTGACACAGCCTCCGGCCTTCAATGGGTCAGTTAAAGATAGGGCTCATCTCCCTACCTGCAAGCTAACTAGCCATGCTAATTAATTACATGCGTTCTGAAGATCTTCAAAGCCAAGTTTAGTCATCTCAACATGATTAGAGCTTCTCCACTTAATCACCCTACCAGTTTTAAGGATTGTCATCCTGACTCAGATACAAGTACATATTTGCTATATATCTAAGGAAACACATACAAAGATTTGTACAAAGGTTAGTTCATATCGACAACACTATTTTCATTACATCTTTCTGGCAAGACAAAATATGACAGTTACCCTTCATTCTCAAGGGCATGGACATGCCTCATCCCTTCTCGTTTTTGTACAATTCTGTACGATACTTCAAATTTATCTTTAAGGCAAAAGCAGTTTTGGCAATTGATAGCCTGCAAGTAACAGACATGGCAACAGGTAGTGCAAATTAACTCTGAAATTCCAGAAATGGTGCAAACAGCTACACAATTTTAGCTAACTCAGACTCATTTAACCCCCTGTACCTGCCTATTATCTCCCCACTGGCAGAGATCTCCAATCACCAGCAAAGCTGCAAGAAGAGAACCTCAAGCAGTCCTCAGCCACTTCAGTTTGGTCAGCCACTTCAGCTTGGAGGCTTCCCTTGTGCTACTGCCACAGGTCCCCAGGCTGCTCTGGACTTGAGAGAAATGACCAAAGACTCACATGTCCTGCTCTCCTCTCCTGCTACTGACCTCAACTTTTGTCAGCAGGGCAGTAAACCAAATGAGGATGACTCAACCCTCGACCTACAGGTACCCATGAGGAAAATCAAGGGTTTATAACAGTGTGGCTCAGAACGTACCCAGCATTGCTTAAACACCCATTCCTTCCAGCAGGTGCCTGGTGAGGCCACATGGCAGAGGTGTAGTGCATGGCAGCCATGCAGCCAGCACTGCTGTGGGAACATCTTGTGCTACCTCAGCTGCGGGGAAACACAGAATACAGAGCTGTGCCAGTGCAACCACAACCAAATGCAACAGATTTTAGCTTGCATTCTCCAAAAATAATAAAAGCAACAATTCATAGCTATGCCATTGCTGGCATTTCATCAGAGGAAGTTTAGTTTCAAACAGAACAAAACACTAAGGTTGCTCTGGAACAGCAGTGACAAAGTTCTACAGCCCTCTGTGCAGTACAGCAAAACACAAGATCAAAAATAAACTTAATTGCAAATAAACTCCCCCATGGCAGCCTTTTAAATTACACATCTTAATCACTGAGAGAGGCAGCTATTTTAAGTGAGACTGGGGTGGCAGCGAGGAAACGTCTATTTTAAAGGCACAGTTTTTTGCTAAAAAAAAAAGATATGCTTGTTCTAACAATAAAACTTCAGGGCAAAGAATTTTAGGGATTAGTATCCATAAAAGAAGCTGGCATCTCTTTCCACTGCCTCCACTGTTTTAGGAAAAAGGTAGGTAATTTCAGTTTATCTCAGTATTACTGTTCAAAGCCAGTAGGACATACCTAACAGAACAGCACAAGTCATCAGTCAAGAATGCAGAAATGTTGACCAAATGACTGCTTATCTCCAGAGCAAACAGCACATTCCTAGTACCAAGGCAAACTTGTCAAACTTGTCACACTTTAAGCACTGATCCGGAAAAAGAAAAGCGTTGGGCAGTTCAGAACTTTCTCCTGATGACAACAGGACCTCCTCCATATTATGCACAGAGCTTCAGGCTACCTCAGCTACAGCCAGAACTGAGCCCGCCCCATGGAGTCAGCCACTCACAAACCAGGCCTTGCCTTCATTATAATACAGGATGTAGTTCTAATCATTATGAAGTTTTGCTTGCATAAATAACCTCTTACAATTAGGTGTTCATTTGATAGATCTTAGAAATCTGGTCTACTTTCAATTTGTCGATTATATGAGAAGTGAAATATTCTAAGCTTTTTCACACACATCTATGATACACATGCATTCTCCTTCAAAACATGCACATTATTAAGACTAAAAGTGCTGAACAGCAATAAAGAAACCCCACACAGGCATGTTTTTCTAAATACAGTTTTTCACAACCAAACTGCAGTGTGCAGCAATGGTTTCACTGCCATCTGGCTGCATCTAGGAACTGTAACAGCAAGAACAATCTCATACACTCCACCTCAAGCAGAGAGAATACATCCAAAGTATCCAAGCATGGGTGTTGTAGCTCCAAATCCAGCAGGAGCTGCTTCCGCATCAGGAAAGCTTAAAGAAGGCTCCAGAGGAGATCTCCTCATGGCCTTCCAGTACTTGAGGGGAACTTATAAGCAGGAAGGATAGCAACTTTTTATAGATAGTGATATGACGATGACAAATGGCTTCAAACTAAAAGAAAGGAGATTGGGGTTAGATGTGAGATCTTCACTCAGAAGGCAGTGAGGCCCAGGCCCAGGCTGCCAGAGCTGTGCGTGCCCCATCCCTGGAGGTGCCCAAGGCCAGGCTGGGTGGGCCCTGGGGTAGCTGAGCTGGGGGGCACACAGCCCACGGCAGCGGTTGGGGCTGGGGGGCTGTAGGGTCCCCTCCAATCTAAGCCTATGATTCTTTGTGTGAATTCAGGCAAGTACTTTAGAAAGGATGGTACGGGTGCAACAATTGTCACAACTAAATGCCCCTCAACTCTGATGAGAGTGGTGCCTAAGCTGAGACATATGGGCAGCGCTGACAGCAAGGGGGTTTTCCTATCTCCAGTCTCCTCAGGGAGAGCAGGTTTATACCCCAGCGGAGCTGAGGCGGCCTGGACCACAGCTCGCTCCTGCCCCACGCGGCACCCCCCACACCCCCCCCGGCTGGCTCCTCCCGCCGTGCAGCCGCCATCGCTTCCCCCAGCAACTCTGCGAGCCCCGCGGGGTCCGCCCGGCCCTGCGCGGCGCCGCCGTTCTTCATCCCGGGGAGCCCCGCGCCGTTGTACCGCTGCCAGGGCCCCCGCCACTCCTCATGGCAGGTACAGCCCGGGCGCAGAGACAGCAGGGCCGCGGACAGCCCCGCTGAGCCCCGGGAGGCTGTTACCGCCGGATAGCGGCGGGAAGCACAGCCAGCCGGACGCGTTCCGCCGTGCGCATGGCGGCCACCTTCAGACGCGCCTTGCGCCTCGGACGGCAGCTACGGCCCCGCGGCCGCAGTAAGGGGGGGTGAGGGGGGCCAGAGGGGACCGCGCTCCGCCTCAGCGCACCGCTCCGCCCCCAGCTCTACCCCGAGACGGCGGGGAGCGCAACTACGGGAGGGCCCCTCGGGGAGGGGTCGGGCGCGGCCATTCCAACAGGCGGGGGTGTAGGGATCGGGGCTCCCCTCCGCCCGCAGTGGGCGCTACCAGTTTTTCGCGCCCTTCTGTTTCCCGCCTTCCTCTCCTCGTGCAGCTATGCCGTGCTCCGAGGCCGCCCTGCAGCCGTCCCCCAGCAAGAGGCAGAAGGGCTCGGCAGCTGGGGAGCCCTCCGCTCGGCTCCGCTTCACCAAGCTGTCCGAGAACGCCTGCGCTCCGTCCAAGGGCTCTCCGCGGGCCGCGGGCTACGATTTGTACAGGTGAGGGAGGGGCCGCGCCGCGCCCTGAGTCCGCGGTAATTTCTAATTAAACTTGTATGCTTTATTTCTCTTACCACTCAAAAGCAGATAAGAGTAGCAGTCTCATGATTACGCTATCCAAATGACGCTACGGAGAGTTAGCGTTATTGAAATGGGATTATCTCGTCTGTAAGAACCTGCATTCCGTAACGGTCTGTAACCGTTTCTTGTATGATAAGCTCGATGGTAGGTCATGCTCTCACATCCCAGCAGGAGTAATTCTGAGTAACTTTGTACCTTTAGATACAGAATTTACTATTATTTTTTTTTTTAGTATTCTGTATAAACTGGTGTTTCTTCACACAGTGCCTATGACTACGTGATCCCACCCATGGAGAAGGTTGTAGTGAAAACAGACATTCAGATTGCACTTCCTTCTGGATGCTATGGCCGAGTAGGTAAGCAAACAGGCTATAAGAAAAAAAACCTGTGAATTCATACCAGAGAGGTTTGGGGTTACCTTTACATTTAGATTTTGCTTTTGGCATTACTCTACACACACAAAAGTTCACGTGCCTTTGTGATTTATTAAGCCTCACACTAGAGAGCTGTATCCTGCATACAGCTTTATAGGTGATGTGATTATTGATTATTTCCCTGCAGTTTTATAATTAAAAAGGTGAAGACCAATAGGTAAGGGACATATGGAAAACATAGCAATCGTTAAAAAATTGGTTCTGAGGTAAAGACTCAAAATGGACTACTTCTAGTGACAATTGTGGAGAGAACGTGTACAAGATATTCTACCCCAGTGAAAGGAAATACTCAGAGTTTGCTGTGCTCTTTCCTTTAAAAAGAGAGTGTTTGTGCATTATTTTATCCTAAACAAAGCAAATTTTGAAGAGAGTAACATTTAAGCATTTCATCAAAGTAGGCCAAGGAATATAAAAAGCCCGAGCGTAATTTATCTGTATGCAGTGTTCTTAGTAAATTGACAAACATTGTTTTTTATCATAACTAGAATGGATTGCCAGAATAGTCTTTTGAAACCAGTCCAGAACAGTGGAATAGCATCCTACTCCAGCATTCTTTGGAGAAACCTGTTCTGTATTTGGTGGTCTAATCAAGGACAAATCACCTAAAGATGCCAATTTTACTGTAGGATGTAGCAGCTGGTTTTGTTTGTTTATACAATAACACTTAGAACCGTTCTTCTACAATCACATTTATTTCAGATAAACTGTGGGAACAGTTCTTGCTGTCACAACTTTGTACAAACACACTAATCTATAAATGTTTTGTATTGCACTTACAAAGATAATTGTTGTTTTCCAGCACCACGTTCTGGTTTAGCTGCAAAGCACTTTATAGATGTTGGTGGTAAGATTTTTTTTTTGTTGTTACTTTAACTTTGTAAATCTTAATTGTAAAATGCTTTAATTTCATATTGTAATAGGTGTATTTGCTTACACGCAGGGCTCTGGTGGATATTAGAGATGGTAACTGTGGTAACATCCTTCTCTCTGATGCCAGGCTAGCCATAACGCAAAGGCAACTCCAAGTAAATTTAGAGCTATTGCAGAACTGCTTTATTGGGTCTGCTTTGTGGCATATGAAAGTCTGGCTTCATCTGCGACACGCTTCTGGTATCAGAGATTAAAAGGGATCATCTATGTCAGCTTTATGTCATTCAGGTTTTATGTTATATCAGAATTGATTATTTTAGGCCTACTGCCCTTGGGTGTTTTTAGGTTTTCCTGAGTAACAACAATGAAAAAAAAAAAACCACTAAGATAGGAATCAAAGCTTCTCCATTCTATACCCAGGACACCACAGCATACATTGTCTGTTATAGTGTGATTCTTACAGATAATATTTCTAAAAGTTTTTCATTCTTATGAAGAAAACATATATTCTCTTGTAATGCTATAATGTGATGAAAAGCACAGCAATAATAGCAGGATAGCAAAGTCCTAGGTTGCAGGAAGTGAGGATTAGCCCAAATGCAGCAGACACAGAAACAAAGGAAAAAGAAATCTGCTTACCCTTGGAAGATTTCATGGGTAGGCAGGGATCTCCAGTGAGATACCCTTATCTCCATTGCCAGCCCTTAAATGAGGTCTGGGAAGGGGTGGATCCTGGCAGCAGCCCTTCCAGTCACTCAGGTGCCTTGAACTGCATTGCATGCACCATGCTCCCCTGGGTTGGCCCTGCCTTCCCACCAGGTGCTCAACCACTGCTTCAATCCATGACTTAGTATTTCTGCTACATCTTTGTAACAATCTTTCCAATCTGAAAGTTAGACTAGGAAGTGCTTGAAGGAAATAAACAGTGCTTAGCAGGATGACTTGCATTCAGTTGGTCAAAAAAACAGCTTGAAAGTCATGAGTAAAATTGTTACTGACAGTAAAGGACTTCTGGAAAAACAAAACCAAAACAATTATAACGTCATTTTAATTGTCCTGCCCAAGTACTTCTGTCACGATGAAAGCCATAATCCATTTAAGGAAAAACACACAAAAAGAAGTCTTGTGGATCATTGGATTGGGGAAAAAAAATATGGGATCATGCAAGAACACATTCAGAATTCACATCTGTTAGGTGTGGATGCTTTCCCAACAAATGACATGCCAAACTTCTGACAGAGTAAGACCATATGTCAGACTGCCAGTTCTAATGCACGGTTTTTCCAAAAATGACTTAGATGATTTCCACCCAGTACACGTATTTTAGAAAAGAGTCTTGGTGCTCAGCTCTGCGTATAGTTACTCAACTTGCTGTTCTGGAATAACAGAATGCCAGGAGAGAAAACTTTCTGTTACCACGTTTTGCCAGTGTGCCCAAAACATTGAATTTCTGGTCAGGTCTTCCTGGATCATATATTCTGTAATAAAAATAGTGTAGTTTAAACTCAAAATCATCAGAAGGTGGTGGTGGTTAAATTCAGTAAGACCACTTGAGTATAATATATGTAAAGAGAAAACGTTTGGAAGGCAATTAATTTCACAAAATCTCTACCAGAATTTGAAATTATCATAACTTTGTAAGTATTGCAGCCATTCAGCACAGCATTTACACTAGTGGTTTTGGCCACAAAGTTTTTTTTTTTTAAATTATTTCTTAATACATTGTTTCAAGTCTGATTGCAAGTTCTGTTTATATTAGATATACAGCTGAGGAAGATTATCCTTCCTCTCTGTATCCTCTGGAAAGCTTTCATCCTCAGAAGGGCGTGGGAAGTGCAGTTCTTGCCTGCTAGAAAACAAGTCTGAAGTAATCTGTAGATTCATTACGAGTGTAGTTTACTTTATAGCTAAGCTTACAAAATTTGAATGCTTAGTGAAAGTTTTTCTCTCTTTAGTGAATAATACAGGTGACTTAATGCTGCTGACTTCAGTTTAGCCACTAAAATATTCATCAGTGGTTTCTACCTTAGGTATCACGCAATTTTCAATTCCAAGAGAGCTAACCTACCTCTCTTTTTACATATCATCATTCCGTTTTTGGGGGCTGGATCATCCTCCCCAGTGGTAAGCTTGCTGAAACGAAGAAGGAAGCCTGAATTCTGAAGTGACATTTACAAAGTAATTGAGAATTTCTCAAATTAAAGGAAGTACAAGTGGCCACAGCTTTTTCAGAGAGCAGTGCTAAGGTCTAGAGTTTCTAATAGATGCTGCTGCTAAATATAAAAGCTAGCTTTTACTTACATCTTTATTAGCAAAAAAGGTACGCTGCCTGAGGAGCCATGTTTTATTGAGGTCATTTGGCAAGATTGAGTGGTGCTAAAGCTCTTCCTACAACATATCTGTTAACCCTGCATATTGGACATGAAAGGATGGAGAGGGATGTTCAACAGTCATCTTCAGAGCACTTCAGCATTTGCAGCAAGATCTTTATGTAATTGGCAAGTAATGAACTGGTGCCTGGTCTAAAATACTTTAAAATTGTCACTTCTGCAGGTCCAGAGACCATACAGTAACATAACAAACAATATATAATGCAGTATTTTCACACAATTGAAGAAACTAAGAAAAACCCTCCATTTCTATTCTTAAGTATGTATGTTCAATAATAAAACTTCAGGGCATACTCATACTACAATTTTCTTTGGCATTTATAATATCTATGGGTAGTATTTTGTATGTATGGTACCTATGTATGTATGGTATAGGAAGGACATGTAACTTCAGTATTTATGTAAGCAGACTTCAAAATATGTGCACTGAAAACTGGACTTCCCTGTGTTAAGTTGTGCATGAGCAGCATAAAGTATACCAGCATGAAATACTGCAGTCATTACCAATCCAAACCTGCATTGTTTAAAATACTGGCAATATTTATTAATTGGATATCCCTTTTAATTCTTCCATTTATCAGCTGGTGTTATTGATGAGGATTACAGGGGAAACGTTGGTGTGGTACTCTTCAACTTTGGCAAGGAGACTTTTGAAGGTAAGCGTTAAGTTAAGCAAAGCCCGTTTTTAGACATCTGTTGGGAGATGAGAATTTAAGTTTTCTTTAAAAATCTGTGAAATGGCAATTTTATCTGAGACTGTTTTTACAGTTAACAAAATCTTGGCAACTTAACAGTGTGCTACAAAAGAAGTCTGAAAAGTGTGCACTCCTAGTAAATGAAGCAGTGTGCAGAAAAGAACTACTTAGCTCACCTTTGGATTCATGACCTTTACTGAAGTGCAACTTTGTATTAGGATTCTTTCTCAACAATAAACAATTTTGATATAAAAACTTCTCTGTGTTTCTGAGAAACATGAATAATTAAGATAATGATGCTCTCAGTTCCCAAATGCACGGGTTTAAGCCTCTGGACCCAGTTATAATATTGCCAATGTTTTTATAACCTTTTCTGCAACTCCACAGCACAAGCCTCTTAAAAAAGTTCTATGAATCAAATTGGGTACTATTCAAAGATCTTGGTTTCCTTTTATCCATTCAATTTTTTTTTTTTTTAATTTATTTTTCATGGAGTCATAGAATCCCCAGGGATTAGAATATAGAATGCCCCAGGGAAACAAGTTTTTGGATTGGATCCACAGGGGAGCTACGTCATAAAAGCAACTGTCCAAGTCTCTGCAGTGTTTATGCATAACAATGCTTAGGATGCCACAGTATAGCAGCAGAAATGAGGGGATGTCCCTTGAGCTGGTATTGCTGCTGGAACTTCACTTAAAAGGGCTAAGCTCAAGTTTATCATAGCCTGTATTTTTCTAGGGTTTCTAATATTTGTTTAACAAAATTTAAAATAAGTATTTTATTACATTCTGAAACTTGGAAAGAGATTATCTAAACGTGTATGGATTTTTTTTTTTTTAAGGAGATAATAATAATTTAACTTCTTTGTAGTTAAGAAAGGAGATAGAATTGCCCAGCTCATCTGTGAACGCATTTTCTATCCTGAGCTAGAAGAAGTTCAAGTAAGTTGCCAAGGGGAATATTTCCTCTTTTTCAACAGTTAGTAGTTTATGATAGTTGTAGATAAGATGAAATTTCTGCTTTAGGTAAATACTTTGCTTTAAAACTACTTTCACTATTTAGCGGTAATTCTGTTATGTTTTGTGTAAAACCCTTTATGCTTCATGTGCGTTATCTGATTTTTTTAATTTTTTTTTTATTTCAAAGTTTTTCAGAGATAACAAGCAGATGAGAAATGCGTCAGTGTATGCTAGCAATTGTTGTCTCTCAGTGTGGGATTTGTTTAAGCTTTTAAGGAAGGCATTGAAAACTGACTCCTAAAATATTTTGTTTTAGTTTGAGTTCCTGACAGTTCTGATCTATTGTGAGAAGCCAAGTACATAGGTCACTCTGAAAGTAATGCCTCCTATTTATTTCCGTGGAAACTACCACAGATACAAAGAGCATAATAACACTGTTTGATAGAGCACATTCTCAGCTGCAAAACATTAGGTTTCAACATAGTCGCCACTATTTTTGACAGTGATGAGTAAGACCCTGCATGCCATACTTATAAAAATCTGCACCGCTGCTGAAATGCACCACCTGCTGCCTCACTGTGCTGATAGGCTCTTTGTCAGACTGCCCCTCTACTGCCATCTGTCACATGGCAACAAAATGCGACAGCATATTGGTGGGAAGGTTCAACCCCTACTGCCATACCACCAACATCTGCCTCTGATGTCATGAGCCAACATAATAGCAGGCATAACTTCCAGGGCAGCCCTTGTAAGTGCACTGTCCTCTATGATAAACGATGTCAGTTATATGGGAATTTAAGGCAAGTTAAAACTCTAAACAAGTTTGTTATAATTGTTGTCTTTCAGGCTCTAGATGATACAGAACGTGGTGAAGGTGGCTTTGGTTCTACTGGAAAGAACTGAAAATGATTTGAATGTGCTT
This sequence comes from Alectoris magna, assembly GCA_030625065.1. Classification (NCBI taxonomy): domain Eukaryota; kingdom Metazoa; phylum Chordata; class Aves; order Galliformes; family Phasianidae; genus Alectoris; species Alectoris magna. The sequence goes on along the minus strand of CM060570.1, from coordinate 10,286,809 downwards.
TCTATTGCTTTTTTACTGTTCTACTTCAAATTTTTCATTTGAATTAAATGTAATATTTTGAATTACATGTAATATTTTGAATTACTTGGTCAATTAGTTGTTTTTTTTAATATTTTGTCCTCATTAATATTATTTATGTTAAAATCTCCTGAAAGAAACCTTTCATGTGTATCAGTATTCTATACTGAGAGTTTACTTTGTACAGAGTTAGCAATAATATGTATATTGATATGACTTTCTGCTGTAACCTAAATCGGAATAAGGTGCAGATATTCAATATTGCATCTTCTATGACATCAAAAATGGTTGTTTCAAAGGTAATGTTCTTTGATCCTTATCTGGTTCTCAAATAGCTATTTTTTCAGCTCACTAGATAAATAGCAGGGAATATGGTATGTAAAGTAAATATTACAACTCATTTGGAAATCACTTCAGTATAGTAAATAAGTGCTATGAAGCATGCTGCTGTTCAACAACGTTCATGAATAAGGTACTGCATGGAGAACACACTGCTTTGATGATTCAGAATCAAACTTTTTTCTCCAGTTGGAGTACTTAATCCATTTTGACCTGTTAACAAAAAAACTCTTTTGGAATGGATCCCAGTGGCAGGGTAGAAGGGTTTTTGTAGACCCAGATGTTCACAGGATTCTCTCCTTCCTGGTCTCGGGTTATAGTTTTTTGTCCTTGTTTTGCATCCTTATCTACTACTAGCCATTTCCAAAGTTTGGCACATTATATATGTTGTCCCACTACCCTAAAGAGCTGGAAAACAAAGAGCAGTATGACAGCATTCTGATGCCATCAACCATAGTCATTATTTGGACTTGACTTGGCAGTGGTGAAACTGCAAGAACATTTATCTTTGACCAGGGCAAAAACCTTTCCCCTTAATTGCACTACCTGCTAAGCATGCTTTTTTTCCCTTAAAGCCTTACTACAACATTGTTCTATCCATCTGTATATACAGGCTTATCATGCCAATGGCTGTTGTGAGTGAGAAGCACATCATGGTAATAAGGTTCTAGGTTTGTTGGGAAAAAATGATCTTGACATTAAGCGTTGTCCCTTATATAATCTGCCAGAAAGGATCTTCGGTTATCAACAACTATTTAAATGTCTTAAAATAAGAATAAATCCTTTTCTGTAAACCGATTTCTTCTTGCTGGAGTTTGAGAGCAAGTTTTGCTGCTCCTCTTCTGTCCTAGCACGAAAAATAAAAAGCAAGGGATACACTGGCTTAAGTCCATAAAAGATATTGGATGATCTCACTTGAGGCAGCAACCTACAAGAACAAAATTAAGCTTTATTGATATTATGCATTGTTTGCTGTAACTAACTTGGAAAATATTAATTTACATATTTGAACAACAATGATACTCCAGCTTCTGAGATAAGAAGAAATGTACTTTTTCTAGCAAATACCAGTCTGACAAGCAAGAATGCATGAGGAAGAAATGTGACAGTACATGTATTGATCCACGCTTGCTGTGTTTTGTCAACATACAGGCTGAGAAGTGTCTTTACAAAAAGCATCTCTTATTTTATTTTGAAAAGTATTTTTATTAAGAAGTATTTTAAGCAAGTCTAGTGCAAGGTTCCTGCCAGTAAGAGTCTTGGAAAATAAACAACACCTATTTGAGTCAGTGGAAATGCTTTCAAGCTCACCTGTACACTGAACTCCCCGTATACATCAAACCACAGCATTATTGTAATAAATTCCAGATAATTCCTTTAGTAGATGAAGTCTTGCTTTAGTATGAGTAGCAAAGATACTGAAGATAAATACTTCTTAGAAGGTAACAAGAGTTACACATCAGTGTATTGAATGCTCTGAAGTTCTTACTTGCTATCACAGACCGGAACCTGTATCAAAACCTGTTAATTTTTTTTTGTTCATTACCATGAACATGGAGAGCCCTCCAATTTATTTTCATGTTTCCTTTTTACCATGAAAGTATTTTGTCTTCCTGTCTGGCAAATGAGAGGCACAGAACTGTGTGCTTTAGAGAACTTTATGCTCTTAATTTCCTCTGACTGTTATAAACTTAACTTCATTCTGTGAGCAGAGAGAAGATAAGATAGATAGATAGACAGGTACTTTTTCCCCCTCTTTATCATTGTAAGAAGAAAGGACTGGTAGATACACTGATATTGTTCATTACTTCATCTGAGATCTAGCCTATCTAAATTCAATAGCTGTGAATGAGTTTTGTGATTCGGCATAAAGCTGGTTTAGTATGTCATTGACTGGAAGCCATTAGACCAAGTAGTTCCACAAGAAGCTAGAAACTGGCATGGATCAAGTCTTACATCAAATACATCTATCTATCTATAGATCTTTTCTATAGTTCTTTATCTATAGTTCTTTTCTCCACAAGCTCCCTGAGGAATAATTCCCAGGGCTCACTGTATGACACTGAACAAAACTGAAAGCTCCGAAGCAACTTGAGAATAAAAATGCTATACAAAATATATATATATATATATATGTTGTTGGTCTGCTCTCCATTATCACTAAACAGGTTCAAACTGAGCTATTAAAATGTATACTGTTAATTACTGGTTATATGTAGAAGGGACACATCTCCAAGAAGAGTTGTCTAAAATTTGAGGAATTTTACAGCCGTCTCCTTGGAATGTGGAGCTTTTCTATTGTAAGATATTTGGGTGAGAAATTCCCATCTGCAGCATAAAGTGTCTTTTTCCTGTAGAGAAAGGAAAAGAACATGACTAGCTAACAGTCTGCCTTCTTTCTTTTAGAAATGAATTTGACTTGTTACAAATAAGGATGGAGAAAAATCTGGCCTTGAACTCTAAGTGAATTGGGTGGAAAAGGCTGAATTTAGATACTTGGGTCTAGATTCGCTCCAATGATTTGGCTTCCATTTTGAGATGTGAAAGGGTTCTGTTTTCTGGTTTTAACTGAAGTACACATGATGGATTCTGATAAGCTGCTGAGGGTCATGGAGGAGCAGTTGATCACTGATTCCTACCATTTGAGCTCTCCTACTAAGGCCAAAAATCTTGAAAGTTACTGTAAAGATACTATTTATCTTTAGTCCTTTCCGTGGTTCCCCAGTTATTAACCAGGTCTTTGCTGGTTGTGAATTGAAGCGCTGCTTCTTCATTTCAGCTAGTTAGGTTACTCTGGCATGTTCAAAAATTTTTTTGATCTAATGTTTTTTAATAATCAGCCACTAGATGGCACTTAAGGTTTGCTTTCTTCTCTACTTTTTTTTTTTTCCAGAGGTATTTTTCAGAGATCTGTCCATCTGTAATTAAGAGTTGATGACTCCCATTGGGACTAAGTTGGCGGAAAGCAAGATGCAGCAATATTTGAGTGAAAGCAGGCAAAAGTATAACCATTAAAAGGGGAACAATGACTATAATTTAAATAAGATTTGGGTGGTTGCAGTGTTTGCATAATCCCTCCTGGCATGCAAGAGCAGTAGAGAAGCCTGTGGCTTTGCTCTCCTGCTGTGTTTCAACAAAAATGGAAAATTGTAACGAACAGCAACATTTTTCCTATCTTTCATATTCTGCTCTTCCTCCTCCTTCATTCCTTTAAGAGAAATGCAGTTTACTTAAAGATTGAATTGTAATGGAAATAGCGTATAGCTTGGTAAACTGCATTGGATTCTCTAAATCAGATTCCTTTTGCTGCAGTTTCAGGACGTAAGTTAAAACTTAGTTAATGCATGTTAACCCAGTAGAGACAGGTGATGTATAGTAACCTGAACTACATGAATTTTTGTTAAAGCTCCCTAGCTTCTGTATTGGCTGTTACTCCTGTAATAGCTTACTTGTATTTATCTCCCTCCCCCCCCAGTATATACATATAAATATATATGAAAAAATAACATTGTATTTTGGCTTAAATATGGTTAAATAAGCTTCGGTATTAAGTAAACTTCTATGACCCTGCCTATTTCCTGTCCTGTCAAACCTTTCCTTGTAAGAATAACAGTGTCCTTTTATTTGGTGGAGTGTAGCATGATGTTTTTGGCAGGCTCAACATTTTTGACTTGCATAAATTTGTGACCTCAAGTGCAAGAAAAGTGAATGCTTGCTTCAGTGCCTCATGGTTTCTGCCTAAAGAGAAAAGTGTCCACATCGCTAATCATTACAGTTTCTGAAGGAAAATTATCAGCACACTTATTCCACCTGATTGCACATGACTGCACTTCCAAAGAAAAGAATCAGAAATAAAACTCTGTGTTTTGTACCTAGTTATGTAAGGTACCAAAAGTCTGGAAATATAGGGCAGACTGTACTGCCTTACTGATTTCTGGAATTGGCACACAGGGCACTTCCTTCACTAACAGCTCCTTGGCAATCTCTGACTCAGTAAGGATGTTATTCTGCAGAGTGTAAATTTGGATCTGCTGCTGAGCTAAGAATGTCTGTCACTGCATGGTTAAAGGTCTGATCAGGTCTGAAGTGAATTAATGTAATTATTTTCCTACATTTTCTCTCCATTAACTGCGTGGTTATTTAGCTCTTTACTGAAGTAGTTAGGCTTTTCCTCTTCTGTCACAGCACAGCAAGAAAACCTTTTGCCCTGCCAGGTCTGAGAGCTTGACAAATTAGTTCTATAATTTGAGAGCCACTACCCAGAAAGTAACTATTGCTTTTAATATGAAAAAATATACTTAATTAAACGACTGAGAGCTGTTTATGCACACCTGCTGCTTGTTTCTCCATAAAGTTTGCTTTTCTTCATTATGTCACAAAATATTACTATTAATCATCAGCTTTTTACAAAATATTTATATAGTACATTTTTTAACAGAAACGAGTTTCATACTAACATTGTTTGTAGCCTCAGCATTTAAAGGTGATATCCTTGAACTGAAGAAAGTTGTCTTTTGATTACTACTGATTACTGCGGAGGAATTTGTTTGTTTTATAAAAAGGGAAAAAAAAAAAAGAAAACCCAACAGTCACAAAAGTAGCATCTTTAGCCAGATTCTTTTAGCATGAGTGTTTTGTGGTTTACAAATTCCTAGCTAGTCCGAGAGGTTGTCTCCAAGTGGCCAAGACAAAATAACTGCATGTCCTAGTTGGAAGAAAACTTCTCCCCTTCCTTTGCAACTAAGCTGACTGTGTGTCCTGAATCTCGAGAGCATGTAGTATCTATCCACTACTGCCTTGCTAAAACACCTTACCCCTGACCGTAATCTTCCTGCTTGTGCCAGCTTGCACTTTAATTGCTGGCAAATTACAGGCACCTTCCCTTAGGATAACATCAGGGAAGCTCACCTCACAGGTTTTCATAGTAGCAGAGAAAATGCAGGTTTTACTTTCCTGTAGTTTCACTTCCAGGTACAAGTTACCTTTGAGCCACATCGTCAGGACCATTATAGGTAATTCAGGCCATTCACATTCTGCAAGAATACAGCTTTTCTTTGACTGCTACCAGCCTATATATTGCTATGATGGACAAAATAAAAGGAGACCTTTGGAGGGGGAAATATGAATTACCAATTCTTACCTTTCTTCTCAACTTCCTTTAAAGCACTGACAATGTGGGAAAACTGAAAAAGGAATGGTGACAAAGCCAGGAAATCGTGGAGCCAGCAATAGGGAACTGAAGGCTCTCTTGTGAAAAGGAAGACAGAGCTGTGTGTCAATGGAGTGAGGGCTCCTACTCATCATCATGGTGAGGCTTTTTGTTCTAATATTAACCATATCAATTCCACTAATAACAATGGTAAAACTTACTGCCTGGAAGAGTGCTGCCAAATGAAAAGCCAACCTGCTGCTCTGGAGAGGCAGCAAGTATTTTTGTCAGAACATTGTTCCTCACTCAAGTGCAGCAGCATTCTACATCATTTTATGATTTTCTATCTAAGAGCAGCTGTAAGGAGCTCTTCACATTTCTGTTCGTTCTGGAGGCGTGACATAGATTGTGTCTCACTCCAGGCCACGTGCACAGAGCTTCCAAACTCCATTTTCCCAAATGCCCGCTGAGTTAACACTGACCAATAGAACAAGCAAACCTGGGCAAACTTTCACCACTGTATTCTGAGCAGGCTGGAAGTCTGCTGCTTAGGAGAGGTAACTCTGTTGGCATTTGTTTTTATTCGGAAAGCCTTTGAGGTACTTAGCATTTAGAACAGCCTAGACCAAAACGCAACTCAGGCACTTCTTTGATTCCTACAAGAGGATTGTGATTTTTTTCCCCCATTCCTATCTGCTCCTGGGCACCTGCTTACCAACAGGACCCATTTATTTTTACATCATTATTTCCTGCTTATAAAGATGATTTTTAAAGTTTTTGGCCCACATCAACAACAATAATAATGCACTGGACACCACCTGTGACCCTTTACTCCTAACGTTTGCCATTCAAAAGTTCAGAACATACATTGATGGCACATCTACGCATATATTAAGAAAGTGTTTAGATGATCGGTGGTGCCAGGATTGCGTACAAGCCAAATGAAAAATGATTACTCATTTGCAATTACTACAGGAAATTTTGAGGAGATGCCAAAATAGTAGACCAGCTGGATGAGGAGAGGAATACGGTCTATTCAAGCTGGCATTCGGAGATCCATGCAAAGCCGCAGTCTTAGTTGTCTGTCACGTTTATCCCAGTGTTGAGGTAGTACACAACAAACGTGCACTGATAAAGCTGTGTGCTAGTGATATCTGCCCATCAATGGGTTATTCCACCACCCTTTATTACATTTGCACTGTCAGCATCAAGTGCCATAAGAGCCACAGATCAATGAACACTGAAACTAGGACTATCTGGCTGTGAGATGATTCCTTGGGTCTCCCTGGGTAATAGCTTTCCCCCTCATGCCTTTGGTCATTGATCTTTACTTTCTGGTTTGCTACACTTTCATTTTCCAGGTGCGCCATTAGCTAGCAAGCAGCGTTAGGAATGTTTGAACAGCTACTTGAAATATTCATGTGAAAATCACTTCTAATGAACAGTAAAGAAAAGATAGAGTTCTGTGTAGCCAACACAAAGAAAGCATGCTTACAAATTAGTCATTTAAAACAAAAATTAGACCTAAGAGCAAAACTTCTGGTTTCGTACTCTAAAGGATGTGCCAACAGCCCAGGGAAAACCTTTTTGTTTCAACTGCATCATAGTTGCCTGTTCTAATGCTGACCCATAATTAAGTACATTACATAGTCTCAGTGGCCTGTGCATGTTCCTGAAATCTCTTGCTGGCAAAGCTTTCTTATTATATTACTGCCTTAAACAGAGCCCTCTGCAAATGCTAAACAAAAGGAAATTATATCCAACTGCTAACGAAGACATTTCATGTATTCAAATCCCCCCCATCCCCACAGCCAAAGTGACAGACAACAGCTTTTTTTCTGAATCCTTGCTCATTTTGCAAGTACAACTCAAACTGTCACAAAAAGATACTAATCACAGTCTTCCATAACTCTACAACTGCTTTTCAACATTATCCTACATGCTGAATGTGATTTTCAGTGGTTGCAGACTGCCAAACAAATACAGCCCTTATCAAAATGATGAGGGTAGTGGTAGTCCTTTAGCAGTATCTCCACAGTCGACTTTAACAGTTTGTGAATACACAGATTTTCAACAAAAGTCAGAGGGTTACTTGTTTTGATAGCTGGAGATGTTTTATTTTGTTGGGTTTTTTCCTTTGAAAAAGAGTTGATTCTTGTCATTCAGTGCCCAATACCTGAGGTCAAAAAGAACTTCATACATTTGGCCAGAAGAATTTCCTTGCAAGAGATAAAGACATCAGAAAGTTATGACATATCAACAGTATAAGGGAGCACGGGGAATTTGAATGAAAACATTTATAAGTCTTAAATCAGTAACTGTCAGAAGTCATCTGTCTATAGATGCAGTTGGTTTCAGTAAACATCTGTTGAGTGTTTTTCAATAAAATATTTTGGAATGACTTTTTATGGGTTTCTGGGACATCAGATTACTAATTTCCAAAGAACTTCAGCACAATTAAGAGGTGTAAGAGTCAGGCAGAATACTTCAGACATTAGTTACAGCAAATTCTGAAGTTTTTCCAAGTGAAATGGAATTGTTCAGGGTTTGTGCGCTACTTACTACTTAAAGATGACAAAATCTGTCTAAGGAATAATTACTGAATGAGACAGCTGTAGGGTGGGACACTTATCCTCATATGATCTGTACACAAAAAATGATTAATTGAGAATTAGATTTGAGATACAGTATAGTCATAAGACTAAGGGTCCTTCTCTCAAAGTTCCTTTCCTCCATCAAAATGAAACTCAGAAAGCCTCTGTTATTTCACAAACACAAAGTTGCTCCTAAGGGCAAGAGCTACTCTGCTATGTCATAGTTTCCCAAGAGAAGCAGTGGAAACCCCTTTAGCTTGATACAGACAAAGAAGGGAAAAAGCAGACTGCAGGATTGTTCTCTGCATTGGCAGATGGGCTGAGGAGATGACCTAACAGGTCTTTTCCATCTATAATTTTATTCTGGGCCTTTGATGCTGAAGGCCCTGTTGACATCCACAGTGCTATTGCTTTCCTGGAAGCTTTATTAAATATCTGGTTTTGAACTTGAAATCTAACCCCACTGAACAAGTAACTCTACTTATGAGGTGACAGGCAACAAGAATGCCAATGGGAACATGCCCCATCGCAGCAGTTTGGATTATCCTGGGCCTAAGACTAAGATAACCCTGAAACACTTGCATCAGCGTATAGTAAGTGCAGTGGATATCAGTGTTCTGCTTGCTTCAGTGCAGAAGTTAAGCAATATGCAATCACCTACTGTACTATTTACCCAAGATGTTTGAATTTATAATTACATCTAGCATGAATTGAAGACTTAAGAGATGCAGGAATTCAACTAGAAATCCTCAGTCAGCCACAATGTCAGTATTTCTTCCCTATTCTCCAGCCATCTAAGTTAGCAGAAACCTTACTCTCTCTTCACTACAGCATATGAATATGTAAAAGATTGGTACGAACTCACAAAAACCTCTTCCTCATTTGTTCTTCACTTGAAGGACAAGAGTTTCTACTTTACCCCATTGTCAGGAGTTAACTTCTGCAGCCAGCACAACCAGTTACACCTCAAAGCACAGCAGGAAGGTTTGTGACCTCTGTTGTTGTCAAGAACTTGGGAAGGTGACAAGGCTTGATTCTTAGTGTGAGATACACAACTAACCTCAAGGGCAAAACAACTCTGTGTAATGTTTCTGTTGGTCCATAGAACAGAGCTCCTCAACCAGCGGTCCGCTCTCCAATAGCTTGCAAGGCCTAAAGGTATTTTGCCATTACAGCAACTAGATGAAAAATGGTAGAACACAGCCTACCACAACCCAGATCTGAATCTGGAAATCTAGCCTGCAGAAGTACGGTGGTACCGGAGGAATATTCTGACTCAGCTGGAACAATTTCTCAGATCTGAAAGAAACTTTGCCCAATGGGAGCTCACAGCAGGTCACAGCTCTGTTTCTTATGAGGTTGGCTACATCTGTTCCCTTTTATGCAAGAGAAACACTTCATTAGAACCCCGAGTAACCTTCTGTTGGGCAACACTGGGCACTTCTGATTTCATCAACTGATGAATCAGTGTGTCCCGTTATTGCTTCATACCTCATACAGTAAATTTTGGGTGGGTTCTTTTTGCCTACAAAATGCATTCATTATGACAGCTTTGGACACATTCTTTCGTAATAAATGTTTGAAATATTGTATTTGTTTACTTAAATCATTAAGCATAAAATGAAAGCTGTTTCTTTTGCTATTGTGTAGCATAAAAAGATAAAAAAAAACAAAACCAAACAAACCAGCAGTGGTATATCTCTTACTACAGTTTGGGAGTTTCCCAATCACCCAGCTGCACCCCACTGTGTGATTTAGGAAGCTATCTTAGATTCTACACCTTTACATCCTCAGCAGCACAGCTGCGTGGAGAAGTCTTCTCTAGATTTGAAAGCAGGCTGTCAGGGGGTCCACCCAGGCCAGCATTCTGACATTTAGCAGACAAACTGGGCAGGTGTGGGAGACAGAGCAGAATTTGTCACTTAGTAATGAGAAAGTTGCCATTTTAAAAGCTACATCAGTACCTTTTTAACCTTTTATGACTTCAGTGGATTATTACTTGGCTCTATCACAATTCACTTTTCTCTATTATTTCCTGATAATGGCAGAAAGAATTTAAAGCATATCAGAAAGCATGAAGAAGGATTTGGCTCTTATGTCAGTACAGATGGTAGCTGTAATTTTTTTTTTCCAGTAGGGCAGTGGGATAAATCCCAACTTTGCTGAAATTGGTGACATTCAGACTGGGATTTAACAACAGAACTGTTTTTAAATTGAATGGAGAGAAATACTTTGAGTCTTAACCTCTTGGCCGTTATCATCCTTCTTCCTTCAGGTTGGACTGACATGAGGATACTGGGCAAAATTTCTGTTATTTTTAATCCAGCTGTAGACTTAAGACAGAGCAAGTATAAGTGGACACCAGGAGTAAGACTTGGTTTTGCCACAAGGGACCTATACCGATACCTGTAAAGCTTTTAAGCATGGTGTTAAAGGTACAGACAGGACATTCAGTCACCACAAATCCAGTCTCAGGTTCATCATCTCTGAACCTAAAATAGCCATCAGTAAAACAGGTAACTGAACATATTATCAGGTGAAAGCCTGTTTAGCAAGTTGGTCCCTCACTGTAGAGAAAAGTTCTTAGTGGATAAGAAATTCTGTTCATTCTCATTCTTACCTCAGTGTAATATTGCTGCTGTATTTTATTCTCCAGCAAGCACCAGGGACTGTGGCATCACAGCTTTTTCTTTCCACTAAGTGCCTCATGTAAATGACACACCCTAGCAGTGTTGGGCCTTAGCTTGGGAACCTCAGCCCGTTCCAAAAACCAGAATTCCCACATAACTACATAATTTGCTGCTATCGAGTTACTGACTGCCCACAAATTGACTAATGCAATACTCACTGAGGATCAGGAGATTGTAGCATGAGTCTTTAATTTCCAGGAGAGGGTGATTTGTCCTTTAACGTCTTAAACATTTTAATTATCAACAAGCAAATTAATACTAAATCTCTATCTAGCAACCAGACACAATACAAAACAAAAACAAGAATCCACGTTAGTGGGGATTCTGAGACCTTTAACTTGCTGTGATGTACCTAGATATTAGGGTCTCCTAAAGTCTGTCAGCAAAATTTGCACCACCAGTGCAGCTCTGGTTGTGGGGTACAGGCCAAGGAGAGGATTGCAGCTGAGATTCAATACTGCTTACCTTACTACAATCAAGGAAGACCATTCTCAGGTTGGATACCCCTCCCTCTCACTTCATGTTTTCAGCCTACGAACTAGACAGCAGCAGCTACAGAGAGCCATTAAGCCGTTAAGAAAGAATTCCAGTCTCCAGAAAAATCAGAAAAGTTTTTTCTAAGCTAGAAAGGTATTTTGAAGTGCTCCTTAAACCTAGGCTTCACATCATTCATTGTGTGTTTCTCAAAGCCTCTTGGCAACTGAACTGGTTCACAACCTGCAAGGATAAATTTTGTTCCAGCTATAACAGCAGCTTAGATTTGGAAAAACAAAACTTACTTCCATCTCCAGCAGCTCAAAATCCTGAACACATTGATTCTACTTTCTTCACCAGATCGGTTCAGGAATCCTACCAGTCCAGAAAGTAGGTGTAGGAGAACAGGGCATAATTATTGGCTGCAGCTGTTCACACCAGCCAGTCTCCTGCTAGCTACCTTGAATTGCCAGCATTCTCCAGCACAGGAGAGCCACATAAACATTTGCAGCTGTTAACAGACATTTCTTGCTTATGCAACTTCCAAAGGTTATATAAAGATTGTTATTTTTTTTTTTAATACTAAGAAGGAAAGATTCACACTATAATATTAAAAAAAAACACCCAACCCTTAGGCAGCACACTGAAGAGACAAGGCAAACTGCTGCAGTAAAGGATTCTCTGAACTCACTGATTGAGAACTTGCAGGGAAGGTTTGTTATGGGTGTGTTTACCTCTGTTAGGGCTAACAATCTTTGTAACAGTATGTTTTCTGAAACTGTAAAATCTGAGCTAGGAAGCCATTTTAGAGCAGATCATCCTTCTCTGGATGAGGAGGAACATCAGCACGTCTTTCCTAGCATTTCACGTACGTATTAATCAGTGGAGGATTTAACCCTAACACTCTTTTGTCTTCTGTTGGCTCTTACATTCACTGTGTTATTTTATTTGATTCACCTGAAATGGGTTATCATGCTTTTTTCTAGACTATATTTGCTCTCCAACTCACTGTAGTGCCATTGGTAAGGAAATGAATTATCTCTGGAAAAGCCTTTTTTTTTTTTAATATCACTGGACTGTCACTCTATGGGACAAAGGGAATTCCACTGCTCACCACAGACAAACACATTCAGTTTCCCAGAACTGGTATAGATGACGAGGTCACAGGGGCTTTGTGTACTTCCTATGGCCTACATAGAACATCTCCTTCTGTTAAACCCCTCACAGCCTCCTACCTTACAATTAATTACCTCCAGACTTTAAAGTTACCAGCAGGAGCTATTTTATACAGCTGTTTAAAATACACTGTTTAGTTATTTGAACTCCTTAAACCCCAAGTGCAGAGAGAACAGCTCAGTTATCCACACACATATGTGGCATCTACAGGTGTCGACTGTTTTCTATCTTAATAACCCAAAGATCACGTGGAACAAAGAAGTCAAACCAGAGCAAACTGCATACACAGGGTGTTTTCCTGACTGCTTTGTAAAGGAAGCAGGTGCCTCTTGTTTGGTGCTTATATTAGACCATGCTGTACTGAGAGCTGTCAAAGAAATCTATTTGTATTTCTGTTTCTGTTCTTCCTAAAAAGAAATTTGGCTTTATACCACCTGCTTCTTCTGACCTTAAGGGACCAAACAACCATAGATTCCACTGAAAAAGCTGAAGGAGTTCTTGTCTTAGACTGATTGCTCTTTTGGACACCATTCTCTTCCCTGAGCAATAATTCCGAAGCCATGAAACACTGGCAAACGATCTTTGAAGTGACCATGAAAAGCAGCAGGGAACTGTGCATCCCAAGGAGTGAAAGGGAAATAAAAGTAATGGAAGGATTTTCAGAGTCCTACCCGATATGTATTTGGCTGTAAATAAAAACCTATGTGCTATCTCAGCACAAGGACTATTTCAAACCCACCTCCCCAAATACCAAAACAAAACAGAAGGCATTCACAAAACTTCAGATTCAAAGGAAAAAAAAAAAAGAAGCACTTCTGTGATTAGCCTCTATCGTGAGACAGAAAGGAGTGGAAAGAAATCTCTTCTATGATACTGTGCAAATACTGCACATTTGAACTTTTTCATGGAGATTATAAGCCATAACTAATGCTAACTGCAGTTCTTGGTGTTGCTTTCTCTGTGTTAATGCCTGTGTACCTCTTTGTAAATTGCAAAGCCACTGGTCAACTTCAGCCAAGCAGAACCAAGTGGTAAATGTCAAACAGCTGCTGTGCTCACACAGCCTTCTAGGAAAGCAGGCAGTGACAGGCAGATTAGTTACCACCCCAGTGAAAGGATGGGGCATGAGCTTCACTCTTACTAGAATACAGTGGGAAGGATCTATTTCTGATGCTCTGTCTCTGCAGGGACTGAACCCAACTGAACTTTGGGTCTTACAAAACATAAAAAAATCCATGTATAATTCATGCCTTTACAGTAACGGGCTGCTTTTATCTCAGATTTGAACTCTCCACCCAGTATTGGTGTTAAAAGAGCTCCACGTATCAGAAATCCCACAGCATAGTTTAGAAATGAGCTCACCTGTGATCGGTGGGAGGACAACTCTAAAGTGTCAAAGAAGAAAAGCTGCTTGAATTCAGAATAGAGGAAATATAATGGTCAGATTAGCAAATGAAGATGTATGGAAAAGTCAGCCAAACAAGAAGAAACCAGTGACATAACTTACATAACAGCACGTAACTTCCTTAGCTCCATTTTCTGGAATAAGGTGCTAACCTTGCTTGTTGTTGCTAACTTGGGCAGGTGGGAAAATACTGTCACCAGGAGTCGTATATACTGTGGTGATAGGAAAGTGTACGAGCAGGAAGGAGCTCAGTGGCTGCAAAGAAGCCGGACTCAATATGACATAATGCACCGTATCCAGCTAATGGACCAGCCTGAGCTTGAAGGTGGATAAAGCAGCTTCAGTTATGGGTCATTTGAGTTCTCAAGTGACAGATCAGACCTGTGAAGTGGCAAGCATAGCATCATTACTGAAATAAGTGTTGGCAAGGATTATGTGTGTGCCGTTATGTTTAATAATGTTTAATTTTATAAGCTGTTCTGGATGATATCAAGTAGCTGTTCAGTCAGTTAAATGCATGTAGCACAGTCACTAGAGAGGCTGGGTTACTGGCACTGAGTCGAGGGTGTGATATCTCTCCATGCATAGAAAATTTTATTTGTTTGTTACTTATGCTCTGGCCCTCTGAGAGCTCAGGGCATTACTCCAATAACCTATAAAATTCTGTTTCTGTGCCAAGGTATCTCTGTCAGCCACTTCAGATGCACACTGATCTCGCAGCCAGGCCTGCCGGTGTTGCTGAAGTGGTATTCTCAATTCTCAGCACATCCGTTTGAGCAGAACCCAGGATCAGCTGAGGGAGCACCAGGACCCTTCTCTGCTCTGTTTCTTTTCTCCCACTGGAACTGTGGATGGCTTTGCCGAGCACGGGTGAGCTCCCACGGGCGATTTGAGGGTTGGGGTAAAACCTTACTCCAGTGAAATCAGTTTTGCTATTGACTTTGGTGGGGCCTGACTTCATTCATAAAGCGTTGACTGTCATAATAGATTTACCAGCCCTGCAGGCAGCTCATGCAAGAAGAGTAATAGATTTAGCACTCTTGCTTCTAGAAATGAATCCCCTGGCTCAGGCAGAGGTCTGCAGAGAGCAGCTTCCCTGGGCCAAGCTCTTTATCCGGGAAGCCTACCACCCAGTACTGCACAGCAAGCCCAGAGCCGGCCGGAGCTGACTTGCACCTCCACCACAGGAGGACAGGCTTGTGCTGGCACACCGGCCAGCTCTGGGAAAAGCCAAAACCCCACGGAGGTGTGGCCCTGGTGGTTCTGCATTGCAGCAAGCCAGTCCCTCGAGGAACAGCAGCAAGGGCGGATTTCCCCGGTTTGCACCATAGCCAAGATGGCCTTCAGCAACCTCGGCTCAGAGAAGGCATGAGCCACTGTCTGAGCCAGCATCAGAGCGAGTGAAAGGATGGAGTCTGGCCTGTTACAGGGCAGGGAACTGCCACAGCAGCCAGCACTGACCCTGCGCTGCAGCTGCAGAGAGGACTGTGGTCTGAGTGCTGCCTGTCATGTGTACTGCCCTGGCAGGATTTAAAAAGAAGAAAGGAGAGAAAGGGATTCCTGCTCCATTGTCCTTCTGCAAGTGGAAAAGGGCTGAACTAATTCAAACCAAACTCAGAACAGAAACTCCTCCCAGGCAGAGACATTTTTCTGTCAAGTTTTAGCCCTGGGAGAATTTTTACAGCTGAGCAATAAACTCTTGAAACAGAGGTTAAGGGCCTCACTAGCTCCAGGCTTCTAATACAAGGAGCAGCACAGAGCAATGTGCGTTCTTTAATCCATAGGAATGTGTCAGGCTGGCAGGAAGCTGAAGGTGCCAGGGGATGGAGAGGGTTAATCACCACAATTGCCCAACACACATTTCCTAACATTGTCACTTTTTACCCACAAGTTACAATTTCTCTGTTACTATAGAGGCAAGATGTTGATACTGGATTCATTTTCTGGGTTTTATTCCTTTTTGTCATTTTTCCCATGAACTAATAAGCCACAGTGGATTTGAAAGTATGAGCAAATGTGAACATTATACAAAGCACTTTTATGTTCTATTGACATTTTCTTCCCACCCTAATAATTTAGAGCTGTTAACATAAAAAAAAAATTAAGATGATCATACTTCCCATCACTTTCATTTCCCAAGTCTATGAAGGAAGAATCATGAGTAATTTCCCATAGTTATTGTTTGCAGCGCAACACATGGTCTCAATTACCAGGATAAGAAACATGGAGAGGGGATTGGTGAGGATAAATGATTTATCTGTGCATTTCATTCAAAATTCATTTTCCATGCCACAGTTTATATTATACTGATCAACCACCATCTTTCTTATTTCACTTTATAAACATAACCCAGCTATTCTGAGCAGGGCACCAGGTCACAAGAGATCAGTTTGCTGATACATTTCTGAAGCAGTGAAGCACACAGATCCTTGATCAAACTTACCTGCCATTAAAGGAGTCTGCCCAAAAGGGCATCTCTGGACAGATCTATACTAAGAGGCCACAAAATAACTCTTCACCCATAGCTAATCTCAGCAGTGTGAGCTCCATCTGTGAAGCAGACGTACGTCAGCCTCGTGGTTCATCGCTCCTGCACAGGTGGCAGGCAGGTATGGTCAATGTGTGACTGTGCTGACCAGCACATGCTGTAAACCAGTGGCTTTAGCACATACCAGAGCAGCTTGGATGTGGCAGAACTATCATTTCAGGACTTTGATCTTGCAGCGGATTTGAACAGTGTTGTGCTGCCTGGCTGAGGTGAGCTGATGGCACAGCTGAAATTCACAGCAAACGGAGAGTTCTGTTTCTTGCAGATTTGCAGTGTTTGGAGTTTAGCCCCGCTGACTTCAAAACCAGGACTCCGTGCTCTTGCACCCCACCTTCCTGATGCTCAAAGTGCAATGAGCTGCTTCTCTCACAGGACTACCCTTGCATGGAGATGATGAGGAACACAAGGGGACTGCTTAGGGGACTGGTAAAGAGGTCTCACTTAGTAAACCCTTTACCATTTCTCTAATTTTCAAATGAATTCCAGGCTGTTCTGTGGAGAACCCAGAACTGTGCTATTTGTTAGCTTGAATGAATTGAACACAACTAATTGGCTTTTTCCGCCAGAGTGTTTTGCAACTCCTGCCAGACTTGGCCTTCAACCTTGTCCCAGCGGTTGTGTCGAGACCCACAATTTCCTTCCCTGGTTTTATCTATGCTGTCATTATGGAGAAGAAAATGCTCTGGTTCCCAGCATATTCAGGGATAGAGGAGCGTGTAGCAGACTATGTATAGACGACAACATGATCTTTCGTAAATTCAGCCTCATAAATGATGTAATCAACTTACAGGGGCAAGCAAACAGTGGGCAAGTTCACACAGAGTTGGCTTAGTAGAAATAGTAGCATCTTGTCTGTGCTCTGAGAACATGCACAGTGGTATTTTTCAGCTGTTTTTTTTTTCTTTTCGCTTCCCCTTCATTGCTAGGTGCTGCTTTCAGCTTTAATCTGTGCAATATGGACATGATACAGTGATTGAAAATGAAGAACTGGTCTGCTTAGGTGGCTTTTCTCATACTCCCTTCCATCCCTCACCCAATCTAGGCTGTGCTTTCTTGGCTTGAGCAGGATTCTCCAGCTCCAGAATGATGTTTCACACCACAGCTGTATCCCAGGAGTAGAAATGGTCACTGGTCTAACACATGGCAGCATCTCACCTCCAGGGAGATTTGGTGTAAGAGCATTATGGAAAGTGCTTCATATCTTCTACTGGGGCTACTTCCTAGTGCTGGGAGAACTTGGAAAAAGCGCTGAGATCTCTTATAGTGGCAGATTTGAAAACTGCAATTAAATATTGGTAGTGAAAAGCTTTCGGTGAAGGGTTTTGTGCCTTTGGCGAGTACAGTTTCGACACGGGCAGCAGGTAATCTGTTAAACTTTTGCTCGCCTCATTACACTTTTGAATTCAAAATGAGAAATTGTCTTTAAGGACTTATTAATCTACACTCAGTACTTGCTAAGGTCACATAATGATCCGATTCTGATGTGCTTTTGGGATTTTTCTGTTTGACTCATTTGGTAACTGCTTACCCACCTCACAAATAGGCTGTGCCCTCCAAAGATGAGCCACACTGAGCCACAGTCCCACGGCCCTTAAACCACAGCAAACAGATAAAACTTTTGTCCAAAAAATGCATTTTTCCTGCTGAATATTTGCATAATTTCTTGATGTGAAAAATGAAAATACTTTCTAGAACACATTTTCCAGTTCTGCTTGCAGTATCACACATGTAACTACTTCAGAAGGACGAATTTTGCACTGGAAAGACTGGTACCAGGTTTTGCTCACCTTAAAGACCTTGCCTTTCACATCATCCTGCAAACCAGCCATGCCTGGATCACATCTGTGAGCCTGGAGCAGCTGAAATAACTCTACCTTTCCCAGCTGAGTAAGAGACTATTTTTTGCTAGTGGAGATGGGAGCTGGTAAGCAAGCAGGAGAGCTATGCCCCATGGAATGACCTCTGCCTCTGGATTCGGATGAAATGGGTGAGCTCATTCATGAAGGCATGAACATTGCAGGAAGGCAGCAAAGAGGGAGAAGTAATAGTTTGCTTGACTGCACACAGAAGGAAACCTGGAAGCATATAGCAAGCGTGATAGTTATCCATCTACCAAAGCTTGAAATTCTGTGTTCCTCTCTGTTATTCTTTTTGTCATTTTAACCACCTTCCTTGCTATGCTTTTTGCCTAAGGAGTTTCCTTGTTGCCCTTTTAACAGTGGAGAACCTAGGCCAGGGACATCACTACCAAGGCCCCAAAGCCTGCTGGTCCCAGAGCTCCCCACTGGGCCCCAGTTCCAGTAACCCACTGAGCAGACCCTCCTCTCTCGTCACTTGATCCATTTTAGTGCAGATGTGGTACAAAAAGCCCCATGTCCATCATCAAGTGCTTGTTGGCTCAGGAGTGCCAGCTGAGGGAGTAGGCTTTGCACTAGAGCTTGTAGCCTGGTGGAGCTGGCTACCACAAGAGCAGATGGCTGTTGATACAGGTCAAAAAGCTTTTGAGCAGCCTTCCTGCAGCCAGCAGAGCCAGTGCTGCTGAGTTGCTATTCCCTTTCTCCTTTTGCCTCATTTCCTGTTGTTTCAGCTTTGCACTGATGTGAATATAGACTGACAGTGCGGTTCCTTGTCTGCTCCGCACTGGCACACCTTCCTTCTCCCTTCCTGCCCATCCCTCCAGTCACGTGTTTCTTAAAGCAGCAACAAACTGTGCTATCACCTTCTTCTCTGGATTCAGCACTTGCATTCCCAGTTCAGCTGTTCGTATTTTGCCTGGTAGTTTGGAGCCAGATCCTGCTCAAATATTTTCCATCTACAGTTTATGTTTGGCACAAAAAGAATCTCATGATCAAGGGGTTTAATGATGACACATACTTTTTTATTTAAAAGGACAACTTTCTGTCTGGAGATCCCTTTAAAACTCCTGAAGGAATCTAAAGAAATCTGCATGAAAAAGTCTTCTGGGCTCTTTTCTGTCTTCCAGGTATCCGTGCAGTGGCAGACCTGGCAGGACTGGCAAGATGACACCTGTAGCCCCATTGGACACTTGTGAGCTGGAGAATTGATGCTGCAGTGCTCTGAGTCGCAGGAGTTCATTACAGCAACAGGTAGAAAGTCTGTTTTCCCACTGAGAGCTTGGATGCGAGCCATGTTGTAACACAATACAGGGATGAGGACCCTAGGCCTTATTCCTCTACATAGACTTCTTGTCTGAATTCAACTTTCAAAATGCAAACATGCAGCATGGACTGGATTGCGGTTGCGTAAGTCAAATCTTAAGTCAGTGTACTCCAGGCTTAGAAACTGCACATGCAACTTCATATTCAGTTTTGAGGAAGGCTCAGTTGTTTGGACAGCTTACAGAAGCAGCACTGGTGGGACATGTGGGAACACCTCTGCTGCTGGCAGAGCATCACAGATGTGTGCTCAGTGTGGCGCGGGGCTTTGTGCTTCCACCCAGTGAACCCATTTCTACACTGTTTATTCACGGGACTCACCTCTCTGTCCCAGCTGTTTTGGGTTTAGGGTCAAAACTCAAGATCAAAGTGAAACTTAGCCAAAATGCCAAGATTTCCTGGTTACGGAGTGAAACCAAGCTAAGACTTCAGAGTATGTATGGTTTCTACCTAAAATCATAAATCATCTCTTATTCACCTAAAATTTGTTCCAAATTTACTCAAAACTTGGACCAGATTTACCTGAAACTTTGCCCAGGACTGCTTGAAACTGAGCCCAGCTTCAGAGAGAGGTTCATGAACCTCAACAAACCTGGCCTGAGCCTCCAGTATGTAATGAAACCTAAAACGAGGGGAGTTTCACCTGGTTTGTGTTTGGTTATACTGTTTCTCACGGCTCTGGTGCTTACTATGATTACAACAACAATGCATCTATACAGAGCTGTAAGCATACACATAACATAACAAAGGAGAAGAGTCCAGGCAGCTTTCCTACCTGTCTGAGCTCACCTATACTGCGACACATCTACAGTCAAACTGAGCTCCATGCACGCTGCTTAAAAAAATCTCATAAAATTCTTCTGGGTTGTCACAGAAAAAAAAGAAAAAAATCACCCTGAAGCACCTCACATAGGAATGATAGGAATAAAAGATCAATCTCCAAAGAAAACTAAGCAGTAGCCCTGTTTTCCTGGCTGCTTCATCCCGCAGCCTTAGCGACGAGCTGGGAAAGCTGGCAGAGCCAGGCCCTGCTCACCAGCAGTGTCACTTTTGATTACCTCCATGCAGTCTGCTGACCTGGATACTCACCCAAAACCTCTCATCCAGCAGAAAACCACCAAACCACCAGGCACTGCCACTCCGCATTTTTCTAAGTGCTGCTGCAGCACCTGCAGGGGCAATTTCCCATGTGGATCCCTGTGGGGAAATGGCAACCCCGGGGACTGGGGCTGGGACATGTTTTTTTGCAAAGGGACTGTTTCCATGGCTTCATGCGTGCTGGGCCTGTCATAGCAGATGAGCCCATTTGGCTTCTTACCCATCACTGCAGAAACCCTCCAGTATTTCAGAGCTGCTCCAGGCGGGATGGCCACTGACTATAGGCTCTTCCAAACTGAAAGATCTGGTTCTTGATTTCTACCCTGTAAACAGAGGATGACAAACACATCCCAACCTCACAAGGGTGTAGTAAGGATCAAAACATGTGTCTGCGAGGCGCTTACATCCTACAGCCCTGGGAGCCATAGAGAAGGTCATAAACAAACAAACCCACAGATGTGAACGCTGAGCCAAGGCCAGGGCTGGGCCCACAGTGCTGCCACACAGGAGGGAAAGGTCCTGCCCAAGAGACAGAAGAAGAAAAATCTTTTCCTGGGCATTTAGCAGAGGTTTAGCAACAATGTCAGTTCAGCCTGAAAGCACTGACAAATAGTTATCCCTCTAGATTCCTTAGAAATAAAAATACACATTTCTACATGTGCGTCTGAATGATTTAGAACTCAGCCATATACTGACACACAGCAGTAGCACACACTGGATCCACCAGAATGAACTCTAGGTTTTGAGCAAGCTCTGCCAGCACACTCCTACTGCCCAAACTGCCCCAGCCTCCACTTCCCACCTCAGCAGTGCCACTTACGAGCACATTAGAAATGGGAGAATCTGAAATAAAAAGACTCTTTGGTAACCTCTCTGGCCTCAACACTGCTGCACTGAACTCGAGGGGAAGCTCATAACCGAGGAGTTGGATTGGGCACAGTATTCCTCGAAAGCATTTGTTACAAGGGTGTGATGTATTTGGCCAGTTCTAAGGACAACAGAAGTAGATGATTGGAATTTGTTAGAGCTGAAGTCATCAACATCTTCAAGGCTTTGCTGGAAAGGAGAGGGTCTCATCTTTGGGCAAACCAAAGGGCACAACTCCTTTGGGAGAGTCCAAGAGCTGTCCTCAGAGTCTGTGTGTGGGCACTGAGGGCCTTGGCAAGGCACGCAGCAAACACAGCAGCAGCACCATCTGGTCCTGCCACCGAATGCCGCCAAGGTACCAGAGACAGCACGGAACCTGTGGCTGTGGGTGAAACAACCTCAACAGCCACGTGCATTGGGGCATTTTTAACAACTGCTGCATTCACCCTTTCCTCTTTTCTTCCCCTTCTTGTTACTATTGCAACCACTGCAGTCACTTGCCATTTACTTCAGTGTAAGTGATGGCACACTCTTCCCCAAAGCACGGCCGTATGTTTACCCTCTCCTCAAGTTTTCCTCAAGTTCTCACAGCATCCAAAGTCAGTATGATCTTGCAGTTTAACTCAATGCCTGGACCCACAGTGCTGATGCATGGGCTTGCATGCAGAAGCCCTCCATACAGACATGGAACTGCAGGAGCTCACCCAGGAGCTGTGCAGGTTTCTGCAGATATCCAACGTGCTCAGGCCACTGCCAACAATGAGAAGCCCTGTTTTTTTCCTGAACAGTTTTAGCTAAGCATTACCTTGCCAACACTGTGATACTATGAGGGCTTATTCTGGGCGAATACCCTGGATTTACTGGATTAACCTGCTGTACATTGTATCTTGGCTACTCCTGCAAGCATGAAGCCAACTAAAACAGACAAAGCTTAAAGACTTGCTCCAGAGAGAGGGAGTAAGTAGGTAAGTAGGTAAGATCCTGGGCTCAGATGTCCCAGCTTAGGGAATTCCATGTGTCCCGTTAGCTCCTGTGCTATCTGGCACAGGGCAGCTGCAGGGGCACTAGGATGGGTACACGGCTCCTGTGGCTCCGCACACAGCCACGGCTTCAGCAGCTGCTGAGTTACAACTTCCTCCCTACAGGATATCTTCTCACAGCAGGGAAGCTGAAAGAAGAGGCTTACTCCGTCCCATCCCATTCCTACTCAGAAAGTAGCAGTACCACTCCGCAACATAAGCTGCCAACCTTGCTCAATGCAGTCTCATTTTGGCAGAAGCCATCAGAACTATAAGAGTACCGTGAGGCTTTAATGATTCCAACACAGCATCATTTTAAAGGAGGAATCCTAAAAATTCTTTCGCAGCAAATAACAGTTTTTAAAGGTGGTGAGAAGACTTTTGCAATGCCAGAACCTCCACCCCCATCCAGTCTGGTGTAGTGCAGCTGCAGGCTGCTCTGCATGGCACTTACCTGCAACAGTGCTGCCAGCAGGGACCAGAGGTGCCCAAACACAGATGGGGAAGCTGTAAGCAGCTGTTAGGCAATGGCTGTGGTGTCTGTCATGCTCTCCGAACAGCCCAGGCCTCTCTGTGCTCAGGAGTCTTGTCCAGATCAGCTCCTCCAAAGCACGAAGCTGAACTTGAATCACAGCACAGAATATTTATTTTAGAGAAAACCTGAGTGTGACCCATTGAGACCTGCTGTAAGAAAGTAAACACTTGGGGTCCTTTGAAAGTCTGCGTAAATGAGAGACTGTGGAAACAGCCACATTCTGCCAAAATACATGTCAGCCATCAAGTTTACAAGATACTGTTACAATACACAATGAGAACGATTTGATATGCACAGTCAGAAGCCATCTTTGTTTAACAGTTAACCAAAAATTATATTTATTATCCATGCATGCATCTATGCCCAGTCATACGCACAGCTGTGACAGAGGGAAGCCATGGGGTTATTTCACATATTTCGTCATTTCCTTGAATTTGAAAAATAGCCTTTAATTGCAAAAGCAACACACTGGAAAAAACCTCCAGTGTACCCAGTGCTCAGAGTCTCTGGGATCCCACTGTCAAATCGAACACAGGAAAATATTGTAAATCACACTTACAGGTTAAAACCACTTTTTAATTGCAGGTCTCATGCAATGTTTTCATGCAACCTTTGTGCTTCACTGAGAGTTCAAGAAAACTGCAGGAATTCAAGCTAATGTAAATAATCATATGTATATGGCAACTAAAACTGACAGGCAAGATTGGGCTTTGCATCTTTAAACCACTAAAAGAGATGCTGTCAAAATCATATTGGAATTATTTGAAAATGATCTTTTAGTCAATGGAAGGATAGAATTCAAATTGGTGTCCTCCCTGTATGACAAAACAACAATGCTCTCATCTGTCCTTATTTCTGCAGCGCAACAAAGATGACTTGCAGAACTGTGCAGACAACGCAGGGGCTGCTGGAACACCATCAAGGAGGTTTTAGCATATGAAGGTGTTATAAATGTGAAACCAACACCACTTGACAGAGTCCTGACAGCTCTTTGTGAAACCATCCTTCTCAGTTCCTCTCAATATTTGAGGGCTGGAGAGAGAACACCCAAACCGTACACTTTAACCAGAAACCACATAATCTTACACACTAAAAAAACAATCCCAACCTGCTGAAGTTGAAGTGGCACATACAACCGTAAAGCTCTGATTATATTTTGCCATAGTTACACAAGATATGGGAAAAAAACCCACCATTTAAGTTTTTGGCACACCAACATGTAAAATCCAGACATCTATTATAGATATCAAGGTAACCCCAGGCACATGCACCAGCTCCATTCTGTATAGTTGTATTTGTCGAGCAGAAAGAAATCCAAGAGAGCTGAAGTTGAATTACAGAAAACAATACAATTAGGGGTAAATTCTTACAGTGCATTTCCTTTTCAAAATGAGTATAGCTCAGTGTACGTTCCCTCTATCAATTACAACGCGACCCAATCAGTATTTTCAATGACACCACTTGCTCCATTTCTGCCCCCAGGTTTCGAAGCATCACATCTCAGTAGAACGTTCTTCTGCTGCTAAAAGATGTACTGCAGCACTTGAGTATACGAGAACACCGGCATCACTGAGTAACTCCTTCCACATTAAAATGCATCTACAACCGATGGCTGCTTTCGGTATTGGGTTATGCCAGTCTTAGATTATTTGAGAACAGCTGCTGAAGTAGGGGTGAAAGAACTGAATATTTAAAACAAGGCAGTTTTAGCAAATGACTTTTCAAATGATTAAATGTGGATTATTATTATTTTTCTGTACAGTGACTTAACATCCACGTCTGCACGCTTTGGCTGTCAGAGTTACAGACTGACTTGATTATTCAGGTAAAGTCATCAGAAATGTTCTAATGCACTTTCTGGAGCCACAATTATTTTAGAGTTCCGCTGCTGCTTAGATTTGCGAAGCTTTCTGTATTTCCTCTGTTCTTCCTTTGCACGAAGAGTGAACAAATGGTAGCAGCATGCCTTCGAGAAGAAATCACCTGTGCACACATACAGACAACAAACCATACCAAAAACGCCTGAAACGTGAGAATTCAGTTTATCACTTTCAGCAAGAACACAAAGCCACAGAATAAACTAAAAAAAAAACTGTTTTATTGTGACATTTATGACATTGAACCCTTGCTGATATGAATGACTATGGGTACTCTTGACATGTTACATAATGTCATGGCGTAGGATGGCACTGATTGTCGTCTGACTTTTGAGAATGTTTAATGGTCCCTACTGACCTCAGTGCATTTTGGCAAGTCACAGAAACTTTATCATCAGGTTTGTGTATACAGTTAACAAGTAGTTGGTCTTATAAGCACCATTACAAACCCTCACATTAAGGGTATTATTAATCTAGTTTACAAATGCTTCATTGATAAAAATAGCATGATTACAGTATACACACACTTAATTTACATGTAATGTATTATAGGCATAACTGAGATAAACTACTGAGCTAACTTTGGTTGATTGAAGTATTTAGACTGAATAATGGCAATTTTGGCTTCTAAGTTGTGTAAATATTACAGTGCATTTATAAATCTAGGTTGAAAATTTACTAGCACCAAATGGATATCATAAATGGCTGACCTAGTAAGTTGTAGTTGGAGAAGCGAAGTTTAAGAATTACAAAAATAGAGCTGTCCATCAGTTGAAAGCACATTCTTGTACCTCTGCTGAAATGATGACGTGTCTCAGCATCAGTGGCCAACTTCCAAAGGCAAAAGTCCCAGTTTTCAAGATTCAACATATCAAGGTCGCTCAGCTACAGTTAAAAGCCTGAGAAAGTGGTTGTTTTGAGCTAGGGTATTCATCCTGTACCTTGTTTATGTATATAATAGTGCTCGTTCATACAAATGTACTCATGTAAGATTGTACCTATGATATGGAGAATCTGATCGGGAGGAATATTCAGTCCTACCTATCTATCTTTGGTTTAATTATTTGGTCTTTGGTTGATGAATTAATGAAGCAATATCTGAATTTTCATTTTCAGGTTATCTCCCAGCTCACCACTGAGGTAGTCTTTGTCATGTTTCTCTTCAAGCTGGTTAAGTTCCTTCTTTTTATAGAGTGGAATACTACTGATTTGTAATGAATAGTTTCCAGGCACTGGCTTCTTCTTTGTGAAATGAAGGTAACTTATTCCGTCCTTCTTATTGATTCTAAAGAAACCATCTTCATTTCCGGAGTCAATTAAATATCGGTTATGGTTTGTCAGTGTTGTGAGGGCAGGAAGCAGTTTCAGGATGCGATCTTTGTTACTGAGATCGGAGATGTTGATAGAAAAGACTGCTGCTTTCTCAATATCCCAGCTGGCAAGACTGACTGGAGGCTCCAGCTCTTGCTCATCCTGCACAAGAACAAATGAGGTTAGCTGCCTTTGTCAGAGAACGTTTCACAGGCATCTGTATGCGTATCTCTTATCCAGCTCATCCATTATTAATGAAATAGTTTTTAAAAGGAGATTCTGTAAAGCCATCTGTCTAAACCATTCTTGGAGGCTTAGTGGTTGTCAGAATCAAGTATGGTCTTTGACACCATGGTAATGGGAGGCACACAGTTTCTGTCCTGTGGGTCCTGCTGCCTGACATCTGTCTGTGCTCAGTGTCTGCGCCCAGAGTCCTACACTCTGCAAAGGCCTGTTCTGCCTCTCTGTCAGAGGGAATCACAAGCTAATGAGAACGATGCACAGAAGACAGCATGCTCTGTGGGAGAGGCATGTCGTTTAGGTAGGAGTTTTCTACTTTGTGATATTCGCTCTGTTTAGACATGGAACTGGGGGGAGGCTGCTGGAGAAGCAGCACTACCCCTTGCCTTCAAGTGACAGTTACTGTACTTCCCAAGTCTTGTATGTGTGAGTCACGCTGCAGGAGCAAACTGAAAACACTCCAGATAGCACATCAGCTGAATGTTATAATTTTGAAAGGAAGTTACACATCACCTCAGACAAATGCCCTTACCCAGCACCAAGCACAGAGAACTTTGAAACGTGTTGAAGAAGCAGTTTACAACCACACTCTGCCCAAAATCAAGTGTCCACTCTTCTAGTCAAAAGAACTCTTTTACTCTTTTCTTGCCCATGTTAGCAGAGCCACACACTGAGCACAGAATGGAAACAGCTAGTTTGCCCTTGGATCTCCTGTATTCATGTATGGAAAAGCAAGCTCTATCACATATACACATGAGCAGAGAACACACACGGCAGCTCAGGGTAGTGACAGTCTAACAACACTTCTGTACAAGAGTGTTCAGTGTCTCGATTAAATTCTGAATGAAACACACACGTTTATATACATGGGCACAAACCTTTTAGCTGAATGGCAAACACTGCAGTTGACACCTGCCATGACCTGCTGCTTCTCTGACCAGATCAGGTCAGATCCCTTCACCCATAAATCACTGTCACCATAGAATGGATGAAGAAGTGAGAAGTTGAATGACTGTGGACTAGGAAGCATTTCTCCTGCAAGCTGTTTATTGTTTGTAAAGTCTATGTTTAATTGGTGGGAAAAGGATTTCAGTGCAGTGACTTGTGTGGGACATTGGACTGAATGACTCAACTGGGCATTCTGACCTTGTATTCCAAGATAAAATAAGCCTCAGGTAGTGCAAGGGGTTATTATAAGATTGCACTTCTACCACAACTTCTGCCCTCATGCTGGCAGCAGAGAGACTTTTGGACAATGTGTGGCAAGCTCAGTGGAAGAACAAACACAATGACAAGCACCTCAATCACACTGTGTCCCAGTGTTGTGACCAATACAGAACAAACTCCAGCGGGTGGGGTTTGGTAAAGGATTTACATTTCATTAGTGCTGTTTCTCAAAACATTGGCCAAGAACTAATGGAAAATGCCTCCCTCCGGGATGAATGAAAAAGGATGCTGCCTTCTTCACAGAAAGATAAAATTTGTCACACAGCAGATAAGTTTTCATATAAATACGGATGCTGAAACCACTTGTTAATGTTTGGTTAATATAAAAGAAACCAATGACAACAGCTAGGAAGAAGTGGAGTTGGGTGAGCACTGCAATAGGTTTTACACATTCACTGGCACACAGTCATCCCACTGAGAGGCAAACAGAAACCTGCCTCTGTCCCTAGCAACTTCCAGGTGATGACAGATGAAGCTCAGCCTCCCTAATTCTGCCTGGATCAGCAGTGAGCAAAATACGTGACCTCACCGACAGCTTTGCCCCCAGGCTGGCAGCCTGAGTGACTGTGAGTGTGTGGATGAGCCTCAGGAAGAGCTGCAGCACTGGGATGCCCCGGACTCCCTTGAAGTTCAGTGTTCACATCCAGAGCTCTTTGTTTGCCTTGGTGTGGGCTCCAGACCCAAACACAACATGGTCCTGCTTGGAGGGGTCACCATCCACCCTGTCCAACGCATACTGCCTTTCTGGCCACAAGGTCACACAGATGTTTTACATACCTTTCGTTTTCTAACATCAAGAGCCTGTTTTGCAGGTGAGAGCACTGCCCTCAGGATAGCTGGTTGGGTGTTTATTTTAGTGTTGGATGCAATGATGTAGGTAGTAGGAATCAAAGGGCTGCAGGGGACAACCTTTGCCTGACAGTGACAGAACAATTCCAGAAAGCCCTGTCTCAGACACCTCATGTCCAAAACCAGCCCTTTGGTCTACTTTAGGGTATAAATTTTTCCTGTGGGATTGCTTCTTGGCATTCATCAATCCAAGACTGGCTTTCACAAGATAACACCAAACCCTTTCCCCCCAGAGAGTCAGTTACCTCTGCTTCATTTGCAGTTTCATTAGTACTTCTGCGCTTCCTTCCTCTCTTGGGATAGCCATTGATTTTACATTCGTAGCAAGCTTCTGGAGAGAGGGAGTTGTCATCCACTTCTCCGCTGAGTGAAAGCTCTTGTCCTTGACCTTTGCCTAGCCCAACTCCAGAAACACAGTGTCTAAAGAAGGAAGAAATGCAAAATTAATTCCAGTGAGACAGATACCTTAGCAAAAGCTAAATTTGAGGACTGTGAATACAAATAATAAAGCAATTGTGTTGCACTCATTTCCCAGGAAATTTTCCATTCAATTTAACAGGCAAAATTCTCACTGAATCACAAAGCGACTACCTCTGACTTCAAGAATCTGTTTCCATGAGGCTTTGTCTAAAAGAGGCCTGCCAATATGTAACAGATTTAAAAACACCAGTTTAGGCTCTGAGAAGCTGTGAATTATTTCTGTCATCCAACCTGAAATGCATTAAGAGTGACCAATTTTCAGGAGGTGCTGAAAAATCTGAGAATTGGGGTCTTTCATAACGTAGTTCAAGTGAGCATCCCAAAGCTTTTAGTCACTTCTAAAATTTAAAGCACAATCTTTCTGCTTTCCAGCTGAGTGCTTGGTCCAACACGATGCACTGCCCTAACACTCCCACTGGGGCAAGTGAAAATTGGTTTCCTTGATAAAGCAGACGTTTATTAAAAAAAGTAATTCATTTGGAACGCATAAGAACATGAAACATACAAGAACGTAAGAGCATATGAAGTTGTAATTCCAATCACCACTTGTATCATATCGTTTGTCCTTGGAGCTGGCAAGGCTTGTTTTGCTTTTAAAACAGACAAGTGGTACAGCACAGATCAGAGTGAGAGGTGTTAGCTCCCAAGAGGTGAGCTCAGATAGCTTGGCTGCCTGCTGGGGTGTGCAAGAGAGAGGTGAAAGCAGTAAGTTAAAAGCGATTATGGAATCTGGTAGTTGTGACCAGTTTTTCTTGAACACTCAAACCATGTAGCTCCCTTCTCTCTGTTAGCTCTCCCCTCCCTCATCTCCAAAAGAAGCAGGCGAATCCAACTCCTGAGCACCTCCACAATCCTGTCCATCTCTCATTGGTGATAACACCCTGGTTCTGCTGCTCCACACTACAGAGAAGGGAGCAAGCTACATCGCCTTTATGTCTGTTAGTTTAAAATGAGAATCCCTTACCCTTGTCCTATTCTGAAGTAACCAGGTGGACATCCACAGACATAGCCACCTTCAGTATTTGAACAACCATAACTGCATGGGGCTTGTGCAGAACCGCATTCATTGATATCTTGGCAACCTCCACTAAACTGTTCATACTGAAATCCGGTAGGGCACATACATTTATAGCTTCCCAAAGTATTGTGGCAAGATGCTCCTCCACAAATGTGTGCACTTAGACATTCATTTTCATCTGGAAAGGAAGAAGAACACACCATGTTAATTTCCACTCTCAGGTCAGTCCAACCTAGCCCTTCAGAAAGACGTGCTGCCATACCAGATGCACAGAAACAAACAGCAGGGCTTGGCCTCAACCTTGGCTGCTAGGAGGTGACTACGCCATACAACAGAGCAACATCTGGGCTACTCTACTGAAGATGTCTCAGACCATGTCAGCTTGTGCTCTGAACAGCTGAGAAGCAGAGGAGGGAACATTCCTTGTTCCAGAAAAAAACCTGAGGATAAAACCTTACACAGTTGAGAATCTGGTCTAGTAATCCCATGTTCATAATTCTATTCAAGACTAAAGGAAAAAGAGGGAATTAGGCTCTGACACCTTTTCCAGGCACTGAAAATCCCTGCATGGATTAACATACAAAGACCAGAGCAGCATCTCCAACCTACACACATCCAGGTTAGAGGAGAATAGGCGCTAATTCAGAGCATTATTGTCTTTTCCCAAACAATGTGACCGTTTGTTCTTCGTTTAAAAGCAATGCTCTACTTTTTGCAGCGTGATTTATGGCAGGGTGCTCTACAGAATTGTCTGGGCAGGGGACACAGTCACACACAGCACAAGGCATGGGAGGAACCAAAGCATTCTTCAGTGATTATCTAAATATGTGTTGTAGCAACATCAAAAGTCCCTGAACACTTCATCAAATAAGCTAAAAGAGGCAGAAACTGTTTGCAGAGCTGGAATTGCCAAGTAATACGAAGGAGTTGTTACAGAAAAGCCTTCTGTAATAGAAAAAATTCTTCCCCCGTGGTATGCCCAGGAGATCTAGAAAAGTATCATGAGCATATAATTACAGACATTACAGTGAACATGTGAGGACCCTGAAGAGTTAAACTTGGGTCTGAATTCTAACTAAGCCCATACTCACTTTGCCATTAACTTAGACTGATGTTTCAATATTCAAGATACCTAACATAGCTGAATTCATAGCAATTAGGTCAACACCATAAATTTGAACCACAGAAACTTGCTGCACCACAAGGACACATACTCACTTTGCCTTGTTCCACAGCAGATAAGAGTGCAAACATCACCAAGGTTAGCTCCCATATTTTGGGTGACTGGTGGAGAAAAGGCACAGGAGCCTCGGACTGTATGCAAGGCCATCAGGTGCCAGCTGTGCTCTCTGGTGCTCTGCATTCCAATACACACAGCTCTGCCATGCTCAGCCTCAGCAGGAAGGAGAGGTGCCATGAGCACAGGATGAAACCAGGTCTCATGCCCTGCAGTTCTGGGTTTCTGCCTGGACTGCCCCACGTCCAAGAAGGTGAAAGTGCTAGCCAAGTTTTTCCCCAGTTGTTGCACTCAAGTCTCATTTTCCCTAGTGAAGTCTCTGTGATGAGTATTTGTTGAAGGCTTATTTTGCTGAAGGCTTGAAGCCTTTCTTTCAGTGGGGCCTGAGAATTCAAAACCTGATAGTCCTGCCTGAAACCTGAACAGTAGTCCATGGTCACAAAAGATAAAACAAAGGTGTTCACCAGGTTTGGAAACCAGGCTAGAAATGAACTGAGTTTAAAGGTGTCACTCAGGAAGACTCAGAAACAGTGAGGACATCATTGCAAAACTACAGAAGAGCTGCACTCTTTCACATTCCACAGTGTCCTCCAGCAGTCAGAACTGGTAGTTCCTACAGGCTTGTTTGATTTTTCTCTCATGCCAATTTTATTAGATTCTAATTTAACCCTATGCTCTGCTATTTTAATTAGCATTCAAGGCCATCCTGTGTTTGAGCTCCCTCCTTGTTCTCTTGTATGCAATCAGCATTAAGCACTGGAGCACAAGCAAGCAAACGTCACAGCAAGGACTGCATAAAAGGTCAGGAAATTTGGTAAGCACGATGAAAAGCAGAGATCTCCCCAGAGCACCACAGTGCTAACAAGCTAAGGCATTTTATGTTTCTGAAAGCAAAGGAAGCTAAACAAAGAGATATGAAACTCTTTGTTCTCAACGAAGTAATCAAACACATCTCCGCTATCTACACAAGACTAGCTTGTGAGAAGCCCATTAGACGTAACTGATATTGCACAAAGCGGTCACTAGAGGTTAACTTACGTAAATAAGTGCTTCTGTTTGAACATGCTACATGTTACACTATGGGGAGATACAAAGACATTTCTCATGGCTCCTGCAGAGGACCCAGTTCTATCCGCTCAAGTCATACCCCGCAGCAGCGCAGCCTCTGCACATGCAGCCTCATCTCAGGCTCAGAGAACCAAGTTTTAGACAACGAAGAAATATGCATTTTAATTTTCCAGTGTATTTACTTCTTAGCATAAATAAAGAGCGCTAGCTTTTCTTGCTTATAACCAAAGGTGAGCTGTGAGCACTTGTTACTAAAGTCTATCCCAAAGCTGCAAGGAAGTATCTTTAGACAGATGGCAGCAGCTGTAGTCAGTTATGAGAAATGGCTGATTCTGTGAAGAGCTTACACACAGCTGTAGGTGTTGTAACAAATGATAAAAGCACAGATTGAGTAGGATTTTAATAGAATTTAAAATGCTTTACTCCAGAAGTTTAATTTTACAGTGTAACAACCCGAACTTTTAGTTTTGAGTCTGCCAGGTTTAACCAACAATAAACTCTCAGATTGGAGACTGCTGCAGGGCTGAGAAGACTTCCCTTGTTCACATCGCAAGATCCATGTGAGTAATGCACTTTTCCTCAGAATCAATACAACTTCCAGCACCCTCAAAGCTCACTTTGTTTGTGCTTACCTTATCGAGCCAGGATATGAGCTACTGGCTGTTTCAATCCAACTGCCTTTCACAGGACAACTCACTTCAAATGTAACTCCTCTGAACGTAGTAAGTTATGATCAGAAAAAATATATGGCAAACTGACCCATTGCCCCTTCACTTGTTGCTGCATGCATTTCCATAGATAAACTATAAAAAGTGACTTGCCAACGCATTGGTTCCACTGGTAATGCTGGAGATATCCTTGTGGGCAGCTACACCTGTATCCTCCGATTATGTTTTGGCAGCCATGCTGACACCGATGGTTTCCATCACATTCATCAACATCTAAAAAGGTGAGATACGCTTTGAATTCTGGGAGAGAGGCTCAAGTTATACTATATTTGAAAACTGTGTTACAAGTGATCATCCATAAGTATAGGGATATTCCAGGATCTTCCAAAACCCTGACCAGCAATGGGAGACCACTTCTGGCCTTTCAGGTTTGGAGTTCTGGCTCTGCAGTAAGTAACTTAGGGCAGAAAACCACCAAAGGCTCAAATTCACCCACAGATTCCATAGCTATTGCATTCTGCTGTGGAGCAGAGAGCAGAAAGCCAAAAAAGGCTTTCCAAAGGATTCAACCTCCGAAGCAAAGAAGTCCTTGCTTTTACCTACGCATCAAACCCAGCAATCCCAAGATAACTTTTCTTCAAAGCAAACCAAACCCTGTTCTGGGCTGTAGGCACCCAGAGAAATAAAGTCAATCCAGCCTACGAACTCCCAGCAGGTGACCTTACAGGTACAAGACTTCCTGTCCTTGGTGAGTCCCTCAGAAATCCAGGCAGGATTTGACAGAAGTTCACGAACATGTGATTCTTAAACATTCCAGATTAAATTGAAGTATCTTCAGAAGGATCAGCTCTCCAGAATCCTGCAGGTTATCTGTGTCTTCAGACCCATGAAGAGAAATATGTCCCTGTTGATAAACTTCCAATTCCCACTCTCCCTTTAATCTGAACACACTTGCTACATAGGATTTGGTTCTTACACTGTACGTCCCTCCTTGGACAACAGCAGGATTAGGAAAGATGTAGGAAAGCAAGATGAGATGAAATTAAATGCACTGTGCTGCACCTACCTTCACAGCTAAGCCCAGTCTGGTCGAGTGAGAAGCCACGCTGACATTCACACACAAAACTTCCTGGAGTATTCTGGCAAATACCTTTTGCCCCACATAAATTAATTTCAGTAGCACATTCATTATTATCTGAAGGAAACCAAAGTCTGAGTGTTACTTCTTATTTTTCATTGTAAAGATGATGATTTAGCAATGCTGACAATGAAAGGTTTGTGACAAGCAGAAAAGAAACATTAGCAACATCGCTGTCGTACTGCACACTCCGTTTTTCACTTTTTACTACAGAAGAGCTGACATTTTTAATCTGAAAAAATTAAGAACAGCTATGGGGAGGGAATGCTCCCTTTTTTCACCAAGAATGTGTAGATTGATATTCCAGTCTTCAGACAACCACATCTTCACACCAATCACAGAGGATCATCAGAAGAAAAATCCAACATGCAGAGCAGAAAGCGTGTTTTGCTGGAGGTAGTTTCATTTGACATTTGCACAGACCAGGTGCTTTGGGTTTTTGTGTTTCTCACACCACTTACCAATGCAGGCTGTATGGTGCTGAGTGAATCCAGGAGGACATTTGCAAGTAAAACCCCCAATAGTGTTGACACAAAGGAACTGGCAGTTGTGCTGCTTTGTTGCACATTCATCAAGATCTAAAAAACAAGCAAACATTTTTCATTTGTTTCCTTGGGAGGATCTGACATTTCAGCTGGACTTAGAAGTGACCGCAAGTAAGTGATGTATCAGATAAAGGTATTTGAATCAAAATCTCATTCCCACACTGGCGTCCATTTCCTTGAACATGGAGCCCCTCACATTATGAATGGGACTTCAGAGCTACAGTAGTGTCTGTGCTAATGCAGGATTACAGACGCCACTCTCATCTGTCTGTAAGATGCTATTATACTACAATGCCTGCTCTAGCTGTAATCAGTCAGTGTGAGAAGCAGTGGCAAATCGCAAAATGGCATTGTACTGAAGAATGCCAAGCTTAGAATTGCTGCTCAAGCTTGTGTGGTTTCAGTCAGAGCTCTGGTAACAAGATATAGAAATAAGGGAAAATATAATGAACGTTTCAAACTCTCTCCTGCAGTGTTGTCCTTTATTCAGCATATCGCAGAGGAGGTAGGTTAAAACTGTTGATGCTGGACAATGCACTGAAAACCATGTTCACCTTTGAGCTGGAGACCAT
This sequence comes from Alectoris magna, assembly GCA_030625065.1. Taxonomy (NCBI): domain Eukaryota; kingdom Metazoa; phylum Chordata; class Aves; order Galliformes; family Phasianidae; genus Alectoris; species Alectoris magna. The sequence goes on along the minus strand of CM060570.1, from coordinate 10,251,491 downwards.
TAGAATTATTATAACTAGCATTTGTAAAGATTTACATCATTTAAATGTTCTTGGATTGGTATTTGCCCATGAAACATCAAGTTTCTGCAATAAATTGCTTGTTTGTTACCTTTGCAGCTTCTCCCATCTTCTTGAAGGATGTATCCTTTTGGACATGAACACTGGAAGCTCCCCTCTGTGTTTTTGCAGATGAAATTGCAAGGTTTGGGGGACTCGTTACATTCATTCAGATCTAAAATAAGCAAAACCAGATACCTCCATGGTAACAACCAACATTTGTGATGTTTTTTAAAATGCTCAAAACCTCTTAATGAAGGACATTTTTTTCCTCGTTTTTCAAGGTTTTTGCCTTTCTTTCCACAAGCCATCTCTTAGTAATAAGCTTTATGTACATACAGCATAATAAACTTCATATTCATAGAACATAATGAAAATCCTACCTATGCAAAGAGTGCCAGTTATATCTGTAGTATAGCCAAGGTTGCAGTGACAACGGTAAGATCCCCTTTCATTGATGCATTCCCCATTACGGCAGACATCATGGATAACCTTGCACTCATCAATATCTGCAGTTAAATGAAAGTTAGTTCACAAGAGAACATCATAAAGAGCTAATTTTATAAAGTTACAGTAGGTTCTTGTGATCTGACATTAAAAAGCCCGACATAAAGTAAAAAACTACATAACAAAACACTGAACAGATGAGGGAGAAATACTAAGTGGAAAAATACGGAGTGGTGCATTCATCTTACTTTCAAATGCAATAAGTTGTAAGTGTAAGCAAACAAGTGGAACTGATCATATATTAGCCTCCATGAATCAAACATCACTTTGCTGTCATGTACACAAATAGCTCTTGATGTGTACCCGCAATGCAGTCAAAAGCAAGAATGCAAATTCCCACCTGAGAGTGTGTCAGTCAGCCAGCATGCCAAATACATATCTGCCAAGTAGGGATGGATGCCTTCTCATCAAAGGCCTTTGGCTACGTACCTTCCTCCCAAGTGACTGTGTTCTCTTAATGTAAAAACTCTCAGAAAATTTGGACTGATATCCAAAAAATTTAAATTATCTAAGGCGGTGTTTACTAGGTAAGTCAGTACCTGCTCCATTGGACATGTATCCCCGACCATGAGGACAAAGCTTCTTAAAGGCCACAGTGCCTGGGAAGGGGCAGACCTCGCAGTTTGGCCCCCAGCCTCGGCCACCATCACAGCAGCATTCAGACTTGGTGACAGAGTTCCTGTTGCTTGATCCAATTTGACACATACTTTGTAAGACTTCAGTGAAGCAGTAGCCTTCCCTGTTGTCTGGAAGACAAATTACGCATTACAGAGAATCCTAATGGCGATGACCTACAGAAGGTCATGAGATATTAGGAATTTAGTCAGAAATATAAAAGAAAGGGCATACTTCACCCTGGGACTGTGCAACTGAGAGTGAAAGACTACCAGCAGTAAGAAAGAGAGCAGGATGTCTAAGGGAAACAAAGACAGGAAATTCAGCAGAAGGTGGAAGACAAGTTACATTATGCTTATAAAAAGATACATTTCTGTTTGATTCCAGACAAAAAAGGTTGGCTGAAAATCTGACCCAGAGAACAGGCAGAGCAATTCCAGGCTGACGGATACCCCACTGTCAGCTGGCACAGCTAGCCAACCCAACGTGACTGATCAAAGCAGGCATACAGTTGGCACACGAAGAGTGAAATTGCAGGAGGACACCTACTTAAAAAGGCCCCTTCTTGCAGGAATGTAAATTCAAGTCCACGTTTATTCACTGCTATATCTCTAAGTTTAAGCTTCTGAGTACTTCTGCAAAATGAGATAACTCACTAAGTTGTAAAGCAGCCTCAAACAAGAGTCACATCTGACTGCCAAAGAAACCCAGTTAGCATGACTCCCAGAAAACAGAATTCCTGTTACCAAAGTGATTATTCATTAGGGTGTTACTGTTGGACTTACCAAGACATTCGTTCTGAGTGTCGCTGACTGTGAATCCCTCATTGCATTCACATCTGTAACTTCCCACTGTGTTTACACACCGACCATTCTCACAGAGCCCAGGCTTGGTCTGACATTCATTCTCATCTGTTTTTTTTAAATGATATGGGAAAAATCAAATCCATCACTGTGTTAAAGCAGACTAGAGAAGTTTGAATGAAGCTTTTAAGCTGCACATTCTATTTGGTTAAACTTGCATGTATATTATTTATTTTTGTTATAAAAATTCTACTCAATTTTCAGATGGAAAAGATGGTTGTCCAGCTCACTTTATAGATGCTGTTTCCAAGTTCTCTCTGCAACATACTCCTCGCTGGTTCTCAAAATTGTTCATAGTTGTAGCTGCACTTCTTCATGTCACCCAAAGTTTTACAACAATTCAGATCTACCCTTATTCTTGTTAACAGAGATCAACAAGCTCAGAACAGTGAGCCTGATTCTCTGCTCACCATGAGCAATTCATCAACAGCAGTGCAAGCTGGTTGTACAGACAGCCACATCCAGATTTTCTACTTACTGCTTGGATGTGTGAACACCTGCACAGCAAAACGATGTGTGTATAGCACCGATGATCCAGTATGCAGGTAAGTGCATAATTCTTCCTCTGAGTTCTTTAATGTTTTGTTAAATCCAAAATTTTCAGCTCTACCAAGAGACTGTGTGTTTCAAGAGCTTCCACACTCCAGGGCCACTTACCTATACAACCTTCTCCATCTGGTCTGCGCTGGTAACCTGGTCCACAGATGCACATATAGGTGCCTATTAGATTTTTGCACTCCATTTGTTTCGAGTCACAATCATGAATGCCTTCTTCACACTCATTCTGATCTAAAACACAAGGTTTAGACTTCATTATATGGAGAGATGCTCTTGGAAATTCATAATAATAAATTCTGACTTTGGAATTTTAATCCAATCAAATTTAGCACTGTTATTGTGCTAAACTTTCTACCAGATATAACAGCCTAGAGCAAATTCATTTCTCCCAAGTGCCCTTTTTATCAGGGCAAGAGAAATCCATGTCATCTGATATGATCTCACTTATTCAGATGTCTAGGTTTACAGACAGGATAGGACTAATACCATCAACTGTGTAATGCAAACCATAGAATTTCATCCCAAATTCTTTCTGACTCCATTACCTCCTGGGATTATAACTCTGTCCCACTCAGTGAGTCAGAGCCCTACCCCTGCAGGAACTTGAAATCATTAGCTCACAACTGTGAGAGTCTGGTAAGAGCTTTACCTCTGCACATTCTCCGGTCCTCTCGCAGAACATACCCGGCGGGGCACTTGCACTCATAGGATCCAAAAGTGTTCACACAGCGGAAAGCACAGAGCAGAGGGTTCTGAATGCACTCGTTGACATCTGGATTCAGAGCAGCAAAGACCGTGTGAAGTGAAACATGCTTTTGCAAAATGCAGCAGACTTGAACATGCAGGTTTGAGTTACAGCCAATACCAAAGATCCCACTTTAACATGGGCTGAATTTTAATTGTTGAGGACTCACGTTTCTACTTGTTATGGATTTCTGTACAGGAAAAGGCATCAGACATGCCAGCATGTTTGCACAGCTACCTGAAGTCTCAGTATCTCCAAAGGCAAACAGACAATGCAAATAATTTCCAGATCTATGTTGCCAAAATCCTGTAAGTGAAAGCTGTATCTTTTTCACATCTAGGCTCAATTTTTATCAATACTTATCTTTTAATTCTAGATTCACTAATACAGCTTCTTCATACACTGAATTCCTTAAAACACTGGTCTTACTAGAAAGTGCATTTATGTACACTCTGGGCTACTTGAATAATGACTGCCATATAATGATGTTTACCCTCTCTGCTAACTCCTCTGCAATTTGAGCTTTTGACCAAATTCCACGGGGAAGTAAATGAAGCTCTAACTGTATATAAAACTAATGTGAGCTGATGCAAAAATAGAACCATTCCTTTGTATGGGTTTGCAAACTAGATTGTGGCAGATAACTGAAGAACAGCCGTGTCAGGTCAGATAAAGTGTCAGAATGTCCTAGGACATTCTCCTCTCTCTGGCTATAACTTAAGGGGAAAAGTATTTTAAAAAATGCACCACGGATGCAGAGATCTTTCCCCTGATACAGCCTCTCAGTTTAAGGACTTGCACAGCCAAAAGCCACATCCAAACTATCAAGCTTAATTTCCACTGATGGATTCCCACACAAATTTGTGCAAACTCCTTCTGGATCAATTTATATTTGTGGCCTCACTAATGTTCTGCAGCAAAGAGTTTCACTACTTAAGTAAGCACCACGCATATAAAAATGTTTGCTTTGGTTTGTCTAACTTGTTCCCTTCAGTTCTGGTACCCTCGCCACTTGTGGCTTTATAAATTTAAATCATATATCTCTTCAACCACATTTACCGCACCGAAAGATTCTAGTCTAATTAATTTTCTGTGTGCTCCTTCTATAACTCTGATCTTCCTTATTCCTCCCCTCTTTGTGCACTTTCACTCTTTACCTTCCGAAATAAGAGACCGAAGCATGAAAAACATTCAGCACAGGGGTACCACAGTAATTTTATAGCACTGTGCTAACAGCGTCTGTTTTGTTTCTTTCCTAACAAACCCAAGTAATCCATTTTCTACTTTCACCTTTGCTAAGCATTTCAGAAATCCTCCACAGACTTTTCAAGCTGCTTTACTCTCCTCGATTGTTTTCTGAAATGAAGAAACTGTTTCAGCACACAACTGCAATGGCTGTCCTTAACACACGGGAGTCTCACCTTCACATGTCATCATTGGTCCAGGCTCAAACCCATCAACACAGGTACATTCAAAACCACCCACCACATTCCTGCAAGTTCCATTTCCACATGGATTTCCAACAGCACATTCATCAGTATCTGCAGGCAAATAAATCAAGGCAAGATTACAGTTATTCTCAACTAAAAGGAACAAAACTCCAGTAAGCAACAACAACAACACAACAAACATTTAAGCTACCGAATTACAGTCACTTGAGACCACTGGAGGTTTTCTTGGGCAAGCTCCCAGCCAAAGGAAGACCGACCTAGAACAGGTTGCTCAAACCCTGCCTAGTCAGGTTTTGATCACTGGCATGGATGGAGATTCTATGTTAGAATAATGTAACTCTGTTACATGTTAACATCTGTAACTATGTTAGAATAATGTAATCTCCATTACGTCCTTAATGTCATACTTAGCAATTCAGGAGTTCTTTTAAAATGGAAGACGAAGCAGCCATACATACCCACACACTGAGTTTCTTGTAGGATGTAACCATATGGACATTCACAGCGGAAAGATCCATCTGTGTTGATACACTGGCCAAATTTACAGTTATCCGGATCAAGGCACTCATCCACATCTGAACGAGAAATACAAACAACGCATTAAGTGTAGTTTATTTCATGTCGTTTTAGACTTCTTTCAAAGAGCAAGTGTTGTTCAAGCGAGAAACATTCCTGATCACACAACAGAAGTGCTATTATTTGAATTTTGATAGATTAGGATGTGGGCACAAAATTTGGCTTGCAGGCAAGCTTATGGAACTCAAAAAAAGAAATTGGTTCTAAACATCATATAAAAATCTGTCTGAGTGAGGCCACAAGGAGAGGGGCAGGCAAGAAAAATAGCAGCCATTTAGTGCTCCTGGATTAAAACTTTTGCCAGTGAGGCTGAAGGGGTACCAGCCTTGGGTGAGAGCAGAATGTAATGAACGGATCTGGCAAACTGTAGTTTGCACTTTTGGAGCCTGGGAACACGTTACATATATTGTACAAGGAAAGGTGGGTACACTGTGATCCATGCTCTGGATCCTACGCAAGTTTCCTAGCAAGTCTGAGGAGCTTAAATTAAAAATGCCAAATTAATTTCTGATATATGAGACCTTGAGATTTATTTTTTTAATTGGTTTAAATAATTGAAAAAAAGGTGGAGAAGTTTCCAAGAAGTTGTGTCTTTTGGAAATATTGATTCTCAATTGAAAGGGACAGTGGTCCATGGATAAAAAATGGCATACTGGTGCAACAACAGCACTGGCAATTGTGTAGCTCATGCACTTACCCAGTCTTGCATCACCAGGTCCAACAAGGATGCCAATCCCAAATGGACAAATTTGTCTGAATGCCTCTGTTAAAAAAAAAAAAGAAAAAAGAAAAAGAAGTTCAAAGCGTAAGTAAAATTCTGCTGTGGAGGTGAGCATTATCCACGAGCTTTGCAATCAGACAGCAATTCATCCTTCTCATGTTCAGATCCAGAAATACGGTACATCAAGTATGGAATTTACTTTGGTCTTACAGCCATGTACTAACTGTACTTTACTTTTCACCTGACATCCTCTGTGTGCAAATGTAGAACCCTGTGAACAATGAGCATTATATAACTTGCTTCAAGGATCAAACAAATGCAACATTTCCATCTTAAAAGCATCAGTACCAGCGACCACATTCTTTTCTACTGTAAATTAAAGAACTCTCAGATTTTCTGAAGAAAATACAATCTCATCTGTAGTTACTAGTTAGTAGAAATAACTTTACTACAGGTAGGATGAGAGTGTAATTTCGGGGTTCAGCTTAGACTGAAGTTACCGTTCTGTTTTCAGATCCACAAAATGCCATGATACATATTACAGTTTTCCAGCTGACTGGTTCAGATGCTCCAGGGGCAACTGAATGACTCACACAGGCAATATGCCTAGAAGGAACATTGCAGCTGGCACATCTGATTTCTCTTTTCTCCCCTTGTTTTTGTGTGGATTGTCTGCAAAACATCTACATGACATATTAGTGAAATGAGCTGTATTAATGTATTGCTGAAACCAGTAAAGCTGTTAACCACATCTGTCAGTATGAATTAAAGTGCGTTCAGCAAATCGCGCTACGATGGTACAAGGGCCTGCTGACTTGTTTGATGCTTAGTTGCAGTCTTACAGAGGATACTAACAAAGGAAAGTATTTCTTCAGTAACGGCTCATGGAGGCTTTCCCTCATAAGGGCCTCTGTTTTGTCATTCTCTGTTATTTCTGCAAGCCATTCGCACTGAAATGACTGCAAGTCAGAATTTTTTATAAGTAATAAATTTTAGTCACAAAATGCAACGCAGTGATTAAGGTGTGGATCTAGCTCTATTGTTTGTAAAATAAAAACACACTTAGATTTCATCTGTATGGCATCTCTTCCTATACTTGGACTAATTCTATTTGCATCTTTGCAGGTGTTTCCTCATAGAGCCTATTACCTTTCTACTGCAGTATGTGACACTTCCGCAGCTAAACATTCAACTCCTGATCATACTAATAAACCTATAAGCAAACACTGAGTGCAGTTGAGAGATGCTTTTTGAGACTGCAAAACCATCTACCTTAAAGAGAGCAAAGACAACTGTTAGGGTTAAACAGCTATGAAAAATTATTGCTCCTAATTCTTTCTTATAAGAAGCCCAGCCTCCGTTTAGAGCGATTATCACGACATGAAGGTCACCAAGTCAACAACGCACCGTCTGCTTCCTCTGGGCAGAGTTCACAGGGATCTCCCCATCCCTGTCCTTTTAGGGCACAACAACACTCTTGTTTGGAGTGGTTTCGGGACTTTGGCACAGAACATTTTCCATCTTCAAATTTAGTAAAGCAGTAACTCACTCTCAGATCTGCATAGAGAAAAAAGTTGTTATGTGCAGTTAGAGTGACTTTGACACAGTTTTCAATTAGAGGTGAAAATTGCAAATTACATGAAGCCCACCCCTAAGGCTCCCAACGAAACACCCAGCTTCCATCTGAGTCTAACAAGGACAATTACTGCCTCTGACTGGAGAAGGCTGGAAGAGGGAGAAGCACTCTAACCCAGTAAAGGGAAGGTATGGGATAGAGTGTCCTATCTCAGTCAGGGAAAAGGAAAAGATTTCCTCTTTCGTGTAGCAGAAATGTAAGGGCTGTACCCTCCCCCCACCTTCACTCCTTTTTGCGAAAACTGAATACTGTACATTTTGTTATTAGTAAGAATCACTTCAGTCAAGAGATTTGAGTAAACTTGCAATGCTAATACTGCTTAGTGTGAAACTGAGGAGCAATTTTCAACAACACTTTCCTTCTCCATTCTTCCCTGAGGCACACACAGCAAAGAAAACTGGCCTTGCAGCACTCCTTCAAGCTGGGCAACCAGGATGCTGGAGCAGAGCTGAGATCACAGACCACAAGCATCCAGCAGGCAGAGAGCTGGCAGCTCCCTGGGCTGGCAGGGGAACAGCAATGGGCCAGTTGTGGAAGCAGCTGCTCATCCAGTTTTCTGGCTACTGCATCAAAGCTGGGCAATGTCCAGACTTTACAAAAGCAAAGTCACAGGAAGTTTTAAACAAAAGTTTGGCGCAAGATACTAGAAAAAAAAACCCTCTTTTGAGGAGGATAGGGGGAAACATACTTCCTGTGTACATACAAGCATGCATTTTCCTCTGATATTACATACGAAACAGTGGTCTGTTTTTTTACAAAGAAGATTAAGCTGCATTTTTTATTACGATTTTGTTTCTTGGTTGTTTTGTTGTTGTTGTTTTCTCCTTACCCGGAGAGAACAATACCCTCAGGGTAAAGAAACCTCATTTATGCAAGCTACAAAAGCACAGCTAAAGCAGCCGTGAGACTTTCTTGAAGTTAAGGGAAGTAGCTGCACCAAACTCCGTGGTGGTTTGGAGACTTGGATCAACGTTTACTGCAGGTTGAGTTCCTTCTTTTTTTTTTTTTTCTTAAACCAAAACCACAGTTTCATTTAGCCCACTGTGAAGTGAAGAACTCCCCATGGTGTCAACAAGTATCACCACTCTGTGCCAAGCACAACTACACAGGTCCTTATAAAGGTCTTACTCATCAGTGGTTACCACTGTGCACACTGTGTATAGGACATTCAATTTCCCAAATCTTTAAAATAACTCACTCCCTAATTTGCTGTGCTTTTTGTTTATCCACACAATTAACCAACCTGCTGGTTTTCATTGCTACACGTTCAGCATTTAGCATTTAACCTCTGTTTTAGTGCCCATGTTTAGGCTCCTAACGGTGTACATGGTAACTCTGAAGCTTTACATCTTGTGAAAGCTTCTGCTTTTCTAAGCAGATGGGTGCTTATTGTCCACGCTATTCTGTTATTCTGCTAATATTTTCCATTGATCTTTTTTCCACCCACACATCTGTGGAAAGCAACAGTGTTTAACAAGTATTATGTAGCATTTGGGAAGTGCTAAGAACTGCCTTCTTCCTGGAAATGCTGCCTGTAGCACTGCACTGCAGTAGTCTCTGGTGCTCATGCTTCATCACTATGTCAAACGTGTCACAGTCTATACAGAATCTAAGTAGTCTCAACATTTCTTCCAGGAGTGTAATAAAGGGCTGTGGAGCAACATGATTTCCCCACTTAGCGCATTTAACATAATCTTCACCCCCTTTTATTGCAATGCTCTCTTTAATGACAATCAGATGTTAGAGCAAGGCAGAACCTGGCCACAACTAAAGAATTATCATGTTTTTCTTGTGAAAAATACTCTCTGAGTCCAGAGCTTCCTTAGTATATTAGAAACAGGCAGCTAGCAAGGCTTTTATGAAACAGAAAACAAATTCTGAAATGCCAGAAAATAAGGATGAGATTACCTTGGCATCGCCTTCCTGTGGAAGACAACACAAAACCTTCTGGACACAAGCACTTGAAACTGCCTGGAGTGTTGCTGCATGTGCCCAGGGCACAAATTTCTGGCTGTTCCACACATTCATCAATGTCTGTAAGAAAAGTAATTAGAGAGATGAGAAATAAGAATGTCTATACTGACAGATGCTCTACATAAAATGTAACTTTATATCATTGCTGATATCTAACATCTGAAAATACAGATGTCAGCAGAAAGACAGACAGAAAGAGGGATAAGAAATCCAGGTACAAAATCTAGGGTTAGTTTTTCAAAACCTCCTGCTGTGGGTACACCTCCAGCCGTGTGCCAGCAACAGGTCTAGGATCAGACTTTTCTCTTGGGATCTGATCAGGTAGTTGGGATTCAAAACAAAACTTGACCAGATTTCATCAGAAGCAAGTAACTTATCAGTGGCTACAGTTCAGAATTGCATACAGTTCAGAACTGCATACACAAAAAATAAACATTACCCATGTTTAGATGCAGAGGAAAGTGGCAACAACTGTGAGTAGCTAAAGAAATGGACAGAAGAAGGATTGATCTATACGCACCTTCACATCTGTCATTTTGCAGGACATATCCAGGAGGACAAATGCATCTGAATGACCCATCCAAGTTCTGGCATGTGCCTGGTGCGCATTTTCCAGGCTCCAGTGCACACTCGTTGACATCTGAAAGAAAAGAAAAACAACAGCAATTGTCTCAAATAAGTTATCTCAATATATTTGCCACTGAGGCTGCTACACTTTTGATTCCAGCAAACTAACAGTGGAACCTTCCAGGAGCAGAATAGTCCTCATCCACTTCGTCTAGGTACAATGACAGCAGTTTTGACAGCTCTCTGACCTCTTTCACTGTTTTACTGAACAAGACAACTCAAGGTCTACTGCACTTTTTTCCTTCCCTAAAAGAAGGCACTCACCAACACAAGTCCTTCCATCCAGAGCCACCTCATAGCCGTCATTGCACAGACACTGGAAGGATCCAATTGTGTTCACACACTGACCATTCCTGCAGAGCATCCCATTTCCACTTGCACACTCGTCCACATCTAAAAAAAATAACATTGTAAAACACCTGCACCAAGTAAAATTGGATAGATGGGATTTCTGTTTCCACTGTATAAGCACAGTAACTGATAATTCATCAATAATCCTGTTTCAAAAGGAAGTGAAAGACAAGTGCCGCTACTGGTCTAATTTTAAAAGTTGTCAAAGCAGGAGTTAAAAAAGGAATGGGGTATTTTACATGTAAACATTTAAGTGCTTGCAGAAAAGTGAGAAGTAAATAATCGGAGGCCTTCTCAGACTGAAGAAATAGCTTTTTGTCTTATTAACACAGACCATTCAAGTGTGACCCTTTAAAGCAGAGAAGATGGTACTAATGTTAATTTCATTAGAAGCAAAAAGTCTTAGAAACCCTTAACTGGTCTCAGCACTCCTTACCTATGCAGTCATTGTTGTGTGAGAGGATGAATCCCAAATTGCAGCGGCAGTTGAAAGAGCCAATGGTGTTTCTACAGGTTCCATTGCCACAGGCATCTCTCTCACACTCATTAATATCTACAAAGGAGAAAAAAGGAGCAGCAAGAATTTTCATCTTTGACAGGGCAAGGAAGGCTTGTAGCTATCCTGCAGGCAAGAGAAGTAACCTACTGCCAACACAGACCAAATGCAAGTGAAGAAGATTTTCCTGTCTTCCAAAAGGAAGATTTTACAAAAGTTTATATATTTGATAGTAACAGTTATAAAAATAATCAAGTATTCAATAATCACTTATCTTTCTGTAGCTCCTGTCTCAGCTTTCCTAAAAGATTTCTAAGCTATCTTTGGTCACAAACATCCTGAAATTTCCCTGTCTTACTCAGACAACAGACACTAAACTACCAGCTTTGAATGGGTTAAATACAGAGCTTCCTTCTTTATGAAGATGTCTCTGTTTCTGAAAAGGCCACTTTTTTTGGCAGGAAATCTATCCCTGACTTCTCTGTTAACAAGTAGGCTATATACAATTGTCGCATTGCAATGCTCATCTACTAAATTTCTTGCCTAAAGGAACGAATGAGACAAAATGTTTCAGAAAACTCTGAAGAAAGAATTATTTTTCAAAAAAAAATGAAAGCATTAGCAGTTTATAAAACAGGATATATATATTTAAACTGTCTGTCCACATGTCTCCACTGAGACATTCTCCCTTTCATTGTCAGCTTCTTATCATCTCCAGCTGTCTGCTATGGTGGCTTTGCATCTTTGCCTAGAGGTAAATGGTTCACAATCAGATCTTGTAATGCCATTCCTTGTGGCAGGGAGGTTAGACTTCCATTAACATAGTTATTAAGTACAACTTAATGTGGTCTACTTGCCTATACACATTGTTCTGTCATCGTTGGTCTTGAATCCATTGTGACAAATGCAGTAAAAACTTCCGACAGTGTCAATACACTGCCCATGGCTGCAGATATTGGGAATTTCTTGACATTCATTCCGATCTGAAAACAAAGCAGCACACTGAAAGTTAACACCTGTAAACTACAAGGTTGGAAAGATGTAGTAGCAGCAACCATGAGAGTTAGAAACCAGTGCGCATCTATAACATAAATGAGTACTTTCAATTTATTAGCAACAAAAGCATTTTAAAGAAAATCTCTGGCAATGGGTTATTTGATTGCAAATTACATATTCCAATATTTGTGGAGCTGAAAAAAATCTTGTGTAAAAATAATACTGAGCAAACAATTTTTTGCTCAAAAGAAGACATGTCACTGTGGATTCAAAAAGTAGAACTAATGACACGAAATATTGTGCCAGGAGATCTCTGAGCGCTTTACATTGACTTTGCAGCAGACAGAAAGCCTCACATACATCACAGTTTGTATCTTCATGAAAGCAGCCATTCGCTTTTAGCCATGTTAGATCATATGCTTGATTGACTTACTGAAATAATATAATATATAAATTATAATAATATAAATGAGTACTGTATACATGTGTGTTGTAGCATGCAAAGTGATGATCCTGAAAACCAAACAGGGCATGATAAGCTCAAACAAGAACTACTCCTGTATGAAGCCAGAAAGTGTTTTGCCAACAGAAGCTAGCACTCATCTGTATAATTCTGCAGAGAAAGATGGGGGAATCTATCCTGCCAACACGTGATATGCTGCCTTACAATAGCAGGGCATCTATTACACTGGTATAACAGCTGACTGTTTCCTGCTGCTCTTGTTACCACATAATCACGGGCTTGCAGGGGTTGGAAAGGACCTCAGGAGATCATGGAGTCCAACCCCCTGCTAAAGCAGGTTCCCTACAACAGGTCGCACAGGGCTCACGTAGGGCTTGAATGTCTCCATAGAAGGAACCTCCACCACCTCCCTGGGCAGCCTGATCCAGTGCTCCATCACCCTTACTGTAAAGAAGTTCTTCTCCATGTTTGTACAGAACCTCCTGTGCTCAAGTTTTAGGCCATTATTCCTTGTCCTATAACTACACACCACCAAGAAGAGCCTGGCCTCATCCATTTGCCTCCCACCTCCCTTTAGATGTTTATAAACATTAATCAGATCCCTCCCTTAGTCTTCTTTCCCCCATTTATGAATGCTTTTAGGCAGAACACAGGATTTTACCAACAGCAAGTGAAACAAAATGTCAAAGAACAAAATGTTTGCTGTCCAGTACAACTTTTCCATAAAAAAAATCAGAAACATAAATCAAACACGGTCTCCTTTTTGACCTTGTCAACAACAAAAGCCAGTTTGATTCAATATGCTTCTTGGCATTTTGCCTGATGCAGCTCCAAAACACAATAACTGAGGTGCTCTCATAAGCTTACACTAGAATCCATTAGGTTTTAGTGTTCTGTAATTTTCCTTTACGTCCAACTTAAGCGAAACAGATCCAATTTCATAACAAACCAGCTCCAGTGCTTTGCAAAACAAAGAGTGAAGTTGTTCATAATTGCAAAGAACTGCATGTACTAATTCTTGTTTTTCTTCCTCCACTGCCTGTTCTCCACACTGTACTAAATACATGGAGAATCCCAATAACCCCCATCCTTAGGATTACTGTACTTCCACTGGGGACATTAGTAGCTTTGAATGAGGGTTCACTGATGACTGAGCTCTCCCAGTGCTATTAAAGATACTGCTGCTAAATAGAGTCCAAAGAAGGCAGGAAGGAAATCTCTGCTGGATAACATTAAAGCTTAAGAAATCCAAATTCTCTCATCTTAGAAGAGTGATGGAGAAAGAAAAACTTTGACTTTATTCAGCCCTCTGCAAACAGTGAATTAAAGCCCCAGGTAAAAATAACTTCTTTTGGGGTGAGGGGAGGAGGGTCCTTAAAAGACCATATAATTCTGCTGCTTGACCACTGCAAGGCGAACCAAAGTAAAAGCATATTGATGAGGGCGTTACCCAATTGCCTCTTGAACACCAACAGGCATATGGCATCAAACACCTCTCTGAGAAGCCTGTTCCATTGTTCGACCACCCTCACAATAAATAAACTGGAAGGCGGAATATAAGTGTTTCTATGAAAAAAATTATGTACTATATCACAATGGAATATCACCAGAAGAATGCGATTTTTACAGTAAGTTAAGTGTAGTACTCATAGCCCAAGTGAACATGATATACCATAGTTTTGATTCAGCAAGATACAAGCCACTGGAGTGTAATCCTTTCTCATGCAGTAGCATGAGCGATTCAATAAAGCAAGGTGCTTAGCACTTTGCTCTCAGCTGAGCCATTAGGAATTTCCTTTCTTCGTTGGATCAAGTACTTCATCAACCACTTTTATTTTTACTCTAATTGTTTATTTTCACTAAACAAAATAAGAGCAGAATACAGGGAAGTATTACTATTTGTGCCAATTCACGCTGCTTTATTGTAACCGATATCAGAACCTTTCCTGGCTCTTCCTGTACTACTGTAACGAATGCATAAAAACAATTACATTGAGAATATATTGAATATTTACATGTGCCACTGCATAGCTTTACAAAACAAAGTTTCAGTTCTCATGGTAGGGTTCTGGTTGCCCCTACACCCTTTTCCCTCTAGAGTCTCACAGAACAATGAAAAACTACTCTGCAGGGAAAGTGTACTTCCTCAAACTCAAGTGCTCAAGCAAAATCTCAAGGAAAACGTTACCGATTTCCTTAGTAGTTATTATTTTGTACAGAAATGTATATAGTATTTACAGCTGCCTGGCTCCCAGCACTCTTTAAAACCTCTGCAATTCTTCAAGTAATCAACACAAATGCCTCTCTGGACTATGATTTTAAAAGAAAGAACAAATAGATTAGAGAAGGGCAGTCCCACTCAGGGAGTATTTAAAAATAATGTTCTGGGGCCCGTTTAAACCCGCAGAAAAGTTAGGAAGTGTAACAATAAGCTTTTTAAGTTAGCTATTGCATATGGCCTAGCAGATAAGTCCACCTTATCAGAAGAGACCCCAGCAAGCAGTGTTTTATTTGTGAAAATACAGCTGCTACTTTCTTGCAGACATTCATCCAAAGAAACCAGACATACTCACCAGTGCAGCGGCCAGTTGATGTGAACCTATAGCCAGGTTTACAGTCGCAACGGTAGCTTCCAGCTGTGTTGACACACTCTGCATTTTGCTGACACACTGGTCCATTTTGACATTCATCAATGTCTGTCAATACAAGAAAGAATTTGATCAGTATGCTAACTGTGAGAATGACAACAAAACCATTTTGTTTTTACTGCAAAGGAATACTGTCTTACCAAGTATATGAGCTTCTTTTAAACTGTGAGAACATCAATATATTGACAAAAGTAGACATTTGGTCAAATTTAGTTTTTTTCCCCGCAATGACCCCAAATCCACATTTTCCATTTGTAAAATTCAATCCTGTTTAGAGGACTGATATAATGGTTTTCTGAAGGTGTTAGAATGCATAGGAAAGGCCTGTGGCAATACTTCGTTTGGATGGATTTCAGTCTTAGACTGCT
Organism: Alectoris magna; assembly: GCA_030625065.1. NCBI lineage: Eukaryota > Metazoa > Chordata > Aves > Galliformes > Phasianidae > Alectoris > Alectoris magna. The sequence continues at coordinate 10,235,839 of CM060570.1, read as the reverse complement.
ATCAGAATACACCTGCATAGATCTCTAAGTAGATATCACAAGGAACTCCCTTGATAGTAACAAAGACTTGAGATCCAAGTTGGACTTTAGTAGCTCTGAATGTAAACGGCAAACTTCAGGCAAAAGAAATTCAACCAGTTTTCCTTACTAAGGAAAATTTAAGATGAATATATGAGTAACACTTTTTTCCCTCTGTGAGATTGGTCTGTGCTTACAATTTGGTAAGCTCAGCTCTGGTTTCTTTCCTGTGCACAGCTTCCTGCTGAAAGAAGCACACTCACTCAGGACCACCACATGCCATTTCTGCTAGTAGTAGGATCTTAGAGACCAATACCTCAGGTACTAGTGACCCAGACAGAGAAAGACTGTAAGAATCAGCCCGATGGAAAAAGTCAGTTTCACAAGGTGTGAGAATAAAAATAAATTCTTAGAACCAGATTTGTTTATAAGTTCTGAAGATGGATTCACAGAAGTAGAGTTTTACTGTGGGTGGATTGCTGCCAGCTCCCTGGTTCCCAAAATATGGAACGGAGATGAAGCATTTTATAGAGAAGATGGTATAGCCAAGAGATAACTGTAAAAGAATCTTCTTAGAGAAATACACGGTGTAAGAGAGGTGACTCACAATCACGTTCTATTAATGGATACCGACTGCAATAAATAAACCTTATTCTAGAAAAAAAACCACAAACTGAGGGTGGAGCACCGTGCTTAAATGCAATTTTAGTCTCATTAAACAGCATGCACAGTATTGGATGGCACAGCAGAGGATACCCCCTGAACTGATTCAAGCTTGGGTCAAAGTCAGTACAACCCTCATTTTCACTTGGGTTTTCAAATTAAATAGAGAACTTTATTTCCCTGGAAATCTAACTTCAGTTTCAGTTAGAAGGAGTGTGCAGAAGATGCCTGTATTTGAAGCTCCTCAATACCATGTTCTGCAATACCCATTTGGTCAGCAGTCATAAGCCACAGCAGAGAATGAAGCAATTCATATTACTATCTTCAGTTTGCTCACGAAGCTGACAAAATTAGAAAGTGTTTAAATTGGCAAATAAGTTATAATGTGTTTTTACTATTTACAGAAATCTTTGTTCCATAAGAAAAAAAATATCTTGGAGTAAAATAATTATTCTCGTGATCTGACTCAAGACAACTGTTTTTTTCTTGGCTTTACAGTCAAATGTGAAAAACAACGTTTATTCCCATGACTGCTGATTCATGCTCCTTCAAGCCCTGAGATGTCTGATGAAAAATCTGGTATTTTCTATGCAAAGGAATTCAAAAAGTCTTAATTAACATAAACCTCTTACACTGACACTGGTATTTTCCTTTGTTAGGAGTGACTTGCAAACATATCATATTTGCCACTGCCTGAATTGCCAGTTGGTGAAACAAAATTTCTCTGAATGAGATCAGCATTGTACCTTCACAGATCAGCAGCTTGTCATTGTAGAAGAAGCCCACCGGACACTCGCATCGGAAGCTGCCAACCATGTTTATACAGATCCCATTTTCACACACTCCAGGAATCTCTCTGCACTCATCAATATCTGCAAGAAGAATTTTTTTAAATACTTGTAAATGGCACTTTGTGAAATTCTCTACTCCGTGATACATCTTGCATTTATCCTTCCTGAAATTATCAAATGTATGCGATCACCAGAACATTCCCAACTGCAATGGACACCCACAGCCCTGATGAACCTGCTCACTGACTGAGTGCTGAAATGGAGTTACTGGGAAGAGCTGAATGGAGAGAATGTAACTTCCTTTGTTTTAATACAGGAGAACTGAATGCAAGCACTGATCAGAACTCACTTTGCACTGTTTTATCCTTGCTAAGCTGGGTAATAACCATGCATTTCTTTAATAGTTTGGGAGTGCCAATGCCAGGTAACATCTGAAGTGATGCCAACAAGCTATTAATTAGATTGATTAAGCCAGGCAGCCAGGGTTTGCCAGTATTCTGTATACACGTGTATATCAAGTAATCAAGTAATCAAAATCAATTGATTTTGGCAGAAAAAAAGCAGCCGTTATTTCAATTATATATGTCCTGTTTATCGGGTTCTTAAGTTAATTATGTTTAATATTCTGACAACAAAATACAGAGACTCCCCCAAAACCTCTCCCTTTAGTAAAAACTGCTACATGCATTGTTGTGGACGAGACAGAATATAGTGGGGAATGAGCAGGTAATGTGAGTGAGTTTTAACCAGCTAATGTCTTCAAAAAAACCCCTTATTTTATTTTTTTACTACTAGGTTTGAGTCCTCTGATTAAAAATAGAGATTAGTAAAACTATCTCCCTCCCTGAAACAGCCACCTGGGGTAAGTATATAGAACTTCGATCCAAACAACAGATGAGTAACATGTAAAGACTGTGACCAAATATTGCAAGGTACACAGAGCACTGTCCTTGCAAAGCATATGATATCTTGTTCCCATGCTTGGTGCCTACAGATGTAAGGGAAATCAGGAGATGCTCAGCAAAAGCATCATGATGAATGTTGCACTGCAGTGACACCCACCAATACACCGGAGCAGCAGGGAGAGCCTATGGTTTGCACGATGTAAAGCTGTGTGTTCACCACCCTCAGTGCTGCACTGGAGTATTTTGGTGGCCTATGTGGGATAGCCCTTTTGTTTCAGTTGGCTCCTGCATGTGCGCTGCTCTGTGGTGTGATGGGGTGGAGAGAGCTGACTGCAACACTCCTGGCACACAAGCTGCTACAGGTGCAACTTTTACTTATGTGCATGTTAGGATGATCCAAGGTCCCTCTGCAGTGCTATACTCCACTGAGTTTATATGGCTGAACATAAATTCCCTTGATTCTGAATAGATGCTCAGGTCAAACCTTAGTGCTTCTTGCCTTTTTTTGATGACTGGCCCAACTGATAATGATTTGGGTAATGCTAACAATGAGAAGTGGAAACTTTGCTCGTAAAAAACAAGCCTGGTATATCCTAAATACTGTGCATTTCAGTAACTTGTTTAAAAAAAAACATTCTCTACTTTAACTAGAAATACTTTCACCTAACTAGCTGAACGCCACATCACAGCAACAGCTTAAACCAAAAGCACCTGACTGCTGTCTATATATCACCTATGTTTGTTAAAGGGCACATTATCTGCTTCTTATTTGCATTCTTCTGTGAGTAAAAGCAAAATGGGGTCCCAGTAGGGATTTACTCAGATCGTTGTCTTTGAATTTCTCATTCTCTCCCTCTTTTTGTTTTGCAACTTGTTACTCACCATTCAAAAGTTATACACAATAACACATGTGAGAAATATTCCAGTTAAACAGAAGAAAGGATTTTTGTGTCAAACCAATACACTTGGGGACTGGTGTGAAATGTCAAATTAAATCTGTGCTTCAGTCTCAGGGAAAGACTCCTAATTCTACCCAGACCAAATGCTCACTGGCCTTACTCCCAGTTCTTGTATGTTTGGTAATCTGTGCCCTGCTCATGTAGGCCTGACGACAATTTCTTTAGAGCTCTATTTTGCCTTAATAACAAGCAGCAATAATCATTGCTGCCAGCTAGGAGGAGCTATACAGAAAGCTTGCAGGTTCAGAGCTAGATGGAAGGTTCAACTCCATTACACTGCTTGAAATAAATAATTGGGAAAGGAAACTTCCCCTCTTCCTTGGACAGAGATAGTATAGAATTTAGTTCAGAACAGAAATCACAACTTACCAACTGGTAATCCTGTGTAAATGTCAATGAAGAAGCCAGGCCTTTGACTTCCACAGAGTGTGGAGAACTCATCTGCAACAGAAAAACAAAGCAGCAGGAAAATAAAGCATAGTTTGAGTTAATCAACAGTCCAAAATTCACTATATCCTTAATCTACAGTCCAAAATCCACTACATCTATTCTCTAAGAATTTTCTTATTCTGCTTTTAAGCACCTGCAGGGCACGCAGGAGTACGCAGACCTCCAGGGCTCACCCTGTGATGTGCTTGGTACCCATGCATGTTCTCATTCAAAGGCCCCTGGGAATGGTATATACAAAGATGCAGAACACTTGGGCTCACATCCTGGTTTTCCTGTGCATATGCTTATCTTTGCATTACATTTTCTGTGTACAAGTCAGATCTGACTTTAAAAAATCTGAACCTTAAGTTGGAAGTTCTCCAGTTAATTGTCTAGAAGTTTGTTCTTGAAGCAAACCAACTCAAAACAGAATGGGAAGTCCTAGGCTCAACCATTCAGTCTAAACCAACATGGAGGTTTCCTGTATGCCCACACAACTCCTCCAGAAACTGCTACATCTTATACGTAGCTGCTTGACACAGATCATTCTCAGAAGAAACTGAGGTACTTCTGTAAATTCATGGTAAACAAAAAGGCCCCCTATGGCAATCAACAGTCAGGGCACAGCATGGCACACACAATATTTGTTGGAGCAATACCAGTCTTGTCCCTGCCTCACTATGCCTTGAGTAATAGGCATGTGCAAACAGACAAATGAAGTCTCTCATACAGGGAAAACATGGCACTCCAAAAGGACGTAAACATACACCTTCATTGTGACTCGGGTTGATTCCATACAGACCAAAAGTAATCACTACATTTACATTTTAGACATATAAGACGAAAGTAATCCATCCCTTTCTCTAGCAATATTGCACCTGCTAATAGTAAACGTTACTAAAGCTTTTGCAATGCTTTGCAATGAGAAAAAAAAGTACCGGTGCTAGGGATAGGACACTGTTCACAAGGCTTATTCCATGCACGTCCGATGTTGTATGAACAGCAGCACATTTTCTTGGTCATGTTAAAGAGTAGTTCGCCATCACAGGTTTGATTGTCAGCATAGTAATTTCTGTAGCATAGACTTCTTCTCATATCTGTAAAAATGAAACAAAACAAAACAAAACAAAACAAAAGGACAACGCTTTAGCAGCTCTTATGGATGACGATGAATCTGAAGGGTTTCGGAGCTACCTCCTCCATATATGTACTTATTAGATGCCTGTCAAGTAGATGCTGTGGCACCGTAAAATACTACATTAAAATTTATTCCTACAGTATTTCTAGTTTTAGTAATCATCCGCAGAAGCTTTCAACTGAAAAGCTGAGGTGAAAACTGGAATGAAGACAGAAAATATCCAATCAAAGGAGTAATTCTGATGGGATACTAAAAAACCCAATAAAAGCAATCTACCATGATTTATGCAATATAATTGATGAAAGAAGCTAGATCTTTTGTTCAGCTAACTTTCATATAACTACATTTGAGGAATAATTCTGATTTGTTCCAGCTACACCCCCGGCCCAAAGCATGAAGATAAAGCTTAAGAAAACCTTACATACCCATACAGTTGTTCCCTCCATTGACTTGCATGTAATCAGGAGGACAGATGCAGGTGTAGTTCCCAACAGTATTGTAACATGTGCCAGGTCCACAAATGCCAGGTGTATCACACTCATTCACATCTAGAAGAGAACAAAAAGGCAGGGAGTGGCCACAGCAATTTTCTCATTATGCTTCCAAGAACAAAAATATCTCAGCAATACCTAAGGTTCATTTTCAAGGAGAGATCAATTCTACTACATGTTGATTTTTCATCATTTCATACAAATAAAAGCAGAAGAATAGTTAACTGATTGCTACATACCATCACATACTCGAGTCTCCTCATTCAAATAGTAACCTGATGGACATTGACACTGGAAGCTACCAAATGTATTAATACATTTTCCTCCTTGGCAGAGCCCAGGCAGTTCTTGACATTCATCAATATCTGTTCAAACAAATTCACAGACATTATCTCATTCACGTTTTTCCACGAAAAACAACACTCACTGAAGAGTTTCATGGTTTTAGATGTGTAGAAATAGGAAAATGTAAACATTACCCTCTAATATAACTGTAATAGGGTTTGGTCGGAATCCTTCTCCTCCCGGGCAAAGAACCTTATATTCAGCTGTAAACAAAACAGAATTATGAATCTGCAATAGTAGAAACGTTTTAATCTTTGAAAATTAGTCAAATTATTGCAGGAAAATTGAAACGTAAAGGTGCTCGGTAACCAGATATCAACATTAGGTATTACAGCTGTTATTCCATTTTGTAATGTCAAGTGTTTTATGTAACATTCATACACAAAAGTGACCATAATATTCTAAATAGAGAATCTTTCTGAACGGTTTGCAAAAGTTTTGATTAACAGTGCTGAGGTTCTTCAGAAACCTCTTCCCTGCATGCACACAAGAAATGATCACACCAGCACTTATTAGAAAAACAAGACAAAACAAAACAAAAAGATGTATTGTTAACCCTAACCAGGGAAAGCTGACTTACTTGTGTTCACAGACGGGCACTGTTCACAGGGAACTCCCCAAGCTCTGCCCAGGGAGCAGCAACAGGAAGCCTTAGAAACACCCACTCCAATCTCATTGCTGCAGAAGGTGCCACCATTATCTCCACGAGTTTTAATGTCCAGGTAACAGTTGCCAGATCGTGTATCTATTTGGAATGCACATAATAACAAACATATTACCAGAGAAGAAAGCAAGTAACAAAAATGTCTCATGATAAGCATACCCTTAGAAAGCCCTCCTTTCTTGCAGGACATCCAAGGAAATAACCTGTGTTGTCCAGGAGGACCAGCCCTCCTCTCTTAGACAGGACCGTGCTGCCCACCTCTTTGCTTTGTTGGACTTTTCACAAAGTAGGGAATTTATTCAATATGACCAGGGGAAGTTCAGCCAGGCCTTTCCTCATTTTGATTTACACTGTCACCCACATTTGTACATCCTTTCCAGAATGAAAACATCTACACATTCGGGATTTTAAATACATTTGAATTTTTTTAGCATCTCTATGCCCACTTAAAATAAAAGCCAAAAAAATATCAAGGCACTGCTGGCATGCTACATCACCATGGACATATTCCCACCACACTATCAGAATTCTAAAGCCATGGGCAGTGGGGCAAGAGTTTGTTCTAGCCCTCTTCCATAACCTAGAACTTTATCCCTAAACAATTATCCTTACAGCCTCTCTGTGCAGCTTCACTTGTTAATGAATGCGATGAGTGGTTCCTTACCAACACAGCCAACGCGGGTGGGATTCAGCTCAAAATCAGGAGGGCACTCACAGGTGTAACTACCAGCAGTATTGACACATGTGCCACTAATGCAGGTTGTGGGATCTGCACATTCATTAACATCTGCAAGAAAAAGAACAGCGGGAGGTAAGCAAATACACACTATCAATATACCAAATAATATATGCTGACCACCATATATCAATTAGTTCTGAAGTACTGATCTCCAAGAAGCTTTAAAATGTACACATGCACTTTAGAAGCATAACACTAGCCTAAAATCAATCCTTCATTGCACTCAGAAAAGAAGTGGAAACACAATCTATGAATTCACATACAGTATTCAGAAACACTTAAAGGAAAGCTACATAACAAGCTCATTGCTTATGATATAGCACTGTGAATGGAAAGTACGGGGCACAACACATCTCTGCCTGGAAGATGTGAACAGGCAGAACTGTTACCTTTGTTGTATTTCTTCCCTTCTTTACTTAAGCCAATGTGATATCAGAGGCTGACAAAGAATGGGAAAGAGCAGTGTAGAGAAGGCCACTATTTTCTACTTGAGTACAGTCCCCACTGACCTTTCCCTCTGTGCTATACAGTACGGAAGGGTGCATTTTCCTTACATCCTGACTGATATGTGCAGATTTTTAACAGAACTTCCTATGGAGTTGACAATAACACTAACAGAAAATTAAAAAGCACGCTGTTCAAAATCATCTTTACCTGTGCAATTACCACCACTTCTGTCCAACTCATAGCCCACTTCACACTCGCATCGGAAAAGTCCAGGAAGGTTATGACAAGTTCCGTAGACACAGATGTTAGGAAGTGAGCACTCATCAATATCTGACAGAGAAACAGGAGGGGAAAAAATATGAATTTTCTTTAACTTTTTAATACAGGTACAGGAAACTACAAAGTGGTTCGGAAAAAATGAATCTGGAAGCCAACCGCTCCTGCGCACTGTGTAAGATCAGAAAAAACAACATGCAAGATTAATATTCGAGGCCTAAGTAACCTAATCCACAGCCTTTGTTTTGGGCACAAGGCTCTTTGCAGTGTCACTAGAAGCCATGCCAGGAACAATCTGAGCTTATTAGTGGGCTAACCTGACAACTAGCAAAATTAAACACGGCAGGAGATAAGCTTTAAAAATGAAGTTTCTTCTACATCAGCAGCCATCTCCAGAAAGCAGGACTTGACTGAAACAAAGTTAAAAAAATCAAAATCAAAATAAAAAAAACAACAACTTGGGCACAAAAGTGAATACTGATATTCAGGTTCCTGCATTTGACAGACTTTGAGTTTGGCACCTGGAGCTCACTTTCGTGTGCTCTTTGTCCAAATCATCATATCCAATTTAGCATTTAAGGAATGCTGCACTGCGCGAAGAAGAACAGCTAACTTGATATGAAAAAAGAAGAGTGTTTACAGAGAACCTTAAGATCCTGCATTCAGCCTGCATATCTGAGACATCCAGGATAGACTGTTTTAGCAACAGGAGTTAGACTCCATATAAGCTATTTAAAGTTAGCTAAAAGCTTTCTAAGTAAATTGTTGCATGAAACACTATGAAACCTAATATTGTTTTAGTTTACAGAAAAATTCAAGCTCATAAATTATTCCTCTTGGTAGATTACTCAAAATAATGCACACAGCACTTCTGGGGGGAAAAAATCCTATTTATAGTGGTGCACTTATGAACTCCATCAAACATCAGTTCTTATTAGTATGTCAGATGATATGGCTGCTGCTTCTTAACTGACTTAACTGGTAAGTGCCACACAGACTGTGGATTTCAAATGTTACTATTGAATACATGACCTTAATCACACTGGCAACATATTTAATTTGTTGGTGCTTTTTTTGCTAATCTTGTTATACGCAAAGCTCTTATGAAAGACTGGTAAACAGGTAAGTGACAAATTACTTTCAAAACAGTACAAAAACTTTCTGCAAGGCTTCAAATTCTGATTCTGCACATGGCAGAAGCCCTCAAAGCACGTTCACTGCATTAGCTACAAAACCAGTGTTTTTCAGCTTCATATAAACAAAGCCAAAATAACAACTTGTTCTGCTTAATTATAATGAATAAAATGAAGAACTGTTTGCAGACTAACCAAGATGAAACGGCTGCTGACCACATCATTTGGATCACCAATCACACCACAAATAATATGCAATAAGATGATGGTCTCCAAAAACCATTTCTCTCTGTACAACAGGTCAGTGAAGACGCAAGGGCTCATAATAAATATTAGCAACCTTTTTCTGTTTATATGACTATAAATGAAAAAAAAAAAACCTATTGACAATTTCCAGGCAGTTCTCAATGCAACCATAACTGCAACCAATCACAAGACTTTTCAGACATAAAATATTATTAAGGCAGAGTTTGCTGAGTGCTATTATGGAGAGTTACCTTCGCATGCTTTTCCATCCAGACTTGGCAAAAATCCCATATCGCATTCACAGCGATATCCTCCTGGGGCATTGAGGCACTGCCCATTTTCACAGAGATTCAAGTTTTCTGAGCATTCATCTAGGTCTGTAAAAGAAAGAGAAATTGCAGGTTCACAGTAAACACGGCGTTCTCTACAACACTTGTTTCAGCTGCAGTATGCAGTGTTCAAGGATTTTAACAATTCTGCACATGCAGAAGAAACTATAGTCTACTTCAGCTCAGAAGCTATTACATGCAACAGCTTGGTATATTTTCTACATCAGGAAAATGCAGCTTCTAATAAAAAACAAATTCAGCTAGAGGGACAGACTGCTAATGTAGCTACAGCTAACAGAAACTGGAGGCAGTACACTGGTCAAATTTAGACTCAGAATGAGCATGTGAGTTTTTTTATCGTTATGACTTCTATTACAGAAAGGCCTAGTGGCAGCAACAAAGACAAGAGGTCTACCGTGAAATGAACAGATACAGTAATAGGTGGTCTCTATGCCAAACAGAAAACACTTGCAAAGTGGCACTAAGGTGAAAATATCATCAAAATCAAACTGCAGTTAAACAGTCAAGAAAAGCAGTCTTGGTAGTACTGGGTTACACAACCCTTCAGATAGATTGTGGCCATTATTTTCTAGCTGACATTTTATGCATCACAACCCACGTTTGCCACTGGCAGTATGCAGGTTATGGAGGCCACCAAGGAGATGGATCAGATTCAAGACTAAATTATAGAGACTGAATTAATGATTCAAATTCACCTTAAACCTGTGGAGCCATTTTCTCAGATGCCATGAAAATTACTGTCATTCATAAAGTGCTAGCTGAAAATCTGGCCCACCAAATACCTTATCGCACGGGTTTATCCTGAAGAGGATCCCTCTCCATACAGCATTACCAACAACACCGAATTTGTTAGTGTTAGCTGGGTTCCTGATGACCCAGCCTACACGGGCTGTTCCTCGAAGCAGAAGACGTAAGTGAGGGTGGGAAACTTAGCTCTCTAGCCATGTTTTACAATAACATTTACAGTTTACAAAATGAGGTTTCAAAAGTAGCTACCTCCATCATTCACTGTGTCAGCACTGTGTCTTGACACCAGCTTTCAGGGTGATGCAATAAAGAGGTCAGACAATATAAACTCGCTTATGAAAAAACATTTTTAGGCAGTTTTATAAAATTATTTTAATATACATGCCCCACTACTTAAATATCAATGTTGGCAGCCAATGAACTGGTTTACAAACTGGATAAATTATATGATCAAGCATTGTTTTAATAAGTTTGCAAACTACCAGCAATAAAAGCTCAATGAACACTTTCATTTTATAAAGAGCAAAAAGTGGCTGCTTTAGACTAGGTATAACACGCAGGAGCTTTCAAGTTTTGGCAACTTATATGAATTAGAAGACAGTGAAGGATGACATTCAAGAATAATTTCAAATCTTTAAAAGGTGGCTGTTTCGTTTTTTTTTGATCTGATATTGAATCATAGACTAACTTAGGATGTAAGGGACCACTGGAGGTCATCTGGTCCAGCCTCTGCCATAAAGAAGATTAATTTTAAAATTAGATCAGATTGCTCACAGCTTTGCCCAGCTGTGTTCCCAGTAATTCCAAAGATGGAGATCTTACAGTCTCTTTGGGCACTTGCTGCAGCTTAAATGCTATCCTCTGAAATAGCAACCAAACATTGAGAGTATCAGACTTAATACAACACAATCCTTGAAGCAACTCTCTCTTTATATTCCAGTTGAACGGGAATTATGAGTACAAAATCACAGCGTTTACACTGTGAATATTAATTCACTGATATTTGTGTTTAAATTTTAATACTAATAAGCGTACGTGCCAGGTGAATATTCAAACATGGTACTTTTCTTGTTCTTAAGAAAGCTCACCTGTACAAGTGAAGCCATCCCCAGTATAACCTTCTTTACACAGGCAGCGGTAAGAGCCCATTGTATTCTTGCAGTCAGCGTGTGGGCTACACATGTGGGTTCCATTGGAGCACTCATCCAGATCTTTAAAATAATAACAGTTTTTTAAAAAGCAACATTAGTCAACAAAACAAAACCAACTCAGCACGAATACACACTTCAAATAGCATATGGCATACAGAACCTCTATTTATAATAAAAAATAATCACCTCTACAGTAAAACCTACACGTATGTGGAGCCATCTGATTGGAAAAGCAGGCACAACTTATTTGAAGCCCAGAAAAGCAATCTGACAAGGTAAGTGTGAATGAGGAAGCCAAATGGCACCCCTCAGGCTAAGAACTTCTGGGTTATATCTTGTTTTCACAGGGAGTACTGAGAGACCTCTCACTGTCTCCCAAGAGCCACGAGCTGCTCTGAAGGACACACTGTCTCTCCCCAGGTCCAGTCTACTGCCACTGTTTCATAAGCCAAACATGAGATAATGTTGATTTCAGTTACCATGGCAGAGAATTTGCCCTCCAACGGATCATGTCAAATTGACCTAACAAGCACGATAATAGTTTCTCTTCTCAATCTGTAGGTGTGGTATTGTTTTTTCCAGAGTTGCTGAGTTCCAGTGTTGATCAGACCTTACAAATAAATACAAATGCATACAACTCTCACCTGTGCATTTGATACCATTTCCAATCCAGCCGGCGCTGCAGCTACATTTGAAACTTCCTGCTGTGTTTGTACAAGTGGCGTGTCTATCACAGTTATGGGCTCCAATTTCACACTCATTGATATCTGCAAACACAGAGACGTTTGAAGAACTCATGGATCAAACTTTCTCATAGACAGACTACTGATACAGTTATTTCTCAGGAAAAGGAACACGAACACAAGTCAGCACTTCTTCACAACATGATGTTTAAAAGTGATGCAGAGGAGAAATAAAATTACAAAGAAGAGCAAAGAAGCATGCAGTGTGTTTCACAAAGATGCAGACACAGCCTTTGGGAAGAAGAGGACTAGCAACTATAAAGATTACCACTGCAGATGTTTGGCATCCAGGATGCATGTCTGTCAAGCAGCTTTCCCAAAGGCTATGGGTCAAACCTGGTGTGTGTGTAAAAGACAACAGCATTCTCATCTGCCCATCCCGGGATCCACAGAGAAGGACTCAGGTGGCTCTGCAGTGCATGGTTTACTAAAAGGTCTCAGAGGAGACTACTGCACAGAGACTCTTGGAACATAGCACTCCCATGTTCCCCGTAAGTATCTTCAAGGATGCTGATGAACATCAGCTGGGTACCATCTGCAAACTCCTAGGATCATCCCCAGACTGTTAATGAAGCCAGGTTCTGCTTTGCCAGATACTGAGTAGAAGGTGGAGAATGGGCCCTATCACTGTATTTGATGTGACAGCTGATGGAGGCAAAGATTACCAGGCATGCATTTTACTAACACAGCGAAAAAAAGGTTAACATCCTCGTCCTTAGAGGTACCAGGCAGCAAGCAATCCAAACTTTTATATAACACATTCATGCCAGCACATTCTACTTGAATATTTGCTTTTTTTTCACATTATTTTGATTCTCAGACATTCTCTGGCAATGTCAAAATGTATAGACAGAAAAAAAAACAAACTGAACTCCACTCTTCTTTGTCATAAAACAATATTAATGTTCCGTATAAGTACTTGGAGAATGTATAAACTCAAAGGCAAAGTTTTCAGAAATTACTACTGGTAACTAAAACAAATCCATCAGAAATTTTCTTACACATCTGAGCTATGGATTTTACAGTGCTCTCTGTAACCAAGATCTAACTGTGCTTTACAAATACACTGGATGTAAATCATCTAGAATTCACATCAAGCCACTTAATATTTTTATCAATTTTTTAGCACTCCCAGATGCCTTTGCTATTGCAGTAAGCCAAAGCATGACATTTTGTACAAAGCTGATGGAAAGGGAAAACAATGCACATGAACTGTGCATTATTCCATACATAAAAATCCAGCTCAGATCCCTTTTGGGAAGATGACTAAGAAAGGCTTTGAGCCATCAATCAGTTAGCAATCACTGGGGCTCTTAGCCCCAAACCCTTAAACCTTACCTACCGTAGTACCTAAAAGTAATTAGCTCCTTAAGGAGGGCAAGAGAGTGGAGCTACTGGGAAGAATGTCCAGGTAAGTTCTTAGCCATTTCCTCTATACCCCTTAGGTTTTCAGCGCACCCTTCTTTAGATGTAGGGCTTGATGCCCTACACAAATCTTCTGTCTTTTCACGTAAGCTACATGTTGCTCTGAGAAGCAGATAACACGTATCTTTCATCCTACTATTAAATTCTCAGGTCCAGAAATTACCCAAACACACTGATTGTTTAAGTCTATGCAGGGAAACTGCATCTAATCTAAAAACTCCTCTGAGTTTTTTTTTTCCTAAACAAGACACTGAATCAAAACTCCAGACATGAGTATTCCCATAATCCGAATACTGAAGTCCAGATACAGATCTAAGTCTGGCAGCTGGAATCTACTACTAATGAATGCTGACTGCACCAACAAGACTGAAAACACACAAATGGACACTTACTTTCAAAAACTTTAAAAAACAAAAAAGCGTCAGGAGCAGATAATCTCAGAGAATATTTGCCTCCATCATGTGCAGAAACTCATATGCCGATAACATCACCCTAACAGGAAACTAGTGTCTGTTCAAAGTCTGCAGGGTGGTCAGAAAAAAAAGAAAAAAACCACTCTCGACTTGGCTTGAAAGCTAAGGGAAAGGCTAGAAGGAATTTCTAGAGGTCAGTTATGGTATAACACTGACATAAAAAACCTGAGGCAAACACTCCATATTTTAACCTTTACATGATTTTTAAAACCAAACTGTTAAACCTCGGCTAACATTGTGATTGCTCTGCATTTGATTATTTGATGCTTTGAAACAATCACATGCTTCCTTATACCCTTTGAAGCACAACAAAACAACAAAAATCATCATCAGTCGAGATACTTCTGCCAAGAATTCTTCTAAACCGCCAGCAAACACAAACAGAAACTTGCATGCAACAGCTACGCCACAATGAAGTCATGTTCAGGCTCAATTTTAAGGCAATCTAAAAACAATTTTCAATTCTACATGAAGCGTCTCCATCCCATTTTGCACTGGTTCACTAACAGCTTGCGCCCAAGAGTCTCCACTAATATCTCCCAGTGGAAGAGAAAGAAATTGCTGCACTTTCTCACAGCTCACGAGCTGAGCACCTTCCCCACCACCCTCCTTGTTCATCTGTCAGCTCTCTGACACAAAGGCTAAAAGGCTTGGAATCTTCTGCGGGATGAAAGTCGTGAGCACAAATGCATATCCAAACAGAGGTATTTATAATAGGATCACCTTTGTCTGATACCGCCCACTGAAATGCCATTCCACTTGCTTTGAACAAAATCCTGAAATCCTTTTTAGCTTTTATCCACACACACACACACACACACACAAAAAGAAAAAAAGAAAAAAAAAATCATTTCAATGCTTTTTGCCTGGGTAAAGATCAAATGGGGAACGGCAAACATATTTTCTAATACCATCTACCTTTAGAGGTATGTTGTAGGGATCATTTCATTGATGCATGGAAAAGCTTTCATATACTTAGATGAAAGCTGATCGAGGTATATAACGTACCAGCACTAGCCTTGTCCCAGATTTTACTTATTTTCAAATCTATCTGTATTTAACTCACTCATTATTTTACTGTAATCCCTATTCTCTCCTTTCATTGCACAGCTGAGGTATAAGCCTAAATTTATTGCACTGCAATTATTTCCAAGGCAGAAGAGATCTCAGACCAAACATGGTCCTGTGTAAATGGGGCAGTGAAATCAATGGAATTTATGCCTGCTTATACTGGAGCTTAATATGGATTTATATTGCCATAAGTATTGAATTATGACTTCACAGAGCGAAAGAAAAAGGAGAAGTTGAGCTCTGCAGGGGAAAAATTAATACAACATAAATATCTTTAATAAGAGCAAGAGTCCAGATTGTGCTGTCTGCATGGCAGTACAAACAGTACTACTCTTCAAATAGCTCCAACTCTTTTCACGCAATTGTTTGAAGAGTAAGGCATTACTCAGTATGAGTAAAGGTATCAAGACCCAAAGAGCACACACGAGGATGCTACTCAGGACAGCGTTTAACACAAGGATGGCCTATTCCTATTGACTTCAGTGGGATTTTCATTAAAGAGTAAAAGAATGAGTCACTGATTTATATCAACCTTCTACTTCTGCCTCCAGTATGTGGCTGTGACAAGCCAAAGAAAATAAAGACATTCCAAGACTGACACTGCATCCTCAGCCAGTCCCACTGTGCCCCAGTCCTGCTGCACACATGTTCTCAGCTTTGTAATTGCACAACTCCCATTAATACTAAGGGAGTTGTCTGCCTACAACAGATGAGAATACGCATGATAAATAATATGCAGATCTGACATCATAACAATCCCAAGCACTATGGGGAAAAAAAAACCCGTCAGTCACCCTATTTTGTTGGCTTCTTTAGTTCTCTTCTCTGGACAAATATTTTTTTCTCTCAAGTCTTTGGCAATTAATACAGCATCTCTTCCATTAATCACAGAGGTACAAGTTTTTAGGGCTGTGCACGTGCAGCAGAAATGCACGCCTAATATAACCTGTTGTGTAGGCAGTATGCTTGCAAATACAGCAATTGAATGCAACAGAATCTGCATGGAGAATCTCCATACAGTCTGCAAGTGGATCATTAAAAATCGGTCAGGGAGCAGTGCAGAGATAAATCACTTTATTCTCACTTGTACTCTGGAAACATCCAAAATCAGAGGAAATTCTTTGAACAGTGTGAGTAAACACTAACCCATACCATGACAATTCACACATCTGCCACAACACGTGAAGGCATCAAGGTACTTTGTGTACATTTTCTCTTCAGTTTCCCTGCAGATTTAATAGCCTATAAGGTTTCTTAGCAAAGTGTGAATTTAGTCTTCGCCTATAAATTAGTGCTGCTTGTCAAGAATTATGCAAATCCCTTAAGCATTTTCTGGCTTTTTAATTTTTTTTGGCACTCTTTGCAGATCTGTGCATTCTATTCCACTGACGTTCCACTGGTATTTCAGGCTTGGGCCCAATTCCCACCAGGCTGGTCGTCTGATGGAAGTCACGAGGCATTTCCTCCTTCTGGGATGCTGCCCATGTAATCAGGTGAGTAAAGGGAGCTACAAAGCGGGGAATACTTTTCAGAAAGGAGAAGACCATGAATTTCAGCTTAGTGCTCATTGTAACATAGTGAGTAGAAACATATATGGAAAATTTCTCTAGTCTAGCTCTATGCCTGTAAGATTGTTCTCTTCTTTGGGATTCACTCTTAGACTTTATTTAGTATACTGCACCATGAGTTCCTCTTGGAATTTCACAAGGGGCAGATCAGTTCTTGCCTTACATCACCATCTTGGGGAGCAGTATGTTGTTGCTGGACAGACGCCTACTCACAATACTCTCCTTCTGTAATACCCCCAGTTGGCGGGCAACATCTTAACATTATCATTTTTTGGTATTTGGCCTGATACAGCCTGCTCCCAAATTCATAACGGGAAATGCATGTGTTTCACTGATACCAGAATTCTCTTGTGCCATCAGACTGAAGCACAATGTAGTATGAAGGGCAAGAAGCCAAAGGCAGGGGAGAGAGAGGCAAGCACATTGTACAAGTGTCATGCACCTACTTCTGAGGGCACGTGACAGGGCTTACCTCTTCACCTTATCAGGTATCTTTATCTTTTTAGCTATTATTTTCAGTCATGTAGGTATTGAATAGTGCGCACTCGCTCTATGATTATCATTACTGAGTGACAGCAAGTAGCATCAAACACCAAAGTGCCACCTCACCAAGGCCATAGCCGCACACTTGCCTCCAACCTTTCCCGACACAGTACCACCACAGCCCGCGTGAAGTCATAAGAGCAGAAACCAGCCCCAGCTCCCCAATCCCAAAGGCACACTGTGGAGAAGGCCAACCAACTATCTGATCATCTCTGGTTTCGATCTGATGACTGTCTCAGGCAACTTCGGCCCCCAAGTTCCCAAGTTCCACTTACTCAGCTTGACTTCGTGAGGAGCACCCCAACCTCAAGCGTGTCCAAGCAGAGCTCCACCAGGAGCACACAGCTCTAACTGGCAAAGATGGGTGGGGCCAGTCAGAGAAAAATATTTTCCTCTGTGAAAGTATCAGAGCAAGGAAAGTTAAGACTCTGCATCAACAGTGAAATATTGCAAATTTATAGGCAATGCTCCAGAGTGGTGATGAATCACAAAACGCAAATGCAAGTGCCAATACAGAATTTAATCTCTGCACAAACACACGAATACTTTATTAACAGAAAAAGCAGAGAAATTTGTCATGAAACTCAGCAGTCTGGAACTGGGATAGGGGAAAGCTTGCAATCTTTTCTCCAGTGGCTATGTACCACTGCCTGCCTAGAAAAATCTAAAATGAACTGCTCTGTGTCAGCCTTGTCACAGTTTGCTTTGTGAAAAGAAATTAAGCCATCTGTAGCACTTTACTTTTACTTTACTATGCAGTTACAATGTGTAGTTGTGCATAAAATATTTTTAATTTTATATTTGTTACTAAACTCAGTTCACATTCTTAGTGAGAACCAGGGAGGAGGGGGGAATAACATCTGTGTGGGATGGGAATGTAAGTCAGTGGGTGGATTCTGAATCCTGTTAAATGATTGGGGAAAAAAACATGTTTATTTGTTAAAATGGAAACAATCACTAATGACAAGGGAGATGAAATATTTAGACAAAACTGTAATGGAACCCAGAGGATGTTATTTAGTTGTTCTCATGAAACAGAGAACCTCCCATTGAACACATTTTTGTAACTTTTTTTTCATGGGAGTTCCTAAAAACTGTGAATGCTTTTGATCTCTCTGTAAGACAAGACTCAATCCCTGGGGTCAAGGTGCTGTTGGTAGGGTCACTCCAAAAGATGTCTTGAAAGATGCTTTCATGGGCTCCTTTACCTGAGCATAAAAAATTCAGCTCTGATAACTAAGGCCATGCAAATATGATATGTGGAATCCACAGGTTTTCACCAGTAAATCAGGCCTTTTAAAGTCAGAATACGAGAACCTGCACACTGCAGATCCTGCAGTAGTACATGTAACCTATGCTTCAGTCCCTACACAGAGTCTCTTCAGCATGAAACTGGTCTAAGAAGGCTCTGCTTCTTCCCTTCTCTGAACAGTTAAATCCAAAAGATTTTGGTGATATGTGTATGGTCCCATCTCAGCTTTATCAGTGCAACAAACACTTCACTTTTTTTCCTTTGGCATCTTTTGAATTACTGAAGGCCTCTACAGCATCTGCCATAATAAAGGTGTCCTGGTGAGTTCCACCCTCTCCGGGACACTGGCTTTTACCCAGGATAAGCAAAGGATGGGCTGCAGGAAACGCAAATACATGGAGGCAGTGGGAAAGACCCACACAGCAGATAGCATCCACCCAGAAGGCTGGGCTTGGCTGGGACCAGGAGGGAGGGATTTCCCTGCCTCTCTGTTAACAAAAAAAGTGTTTATTGGGACAGTTGCTACTACCCAGAGCCACATGCTGCCAAAATTGTGGTTATTTCCAGGCACTTCCTCAGAAGCCATACCTCAGATTACTCTCTTGCCTCCAGGACCTTTCTCTGCCTTTTGTCTTCTACTAGTTGCTTCATCTTCCCTGACTGCTCCTAACCATCAGTTATTATACTGGGAATGATAGTTGCTCCATGTGTAACTGATCAGCATGTGGGTTTTCAGGTCTAGAGAACTGAAGAGCTCCACATAATTTAGGGTAAAAACAAAGAACAATGAAATATTGGTCTACAGGGTACAATTAGGTTTTCTTGGATTTAGATCAGTTCATATGTAAGTCAAAGGCAGCTGTTACTAATGCATAAATATTCATCCACAATCCAATATGCAATGTACAACTTCAGCTCTCGGACTGTTCTATAAGAGCTGTTAAAAAACAGCTTCTATACTTGGGGCACTTACAGAAGTATATTATTAACTCTGTGCAATAAGAGCAGGCCAAGAATAAAAGTTTGTCTTAAAAACATTGCCAGAAATGTATTTACTCGAAGTCTACATTGAAAATTATATTAAACATATGTTTGTATTCATATTTTGGGCAAAGCTTAAGACTCTCAACACCTTGGCTTGAGACACCACCACTAGGATTATTAATATCATGCCCTCTAAGTCTGTACATTTGATGCTCATTTATGATAGCTGGCAATATATTAACTACTCCAAATTCTGATTTTGCTCATATAATGTAGTTGGGTAGCTGTACTGTTGCCACTTTGCAAAAATTGAAAATATATTTTAGCACGTATTTCAAATCATTTTTGTTTGCCAAAACAACACTTGGAACAGATACCTGCTATTTGCACCCACAGTATACGATTAACTAATTTAAAACCACTGTGGTCTTCAGTTGTCTTAAGTTACAGCCAGCAGCATTTTCTGTTCTACTAAATCGACAATGATGAGGTGAGCTCCGAGCAGCCATTTCAGTCATTTCATCACTCATTTCAGCAGAATGTGCATCGGGCAGAATGCTGTGCCACCCAAGATCAGCAGAAGAGAAGTTCAGCACATTTGGATAAGGATTACAACATTTAAAGCAAATAAGTAAAAGAATCTCAATAAGAGGAGGAAAAAAGGACTTGCAGAATCACAACTGTAACTCAAGGTTAACTATTAACTTTAAAACATACCTGTGCAACCAGTCGTGCCTTTCTTGCCTGAATATCCCATATCACAATGGCAGATAAATGAGCCTTTTGTGTTCTCACAGGTTCCACTCAGACAAATGTTTGGATGCAGATCACATTCATTAACATCTAAAAAAACCCATAATTTAATATTTATTAAATAAAATTCTTAGAAAGTAACTAGCAAAATCTCTGAGATACAATTCATTGGAAATAACTCAGAAGCATTACTACTGTCCAAAGAATGACTATGATGACTATGTTTTCTATGTATATGCACATCTGTGTGAACACAGTTACAAATATCTTTATCCACACACACAGACACATATATTATCCTGCTTTGCACAAAACCTTTACAAAAAATATCCTCCAGATTTTTTATTTAAATAATAATAAAATTTTGGTTTGGATTCACCGTTTCTCTACTTTATTCTACCAAAGCACAGTACTTGCATACAGTTTGATTTAGTGACTGGTTTAAATCAGTGCTGACAATTTAACTTGTTAGAAAACTTCCAGAGTGTCACCCATCTGCAGTTCCTCTCTACAAACCCTCTTTGGTTTTAGCTACCTAAAATCTTACTGGAAGAGCACCCAGAGATATGCTATTGTAGATCACTATGTCTGCTTTTCAACTTGGTCTGGGAGTTTACAAGAACATACAGAGATCACACCTGCATTTGATAAATGCAGCTTGTGCACTGGAGCACTTCCTATTTTTGGGTGGCCAAAACTAGAGCATAAGAACAATACTCTGTAAGTATCATAGTATGCCTACTTGGAAACACTGCCTTAATAAATACTATTTCCTTAGTTAATGCATATTGAAGAAGATGCACTTTCACTTACCTACACAAGTCTTCATGTCTTCAGATGCCATGAATCCATCATAGCAAAGACACCTGTATTCTCCTGGGATGTTTGTGCATTGGCCTCCATCACAGATATTAGGATTGTCTTCACACTCGTCAATATCTGTCAATATGCAGGGAAAATTCAGATTAAAACATGTCTTAGACAGGTTACCTTTATGCAGTGCAACCAGTCATAATCATGGCAAGCAAACATTTAATGCTCCGGCAATCACAATTAAGATTGAATCCCTGTAAATAACTGAGTGGTATATTGCAAAATCCTCATGATGAGTAATCTCCCCTTCCTGGGAAAGTCAGTGGTAAACGTTCCCCACTGAATCCAAGAGGAGCGGGAACCAGATTTGTCAGTAGAAAAGTCATTAAGAGAAACAAAACCAAAAACAAAAAACAAAACAAGAGAAACGGAACCTTTGTCACACAACATGGCTACACGAAATTGGAGACTCCGAGATACAATCCGTCATTGTTGAATGGAAGCTCTGAAGTCAAATTCAGTGACAAAAATATCAGACTTCACAGAGTTTAAAAATGTTGTCTTATGTGCATGTCTTGAATGTGGTGACAAACTGGAAAACTGGACAAACTGGTGTCAAGCCCTTGATGGGAATAAGTACAGCACATATATTTAGTTCACAAAGAGATTTTATGTTTGCTTGTTTGGGGTTTTGAGGGGACATGGTAGGGAATGGGTTTGTGTGTGTGTGTGTGTGTGTGTGTGTGTACATAAAATTATTATTTCATTTACTTACTGGCATTTCAGTTGACTGCCCAGCCCAGACATATATTTACATCTGCTAGCATACAAGATGCTTTTTCAGCTCTTGAAAGTGGCCATCAGTGATAGAGGCCAACTGCAGAAGCAGACACTTTATTATATTAATGCAGCCATGCTAGCGTCTGGAGTCTTTCAAAGTCTCTGGGGTTATGTTAGTGTTCCTTGTAAAAATTTGAGAATCTCCCTGTGTCAGCACCAACATAGACCAGCAAGAACAAAAATCAGAAACTGTGTAGTGATTCCATGGGAAAAAAATCAGCACAAAAAGCACAAGATTCAGGAACCCCTCTGAGAGAAAGGGTGTAACTCATTATCAGTCTGGTCTATTGTGGATTGCAGTAATTATGCAGCTGCAGAAAATGAACTCACTTTAACTTAAAATATTATGTTCATTATTCTATATTTCTAGCAGCTAGTGTTTTTGTGAATACACAGTTTCTGCAAGGAAGAAGGCCGACCCATCCTTGTTCATCTTAAAGAGCAAATAATGTTGGCATGGACATTAGCCTGGAAATGTTAATTTGGAATGGAATTTGAATTAACATGCAAAATTAAGCTCTAGAAATGGGGATAATAATGACAGAAATAAAGAACTTTATTTACTAACCTGTCACTGTATTGATTTCACAGTTGGGGGAAAATCATCTGACAAAGAACCTGTTGTTTCTCCTAATTGAGCAGATTATTTATGCATAACCTCACCAATTCAAACCTGACCTACTACTGAACTGAACAGCATTCTTACCAGCTCAATTATCGAGAAATGTATTCTGTAATGGCTTCTAGCTTCGTATGATGTTAAAAATAAAAGACGTGTTCACACAGAGTGCAAGCAGAAAATGTGAAAAAAGTATTTCACATACTCTGGTCACAGAGCTACTCAATCATGTACCTTGCACGAGCATACAACATACAAAAATCAGACGTTCTCTTGCAAAGTAGAAAATGTCACAGAAAATATTTTTTCTCATTTTTCACCAACCTTGGGTAGAGACCAAAATTTCAACATGCAGACTGAATATTCACCATATGTTTATATATGCAACTAATTTCTCTTCATGAGAAGGCGGCAGCATTTTTAGATACTAAAAGAGTGGTGAAGATGTCCCCTCACTGTTCTGGGTATTTTCTTTAGTAGAGTTTGACTTGACATCCAAAAGTGTCTGGCATTTCTGCCATCAGTACACAACATACATTAAGAGATTGCTGATATCTGGCTACACAAATGGTAGGAAAAAACCTCTGACCAAAATATAACTGCCATTTGTGCCCACAATTAATTGTATCTACAGTCTTTTCTGGACATGCTAAGGTAGATATGTAGTAATACCAAAAATTTCATCCTTCAAATCCCAACTATTGGCAGCATCTCTTATTAAAATTTCTTTCATTGTCACAATTTATATATTTTTAAGAAAACCTAAGCCAAATACAGTACACAGGAAATGCCGCTGTTTCTCTATAAATACAGGATTGTAATGCTATGAATTGGCTTTAGAAATGAGGATAAAAACTAACTTTTTGATTTGGCATAGCATCCTGCTCTAGCACAGTAACCTAGCATGACATCAGTAGCTCTCCACAGATGCGATCAGTTTTTGGGAGGGTTAGGCATCTACTTACTGTGATACTTATGTTAAACACATGAACAGGCCTACAGATATCAGCAGGATTATGTAGACCTCCTTACATATTGGCAATTATATTCAAGCCTTTCTTAGAGGATAATATGAAAATGAATAGTTAATAGCTATTATTGGCTAGCCTATAAGTGAAATTTGATTTTTCAGGGTCCATGTAAGATATAGAGATGCAAAAATTAACATCAGATGCTTCTACGTTCTTCTACCAGGTAAGACCTGACTATAAAACTCCAGGGACTTGTTTATCATCAAGTTAATGTGTGACAGAAACTCTGAGAATCCATGCTCTTCACTCAGCAAAGACAATTGCTCCCTCCCTTTTTAACTCTGAAAAGATTGTGATTTCCAATTCCAAAGTTTGTAGCTTAATAGGCAGGAGGATGCTCTGATCCACTCTCTTCTTGGATTTAGAGACTTGTCTGGGTGACAAGGGGCAAGTAGGGCAAAACAGAGGAGAACTGTTTGTAGCCTGCAGACTTGAAATCCCTAAGACTTCCCAAACACACACTTTTGTTATTCATTTCCTAGTCAAGCCAAGAAGAAGAAAACAGCAAAGTGTATCACTGACTGCTCCCCGTCCTCCCTTCCCTCTCATATACATACAATCTAGTCCTTTCAAGTTTAGATTTTGGTTGAGGGACAATTTTGATCAAATTGTTTTACTTTCTGCATTAAAAAGGTGCCCAAAACACCAATGCCAATGTTTTTTGCATGGAATTGCCCTTACTAGAAACCTGACCAATCCCTGGTCACTAACTTAAACTGTCTCTAATTTAAGTATTGTATGTTTTTAAATACTTAATTTTCTAGAATTTTCTCACTGAATAAGGGTCAGATGCTTGCTGAAGATTGGCTACTTTACAGCATTGTGACAGTGTAATATTTCAATGGGGGGGAAACTAAATTTGACTATAATTTAAAGGCTCTTTTATTCTTTGCAATGGTAGCAAGCGGCCTCAGGGTAAATTAGACCCTGGTCAGAGGTTTATAAATATTTACAAATTCTGAATGTGAGCTCTCTCTACTAATTCTGTATAGAAAACTCATTTGTTCAACTTGAAAGATGATTCTATTCCAAGGGATTAACCCTGTTATATTTCTCATGCTCTTCAAGGAATTGGCAAACAGATGGCAAATACATGCGCAGTAAGAAGTAAGAAAAGAGCAGAGAAAAAATATCTTTCCAGTAACCTATGTGGTAACTTTCCCGTAACCAAGTAGAATTCACTTACTGGGATTATGAATCCCAGAGGAGAACACCCGGTTGATACAGAGCTCTAACAATTTTCTCAGCAATTCTGCTTAGAGTGCAAGAGAGCTGTTTCCTACGAAAGTTTAGGACTATTCAAATTTTACTTTGTCTGCAAGTCATTCAGTTTTGAAGTACTGCAGGATATTTGCATTCAACTAAATAAAGATTAAAAATAGGAATTATTTTTCCTTGCTTAAGAGCAGATAACACACAATGTTATCAGAACAGGATAAAATAGCCCATTTTATAGCATTTCTGCCAATTAGCCCTCCAATATAATTATACAGTATACAAACATGGCATTTTGACTTATGTTTACGATGTTTTCCATTTTAGATTTTGACCTATTATAACACCATAAGGGAAAAAACTTACCTGCTACCAAAAAAATCGCAGCCTTTTGTTACCAAACTCACAATCAACTTCTACACTTACTGAAATTACGAACATCCAACTTCCTTCAAAGCAACTCAGTCCACAGCTGTCAAATTTTGACACTTTGGACATCTTTACTTTAGAAAAAGAATTTCACCTTCAATGCATTAACTACATTATTTTCACAGAATATTTTTAATAAAAGCTTTAATTTAAAAAAAAAATAAATTAAAGGTGCATTTACAAAAAATACTGAAATGATTCATTACAGAAGAAAAGCCCCCAAAATTTCCTTACCTGTGCATGTCCTGTGGTCTGGCATGAGTGCAAATCCTTGTTTACAGCTACATTCATAGCTGCCCTCTGAGTTTGTACAGAAGTTCTCACAGCCACCATTCATTATGCTGCATTCATCAATATCTAAAATGGAGAAAATTACAATTAAAACCCACAATATAATTTACTTCAAAGCACATTTCATAGGCATACTTGTGCTAGCTTTCCAGAACAGCAACAATCCAGCTTCTACGCTTGAGTTTTGCAAGCTCCTTGAACATTCAAGTGCTTACAAACAGAGGTTGAACATCAGGCAAACCACAGAGGAAAAAAAATGACATTATCCAACTGCATATACAGATACCTCTGAACTTCCCTTCATGTATAAAAACATCACTATTGGGTTACCACAGCGTCATGAAGGTAACAAAATTTTTGTAAGGATTATTCACTAGGCAGAATTAAAGCCTGCAGATTTTTGCATGCATTTCCACTGCATGATAAAATGTAAGCAAATACAAGAGTGCATAACAGCTTATTTAAGCTAAATGTTATTTACAAAATGTGGCTTTTGGGAAGCAGTTACAGGAAAAGCTTCATATTTGAGATGACTGCAGATCAAAGTAGGAAAAATTCCATTGACCCACATGATTCTACCTCATGGTGTCTCAAGAGCACAGATTTTTTAATAAAATAGAGTACTCAGGAGTTAACAAAGAATTCCCTCTTCATGGTCAAAGCCTGAAGTGTTAGGCCATTTAAAACTGTATTCAGTGTTAGGCCATTTAAAACTGTATTCAGTGTTACGCACTGTGATTGATTTACTAGAAAAAATAAGATATAGACAGTTAACTACAGCACTGTCGTAATTTTACTCCTCTCAGGAAATGGCTAGATTTTTGAATCACAGTTAAAAATGTCTTAACTACTAGAAATAATTATTTTTATTTTATCTTCCCCATTCATAGACATTCTGAGTAGACTTTGTCCTTACCAATGCAGTATAATTTGTCAGGTGTGGACTGATAACCAGGGTTGCAAGCACATTGATACTTCCCAATCAAGTTGACACAATGTCCATTTCGACACAGGTTGGTGCTTAGGTCACATTCATTAATGTCTGTTGAAAAAGAAAAGGACAAACACGTTTTTATGTCTTATATGTGAAAGCATATGTGAAACTAAATTGCTTTAATAACTAAATAAAATTCACTAAATGTGTTTCATTTAGTGAAACTAAAGCAAACAAAATAAATGCCAGGGCAGCACAATATCAGTATAAAGAGTTCTGCACAATACTGATTTTGCCTCCATGCCTCACCTATACATGCAGAGATGTTTGGTGATATGTGATGGCCCGGAGGACAATCACACCGAAAACTTCCCTCTGTGTTGATGCAGGTGCCACCTCGGCAGAGAAGGGGATTGCGCTGACACTCATCGATGTCTGTGGGGAGAAAGGAAGGCACATCACTGAATGATTCAGCACTGCCACCACAGCAGCCCAGATAATGCCTCAGCACTGCACTTCTTGTGAGTGTACCTCTTTACCCAAACCCTTCCCAGGTACCGACCCTCCTAGGAGTCCAATCCACATGCTGAGACAGCTACAGCTAGCTATCTCTTAAACCACAGGGCAGCATAAACAAGCAAATAAACAAAATAAGGCTGCTTTTAAATTTTAACCTGCTTTAACCTGACAGCTCAGGATGATATCCCACCCACTGCACTGGGGACTCCTGGGATAATTTTAACCTCCTAAAATCCTGACCCTTGCTCATTTACGCTTTGGCATCCTACAGAACTAGGGAATTCACGTTTAGGGTGGAAATCAAGTCAAAGTTAACGTGAGCTTTAATAAGATTCAAAAATAAGAGGGAACTAAATTGAGGCACAATCTGGACTTTAAAATAACCCAAGTGCATATTTCACAGAAATAAACCTTACATAGGATACTACTGCACATCTGTGCCTATAAAAAAAACATACCCATGCAGTTTTTCATCATCATAAATCCACTTTCATAGCCTTCAAAACATTCACATTCAAAGTCCCCAGGAGTATTGACACAGATGCCTTGGCCACAAAGATCAGGAGAGATGCGGCATTCATCAATATCTGCAACACAAAATAACATCCACAGTATATTGAAAGTAGTCCAATTTTTCCTTTTCCAAATCAAAGCTATGAGAGAGAGATCCATGCAGTTTACCTGTACAGTTCCTCTCTTCAGAATCAAGGGCAAATCCACTGTCGCATCTGCATTTAAAACTGCCAATGGTGTTTCTGCATTTTCCATGAGTACAAAGACTGGGGACCATTTTACATTCGTTGATATCTATAAATGAAATGGATTGATATTAGGCATTTGACTGCATAGTGAGCTAGCAAAATGTCCAAAATGTTCCAAGAAGGACAGGTTAGTAAAAATGTAAGTTCTGCAATAAGGAGCTGACCACAATTTACACATTCAGTTTATACCCCCCACAACATAGCAACAATCATTCGTAAGCAACTACATCATTATCATCTTTAACAATGGATTTTGGAAAAGCTTTACAGGAAGGTAAGTATTCTTCATCTCACAGCATCTGTAAAGTAACAAAGGTGCTAAAGAAGACCTCTGTTCAGTGCAATGCTATTCTAGATTTCCTGCTTCTTCTTCTCCTTTTAGCCGTGAAACCTCAGAAAGGGAATGTCTGAGAAAGAGGAGACATAGGCCATGCAAGAGCTTGACAACGTATTCTCTTTAAAAAGCCACATTTCACAGTTCATTTAGCTCCTTGTCTATGCCTTCAATGACAAGGACATATGACTTGCAAAAACAGCAAACAAAGGTCATTCATTCTTATGATAGTGATCACTCCTTTTGGGAAACTTGTAGGACACACTACATAAATTGATGCTGCCTTCTGTATAGACATTCTGCAGTGCAACTGCCAGGGTCACTTTCTCCTATTAAACACTACTTACTCTTCCTTTGCTCTGCAGAATCTAATTGCAGCCCGCTGAAGTCAACAATAAGATTTCAGCAGATGGAAGATCAAAGCTACAAAGGGAACTTCCAGAAGAACTACTCTATCTGCTGGTTTCTGAGAAAAAATGTGACTACCATGAGTCACAGAGAATATGAGTGTAAGTAATAGCACGTCGTACTTCTTTGTATAACATTAATAACTTAGCAACTGTTTATAAAACTAAGACTGAAACTACCAACAGCAATTGTCATTCACGTATATTTTCTCATCGTTTAAAATTTCAAAATGTTTAAGTTTTGGTAACTGGTTTTCTTTAAGTATATTCATATCCGTTTGTGCTTCATCCAGCTTAATCCCACTGGAAACCCTGGAAAGATGGCTTTCAAAACATGACGCTAGGGTGTCACTGCATGATTCCCATTAATGCTGGAATTTTACCAAGAACAATCATAACAAAAAGTAGTCTATAGTAAATTCAATTCTGCTGATTTGAGCTATCATGCTGGAAACATTTTTCTCCACTTCTCCTACTAGCTCCACTAGAAATTATTGAAATTATTCATCCTTCCTTGCTTGCACCACAATAGAATTGAAATTATTGTATCTTGTGCAGGTAAGAAAGACTGCTCTTTCCATATGTCCAAAGCTGACTGTGCAGTTTGTTCCATTTCTTGTAGCATGAGGTGCCGGGTTTTCAAAGCTATTTATTTCATCAGCCAGAGATGTCATTAGATGCATCACAGGAGGCAAAGTCATGCATAATTTAACCTCGCTAGCAGACAGATTCAGTACTTTGAGGCTGTAATGCCATATGGTTTTTAATGATCTGACACAGACTAAACAATCTTATGTTTTATTCTGACCTTACTTTCCATGAAACCTAATGGGATTTTAAAGTGTGCCTCAAGACAAATGAATTGCCTAGTTATCAACTCCCAAGAATTTACCAAGAGAAGACCAAAAGGAAAAGCCTTTTGGATTTAGTAGCGAAGAACCACAAACGCATCACATACCTTTAGAGAAAGGTTTCCCAGTTATCTCTATCTTTGTGGAGAAACCAGACCCTCGGGGACAAAGAGCTTCAAATTCAGGTGATCCCTTTAGAGGGCATTCCTCACACTCAAAGCCCCATGCTGCCCCCACTGAACAGCAGCAAGCGTCCATTCGGTGTCGGCCTGGTATTTGTGCAGTGCATTGCTCATCTTCATGTTGCAGGTAGCAACTCTCCAAGCGAATGTCTGTTGGGCAATTGAACAACATGTTGAGAGAGAAAGAGAAAATTTAGTTCACTGCAGAGGAATTCCTCTTCCAAAATCCCTTCACAAAACAATTTGTTCCATGTTGCTGAGGTCTTTGGCAGAGTGCTGACACTGCATAGCTCCCAACAGCAAAATATTAACAGCAAACTTGAAAACCAGCAACTGAAATTGAAGTTTAAAGTTTTGTGTAAAATAGTGCTCAATACTTGGACCATATTTTGGATTAAAAAAAAATTGTTTTTAAGCATTCCAGCTTACTGTAACTGTATAAAGCCCTTTAATTAATATAAGCTATACCTCACTCTAAGACAAATGTTGGACATTTACTATTAAGGGGCAAAAGTGCTTTGGATGGACAGCATACAAAACTCAGATATTCTGATGCACACCCCATTAAGATATGCAATGTGGCCGGCTCCTCACAAGCCATGGTGCTGGTCCACAGTGGTCCCACCACCATCCTTCCAATCTTGTCAACTTTGGTGGGGATTATGATGAAGAGTGCTAAGAGCAAAGATCAGTTGTACAGATTTGTCAATGATTTTGAATTCACAGATTTGTGAATGATTTTGAACCAAATCTATGCCATTAAAATAGTCAGCAGATGGTGATGGACTTTTACCATTGCAATCTGTTTATATTCCAGTTTGTGTTCCTGATCAATTCTACTTGAAAATGATTTATGTCGACAAAGGTAATGTTCCTTATTTGTAAGAAAACGAGCAGCAAAAATCGATTTGCTCACCATATAGATTTGTTTTTCCCTATTAGATCTGTAAACAGAATAAATACCTACCAAGACATGTCCGTCCAGAAGCATCTAAAGTCATTCCACTGGGGCACTGGCAAACAAACGATCCCAGGGTATTGACACACTGCCCATTGGTACAGACTCCAGGAAACACCTCACATTCATTTACATCTATTTCCAATCAAAATGTGATAAAAGTCATCACTAGTGTGCTAAACATTCACAAATCAGAAAAAAAAAAAGAACATTCTAATGTTTAAGATAAAATTCAAAACCACAGAAGTTTATATGACCTGAAAAAATTGCAAATATTTATGATTTCCTATGCAAGTTTGCCAGAATCAACTAATTACAGAAAACAGCTGATGATTATAAACATTACATGTTGTTATTTGCTATTCCTACATATACTGAAATCAAATTCAAAAATAACATCCTCCTCCCCCCCCAAATTAAAATACTATCAATTTTTATTTTGACTGGTGTCCATATTTTTAACTCATATGGGCAAAGAAAGAAAAAGGCAAGTGCATAACGAGATCATGCGTTATTATAACGTTATTCTAACAAGATTTAGCTATGTTGCATGTTGCAATGTTTTTGAAAGTTTTGCACTCTTACTGTTTCCGCCTCTTCAGGCACACCTCTGAATGTCTGGAAACTACAACACTGTTTGAAATCAAATCCTGTGACCACCTATGACTGGTGGGTCCTCCCACTAGTGTTCTTTGTGAAAAGCTTATGCTTTGCAACTGCCTCCATAAAGAAGCCTCCGGGCTTAAATATGATCCAAGATGAAGCATAACAATTTTGAAGACAGACAATAAGAACAAGGAATCAGAAAGAAATGACTGGACTACAGCTGAACGCTCACATATTAATCAAGAAGTGGATAGGCTGGATTCACTGATCTTCCAAACAAAACTCCTAGTGTGAACTGCCTTTGCAACACTCAAACTGCATGGAGCAGTGTGGAAGATACACGTCCAAGTGGACACTCGTGGCCTCTTCCCTTTACTAGATATTATAAATAAAAGGCTCATCTTGACTGGAAGGCAGGAAGTAAAGCCAAGGGTCTGTTTGAAACCACCGAAACACAGTTCACAGCTTGCGAACAATATTCCAGCTGACAATTCCAGGGCTCACCCATAAACTAGAGAAAGACTGCCAATTTAGTTTGCTTATTTCCTTGCACAAGTTCCATTACTAATTTTACAGGGGCTGTGTATGGGAGAACTGAGTATCACCTTTTGGGAACTAAATTTACTCCCTTGTCCTGTTTCTCACTTGCCAGTAAATTTCCTAGAGCTCTTCCCTTGTCTTGAAAAATGCTTACATTGGTTGAAGCCCAAATACCACTTTAGTATGTTAAAACCAGGGGAAAGTACTCTGAAATATCTGGGGCTATACAGGTCCCACTGAAATCAGAAAGATGAAAGCACATAATAGATGTAATCCAAAGTGCTAGTAAAGGAAATGCTGAAAACAGTTATGTCTACATCTTGGAAGGATAAATTTTCCATCCCAGCAGTGCTGAAAATGTTCTAAGACTTTCCCTGTGAATAGGGAAAGGTGGGGCCACTTTTTTTTTTCTTTTTTTTTTTTTTTTTCCCCTTTTTCTTTCACTTACTCCAAAAAGTGTTGCTGAGGTCAAATAAGTTATGTACAATGGGTCTGCAGCATGGATGTGCCAAGGTATTCAGTCATCATTTGGAAAGCAAAGAATATGTGTGAGGGTGTTCCTCTTTCTTTCTTTCGTTGTTATTGTTTGTTTTATGTTATTTTTCTGTTACAGGGAAGAACAATGTTTCTTTATGGAAGTTACATATGGGAGTAATTTTTAAAAAATATTTTAACTGCAGTGTCATGTCAGATGTTGTCAGTCAGGATGACCCATAGCAGTACAAGACACTCCGAGCTTCTGCATATTATGGAAACATGCAGTCCTTTGTCAGGGGTTCAAATCAATTCAGATGAAGATGAAATAGGGTGGGACCTTCAATTCTCACAGAATACTGTATAGTCTTCAAGCAAAAAGCTACACATTTAAAAAAATGATCAATCTTTTCTTTAAACAAAGTTTAACTGTGTGCTGATGCCCGTTTTTTGTAAGACAATAACTACGCTTTGGAACGTGTCTTATTTAATATAGTGTTACATGGAAAAAAAAAGCGAAGCTTAAGAAAAAAAAAGCTTCCATTTGAAATATATTCTTTAAATATGCCTTTTCTATAGCATAGAAATGGCACTGCATATTGTATCAATAATGTCATGTTTTATTGCAGACGTAAAATGCATTATTTGCCTGCATAGGTTACAGATTAAATAGTATTTGAAGGGAGAGCCATCTCCTTATGCTGGCAGATACTGTATTTTCAAGTGTGTACTTTGAGATAAGCCGTATGTAGGAATGTTAAACAGGCTGAAAACAAATTCATCCCTGACATAACTCTAAGGAAATCAATAGAATTATACGACGTAAGAATTTGGCTTAGTGTTCCTCTATGCTAAATTAACCACTTAACCCAAAACACTGGCATGTTTTTCATTCAAGCTCTGATTTATATCAAGGCAACAATAAATACCTTCACATACTGTTCCTCTTACTCTTGAAAATCCCTTTTGGCATATTCGGTCTGTAAAACAAACAAAATGACCTTTTAGAACTGTATTGTCCAAAACTCACCGTTAGCTTCTTGTGTAAAAACGATCGTGTGAAATATTATCTACAGTTCATTGTTGTGAGTGGTCAGAATGCTTAGACAATATCTTAGCATTTTCTGAAATAATAAAGAGGCAAGATGGGCCAACTACATAAACTATGCATACTATCAGCCATTATTTGCCTCCAATGCATCTTAGCTAGCTTACCCCAGTGTGGCTATATTATTCCTGCTTTGTTCAAATCATTCATTTAGCTTGGTCTCAGCACATTACGGCCATGTTTAAAAACGATAAATGAGGATGGATTCTGCTGAGATACCAAAGATGAACTGAAGACTTGAACAAAATAGCAGCTTTCAGCATTTATAAATAACATTTCATGCACATTTCTGCATTCACCTGCTTGCCTCCGGGTTCCCAGCTCATCCCACAGTTAAGTCTAATTATCAAGTGCTTACACAGACACCTCAACTCTCTGATCAGCCATTCTCTAGACCACCACTTAATTTACAGCGTATAATAATAAGAGCTACTTCCTTTCCTTCCTCCATTACCACACCAAAGATCTGTTTGTTGAAAACATTACCTTGAAAGCTCTGGGGAACAGGCATCAATTGCTACATCATTACCTACTCTAGATCACTAACTATAATAAACAATGTGAAAGTAATGCGCAAGTTACAAGCTGTAGGCATGGTCCCCTCCTTTCAGAATTTAACTTCCTAAACTGTCTACTATAAAATCCAGTGTTACAGCTACTTACCACCTTTCAATATTGAGATTTTTGTTTATTTATTTATTTATTTCCCAGACTGAACAAGGAATTAATGCTGCATAATAGAAAAAGTAAAGTTACTAGGCTGGCATGTGACCAAACTTCTATGACAATATGTGAACCAGCCTCAGAATAGGAAAAATCCTTGGTTCCTGAGAATGTGTTATATCTTGTGCAATGACACTTTCTTTAACAATAAAGCAAACCCAAAGAAGACACAGAACAGCTCATCAGTCTTCGACAACTTTATGGATTAACTGAGAATAAGAGCTGTTTTTTTTGTTTTGTTTTGTTTTTTAATGTGGGTATATGCCAGGGATTTCATAGCTAGATGCTATTAAGCAGTTAGTCTTAAGCTTATTCCCTTGCGTGGAGTGTTAGATTATTCATGCACTCAAGTAAGATGGACAGGCTCTTGTCACAGTTGTGAGGTACAAGAGCTGCGAATGGAAATTTGAAGAGAACAAATGGAGAGTGTTACCTCGTTCACACTGTGTACATGGGCTACCCCAAGCAGCACCTAGTGTTGAACAGCACTCAGACTTCAGAGTTGCTCCATTGATATTTATCTCACATCTTCCATCTACCATGTTCTGCCAACAGGTACCCTTAACAGTTTCTGTCAGGAAAATAGAAAAGGCATTATCAGGCAGATAGTTAGAATTATACATGAAAATATTTGGAAAATACATCTGAATTTAGCCATAAAAAGAATCATTCTTTCATCCTAACTTGCCATATCAGATCTGAATTTATTTTAAAAGCTCTTAATTTCTCCTTCTCTATGACAGACTACAGACTATAGTCACCTCACTTCAGCAAAGAGCCCTTGCAACTCTTAGTATATGTTTATTAATCTTAACAGGGAATACCTCAGCACCATTCAAGACTTCAGTCATGGCAATTTTTTTTTACTATTCAGATTTAAGGCAGAAGAACAGGGTGGCTATGAATCCCTTCTACATCTTTCATTTGTTTACCAGGTCCCCCAGTCTGGATATCTGATCTTCTCATCAAGAAGGGGCAGGAGATGGCTGAGGACCCCCAGAACTACAGTTCAATAATTTTTCTGACTAGGCAAGAGCTATAAATTATTGTCACTCCAGAAGAGCTGAAGGAAGAACTTAGGAGTCCACATAGTAATGCGCAAGTCACAGCTTTGTCCATGGCTCTCTAGCTAGAGCTGGTCTAAGCCAAACACAATTTACATATGCTCTGCCTCATATTATAACCTGACCCTTCCAGAGATCAGATCTTAAGGAGAACATGTCCACCCCTCTTGCAGGAGGACTTAAGTGGGTGAGTATAGTCCCGAAGAGCTGCTCTGATCATTCCTACCTATGTGTTACAAAACTTTTTGTCTCTTTCAAGTTTGACATGAAATCACTCCCATGTGCAAGTCACACTTTGTTTTCATCAGTACTATGAGTACATAAACACTTTAACATTGCTTCTGGAACATTTTCCACTATGCATAACTACAGAAGTTATTTCAAAGTATTTTCCAAACTGTTTGAATGTCACTGGACATTTTCAACCAGACAACAAAATTTTTAGAAGAAAAAAATACCTATGCAGATAGTTCTTGTTGTATCCAAAGTACTTTCAGGAGAACATTCACAAGCGAAAGAGCCTGGTGTGTTTTTGCATACCCCATTAACACAGGGATTAGATTCACACTCGTCAATATCTGTAAGAGAAACACGTTGCCATTAGTGCCAGGAAACACTAACAAAAATACACATGACCTTTGTCAGCTGAGGTTGAACTGGAAGAAGCTCTTCTAATAATAGGTTTCCTTATATTCTGGTTCAGTCATGAGGCTTCTCACAGCAAGCTAATGATGCGTGTGCCCTAAAGACACTTTAACACATTAGAACATTAAACAACTGAACTGAGCAGCAGCATCTCACTTTTCTGAGATATCCACCTGTTGCCCTCCTTTTGTGGTGATACCATTTTGCTTAAGTGATTTGACACACATTCTGTCTATGGGTCAGAAAGGATTCAGACAAGCATCCGTCTGGCCACAAAAGAGAAAAGGTTAGTAAAGCCTGGTGACTGCCATATTTCTATCAGTCTTGGCACAATGCAGGCCCACAGATGGTCATCAGTAAGGAGGGCTAGTACAGACCCGAGACAGGCCATTCCACAAGTTTATCTAATCTAAAACTTTCATGTTTGGGTCTTGTCTCCCCTCATTTCCCTACTTCCCCACATCATTTTCTTTTTTATTTTTTTCCTTCTTTTTTTGGTTTATGTTCTATTTGTAATAACCTCAAGATTCAAAGTATATCTGACACAACACAAGAACAAACACAATGAATCAAATTAGAATGAAATGAAGTGCTACCCATTACCTTCACATGTTTTTAGGTCAGGAGTGTATACAAATCCTTTGGGACAAGTGCAAGTGAAACTTCCAGGGGTATTTCTGCATTGCCCATTGTCACACAGCAGCATGTTCAGTGCACATTCATCAATATCTAAAATGAAAATTAAGAACTATTAAGATAGAAAACATTCCTAGACAAAAACTAAAATAAAATTTCCATATTTGTAGCCACATTTTATTAGATTTTGTGTATGTGGAGAGAAGAAGGAGACAAAGGGATGAGAGAAGGAATACTCATACACATGTCTCACACTGTTTACCAAAGACGTTAAATAGATTTCAAGATGCTTGAGCAGAAAACAGGTTTGGAATTATTTCACATGGAAATGACTACTCCAAGAAAACTAAAACTATACTAAAGATCCCACTTACTTCACCCTCCTTCTTCACGAAAACTCATCAAAATAATGAAAGCTGTAAGCTACATGAATTCAAACCACACAAATATTACTTACAAAAAACTACCTTTTGGGGTTTTTTGCTTTTAAATATGGAGTAACACACAATTTTTTTTCTCTGTACTTTTTTTTTCCCCCATGCTTTATAATTTAGAAGGCTATTTTGCTTTTACAAGAGTTTATACTTGATTTCTACATGAATTCATAGCATGTGATAGCCATAGCACTGTTTAAAATAAAGCTGAGAATCACACTTTCATCTTGCATTTATTATGGAATAGGTCTATGCAGTCTTTAATTCCCTGAGCAACAGCCACCACACTCATGAAAGAAAAGAGGAGACGATTGCTTTGGAAAGATTTGCTTGTCATTCTGGTCTTTATATCACCTTTTTTTGCCAAGTCTGCTCTGAACTGTCTTAGATGTTGTGGTTAATAAGGCCAATGTGAATCTACATTTGTTTCAGAGTTGAAAAATTTAAACAGAAATGCCAGTGCTAAATTTCAAGAGCCCTTAGGAAATCTTTGGAAGAGCTGTGATCATTAGAGAGAAGTTCCAAGAAGGTGGCAATGGGCCATGAACGGCAGGTGAAGATCAGGAGAGACCCCAATAGCAGACAGGAACAATTGGCTAAGTCACGGAGGCCTCAGAAAGTGTTGAGAGAAGTTGGAAAGACTCAGAGGGTCAGCTCAGCAGCTGGGAACAGCAGAATTACTAGGAAAGGCAGGGAGATTTGCAGAATAAAGCAGACCGTGTGGGAAGCTTCACAGGAGTTCAGAAGAATTGAGAGAGGGCCAGGTAGAACATTATGGAGGAATGGGAAACAGCTGTGATGGAGCATGGATGTGGGCTGCAACAGGGCGGGCTGGGGAGCAGCTGGAAAAGTTACAGATAGAAGGGGAGAAGAGAAGGGATGCCATAAGCTACAGACAGACACTGAAATGGGACATGGATAATCAAAGCCAAAGAAGAAATGGGAAAATGGGATAAATTACATCATGACTTTTATCAAAGATGGATCAATTCAGATTTTTTTTTAAAATAAGATAGTGGATAGTTCAGAGTGGAATAACAAAGATGACTTAAGCTATTTAGGTTTAAATAGAGAATACAGAACCTAAATAAAATTATTATGTAAGCTGGCAAAAACAGGAAGGAATTTAAGAACTTAAAGGTGGATCCAGATCCAGCTGAAGGAGATATTACAGTAGGGTACATTATAAAGGAGAGTCATCGTAACGGAGAGACGATATTAGGAATGCTTTAAAAGGATCAGTCTTGGGACAGGTCCTATAAAAAATGTTTGAATATAGAAATAAAAAATGAATGGAACCAAAAACTACGAACAACAATAAACTGGAAATTATTGCCAACGTAGAATCATGCGATTCTTTAATCATGCAATTCAATTAAGCCTGACAACATGAATGAGAAATGAAAAGCAATCAACGAAGTCTGAAAACTTAGGAGATAGTAACATTAACATGCTATAAGCCAGAACTCATCAGTTGAAGGCAACTGAGAACAGAGAGCTCTGAGCGTAACTCCCAGTTAGAAGTTGACTTGGATTCCTGAGTACAATATGTGTTTGAAAAAAGACTCATTCACTAATAGAATCAGTCCAGCCAGGATTTTCCTGGGATCAATGGAATACGCTGCTTGGATGTCATCACAAGACTGTAAAATGGTTGGAATAGCGCTGTGCAAGAGAAGGCTGTTGCCTTTGCTTTCATGAAATGACTGAAAGCATAGATTTGGACAGTTTAGGCAACAGAGTTTGAGAAACGTTATGATAATTTATGATGATTTATAAACCTCATCATCATATGATTTATAAATACTTCAGGGATAAGTGCTGATGGTGCTAAGTCAAAGGATAATATTAGTTCAACATCAAGTGGTCATAAAACAGTTGCAAATTTTAAGAGTAAGCTAGAAGAAATTTCTTATCAGTTGCACAAAGAAAATTTGGAACAATGCAGTAATGCAGGAGTGGAAGAAAGGAATCTAGAAGGTTTTAAGTAAAGTGCTTTTGATGGTAATGTGAAGTGGAACAAGAGAACTGCTGCTCCTGGAAGGACCCAGCGTGCTGGTGATCTTAGATTTTTCTAATAATACACTGTAATGGCAAGATCTGGCCTCTTTTCATTTTGAGAAACACTGAGGCCATGGAGCATCTGTGAACTGATCTAAACTGTCAGTGATTTGAATTATCAGTAGCAATGGTCACTTGTATCCTTACATTGGAGGATTTCACAAGCACTGCAAAGCACCAAAATTAAACAAGCAAACAAACAAACAAACAAAAAAGCAAAAAGATCCAGAAGAGCAGCTATTGGATCTGATAAAATACTGAAGGAAAAGGCAAGGAGGATAAACACACATATCAAACTTCACAACAAATAAGTGGGACATTTCATACCAATGCAATTTTTCCCAGTTGAATCCACTTCATACCCAGGGTTACAAATACATTTGTACGTTCCATGCAGATTCTCACACCTTCCATTGGGACAGAGATCAGGATCCAGTAAGCACTCATTAATGTCTACATAAATGTTAAAAAATAAAAATAAAGAAATGAGGAAAACAACAACAGCAAAAAAACCACTGTCAATTGTTGAGGACTGTGCACACACACAAAAAAAGGGATCTGATTTAAGACCATCTCTAGCCCAAAAACATTTAAAAGAACATGCATCATAGGTATGAATTAGGATGATAAACATCCCTCCTTTCTGAAAGTTCTTCCTTCTCTACTGGCAGTAAATCTACTAGTGAGCATTGACTGACTTAAGGTTTGCAATTTTTATGGTGCAACCACAAAGCTTTTGCTGTAATCACTTGCTCCTGCTTTGTAATTATTAATCAAGCACTGCGGCCTGGCCTTTGTGACTGAGATGAAAATAAGTGAGGAAGCTCAGTGCTCAGTATGATTTCATTCTTCAGGATCATTTCAGTTGAAAAATGCAAATATGACTTATGTGATTTCTAAGTCATATACGTAATAAAACTGCTCAAAGATGTGACGCTATTTTATAACAGCTATCGCATGCACTCAATGCATAAAGTAGGCCACACTGATGAAATGGCACGTTCCACTTATTTCACCCTAAATTCATCTACTGTTTTACAAACATTCTCCTGGATAAGCCTTCCTACCTCTATTTCCAGCCATCATCTCCTCCAGCATATTTAACAAATCAAGAATATCCAGGTTCATACTTTCAGTTAGAAAGTGAATAGTTTGAATTATATAAGGTGATCTTACCATTTCCTCCTGCAGTCATACCAGACCCACTACTGCACAGAGCCTGATATTCAGCTGGAAAAAGAAATAAAAACAACTTACTGGGATACTTTTCTTAGCTCGCAGTTTTCACTTTCATCATCTACAACACACCGATTAATTATTCCAATTTAATATTACTATTCAATGTCTTTTGGTGATTCTTAAAAAAAAGAAAAAGTCCTCACAATATTCTGAACCTGTGAAACATTTCAGCAGACTCAAGGTCTGCACCTTCTGATGAGGATGGAGAAGTAAAAACTTCAAATGGAATCAATTCGTCTGTCAAACAAAAGCAAGTGATGCAAAGACATTCTGCATTACACAGCTTAGAATAGGACTTTACAAGAGAAAGGATCTAATGCTGGGCAAACCTCCTATGACAAGATTGAGCCCAAAGGAATTCACCATCCATATAAATACATACCGCTTCCCGCCCACACCTCCTGCTGTTTGAATCCCTGCCACTGAATGCACACCTACTCTGGACATCCATCAACAAGATTTTTAGTTTAGAATGGAACAAACTTCTGCAGAGAGTTTCTGAGGAGCAGAGTGACAATGTCTTCTTTTGAGGGATTCTTTTCAATCTCTCTGATGTGATGTTTCTTTGTAAGAAAATTTCTCCTTTACTCCTCCACTCAAAGCCCAAAGAAATTTTACACTTCACTCTTAGGGAGGTTTTTGTTTTGTTTTGTTTTTTTGTTTTATCTGTTTTTTTAATTAAAATCACAATCAAGAAGGCAGACAAAACAAAACAAAAATGAAAAACAACTTCCACTTGTGTAAGTGTTCTGCTAAAGTAATTCAGATATAAAAGAGAAGTCAATGATACGGAGTCCAACATTAACAAAAGATTTCAACTCTACTGCACAGTATGAATGGCCCAGCGATAGCAGCAGAGGATGCTGGAAAGGCTCCTTCTTACTGTAGTACAATTCCCATGGTGTTACTCTATTCTAAATAACATGGAGCACTACAACATGGTGGCCAATAAACTCTCACTGAACTGCTCACATAAGCTCAACAAGCCTGATCTGTTCCAGTTGCTCTTGTCTCTCTAATGCTTTACATAAAGCCACCAGTTAAAACTGAGATTTAAAAAATGAACATAAAATATTTTTGTCTACAAAGCAGAGAGCAAGTCAGTGTGAGACGTTTTTGAGCTACATATTGAATGGCATTTTTTGTCGAAACAACAAATTTGCTGAGTGAAAAGAATAACTTGACAAAGTTGCTCTTCAAATTAGCTCCCTTGCAGTCACCTCCACAAAACCAAGGTCTCTTTATTTACTGGCTTTAGGACAAGGATTGTGTCAGTATAGTCTTCTTGGAAGAAGTGCTTTCCTAAAAGAAGATGCTACCCATGAGAATGATTAGGATTCCTGTCTTGCCAAAAAGCAGTTATGTTCCAGACAACATCGCTTGGTGGGGATTTTGGTGAGAGACTCAACTATTCTCAACAGTCTTAATCAGGCTTTTATTTTTGCACTGCTTATCCAAAGTCTAGTTTCTATATAAACAATTTCAGAACACTTGGATGATGTAGAACTCAGATAGCAAATATCTGACTGGCAGGTGTACAAAAGTATTTGAATATATGAATCGCTCAAGACATTGCCATGAATAATTTGAGATTGAAATTATACTTTTAGTAATTTGTATCTATCATACTAGAGGTTGCTGTGTGACAATCTGTTTTCATGCATGTAATGACTCTGGAACAGATACTGGCATTTACTGTTGCCTCAAAAAAATCTCTTATAGTACTCCAACATGCAAAATAGCAGATTGCTCAAAATACATAATTTGTTGTATGACAACTTAATCTTCCAGGTTTAAGACACAATGTTAATACAGAGCTGTATTTTAACTTCCTAAAAATAGCTTACCAACACAAATCTTTAATTAGAACATGTACCAGTAATTATGCTGTACCTGAATTTTGTGCTGGACAGGGCTGACAAGGTTCCCCAAAGGCATAGTCAGTGCTGGCACAGCAGCACTCTGATTTCGTAACTGCACCAGTTAATGGTCTCACACATTGTCCTCTCTTGTAGCCACCATAGCACGTGCTTCGCATATGAGTATCTGAAAAAAGAAATCCCTCTTAATCCTATTATAACCAACTATAGTGCCATAAATTACAAGTGCTAAATCTAGCTCTAGTGTCATAAACACTGTGAAATAGCTGTCAAAACAAAACATTTTTTGCCATTTCTCTATGCTTTTCACCCACCTAAACACTTGCTATACTTGGGACAGGAAATTCTTCTTCCTCAAGCTCCACTAAGTTCAGACATACAAACTAGTTATCACATTTAAGGACTTAACCTGCATTAGTGAACTACAGAAACTGTCACTGTGGGCTTTAATATGCAGCAAATGTTTTACATGTAATGAATGAACTTAAAACTCTTTTATTGACCCTATAATACACTTTAAATTCCCTTCTCCTTTGCATTTAAAATAAAAAGTACCGAAAGAATTACTGTAGCTTTTCTGCCCATAGCAACTCTGTCAACTGAGATAAATTAACTGTATATCTAAGCAAAAAATTAATGAAAAATCCCTACTATCATGGCTTATGAATGTTAACTGAAGTTTCCTTAATGACAGCAATTGTGATGCACTACATAGGCACGTTAGAATTTTAAAATCAAAAACCTCAGACCTCCTTTATTTATTAAGAAAAAGAGGGAAGTGAAAAAAATGATATGGCCCACTTTAATGAGTTGAAAGATTAATTAAATCTTTAGTGAAAAAAAAAAAAGAATTTTAGGTTGACAGAAGTGGGGCAGATTCTCACCTGCTCACTCACTCTCAACAGCACTATAATATATAGTCTACACAATTTTGTAATTTGGCCCACACTTTCTTCCCTTTAAACACAAATGGAAAGAAAAATAGCAAAATAGGTCACCAAAGTAAATATCCCAGAGCTATTAATATCTACTAGTGTAGTAATTCACTACCCTAACAGGCACCAATCCATTAAAAAAGAAAAAAAAAGAAAAAAAAAAAGGTGAATTCTACATACAAACTCTGATTTGTCCATCAGTTTAGCATTCATGCCCTTGCATTGTTAGTGACTTGCTCACATTGAGCATATCTTACCAACACACACGCGTCCATCGAGTCCTACTGCAAGGCCAGGGAAGCATTCACATCTGAAAGAGCCATCAGTGTTCACGCAGCGTCCGTTCATGCATATTCCAGCTGTCTCACACTCATCGATGTCTGTTGGAGAACAGAATGAGCTTTATTAAATTAAATTACATAATGTTCAATGCCTGGCTGAAACTTGCATTTGTGCAATGTATTTTCAGATGAAACTTGCATTCACAGATTACTTTCAATGCATCCTATAGAAAAATATCAAGTGAAAATGGAAACTAGTTCTGATGAAGATCTTATCAAGAATGATTAATCCATTCTGTGAAAAGGAAGGGAAAAATGCAAAATTCAGGAGAAAGATGAAAAAAAAAACCCCACACAAATAAAGCAGCCAACAAACTGACTCCCCTAGCATTTTCCTACAGCTCAAATGTCTACATTTTCCCTAAATGCTCTCAGGAGGTACGTATTCCAAAATAAGGGTCATTCAGGCAAAAACAGTACAGGAGGAATGAGGAAACCGTGACCGCTAAGACAAAGGACTTCTGTATTGTGCAACAGGGTATTCCCTGTCTATGTTAACAGCTCATTTGCATTGTTAAAAATCACTCCAGATTGCAAATTGAATATTTCACCCTCTCGTTCTGTTCCGCTCCATGCGGTGCCTTCACAGGGACACCAAAGAATTTCCCTTCCTCCTGCTGCAGATTCAGTTTTTGGAAGAATATCTGATTGTTCATAGTTGGACCTGCCTGTACATAGAGTCTTGCTGGTTATCTGCATGGTA
The DNA here is from genome assembly GCA_030625065.1 of Alectoris magna. NCBI lineage: Eukaryota > Metazoa > Chordata > Aves > Galliformes > Phasianidae > Alectoris > Alectoris magna. The sequence continues at coordinate 10,191,962 of CM060570.1, read as the reverse complement.
ATTATTTTTTTCCTATCAGATGTTCATTACAGGCCATATTATAAACTTTTAACAGACAGGCTGCACTCCAGTCTTGAAAGGAATTTCTTAATGATTTGTGTACTGAGCCATTGCTGAGCACAAACTACCATCTTTGCCCAACATTAGTACATTAAACAATAAGACCCTTAGCAATGAAATACAAGAACAAAGCCTCATAATATCAGACTTTCATTAAGAGATGTCAAATTAGTAAGAAGAGATAAAATTATAGGATGCCATCAGACTTTCATTAAGAGATGTCAAATTAGTAAGAAGAGATAAAATTATAGGATGCCTATCCTGTTAACAGCAAGATTCCCTAGTCACAGATTATGCCATTATTTTAAAAGTGATTAAGAAAAGAAGTGTTTAAAATATTGTTTGGAAGTAGGTATAACCTTTCTAAAATAATCACTTCATAACAACTCTCCTTAATATACACAAAAGACAGCGTGTGTGTGACCATTTCCTTTTTTCTGACCTTAAAAGGGCAAATTGAGAGTGAAACACCTCTATGTTTTACTCAGTTTGTGTTGTTTGGCATAAAAAACAGTTTGTATGATCCAAGATTCCTTCTTCAAACTGCATTTTAAAATAGAATTATATTTAAGTACATGAGCTCAATTAATTTCAACTTCACCCTGCAGTCTTCTGTCTTGCTTCAGACAAATATAAAATGTTTTTCCCTCTTTAAATTTAGTTCTTACTTAATGTAAGTAAAAACGGAGTCAGGACATCAAAATGTGTCCATGTTATTTAAAGGTATTGACAGTTTTTGCTAAAAAACAATGAATTCCTTGGACAGATGCATATACTTGAAAAAATAAAACCAAAAGCTTTCCTTTTTTAAGTTTACTTATGGAAATAGAAAGGCAAAGTTAACAGTTCTTTGCCTTTTTCTCTATTGAATTTAAGAAAAAAGATTTTGTAAGCTAATAAGGGATGAAATGTGCAATCCATTTTGCTTTGCAGTGATTTACAGATGTGCTGAAAATACTGTCATCAGTGTTTTATAGAAAGGTACACTTGGTCACTCAGTACTGCAGAGGTAGCTGAAATCCTGACTTAAGTAAAGAAGAACAAAATCCCTTTGCTTTTACCAGGGCTGGGATTCCACCCAGTAAATCAACTGCACATGCAGGCATAAAGTCTAAATGCCTAACCCTGACACGGCTTAGTGGTAGAAGTTGCCATTCTGAAAACTTCAGAAACACTTCTGAATTTTGCCAGAAAAACTCAACCTGGTTCTGGAAAGCCACCTATTACATTCATTCTCCATGTCCAACTGGTTTCAGCCTTTTCTGCTTAGCTTGCTCAGCAGTGCCAGCTGGGTACTCTGAGTCCTCTAATTTTAACCAGGAAAAATTTACTCAGACTACTAAACTGCCACTTCCAGTTGCCTTGCAAGAGCTTTCAGTAACGCTTTAAATCTCTGCCTGTTTGATGTAAGTATTTCTGAAAAAATTGTCCGCAAATCATCAGCGAAATAAGCTAATGGTGAAAAAGTTTAATCTGCCATGTATTACAGAGAATACACAAGACTGTGGTGTAACATTCTTTTTTGGCATGTTACTTCATAAAGCCTGAATGGAATTTTTACCAGACAGCCAAGATTATGCCCTGTACTTCTACTAAAAATTCCAATTTTATGGAACTGAGTGTCAATTACAGTATTCCTAGCTTTGGGTTAGAAATTCTTCTTAAGATTTCAAAATTCAGCTTACAGTGCATCATACGAGATGTTTATAGGAGTGATATGTTTCATGCTGCAGTTCTTATATTCTTTTGTTAATCCTCTAAAGAGTTGTTCAGCAAAAACACGTGTTCAATCCCATATTGAAATTGCTCAGGCAGGTAGCCAATTTGCTGCAGAAATGTCCATTTGTACATACACACATTCCCAACTTGTATGAGCATCAACTGCATATTAAAGCTTGTGTAAGATCTGAATGCATTTAGCGCACAAACAAATTCAGGATATACAGGGTGAAAGATGAGTTTTTCATGGGCTAAATGTCCTGCAGGACAGAAATTATTTACTCTGTACATGTGCTGTATGCAGAGAGGACTCAGTAATGATAAACACTAAAATGTACAAAAGAAGAAGTCACTAAAGATCTTTCATTCAGGTGACTAGAGACATTTACCAGAAAGTTGTGTACTGGTTACTGTTACTGTAGCCACTAAACTGCTGGGAATTATTTCATGGTCCTTTGGGTAAGTGGAAGAAAGGAGACATACAAAGTTGAGAATAAAATTACTTTGGGTGCCAAGGTCCCAAAATCTGGTTTGATTTTGACCCAATTGTAATTTCACACATAATGAATGCTTGCATGCTTGGTCATAGAGAACAAGGCTTACTGTAAGTGTTGAAAAGCAGTGGGAGAAATCCTTCACTTTACTATAAGATCTGTTCCAACTTTCAGTAGGAATCAGTTGAGTTGCCTGCAATTTTGGATAATTTTCAAATATGTTCCCTTTGATGCACAGAAGAAACATTTCTCTAGGGCCAGAAACCCCATTTTGGCTGTATCCATACTCTCGTTTAGCCAGGAGGTACGTAAGAGATACTGTGAAGACCAGTATCCCAAGTTTGATTTTGAAAGAGTCTGAAGCAATTTATGTACCATTTTCTTGGATGGCACTTCAGTCAACAGTGTGATTGAAAAAAATAAAATTATCCATCAAACGAAATTTAATAACAGCAAAAATATACAAAAAGATGCTCAGTACAAAAGCTGAGCTTGCCTGAATAAGTCACATCCCTGATAATGACACAGCGGTCTTTGGGAACACAACAGGCTGGTGAACCAAAGCCTGTTGGACACTGAGGTTTTATCCTGACAAGTTTGAGACCAGCTGCCTTCCCACACACAGACCAGCTGGAAATCAATGCTTGACAAAGTACAGGCGTACACCTACTATTTGGAAAACAGGTAAGAATGTAATTAAAGCTGATGCTGTAAATGTGTTAAAGCTGCAGCCAACACAGACAGTAGCTTGTAAGTTAATGGCACACTTACATTTGTTCATTTGAGAAATTAAAGGACAGTTTATTTTCCCAATTGAAAAAAAACTATTATGAAGCATGAATGAGGTCTTCTCTCACTAAAAATAAATGAATCCCCTGCCTGAAACCTGAGCAGCACCAGGTTGCACATTTGGTGCAAAAGGCACCCAAATACAAGAAAAGTTCCAGATGTAGTGCCGATAAATCTGGTTTGTACCTAAGCCTAGACACTATGCAAGCTCAGATCTAGGACCCAAACAGTGCTCAAGAAGTAAAAAGATCCAAAGTAACCTGCCTTTAGTGCAAGTAACTCTTGAACTCCAACTATTAATTCAAACATTAAATGTTGTTACTGGTCCACAAGATGCTGCCGTGTAACCCGATGTGACTTTAAAAAGAAAATAATGCTGAAGTGTAAGCAAACACTTTTGTTGCCTTGATTCCAAGAGCTGAAAGATCGTAAACTTTTCAAAAAAGAAAAATCATAATTAATTTGGCCCTGTAGTTGTTTTATTCTTATTTTGATTTCTGATTTGTACTTATATAATGTGCTGAAACATGAAGATTTATAGACACAAAATTTGCAGTTCCTGATGGGACAGAACAGGAACTCTGATGACATAACTAGCAGCCAGAATACTGCAGCATCTCCCACAAGGGGTACCGCTGAACTAGTACAGGAAATGAGAAATGCAATTTTGCTATGGTACTCACGTCTTCATCTCAGACACATGGGCTACTGTGCACTTCTCAGAGATGCCGTATTGAGTAGGAACACCCAGGCAGAAATGAGAGTCAAACCCCAGCAAAGCAATGAGCCAGGATATTTGGGTAGTCAAAGGAAGAAAATGTTAAATGCCAAATACAAAAACTGAGGTATACTGGAGTCAAACTACAGAAGACCTCATGGGCCAGAAAAAAAAGAAATAGAAAAAAAAAAGAGCTTAACTAGATTGGATCTAACAGCCCTTGATCAAAGAATATTTCCCACTGATCAGTTAAGGCTATTGCTCAATGCTGTGGAGAGGACTGAGTGCTGTTTTGTGCAATAACAAATCATTCTAGCCAATTGAAAAAGCATATCTGATGAGAACTCTGCACAGCACTCCTTGTCCCCAAGGATCACTGTAACAAAATTAGGCAACTCTTGAAGCTACCACAGAATTCAGCTCTCATGAATCCATTACTTATTGCGCTCACCTCTGCAATAGCGTCCATCAGATGCCAGCTGGAACCCTGGTTTACAAATACATTTAAAACTGCCATCTTCATTGATGCACATCCCATTCAGGCACATATTCCTTATGTTGCATTCGTCCATATCTGAAAGTGCATATAATAAACATAATCTTAACAGTGTTTACATACAAGAACTCCTATCCAAAAGATAATTTCCTGTGTCGTTGGTCAAAAGCTTAGAAAGGTGAAAATGTACACGACTGAAGAATGCCTACAATCTCAATGTAAATGGAAGCCAGGTTAGAAGCAGACTGAATTTGGAATGGCAATGAACACTTGTGTTAGGACTGAAAACTTCTGCAATCTCTTTGATGAGTCTAAGACATAGAATGTGGGAGACTCCCAACACTGTACACAAGCATGCAAAAGCACTCTGCTTTCTGCTGCATTTTCATCATCACTTTCATTTAAAATAAAACGTACTCCTCCCTGGACTCAGTATAATAGGCCACATAGGAAGATACTCACTAATTATTGCTTCACACTGGCATTATTCACTCTCTGACCTAATGGCACAGCACGAAGAATTCAAATAGGAAAAGCTGGAGGTCCCAGACAGTGCTGTTCTGAAACCTCCACAGTCAGTCAGTCATACACACACAAGAATTCTGTGCTTGATTTAACTAAGCTATTACATCCTCTTTACTCTTTCTACTTGATCCTGGCACAAACCAAATCCATTTTGGACATTACCTACAAGAAAACCAGCACTATTTACTAGTTTCATGTAAAGAATTATACACAGTTACATTAAGGGATGGCACAGTCCCATGGTCTTTACTGATTAGTGTGTGCAGATGTATTCCTAAGAACAAAACTCAATGCATTACAATGCCAGAGATGAAACTGTCTCATAAGTGGATGCAACAGACATTCTGGCAACATACGCAATGGAATTAAAAATGTTTTACCAGACTGCTGATGTCCTGGTTCTTATTACTATTAGCACATGGTATTTGGTGGGAAAGGAAGAAATCAGAATCAAGCTTTTTTCCAAATTATATTCATTTTCAAATGCATTTAGGCAATACAGTTCTGTAATTAGCTATTTAAAAACTAACTTAAAGTGCTAAACTATATCTAAAAAGAGTCAGGAAAAACAGTTTTAAAATGTCTGTCTCTACTAAGGATTAACAGAATCACTACTAGCACATAAAATCATTGGATCATAATGACATTACAATGTATTCAGAATCATGCTATTTTCCTTAATACTGCAGCTGTCTTGGACAGAAATTACGCTTCTAGACATAGTGTGTTTTCTTTTTACTTACAGGCTGTCAGACAAAAATAATTTATGATTAAAAAAAAATCGTGTATCTATCCCAACCAGGAATTTTGGCATTAAATCTTTGAGCTGAATCACTGAGATAATATTCTGCCAAAAATGTTTCTAAGAACAGTGCTTGAAATTCCTTTAATGTATGAATAGATCATTGGGAACCCTCCCAAGGACCTTGGGAAGCATGATAAAGAACATTCTTCTTTTTCCCCCTCTTTGTTAAAGGTCCGGGAGGTAGGAACACATCAATTATGTTTACAAATTTTTCTTAAAATGGTTTTTATAGGTCAGACCAGATTGCATCTGCATAAAACACACTGCTAGTCACCCAGTAAGATCCTGTAAAGCATCCTGTTAAACACACAGTAAAATCAGGCAGCATGTGACTTGTGCTCCGTTTTAAAATGTGCTCCATTTTAAAATGTACCACTCCCATCAAAGAAACTGCATTTTGCGATAGTGGTATGTGCTATTTCTCCTGCTGGACAGACATCCTGTTGAGGTTTGCCAAGCCAAGGCTCCAGAACTGGCTGCAAAAGACAGTTTACTTGCCCTCCCAGATACAGCAAAAGGTACTTAGAAATTCAATTCCTTGCTCCTTCCCTTCCCCCCTACCAAAGGACCTTTTCTTTTTTATTGACATGAATAATGTCTTGCAACAGTAATTACCGATATGGAATCACTTCAGATAAGTCTTACCTTCACAGTTTTTCCCATCAGCTGCCACTTGAAAGCCCGCATTGCACACACAGTGAAAACTGCCATCTGTATTTATGCATCGTCCGTTATTACAGATACGGCCATTCTGTAAACATTCATCAATGTCTGAAAGCCAAACAAAAGAAAAATAATGCTTGGATTTTTTTCTTTTTTATAGTCAGGAGGAATTTTTCCCATTTCTCCATTCCCATGGTTTTTAACCCTACATGGAAACTATATTCACCTGAGAAAGAAATTATTTTCATTTCCATAACCAAATGCTAAAGGTGTGGAAAATGTTCATCAGCTTGAAATTTCAAGTTGCTGTGAAAAGAATTTCAGTGAACGTTACCCTGCAGCTTGCTCAAACATGAATCAGACCTTTTTAACTGTTATTTTTTTTTCCATTTTCATTCATCATGAAAATGTTTTTACTGAAATTTAACTTAACAATAGCTAACTACTGAAGGAAAGACAGGGGAAGCTTGTTTTTGTAAGGTAGGAAGAAAGACTGAGATTTTCCCACCTCAGAAGATATTTCTCCTGCTTATTTTACGTTTGAAACATCAGCTCCTCATTTCCCCCTCTCTGCAGGAGGTGCTTGGCAAGTGCTTTGGAGGACCTGAATAGTGATATCACACAAGGCTGGCAGCTCTCCCTCGCCTCCAAACGAGGGGAGAGGAGATGCTGAGACAGACTGTCTAGACATTTTTCAGATTGCTCAGTGTTCTCCATCAAGGCCTGGACCATCTCCCAGAGATTCCTGCACACAAGGGACTCTGTTCACAGAGATCTCAACCAGCCTATGCAAATGCATCTAATGTACAATCACATCATCTTCACAAATATTCGAGGGGTGCCCTTCTCCAAGCCCTCTTGACAGCAGGACACTGCTGTGCTTGAGGAAGGAACAACTGGACGAGGTGTCCTCCAGCACTGTGCTTCTGATCTCTAGGCAGGTATTTGAGGGACAACTGATGCTGCTCAAAATTTTGAACTTCAATTTGCAGCACTGTAGTTCTGGGAAGTGGCAAAGAAATCCATTAAAATAAGTGTTTTGCCAGCAAGGAAGCAGGCCAGCAGAGGCAAGAACTGCTCAAGTGGCAGTGGCAGCTTGCATCTCTTGACATCCAGCAAAAGCATACTGGCTTGACAAATGTCTTCTCAACAGATAAACAAGCATAACCGATCAGTAACACAGAAAGTGAGGTTTTTTTTCACTACTCTGCACCTTTTCCTTACTTTTGTGGCACTCGGTTGTCTCTGAGCTTGGCTTTAGTTACTCTGCCAGCTTTCTTCCTTAGGGTAGGCAGAAATGCTAAATCATCTCAAGATTTTCCTGGCCTTTTATTTTTTAAGGGCTCATGAGGATCTCTGCCTTCCTGAATGGATAAAGATTTTACGCTAAAAGAGGGCAAATTTAAGTCAAACTTGAGGAAGAAATTCTTCAGTGGGGAGGCACTGGCATGGGCTGCCCCGAGAAAGCTGGGGTTGCCTTATCCCTGGAGGCGCTAAGGCCAGGCTGGATCAGGATTTAGGCAACCTGATCTAGTGGAAGGTGTCCCTGCCCATGGAAGGGGAGTTGAAACTAGATTTTTAAAGGTCTCTTCCAACCCACACCATTCATTCTACGGTGCCATCTAACTCATGGTGCAGAAAATTAACACAGGTTTTTGGCATTTTAGATGCAGAAAGTTGACCAGAGACCCGTAACTAGTTTCCGTTACTTTTACAGTTTTTCAAATTGTGAAATGTAATTGTGGATTTTATTCCTTCCTTATGGACATTTGCAAATGTAAAAGCTCCCTTCTCACTGAAATATACGTAACTGCTGACACCATCAAGTAAAGTTATGATGCGCCAGAGGAGGTTTAGGTTGGATATCAGGAAAAACTTCTTTACAGAAAGGCTTGTTAAGCACTGGAATAGGCTCCCGAGGGAGTCGCCATCCCTGGATGTGTTTAAAAACCATTTGGATGTGGTGCTTAGGAACATGATTTAGCAGAGGGTTGTTCGAGTTAGGGTAATATGGTTAGGTTGCAGGTTGACTCGATGATCTTGAAGGTCTTTTCCAAACTGAGCACTTCTATGATTCTATGATCTTATCCTCTTGGAAATGTCAAGTAGATTATAGCAAATATTGAACTATTGACTCCTGTAAATTCATAGCTATTAATAAAATTTCACTTTAAGGTCCATTTTAGATTCCTCTTCCACACTTCAAAGCTACTTTTTATTTTGATCATTAATCATAGCACTGCTAGCCTTATTTATCTAAGTTTCCAATTAACATTCAGTCAAACTCTTACTAAAATTATAAGGAATCTTAATTCCAGTTTAATCAGTAGCTTGTAATACAGTCAGCAATGTTTAATGAGCCACCTATAAGACTTTCTGTGTAGAAAAAAACCCTCCCATGTAACTTCAGAGCAAGGAACAGATAAATATCTGGTCATCAAGAAGTTTTTTAAAAGGAGATGTAAGGAATACATTCGCAAAAGCATATCAGCAAAGACAACATTTGTGTATGCAAAAAAATAAAACAATACACAAAGTAGTCATGTAAAGAAATTTTACAGCAAATGTTGACTTTGGGAGGCTCCAATGCTATATGCATATTTTGTCAAATGCATCCCACTAGCCTTTTTCGCTTCCCTAAACAAGCCCTAAAAATACCTTCAGAAAACAAAGATTGTGCACATCTTAGCACTTTCTGAACTGCCTGTCAAGCAAGCACAGTTCTCATAGATTGCAAAGGAACTGCTAAGTGACCACACTTTATTGCCATTAAGCTACTGGGCTTCTGACAAGCATGTGTTTGTGTAATGAATCAGTCAAATTAAAAGCGTGTGACAAAAATGACTCATGAGTAAATTCATCACCACCAAGACTCCACTTCAGCACTCCTTCACCACTAGTAAGCTGAGTTATGAAGATGCTTCTACAACTTGGCTGTTTGGCAGCAATTAGGAATACTCTCAGCAACACACAGCAGCAGTGCTGGCTCTGCACATCGCCCTGGATTGGAGTAAGCTTCTGTACCACAAATACCTTTTGGATTCACAAAGGAAAAAACCCAGTAATACAGATAACTTTCTTCTGGCTCTTTAGAAACCACTTCAGAAAGCAAAAACAAGCTAGGATTTTGAGCATCCAGATTTATCCTACTTCACTTAGATGCCACATTTTTAATGGAATATCAAAGTAGTCATTAATTCTCCCACATGTTGTCTCTCATTATGGGTTAGTGATACAATGCTGCATCCACCTTTGCTGTCCAATTACTATCCAAGGACAATTTTGGAGTCTCAGAACCTGATCACTGAGGAGCAATGCCACTCCTGCAGGAAGCCAGGAAGAAGACCATGAGGACTGATGTTGAGCCTGTTCTTCAAAAATACCAAAAATGGGGAGTCTGCAGCTTCCCTGTCTAGCCTTTTCCCATGCTCTGCTACTTTCTCATACCTTATCTAAGCTGTCACTGTTGTAGTTTACTTTGATTTCCTCCTCTTACAGAGGAGAGGAAGAACGCATGGACACTGTGCTCTTTATCCACTGGAAGACTTCTTTTTTCCTTCCACCTGTGTTAGTCTTTCAGTGATCTCATAACAGTCTTTTTTCCAGCTTCAACTAGATTCTTAATCATCCTTAGGAAATGGTTGAACAGTTAAAAAAAAAAAATTAATGTCTTCCAGTTCAAAGCCAAAAATGATGCCAAGATACTTCCAACACAACAAAAACTGTCTTTCTTCATAATCCTGCTTATAGAAGGCCAGCTCTGACAGATTAACCATTTCAAAATAGTACTTTTTACTGCCTTATTCGATTATTAAGAAAAAAAAACTACCATACATAACAAATGTTAAATGTTGCTTAAAAACAATTTTTCCCTTCTAGCATGATACAGTAAAACAGATTGGGCTATAAAACAGAGATTTACCTCGGCACTCTGTTCTAGTTGGTGTGCTCTGATACCCTATTCGACACTGGCACATGTAGGATCCCTGGGTGTTCACACAGTCTCCACTGATACATGGATTCTTCTCACATTCATCAACATCTGCATAAAACAGTATATTTTTATTAAGACATTGGCTGAAAGGCAGTCAGGTCTTCAGAGTTATTTTACTGTTTCATAGTTGGTGAAATAGTGTGCTGCAGACCAAAAGGAGAGGGGATGTCACTGAATTCTCAGTAACAGGATACCACATTCTAAGCTAAATAGGAACTGGGAAACTCAACAAGAAACTGAGAGTACTCAATAAGACAAGATACTACAGTAAAGGCCCCAAGCCCAAACTTGGGCATTTCCGGCCCAAGAATTTACAACATTTTTGACAGAAGCAAAATCTTCCATATATGAGACAGCTAATCCTTGCTGTTATTATCAGGCTCTGCCTGAGTTCCAAAATCAAAGGCCTCCAGAGTCCAACAGGATACTTCGGATCAGATGAAAGAGGATTTGTTCATTTTACTAAGTGAGTTCATGACTGCTTTTTATTTTTATTTTTTTACAATAGTTTATTTGAATACTCAAAGAGTTGGTAGCTTTTTAAATAGGTTATCTTGAATCACTAAGGAACACATTACAGTCACAGGTTAATTAGGAATTCTTATTTTTGTGTAATTCTTTGACAAGTTACCAGATTTGTTAAATGCTGTCCTTAAGGCAAAACTACTCTAGGAGTAACTTCGCAGATGAAAATAGTTTTTGCCACCATTTTAAATATGAAGTCTATTTACTGTTGCTTGGGGTTTTCTTTTTGAGGATGTTATTTCATATAACAACTCAGAAATCATGTAGAAAATAAAAAGTTGATTATTTAAGGTAGAAAATCTCATACCAATACATTCCCCTCTAACGTCCAGTTGGAATCCCTTGTTGCACTTGCAGCGGTAGCTCCCAGGAGTGGGAATACAATGTCCATTAAGGCAGAGATGCCGGAACAGCTGGCAATAGTCAGTGAAGTTCACCGGCAAGATCACTGAAACAACAGTTAGAAAAATATTTTAATAGTTCATCATAATCATTTTTGGTAATCTGCAACTTGGACAGCATTTTCTATAAAAAGTCAACAATTACCTTCCCTCACAATGTGAATTACATACTACAGTCAGCACTGAAAGAGAGAAAGCAGCACTTTGTGTCTAAGAGATCTGTCTGAAAACAGCCAGCAACCACTGACTTTTTCATTGTGGCAAATCTGATGTGTTTTTCCTCTTTTGCAGGATAAAAGGAAAAGGAAGAGGAATCTACTCATGCCTAGGGGAAAAGTGGGTGAGTGGCACCCCAGAGTAGCAGAGTTGGAATAATGGTTCATTTATCTCTATTTCCACAGACAGCCCAGTGAAAGAGGGCAGGAATAACGCTGGAAGGTATGCCTATACGGTCTTTGGCAGGCAGATGTGAACTGGCTCTATTCGTGCTCCCAGCTGACTAGAAGCTGTGCAGCTACGTCAGTGTAGTGTCAGGCCTGAGTTAGCATGCTTTGCCTCTTAGGATTATTAGCTCAGCTTGGTGCTGATCCAAGACTAAATAGATTCAGTTGTGCCAGTGCAAATGGAGTCTGCCTGCATCTGTACAGAGCATGGGTGAAACAAACTTGTGCTTATTTACAAAAGACTATGTGGTTACACCAAGTGACTTCAGGTGTACACACCTACAGCAGACTGTATGTTCACTTAGTAAATTCCGTGAGAAAGGGACAGAACAAAGAATGCATCACTATGCTGCTCTGACTTCCTCCTTGCTCTAGGAAATCTTACTGAACCCTGTGTATCATTAGAAAGTTCCTTCTTCAAATCAGGTTGGCTTCAGTATGCACCAGACTAATATTTTTATCTGTACATCTTTTACTTGGCCAAGTAAAAGTGAAGAAAACAACCTGAAAGAAGCAGCTTGCTCACAGCCAAGCTCTTTAAAGTAAGTAATAGTTATAACTTAAGAGCTATTCATGTTCCACAATGCTGACATGCAGCAAAGCTCACAATAGCCCTAAACAAACAGTAATGTAACTGTTATAATATATACATCTCAGTACAGAGAGTGAGGATGTAATGCTGGAATCCTATTTTAAGGAGAAAAACACTACCTATGAGGTATACTTGCTGTAAAATACACGGTAGCAAGGCTATGATTAGAACAGCTAAGTGCCAGATAAAGTAAGCAAGAGATACCATGAGCTGAACGGCATACACTGCTCCTGAGAAATGTATTTTTTAAAAAGAAGCTAAATGCAAATGGTATAGCAAAAGGTAAATACTTCCTTCTTACCATGAGGTGGTGGAGCCCGAGACGGATAGACAATTTCTGGCTGTTGAGGGACAAGAGGAGGGTAAGGACCAGGAAGAAGGGGTGGAGGGATGACTTCAGGACGGCCTGGAGGAAGGTCAGGTCTTGCTGGCAGCAGAGCAGCTACTGTGCACAACTTGCGATACTCATCTGAAATGTGAAAACATGGATGCTGTGTTAGACTGTTGCAGCAAATCCCATTTTATCCAACACTCTGCCTTTTCACAGCATTTCAGATAAGCAATAACAAATTTTAAACAATCTGGAAACCCTGAGCCTGTATCAGTTTTCTTCATAGCAATGAGCTTTGTTCTGTGAATCAAATCATTAATCCAAAGGAGGATATTAATACTGCTTGTCAGAAGAGTGTTAGAAAAAAAGATAACAAAACTGGCATTCTGGATATGAAATTTAACAGTGAGGCTGCGATCTGATCTTAATCTAATTTTAATCTGATTTTAATCATCAGATCTTTGATGAACTCAGTGAAAAGTTTACCTAAAGAAGGGCTTTTGGACATGATCCCACGTTAATTTAATACAAAGCTTGCCATAAAGTTAGAAAAATACTGAGCAGGGAAAAAAGCCCAGTTTCAACTGGATTTCTTAAAAGTTAGTCTCCTAAAACAAAGTAACATAAATATTAGCCAAGAGGCAAAACCAATTAGAGAATGAATACACTAACACTATTTCACTGTCCGAAGGAAGTTTGCCAGTAAAAGCAGAAACCAAACAAGGTACAGTCTAAGGAGCATAGGGAAAGAGAAATGGAGTCCGATCCACAGTAAATTCCTCCTTCCCCTAATGGGAAAATGATCTGTTTTTCTGTAAACAAAGTCTATACTGAGTGTCATACATTCTTTTATTATCTCTATTAGTGGCATCTGTCCTACTAACCCACTTTCCCTCCTGCCCCCAACTCTTTTGTCCTCGGGAAGTGTGGTTTTGGAAAATTTGATCCAAAGAATGCACAGAGAGTATCACAATTAAAGATCACATTTCCAGCTGACCTGATTCATGGCCGCAATTTGTGTGTACACAAATTACTATTTGTGCAGACAGTATCTTTGAACTTTTAAATTTTAAAGTTTATGGCACAGGAGGGGAAGGGAATTATGAAAACAAAAAGCTAAAGAGAAGCATGAATTGCTGAAGCAATATAAAATGAGAACTGAAAAATACGTTCAGTGTTCGGAGAACAAGGTTGAATGTTTCAGCCTTCAACACTTTCATCACACTTTCTTTTTTCCACCTATAAAACATATTAGAAATTCATCTGGAAACACAGAGGCTTTTTAAATAAACATGGTAGCCCAAAATTCTGCCCTCCTTCATTACTATCATGTTTATTTTAACGCTCTTAAATGATCAGTTTGTTTTATATGTCAATTCATTTCCCTCTAGTGTTTCTTACGGTGATTTTAATCTTTATAACATTTGAAGGAAGATTTCATTGTATTTTGTTTTGTTCTAGCATTCTATTTTGCCTACTCATAACTAAGCTGAATCTGTTCCTAAGCTGAATCTGTTCTCTGTCAGTGGCCTATCTGTGACAACACAGACACAGAGACATTCAGAAGAAACAGAGTCTACATAACTGCATACACAAACTCCACTATGCAAATGTTTGCTAATGACAGTTTTAATAGTCGATTCTCTAATCATCCATTCTCTACAACCCAATGATCAGTCTCTGTGAAAGAAACAACACTGTATTTTCTTTCTAGACTGGTAATGCCCAATTATCCAAAGGCAATTCACCAAGAGCACAGGCCTTCCACACAAAAAGAAGTCACAGCCTTGGGGTTGCCCATTTATTGAATGGAATTAGCACACATGAAGGAGTTGTTTAGGTGAGAATTGAACATATGCATTAGTGGATGCCTGAGACACCACTTTTAATGTATTTACAGCATCAGTGGTGAACACTGTCATTCCACATAAACAATTATTGCCATGTTATGCAAAGAAATACAGTGCAAGCCCTTTTTATTGCAACTTTAATCTCCATGTATAATTACCAGCCATAAACAACCTATTTTATAGTACCATCTGGTCTGCTGCTAACATTGAAAATGCAACCACTTGGTTACGTTATGCAGCCAGTGATCCCCTTCATATTGCTATGTATTCCCATTTCAGAACTAGAGAGACTCTGGGACACTGATACACTTCATAGGCAGCTCTAAATTCCTTATCTGGCTTTCTCAGGATATACTGAGGAATAAATGAACATGATTAAATAATGACACATTGCACACATTTAAGGCATTTCAAATAATTTCAAAACATATTTGAAATGAGCAAGTTTAGTCTCAATCTATATCCCAAGTCAGGACAAAAATTTGGAATATAACCATGATCTGGGAGACCCCACCTGGATTTTTGCATCAAAAAGTCCTGGATTCTAGCTCTTCCTCAATCATGTCTCAGTCAGCACCGAGAGCTGTATTACTTCACTTTTCTACCCAGCTTATTCAGCAGTCAGATATCAATAATTAGAAAGTATGTAAAGAAAACAGGGATTGTCTCAACCTGCTAAGATTGAGGAGCCGTCTCCTTCCCATTTCAGATGAATATCAGTAGATTACACTATTTTCTTAGTGTTATTTGTCAATCTTGGACATTTGACATATTTAAAAACTATTAGTAAGATAGTGTCAGAACCAGGAAAAGACCTCCCGGAGTTCTGATCTTAGATCCTTCTTCACTATTACAGTTCCACTCAAGGGATTAAACCCGAGAATAACAAACACTCCCATATGTGATCTCTGACAATTCAGTGCTATACTGCAGTAGTGTCATGACCTCAGTTCCTCCCTAAACCTTGCACCTCTCGTGAGCTTTGCCCTAGCAATCCTTAAGCTTCTTGTGTTCTTTCTTTCCAAAGCAGTCCTAAACAAACTCAAGGACATATTTCCTCCACTCCCTCACACTTAGTTTTGCAATATTCTCTAAATTCTAATCTTGTATTATCTGGGGATCCTGATACACAGCAAGGCAGTGAAATACAGCACTTTCTGGTAGCAGACAGAAATTATGTTCTTTGTCAAATTCTGGTACAGCAGCTCAGAAAGCCAGATATAACGGAAAGGAAACCCCAGTTGTCCAACAAGAACAAAATTACAGAGGGATCTATTAGAAGGCTCTGGAGGAAGTAACTTGAGCCTAAAGAGGATGTTGAAAACAAAGCCCAAATCAGGTAAGGTCAGAATATCCAGGCTACAAATCATCAGTAAGCAACAGATAAAGTCCTTTGACTACGTTTGCTTGCTGTAGCCTGTCCTGAGCAATCTGCCATAAGAGACTCTCTGAGCAGTGGGATTGGACTAAATGATTTCCCAAGGTGCCTTTCAGACTCAGTTATTCTGTACAGTGCTGTAATGAAAACATTACTGATAAAAGAAAATGACTGCCCAATTCAGTGCTCGATCACAGACATAAAAGTACAGGTGGATTCATACCAGTGGATCTGATTGGGCACATTTCAGGGGCGCTGGCTGCAGTAGAAGACCAGCATCGGCCGCTGTCACAGCAACACTGCATTTTGGACAAAGGCTGGGGGAGCTGATTGCCACAGCGCCCATTGGTCAGAGTAGAGAAGCAGTATCCGGGACGCACATCTACCAAAAGAGAGAGAAATGGATACGTAATCATCAATCCAAAGAGCAATATGACTTTAACAGAAAGGAAAAGTCCTGCTTTACTTGGTTTATTGCACAATCTATCACACTGCACTTGCAACATCACAAAAAAAAAAAAAAAGAAAAAGAAAAGAAAAGCAAAAGGCACAAAACCAGAAGAACATTGATAAAGTTCTGGCTACTTGGAGTTCAATGCAGGTGAAATAGTTTCTGTGTGAATGCCAAAGTGAAACATGCGATGTCAATGAATCAGAGAAGGAAAAAAGAATGGATATGCCTCAGTGTCTCCAAAGAAAAATTCCAATGTAATCTCTATTAAAGATAGTACCAGATCACTGCTGTTTATGCTTTGATTTGAAAGACACAGATATACAGCAATAAACTCAGCATTGCAGCTCTCAAAGCAGTAATTCACTTTTCATTAGTCATGGCTTCCCCAGCTGAAGGATGTCATGATTTGACAGGATATAGGCTTGCAGGCAAGAAAGAGCAGCACAGCTTTAACTGGTGCCATCACATTGTTTATGGAGATGTGCTGGCTTCCTGTCTGAAAAGGGTGAGCACGTGCTGTACAAAGAACATCTCGTACCCAGACTTCATACAATTAGCTCTAACAACGTTGTACAGAAGATCCCCTACCTTAGAGAAGGGAGAGAAAATGTGGACGGAAGCAAAAAATAAAATAAAAACAAAATAATCTTGTGATAAATATAGAGCTTTGATCAATTGTTAACAACAGGTCACATCATGTCACATTCAATAAAAGCTGAAGCGTGACTTGATGCTGCATGATAAACCAGATCAAGTTTGTTTCTAAAATACATGAACATCTGATGTTAAAGTGTACTGGAAAAAGTTGCAGATACCACCTCGCAATGGCAGACACCATTTACTAACGAAACAGCATCTCAGTTATTCAGGGCATGGCCTATTTATCCGTCCGGTAACAGTGCTTCCCAAAGTTTACTAGATCATCTATAGGACATATATATATAAAGGTGAGAAGTTTCTTACTATTTTATGGAAACTGATACATAGTGATACGTTGGGAGAGCCTTTGATGGTTCTGCATTTTATTAGTTGGAACCCTGAACACAGATATTGTTGGCAGTACAGCTAAAAAAATGTCAGCTGGCCTTTGTTTCTAAATTTTAGTTAGCTCAGCCTTATTATCATATACTGGAAATCTGAAATTAAAAAAAAAAATAAATTATTCAGCTCTGTAACTGGCCTTCTGGTATCCAACTAAACTACTGAACACTTACACTCCCTAATCTACCATTTTAAAATCAAAGAAAGCTCTGATGCAAACTGCTCCTCACTGCATCTATTGTAATTTACCTCTTTATACAGAGTAGAGGTGTATTCAAATGCTTAGTGTGATGGTGGGGTGCACAATAAGGAATGAAGTATCTAAGCAACGCTACCATCATCTCCTGTAATCTGCCCTTCTCAGTTTTGGCCAATATGAAATTTTGAAACAACTGAAAGCAGTGATGGGCAGAAGAGAAGGATCAGATGGGTTCTACGCAAGCACAAAATGTGTAATAAAAAAGATAAAGAACAAATATCTTTTTCTACCTACAGGTGTAAAAGCATATCCCAAAATCAGATCATTTTCAGAAAAATATGGTAAACTTGAGAGGAAAAACAGCAAATCTTTTCATATTCCTAATTACTGATCTTATTTTTTTTTTTTTCTTTTTTCATTTTCTGTTACAAAAAGGAAAAGACACAAAAAGGTCAAGAACAGCTGGAAACAACTTCTCTTCTGTTTCAGAAACATAAAATCATTTCCAGCTTTTAAAATCTTAGTATTTTTCACCAAAAAAGCATTGTACTTTAAAAAGACAAAAAAAGACCCATGGATATGGCTTTCAAGAAAAATAAGCTTGCTTTTTTTCTTTTTAAGTACATCCATCTAAAAGTAAGACTGAGATCTTACTGAGATCTTTCTTCATTGCATTCTCCATGTATTTGGTCAAGGTGTCCTACTTTAGTTCCTGCTCTCCAGCCCTAAGAGATACCATCTTTGCTTTGCCTACTCTAATCTCTAAGGTTTGTAACAATGGAACTTTCAGTTCCCCCTTTGGATACTTGGCTCCATCTGAGTCCCATAAGGGATATATTTCTCAGAAGCACTTCCTCGTCTCTAACAGAATAGACATGTTCAGCTCACACTTTTCACTTAAGATAGACATGTTGTAATTGAATCAAGAGTACATGCTTTGCCCAGCCCTAATACAGATTCAAGTTCTATCCCTGTTAATATGGCAAGTATGTGATGTGCCTTTTAGACATTACTCCAAAATATCTGTAGATAATTAATAGTGCTTCCCATTTAGCACGTTTTGCCTAGGACATTAAGCCAAAATTTTAATGATGGCTCATGGTCTGCCATATTACTTAACAAAGCCTGTAATCACTTAAATCCCCAATTCTTTAGTTAAACTATTTCAGATTGCAAATGCAGTGGGTAAAAAAGACTGGAAAAATGCAGGATTGTAATGCAGGGGAATCACGACTGAGATATGAGTATAAAAAGTAAAAAGAAAATAGCAATTGAGCTTCTCCATAGAATTTCCTTGCTTCAAAAAGCTGCATAAATATCCTTTGTAAATATTAACTACAAGCAGAAATCAATGATCCACAGTCATTTGAGAGCTGTTCATCTGGGGCAATAAAAGCAATGCTTCATCAGCATTTGAAGTGAGCAGTATGTATCTAATCTACAAAAATGCTATTCTTGATAATGGAAGAAACGCAGTTCACTTCTCTCAACCTGCAGAAACAGAATGGCAATAGAATGTATTTGAATAGAATGTTTCAAAATTAATCATAACCCAAATTATTGCCAGAACTCGAGAGAATTATTATCGCTTGGTACTTTTCTCTGTGAAATCATTTCTATTCAACTCTTTCCCAAACGATTTTCTACCAAAGGTACTAAACACAGCAAGCCCTTGAACTCTAGCGCTGTCACTGTGTACGAGCCTTTAAAGTTTGCAAGCTAAAACGATGGAAATAAGAAGCCAGTCATTTGATTCCTAAATAATGACAATGATTGCTCAGAATTCAGCACTGGCAGTCAGGAAAAAAAAGTAATTACTGCATTAAATAGAGAGAAAGGAAAAAAAAAAAAAAAGTAATAAGATACTCGACCTGCTGTAGAGCATGCCATATGATTCCCAGAAGTAATGCGTAAGTGCACTAACACCACTCTTTCATGGCTTTGGCACTGCAGTGGCAATCATTTAACTTACACAGTCCTTTGATAACTAGCGTAATGTTTGAAAGACTGGTTCTGCTGTACCACAGTGAAAGCCAGAAAGAACAGCACTGCCACATCATCACCATTATGAAAACAGATCCAAGTGCCCCACACCCAGTTTATCATGCTGTTTCTTTTAGTGACAAATATCTGCACTTTAGAATGAGTAAAAAGGAAGAAAAAAAAAAAAAAAAAGGCTGCTTGGAGTGAGCTATCTTCTTTCTGAAGTGCATTTGCTTTTCTAAATGGCTACTGAATACAACATGGACTAAGCATGAACATCAAGTAGGTCTGTTAATTAAGTTCTGCCTACATTAAGACAACAAATATGGTGACAGAAAAATTCTAATACGAAATTACCAAAAGAAGGTTACAACAACAAGTGAAACAGGAAACATCTTGCAAATGGAAAAATTATTTCAGAATGCAGATATAGACACATGATGGACTTCTATATAAAAGAATTTAAGGAAGACAAGTTGAAATACATTTCTTGTACACTGTTATCCATTTCTGATATTAATGAATGCTCGTGACACCTTCTAACTTATCATTTACAGTATACTACTCACCTATGCATTTTAAGCCATCAGGAGCTGTATAAAACCCTGGAGGACACTTGCAGAAGTAACTACTGACTGTGTTTGAGCACTCTCCTCCATCACAGATTCCAGGAATGGTGCTGCATTCATCAATATCTTCAAGAAAAAGAAAGAGAAGCAGGGTGATATTATCTATGTTAGGTAGATAGATGTTTTATAATTACTATTAATGACCCAACTTTCTGGCGTGAGATCCTTATTAATTCACATACTAAGGATGTGGTCATCAGTTTTGAACCAGGATCAAAATCTTCCATTACATATCTTAAACACAAGCAAAATAAAATCTAAAAAAAAAATCTGTAAATTGCAAAAAGAAAGTATGTTTGTTCTACTGATTGATAACGATGGATGAAAATCTGTAACTGTACAAAGTAAAAGCAAGTAAGCCATTAGCTCTTCAAACTGAATTCTGCACAGTAAGAAAATTTACAAGGGGCCTGTAACGACAGTTACAGTGATCAGGAACATAACTGTTATATCTTATGGCATCTTCAGCAGTACAGCATCTTCTGGCACCAGATAGCCAACGGTTCAGTGCTGACTTGAAAGGAAGCACAGCACCTACTGAACTGTCTATCCATCTTACTGCACTTGGTTTCTTTTCTTGGAAATCCCCAATAAAGCACTGACCAGCTATGCAATTCAACAGGATTATAGCTCAAAGTAGGATGACTGCAAGCAACAGAAATTACCTCTTCTGTTTTTTACTTGTTTCTTTGGCAACAAAAAGGCTCTTAGGGGATTTCTCCACTAGGTGAATGCTCTGAAGTTCCAACAAATTTCTAGACAGAAACTGAAATATCCACCACAGAAAGCACAGCAGAAGTCATACCCATAATTCTACCCAGATTTTGTTAGAAATTTTAAAATAAAAGTCCATGCCATGAGTGCCATCACTAACAAATTCTGACCCATATACTAAATATCTGATCATAGCTACATACCTAAACAGAGGGAAAGTAAAGGACTTTTTCCACAGTTAGGAGTTCGAATTGCATAAAGTCCTGCCAAAAACAACCTATACTAGTCCTAATTGCTCCTTAATTACCAGCAGTAGCCTGCCTGTGATGTGTAGTTACTTTCCCCCTGGTTTCCAGTGACTGTCTTAACAATGCAGCTGTATCTGCTTAGCAGTGCTCTCATCTTCTAGGAAGCTGGAGTCCAGCTGAGCTTAAAAACAGCACACTTTTTTTTCCATGGTATAAAGGTAGGTTACTTCTAGAGTGATCAATGACAACTGCCTGTCACAGCCATCTATGATCACTGAGTATCCCTCCTGATAGGGAGAATCCAAGAATCCAGCCATAAACAATGGCTTCACAGGATCCTATCCAAACTCTTCTCCAGAGATCTACGAACAGATAGACACATGGCTATAATAATGATTTCACCAACCACAAAAATTTTTTAGATGAAATAGTGCAACACCACCCAGTGCACCAAGGCAAGGAATGAATAATACTGCAGTCATTAAAAATGATTGTAGGAATTTAAATGTAACGCCTAAACTGGAATTTGGCCCCAACAGATGGGGGAACACCCGAAGTCCCACAGGCCCATTAATGAGCTTTTAAGCAAGTAGAGAGGATCTCTGTTCTACTTCTCCTGTGAGGACAGTAATATAAAAGTTACCTATTCTTCTTTCCCTAGGTGAAGAATTGAGCTCTACTACCTTTGTGGCCCCTCACCTTTGTAGAAGAGTAGAGGGACTGAAGTGGAATACAGACAGCCAAACTTCACAGTCCCATCCATCTGTGCAGGGCTCTGGGCCCTCTGAACACACATTCCTCCCCAGCATCTTGCTAGCTGTCGTGATGTGGGTTGCATTCCTCACTTGGGTGTGCAAGAGGGGTGTGACTTTTTGTTCAGTGCTACTTTAAGGGTGTTGTCAGAGCCCTGAGTCTGAGTGCCGTGGGAGCACTGCTAAGAGACTTCTGGCTTCTGCTCGAGGAATATGCTCTGCAGGAGTCCCGAAAGTCTCAGTGACAAAAAATGTGGAAATTGAATTTTGGTCTGAATAGAGCCCTTAATTAACAGAGAAAAATGCAGTTGTAAACGGATCATATTCAAGCATCTTCTGACTCAAATTCACCAATGTTTATCTTAAACTCAGTTTTGCCACTGTTTATATAGTCTGACCTTTTTAAAAGCAAAATCACCACTCTTCATTTTAGGGTTGAGCCTAACCCAAACAGTATTTCACTGTTTATATTAGTGTTGACATTCATGTAAGCAATATTGTCATTATTAAGCATGCAAGTTTTATAAAGGTAAGTATGCTCGATGTACTCACAAATATGAATGTCACTCAAGGAAAAATTACTCCCACCAATCACAAAAAAATATATATATTTACCTCAGCTTTAATGAAACTGGAAGAGGAATGCTGATATGAAGCAGTGAAATAATGCATCACCTAAAATCTAATCTTCCACCATCTGTGCTAATAAAGAGAACTTCATCCAGCACATCTCTTTTTCCCATCTTCTTCTACTGTCTCTCTGTACCTGATGATTTCTATCACGATCTTACATGAACTGGGACACAAAATAAAATGGTACTGCTAGTTCAGCAGATAGGTCCTAGTTCTAGTTCTTGTGCTCAGTCACCTATTACTTAACTGTTACCAACTGCAGGCTCTGAAGGTACTCTTCTACATGATTTAGCAATCAAAACTATTGTAGCAATGTTTATACGGTGCAGCATATGCAAGCCTACAGTTCTCAGTCTTCCAAGTATTAACACTTAACAAGGCACATGTTCAGTTTTTTCTGTTCACCATGTTCTTGGTACTTCATCTGCAGAAGGAAACGTTTGCGATGTTATTCTACCCTGGAGTTGGCCTACTTTCTGCCAAAACCATTGGCAGTCAGTAAGAAAACCATGCTATGAATGAACTCTTCTGAAACTGCTTTCCCTAATCTGTAATTAAACTATAATGTTTTCCTTGAAATAGGGATTTTTTCTTTTGAAAGACTGTCATAATTCTTCCAAACTGAGTAAAATTTTTTCTAGTACTTCCTCAAAAACACCCGATGCAAGAAAAGGTGGTGGATGCACACCTCACTTTCATGACCACATTAAACTCCTGGTGGTGGTAGTGGTGGTTCATCATTTCAGCTATCTGAAGGGTTTAATCTGCAAGATGCTAAATGCTTGTCAAGCAATGGAAAGTTCTCTGGGGACAGTCAAGATTGCAGAATCTGTGCCTGATTATTATATTATAGAGAGGAAAAAGTAGTAACAAATCACACTTAAAAATTTGCAAGAGTCTATAATCATGCAGCCCAAATTTTCACAATAATATCTAGTACACACTCCTCTTCCAAATGAGGACTAGCAATAAGGAAAGATAACGTTTGTCCTTCTTAAACATCTGCGACTATAAGGATAAGTTTAGAGCTTAGTCCTGCAGTCAACACTCAGCAGTACCCAGCTCTAATTAATGTCAAATGCAATTTAACTGAGTACGTGGGGATGCGTTGAATCTTCTACTCACATACACTTCTTGCTTAAAAGATACTCACACAGACAAGTGCCTCAAATATTTCTTAAGAAACATATCAGTTAAAAACATTTTTTACTTTTAATGTTTAATTTGTGTCAGATGTACCTTTAAGTCTGCAAAATGTTACATGAACAAAAGGTTGGGAAATGTTGGAAAGCTAATATTTAAGATTCTCTGGTTTAGAAGGAGAAAGGGCAATTATCCATATTTGTTGTGAAGAATGCATTTGCATATTCAAGGAAAAATAGTCTGGAAAGTTTGTTACAAACTTGTAAATAAAGTTGGCCCCAAAAGGAAGACTTCCCTCCTCTTCCTTCAGAAGAAAGTTCTGAAAGTTCTTACCATCGCATTTTTGTGTCACTTCATTAAACTTGTGTCCAGCTGGGCATTTGCACTCAAAAGATCCAACAGTATTAATGCAATTTCCCCCTTGACAGATCCCAGGGATAGCTTGGCATTCATCCACATCTATCATATAAAAAAAGAAAAAAAAAAACATCCACTTTTAATTCATTTCTCATGAACAGCCATAATAATTTGTCTACATATAAATTAAAGTAAATATGCCTAAATCCATTATTCACCCATCATAATATTATGATGCTTGCTTGTGAAGACAGACACTAATTTTGTAATTACTCTGTGTAAAGTATGATTAAGTACAGTACTCTAAATATTTTCTGCAAGAAATCACATGGTTATTATTGTTACAGACATTAAACATCTAACTGTTACTGCTTTGTTTTTGCAAAACATCTGGGGAATGGTGATGCAGAGAAGACAGCCTGCTAAAACCCAGGTTCCTTTAAAGAATCTGAAGTTGGGCATTCAAAACCACTTGCCACTTTGAAAATCTTGGCAACTCCATATAGCACACAACCAAGTGTGCTGGCCTCTTAGCCATTCAGGAGCCCCAGCTGAGCAAAGGAACAGTGTGTAATGTGCATGATGAGTGCCTCATACAGGGAATTGCACAGTTGTTAGTGATGGAAATGATTAACTCTTCACTCTAGTAAGATCAGCATCATGACTTTAAGTTGTGGTTAGGATTTGACCCAAGGAGTTTCACAGCCATAATTAATATATCAAGAGGCATTATTAATGATCTGTTTAGACATTCATAACTGCCTTTTTTTTTTCTTTCTAACTTTTCCCTTTATTTCTCTCTCTTTGCTTTTAATTTTCACTTAAGATAATGAAATGACGAAGATGATATCATAGGGTAGGTAGGAAGCACAAGACAAACATTTTCAAGTTTCTGGCCTGACAGCTATTTTAGCACAACAACATATGTGTCATCACTAAGTTGCCAAAGTGTTGCTATGGCTTAGTAATAGCCACAGAAAAGAGACTAAAGGAGGAGGAGTGACACTCCAGTAGGAGACAGTGGAGGTCTGGCTCACACACCCCTGAGGGCAGCCCTGTGCCTGCTGCTCCCTAATCCTTTGGGAGCAAACAGAGCACTCACCACTCTCCATCCCAAATGGCTGTGCCTTCCATACCTTCCCAGGGTTTACTAGCCACTGCTGGCAAAATCCAATTTATTGGATTCTTGGGCTTCATTCTAGGGTCAGTTTCTACACAGTAGAAAAGCTGAAGGAGATGATGCCTTTAAATCTCCCTGTATAATTCGCAGAGAGACAGCTGTAATGTGTCTTCCAGCCTGAAAAGCAAAGTATTATGTCTGTACAAAAGGCCGAGAAGCAATTTCCCTGGGAGCCACAAGTAGGAAGTTTCAGAAACGCCAAGGGGCATATCTGTACCACATTGCAGAGCATTATGTAAAGATCCCTGGGCTGTCTGAACCAGGTCGGGAAGCACGACAGCAGTCAGAGCACTGCCATGCGTGCCTTACCTGCTGTGCTAGGAAGCACAGACAATCAGCACAGCTTTAGCACCCACCAACAGCCACATTGCTGCAGTGACTCAAGCTAAAGCAATATGCTGCACTTTAATAACAGCAGTCAGGCCAGACTTCATGGCACTGTATTGAATTTAAATGAAAAAAGTAGAACTCATGCTCCTGAGTCATGATGTCTGTTTCAAAATCCCACCTTTTGGCTTTCGTTTTTGTAGTTTGTATCTGTAATATTAATTTAACTTTCAGCCAGACAGACAAAGTCAAACTTTGGGCAGTGATGCTCTATTTACTTTTTATAACAAACTTGTCCTCTCCTCCATTTTATTTCTTCTGATTTCTCCACGCAACAAGAATGGTTTCTTTTCTACTCAGAGATTTTATTTAACCTGCTTTTCTTCAGTTAGATTGAATATGGATGTGAAAGCCTGAAATGTCTTCTGTCTGAATGGATGTTATCTGATTTCAAAAGGACTGGATTTAGCACAATTGTATGAAAAGTAAAGCTGATATGTAGTTCTATAGCAGATCTGTCAAAATTATGAACACATGACAAGAGAAGAGAAAACTGGAAAGTACAGGTCAAACACACAGGGCCAAAATTGTGTTGGCACTGCATATGAATTAGCATAAATGCATCCGAATGCGAAGAAACGTGTAGCAAGCAGAAGTAGTTTTATTCTGAACTGCACAAAACCAGAGGAGAGGTCGCTGCAACTTTTCCATGACACAAATAAGAGGGATACAACTAGGTGTGGCATGAGGTCAGGGGTGTGGCCACTTATTTATGCACATAAGATCTCAAAACATCAATTTACAGATTTCTACACAATTTAGTTCTGACCTTTAACAGTGAGAGGGGGAGCAGAATGGCCAAGGTCAAAATACGTGCAAGTTACATGGCATACACAAACATGCCCATCTTGAAGTTCATCATGTCTATCTGCAGGCACCGACCAGGACTTGGCCTGTGACAGATATCTGCATTTTTTAGTACAATGGAATGCCTTGAAGTCCTTTCACAGCAATTTCACTATTAAATCAAATTATTAGTAGATTTATAATCTTTATCTTCTCTGTTTTAAAAAATACTGCAACTTATTAGAAAATGTTATACAGATCGAAATAAACTAGTCCCAAAGATACGGTCCTGGGAATTTATAATCCACATCAGTTTAATACATAGCTGCCCCTGTTAACTTTCTCCTGTTTCCTGCCAGACATCCAGACAATAAAAGAATTTATACAGCTGGAAGTATTAGAATAAAAGCCAAAAGCAGTGTAAGGACTTTCTGTGGTAAGGCATGCTCAGAAAGAAGTAAGCAACATCTGGGTGGATTTTACGATTTGAAACAAATGCAAATGCATTTCCAAAATTGTATAAAATATATACTAAGTAAAATAAGGCACTTTAAATGGTACAGCACACGCTTTTCTCCAGGCTGAAGCAGTGTATCTTGAGAGGTAAGATACCCAAGACAAATCCAAAACCAACAAATTCTAGCTAAAAAAAAAAAAAAAAAATCCCACACCAGATAAATAGAACAGTATTGCCACGGATTGATGCATGTTTTGAGTGATTTCTGAAACAGAATACATTCCTCCATGGAATGTCTGAGTGGTAAACTCTGAAAAACACCGTTACAGAACCAAGGGAAAAGGCTGCTGGCAGTGAGAAATTCATTAAGATGCTGGCTGCTCTCACATGACCTAAGTTACTAATGTACTCACTTGAACATCAGGCACTCACTGAATCATGAAGTAATGCATTTGACAATGTTTTTCCATACTTCACACATATAGCCAAGAATGGCTTAGGACAGGTTATTCACAGCAGTGTAACTCAATTAAGATTAATCCAGTAACAATTTCAGCAGCTTTTGGGGAAGCTTTGCTGTTAACTTACCTTGACAGGCCCCAGTTCGAATGTTTGGAATGAAGCCTCGCCGACAGGGATGCGGCTGGGCAGGACACATTTCACAGGGGTGGCCCCATGCTCTCCCAACTGTTGCACAGCAAAGGGTTTTTGTGCAGACTATTCCACTGAGCTGTCCCTGGCACATCTGGTTCGTTACCAAAGTGAAGCAAGGGCCGGTCCTGTAATCTGTTTCAAAGACAGGAAACTTAATAAGCACCATAATAAAAATTTGTAATAAAGCAAAGCAACAAGATTCAGGCAATTCTTTTGCACATAAATTTCTGACTACCCCAGCATTTTTACTTAGCAGTGCTCTGCTAAGGGTTTTTCTCAGACTTACTTCTCATTCAAATCCGTGGAAAGTAAGCAGCTCTACCAATACACTGTGACTACTTTACCAATGGAATTATATATTTAAGATTCTCCACAACTCCTTTGCAGCTTGGTTTAATACCTAGTAACACTATCTGGACAGTCTTTACACTAGTTTGTTTTAAACATTCAGCACATTAATTAAAATAATGCAGATAAAAAGGTTAGGATGAATTTATTCCCACAAGTAATTCTCAAATGAGTCTCAAGGAATGCAAATACAGATTGCAGAAAGTTTTTTGAGGACAGTTTTCACTGTTATTCAGGCATATGCTGTACCAGATATGTGGGTAAGCTTTGCCTACAGCTGAAAGGAGGGCATGTGGAACACATCTGCTTTGATTTGTTTATGGTAGGACGGGCCACTTATCCAACAGAAAGAATTAAACTAAGATGTTAATAAAATACTAGTAGACTTTGTTTTGTTCCATTCTCCAAGGGCAACAACCAAATAGTGGTACTGCCAACTCCTGCTGTCTCTTGCACATCCGGGGTGCACGCTACAGCTAAGTCTTCATGAGTGACCCTAAAACGTTTTTCTGTTACATAGCACCCGGACAGAGTCCAGCATACTGTAAGCACAGTCAGCAAATTATAAACCTGATGTTCGCCTGCACTGAAACAGTTACCAGCTGCTTAAGCCAAGGTCACTAAGCAATTCACACCGCCCTGTAGTGATGACATCATGAATTCCTTCAATTTTCATGCCACTTCCAAACTTAGTTAACAGTAGCATGTTTCCATTAAACCATTGGTATGAAGTGTTAAAGACTGGACATCTCTCCCTTCTGCCCACAGATCTCTCGTTAGACAAGAACTCCAGGATCACTTCCCAGACCAGAGGCACCTTGAAACCAACCATTTAATGAACCCTTTATTCCATTCCAAGGACACTGCTTGGGATATACCATAATTCTCTTGACTAACCAAGCCACTCTTTGACATAATAAGTAAAATGGCTTACAGTAGTCCTATATGCATCCAACATTGATATTGTAAGCAAACATAATAAAATAGCATGCTTTTGGAGCAGCCATCATTAAATATATAATATAGTTAATGTACAGCACAGTTTAATTATTATTTTTTTATTAAAATACATAAAAAGAAGAGCAACAGAAAAAAAAAGGGATATTTGATCTTGTTTTTGTGAAACAACGCATTAGTCTGGTTTGACGACAGTGGCTGCAATTCTCAGTGAATTCTCAAGATGTTCCTCAGCAATTTTTGATGAAATTTTACTCTTCCTGTACTTCATCCTTCCAAGTAGTTGTTCACAAATGTACATAGTGCCAAAAAGCAATGACACAAATAAGGCATGATTGTGAAGTGAGGGGTATTTCTATCTGATAAGAGAGGTCTCAGAAAAGTCTGGTAAAGAGGCATGACCTATTTTTTAATTGCAGTGTGCTCTGTGCCCTGGTTTCAGCCTGGATGGCATTCATAGCACACTGCCATTTGGTTGTGCTGAGGGGAAACGCCAGGCTGGTTGGCAGGAAGAGCAGTTGCCATGATGGTGTGGGGAAAGGAAGCTGCAGTGCAAGCTGTGCCAGGCCACATGCGGCCTGTGGGCTGGACATGCCTGACCTAGCCTACCCAGATCTCTCCGCAGAGCCTTCCCACCCTCAAGTAGACCAACAGTCCCATTCAACTTTGAACAAAACAAGGTCTGAGAGAGATATCTCTTCACTGTACGCAAAAATTCTAACATTAAAACTCCTAATATTAAAACAATAGATGATAATTCTTTAGAAACACCACAGTTTGGCGTTGTCAACGTGAAAACTCCAGTGTACCTCCTAAGAATGAAATCCTTTATTGTAGATTGTCCCCATACACTTTAAATATAGACGGTTTAAAAAGGAGGCATTTTGTTCTCTGTCGCAGCGGGAAGCACACACTGGACAGAAATGAATACCCATCTTGTATCTTATGCTGGAATATGAATGGATCAGCATTTACGATTGTTTGCTTTCAAACTATAAATGACCTTGCAGTGGCTAATATGACTTCGAAATACGGTGAGCCCAATGGAGTTAACTTTATAATCGCAAATCTTTCCTCAAGGTTTCAGCAACAAGAAGTAGGTTAAATATGCACTCAAAACCAAGCAAATCCAGCTCCTATTTGTTATTATCTAAGTTCATAGCATTTCAGTATTGAGAACTATAAAATCTCTTTTTACCTAATCCTTTGCTGTGATAAATTTTATTATCAATACCCAGTTTTCTGTTGAGTACAGCTTTCCTTCTATTTTCTCAAATACAATCTTCCACAATCTTAAGAAGTAGGACTTTCTTTTGGGTTCTGAATGGGAAATCCTAAAGGCCAGAAAATGAGCAAGAAGACCATTTGTATGTACATACTGACCTACAACCACAGGGGAATCCACATTCACTTGGAGTCCAATGTTTTTATACAGAGGTTTAATCAAAAGAGCTCTAAAATTAAAGCATTCTCAATATCGAGGGTTTTTTTGACATATTACAAGAATAAGCCATACAAAAAGGAAGCAGTATTCCACTAAAACAGTGACAGAATGAGAAGGCAGTAGTATAACAAGTAAAGAGGTTTCCTTGAGCTACATCATCTCCCTTAAAATTTTTATAATTTATGAATTATGCTTTTTTCAGAAGACGCTGTAAAACTTATATAGCCAGTGCTATAAAGCACTGACATGGGATATGAATTTAAAATCCTAATCTTTATTTTGTCACAGTGAAATTCCCTTATGTATTTATGACATTTGCAATTACTCAAACTACCTTATGAGTAAAGCTCAAAATATTGAGACTTGACAATTAGTAAAATGATGTGTTAAAGATGTGCAACTGATGATTCCAGTGTTTGATGATATTTCTAACGCAAACTTCAGCATGTGCAAGTAACCTGCAGTATAGCAACAGTCTAACAATTTTATCTGCCTCTTCACGTACTTCTTAGCTATTTCTACAAGGGAACCTCAGACAACTGAGAAGACAGCTGAAACTCTAAAAGCACTTTAAGTTCAGCTATGTCAGAAAGAGAATGAGGGCAATGGAATGAGGGTAGTGTACATCATGTGAGAATCCAGTTTGTTAAGTCCAAGGGAAAGAATCAAGCTGCATTCTGATCTACACCTTGTTCCTGTTTTAGCCATAATCAGCAGACAATTTCTGTTATCCTCACAAAAGATCTTTTATGTTCCTAAAACCATCAGAAAGGTTGCTGAAACATGTAACTCTGTCAGACTTTGATCAAAACTAAGCACAGCAATAAATACCAATAACTGTCCCAGTTAAAGCTGGACAGCACCAATGAGACTGAAACACCAGGATAGTGCAAGACTTTGAATAGTAGATACGCTTCTTAAGTTCTCAACTCAGAAGGCTCTCAAGCTCTCAGTTCATGCTAACTGCTGTTTGTTTTCAGGAACAATATCCTATTTCATGCAAAAATAGTGTTTAAATATGATTTTGAACAAGCAGAACCCCTATTAAACAATTATGCCAGTGCAAGAATGCTGGATGAAACTCTGATCAGTTTCCTCCGATATTCATTCCATAAAAACCTCCTATACAGAGTATTTGATGGTTCAAATTTATAGCCTTATTTTACGAATTTACAATCACCTGTTGATGAGGTTGACAGACTACTCCAGCCCTGTTAAAATAAACTGGAATTGGATAAGTGCAAAGATTACAGGATGAGATGCTAGCAAGCCAGTAAACATCTTACCATAATCAGGATTATGGGTTAACTCTGCATGAACCCCAAAATCCAGCCGAGACTGCTGTGTAACTGAAACTACTCTCAGCAATGCAAATAGACAACTTTCCCTTTATTCCATACAGGGAAAAAAAGGAACAAAAATAATGTTCTATTGCCATGCAAAGAATAAGAAAAGGTAAGAAGGGGTTCTAATTCAAACAAAGTGCTTTAGAGCTCATCCTCATTAGAACTTACTTTTCCAGTTAGTACATTTTTTGTTTCTGATATTTTGGGAGCAGATGATTGCAAGTGAGACTGAGTTACTACGCAGGAACACAACGTTGACTCTGCATAGCCTTCTCAGAACTGCCTGCTGGTAACCCACTTGTAACAACGTAACCCAAGCGTAATCTACCTGACAGTCCACGCCTCTACTCGGTCTGCAGACCGAGAACTGGAACTAATTGTACCTGAAAATGCTCATTAGGAACTTGATCTCACACAGCCAAACAACGTTCACAAAGGTGCCAGTCAAAGTTTCAAGAAGCTGTGTCCTTTTAACACGGTACTTAATAGATAAGTACAACTTAATAGGAAAGTACAGTTTCAGGCGTCTCCAGAGTCAGGGATCCCACTGTACAAATTTGTGCTTTCTATGCTCAAGTATAATATTTGGGAAATTATCCTTATATTTTAATAGCAAATGAAACTAAATTGTTCAGTCTAACCAAATGGATAGACTATAAGTAGGGTTTTGCTACAATCCATTGGGAAACAAGACAGAGAGAGGCTATTGTTTGCAATATAACCTGCACGGTGCTGTATTGCACAGAAGAAAAAAGAGAAAATCAAGAAGTGAAACTTGTGAAGTAAGGCTGGCCAAAAGCAACTGCCCACCAGATGATCAAACAAACTTTCTAAAGGCAGAGCAAATCTAAATTAGGAATTATCTAACAATGCTTTTTGTAAACTGGGCTGTGAACAATTTCTATCATTACCCAATTCAGTAAGCAAGACAACAAACCTACAGACTCATTTACAATGGTGCCACTAAAAGCCCTCTGTGAAATAAAAGAGACTGAACACAGAAGAAGGTCAAAGGAAAAACACAATTGAAGGGAAAGTCTTCAGCTATTTAAGAGAGAATTTTCTACTTTTTTTTTTTATTTATTATAAAAAATGTGTATTTCTAATTAAAAAAAAAACAAAAAAAACCCACAAACTACTTTAAAGTGATTCTGTTTTCCAATGGCATTCTTGATGTACAAGAGAGAAGCACAAATTTCACATTAGAAAATACGGATTAGGAATAGAAAAGCAGATGACAAGATTTCCAAAGGAGTTTCCATAAATGTCCAGTGGCTGGTCACTTGAATTACAGCAAAAATTCATGGAGGAGAAGGGAAACCTGCACACAAACTTACCTGCTTCAGAGACTCTAAGCTGACCTGGCTATACTTGCACAAACAAAACACCTGCCATTTTTCCCAAGCTTAAAAGCTAGGAATGGAATAAATGCAGATCAAGCAATCTGATATAACATCTGAAACAAATGGGGACGTAATAGCAGCATATTACGCCACATATCAGGAAGCTGCGCTCAAGACGAGATTTATTTTTTTTCAGTAAAATTCCAAGAATTACAGGAAGACTCAGAACTGACACAGTAAGACAACATGACCAAGCTGACTGCAGCAGTAAGCACCACCATAGCGCACTGAGTTTTAAAGGCTGAGTGTTTCAGGCTAAATTTCAAAATGTCTGTCAAAGTGATTTTAGGTACCTTCAGTCATGAAAACATCTCCTGATAAGGACAAAGGGAACAGACGGAATGCTTTACAGATGTACATTTCCCAAGAAGCTAATGCAAAGTAGCATGACACTTTGCCAGAGAAATGGGAAAGGTTGATGTGCCTGTATTCCATATTCACTTATAAAGTGCACCCTTTCAGTTGTTTTTAGGTTATCAGGAAATCACCTTTTACATTTACACAGGACTTCATGGATTTTAAGCATTGGGCAGAAAAGTGAATGATCATGGTCAGGAACCCATGGGATAGCAACTATTTACCTCTATCTTTCTTGGCAGGGGAAGATCACACATCTCACCTCACAGGCTGAACCAAGAGAAACCCACAACACAACTGCCCCATGTCTGCTCAATGCACCAACTTCCAACCATTTAAAAAGTCAGACACAGTAAGTCTCTGCTCGCAGGTGACACTGAAATGCCAGTTGATAAATGCATCCAATCCCAACACTTATTTCCACACAGGCCATTTCCTCAAATAATTACTCACTGTTAAGCTCTCCCCTGTCCCCTCCTCCCTTGAGCCAGACACCATTACTCATCCTAGTCAGATCTCAATGTGTCATCGCTGGAAAGTACATGGCAAAGATATTAGAGGGTGTTCAGAAGGAAAGAAAACAAAACTTTGTAAATATTTTAAACCTTACGTCCTACAATGTCCCAAACTTCTTACCAATGAGGTCAGGTGGATTGGCTGTGGTATGTGAAGAAAGCATTACCATGTCACTTCTGTCTGCTGCTTTCCAGTGCCAGAGGTAGCTTCACATATTAACAAGACCATCTCTCATTTGCATCAGTGCACAGTCCAGCACAGAGCTCAAACTGTTGAGATTTAACACTGCCACTGCTAGGATATCACTGGAACTGGGAACCAGTGCACCCGGTCAGTGCTGTATGGCAGAGGTATGAATCCAGCAGTAGAATACCACAGCTGTGCTGTGGACAGATCACTGCTCCAAGTTGCCTCTCGTTAACTTAACAAGAGAAAAAACATCCATGGAGGCATATCCAACACTTGCAATAAATAACTTCCACTGGTATAATAATGTTTTGTTCTGTATTAGTCAACCACAAAATTAGTTCCTGCTTTACATATCCCAGACCTAGGAATATTATCCTCTAATTCATGAACCTGATGACCCCATTTCTGCATGTCTTCCTCACCTTTGCTTGTTGCAAATTGTTCTTATATATTGACTTGCTGGCATACTTCAGCCTAAATTTATTTTCCATTCTATAAGATTCTTCACAAATCCCTTTTTGCACAGACCATCAGTTTAACATTTCTATCTAGCAAATATTATCTAGTCTTCCTAGGATACTGGTTAAAGAACAGGGCTTTTAAATAACTGCTTACTAACCGCATAAGACTAACATTATCAGTTCCAGTGGGTGTACAGAACAATTCAGGCTGGCCATTTAAAAAAGTATTCTGGCAAGCCATTTTCAAGAACAAATATACAACCACTTTCAAGCCAATTTTATTCTTGACCCAGTTCTCGAAGTCTGTAACTGAAAAGTAATAACATTACCGTAATAAAATAAAAAAATAATGTTCAAAAAATTATTACAGAATTGGAGTGATTTGTTGCACACATTTTAATCCAACACGCAGACTAAGCATTTCACCAAAATCAAGGCTGCAGCTCTGTTGTTCCCAATTATGTACGGCTGCAGTCCAAACACAGAAAATTGTTACCACATTTTATCCTTTTCCATGATGAAGAAAACAGTAAGCAATGCAGCTAAATGCAGAACAACCTCTCATTTCTGAATAAACAGTTACCTGACAGACTCTAACCCACTCTGCTTTGCTATGTGAGATACAAAAGAACACTTCTTTACAGATTTTAATTTTTCCAGTTTCTTTCACAGGCTGAAAAGAAACATCTCTCTTTTTGCAGAAAAAGTAACTAACACTGGTGACATATTTGTTGTGAAGACCGGGTGACTGTTCAGAATACACTCAATTGAAGAACTCTGGAAGTTTCACTTAAAAAGACTAAGTTGGCTGAAGTTTATTACTACTTTTTAAAAAGTAGAGTTCTTAAGAAGTGCCACGTTATAGAAACAGTCTTAACATACCACAAAGTATTAACTATTAAGTAGCAAGGTAAGGACAAAGCTAGTAGACAGGCTCTGAATTTTTTCTCTTTGGCTCCAGAAGACACTGACTATAAAATAGCTGAGACCATCCAAAAGTAGCGCAAACTGTGTAAGAAAAATAGACCCTAATGAGTTACAGCATATTAAATAGACCGACATCCAAAGGAAGGGAAAATGCTTTCAGACAATGCAACACACGGGATTTAAAGGCATACTGCTCACATTTTAAAAGAAGGAGTGGTACAAATGCATTAGAAATAACTGCGGGGAAGTGGAAGGGGGGGAACAGTATATAAATGTTTTTTCTGCACTGTCATGAAACAAAACACAACTGCAGATCATTGGAATCAAACTCAGCCCAGAACTGAAAATGGGTTATAAATAAAAAAGGGAGGTGAGAGGATGAAGGAGAGCCAATTTCACCATACAAGCTAAGTGAAATACAAAGAGAAAACATACAGCAGGAATGGCAAGAAGTCGACTCTCTTTCAGCGTGGATAACTTTAAGGGAAGGCAGTAAACGTAATTATGGTGTTTGGGGTGTTGGTAAGTATATATTATCATAATGACACACGGGCAAATGTTTGTGGTCCTAACAGAATGCAGAACTTCCAAGGTCTTGGCAGCTCTTTAACAAGGTAATTAGAGCAATCAACAGTTTCTTCTTACTCCTTCCTAACAGCTGCCAGGAATCATAAGGCTTCCCTTAAGAAAGCTCCCTCTTTTCCAGAACTAAAAAGGACCAGCACTCCTGAGAAATTATGGAAGTGAAAAAGCAAGGGGCATGCAGACCATATTCCTGTGAGGACACTCTTCTTCAAATGGCAGTCAGCTCTCAGACCAAATTTTTTCAGCCAGGTACTTGTCTGGGTCACTGCATTCTCTGTACTTCTCATTTACACACATTTTTAGTGATGACTTTAGTGATGACAGATTTGACATGATGTCAATACTCATTTATCTTACTTTGTAATAACTAATACTGTTCTTTTGGGGGTAAGTTTTAAACACAGAGTTTTACCTTGTAAATAGCCAGCTAAAAGCATTAAAAAATGTATCAGAAAAACAATGATAATATACAGTATTTTAATTTGCACATAAATATTTTAGCAATGATTTTATGTCATGATTGCACTATACTCTTCCGGGATCTCATAAAGTGTTACAAACCTAAGCTGATAATGTACAAAAGATTACTTCAGGCAGTAATGTCTCATCGCTAACTATACGGTGAAATGCATCAACTTGAAATACCATGCCGCTCTTGTTTTGGAAGATCCTTCCTCAGTGAAACTGTGGCATCACTCTGTGTTTACACCAATGCAATCATGATCAGCACCTGGCTCGTTCTGCATAACCATGTATATGAGACCTGCACTAATACTGTGATCCAAAAATAAACACAACAATGGCATGGGCTGGTTAACTCTGTGTGAGTTTGATGGTATCTCTGTTAAAACGTTATAGAACACATACCATAACTCCGCAATTATTTCATGCAATTAATAGTCACTGCCAGAAGTAGGAGACATCTCTCTTTAAGAAGGGAAATGATCTGATCTTGACTGACAAATATTTTCAAGCAAGGAAGTATAATTTTATTGTGTGTGCATAGGCAGACATATCAATATCAAACACATGAGATACTAATACTCATGTATTTAATCACTGGGATTTTTTTGTTTCCCTGGTTTCTTTTGGTATGATCCAGTAGATATTGCTACGGACTCTACTTCTCAGTTAGCATTCTTCTGGTCTTCTTTGGATTTTATAGGTTTTCAGTGAGCCTAGGGCTCTCTCTTCGTAATTCCTTTCCTTTTAATATTTACTATAGCATTAAACTGCCCATCATGAACAAGCTGCAGAGAATCTAAGTTATTCAGAGAGCTTTTAGACTTCCATATTTATTGGAGAGACCCAACGAACATCAGCTATGTTATTATTTAATGAAAGCAAGTAAAGGCATATTATTTCTTCAAGATGTTCTGTTATTCCTATCTTCACTGACAGCTTAGTTGAACGTGTGTCCTTGCATAGCACTAAGAGGAGGACATCCCCCCAGAATCAAAGAATGAATGGCTTCAAACATCTGAGGATTTTCTGCATACATCACATTTTCAATCTAAGGATTAGAGAAACTGTTCATGATAATTCTCAAACAATCTGTCAAAACTAAATCAAAACTGTTTCCCAAGAAGTAATTATAGTAATACATATTCTTGGGAATACATTCCTAATAGGAATATGTTCAAAAAAGTCACCTAGACATGGTCCTGGCAACCTGCTGGAAGTGTCCCTGCTTGAGCAGGGGACTGAGCCAGATGACCTCCACTGGACCCTTCCAACCTCAACCATTCTGTGGTTCTGTGGGGAAGCCCATTTCTTTCAACTGAGCATGCACAAACTGTCACACAAAAAAGCAGCCACTAAGGGGGTGAAGGTAAGGGAGAGACCCACTCTGCATCAGAGGCCTCTTTCCAAAAGCTAGACCATACCAGCTCAACTGAAAGCGACACACACCAATTGTATTTAATTCATTATACTCTCAAGGGGAACAGCATCAGACTCCTAAAAACATAAGTTTGGACTGAACAGTCCATCACATCAAGCCCTGCACAGTTTCAAATGATTCCTTATAACTTATTTTGGAAATTTTGGGCTGAAATACAAGGTTTCCCTTATTTCCACTCTGCATAAATGCCACTGATTATTTACTTATGGTCAGGACAATCACTGAAATTAATCAGTGTAAACGCACAGAACATCTGGAATTAATGGTTTCAATTAACAGAGTTCCTAACAACAGTGCTCCAGAATACATGTCAGCAAGAACCAGGTAAGTAATTTTTATTTGGGGAGTATGGGAGAAAAGAATCAGGGGCTCAGCAAATGAACCAGGTGTCTGTGAATAGCCAACTATGGCACAGCGGAGAACAAACAGCTCTGTCCTTTGTGTACTTCAACAGAGTAATGCTGACTTCATACAAAAATAGGACATCCTAATGAATGAAAATGATGGATACCCATGGTGTTCCCTCCTCACACACTTGCACTTTCATTTGAAGCACAAAATATTGCAGCAGAAGTTTTGTAACACTGGCTATACAGAGAAGACAAGAAAGTACTCAGTAGAGTAGGAATCTCCCACACATAGGTCAGCTAACCACTAGCATCACTAGCTCCCCACACAGGAGTACGTAACCTTCAAGCAACACGGGTGAATTAGCCTGTTATGCCATCTGAGCCTCCCTTTTTCGGTTTACGTTGTGTACCACATAGCCTGGTATAGCACAGCATGGTATAGCTGCCTAATCGGATAAACAAACAGGAGTGGAACCTAAAACACATGAAAATTAAGAGCGCTGCAGAACACAGAGGTCCTTTAAATACATTTTCCATACATTTTCCATTCTTAAAAATCATCAAAACGCTTTGTAATTAAGTATGCTATGTACAGATTTAACTATGAAATTTACACATAAGATAATAATTTATATGAAATGCACAAAGCACTAACAGGCTTTGCTTCTGTTTACAGATAAAAAGATCTGCAGAAACTGCTGTTGATCCAGATGCCTGTCTAATACATAATACTTCACAGCCTTACAAAATGCTGTGTATAAAGGGATGGAAACTACTTTTTGGCCTACTTTCTACACTGACATACTGAAGAGGAGGGATAGTCTTGTGGTTGAGACACTTGGCTGGGACTGAGATGACCTGGGTTCAGTTTCAGACTCCGCTACAGACTCCCTGTATACCCTTACACAAGTGACTTAATCTCTCTGTATGTAATGTAGGGCTGCCAATACTTCTGGACGCTGTAAGGTTTTTTCCTCTTCAGACTACACAGCCTTCAGGACACAGATTTGTGCGTTCTGCGAATGATAAAGGGAGCTTCGAGCTGAATTCAGTCCTCCTGGCATTATTGCAATAAAAGGAGAAAAGTTTTTTTGCATGATGTTTTTTGTGTTTTGAATCTTCAAGTCTTTTTTAAATTCAATTAATTGTCTGCTTGTAATAAATGACCAAAAGAATTAGCTCTTGAGATTTTCTGTGCTGGGCAAGTGCAACAGCAGCAGAACACATTCCACAGAACAACTCATGCACAATCAATTAGGTCGTCTAATTAATTTTCCAACTCAATAGATGCTATGAACTATTTTTTATACAGAAATATATCTATACTGGACACACATGTGTAAAAGCAATCTAAAAACTTTAAAAATCATAGAGGAGAAGGACAGATGATATTCACTTGCAGGGAACGGGCTGCTACATGGGAACAATGCCCCCTCACGTGGGATTCGTATTTCTGAAGTGAGAGGAAAAAACACACGGGGGGGAGTAAGAGTATTTTCCAATGGACAAGGCTGTGTATTTACCATTAGAGACTGACTTGTTAATCAGTATTTAGAGTGATTTATGACATTTCTCCTATAATCAGGGAGAAAGAAAACTGGCGCGCACACACACACAAAAAAGCAAAAGTACTTAAAAATAGATTTGAGTAAAACAGGGACAAAACGTAAGGACACTTAATGCGGTTCTTAAGCAGAGATGACATGAGGCTACAGAATCTAACAACAAAGATGTACTCATCTAGTCCTAACTCCGACAAAACTTTGGGTAACATCAGCATGAACTGTGTCCGAATAAGGACTGCAGAACAAAGTTTGAAACAAGTTGAAGAAGGACCACAGAATTTATGGTTTTTTTCTCACAGCATCTTCTGCACTAAATTTTTATCTGCGATGAATTCTGCCTGCACTGCCTTTTCCTTTGCTGTGATCACCCTAAAACAATTCTTCCACATGAACAAAGAGAAGCATTTGTAAGACTACAGTTATAATTGTGATGTCAGAATTAGAATAGTGAATTGAGACATTTCTAGGTCCTAAGGGAAATGTCAGGGAGTTTTAGACATACACCTTATAATTCACAATTATGGGAAAGATGTCACAGAAGCACAAGACACTTCAGTTAGGGCTTTACCAGACATTTCTATGTAAGCACAGACTGGTTCATAAATGAACTTAAAAATCCTACAGTAAATACAGCATTGCGAAGAAAAAAGAATAAAGAATTGGGAAGAAAAACACAAAGGCAGCAAAGACAGAATGGATCAAAGCAAATCCAGCACAAGTGGGAGCACAAAGACACGAGAGATAAACACTGGGAACCAGCAGATATC
Source organism: Alectoris magna (assembly GCA_030625065.1). Lineage (NCBI taxonomy): Eukaryota > Metazoa > Chordata > Aves > Galliformes > Phasianidae > Alectoris > Alectoris magna. The sequence continues at coordinate 10,151,444 of CM060570.1, read as the reverse complement.
ATGTGTGAGAAGGGCTAAGAAAGAAGAGTAGAAGGCCAGCCTGAGAGTTTCACAAGCCAGTCAGGAGAGGGAGTTTCGCCAGTAGAGGCTGGCCTACTAACTGTAGAGGTCTGGAGAGCCAATGAGGGAGGAGCAGCCAGCCAGGAGAAAACATCCAGGAGAGCAATCTGCTCAGCAAGCAGAACTGGAGTAGCCAACAGTGCTCGCCTTCACATGCTGAGAAGCACAAAGACGACCAAGAACTTCATAGCAATGCAATGAGTTTACCACTGATGAGTTTACAGCAGCATTCCATCTGAATATGCACTCTGAAATATTATATACTAGCAAGAAATCAGGTGACCATGTGAATAAGCAATGATTGCAGAAATCACAGATATTAACCTGGTATTTGTATGAGGGCTTTCCCCTCCTCCCCTACCCTCTCCATCTGTGGAGTTGACTTCCATATTGTTTCTGCTTTGATATTTTCAAGCTGATAAGGTACAAAGTACATACTCAAATGTTATTAGTGCAGCTCAAATACTAAACCAGTAGTGATAAATGACAACATCAGACAAAAAAAAAAAAGACTCAAACCATATGAAGGATGGCCTAATTCAGCTGCACTGACAACATACTGCTTATCTGTCAAATTAGGCAATTCCTATCTATCTGTCTCAAAAAAAGTAAAACTGAGACAAAACCAGCTAATGGATTGCCAGTACTTGTGATGTCTTTTGAAATATTTCTTATACTGAAAGAATAACAATTGAATAAATGAATTGGAGCTGAGTAAACCACATCAAGGCCTAATTTTGTCCCCATCTAAAGGCATCTTTCAAAACTAAAATAAACTTAATGAGCAGTAAAAGATACAGTTTAAAACTGTTCGCTAGAAAAGCATGTTCCATTTGTAGTTTCCAGATTGTTAAGCGCATCCCATTTGTTTTTAGCTCTCCCACTTAACTTCCTGTTGTAACTCAGCAGTGTGTGAAGCATGTACTAATGTGAAGGTACTTCCCTCAATAAGTCAGGATTCACAGAAGGAGAAGAAGCGAGGGAATCCATACGCAGGAAAGCTTCACTTACCCTTCTGGATATAGAGTCTCAGATACAGAACCACAGAATTGCAGAATGGACCGGGTTGGAAGGGACCTCAGGGATCATGAATCTCCAACCCCCCTGCCAGGCAGGGCCACCTGCCTCCCCATTTACTACACCAGGTTGCCCAGAGCCCCATCCAACCTGACCTTGAACACCTCCAGGGACGGGGCAACCTCTCTGGGCAGCCTGTTCCAACACCTCAGCACTCTCATAGTGAAGAACTTCCCCCTGACATCCAACCTAAATCTTCCCTCCTTCAACTCAAAACCATTTCCCCTTGTCCTGCTGTTATCCACCCTTTCAAAGAGTTTACTCCCTTCCTTTTTATAGGCTCCCTTGAGGTACAGAAAGGCTGCAATGAGGTCACCCCCCCAGCCTTCTTTTCTCCAGACTGAACAAGCCCAGATCCCTCAGCCTATCTTCGCACTGAAACCCTTGATTATCTTTTCCCTGTTGATTTCAATGGGCTTTAACTTTAGTACTAAGCTGCTAGGAACCCAGTGATTCCCAGGCCAAAAGCAGATTCATGCCTGTGACAAAGAGTAAGTTAGGTGTCAAGAAGTCAAATTCTTGTTGGAATTGAGCATAAGAGCATGGCACACAATGGTCAGTCCAGGGCTTTCCACAACTAGTAAGAGGGAATGGAAGATGGTAAGCAGGATGCAGTTCCTATCTACTGATGGGAGTTAAGAGTTTAGATGGCTAAGTATACAGAAAAACAATATAAAGCAGTTCAAAGTTCCTCAGTGGGAGCTCTGGCACCTATCTAAACTGCAAGGTTTAGCAATTACAATGCCAATTTAAACTTGTACTTAGAAATATAGGAAATATTTTCTTTTCTTTTTTAATAGATGGGTACCTTTAAGAATTGAGGTGGTCACAGATACACACATGCATCACTCTAAGCAATGCTAATGGAACAACAGACTGTGTCTGTTTTTAGTGGTGTCTAAAGTTTCAGCTGGTTGTAAACCAGCACTGTGGGAAAACTTTGAGGTGGCTTTAAAAAATTCCTATAAAACAGCAGAAAGCTCATAATTTAAGACACTTCCCCCTGTTCATCAGAGGTACTGAGCACTATATCCAAAAGATAAGCAAGATTGTTCCCTGAAATAGCGTATTTTATCTACATCATTCCTATAAGGAAATATCTATTTCAGTAATTAAGCTTCAGGCTTCAACTGTGCTTGTGATAAATAAAATTCAAATTAGAAAAATGTTTGTAAAGCATCAAATAGTGTAGTCTTACAAAATAAAATACGCTTGCAGCAGTTAAACTACCCTTACACACAAACATTTTATTAGTGTGTGAATATACTATAAGCCTGAATTAGAAAGATAATGTAATTTAGCCCACATGTTTGAAATGAGATAACCACTGGATGGAACTCCTGCCTGGCAGCATGCTAATCTCCTTCCTTCCCTCATTTAATTAGGAATTGGAAATGGGATCAGCATATTTTAAATACCTGATCAAAAGCCCCGCTCATAAAATGGATCTTACTTATTTTTCATGTGAGCATCGGGCTACCCACCTGCTTTGAATGAGGTGCAGAATGTCACTGACATGCTGAGCACTCCATCTGCACAGGACATCATCTCATGGGAAAAGGATGGTCCAAAACTCCCGCCCATGTGCTCAAATTTGGGTATAACATGAATCCAACTGAAGTGCATGATAAGGCCCTTTGGATTTCAAAAAAGCTATTGGAGGACACACACACATGTACTTTTCTATGTACTAACCAATGTATATTAACGTATCTGTATTCAAGAAACATTTTAGAAATGAGAATATCAAAGACAGTTGTGTATGCAGCATATAAGCCCAAAAGAAAAGGGACACTATTATAAAACAGAAAGAGATAGTATGTGTTTTGCTTGCTGTTTACTCTGCCAGAGTATCTCTTATTCATCATCTTGAAACCCCAAATTGCTGTTAAATGAATACCATTACAAGTAACAGTATTTCTGTACCTTAGAGACAGAGTTAGCAGCCTTCTTTGTTAGAGCTTCTTCATATTTCTGGCTTATGTCTTCTAACTTTTATCCAAAATTATTAGCTGACGTTAATGCATGTGTTACAGCACAGAGCTACCTGCTTTTTCATTAATCTCACACACCTTAAAATCTGGCTGAAAATAGTCTGTCCGCATCAACTCTGAGGTCTGATTCAAAGACCACCCAAGTCTCTGGGTATCCCTTTCTCTGACTTCACTACAGTTTCAATCACCTCCATACTTATCAAGAAATTCCATCCAGGCTTCATTTCCCCACACAATATAAGATTTCTACCATCTGAGTTCAAACTACCACTCATATATTTGTACGTACAACCAATATGCTTTTCTTCTAGCTGTTGTTGTGCAGGAGATGTATGCATAATCCACCCTCTGGTCATAGCCAAACAAAGAGTCATGGAACAAACGTAAGCCACTGCCTGCAGGGTTTTGGCAATAGCTTACAATAAGTGGCAAATAATTACTAGTTTTGATGCTCGCTGTAACATTAACCATCTTGAACTTTTCTGGTATTTCTTTGGATGCCATAAGCAGTTGCCTAGAAATTTCACTTGTACTCTTTAGTGAGGAGTCATTACATAATGTTTTATAAGATTACCCAAGTGTTATGAACAAGGAACAAAAGTGGATATGCATGTGGATATGCAAAACATACACTTAACCAATTTGTTTGAATGATCTCAGACACTGAAAAACACAACTATGGTATCAAGAATTCCTTCAGCAAACATACTCTTAGAACAATAGCAGTCTCTAAACTGGCAGATGTCAATAAGGGCTTGTGAAGCCACACGCTAGACAACTGACATTAATGATTCAAAACTAACTCCAGCCTTCTTAGTCCATCCTCTGTCACACCGAATTCAAAGGAAGCATTTTCACTATTTCAACAAGGGCAGGATACCAATCCTGGTATGTTTTGGGGATAGCTGAATCCTTGGAACTGCAGCAAGACTTTGCATCAGAGTAACAGAAAGAAATTCCTCCCTGCTTGAGACTGAAGCAGACATCAACGACATAGGCTGAAGGAAGTTGTTATTTCTATTCAAAATTCTAAACAGCTGTTTTCAAGACAGATTAAAAGATTTTTCAATGTTTGGATTCAACTCAAGAGCTTTATCTAATGCATACTTCATATTTGAGTATTTGTTGAATTAGAAATTTAATAGAGCAGCTGAGTATTTTAAAATCTTTTGGAAGATGTGAAAAAGGGATGTGAACTCTAGCACACCCTGTAAAACATAAATTTCTTACCAAAAGAATATGTTATTCATGTGCTCTGTACATTAGGTCAATTATTACTCACTTTCTTTGGAGAACAACCAAGTGCCTCCACCCTTTATAACAGAGAACTGTAATCAACCGTAGTAAGAATAGCAGAACTATTCTAATACATGTTGGTGGCTCAGGCCTTAGCTCAGGAAAGTTTGAAGAGTAAGAAACGGAGAGTGATTTGCCATCACCTCTACTTATTTTTATTTTTAAAGGGAGGGAAAATTTAAAAAAAAAAAAATTGATGTTTCCTTTTATACCTCAGTAAATAATTTCAATTTAACATAAAAGGAAACAAACTTTTTTTTTTTTTTTAAATGAATGCTTTAAATTCGCCCTCCAATTTAAACACTTCTTTTATTTAATGACAAATTCCATAAACATTCTGATACTAATATTTCTTCCACTGCATGCCTTTCATTTCCGCTAACCCAATTTAACCTCTCATCTTCCTTGTAGTCAGCAGCTGTACAAAGCATTTTTTTAATACTGACATCAGCAAGTGACTGAAGTGCTAGTGCTAGATTCAAAATGCCTTCTAAAAACATGACTTTTTGTATTGAATTTGGAACGGAGTTTGATACAACTTGTACTGTTAGTTTAATATAGTATCACCTTTCATGAAGCCATATCTTGTTGGGTTCCTGCTGGGACCTTAGAGCTGAAATAGCACAAGGTTTAATGCATGGCACTTCATTTTGCCCAGAACTGCCTCATGCCAAGAGAAGCATTTCAAATTGTTTAGATAACCACACAGATTAAATACCCAGCAAGGTAGCTTGCTAAGTCATTCATCATTTGCCATTCCTGGACCATGCTCACGTCTAGCAATGTTTTTACTAGAAGAGCCATTCAGATGGATGGAATGCACATCTCTGCTGGGTTTTCCCGGCCTAAGAAGCAGTCTAAACTTCACAACCTGCTTTCAATGCTCTCTTCCTGCGAGATGTGTGAAAGTATTAGGCTAGATGCCCTCTGCCATCTTTCTATCATCCTTCCTCACCTGCTTCTTTTGTTTTTCCTTTGTGAATCACTGTGTAACAAAACCAATCTTTCCTTATTTTAACCCCTCAAGAAGCTCACACCAACAAATTGTCCTGTTATTTCTCAAGAATCAAGTAACTGGGATAAGTAATGCTACATCACACAACTCAATTCTACACATAGTATCTGCATCAATAAGCTATACCTTAAAGGAGTCACTGATCTAACACTGATTCTCCTTTCACAGTACATAACACTTCTCTCTTTTTTAACTGACCATTTCAATGGTAGATCTTTTTGCCTTTCAAGCCTGCAGTCTGGAAGTCATTTTTGACCCTGTGGTTTCTTTTGAAGCTTGTATTAATCCGACTGTAAAGCTGTCATACTACCATTTTGCGGATCTCTCCAAGTTACCACCCATACCGTCCCACCGGGACATGGAGATTCTCAGAAAGGCTTTCATCGTATCTCAGCAGGACAATTATAATTCATTGCATGCTGGTTTTACTATTACCTCTTATAAACATTTCAGGCTTAAGTAGTATTCTGTTACTTATATTGCTCAGCTGAGCTGAAATGTCTGGACATACTATTCCAGCACAGAGACATGTCCGATGGCTCTCAAAGAAGCATTTCAAAGTGTCTCACTGTAAGATTCATCCTAATTGCGCTTTAAAGGAATTATACAGTGTGCTTTTCACAGCAAAAGTTTGTTGCTTGCTTTCTTGTCCTAGTTCTCAGAAACTTAAGCAGACATAGGAGGTTTTGAGAGCTTAAAATCCCACTTGACTTAGGGACCTGGTTTCCTTCTAAATCAGATGAAATTGACAGTCAAAACGGGAGAAAAGATTTCAAAGCATGTCTATGATTTTGCTTATTTGCATGTTACTTAGCTGTACCAACTACAATATATAATATTTTCAAGTTAAAATCTCATAGTGAAAAATGAATGGAGGCAGTGAATCATGGAAATGCAGCACTAAGAACGTGATACTATGACATACAAGCATAGTAGGCATAACGTGATGATCATGAATGAGTACTACAGCCCAGTAAATTACTTCTGTGGATTTCAAGTGTGTAGACTGTTCACACTCACTGGAAGAACATGTCCATACTTTTACCAAATACCCCGAATTCTACTACATATTTGCCCTCCTTTCTTCCCTCAAAGTCAAGCTTGCCATATACCCAGTCACAGACAAACAGTGTGCACCAGCAACCGCAATATGTAGTCTTACATAGGTTTGATTTATAGATGGGACTCTGTAGCAGATTGGTCTCCTCATGTTTTTATCTTAAGTAATAGAAGTACAGCCACTGTGCAAGCAGAAAAATTCACCTGCTAGTTTGTCTGCAGTGTAGTACTAATGTTAACTAATGTTATTAGGAGTTAAAACCATTCCCTATCCCACATCCCATGAAACAGCGTAATTTCATCAGCTCATTTCATATTTTTAAACAAATTGTTCAGTTCTTAGAACTTTATTAGGCAGGTCCACTAGAAATTACCAGCATAATACAAGCTTTCATTTCACAGTCTTCAACTAACCATTGTCAAATATACTTCAGAGAATATAAAGCACAAATAAAAATAAATAAATAACACCTCCCCCCAACCCCCAAACACACACACAAACAAACCCACTACCACCACCAACAAGCACAAAACATCCAGGGTTATGAATGCCTTGACAGAGTTAGCTCTGAATCTTCCTTCAGTGGCTAACAGGCTTGAATTGGATGTGCTACAACAATTCACAGGTTAAAACACATTTTCACACATTTTCCAGGAGGTGACTGGATGCAGTCCTAGACAACCTGCTCTATCTGATTCTGCTTAAACAGGAGGAGGTCTCTTCCACCCAAGAGTGATTCTGTAAGATGAAAAACTTAGCAATTGTCCCCTCTCTCTTCTGTAATTCTTATGGCTTTATTAAAATCAAACAAAAAAAAAGGGAATACCTTCTTCGGTATGTAAGAGTCACTCCATTGAGTGACTGATCCCCCCAGCCTTGCTGAAAACTTATCTTACAGTAGATTCAATAGAGCTATCATAAGCAGTGGGAACAACATAGGCAATATAAGCACCTCGTCTTACAAAACCAATGGCTTAAACTCAAGACTAAAGAGCACTAAGAAATCACCATCTATACAAAAGAAAAAAACCAACAAGACAGTGAATCTAATAAAATATCACTAAATTTATTACCACTGCTGCAATGTCAGTGAGGGTCCTTCTGCCTCAGCACAGCAGAGCAGGGGTTTTGTCCCATGTCACACAGTGACGCGGGCAGAAAACCCCAGCACCACTTCCCCAAGGACAAAACTGCAAGCATTCTCCTAAGCTCCCATTCCCCTAAGGCTGTCAGCACCTCTGTGTAGGAAAAAGAAGCTTTAGAGAGTCACATCCCAAGGAGTAAGGACAGTACTGAAAGTCCTGGAGGTTACCAGGTAAACTCTGCAACACTAAGTGACGAGGATAGAGTTATTTATAACACAATCCTGGCACCATTCACTAAGCTAGAATTAGTAAAGTCAGAAGTCGCATGTACACTAAACATTCATGAAAGAAAACAGTACAGAGGCCACCCCTTCCAAATGGGGCCTGGAACCTGAATTATACCACTGGAAAAGAAAATTAAGACTTTGGCTCAGCAATCTGAAGTTGAGGCTGCAGTTATGTTAGCCTACCTGTGTTAGCACAGCATGGACAATACCAGCAGCAGATACATGGTAAATGTGTAAGATCACAATCAGGAACCAGGTGCTTACAATTTTCTTATTTCTGTTTTAAAACATATAAATGTGTGCTTGTGTGCATGTGTATATACCCACACACTTTACTAATTTCAAGTTTTTTTTTCCTTTTCTTTTTTTTTTTTTAATTCCTTATCTCTAGCTTTTACATGTCTTTTTACAAAGAAAATGTTTGAGTCTTGGTTTCTTTACCTAAGGAAATTCCCTCTTTTTCCAAAAGAGATTTTTTTTCTTTTTTTCCTTCTGGATAAGGAGTGCAAAGCCAGACTGTTTTACAGCACAGCAGAGTTTGGAAAGTGATCTTTCTCTTAAGGCTTCTTTCATTTTAGACCTTATTTAGGCCTCTTTTCTTTTCCTACAGCATTTCTCCAGAGTGCCAAACCGTACAAGCTGTCACTGAAAAAAATTACAAAAACCACTCAGTCATTATTCCAGAGCTTCTTGAGGCCAGTTGGAAACGTGAAAGTGACTGTCCTTACAACCACTCTTAGGCAGTTATTTCCTATAACTTTTTGCCACTTCTACGCTGAGATGGGATAGGAGCCGTTTTTCTAAATGTAACAGATTTCACCAACTCTGTCACAAATATGTTGCAAGACAACTTACATATGACATAACAGTAGCACTGACCATTTTGAGCACCTCTGCTTAAGATGTATTCTCATTAGCATTTCGTAGCTGACCTACATAAAAGAATTGTTTTTCTTGGAAACGCCCTTGTGAGTTTATCCTTGCATTAGGTAAGACCTACGATGTTTTAAAAGAATTCTCTTTTCTTTGTTAGAAAATACCATCAGGAAGTCTTCAAAACACCTAAATCCTTAATCACCTAAAAACAAACAAACAGCACCAACAAAACCTGTGACACAAAACTGACAGAGGAATCATATGTACTGATATTTTCATTTTTTCTGTTGCAACCGTAACAATAATTTTCAGCTTACCAGCTCAATAAGAAGAAAGGTATGAAAGGAAAAATACTTCTTTACATTTTCAAGGTCATTCTCATGGAAAACATTAGTTTTCACTGCACGATACCAAAGCATTTTAGGGAGCTATGCTTTCTTATGTCAAGACTTACTGTGGCCCAGACAGGAAGGAACATCTTTCTCCATAAGCAGCCAAGTCAGCATCACTAGATAAGATTCCATCACTCATTCCCTGTATCATGTTTGGCTGCAGAGGTCACCATCAAGAAAGCACCTTCCCTATGGAAAACTCCACAAGAAATTATTTGTGCTCAGCTACTTTACATTCTTAGGGACCTACAAATGGAAAGACATCTGACATTTGAAAAAGGGGAATATTGTGATGGTACTAAGAGGGCAAGAATGGTTTGAAGACATTTATCCAGAAGGCCTCAAATGCTGTGCTGCGACAACTAAAATCAACAAGACCTGACTCAGCCTCTCAGCACACACAAAAAATCTGACTTTTCTGATACAAGATCAGAAAAAGTATTTCCAGTTCTCCTTGGAGCTCTGCAGAGCACAAATCCAGCAGTGCAGGCCATTCAGGGAAGTTCTATCTTTCAACCGCCTCTACCATGTATAGAAAAGTCATATCTACGTTAATGAAACATCCTATAACCAAACAAACATAGCCACCTCTTCGTGTATGTAACTTCAACAAAGCCTTCTGATGAAAGCACAGGGCTCCACTCTTTATTTCCTAAGGCATCACCAAGTAGATCACATGAGCAAAGCCAACACAAGGTTCAGCCCGACTGCAGAAAGCAGGAATGAATTTCTTGTGGAGCAAAGGCATGCCCGGAGGCTGCCAGCACACCTGGAGGTAGGTGTTGGGTGCAGCAACGCAGCTGTCTGCAGTACCAGGAGAACGATCTCAGTGATCCTCCTGTGAGTCCCTTCATGTCCTCCGTGCAAGAATCAAATCACACCAATTTGCACAACACAACTGTTTCATTCAAATGCTTGTACTGTAATTCATTAAATCTGTTTGTATTAACATATGCCATTACCACTTAAAAAACTGTTTCTACCTTGACCAAAGCATGGGATCCTCATTTTGTGATTAAATTTTTATGCAGCTCCACTGTCACAACTAAAACCAAGTCAAAGCAAAATACAAAGGCCAAGTAATACCTTGCTGCACAACTAAAGGTCAGTGCCCTTAGCAGCCAATCAGGAAGGCATGGAAATACAGAGAGGGCTGCCAAATAGCTGAATGAAAACTTTGGATTTGTTTGACTGAAACCAAAACTCAATTTGGAACAAAACGTAAATGTTCAGCTTCATGTACAAAAGTTGGAGTCCTTACATCTCACAAGAGACCTAAGCCCATATGTACTGAATCATTTATGGATCTTGATTAAGCTTTAAGCATATATCTGAAAGAACATTTCAAAACACGTTATGTGGTATTTTCAGATGCTTTATGTATAGAGCAAGCAACATACAATAGCTGGACAGTGTATTCACAAGAAGCAGAACAATGGATAAAAGCTTTCACATACAAAAGGCTCTAAAAGCGCTTTTTGGCATTCAAAAACAAACTGAGCTTAGTACTGAGTTCTGGTCCAAAGATCTATTGATTATATTGCTAAGTATTCTAAATGGTCTTAAATCACACATACTAATTCTGTATAGACTGACTTCCTCGGCGTTAAGCTGCAGCTTTGGTTTAAAAAAATTTAAGAACTCTTCATCCATTCAGCTCAACTTCTTTCACAGAAAAGATATTCCTAGCTGCTGACGTTGAATTTCTGTTTTAAAACTGAAAGATACTAAGGATGGCAACACGAATTCAAATTCTCCTAAAGAAAGTAAAACATCAGTCTGTAACTAAATATATTTAAAGTCAGCAGGAAGCAATTTTTCATAATTTATAGATTCAGGGGGAAAATGGTGCATCAGAATACTTCTTCCAGGCCTTCAAGCTTCGCCACCCTTTAGTTTGCTGCTGTAATACCGTACACACTGTATTCATGTTACAGGGCTGAAGAAACTACACGTCTATGTCAACAGATGTGTTTCTTGGAAGACAGCTACAAAAATCAAGTTTATTCAAATGTTTGCCAGCTACCATATGCTGCAATACTACTTTAAATGCAACATAAGGCTTTGGGAACATACTTTTACTGCTATCTACACTTTGTTATTTACTTTCCGTTTAGACTAAATACCAGAGACGGGGCACACTAAGGGGTGCAGTGTCCTCTTTGTGAAAACATTCTGCTCGTTGTAATATTTAGAAAGAAAGAAATGCACACAGCACTGCACTACTCTCGACCACTTTCAGCGGCTGCAGTTTCATAGAGAGGCTCTGGGAAAGATATTTTTACATATGGCATTAATTCTGGGAACTTTTAATAATGGCCAAATATAATTAAAAATTAGGCAAAAATTCCTGCCATGGAGCAAGCAGTACAGAAACAACTCTGTTTGAAGAAAAAGCAATCATTTGCTCATATTCTGAGTCCAGAAAAACACAAAACACACGTGGTACATTTTTAATATTTGAACTACATCAGGCCCTACTCAGCTCCTACGTGAAGCGAGTGGCAAAACTCCAAGATACAGCAGGATTGAGCCCCTGATGTTGTCATAAGCATTCAAATAAACAAACAGGGCTGTAACACATTCTAAGCTTCCACTGTGTTCCTCTAACTGGATCCAGACAGAAAAGAAAAGGACATTTCATTGCATTTTTTTGAACAGCAGAACAACAACAATATACAATTTTATATTCTATGGAAGTGACTCTGTAACTATCCGAATGTCCAAAGGAAAAGAGATTCAAAGAGGTCAAGATAGCTATTATGCACTAATTTGGAGGACATCGTTCTATCAAATCTGATTGGGATGTCTGATCTCTCTGAGTCTGTAACATCACTTTTGGACATCACTCTGGACTTTCATCAAATGCATGATAGAGGGATGCTTTCAAATGATCCCAAAGTGGGCATCTAACACAGCTAGCTCAATTCCCCAGGCTCTATTTACAGACAACAAAAAGCTGTCGATGTTCTGAATCATCCTCAGGGAAAACTAAGCTAAATCTCTGACTCAGTCTCTTCAGTGGCTCTTAAAGGAACTGCAAAATCTGTAACTCATTCATTATTAAAAGTTAAATGGTGTAAAGGTGGCATCCACTTCTTAACCAGCAGCAGAAATTTAGGTTTGCTTGCACCTTTTCTATAACCCGCAATTTCTTTTTGTCAGCAATATGACTAAATGATATGCTTCAAGCTGTGTACACATCTCAGGCGTACCTCTCAGAACTCAGTACTGACTCTGAAAGCTTTGGCCAAAATCCAGTAAGACCCTCAACCATTTGAATAACATTATGCGTATTGACATCTCAAGTTTGCATTTAAATGCACGTCAAAGCCCATCACCGGATCACAGCCAGAAAACTCAGCACCTTCCAGAATTAATGGTTAAAGTTCAAATTTTAACTGAGTCAATATGCATGAAATATTTTCCTTTCTGGACTATGTATATTGAACGTATCTTAAATTGCTGTAGGAAGCATTTCCCAACTCCGCTAGTTTTTTTACTGTTCAGCTTATGTCAAGTTCTCCTTTTTGATGAACATTATCTCAAAGGAAAAGCAGCTCTACTGTATTTATGATACACCTGCATACACTTGTCAGTATGCCCACGAGGCTCCCAGTGCTCTGGAAGGGCACCAAGCACCATAGACACAGCTTAGGAGCTAACGATACATGCGATATCAGCCACATCACAGTTATCCATCCAGTCCTGACTACACATATCTCACTGGTGACATGGTATGCACTCTCCCAGAACGTGAAGAGGAACTCCACTGATCATAGTGATTGTAAATACTCCTTTTGATCATATTTCGTGGAGCTTTATACCAACATTAACACTCCTAAGCCACACAAAAAGTAATTTGTAGGCTGAAACTCTCCAGTGCTTCTCCCTGAAAGAATAAATACATAAAACTGCTCATGCCACAGATGTGTTGGAATTTGCTGCACTGTGAAACAGTAGGTCTTTTACCAGATAAGCTCTTTCATTATTCATGTATTTGAAACCATTGACAAAGAAGTCTTGTAAATATTCGTTAACAATCATATGGTCAGCATTTAAGAGGTAATATCAACCAAGCTAATCTGTCTTACAAATATGGGCCAAATGTATGGAAAATTAAAACAGCAGACATAAAACAACACAACATACTGCTGAACTTAAGATATTGGCTCAAACTCTGCTACAAGCACCTGGAACCTTTTCATTTTTTTCCATACCTGGTTAGTAGAACAACCTCCCTGGATCTGGTTGCCTCAACACTTTTTTACTCAAGGCAGTTCTAAGCTACGACACACACAGCAATGGCTGGAATACTCCTGGGTCTGTGACATACGTGCCACAAACACTCTATGACTGTTACTGTTAGCCAGTGCTTGCAGAGAAAAGCACTGTGTGATATGCAGTAATAAACTACTTACATCATTGTTAGCCTGTGGCATGGCATACCCTAGAAGTCAAACCACAGCCAAACACATGGAAAATATGCACGTCACAAAACCGTATCACTTCACATTACATTTATATTGAGAAATGGTGTTTTCACAACAATCTGCCTCTCCTACTTCTCCCAGAAATGGGATAGTTCCAGAGACTATTCCTCTTGAGTAATTTCCCAATTTTTCCCCCTCCATGTTTAGAGAAGCTTTGATTATTAAAAAAAAAAAAGAAAAAAGAAAAAAAAATCTTACTTCGCAGGGCATGAAACTTGTCAATCTATTTCCCGGAAAACATCCATCCACATATATACATCAGAAGCCCACTAGGGAACATCACAAATCCACATAACATTCCAGAGCAAGATCCAAACTATGGATCTTTCTTAGTTGACAGATGTGTAAAATCATATGCAGCCAGACAAGTCCCTTATGACCACACAGGTGCACGTGCTGAACAATGCAAGCCTACTAAGATCAGCGTTAGCTTATACTTGAAAAGTTATCTTCAGAAAACATGTTTCTGATGGGATAATGTGATTCTGGGACCAAAAAAACACCACACCCTTTTTTAGAGGAGGGGAACATATTAGCTCAGCTAGGTAGAGAGGCTGGAGGGAATCTCTGTGAAAGAAGCCAACTGTCAAGAGGTTTTCTGGGAAGATATGACTATCATTTGGCCTCAGTACCACAGTGATCTTTCACTAGAAATACTGCACCTTATTAATCTGTATGTTCTCTTTTACTGATAACTACAGAATCAAGCATATGTTCTAAGTAAAAACTGCTTACGGATGACACATATAGATTACAGCTTTCCACTTCAATTGTGCTCAAAGATATGTATGGGATTCCATGACAGTATGACTTGGCTCAAATGGCTTTGTGTCACCAGTTTCACACTCCACCCAACACTAGGAAGGAGCCCTGAGGGACGTGACTGAAGCTGTTAGCAGGCTTCAGCCCAATCAGGTGGAGTCAAACTGGCTGCCGCAGGTCAGGCAACATAAAAGCAGCACTGAACAATCCCCTTCAGAACTTGTACGTTGCAGCTCCTCACCAGACTGAAGGCTCAGACCTTCACCCATGGAGAACAAACAGTAACTGCTTGAAATTCAAAAAATTTGTAGAAGTACTCAAAACAATTGTAACCCATAAAGCTTTTATGTTTTCCAAACTTCAAGCTTTTAACCGAAAACAATTAACGTTTTCCATTCTTCTTGCTGAAGAATGAAATTTCCAATGGAACAGATCAACTGCTAACTCTATCAAATGAAAAGGTATTGTTTTTAAGATTATAAAATTCAACAGAAGGCTTATGCCTAAATATTCTTTGCTGTATCCCTCTCAAATGAACAACTATATTGGTCGAATATCACGAAACAAAAAACATACACCAGATGAGGCAGTTGGCAGTTTGATAACAATACAGCTGTACAAGATGGGAAGCAGAACTGAATAACCTCTGCCATAATATAACATGCAAAACACAGAGGCAAGGTACTTCTTATCACTGGTAAGCAGACATATCAGAGAGATACAAACAGCTCTTCTGATGACTTAAAAACTAAATGAAAGATTGGGTAAAAAGAATTATCAATATTTTTCATTTGCGAGCTTTCCCACATACCTCTTTCACACTGGGGTCCAGTAAATCCATATGTGCATGCACATCGGTTTGGGGCAACACATCTTCCTCCATTTAGACATCCATTTTCACAGACAGCTGTATCAAAGGGAAGGTAAAAGTAGTCTCTATGATGTTAATCCCAGAAAAACAGGAAACTACATGCTTAACCAGCTCAGGTAAACTAGTAAAAAATGTACACATAACAGGTCAGGACACGTTTTTTTTCTAGAATCCTTCACTATTCCCTGGCCTCATTAGTATAATGAATTCATCTTTTCAAGGAGGTAGAATGTAAACATGCTAACAACCACAGTTCCTCTGACCTCTCAGAGCCTCTTTAATGACCAGACAATTCCACAACTTCGAAATAAATAACATCTCTTTCAAACTGTCAACGAAGTACAGATTGCTCATAGAAAGTGCAGGTGAAAAATGCACCTTTAAATTCTCAGAGGTGCTCCCAATATTCAGGCACATTTAACCATCATGCATTCCCTTCTCTGCCATAATAAAAAAAAAAAAATTAAAAATCCAGTGTTAAAAGGCTTGTTACTGGTGTTTAACAATCCATGATACCAATGAGGAGAGCGATATGCAATTAGCGTCTATTCTGATTTAGTTAATCCAAGATTCCCTGCGCTACACAGTCACTAGAGCCCAGTTTTCCTCATAATAAACTCCAAAAGTAATTTCCTTCAAAAATAATCAGAAAATGTAACATTCACATGAAAAAAGGGTTTTTAAGTACAATTTGATGCTCATTGAGTAATGTTATTCTTTGTTCCGTTTCACATTCACTTCAGTAGAAAGAACGTTTCCATTTATCCTCTTTTATCCACTTGATATTTCACAGAGAAGGCAGAAATACAATTCTTAATCCTTTCACCATGTGATCCTCTTCCAGATTATTAGAGTAAATTCCTGGTCTCACTGAAGTTCATGTAAAGTGTGCCATTGACTTTGACAGAGCACAAAAGGTTTTCATTAAATAAGCTAAACACATTTTCTCTGTCAGACCAATAGTTCACTAGATAGCAACATGACAGCCTTGGTTAAAAACAGCATGTACATCCTTATTTGAGTTTCTTCACAGCATTCTAGCCAAGAGCAGCAAGAGACCACCATAATCAGGTTGGGAGAGGTTTCAAGCAGCAAATCCAGGAATGTTGTTGGCTCAGGATTGATTGAGGAAATAAAAAATATGTCAATCGACCGTATCGAGACAATATCAAAATAAGAAAAACTCCTAGAGTGTAAGAGCTAACTCTGAGACAAATCCCTAAAATAAAAAAGAGGTTTTGTATTAAAAAGCTCAATTTTATCTAAGATGAAAATTGAATCCCATGTAAATTCCGTATTTATGGCCTCTTGCTCTAGTGAGTGTAAAGCCCTGGAGTTCAATAGGAATTATGGCAGTGTGAGAACTGCAGGATCAAGTTATATCCAATTATTATGAATTCACATGATGTTTATTTTAATAGCACTGATCAGAAAGAATTCACTCGGCACTCATTACGAAGTCATGTGTTTTCCTGTAAAATTCCACTGTACCTGATCAAAAACAAGCTCAATACCAGCTGAAATTTAGTGTTAAAGGCCCGCAGTTCACACATCTCAGAATTGCCTGATTATACACAGTATCTCTGCTAGTAAAATGTACTTACGCTGTCCACAATGTGTTCCTGTATATCCCTTCTGACAGAGGCAGTGGTCATCACTACAGCTACCTCCATTCATGCACCGGATGTTACAGTGTTGTACTTGAAAGGAAAAAAGATTTTCCTGAGTTAAACCAAGCCAAGCAGAAACATACAACTATCTGCTAGGGAGTTTCTTCAGGAACTGATTATATGAAATAGAAAGCAGTACTAGAAACAGAAGATGCAGATTTTAAGGCACATTTAAAATAGCAGTACAGAAAACAATACTGATTTACAGTTCCTAAGAACTACAGGCTGCAGTGCAAGAATTTGACACTACCTTCACACACTGAAGTCAGTAGCACTTCATAGGGAACATAAATCTGCAGAATTCATCTCCAAGCTTGCAGTGGTGCAAAGAGATCATCAGTAGGGGTAAACTACTGGACTTCTGGTAGATATCACCAAGGAGTAACAGTCTTATCATATGGGCAATGGGAAAAGGAAGCATTAAAGGGAAAGAAATAAGAAAGCTCCTGAGGACAGCCTGGCTCTGCCAACACACACAGCATCAGAAGCAGATCTACCCAGGTAGGACTTCTTGCGCATAAAGCTAAAGTAACAGGGTAATTCCCTTTTGCATGCCTTCTATGGGCTCACCCCATTGCCACATAAAGCTGCTGCTAGCTCCTGTGCCTGCGGAGCTCACAGACAGCACTTCCCCAGAGCCAAAGACCTTCCCTGCCAGGAGCAGAGGCCGGGGAGTAGCACAGCCCGCTCTCCTCAGCAGCAGCCCCACCATTTGTAACGATTAGCATGCGGGCCAAGTCCTACGCCAGTAAAGCATAAAAGCATGTGCTGCGTTTTTCTAATAATAAGGACAAATATGCTTTTTAACTAGAGGTCAGGAACAACTTAAAGCTTTTCATCAGGCACAGAGCAGCAGGCAGGCCTCTCGGCAAAGTCCTCCTCACAGCTCCCACTGCCTGACACAGCTGCTAACAGGGCAGGCACACAAGTACGCAGCCGGGAAATGCTTTCCCTCTTAACAGGAACCACATGAAAGGCTCCTCCCCAGATAGGATTACGGGAGATCAGCATTTTAGTAGGTTGTGATGGAGCACTGGATACCTACCCCATGCTGTCTGAAATGCTCAGGTCAGAAAAATACAAATTGCATGTACTGCCAAAGCCTGCTGCTAACAGGTGCCATGCCAACCACTGAATTTTTCCTGTTGCACAAAGCTCTTAAGCATTGTTTGGCTTTTTACAGTTTGAAAGTATGTGAATGGAATCTTTTTTTTTTAAAGCAGAATTAATAATTTTAACTGTATTGCCATCCACAGAGATTTGAATCCACAGAATAGAAGTTAAACATGCAAATGAAGAAAGGATTTAAACTAATTTAGCATTTGAAACACTGGTACACTTAATTCTTCAATTATAAAGGTAAGCACTCTACCTCGCATTTCTTTTGTGTCTAATATTGAAGATACATCTTTGGATGTACTTCAGGCAACAAAAATGTGCTAACATTCCTCAACAAAAAGAGAAATTGTCTGCAAATACAGAGTGAGTATCTGGTGAAGATTTTTGGACAATGTCCTAAGTAGGTCAGAAAAAGGTGTATAGTTTCTTTAAAATGTGTAGTTCAACTTAGCTTTATACAATCTTAGAAAAACAGAGGGGATTACAAAAAGCATAGGAAATGATATCATCTGTCAAGCAGGGAAGGAACTTAAAAACCACAAACTGATTTCAATTAGAGCAAGCTATGCCAAGAGCTAATTTCCATTCCCACATGAAGACCAAAGCCATTTAAATGGTTTGAACTACATTTGAGATAAAAAGGTTAACAGTAGCTTATATGATGATTTTCGTATTATTTGTTCAAGTAACAGTAAAGTATATTTCCCCATTTTGGGATAAGGAGTGGTTTTACACATAACACACACACACAAAAGTTTCCATAATTTGTCTTACTGCTTCTCAAAGGAACTTTTCCAAGGTAGAATACTTCTTTTTAAACTAAAATCATTACAGGAGAGACTGCTGGGACAACTCATCGTAATTACTAAAATGAGCTATTCTAATCAGCTATCTTTCTCCCTTATTACTATGCAATAAAATCAGTGACTTCAAGTCAGTAAACTAATCATTTTCTCTTGTCTTTTACAGGAATGTTGAAAACAGTATTTCCAAAATAATACTGACTATTCTGAAATATTACCCTTCCAAAAGTTTATAGAAAAACATGCAAAAGGCTGTCTGGAGCTTAGATGATGATTTTAAGACTGCATTTTTGAAAAGTAGCATATTACTGCCGGTCCAGAGCCTCAGCTATATCAACAACTCCATTTGTGTCAGTAGAGATATTCCACTAAATGAAATAACCTGTCCCAAGGTATTGCATTGACTGAGACTACAGGAAAAAGCACAGGAATTACCGTAAAGCTGGTAAGACTATTCTTACAGCTTTGCCTTTTCTTGTTAACATTAACAAGTTATTGCTCTTAATAAATTAACATTCTCTTTCAGGTCCGATTTGCAAACAGTCTGTAATGGAAATTTCTCGAATCAAAACAGAGGTAACTGCAGGAATGCAGCTTTATAAACCTGCAAAAGAGACAGCAAGATCAAGAACATCCATGCACACTGTGTGTGGGCAATGTTTGTGCTGATTATCAAAGAGAAACTACACGCTGCACATCTAAACATCACAGTTTCTGACTGTCTTAGTGAATTCCTAGCAAATCTGAGCAAAAACTTCATCCACACAGAGTACACCATCACATCACAACTGCTCCCAGAACATTCAGGGGATCACTAACACATCCACACCAACAGCTCAGCAGTTATCAGCTAAAAAATATGGGGGTGAAAAACCTGAAGAGCAGAACCTGGCGCCTGGAGCCCAGGGCACTCCACGGGAGCAGCTGCCTCCTCTCTCCATGCCACTGCTGAGGAAACGCTCCCAGCCTGGCTGTGCATGACGCAGGGCTTTGCCTGCCAGGAGCTGTAAACAAGGAATGATGGCCTCACTGCATCCCAGATGCTCAGCGTGCTTTCTCTGTCGAGTGACTGACTCAGGAGATGGCAGCCAGCACCAGGCCGGGATGCAGGGCTGCATCCACGCGAGGCAGCAGCTGCCTGAGAAAACCCACAGCAGCCTCAAAAACTTTGGAAACTTTCAAAAAAATCGAGGCCTTTCACCACTTCTGACAGCAGCAGAATAAATCAAGGGCTGAGCTCTGGCTGAGCAGACATCTCCCGCACTGTCCCAGGGAGCGGCCTCCGCGGGTGCAGACCTGAGGGCCTGGGCTCAAGGCTTCCCACCCAATCTCTGAGGAAACCTCAGAACGATGGCTCTCGCTGATAGCACTCACTGACTGCAGCCAAAGGAATGTCTGTCCTCCACATCGCTTGCCCCCAGCTCCCACAAGGGCAGAGCAGCAACTGCAGCAACATGGCAGGATGGTGGGATGCGCCTGCAGCATAAGCGTGGGCCAAAGCAGCTGTGTCTGGGGTGGTTTGGCTGGTAGGGGCAGGGCAGCCAGCACAGAGGGCAAACTGCCTTCCTCATCCTGTGCACTGCAGCGTCAGACTTACGCGCAGCAGGTTGAGGGATGCCTCCACATGTGGCAATGCTATCTCCATGCCTACTGTAAACAAACCCCAAAAATTCAAGAATTATTGAGAAACAACCACTACTCAGCCAGCAAGTTCACTGATGTCATGAAAATCCCTGCTGAGAAAACCACCAGTTGATCTTTTCAACCACGAATCAGATTCCTAAAGCTGATTCGTAACCAGAAAAGTCCCAGCAAGTGACCTGTGTAAGAATCCAAGTCAGAGGCTAAGTTTTGCTTTTCAGTCTGCACTATTTGAGTCCAGCAGACAAGTAGCCTGTCAAAGCTATTCTGAGTTTGGTTTCTGACTACGGTTGTACACAAATTAAAACCTATAACCACTACTGATTCCTTAGGTACTAAACATGGATATAGCTTAAAATATTCAAAAGAAGACTCAAACACATCTCACGTATCAGGGCCCATATTTTTAATTGTGTGAAGTCCTGATATTTTCTATCTGTTATCTGCATTTTAAATATAACAAATTTGTTTAAACCTGAGATGTAAAGCAACATCTGAATATACAGAAAAAGACAACTGGCATTTATCTACCTGCCAGCACTCAGGGCAAGACACCTAACTTAGCACTCTTGCAATACACTGACTTTTGGCATTAACTAGATTTTTACAGAGTATAAAATGAATTGACAGATCATTTGATATGACTCAATCAGTGTGGTAATCACACTAGCATAATGATTGGACATCGTCCACTTCTGATTTTTTTGTATTACTTGAGTAAAATTTTTTCTCATTTGTTAAAGTGTAATTAATAGATTGGTTTATGGATGCATATACCGACAAAATATTAATTGTAGCCAATGTGAGTTGACAGTAACCCTTTGATGTCAAATGGTATTTTTTATGTTTATGTTTCCTTTGTTTCCTACTAGCAGATCTAAGCCATTGTGGTCTATTGTGTAAATACGTATTCATGGGCTTTGTCTGCAGTGCCAACAGAGCAAACGACTTTCAGAAACTGTATGTTCTGTAAGTCCTAATGAGGTGCTGGGTCATAAAAGTTATTACACAAGAGTGCACAGAAGCAGTAATTTCTCTCTACGACAACTCAAGACACTTTTCCATTTAAGATTGGTTTGCTTTACTAAGTAAAGGTGATGTGAAAACACACACATAAAAAAGTATCTGAAACTATTGCACTAATTATGCAAGATATAAACAATATGTTTATATGTTTTCACTCCACTGCTAAATGTATTGGTACAGTATACAGAAAAAACAATTTTAATGTGAGCCTTAAGACACATGCAGCAGTATAAAGCAGTATAAAGAAGATGTCAGCACTGATTAAAGCTTAAAACTGGTAGAACATCCATACTTAGAGAAAGTAATCAAAATATCTAACTGGTGTAGGCATTGAAAGCCTCATAATTAACAACTGTAGTAAAGTGCTCTGTGGACCACTTATCTGTGCATTCAACTCCAATGAAGGCTACAACTATGGAGACAAATGGTAGAATATGTAAGAAAAAGCACCACAAGAACAACTGAAACTTTACTCATACTCATTTTGCTTTTAAGTCTTGACTCATAAAATACTTCAGTGTGGCCTAAGAAAAAATGAGGTAATACTAAAGCCCACTCGTTCCTGTCTTTTAGAAAGGTGCCAAAACATGTAACAGATGTAGGGATGTACCTCTCCTTCTGTACTCTGGAAGGGACTTGGGAGAACGTCATGCTTTTCTTTACTAGCTTACAGGATCAAGGCGGATGCACCTGGTAGAACAGTAGCTGCAAACCCAGGCAGGAATGAACACACTCATGCAGAATTTGCACTCCTTCTCTTCCCAGTACTCTCTGGGAGCTCCACAGCTCCAAACTCTCCTCACCTAACAGACATTGCAGGAGCATGAGAAAGGGGCCGAACTATGAAGAACAATATTTACCATTTTAGTACATGCCAGTCCATTACATTCCACAGTTGTTATTGTTTCTCCACTGTTACTGCATGAAAAGGATGCTAAAGCCACAAACTGAAGTGGTCAGTTATGTGGGAAAACTCTTTTCAGCTAGGAAAGCAGGAAAACAGCAAGGTAGAATACAGGGGCCAAGCAGACCACATATTAAGACTGGAGAGATATTCAGAATGAAAAGAATGATGGTTTTGCTTAACATTACAGACTTCCCCACTGACTTCAGTTAATATGTTGTTCAGATAGTTACAAACATCTGGAAAAAAGTTTCCCCCAACCTTCTTCCTCAAAACTTCCTTTTTCATACAAATGCCAGGGTCTTTATATTCAAAGAGATAAACACCATATTCAAATGAGAGTACAGTGGAGATTAAATCTGGCATCTCATATATGAATGGAGAGGCTATCCCAAGTGTGATCCTACTTCATAATCAGATATTCAAAACTAACAATTGAGCTGTTTTGCTCACTGCATGAATTTCACTTTACTCATTTTATTCTGGGTCTGGGAAACATTCCTTGAATAACTGAAATCCAAACATTTCTAGAAGTCATCTCTGAAAATTTTTGTTTCCAAAGCATCTGAATTTTTCAGATGAAAAGCTGTTTCATTTAAAAACTTTCACCCTTTCTGTGCCTCCAGCATCTTCAGAAGTGTCACTTGAATGAGGTCAGCAGCATTAGATTCAGTAGATACGTACCGAGTCTGACAAGGAAGTCCTACAACACTTGATTAATTTACTGCAAATCACTAGGCCTATATGTGTAAACAATAGAATAGCGTCTGGCTACAGTGATAGTAGAATCACAAAGCAAGATAAATTCAGCCAATTGCCAACAGAGATCTCTCTCTCCTTACAACAGCCTATCTGTATGTGTCTAATGTTGAATAGAGATATGACATTTTCCAGAAAGCAAACAAAGACTGGAATTAGTATTACAAACTGACAAATAAACATAATTTATAATAAAACTAATTTAGCCAACAAAAAGCATCTCCAATAGCTAGCTTCTGAGTCATTCTTCAGTTTCATCATAGAAGGCTACACTCACTGTCTTTCCTGCGTTGATGTATGCCTGGTGACTCAGATGTTACTTGTCTTAAATATTGAGCACTGAAGTATCTTACATGCCTTACCAGCTTGACAGGCTCAAAAGGAAAATAAAAGACAAAGAAGAAACACTTACTTGATTTTGAACCACAGGAGGGGGCTATCTGACCATTTGGGCATGTGCACATGTTTGGTCTAGAGCAAAATCCATCCCCACAGGAATGTCTGCAGATTGCTACAAATAAAACAAATACCTTTACAACTTGCTTAAAAAACCCCAAAACACATTACAATAACCAACCACCTGATACAAAATATGCATTCAGCACCATGACAAAAACACCTATAAACTCATTAAATGGCATACAACAGATTCCAAGAGGGTTTCTTCCATCCATCCATGTCTCTACAACAGACTGCTAACACCTGGACCGCTAGTCTCTTATGAAAAGGCCCAGGAACACATCACAGACTGCATTAAATACACAGGGAGATTTCCTTAGAAAAAGGAAACTGTGGTCCATTTTACAAAAGCCCTTCTGGAGGAAGGATGGCCTAGATGCAGCATTACGATGCTCCCTTTATTTCTGCACCACAGACACAGCAATGTAACAATTCCCATCTGAGAGCAAGCTGCCTCAGTATCTCTGAGGAGGATCTTATCAGCCTTTGGGAACTTCTTATGGTACAACATACTGCTACATGTGAATACGTATACAGCAACATGATGAACATATGCATACACTGATGTCCCCACGTATACATTTCAGGGATATGGTCCAAACAAGCAGAGTAAATGTACTTGTTGGCCCTGCCTCCTTCCATTTACTTAAACAGATTAACATATTCCACAGCTACTCGCTCCTGAGAGTCCACACACCCCTTGGATCGCTTTACCACAGACTTAAATGGAACATGTGGATGAGATTAATCCTTTGTTAAATACTGGTATCACATCACTATATCATAGCCCACAAAACTTTGTATATTAGCTTAATATATTTAAAACAGTAAAGAAATGATGCGTAGCTGCTATTGAAACCATACAGAAACACATTTCAGCTCTGGTATACAATTAAAAATACCCTGACAAACAGGGACAAAGATAAACCTCAGTCATAACATATAACTAGATTAACTTACGGACTATGCATTGGTTTCCACCAGGTAAAGTTTTCCATCCAGGGCAACAGTAAGCATTGTAACGTGATCCACACACATTTGGTCTGGAAAAAGAAAAGAAAAAAAAAAGAAAAAGACGATTTCTTATTTTTGCTCAGAAATGTGTTTTAAAAGCAGAGTCATAAAGATGGAAAAAGTAAATCACTGCAAAATACATTCAATAATTAAACCTAAAAGTGCGGTATGTTTTTAGCAGAACTGCTTGCCTATGATCATTGGGTTTTCTAGGTGACACATACTTTTCTCACTTAAAGATGACATAAAATATCAAAGCAGTAACATGTGAACAACAAGAAAAGAATGGACAAAATTGTCTCCCATCAAGCCATATCCAAATACCTCACAGGGTTTTGTAGCAAAACACCCCTTTAAATACAAAATCTATTGGTGAACACAGAGGAAACTTGGTGCATTTTGAATCATAACTTCTAAGCTTCCTATTGTTTTCACTTCTTCACTTTGTAGCACTATTACTGCTCCCTGCTCTGTCTCTGAGCAACACTTTGCATGTATGTATGAGCAAAATCATGCCAATCATGACATAAGCCAAATAAATGAGCCCAATTATGCATAGCATAAATGACTTGCTATTAAAAAAATCAAGGATGTGCATGTAGACAGAGGTCATGTGAAATGCAGGTGAAGGGCCTACTGCAATGAGAACTTATTGAACTTCTTAAATGATGGATCCACAGGATTTTTTTCCACCCCATCCCCCTCATCAATATTTGCTCTCTCAAATAAGTATCTCAGAAGAGTCTCTAACGTAAGCTGAGGGACACTGGCCCCACCATGATTTCATTGGTAAAAACAGAAAAATTGAAACTGTTCCATGCCACACAGTAATAACTTCTTTAAAATCCAAGTCGCGCTTATTTAATGCAACGATCCATGTATATAAAGCTAGTAAGGCACACCTTCGAAAAAGAAAAACTGGTCCCCTTTTGCTGTGTGTTTCATAATCTTAAGGAAAATTTTACAACCTGTATTACTGTTCTGAAGAATTACTCAATAGATTAACAGAACTAAAGCTAGCTATAAGCTAGTCGTTCCCAGAAACTGCTATTTTAAAATAAATATTGTATTCAGATTAGAGACAGATTGAAAGTGCTTATTAGGAAGGGGTTTTTTTATTATTATTTTGCCCTTTCTCTTTCAGAAAATTCTTCATCTCTGGTATTGCAAAGTCTAAGTAAACAACAGTTACCTCATATGGTGAGTCAACTTAAGAAAAACAATCTTAATATATACAAACATTCACTTCTGCACATTTTCTAAATAACAAGATTTTCTACTGTATTTATTTAGGGATTTGCACTGTTAACACAATTTCAAGTACCCTGATTACCCCAATTTTGGTGACACCTAGTATTTTCATTAAGTGCTTGGTCAGAAATACTTAAGGCAAACATTACCATTTTCTTCCACTGGTTTTCTGTAACTACAAAGTGGTAACTGAGCCTGTGAGCAACACAATTGGGCATGTTGCAGGGCCCTTTTCCCTTCTTGCAGTCTTCTTATTCATATAATTCCGATGCATTCAGTTTTAGTAATGTCAGCTACTTCCCTGCAGGGCTATAACCATGTAACTTTCCTAGAGTTCCCTGTTCATCAATGCCAAATGTTGCTCCGTGATCATCTGCCAAGTAAGACTGGCAAGCAGACAAGTGAGATTGCTTTTCACCTTCTCCGGTCAGAAGAAATAATGGAACTTACTAAGACAGAATGGATTTGTTGCTACCTGCTACAACTACAGGCATAAACCACCCATTTCTGATCCAAGCTGTTAATAATCTGTAACCAGCTGATCATAAAGTGATACGCAGATGCTCTGTTAAATTTCAGTCTCAGCAAGTACTTGGTTTTCGGGACCATCTGGTCCAAGTTAAGAGCCAGGAGCAGACTTTTGAGTCACAGGGAAACCCGATTTTTAAAATCTGCTTCCAAAATGGGGCTCTGGAAAACCTAGATGTGCCAGCAATCATGAAGTCAGAGACCCGGAGAGCCTTGAGGCTGTCCACATGCTAGACTACACCATACACCCAAAAGCTCCAACTCTGAGGCAGCTTGCTTAGCTTTCAGAAGAGAAAAAAGAAGAAAAAAGTCATCAAACTGTCCTTCCATGGAACAGTCTGAGTCTGACAAGTGTATTTTCCAGTGGAACACTTTTTCGTCAGAAAGCTGCTGTCTAGCTTATAAAAGAAACCTGTATTAAATTCTGAGCTCTACTGTAGGCCTCTTTCAGAGGGAGGAGGTGTTTTCTCCTTGTGCCTAATTCCTTTAAAAGGAATTAAGTTTGAAGGTTACTTTCATCGATATTTATGAGGTGATCAGACGCTAGGCTAGTAAGTGCCTGTAAATAAATAAAGTCTTTAAGGGGATAACAATTTACCTCACGCTAAATCACAGATACCATCAATCAAATTTCAAAGGCTCTATCATGGTATTTAATTTAAGCTGTTAAGCACCACTGCGTTTAATAGAACGTATTTTCCCGCTGATATTATAGGCTATGAATACTAAAGAAGCATTTTATATTCTTATAAAACTGTTCTCACAAACAGCACTACTGAGTTCAGTAATAAAACCTGATTTGTAATGGTAAAGCAGGAAAAAAGGCACCTACACAGCCCTCCTGAAGCACAACCTTACCCCTCTCGCTAAGTGGGAACCCATTTCCTATCTCAGCACACTCTCACCACGATGCCCAGCATGGAGGCAAAGATGGCAGGGGCAGACAATTCCATATCTCCAGAGCAAGCCATGCTTTTGAAAGCTCTTGTAGTCCCAGCCAGTGTAGTACTGTTAGGAGTGAAGGAGACAACTCACTTGAAAACAATGGTCCAACAGCTCTTACAGCCTTGTAAAGAGTGAACTATGTCTGAAGTGGTCAAAAAATGACCTGACTGATCTTTCCAGCCCCTCCTTGTTTTGGATTATAAACTGGACAAAATAATGACCTCCTTTCACAGATCAATAATCTAAGCTCTTAATTTCATGGAAGGTTTTGGGGGGGATTTTCTGCAGGCTTTTCTTGTGGGGGGAAGGGGAAGATTCACAGGAAAGGCTTTCACTTTATTTTAGTCACTTCTAAACTTGTAAATCATATAGGATTTACGTAATGGTGCAGTGCTGAGAGACACTGACTGATATCCAGAGTTTCACCAAAGACATCCAAAATAAACAACAAATTATGTCTTTGATGATACGTAAGTACAAATCCAGTAGCAAAGTGAGTTGAATAATTATCAAAAGACATTAGTCATGTGCTAAAAAAATAACAGAGAGAAAAACATGCATCTGGAAATTCCAATAATTAATGTTTGAGAATGACAAGCTTGGCTGACAACATCTGCATGCACCAAACCAGCAGATTTATTTAGGAATAACCGCAGGGAAACTCCATCCCCACTGAGAAGGGACCACCCAGTGCAGGAGCAGGTACCTGCAGCATCGCTGCATCCTCCCAGGGCCCTGCAGCCTGCCCAGGGGCATCCTGTTGCTGCGTGTCCCCATTCACCCTGTGCGGGACCCCTCTCCTGAAGACAGCATCGCCCATCAGCTGCTCCCAAGGCAGGAAGAGTTTCTGGCAGTGCTGTGCGCGAGGCTTCGGGCAGACAGCCGGACAGCAGCACTGCCATGAGCCAGCCAACACTGGTGTAACCCAGGTTGAATCAAGCCCAAAGCGTGGGTCTCGGGTAAATGAGATGGAGAGACCAGACAGAGTGGGCAGGGGACGGCTGAACTCCAGACAGAGCTGAGCCAGGGCGCTGGGGAAGGTTTCTCTTCACTCCCACGTCCCACTTCACTCCCTGCGCACACACACGGGGATTCCTCATGGCCTAATGAACAATTTCGATTAACTCCTTGGCTGCAGCAGCTGGCCTATGTTTAACATAGCGTAGAGACACAGCTTTCTGGCAAAAGGGAGGCAATTTAAAGCAGTACCGTCAGCCAGCTGTTATTTTTAGAGGAGCAGTTGCCTACTTTTCTTCTTATGTACATAGGACCGGTACTTGCTAAAACTGACCCCAAAAATATTTGTTGATCCTTTCCAGCTAGAAGTTGAGTTGAGCGGGGCTTCCTCGCTTGCACAGGGAGTTAAAAAGAATGACAAACCACACTGAAAAAAAAGGGTATTCTGGACTTAAAAATGTGGCTCTCTAAGTCAGACTCTAACCAACATACTAAGAAAGAGTAGCTCTGGAATGTGAAAAGGAGTAACTTTCAGTCTTTTTTTTTTTTTCCAGAGACACATAATTGTATCTCTACCTTTTGCTGTAAAACAGCTTTACATACCTTCTCAAACTACTCAGCACCTCAGAGCAAGTGCTAAAAGCACAAATTGGCCCCAACCTGTTGACCGTGCTGCAGCTTCACTCAACTTTCCCACAGATTCAAGAACTTCCATCCTTATTGATGCTCAGAGCCTGACTGGGCAGAGCTGGAAGCAGCCCAACCTAAATTCACCTGCCCTGAGGAGGGGCTGAGCCAAATTTCAATCACATAAAAGGAAAATCTCAGAAATTACGCTTGACTTTGAGAGCAAACAAAAGAAACTGAGTTCTGTTATCCCACAAAGTACACATTTTTAAGCAAAAGATGTGTTATACACGCAAGGGATTGCTTTTGATATACTCATTTTTGCCAAGCAATAAGTGAGCCTGGATGTTTGTGCCACGCAGAGAGCCTAATATGATAACTATTTCTCACTCTGACAGTAAGGATACCGCTGTCCCAGAATCCTGGCTCAGTTCAACTAGAAAAATAACATGCTGAGCAGCTCTACGGGTGTCTTTGGCTCTGGCCTATGTACAAGTCAAGAGTTCAGAACGACATGCAAGTTTCCTGCAGCAAGACTGAACACTTTTCTAACCCTAACTTCCATCACACTGTGACAGCTAAATACAGCAATCCCACAGCAGTATTTGACATTAAGTGAATTCTTCCGCGCTTGCTCTGAAAATCTGCCTGTGTCTTTTCCAGGGAAGACTCATCTAACCTGACAGCCAGGCTTTGTTCCCATTCACAGCCAGGGACAGACGCGTTTCTGGCACGTATTCCCTCATTGTTCCACATGAGAATGTCAGTGGGTCCAGTGTGACACCCAATTTACATGGCTCTATAGGGCATGTGAATAAAAAAAGTATGCCGCCACAAAAACTGTCTGCTGGACCAGACAAGCATAGCTGGGATCCAGCAGGTATTCCCCTAAATAACATAAAAAATAGAAGAATAATAACTATAATGATAATAAAAGATGATAGTAATAATAATATTTTGTTCTAATTATTAAAAGCACATTCAGAGGAAAAGAAATTGGAGCCTTTCTACCCTGGTGTTCCTACATAGCACCCCACAGGAAAAAGCAGTAGCTGTGGCTCCAGGGCAGTGCTCAGCCGTCCAGACGTCACTCCCATTGGGGGTGCAGGGAGAGATGAGGTTGCAGCTCCTGCACCACTTCCAGCGCTCGCTCTGTAACTGCTAATATCAATGCAGATGGACCTCTAACAATCTTCCAGGGTATCAACTAGCACAGGATTTGCCAGCCTGCACCATGCACTTACGGGGCAGCAGCACAGGAACCGTGTGTGGCACACGGGTGGCTGGGATGGGCTATGCCATCCCTCTTCAGAGCACATCCAAGCGCTCACAGAGAGAGGCTCATAAACCTGACAGCTGTATCAATGCTTGTCAGCAAGTGCCCTCGGGTGTTAAGCAACTCCTCTAACTCATATTTTAAAACACTCTCTGGTAGGCTACTGGAAGATTTATTTTTGCTAAGACAGAAGCGTTCCTCCTCCTCCCTCCACCACACACTGTCTCCTACCCTCTGACTCTCTCCATGCTGGGATAGCAATGCTGTGGTTTTGAAAGGTCAGTTAACTGTATATCATCTGCTATCGTGCAATGGGAAAACCCTGCTGATGCTGATCCCCAAGTTTTAATTCACCTTGCCCCCAGCAGTCACTGGTAGTTTACTTTGTATACAGGGAAGAGGAAAAGATGGAATATCAGAGGGAAAAGCAAAGAAAGAGAAAAGAGGCAGAAAAATAACTTTCCTGAAAGGAAACAAATTCTATTTTGAAACCTCAGCTGAACATCACTGGATATTCTGATGTCCTCCAGCAAAACATGAGAAAGAGGGAAGCTTGAAGAAGAGGATGAAAATGATTAAGCCTGTAGACAAAAGAACTGCGGCTTTCATTCGGTATTTTTGAGGCTTTAATGGTCATGAATCATTTCATAAAATGAAAAGTAAAAAGGAAAACAAAAGATTCTCCAGCAAGTCAGCATTCAAAATATTCTTCCAGATAAAAGCTGGAACTCCTTCATACTTCAGTGAATATGTATATGCAAAAGCAGAAGACGCAGGTTTTAATTTAATAGCTCCATTTTGCCTTCAGTGAAAAGCCCAAAGAGCGGCCATAAAAAAAAGAAATTGATTCTTCTTGCACCTCTATCTACACATCAACCTTAGCATGAATGAGGCTGGTTCTGTAAGTCTGAAATCAGAAAAAAAAAAAGAAAAATTAAACTGAAGTGGGAAAGTCAGAATTGAGGAGAAAACAATCAAAAGAGACATCCACAATACAAGACTGAAGAGCTAGAATGTAATTTTCCAGCAGAGTGCAATGGATAATCAGAAACACTCCAGGCCACAATTGTTCCATTTTACAAAAATATTTACTGAGTCTGGGGAGTAAGACCAAAGTGACATAGATGCATCTATGTCTTCTTTGTCTTTAGGATTCAAGATGGAAATGAAGATTAACAAGATGGAAGGTGATCCTACTGTGAGAGAAAAAGCTCACGATTAATTTCTGACTACTTCCATACGTACACGTTCAAAGACCCCTACCTCCTAAAGTCTTGTTTAAGGAGAGATGGCTTCTGACTAGCCAATGTCTGCTGCACTTATATCAAGAGGAAGTTCTGGTGATCCCTGCAGCTAGTTTGTGTACTACTGTTCTAGGAATCAGAGGCTGCGAAATCCATGTACGTATTTAAAGCGGCCCTTGTCAAAACTTGCACTGAAGTTTATGCAGAAAGCATTCACATTTGCAGGATGGAAGATGAATGATGACAAACAGTGCTGTTCAAAGTGAGCAGCACAGCTGAATGACACATTGCAGGAAAGGAAAATAGGCATTAGGAAAACAGAAGCTGCAATTTCATTCAGTAAGAGTCGCTGCAAATGAAGCAGACAGACAGCCCATTCCTGCCAAACCCTGGCCCAGTGATTTTCCCATTGCTCCCAATGAATTGAGGGCAGCCCTGCACTGCAAAGTCCATAGCCCCAAGCCCACTACAGTCCCCAATGCTGTCACTGCAGTACTTCACTGCAGTGAAGCTGCAAGCAGAGCAGCTCAGCCAGGTAATAACAGCAAACATATCCAGATCAGACTGGACTACCACTGAACACAAAATGAAGTTTGTATTGGCTGTCAACAAGGGAGGAGTTTACTTTTGCAAATCTTAAACTGCCCTTTATCGAGGAACGTATTTTCAGAACCATAATTTGGCTTCTTCAGTCTCCTCCAAACAATTCTCCCTGCAAACCTGCACTGTAACCATAGATAGTTCTCTGCATTCCAGATGCCCTCTCCACAGGTGCTGCTCTTCCCCTCAATCCTTTACACATCCTACAGAGCTAACACCATCTGCCACTCAACAAAAGTTAACAAAACTTCCACAAACTGAGAGCAGAAAGGGCCCGGGCAGACAATCCTGCACAAGATGAGACAGTCCCATCATGTATCCAAGGAAGAAAATGATTACCCAGAACACATGGAAAGAAACAGTGTAATCCACAACATCTCCTATTTTCTGAGCAAAAGCTGTAGCATAACTGTCATTCTAACTTGCCAGCCAGCTACTCATAACCACGGCCAACTTTCAAAGGACACATCCAGGACGGAGAACAATAATGCTCCTTCCTGGGATGGACACAAAGCGGCAAACCCAAAATATAATTCTCCACCTGGAGACTGAGCACAAAGTGATGGCAGGCCAGCTGAGATCCATTCAGCAGCACCCGGGTGAGGGCAGCAGGCCAACCTGATGCAAGTAAGAGCAACGTGGGGCAAAGTAACTAAATAAATGCATAAATTACATAAATAAGTGAAAGAAGGGAAGAAAGCAAAGGAACTACATCCAACTCCTGATCATCAACATGTTGTCTTGGCAAAGTGGGGCTTGGTGACAGGAAACTTGTCTCATCCAAGTCCCCTGAGTCAATACTACAATATTTCCAACACAACCACGTTTCACACAGTATGTCAAGAAGATTGCTGCACTGCTTATCGTAGCCCTTTTCTTCTGTTTGCTCTTTTTGCGACTTATTATCATCAACGGAAAATAAACATCAAATAATGCAGAATTATTCTTCTGATGTACTTTGAAGGGAGGGGATCCGATTCAAATTTCAAATAACAGACACAGAACACATCACAACTATTTCAGTCCAGCTGCAGTTTGATATGAGAAAAGCTCATGGAGGAAGACGGGCTGAAAAGCTGGTAACAGATGCATGTGTGTCACTTGTGAAAGGCAGCCTGGGACAGCACTCATCAAAAGTTTACGCCATCAGACGGCTTTTCATGGGCATGCCCAAAACACATTGAGTCCTAATTCTGAGCAACAATCTATGCAGGCATGGGAGTCCAACCCCATAAACCATAAATTATAGACTGGATTAAGGCCATTTAAAAGAGACGGTGTCCAAATGACAAGATTTGGAAATCTCAGTGGAGAGCATGAGGATTATGTAGGCCTGGAGATTTATTTACTATTTAATGTCTGCCTTCAGGCTCAAGAACAACATGGAACTACAAGAAGAATGCCATCACGGGAGCTCCTGCATTGCTCCTGGCTCTGGATAAAGAAACAAAGGGCATGCTACTGTCAGACAGCTTTCATTAAATGCATTTAAAATTTACATACAGTGGTTAAACTAGTATATTCAAAACCATAACTAAACCACATCGTGGCAGTGACGAGGACATCTATCTACATGATTAAAACCGAAAATAATACGTTATCCCTCTCAGTATGAGCCCTTCAGCAAGCACTGATAACAGCCAGTGCCCTACATCCCACTCCCAAGAGAAAGTCACACCAAACCGTGTCCTGGGAGAAAGCAACCAGGCACACGGGACATGATGCCAACACCTATGAACTCATTTCACTGCTTAGTTCGATTTCCATTTATGTACAGAATAATATTATGAAAATAATAGTAAAAATAAGATCCTGGCCTCCTTCCTGCTCACAGAGGGACACGGGCAAAGCGCGGCACCAGCAGCCAGAGGTGCGCAGGCCAAAAGTGGTACGAAAAATGTTTGAGGTTTTTCAGTATAAACCAATATTTACCGGTACGGAAAGTCTGCTTTTCTTCAGCAAGCTTTTAGTGGTAAATATTGGTTTAAAAGGAAAACCAGAAGCCTTAATTATATACTTGAATACTGGAATTATGTTATAGGTTTGTAAGATCTGTTTTATTTCTGAGAGTGGTGATGCACAAAAAGGGTCAAATCCAACTGAGTTTACAAGAGGAAGCCTATCAGAAAACCTGTGAATTTCATTGCTTGAGTACAACCAACAGAAATTGGTCCAAGAAGACCAACTGCCCATTGAACAGCTTTCATCTGTGAGTTTTATGAACTGCACTGGAGCTAACTACCACATTCTGCAATATTCAATATCATTTCCACTTAGTAACAACCATGAAATTAAACCACTCCTTCACAAACGTATTTAAGGAGCATCCGAATTAAAGGCAATGCCACAATTCAGGTATCTTGAAGAAGTTTTAGATCTTTCAAAATTTCTGTTGAGTTACCTGCTATGCAAATAATTGCTTTCTTTGGACATTATACTGACAAGAGGCTGAAAAATGTTATTTAAAAACTTATTAAGATCTGATTGATCCTCACTGAACTTGAGGTCTTTGTCTGGCGTCATCAGAAAATGGGAAATCTTAATTAATCCTCGGATCCTGAAGCACAATGCTTCCTGTATTCTGCAAAGTACCAATCAAATCGCCAGTACTTTATTTTTGACTTTCTATTCCAACGATGGAAACATATAAATGGTTTTCTTCAAGTACGCGCTGTTTAGAAAGAACTTCCCACTCACGGCCCAGTTCTGCAGTTTTCATTCCTTCAAAAATCAGTGCTACACATTCCGGTGCTTAAGGAATAGAAGGATAAAGGCTCGATGCCTTCTAATTCAACACACTGACATTTGTGCTAAAGCCTTGGGGATTCTGAGGATAAAAGGGCCTCAATAAGATGCTTATTATTTTAACTTGCTGAGTCACGATAGATTCCAAGCTATGTTTCTGTGTAGGGAGACTGTGAAGATGATGAACTTAGTTATGTACTGAGATAACTACCGCCTTTACTCTGATTAGAGGCAACAGGCACCACGCGCAGACGCGTGGCATTACAAAGACTTCCTTGCAGATGTCTTCACAGCTGGATCAATACTAACTACATGAGCAGCAAGCTTCAAGTCAGCAAGCTTTTCCACTGCATTTATAATTATTAAAGCTAAAATATACTTATAGAACCACATTATGTGATTGGAGAATGCGCCGGCATCAACCACGAGACAAAGGTCACAGGAAAGACAGCAAACATCTGCAATCAACAGCCTGCAGTAAAAAATGATAAGATGATAAATCCCCAGAAACAAACCAGCAGACCTCAGGCTTCTTCACTGTTGCAAAAAAAAAAGACCCAATATTCACAGAGACTTTCCCCACTTGTTTTTTTAATGCTAAGACGCTTCCAGTAGTCATTATAATTAAACACCTACGATGCCTAAACTTTAAGGATTTATCTAAGAATGCATCCTCGTGCTCTTAGCATGAGAGCAAGAGTTCACTTCAAGAAAAAACAAGAAAAGAAAGTCTTAGTCATCTACAATAACATCAAATGCAGTTTCCCAGCAGCTGTTATGACTTGTATTACAACTCTCAGATTCCCAAACGTATTTGTGCTGATGAACACGTTAAAAAGACTCCTTGTAAAATCATATTTTTAGTGTTTTAGTCCATTCGATAATGAATTTGCCCTGTCTGATGTATATGCAGTTCCTGTCCATTCAAAATACGTTTCCCATCTGGATTTCCAAAGAATTAGTTCCAACCTTGTCTGTTAAAATGACAATTCTCTTTATTCATCCTGTACAGCACACTACCACACCTAAGGAAGCGCTCGCTGTTTCCAAATGGTCCATGTCATGGGGGATTCTGCCCACAAAGATAAAGAGGACTGTGTGTTGACAAAAGGATTTCCACCTCCTCCAAGCAGCCCGGGCACTCTCAGCCTCAAATGAGATTTACAAAAAAGGCCTATCAACCAAACTATCAGCTTGCTTTGACACTCCTGCATCTCGCAATTATGCTGTATAAGAATCTGCCTTCCCAAGGGCACTCATTTAGAGTCGTATTATTCCAAGTATTTGACCAAGATGCAAAATACCTGAATTTGATACACCATTATCCCCGGCGTTGTGGATTACCGAAGTGATGCGTAACTCACATTAAAATGAAGAACTGTTACACAGTAAGCAGAAGGCTTCAGCAAACACAGGAATCATAAGACTGGATACCCACCCTAACCCATTTTTGTTTCCAAAAATAATTAACACTGAAATACCATCTGCTTTATTACACATCTGTATCACTGTCCGAACAGCACAGTTGCATTCAACAAAGAAATGTATCCTCTGCTATGTGCCTCCAGCTCCCACTCAGGCCATCGGGGCAGTGCCCACGTGTTGCGTGGCATACTTTGTCCCAGAGGTCAGAAAATGGTGTTTGTCAGTCTGATACTAACTCAGAATTCTAAAATTAGGAAGTTTATTAAAACACCTTGAAAGAAAAAGGTTCTTTCTGGTAAATATATTTCCTTACAAACTTGTATTACTTGCAACCAGTCCGACAAACGTTGTTATAATAGTCCTTAATTTCAAGAACATCCTCTGTGAAAGAGAAAATGTGCTTTGTCCAACTGCTCCTCTGGTGACAAGGTATGAGGAAATGAAATGAGCCTGACCCTACCACAGCAGATCCCTGAAAAGCAATGCCAACAGCTTTGCACACGTTGTTGTGAAAGAAACACCGAAAACCATCAACCCTTCCCAGTAGGAAAAAAGCCAAGATTTCAAATCTGCATATAAATAAAATTACAACACAAGGATGAGGAGATGATTAGCAAGAAATTAAAGCATCCTCATCGAGGCCTCTAAAAAAATAAAGTTGTAACAGCTCCTTTTGGGGAAACCAGGGAAACAGAGAAAATCCCTTGCATCCTTGCCATGGCACAGCTACCTCGGTACCCTCTGTGTCACATCTGCCCTCTACCTGAGCAGAACCATCTGGCTGCGGGCTGAGCAGCCCCATCAGAACACTCGAGGAACCAAACCTCTCTTTTATTTTCCCTTCCACTACTGCGAGGCTTTCAACCTTACAGCAAACTCAGTTTTCAGCTGCACGCTCGTGCGATACCTTTCAGCTGACTGAACGATTATTTTCGCATCAGAAAGGTGCTCCGTTAGGATTCAGAAAGCCTTCCGCCTGACGCAGCTTTGCTCTTTCTAAGAGCGCCGTGCTACGCGCGTGCCACAGTGCCTCACGGTGATCTCAGGCTCTAGCGAACGCAGGCTCCCTCGGACCAGGCACCAGACAGCTCTGCTGCGAGCGGTCCCCGCTCCCCGCCTCTCCTCAGGTCGCGAATAGCAGCAGATAAGCGGAGCCCGCCGAGCAACGGGGCGACGCGCAGGCAGAAGCCTGAAGGCGGCGGTGGGGGCCGACAGCTGAGGGGACGAGCACGCGGGCCTCCGCGCGGCTCCGCTCCCTGCAAAGCGGGACGGGGGACGCGGGAGGAATGCGCGAGCCCGCAGCGTGCCGCCCGCGCCCCTCCCGGCAGCCGCCCCAGCGGCCCCGCTCCGCAGCGGCTCTCCGGCCCGGGACGCCGCGCAGCCGGCGGGGCGGAGGGGCTCCGCTCCCCGGGGATGCTGCGGGCGGTGCCCGACGCCCCCCGCCAGAGCCGGCCCCGCGGTCCGGGGGCACCTCCGCCCCCGGCAGCCCCCTCCCTGCACGGGGACACCCCACACCTACCCTTTGAGCGCGTCGTGCCCGCCGCCGCCCTGCCCTCTCCTCTTGGCCCGGCTGGCCCGCAGCTCCTTGGCGCTCACCCCCTCGGAGTGCCCGGCGGCGGCGGCGGCGCCCGCCTGGGACGCCCACAGCACGGCAACTCCCAGGGCGATCCCCAGCAGCCGCCCCCGCCACATCGCGTCCCCCGAGCCCCCGGGCTCAGAGCGGCCGCCGCCTCCTCCTCTCCGCCGCCGAAGTCCACCGGTCCCCGCCGCGCCGCCTCCGCCGAGCTCCCCCGAAGCGAGCTGCGGGGAGAAAAGGGACGAAGGGACGTCAGAGGGGGAGCGGGCACGGCCGCCCCGAGCCCCCCGCCCCCGCCGGCCCCTGGCCAGCCCGGCGCTACCCGCCCGCGGGAGGCGGCGGACGCGGGGGATGGCGAGGGGCCGCTCGCGGCCGCTCTCCCTCCGCCCTCCCTCGACGGACGGCGGTCGCGGGGCTCCCGCACCCGCCGCGGACCGCCCGCGGCCGCCGCCGTCGCTCTCGGAGCCGCTCCGGGGTGGGAGCGGCCGCCGGGCACCGCGGAGAGCCGGGAGCGCGGTGCCCGGCCGGGACAGGGAGCCCTGCGGGCACGGAGCCCCGCGCCCAGCCCGCCCGCCCCGGGAGAGCCCGCTGCGAGGGGCGCGCACCCGCTCGAGCCGCTGCCGCCGCCGGCTGCCGTTCCCGCTGCTGTTCCAGCTGCGGCCGCTGCACCCACCGCTACTCCAGCTGCGGCTCCAGCTGCCCCCTCCCTCCCTCCCTCCTCCTCCTTTTTCCCCTCCTCTCTCCCCCCCCTCCTCTTCAAGTATCGCCCGCGCACCGCTTTCTCGCGAGAGAGAGGTGAATAAAAATGTCCCCCCACCCCCGAACCGCCACCCCGGGGGCTCCTTGGGTGGGAGGCGGCCGTGCCGGGCCCTCGGCGGCAGGAGGGCCCCGGGCAGGAGGGCACCTGCACCCCGACGCACCCCGGCGATGCTGCCCGGGGCCGGGACTCGGCCGCTGCCCGCTACGGTCACCCCACGGGTCCCGGGAGGGGGAGGCAGCAGCGGGAGCTCGATCACGTTAATCTGCAGAGTAAGCGCCTACAGCGACACAGGGGGACTGCTGCAGCTCTGTCTAAAACATAGACAAGTCCTAAAGGTACGGTATAATGCATCCAAATAGCATCGTTCAAAAAGTAAAACACGCATCTCTACTTCCCTTATAAGGAAAAACAGCAGCGAGGGAAGCTTCACCTTCGAGTATCCTGCACAGCCGACAATACTGCCTTTTACTTAGCGTGGCAGAGATGATAGGGACCCTCTGCTTTGAAAGCCCTGGGACAAAAGCTGGAAAGAGCAAGAGTCCAAGTTTGGCACATGTGGGGCAGTATATTAACAACGTGGCCCCGCTTAAATGAAACCAAGAATTAAGTGGAAAATCTTAATGCTACAGATCCACTATAGCTTTATTCCACTGGTAGAAGCGGTGGATTTGTTAGTTTGTGGCTTTGTAGATTTTATTAGCGTTATCGTCTGTGCCCAGGAGCAGTAGGGCAGTTCTGACCCTGGTTTACAGGAAAGCTGAGTTAAGGGCATGAGAGACACAGTGAGTGTCTTACAACACTGAATTTCTTGATTCTTGGTCGCCAGCAGCTGTTTTTCAGCAAAAATGAAAGATGAACTCCTCAAAGTGGAAGTTGCACACTCCACCCCTTGCAGGGGCAATTCGCGCACAAGGATGACATGGATCAACTTTCAGTGGTGGAAAACAAACACATTCAACGTGGCCCATGCTAGAATCAACACAACCCATACAATCCAAACTGTTAGCACAGGGCTGGGGGAATGACAAGTCTGCACCAAGGAGTGCCTGTTGGAAAGAAAACACAAGCAGGATGGTAGGGGTAACAAGAAAACTCCATAAATTTACTTCCAGAATTCCACAAGAGACGCTTTTCTGCTTTCAAAATTGCACACAGCTCTTAATGCTAATGTGGAGTTGCTAACCATGCTGTAGCCCTGAATTTACTGATGTCAGTGAAAAGCTCTTCTCCAACTCATGTTAGCGTTTGAGTTGGAAGGGACGTTTAAAGGCCCTCCAATCCAGCTCTCTGCAGTGAACAGGGACAGCCACAGCTCAATCACCAGACTTCAGCTCAGTACTTACAAGACCAAGAAAACTCAAGCTACAACCTGGCCCTAATGACTAACAGATTTGTGGCTTTCTCAGGGCAAGAGAGCACATCCGTAGGTGCTCCTAATTCTGTAGACAGCTCCGGAACTGCATGCCTCGTCCTTATCAAGGAAAGAAAACACATCCTGTGGTTTGTACTTGTGGGGTTCTGTTTGTTTTGTTGCTGGCATGCTCTGCTAAGGCTGACTTGGGAATCTCAAGAAACCCACCGCCACCCTGGAATGTAGGAAACTGCAATTCTGAATGAAATGTCCGGGTGGTGTTGGTTAATAGACAGAACTCAGTCCCAGGTTAGATTCTCCAGACAAGTCGATACATATTAGAACTAACCTGTTCCAACACATACAGAAAAGACAAAATCAGTAAAAGCAACCACTGTGAACTGAGAATAACTGATATGTATGCATTCAACTCTTTACTTAGTAGTATTTTGGCAGAAATGGCTGAGCACCAGCACACCTGCCAAGCCACTGCCAAAGGTAATGCTGAGCGAGCTGTGCACTGCTGGTGCAGTGTCTTAGGGAAAAAGGGCCCATGTCAGACTCACTGGTACGAGGCTGTTTGCAGCTTAAGTATAACGAGGAAATAAAATGATAGATGCTATTTTAAATAAGATGTTTAAATCTCCTTTTAGAGTATTATTTGTTTTATATACATATGTATATATATATAAAACACGTGCAATATCCTTCTAAACGTTCACAGAAGCGTATAAGCTACTACAGGAAGTGCTGTAGCTGCATGTGCTTGGCTCTGTGACAACATTCAAAGCATTTTGGCTGATTTTTATCATAAAGGAAATAGGCAGTCATTTGATTTTGGCCATTCTGGTGTCACTGATTAACGTGGTAACAGGAAAACACAGGTACAATATAGTCATGCGGTGATATAGTAGGAGATACTGAGAAAAGAAAGAAGTAATGCTGTTCAGAGCATGTCTCAGTGTGTCTGAACGGGCCTGAGACAGTAACAACCCAAACCCTGTACCATTGTTTTGTAGCTTGTACAAAAGGACACAGTGCAATTAACTGAGTTTGCATGCAGAATATCACTGATTTGTCGTTTGCACCACAGAAATGTGAGGGAGTTCAATAAATCTGAAACGTTCATTTTCCTGCTACAATCAATATGGATAAATAGGAATTTTTTTTTCATGCTTGTTTTTCATGC
The DNA here is from genome assembly GCA_030625065.1 of Alectoris magna. Lineage (NCBI taxonomy): Eukaryota > Metazoa > Chordata > Aves > Galliformes > Phasianidae > Alectoris > Alectoris magna. Next base: position 10,110,307 of record CM060570.1, on the reverse strand, counting down.
CATCCTACCACAAAAGGATTTCCGAGAGCAGATATTTTCAAGCCAACTCCTATTAAAATGACCATGTAACACTGTGCAAAGGATTTTGCATTTCATTAGCAGTGGCGAAGTAAAATTCATGTAAAATGGCAGAGACCAGGTGGAAGTAACTCTTCTTGCAGTTAAGAAATCCAGAAGGTGCGGAACATTGACGTGCAATTCTCTTCCTTTGCCTACCTGCGTGTACAATAAAATCTGACCATCTACTTCACGAAGACGGAAGGTCAATGTCTTTAAACCACACCACTGCCAAAAATAAAATGCTGTTAGATATTTACCAGTTGTGTTCATAGAATCTACCTGTAAGCAAGTGTAAGTTAGAACAGGAATTTTGGTTTACTATTTATTCTAACGCTCATTTGTTTGCAGCATGCTCTGTTGCAACAGCTTTAATTCTCTAGATGAAGAAAGAAAAAATGTCCACCCTATATACCAGATTAAGGGGATGATTTTCTCATATCTTCGAGGACATTTAATGATGAATTATTTGGTATCTTGCATGGTTGCAGAAATATGGATTACACTATATGAAGTAATGTTACATGATATGTGGGCTGTCCGTTAATTAATCTAGTGAAATATGCAGCACATCATCAACTTGTGATGTGTCATTTTAAATAATATGTTTACATACTAGAAGTATTTAAATTATTCACAGCTTTAAAATAGTGCCAACCTGGGCTCTCCAACCGCTAGAAAAATACACTGTGACAGGCAAAAGATTTACAGCAACTTCTGCTCTCTGCTGCTAAGCAAAACGGTGAATAAGGGTTATCCATGCACTTTCCTACAAGCATTTGAGTACTTTCAAGCGTTTTGGACTTTGAAGAACATCTACACAAATGGGTTTCTATTCAGGCTCCAAAGTACTTGTCATCCACTCACAAGTTCCATTCAAGAAAACAAAGCAGTCATTCTGATGATCCAGTTGATCACCGTCCCTAATGGCAAAAAGCTGAACGCTTAGATTAACTGGGATCAAATCCAGAACCCAGAGATGCTGAGAACAAAGCATATAGCATTATGGTTATGTGCCTAGAGGGATTTGACATCACACATAATCAACTGCTTATTTGAAATGTCGATTCTTCCAGATGATTGTCAGTGACAGTCCCAGAGGATCTGATAGCATTTCTTGGAGGTCGAGGGTGGTATGGATTACAAGGAGAGCCCAAAAGCAGGGGAGAATAATCATAGTTACATGAACTATATCAGGGAATGAAGACAGACCATCTTTGTATCCAAGCTGATACCCAACTGCAGTGACCCAAAATATTTACATAGCAACTCCCCCCCACTCCCCCAAACACACAAATCAGGTGCATTCCTCTAATAAAAGATGCATAGCAAGCCATGCCACAGTGCACTGCCTCATGCTTATCAGCATCACAGATAGAAATACTTCATTCTCTACTGTAACTGCATTATTAGGCTCGAGCTCATCTTTACAGACATACCTGTTCATCCTGCTATTCTATCTTCATAAAACCAAAGAACTGAAGTTTTCAGTTCCGTGTCCAGCAGCAGTGCTGTGAAGCACCATCCTTCCCCTTTCCTGCCCTTCGGTGAGCTGGTCCTTTTCATGTCAGGCAAACATTCCTCCCTCTCCTTCTGTAGGATGCTTATGAGAATTTGCATATTCATTAGACGTTTATATTGATTTGAACATTTGCAAAATATAGATAGACATATATATAGATCTTACTGCACGGAAGTACTATGGTAGAGTTGGGAGTTTATTTCAATTCTCTGAATTTTTGCAGTATTTTTTAGATCTGTAAACTTACCCACATGAGGAAAAACAAGTATGTCCACTGTACAAACTTCTTAATAAAGAAAGCCTTGATTAAGCCAATGCAAACAAACACCGTGGAAAACTTTGGTTTATGTATATATATATATATATATATTTTTTTTTTTTAGGTACATTATAAGCACAAGTGATTACATCCAGACAAAAAGTTGATACCAATTAAATGGTTTAAATCTAAATTATCAAAAAAAAAAAGGTAACAAAATAAAACAATTACCCATTTTTCTTAATGCAACTTGGTCCGATTAGCTGTACTAATTAGCTGCGAAATCCATTAATGGTAGCTCCGGGGGGACAAATTTCACTTAAGACTTTTATTTTATTTTTACAAAATAAATAAGAAGTTTACTCTGTCAACTTGGTTTATAATGGAGGAGTAAATCCAATCCTACATCAGAATGTAAATCCAATTGCTTTTCCTAGGGAATCTCACCATTTGAAATATTGGCCTTTTCCCATTATTTCCCTGCTTGTTTGGGGGATTTTGTTGTTAGTGGCGGTTTTTGCCCATCGCCACAGTGGTATAATAAGCTGCAATTTAGGAGTGACTGTGTGAGGTGCTGGGATAATATCTCAGCAGTACTATAAGAATTGAAAGAAGGGCACTTTTGGTGCAGGCGCTGGGGGCCTGTGTACCACTGGAGAAATTGTAGCTTTTTATCTCAGCTGTATCTTGGATGACTGTAAAGCTACTAATTTCATACAGGTTTGGTACATCTCTCTCCTGTTTGTGTGTGTGGAACAGTTCTAGTACAGGAATCGTCATCTGATTTACAAGAGCAAAGCACATTTTGATAAAGCCCCACCAAAATTTGGAGAATTCAAAGAATGAGTGGACGTGTCCCCACCAGGGTCTGAAGGAAATGGATGACCTTACTCTGCTAAAACACTGGGATTTTTAAGTATCAGTGACAAAGAAACCATAAGAAAACCAGAAATGCCCTAATCCAGACACCCTTTGTTCTCAGTACCGCTTTAAGGAAATTTCAGTACCACATGCATAGGTATTTTCTTTCTAAAACTCTATTTTAAATCAACCTTCACCTAATAAGAGTGACCCTGTTATACTGCATCGCCTTGTACTGAAGACGTACAAGATCACATTAACATCTATGCATGTGCCCTGAAGAAAAGCTAAGAGAACTGGAAGGAAAACTACAATTCCTATTCTGTCTTCAAGGAAGGGGAAGCAGAGTCTGGCTTTGTAAGACTGGCGCTGAATAGAAATACAGCCGAAATACAGAGGGGAAAAAAATACTTGCAAAAAATCTCAGCCCAATGCAGCACACATTGCCATACATTCAATTCAACACACAGAAATTTTAAAATAGCAATTGTTTCTTTGATTTAAATATGTAACAGCCTGAGTGCAAGCAGAGGAAATATACATTCTTGTCCTGTCAGCTATAACTCTGTCAAATTTAATGGGAATTTTGCCAGAGTAACAGTTGCAAGACTACTTCCCTCAATCTTACATTTGTCCCAGGTGACCTTTTAAATCCCACCTGTAAGCACAGAATTAAAGTGAAAGAAATTTCATGGCTTAGCATGAAATGTCAACTGCTGGGTGATTTTTCAGGCTAAGGCACTGAGCGAAATGGATACAACTTTTTATGAGAATTAGTTCATTCCAAGTGGGTGGAAATCAGTAACTAGCCTCTTCTTGTAGATCTCATTTATTCAGAACTCCCTACTGACTCAAACAAAGACAGCTGAATCAGGCCCTACATTCCTTCAGACATTGTGTCAGCAAGGGATTGGGTGTCTCTGCCTCTGTTTTCCATCCCAGTGTTCCTCTAGCTATGAGATGTCTCGGTTGATAGGGAGTTTCCCCATGATGCAGTTGAAATAATAAAATAGGTAATAGGAGACCAGGGATTAGACTCCGAACCCACCACATGTCATATACAAGGCCCTTCCTTTGAGAAATAATACTATGATAGCATTGCATATGGACTTGATGCAGAATCAAACACAAATTTATGTCGTGGAGCTCATCTGGTACCAACCTATGAGCAGTGTGTTCAGGCGTAACCCAGCAGATCTCTCAGGCAATTCCTCAGCCTCTCTGGGACAACCTATTCCAGTGTTTGACGACTCTCATTGTGGTGAATTTTTCCCAATGCTTAATGGGAGTTTCTATTGTTAAAACTTCTGCTTGTTGTTTCTTATCACCGCTCACCACTCAGAAGAGTCAAGCTCTTTCTCCCCTGAAAATTGCACTGAGATTCTCCTTAACCTGCCCTCTGAGGTCACTTCTTTAGCTCCTAACCATCCTGCTGGCTCACTAAGGCTCACTAAGCTGCTAGTGCTTTTTTTTGTTTGGTACTGAGGAGCCCAGAACTGGGTGCACCACTGCCAGTGTAGTCTCCCAGATGCCAAGAGGGGAAGAATCACTTCTCTCCATTGCCTGGGTAAGTTCCTGCTAACACTCCTGTCTGCAGTTGATCTTCACTGCAAGGGCACACTGCTGACTCACGTATGATAGTGATTAGTCTCCAGCCAGTGAAAAGTTCAGTACAGCTCTGCTCTGCTCTTTCCTTTATTCAGTAACTTTCCAAAGGCTGACTTCATTTCCTCAGTTTTTCTAGATACCGGTCACCTCAGTGAGACAACCTCATCTGGAGTCTGTGACTTCTTACGGGACACAGAATCATTCTGGGACATTTTTTCCTCCATCCTGTCTGTCTGCAGTGCTAAAACTTACTTACCAAGACTCAGCATGGGGGCTGTTTTACCAGGCTCATAAAGCATCAGCAGGTGGTCCTCATTGTCTCAAAATGCCCGTCAGCTGCAAGGTTCTTTATACACCACACTGGATAGAACATAATCCAATTATTAGCACATACTTCCTGAATATACTGTGTATCAAGCTGCAGTACTGTTACATGTCTATATTCATCCCACAGAAGTCAATGTGAAATTTCCTATTACCTTTAAAACTATCTCACTTCGTTATTAGCCCATTCCCATTTATGTACTGGCTTAGCTTGCAAAAAGCTGATTGTGTTCTAAAACAAGTAGCTGTAAAGCACACAAAACAAATAAATCAGGTTGCATTTCATTTTAAGGAAGCATGGGAAATAATAATTGCTATTAAGTCAAAACTCTATTGCTTTTACAAAGAACCAGATGAAGTTAAGGAAACCTTTTGAGTAGGTAGTTGCAATAGATTCCAAATACTGCAGCTCTAATTGGGAACAAGATGGGACAAAGGAGGAAACCTCCACGTGCTTCCCTACAAGGAGGATTAAAATGTATGGATAATTTAAAATTCATTTTTTAGAACTCCTGAACTGTGAATAAATTGTACCTGTGTTTCTAGTATAAATTATTCAGGCTATGGAATGAGTAGAAGAAGAGTTTCTAACAACAACAAATACATTTAAACCTTATTTTGTTTGTCCTCTGAAAATCAGTATTGCTGTAGAAGACATAGAGGAGCTCAGAAGAGATTGCACAGCTGCATTTCTTTTTTAAAGGGACAGGTTTTTGACAGTGAAAGCTTTAAATAAAAACGTTGAAAATCATTTCTAGCTATGTGAAATCCTTCCCACACCAACAAAAACACCACATAACTTCAGACAAACAAGAACAGAAGTCATACAGGCACGCGGTCAAGTAGAGGAAATGTCATCTGACACCCATAAGGGAGAGCCAAGGAAAAGTACTTATGGGTGGGAGATGCTTGGGAAAATGGGGATCTGTATCTATCCATCTATAGATACATGGATATATGGTAAGGCTGACTTTTCCCACTCCTGTTTGTCACTAAAAGGAAGGAAGTCTAATTTTATGGATAAAACAGTGGGTGGTGTAAATAAGGAGATTCAAGCTGCCTTTTCAAGATAAGTTAATCTTTCAGAGACTCCAGTCTGGACGCAATTTACGATAAACTATTGGGAAAACAGAGTTTCTCTGCACTGCAGTGAACTGGAGAAGCTTCGTTTGGCAGTACAAGCCTAGTCCAAAGCCTGAGATCATTTTTTTCCCTTTCTTTTATTTCAGTGGACTTCAGAACTGCAGTGTTGTGAGTACTATTCCATCAGCTAAACTTAGATAAAGCGATGGAGTTCCTGACAACAGCATTACATTAATTCTGATGCAGTACGGAGAACTGGAAATAACATTATTTGGCTTATAGATGAGACTTTTTACTTATGTGGCTGAGTTTTTGTCACTGATGGTGAAGAGCAACAAGTCCTTGCAGTTTTGCTGGCTAAGCGTTCAGATTCCTCCATGGTAAAAATACAAAGAAATCTTTGCAACCTTGTCTGAAACAGTAAATTAACACTTTCTGAATTTACTCCAACTCACAAAAACCAAGTCTTCAGAATTCACATCCATATCATGCTCTAATACACACGTTCAACAGTAACAAATTCAGAGCTTAATGTGTTATAAAAACAACTGCGCTATTATATCAGTTCAATGGATCCCTGATATGCATATGTGCTGATGAAGATCATTCTCCATGGGAGGCTGGAAAAACTTGCCCTTCCTAGGGAATTTCACCATTTGAAATACTGGCCTTTTCCTATTATTTCCCTGCTTGCTTGGGGGATTTTGTTGTTAGCGGTGGTTTTTGCCCATCTCCACAGTGGTATAATAAGCTGCAACTTAAGAGTAAGTTAGCCTAAGCAGCTCTGGTAGCAACTGACACTCCTTTGATACGTTTGTTTCACAAGTTGTTCTTCATCTCCCTGAGGTGGAAAAAAAAAGTATAGTACTATTTGCAAGAGGAAAATGAAAACCAGTAATCAAATATTTTCAAGAAAGGACTACAATTGACGACCAAACCCCATAGCGTGAAAAGGGTTAGCTCTATACTCAACCAAGTAATGTTCTGTAGAAGACAGCTCTTCTGGCATACCTGGGCCTATTCTTGTGTTCTTTTAACTCTAACAGAAGGAACAAAGTAGAAAGAAAACCTAAGCAACATCTTCCATTTGTGTTGAATGCAGGTGGGATTGAGCCCAGGCAGATGTTGTACTAGGAAGTACAACAGTGCATTAATTCAGGAGTAAAAAGCACGCTGGCCTAAAAGGCATAATCTGCAGGAAGGAGGCATAAACTGTTGGGGGTTGGATATTTTGTAGAGGTCCCTTCCAACCTCAAACATTCAGTGAATCTGGTAGGAACTCATTTACTAAATATAAGTCTGCCCAAAATAAATACAAACCTGCCTTACCTCACCCTCTACCTGACAAGTGGGTTCTTAGCCAAGATGAAACCTTCTTGAACTATTCAAGAGATTCTGAGAAGGTGACTGAGCACCGGAACAGGCTACATGGATAGGTTTGTGGAGTCTCCTCCCTTGGAAATACTCAGAAACCAGAAGACTGACTCTGGGTGGTCCTGTTTGAGCAGAGGTTGGACCAGATGACCTCCAGAGCTCCCTCACAAACTCAACCATTCTGTGATCTGACAAGTAGGGTTATAGGGATGATGAGCTTCGTACTGGGATACATCCAACCATTTCTTCTTTGATACTTTACTATGGCACAGTAGATTTTCTCTCCTTTGGAGATCTGGAGTCCTTGAGTCTGAATCTACACTGACCAAGATCCCGCTTCCCCCTAAGCACAGAGGCACAAAGGTTCCACTTAGACTCACATGCTAAGTTGCGGAGCTCTTTATTGACCACATTTGCTTCTTGCAGGAGGGTAACTGGAGCATACACATTCCTGAAGTTGTGAGCCTATGGAACTCCTAACATGGATTTGATGCAGAGAGATGCAAGGAGTAACATCAACACCACCAAAGGGAGCAGAGACATTCCTTTGAACTATCAAGCCCAAGTGCCCACATTGCAACGTTAGAGTGACACAGCTGGGACATGGCCCCCACCCCCTGTAGGATTGCCAGGTATCAGACAGGACACCCAAAGTGGCAATGGATCCTCCTCTACACAGGCTTACACGCACCGTCACGCAGAGCCTGTAAGCTCATTTGAGTAAAGAACCTTCTGCACTAGCTGTAGAAACTGCACAGCAGGAAGCTAAAGAGATGACTTTATGCCACAAAACATATCTGACCTGCTTCCTACATGTGTACATGTGATTGATTTTGATCTTGTTTGACTGTTGACTCTGCTATCCAAGAGAAGAGTTGAGAATAATAAGTTAAACTTCTTGGCTGATGAATTGGCTCAGACATACAAAATGATAAGTATAGTCAAAGCCTCCACTGGCTCAGTTCCTGTTTATTAGAACTATCTGTTAATGACCTAAAAGGGAACAACACTGAGAAATGTAGGAAGTAGTTTCCCCAGCTATTGGTTGTTATAACACGCATCACTGACAGGCAAAGCATCTCTTGCAAGAACGGAGCAGGAAGACAAAAGCTAATTTTTATGATGGATTTTACTTTTCAGATTTGGTTTCCTTCCAGCGTGGAAGGAAATGGAGATATTTCAGTTTTCCACAAAAGAAAAATCCTGGAGGAAAATTAAAATAAAAGGCCGGGTTTGTATCTCCTAAACTGCTTCATATTGATTTTGCCTTTTTTGAAGTTGTAAAAGTTTACAAACTAAGACTGTTTTTAAAACAAAAGGTTCCACTCAAATAGTAGTAAAATGCGTTCGTGCTTGGAATGCTTCTATTGTTTTTTTCCCATAGCTAAATATGAAGACAAACACAGGTTTATGACTTATTTGAAGATACCTTTATTTTCTAATTGTAAATAGCCAACCTCCTCTTTGTTGATTCTATGCCCTTCTTCTTTCCCTTTCTTTTCTTCCAAGTAATACTCCAAGGCGTTCTAGAAAAAAAAAAAGAGCAAGTTCCAAACAGATTGTTTGAAAAGAGCAGCCAGCTTCTGGGAAGCAAAGCCTCAATGGACATTCTTCTTAAGACATTTCTGAGCTGAAAAAGGAGAACGGAGTCATGCATCTTATGTTCTCCAAGCATTCTGTATTAGCAGCTCATGTCAAAGCCTTTAAAACACAGACCCTAGAACACAAATTTGGCAAAAAACGTAACTGCTTAACGAAGCCCGCGCTGCATATCTCTGTATTGTTGATTACAAAATCAGTAATATGAGCAAAGAGCCGGGGGGATTATTGAAAAGTAGCCGTTTCCATTCTGATCCCGTATGTTTTCATCTGTCTCCCAGCTAGTAGAGGCTGCATCCTACACAAAGTGGCCAATTGGCAAGCTTAAAAGGCAGATCCCAGTCATTCAACAGCCTCTGTATGTCCCACAGCTTGCAGAGGCTCGAATGACATTAGGTGCACAATAAAACTGACATATCTCACAGAATAAAAACAGAGCACTACAGATGTGATTACATTCTGCTGATGTTTCTCCATCCTTGGTTGCAGTTTGAGTCACTAACATTGAAACGAAAGTCCCTTTGAGACAGGTTTGAAGGCACAGGGGAAAAAAAATGGCTCAGTACACAGCTTTAAGATTTTTTAACGCATGTTGGTTTTAAAGCTGTGGGTGCAGGCTGGGTTTTACTTGAGTCAACATAAGAAGAACAGTTTAGTTTAGGGAGTTACATTGGCAAGTGTCTGGTTTCACTGCAGGAAGAGATAACGAGCAGAGGAATGAGTAGTTAACAGTAGACTTTTTTTTTTTGTAGTTTCTACAGATTATTAACATCATCCTTAAATCTATCGTGATTAGGTGTTATATAAAAGTACATATGGTATAAGACCACTAGAGGGGAGTAAAGTAACTTAAAAGTGAATATTTTGTCTATTCAGTTTTGCTGCATAAATTGCGTTTGCACATGCTAATTAACAGCTATAGTAAAACTAGAGTATTAAAGAATTGCATTTGCTTAACATTCTAAAGCAAAGTTGATTAGATAATTACAGTACTTCTGTACCATTGTCCTCTCTCACTAGGCTGCAGGCTTGACAGGGAACATTCATCATCTGGATGAAGCCAGAACACCAGGGATGGCATCCAGCCAGAACATTTGGCAACAGACATGAATTTCTTTACTAGTATTCAGATTTACAAAAACGTATCATTACATGATGGAAACAGACTTATTTTATCAAGTGTTAAAAAGCTTGCGGGGTAGGTAAGCATATACAAGAGGCAGGAAAACAAGAATCTTTGTTCTCACATAGATCACTGCTCCAAGTCTACACAACACTGAAATATTTGCCCAAGCAATGAGAACAGAGAGAAAACCATGATTAATTTGGAAGTGTGAAGTACTCTGCAACAGAATGCTGGGTGAAATCTCACTGCAGCTGCAAGTAATGTGCTCCTGTATCACTGCCAGGTTACCATCGTCTCCATTGTAACCCATCTACACTGTGGGAGACAAGACTGCGCAGTGAATCTGCACAAAAGAACAAACATTTAAAATAAATTTCAATGGGAAATCTTAGCAACTCCCACAGAACAAAAGGAAACATGAGAACAGAGTTCCAACTGTAGAAGAATGGCTTTGACAGCATATTTTAAGGATGAATGACTGAAACATATATATGTGTCTGTGTATCTGAATACTTCTGGGAAGTATACCCAGCTTGAGATTTTATGGGAAAATTATATGGTAGTAAGTAGATCTCCAAACTTCAGTGGGAAGTACCAACTTACCAACTGAAAAGTAAGATAAGAGATGAGGGCTGGAATGAGATATAAAATTCCAAAGGTGCTAAGGAGAGCCTGGAAACACAAGCCGGAGTTTCCTTTGTGACATATCCACAGGCAACACTTATTGAACGTTGATTTAATCACAGCAGTCTTAAAATACATTCATAGCCACAGACAGGGTGTTCTACAAACACTGTAGGAACTCAGCAGAAGAGCTGACCAACAGTTGAACCAGTCTGAAGACTGCCAAGCACGGTTGGGCCAATACTTTGGGTCCAACTTTTTCCCCCATTTGCTATTTGAGGTCTTTTAGACTCTTCCTACATTAACATGCAATAACAGACCCATACATCTTAAAAGATGTCTTATGCAAGAAAGACTAATAGAAGCAGTGTTAGTTAAATGAAAGAAAATTGAGGAGACTGGTAACAGTTTTTTAAACATGCAGATAAAAGAAATCCCTATTCCACATCCTTGGTACATTGCAGAAGTAGTAATGGGCCTAAAGTACAGAAAAAGAGCTCAGGTAAGACACAAAGGGAGTGGACAATCAAACTTCAAGCATTAAGAATAATGAGATGCTGAAAAGGATTTGTCTGGGTAGTTGTACAGTCTCCACCACCGAAGCTCTTGCACAACATACTGGACAAACAACCATTAGGACTGACATAAGCTGTCATGGCTGTCATAGCTGATTGCACTGTGGCAGAAAAAAGAATGATATGACTTCTTTAGAAAGCTAAAGAAGACCAGTAGTATTACATAATAGTAATTCATGAATATCACTATTTTTCTTATCTGATTCATATGTATCTGTCACTCTGGTGATGAAGTTTATAATGACAAATAAATATCCCCCCCAGTGAAGGAACAACAGGACAGAGGGGAAAACATTCTTAAAACAACATGATTTTCAAGCAGAGAAAAAAAAAAAAAGAGTCCATGCAAAGCCAAAGGGAAACAGAAGCTAAGATTAAAACCGATGAAGAGAAAAAGAGAGGCTGAGTGCAAAGGCAAATAAAACAGGCCAATGTAATGACACATTTGTTATGCTTTTTTTTTTTTTTTTTTTTTTAAGAAAGGACAAGGGGATAAACTAGACTAGAACAGATCACAAATACAAGAAGCATAAAAGCATAGTAAAGTCATCAAGTATTTAAAAGAAAAGTAACTTAGTGGTTAAAGCTCAATCCTACAATTAAAGAGACCTGTTTTTAAATTCCAGGCTTCCAAACTTACTTAAAAAGCTACCTCACCTCTCACAGCCCCAGTTCCAACTCATAACTACCCTTCTGCACAGGAACTGGCTGTGGTAGGAGACAAGGTTTCAAATGCGAGCATACGACCACAAAAAGCAAAGAATGTGGGAATTCAAGTCTTGTTATTGCTAGATCTATTCTGAAGCATTTGCATTAATAGCTACAGATGTTGCTCAAAGATGCCACTATAGAGATGAGATAAAACACTGACTGTATGCTCAAAATATGCATGAGTTACAGACAAATCCAGTTATCCAGCACCCCTGTTACAGAGATCACACAAATACGTTTTTAATGTATTTGATTTGGGAGCTGAGGTCCCACAGTGATGAGAACAGTTCTTCTGCATTACTGACAGCTCTAGAGAAAGGCAATGGTGAAGGAGGTCCCAGTCACCGGGAGGAAAGCAGGTGGTGGTTATTTCAGAAGGCACATTTAACCGTATAAAAGATGAGCAAGATCTATACAAAGATGAAATCCAATTAGCATCTAAATAGAGTATGAAAAATTGCATCTTGGAAATAGCTATTTTGTTGGTATTTTAGTATGAAAACAGGTTATTCTAAGAAAGAATGTACAAACACAATATACCTGCAAGCCAAATCACCTCAAGAAAATACAAAGAACACAAATACAGCAGCAGGAACCACTGCACTACACCTCTTTGGGGATGAAAGCATTAAACAGAGCTTGAGGAAAATAGTGCTGAACTGCAACACCACTGGATCAAAACCAGAACTCTGGCTACCGTATAATACATGCAGTATTAAAACAAGGAGCCATCTGAATGAAAAAGGCGTAACAGCACACGAAGAATTCTTGAACAAAACAGAGAAGTCATTTCAGAGTACAACCCACTTTGTGAAAACATGTGGCCAATTTATTGTAAGATATTTTGTGGCGATGCATAGCTGAACCAAGAGTAACAAGTGCTACCACATACATTACGCAACGGAACATCCCCCAGTCCTAAAGCTGTCAGCTGTTCAAACTCAGGAATTGCCACATCCTGTGCTAGCCTATCATTGCTTCTTTTTTCCTATGGATGTCAGGAGGAGGACCAAGCAATGCTTTTGACCAGGACCTGCTGATTCTTAGGCTAAGTATCTCCTTGTTCCTACAACATTACTCACCAGGGAGTGATCAGTGCTGCTTGAGTATGGAGCTTCGCTTCAGGCCTCAGGGGTTGATTTTCCTTATGGAAAAATTAAAATTCCATCAGCAGCCTCAGAATTCTTTGGAGACACGCAGTAAATAAAAGGTAAGCAAGGTTTTAACTGATCATTGTAATCTACATCCATATTCTCACACACGCAGTGATGTTTAGGCCGTTCATGTCGCATGGAACTAGGATGTGATAAAAATAAAAGAGCAACCATCTAGATTTGAACATTATCCCTCTTAGTAGTGGTGATTAGAACAATTTTTCTTTCTCCTCCTTCCTCTTTCATCAATGCCCTTAAAAACTTCTATCCCACAAGAGAGGATGAACATGTACAGGAGAATCTTTCCTTAAAACACATTGAGGAGCATCCTGAAGAAACCACCACCTGCTTTCCTCCTGGTGGCTGGGACCTGCTGCACCTTCGCCTTTCTCCAGAGCTGTCAGTAATGCAGATCCGTACTCATCACTGTGGGGCCTCAGCTTCCAAAGGAAACACATACAAAATATTAACTGCTCAAACCTTTAGGGGTCATCAAGTATTTCATTCAGCTCTAAAACCACAGAACATGTTTACTTCTGCAGATGCACGCTTTCTTCATCCAGCAAACATTTCTGAACTAGCCCAAGGAGTGGGTTATTATGACAAATTGACTTAAACACCTGTTCAAGTACCACTTAAACAGGAATAAAGTACTTCCTTTTTGCCTTGAGCAATGTGGGGGAAATGTTTAAGCAAACCAAAAAAGCCACTCGTATTGGAAAAAGAGCCTCCCCACAGCTTTAGAGGACAACCAGAAAAAACTTCTACCCTGCACGCAAGGCCACAGTTATTTCCTCAGCTTAGAGATGGGAATTTGGACCTCAAACAACCACAGCTCATGTTTGTATAGGCACAAGCCTTCTCTCGTGGCCTCATTTCGCTCCCACTGACGATGACAAACCCCTCCTTCACCAAGGGGGAAGCGGGGCTGCGTTTATGGGCAACATTAAAGGTCACCAAGAAATTTAGAGCTCTCATTCAACCACCTGACCAAGCCTCCAGTCACAAAACAGTCTTACTGACCAAGAGCCGTAATGCATGCTGCCATTTCAGGCCAGCTGGCTTGAAATACAAACAAGCAGCACATTTTTGTAAAGGAAGCTAAACACGTTTTTCTCCCTAAGATTCCTCCTGGATCTTGCACTCTTTTCCTCTTAAAGGAAAAGGTAAACAGAAATCTACCAGTTGAGCACACATAATTGTGTCTTGCAGCAGCATTTAACTGAGTGATATTGGTCACATAATGGACTCAATACAAGTTTTTCCTCCATTTCTTTTTATTTTAGTATTTTATTCCTTACAAACCAGGAACTGCTAACGAACTATGCTCTTGGTTTGTTAGCAGCTGTAGAAATCAGCGCCTCTTTTTGTATTGAAGATATTTCCATTGCCTTTCATAAACTATCTCCAAGGAACAGTAATGTTTTCTGCAGTGAAAAAGGACTTGATGTAAGGATGCTCTGCACAGTATGCAGCACTTCAAAAATCATCAGAATTTTTATTCCCAATGTGAACATTTGAAGCTTCAGTTTCAGTCTGTATTGTATCAAATTAATTTTTCAAGTCACACGGTACGCATTTCTGAACACCTTTATCATTAGCTTTATCAATAATATTTTCGCCACAAGATTTGCTTTCCATATGGTTTGGCCTAGTCTGAGACAGACAGTCATTTTCTTCAGTACTGTACTCCAGCAGGCAGGTCAGAAATTAACAGCAGAGCTAGAACACAAGGGAAGGAAAAAGACTGAATGAAGGAAACCTTAACAATGGAATTAAACAATAAAAGGGGATGTAGGTTGGGCTTTTTTAAAATAATACACCTGCATTTTCATCACAGAATCATTTGAGTCGAAAAAGACCTTTAAAGGCCAACTAGTCCAACTCCCCTGCAATGAACAGGGACCCACAGCTAGATCAGATGCTAAGAGTCCAGTCCAGTCTGACCCTGTCTGTTTCCAAGAATGGGGAACCCACCACCTCTCAGGGCAACCTGTTCTGGTGTTTCATTACCCGTACTTTAAAATAACTTATTCCTTATACCCAGTCTAAATCTCTCTTTCAGTTTGAAGCCATTTCTCCTTGTCCTATCACAACAGACCCAGCTAAAGAGCCTGTCCCTTTCTTTCTTATATCCTCCCTGCAGACACTAAAAGGCTGCTAATCAGGTCCACCCAGAACTGTCTCTTCTCCAGGCTGAACAGCCCCAGCTGTCTCAGCCTGTCCTCACAGAGGTGTTTCATCCCTAGGATCATTTTTGTGGCCCTCCTCTGGACACCCTCTAACAGGCCCACGTTTCTCCTGTACCGAGGACTCTACATCTAGATGCAGTACTCCAGATATGATCTTACTAGTGCAAAGTAGAGGGGCAGGATCACCATACTCTATCTGCTGGCCACACTTCTTTTCATGCAGTCCAGGATATGGTTAGCTTTCTGGGCTGTGAGGGCATGCTGCTGGCTCATAGCTAGCTTACCATTCACCGGTACCCATAAGTCCTTTTCCATAGGGCTGTGCTCAATCTTTTCATCCCTAGTACTGATAGAGGGAGTTGCTGCAACCATGTTTGCACTTTGATTTGTTGAACTTCATGACGTTCACATGGGCCCACTGCTCAAGACTGTCTAGGTCTCTCTGGATGGCATCCCATCCCTCAGGCATGTTGACTGCACCACACAGCATGATGCCATCCACAAACTAGTTGAGGGATCACTCAGTCCCACTGTCAGTGTCACTGATGAAAATATTAAATAGCACTGGTCTCAGCTTTGACCCCCTGCAGGACTCACCACTGATCTCCATCCACACATTGAGCCATTAGCCATTGCTCTCTGGGTACAATTTTGCAACCAGTTTCATGTTCATTGAACAGTCCACCCATCAAATTCATATCTTTCCAATTTGGATAGGACATTGAGGTGGACAGTGTCAAAGGCCTTAGTGAAGTCCTGGTCGATTATATCAGCGACTTTTTCCTTGTCCATTGATGCAGTTATGCCACTGCAGAAGGCCACTAGGTTGACCAGACAGGACTTGCCCTTGGTGAAGCTGTGCTGGTTATCCCATATCAGCACCACCTCTTCCACATGTCTGAGCACAGCTACCAGAAGGATCTGCTCCATGATCCATACCAGCACAGAGGTAGGGCTGACAAGTCTTCAGTACTAAGGATAATTTTTTCTACCCTTCTTAAAAATGGGTACAACGTGGTCTTTTTTTCCTGCCACCAGAGACTTCAATGTGACTTTTCAAACATCACTGAGAGTGGCTTGGGGACTATATCATCCAAATCCCATAGGAATCTAGGACGCAACTAATCAGGACCCAAAGACTTACGTATGTTGAGGTTTCTCAGGTGGTTGCAAATCCGATCCTAGTTACAGTGTGAGGGATGCTGTTCCACGTATCCCCAGCTTCCGATGTAATTACTGCATGCCTTCCATCAATATGGCGAAAAAGCAAACAGGTAAATAAGCCAATACACCTGAGTGGGTAGTCTTGCAATGCAATGTGTGTCGAAGAGGGGTTTCCAGTCCTTTAGCCATTGTAACAAGCTTGCTGGCAGCATTCATTATTTTCTTTTCAGCTCTGCCGATAACCAGAGAACATGAAAAAAAAAATTTAAGATCTCCAGACTCGGCATTTTACGTAAAAGAAACGACAACAAAAGACAAAGAACACCGAGAGGACAAGGTGTCAGACAGCTCAGCAGTTCTCTGTCAGCAAGCTCAGCAGTGACTCCACACCCGTCTCATCAGATCAGGCCAGACTAACACGTGCGACAACATAGGATGAACAATGCTATTGGACAAACAACACCATACTCAAGTTGACATAACTCTTCGGACACAACAGTCTAATTGGCTCACCCCGCACCTCCATCAGCATTTAGCTCATGGAAAACACACTGTGCAGGGTTTGGGACAAATGCTGGTTGGTACATCCAGGCCTTATACCATCTAAGAAACACAGAAATTAGAGCAACAAAGCAGGGACAGCATAACAAGGCTTCACCCCTGGCAGTGAAGCTTGTCCAAGACCATGGCAACATTCCCAGCAGTAAGAAATCAACTGGCTGTTCTTAGGTGATTTGGCTGTCAGACTCCCAGGCCAAATTAATTGAAGGAAGGAGAAGTAACAAGTAAATGATTTTGGTCTCCCAACCTTTTAACTGAACTTCTTGTACTTATTCACTTTTTATCTTGCTCACAGCTTTAATGCACTGAGAGCACAGTTCTTTCAGAGTGGCTCCTTTCATAGAGCCACAGGATGTACAGGCTTTTGAGACACCACTTTTAGATAGTGACCTGAAAATCATACAAGTCACAAAGCGTAAGAGCAGCCTAGACTGTACAAGTCCTGGCACACAGTCTCTTTCTTTTCCAGCTCCTGGCTGCAGTGTTCACAGCACAAAACTTCCTGAGACCACAGGATCCTTTTTGCACCTTGCTGATCTAAAACAACAAGCACTAGAAGTCACTCATCACTCAAGGGTCCCCAGTGAATCATACCCAACCTTGCTATTTCCACCCTACGCTAAGGAAACATACCATGTATGAGTCCAGTTTAAGTAATCACAAGAGCCTGGATGCCACTTATTACAGAACCTGCAGCAGCTCCAATCGAGTCACACGGCCTCCACAGCCTCAGCATGCTCCCATCAACAATGAGATGCAGAGGTCTCCAAACAAGCAGCAATACGACACTGGGAGGTTGAACTGCCACTTATCCATCCCCTTATTTATTTATTTTCAAAGCCAGCAGCCAAACGGGGCCTGCTGGAGTCAGCTGAAGGAAACTCGCCCAGCTGGGAAGACTCACACACGGCTGGGTCGAGTTAAGTTAAGAAATTTGCAAAGACTGGGCTACTTCCAGGAGAGCAACGGCTGCTTTCTATAGCCAGCACAGGGAGCTCGAGAGGCAGAAGGGCTGCGCTGCCTGCATTGTTTTGCATTTAATAGATGGTTTGTTATTTTGGTGGTGAAGGAATTCAAGCCGCGTTATAGGCATAAAGCCAAAGACTCTCTTGGGCTTTCTCCCTT
The DNA here is from genome assembly GCA_030625065.1 of Alectoris magna. Taxonomy (NCBI): domain Eukaryota; kingdom Metazoa; phylum Chordata; class Aves; order Galliformes; family Phasianidae; genus Alectoris; species Alectoris magna. Next base: position 10,092,388 of record CM060570.1, on the reverse strand, counting down.
TATGTTTTTTGGTTGCACAACAACTCAAACTAAACTGAAAGCCCCTGAGACATTGCAGTGCCTCCCATGAAGTTCTTCCCCAGCTACACAGCCCCTGGTCTTGCCGCAGTGCATGGGACTGCTTTGGGAAAAGTTACAGTGCTCAACTATCAGCACGTTTCAAGGGCCAAGGGCCAGGAGGGAGGTGGGAGCAGGGAGGAGGAGGAGGAGGAGAGGAGCATCGCCTAGGGGATACACATTTCCTCAGCAACTAAACTCTTCCACAAAAGAACTGGAAAAACTACTGTGCCAGCTGAAGAATCATTCCTGACACAACAGTGCCCTTGATGCAAAGGCACAACTCCTGGTGTTGGCTGACAGCTGCAGCAAGCAGTAGATTTTGGGCTTCAAAGCTCTGCTTTAATACTTACCTGCTCCAAGGCACCATTTGGTCTGCACCCTGCTCACCAGGCTCAGCGCTGGCTTGCATACAAACTTTCAAGCACTTCTTTTTGTTTATAAAACAGGCTCCAGACAAACAGAACAATTATTTGTTACCTGGCTGACAAGACGTCTACAATATTTGCTTCCCTGTTCTATTTCAAGCTCTTTTACGACCTCTTCAGTCCCCATATTTTCTTTCAGAATATTCTGGATCTGCAGCTTCTGACACTCAACAATCCTTGCTAACTCTCCAGTTGAAATGTCACTCACACGTTACTCTGTCCGTATAATCGATGCAGTCTTTACACTCAACCACAGGGTGTTTTGTTTTGTTTTTATTTCTTGAAGCCTACTTTGCCATTCTCTTTCTATCTTTGCAGTGACTTGTTCTTTCTGCTAAGGAAAAGAAAAAATGATTTAGGACAATCTCCCCACTGTCCGAATATAAATAGAATTTCACTGGCATTTAATAACAATAACGAAAACCAGCTTAGACCAATAATCTTGCCTGACAGCTGAACACCAAAATCATACCCTGTGAGCAAAGAATTTCCTTCTTGCAAGGCAGGGCTCTACACTGCTGAAGAACGCCAAAACCTAAACCCCTTGAGGCACATCTTAGCACTCCTGACACTCTTCACTCCCCTGCACCCCCCAAGTTACACCTCTGACCATGCATTTGATGTAGGAGTTTATTTTTCTTCCTCCTTCTGGCTTGCCTCCACTGAGAAGCATATAGAACAGACTTTAATGAGATGACTGAACCAAACCGTATAGAAAGCAGAGCTTTCCTTCTTGCTTCCAAAGCCCACATGATCTAGAGGGAAACAAGAAGTTAAGTTATGGTACTTAGGACCTCAGGTTAAAAACAAAACAAAACAACTACTAAAGCCCACTTCATTAAACTAAGTGCTACTTTGTTTCTCAAGGAGCCCCAACCATACTGCCAGTGGCAATACAGCACCCCTTTTACTTAGGTAGCTCTCATACACCCAACCAGCTGAGATATGGTTCCATTCTCAAAAGCACAATTAAAGCACTAACAGAACAAAAAGCCTTACTGCTCTTCAGTCTCATGAATGCTAGAATCTGAATGCTTGGAGAGCTGGTCTTTACTGCCCTCCAAGAGCTGCTGCAGCTGAAATAGAACAAACAAGGCATTAACTGCTTTTCAAATGAACGCATACAACTTCCTCAAAGATAGGCAGGCACAGACGAAGAGACTGCTTGCACAAAAATCATCGTTTGATTTCTGCACTGAAAAGACATCATTCATTTACAACACTGGAATTCTTCAAAGAGATTTACACCATGTAATGCTTATAAGACTACAGTTATTAACCTAAACATTTTTCCTGGCAGCTTCTTTTTAAGAAATGAACCACACCAAAAAGAGGTAAGGGAAAATTTACCGGATAGGTAGGTCATAGGATGGGCAGCTTTGGAAGAATAATCTGCAAACTTACCATTCTGAGATTCCTCCCTGAATAGCATGCAAGAGAGGTACTGGGCATTCAAAGCCTGCTCTCAAGAGTCTGCATTACAATCCAGATGAGAAGACACAACCCTGTTTTACTACACACAAGTCGTCACTGAAATGATTTGTTGTCTGTCTGTGTGTTCAGAAAAGTCATCAAGCAACGGGACCCAAAGGAAGAATAATTCTACCACTTCCAATTCATCAGCCCCAAGGAAAGATAATCAGCATTCAAGAGTATTGTATATACAGGGATAGAGTGAAGTTAATATTGCAAGTGAAAAATAAGAACTGTAGTTACAAAGAGGATATTCTGCATCAGTACCCCTATGTCATTTCTCGTTCTTACAGATGGCAGGAGTGAAGCGCATTAAGTAGATCTCCCAAGGGAGACAACTTAGAAAGAAAGAACACTTAAGATACTGCTTTTGGCAACTCTGATCTCTTTCAGGTCAAGTACGCCATTCCACAGAAAGAAAGCAGCTAAGCATGAAATATGTGTTAGGTGCACCTGAGCAGAAAATCTGTCCAGTGTTCACTGGTGTGTAAGAAACAAGCAGGTCACGTTATATAACAACTCCTTGGCTTGGAACTACATTTTGAATTCTGTTGAGGGCAAAAACAACTGTCTCAGACTGCTTGATTACTAGTTCATACAGACTTGATAGGCAATGTGTACAGTGGCAAATTAATAAACAATTTCAATTTAATAAATCAACAACATAAACTAAGACTAAGGAATTTAATTTCTTATGAAAGCATATAGCAGCCTGTTGCGGTTTAACCCAGCAGGTGGCTAAAGCACCACAGTCCTCTGCTCACTCCCCCACCTTCCCAGTGGGAACTCAAAGAACATTTAACTGCTGAGAACTCACAGCTTTTGTCCTTTATAGAGGTTTTCAGGGCTGACAGAAACTAATACAGTGCTTTCAAACTGTCAGGAGCACATCTGAATCACTGCACCAAAATAAGACGACTCCATTTGTTTTAAAATAGTTGCCATCTTTGAGAAAACGGGAGCACTTTGAAGGTATCATTTATTCAGGATCAAGAAGCAAAGCTATAAAAGGAACAAAACAACATCTTCAGTTTGCTGACATACACTGTGTTCCAGAGCAGTTTAACCTGCCCTTCAAAGAGTTAGTCAGTTCTTTTGTGTCTAAAGAAGTTATTTTAAGAAATAAAGAAAACAACAATAATTGAAATAAAGACGACATATCAACTCACTTGTACCAATTCCCATACAGAATGCATCTCTTCTCCAAGATTTTCAGAGAAGCTTTGATATGTGGCCACACACAGAGCTTCTTGTACATCCCAGTAGGCCTTTCTGGCTTCTCTATTTGACGACTGAAGAACTACACGATGTATTCAGTTACTACTTGCAGTACTGGTACCCCAGCCCCATTTTTCTCTATCCTGACAAAGCACGTGCTCACAGGAGCAAAAACATCAGCTGTCTCACGTTCAATTCTTTTTTAGTTTTTCAGTTTCAACATTGTCAAAAACAAGTCATCATCTTCAAAAAGCTTATCTTAAAGGTATCACACATTCTCAAAAAATTACTTAAAATATTCTCTAAGATGCAACTCCAAAGATGAAAGCTCTCCCCTGATACATAAATCTCTTTAATTTTCAAGAAAAAAAAAAAAAAAGAGTTTTACTGCGACTAAAAAATTACTGCAAAAAGTCTTAGAATGAGTGTTGACGGGGGGGACGCAGCAGAGTCTCCAGTCAGTGAACTCAGTATTACACATTCTCTTTCATTTGGGCATGCAGTCCCATCCAAACCCATTTCATCAAAGCAACCAACTGTCTAAAGAAGCACATTTTCTATTTCACTCCAACCACCACATAATTAAGACCCAAAAGGCCCCTCTGGTGCCAGCAGGGGGTCATCCAGCCAGCCCCAGCACTCCAACACTTCCTCCAGCAGTCACCGAAGGTTTCAGTTCCACAATATGGAATATTTTGGTATACACCCATTGCCTCTTGTTACACCATTAGTCCTAAGAGGAGCCTAGCTGAGTCTTCTTTCCATTCTCCCTTTACATACATTGATGAAATGATCCTTGATCTTCCTTCTCTCCAGGTTAAGTGGCCCATCTCCCAGACATTCATCACAAGAGAGATGCTCTTCTCAGATCCTTACATTTATAACCCTGCTTACACACATGTGGGCATGATCTCTCTCTGCACAATAACACTACAATTACTTCACTGCTTGCTCTCCGTTGTGAGTAAAAGCACAAAGTTGTCACCAGAGAAGAAACTTCTGCAACCGATACCAGATCCCCTACCACATTTGCAATAGGACATTTACAAGTTGTACAGTTATTGATCTAACAGGCGTTTCTCTAAGTATTTGCCTCCACATTCAACTCTAGAAAGTTATTTGTTAACTAGAGCTCGGGGAGGTTACCTTGTATGAATACAATTAACCAACCCATAAGAAACAACTCTGCACGAACACATTAAACACACTTTTGCAAACTCCCTATAAGAAACAGAAGGAATTTCTTCTTCAAAAACCACACTGTATTTTTGTAGATATTAAACATTTGCAGTTTGTAATCTGAATTCAAGAAGCGCTCCTCATTCTTTTAAAAAAAAAAAAAAAAAAAAGTGGAGAAACACCTCAGCAGATTCAGAGCTCTCTGGAGTTGTCAGGGCAACAAAGGATACAATAAATATCAGGTTAGGGAGGAGCACGTCTTTCTGCAGATGCACACTTTCTTCATCCAGCGAAGGTTTCTGGACTAGCCCAAGGAATGGGCTACTATGATAAAGTGGTTTAAACACCTGTTCAAGCACCACTTCAGCAGTTTAAGCACTGACTTTTTTTTTTTTTTTTTTTCCTTAAAGGAGTTCCTTTGTTGTTAATAAATCTTGAGCAATGTGGGGGAAATGTTTAAGCAAACCAAAAAAGCCACTCGTATTGGAAAAAGAGCCTCCCCACAGCTTTAGAGGACAACCAGAAAAAACTTCTACCCTGCACGCAAGGCCACAGTTATTTCCTCAGCTTAGAGATGGGAATTTGGACCTCAAACAACCACAGCTCATGTTTGTATAGGCACAAGCCTTCTCTCGTGGCCTCATTTCGCTCCCACTGACGATGACAAACCCCTCCTTCACCGAGGGGGAAGCGGGGCTGCGTTTATGGGCAACATTAAAGGTCACCAAGAAATTTAGAGCTCTCATTCAACCACCTGACCAAGCCTCCAGTCACAAAACAGTCTTGCTGACCAAGAGCCGTAATGCATGCTGCCATTTCAGGCCAGCTGGCTTGAAATACAAACAAGCAGCACATTTTTGTAAAGGAAGCTAAACACGTTTTTCTCCCTAAGATTCCTCCTGGATCTTGCACTCTTAAAAACTGGGAAGATTCTGAGATTAGGCAGTCCTCTTTGACTGTGAATGATCAAATAAGAGCATTCTGATAACAGTTAAATATTGTAACACATGAAATGTATACACACCTCTCATGAGGAAAGTATTCAGCCCTCTTTTACTTCTGCTGATATCACAGAATAGTAACAGGCCAAGTAGACTGTCTTGGTTTTATTTTATTTTTTTTTACCGTTCCGTATTACTGTTGATGTGGACTGCTGACCAAAAACCAGGCAATTAATTGCAACAAGCATTAACCACACTAGGCAAGCAACACAAATGAAGCCAATAAAGCAAGCAGTAAAACGCTTGTTTTTCATTACAGTATTCCTTGAAATTAAATCGTACCACAAGAAAAACAGTGCATTTCATGGTGCTCTTAAATTCAAACAGGCTCTTAAAGGCAAGCTTTTAAACCATCAGGAGAAGAATTACTACACTTCCATTTTAAATTCTAGCTATTTAAGGAACACCTGCAATATGTGGTTACCTTCATCTGTATCTTCCTCTGCCCACCACAATCTGTTTTTTGCTGCACTCAGAAGAATAATACTTGAAGTTTCATTTATGATAATTTAAGTATTTACACTTATTATGAAGACATACGCAGAGGTCTAGAGGGAGCCCTTCAAAATAGAGAAGTCAGTTGAAAAACTCATTTCAAACAATACCTCTCATTAGGCTCTGAAGGAATATTCATAACTGTTTCAAAAGGTTACCACGAGCAACAGTAAGTTTGTTTTATATAAACACTGTACACTTAATTTAATATAAAAATAGATTATTTTTAATAAAAGTACATAATACACTATAAACAGCTATGAAAGCATTGTTACAGAGGTAAACAAAAGCCTACATTAATATTTCAAGTGATTGCATGGAATTTCTTCCATGCAACAGTCTCAAACTGTAACAGAGGTCATGAAACAGACCTGGTAAAACCAGGTCATTTCCTTTCTTCACACTTACATTTATATTCACTTTAAAGGGGGGAAAAAAAAAAATGTGTTATCACTGATATTGGTTCAAGATGCTTTCTTCTTTTATTTTTCATTTCAAGTGGGCTACCAGAATCAGTGCCTTGCTGAAGAGACTGGGGATCCCATGCCATTCTTTTTGAAGTATTGTTGCAGCATTTTCCTGTATTTCAGATTGGCAGCGTATTAGTTCATGTGTTGGCAGGCTTTAATTTGTCAGACCCAAGAGATGAAATATGATCTGAGTTTGACCTCAGTTGGTCTCTATTGTAAACCATAGGGCTGTTTTTTACATTGAAATTCTTGATATTGCCGTTAGAGAGTTCTCTCCAAGAAGTACCAACATTTTCATCCCCAGCAGAAAATGATTCTTCACAGTACACACTCCGCCTCTGTTCATTAGTGCTGGGCTTTTCTTCAGGATACACTGCAGACTTATCAGAACCATCCAGATGCAAACTTGCACTCCCACAACTCCATTCACTGCAGCTTCCTTCATCCCTCTGAGGAGTTCTGTGAAAATCAAAGTTCTGAATTCTTTCATATGTAGTTTGCCAGGTCCCAAGTGAGAGAATACGTTTATCTTCTTTCAAGGTTGTTCTTTCATTTTCACTCTTAAGCATGTGATGAGTTGACCCCGGGGTGGCAGGGCCATTTTTAAGTCTGGCTGCATCTATATTTTCTAACTGTCCTTGACAAGCAAATGGAGGGACATTCAGATATGCAAAATTACCAGTTGCACACAAGAGCTCTTTGTCTAGGTTTACGATGGGGCTGTACTTTCCTTCTCTTCCATCTACATTTGGAATAATCTTTGACAGACCATCTCTTCCAGCTTTAACTTGATGTTTATAAATATTCCTATTCTGAATATCTGAAGTATCTGTTTCATGAAGCATATGTTGTGTTTCAGTCTGTCTTGTACCAAATTGTTGTCTCAAGTCACGCGGTATGTATTTCTGACCAACTTTATCGTTAGCTTCTTCAGTAGTATTTTTGCCACAAGATTTGCTTTCTTTATGGTTTGGCCTATTCTGAGACAGACAATCTCTTTTTGAGTATTCTACTCCACTTGGCAGGTCAGAATTTAAGCGCAGAGCTGGAACAGAAGAGAAGGAAACAGACCAAATAAAAGCAAAATTAACAATGAAAGAGGGAGGGGGTATTGGCCCATATAAAAAATAGGTCAATCAGCATTCTCAAAATAAGCAGCCTATTGTTTGCCAATCCATACACAAGCTTATAAATACCTAGTACCTCCCTAAACACCTACATTTTGGTTACTAAGTGCAATATACATCTACATGGTAAAGAAGCAAACAGATAAATAAGCCAACAGACCTGAGTGGGTAGTTTTGCAATGCAATGTGTGTCGAAGAGGGGTTTCCAGTCCTTTAGCCATTATAACAAGCTTGCTGGCAGCATTCATTATTTTCTTTTCAGCTCTACCGATAACCAGAGAACATGAAAAAAAAAAAACTAAAGATCTCCAGACTCGGCATTTTACGTAAAAGAAACGACAACAAAAGACAAAGAACACTGAGAGGACAAGGTGTCAGACAGCTCAGCAATTCTCTGTCAGCAAGCTCAGCAGTGACTCCACACCCGTCTCATCAGATCAGGCCAGACTAACGCGTGCGCCAACATAGGATGAACAATGCTATTGGACAAACAACACCATACTCAAGTTGACATAACTCTTTCAAAACCAAAGATATTCAGTCATGCTGGAGCTTACCCTTCCTGTTTCCCATTATCAGTAAGAAGCTGTTGAAGACACGTCAAGTAATACTTCCGCATTTTCCGTGCCGTCTCCTGGCGCTCTCTGAGAACCTCCGCTCTAATCATTGCAGCAGCTCTCTCCTTACTTTCACGGATATAACACAGCATATCACCTACAGAAACATCCTTCATTAGGGACAGCTCTGCCACAGAGGGGAGACAGAGAAACACACCACCAAAAGGACTGCCGAGTAGACCCACAGCAAGGCAGCGATGGCCCACATTTACCAGCCAACCTCCTGCCCACATCCACACACCCACCGTGGCCCGCAGGCTCCACACTGCTGAAAGACCAAAAGACAGCCCCTACAAAACATCGGACACAACAATCTGATTGGCTCACCCTGCACCTCCATCAGCATTTAGCTCATGGAAAACACACTGTGCAGGGTTTGGGACAAATGCTGGTTGGTACATCCAGGCCTTATACCATCTAAGAGACACAGATATTAGTGCGACAAAGCAGGGACAGCATAACAAGGCTTCACCCCTTGCAGTGAAGCTTGTCCAAGACCATGGCAACATTCCCAGCAGTAAGAAGTCAACTGGGTGTTCTTAGGTGATTTGGCTGTCAGACTCCCAGGCCAAGTTAACTGAAGGAGGAAGAAGTACTGAGTAAATGATTTTGGTCTCCCAACCTTTTAACTGAACTTCTTGTACGTACTTTTTATCTTGCTCACAGATTTAATGTACTGAGCACGCATTTCTTCCAGCCCCTTCATAGAGCCACAGGATGTACAGGCTTTTGAGACACTTCCCTTGGACAGCAACCTGAAAAGCATGCAAGTCACACAGCATAAGAGCAGCCTAGACCTTACAAACATCCCCTTGTTTACACTGCTTTTTGAAATACCTCGGTGATGTGCCCACGTCTTTCAGTTTAGCCTTCATCTCAGTGTTTTCTGCAATTAGACATTCCACAAGCTTCTCATTTTCTAGAAAAGCCAGTAATGAGCCATAAAACAATGTACTTCGCAACATTCAAGTCAACATAAAACATCACAAACTGCTGCCTTAATGTAGAAGACCTTAATGTCAACAAGCAACACCAGTAAACAATCAGCTGAGACAGTGGCAAGCAGGCAGGAATTGAACACAACACATTTTGCAGAAGTCTAAGTAAATGAACCCACAGGACTTAGTCTGAGCAAAACATCAACACGCAGGGCCCAAAGGAAAGACACAATTTACAGCAAGGAGAGCAACGGTTTCCATTTCACTTTGTTAAAGTATGTGCACACACACCATTACATCCACAGGAAACTTATCAAGCAAGAAAGGAGAGAAACAGGCCAAGACATTCACAGCTTTCCTTTCTGACTCTCCATCCTTACCTTGGACCTGCTCTGACATTGCTCTCTGCTCCGTCACAGAGAGATGAAGATGCTTGCGAGCTGTCTCCAACTCTCTTTTCAAGTCCTGGCACACAGTCTCTTTCTTTTCCAGCTCCTGGCTGCAGTGTTCACAGCACAAAACTTCCTGAGACCACAGGATCCTTTTTGCACCTTGCTGATCTAAAACAACAAGCACTAGAAGTCACTCATCACTCAAGGGTCCCCAGTGAATCATACCCAACCTTGCTATTTCCACCCTACGCTAAGGAAACATACCGTGTATGAGTCCAGTTTAAGTAATCACAAGAGCCTGGATGCCACTTATTACAGAACCTGCAGCAGCTCCAATCGAGTCACACGGCCTCCACAGCCTCAGCATGCTCCCATCAACAATCAGATGCAGAGGTCTCCAAACAAGCAGCGATACGACACTGGGAGGTTGAACTGCCACTTATCCATCCCCTTATTTATTTATTTTCAAAGCCAGCAGCCAAACGGGGCCTGCTGGAGTCAGCTGAAGGAAACTCGCCCAGCTGGGAAGACTCACACACGGCTGGGTCGAGTTAAGTTAAGAAATTTGCAAAGACTGGGCTACTTCCAGGAGAGCAACGGCTGCTTTCTATAGCCAGCACAGGGAGCTCGAGAGGCAGAAGGGCTGCGCTGCCTGCATTGTTTTGCATTTAATAGATGGTTTGTTATTTTGGTGGTGACGGAATTCAAGCCGCGTTATAGGCATAAAGCCAAAGACTCTCTTGGGCTTTCTCCCTTTATGTTTTTTGGTTGCACAACAACTCAAACTAAACTGAAAGCCCCTGAGACATTGCAGTGCCTCCCATGAAGTTCTTCCCCAGCTACACAGCCCCCGGTCTTGCCACAGTGCATGGGACTGCTTTGGGAAAAGTTACAGTGCTCAACTATCAGCACGTTTCAAGGGCCAAGGGCCAGGAGGGAGGTGGGAGCAGGGAGGAGGAGGAGGAGGAGAGGAGCATCGCCTAGGGGATACACATTTCCTCAGCAACTAAACTCTTCCACAAAAGAACTGGAAAAACTACTGTGCCAGCTGAAGAATCATTCCTGACACAACAGTGCCCTTGATGCAAAGGCACAACTCCTGGTGTTGGCTGACAGCTGCAGCAAGCAGTAGATTTTGGGCTTCAAAGCTCTGCTTTAATACTTACCTGCTCCAAGGCACCATTTGGTCTGCACCCTGCTCACCAGGCTCAGCGCTGGCTTGCATACAAACTTTCAAGCACCACAGGTGCAACTGTTCCCCCATCTACAACCTTACCGTCAGAACAACAGCATCTCCCCCTATCATCCAAATGTTCGCAGGTTCAGTGCCACTATCAAGCCTAACTGGTCAACATACAGCTCTGTCAGAGTGAAAACAAACTCAGTACCTCCATGTGTTCCACTTTTATGCCGTCTCCTTAGCCTCCTTTGTGCTTCTGCTTGCTGTGGAGTGTTGGACAAAGGAGATCTTGCCATGTCCCCAGTTTCTCCATTGCCGCCTTGCATGCAGGGGCACACTTCTTTATTTGCGTTATTCAGTAGCTGTTCATTTTTCTGCAATTGAAAGAACACTGTCTGAAAATCCAACAAAGAGCCAAACAACATGTTCTGCAACATACTACTTACTAAAGCTAGGATGAAGATGAACAAGCAACACAAACGACTGTATTAGCTCTGATTCTTGCATCCCAATGATTTAGTCTTGCGCTAGCACTGAAGAGAGCAGCTTGAATAGCGATGGAAACTCTTGCATAGAGAATGGTTACTAAGCGTAATTCCCTGCAATAGCACTACCTGATAACACCCAGAGTTTGACTCTGGAACAGCAGTTGAGTTGGAACCGAATATTGAAGAGTCTACAGAAGGCACAGCAGCGGATATCTTTTCAGGAAGCTAAAAAGTACCAACAGGGAGTTGAATATTCTGCATGAGATCAGATGCATGCATTTAAACTTACTTTATTATTATATTTGCGTGACTTTCCCTGAGGGCAGTTAGAAAGACCAGCCAAAAGTATGCTGCTGCATCCCTGAAGATGAATTAACGAGTAGAAATGCGATATCCAATCATTACTGTACAGTTCTGGGTTCCACTGAACTATAGAGGAATACCTCCATTTATTTGCCTGTCCGCTCTGACATATAGAAAGAAATTCCCGAATCACAGGACTACATACCTAAGAAGCCACTATGAGTTTTTAAGATGCTCCTAACTTAAGACTGTGGATGTACATCCGTAACCAATCAATGTGGGCATTTAAAAAAATTAAAAAATAAATTTAAAAAAAAAAAAAAAAAATCACACTGCTAACCTGGTTGTCTTCTACTACAAACATTGAGTCTCACAACTGTACCTTGCCATACCCTTCAAATTGCTGGCCATGGATTTCGCCCTCTGCCCTCTCACAAAGTTCTAAAGGACTTGTTACAAATGACTGCAAATGATGGATTCCCTAATTCTCTGGATCAGTGGATATTAGATAGTGAGGCAAAACAGGGATGAATCATTCATCCGTTTTCTCACATCTCTTCTCAAGCTATTATAAATAATTCCCTGAAATATTACCTCTTTCCACTCTTGCTCATGCTTTTCCAGAATTTTGTAAATTGTCCTTCTGTAGGCCTTTTGTAAGCATGTCTTCAGTTTGTCCTTGCACTGATGATCTAATTCAACAGGAGCATTAGAATATCTCTTCTCCCAAGAATGCTGACTATAGGTGCTATTAACTAGCTCTTCATGGATTTCTCTCAACAAACACTCAAGCTCGACCAGAGTCTTCTCCTCGTACTGATTAATTTCATCCTGAAGTCTCTTTGCCTCCTGAGCCTCCCACTCTCGCTGCTTTTGGTCTAGTAACATCTTCATTTCTGCCTCCTTCTGAGCAGAGAGGTCATTCACCTGCTTTGCAAGATCCTCCTTTGTTGTTGCAAGTACCTCTTTAATCTTGTTTCTGTGGTCATCTAAGAACGATCGGTAGTCTCTCTCATTTTGCTCTTGTATTTGTGCAATTTCTTCTTGCTTTTCTTTGTTCCACTGAGCACGGGCTTTTGCTACTGCTGCTTTGACAGTCACAGGGATTTCTTCTTCCTTTAGCTCCAATTCTTTCTTGAGAGAAACTACCTTTTCCTCAAGATCTCTAATTCTCGATTCAGACTTCTCTGTATTCTCACGTTCATTCTTCCATTTTTCTTCATCAGAAGAGAAAGCCAAAGCCAACTGGTTAACAAGTAAAATAGAGTCATTATATCAAATATACAGAATATATATTGCTCACTGAAAAGTTCCTACAGCCTTTAATAAAAACATCATTATTAATGCAAAAATACAAAAAAAATATCAGTGTAAGACTACACTAGAAACATCATTCCTTAGTGATTCCCTACATGCATGCATTCACCCATTCTACACAGGACTTGGAAATCCTGTTCAGAAGTACACTTATTTTCCGTTACCAGCTTTGCTGCAGTTTCTGCCTGTTCCCTTTCTTGCTTTTCTTGTTCTGTCTTTAGATTTACCTTGTACTCGTTCAGGTCTGTTAATTCCTGCAGCGATCTGGCATGTGCTTGGGTTAACGCTGCCTCAACCTATAAAAAGATCAAAAACAAGAGTTCAGTTGGGACTGCTTATGTTTAAAGAAAGCAATACAATCAGACTAGCTGCATCTGACGGATCTCCAGATGCAAAAGAAGATACCAAAATGATGAGGATTAAACTATTTTCTTTCCATTAAAATGGTATAAACAAAATTTAGCTTTCCTCAGTTATGCTCAAAAGTCCTGCAAAGCTCAATCAGCAGTGGTCATGTGCTAAGTTAAAAATTAGAGCAAGAAAAAAAGCTATATGATTCTAATTATTATTTCTAATGTAATAAATATCAACTACCAAGCTTGAAGAAAATTAGAGGAAAAGCATATTTTCTGAAAAAAAAAAAAAAATTAAGGTGACTCAGTGGTGCATGTAACTAGACCCATTCAGCAGATTAGCACATAAGAATTACACGAACTCCAGGCAAACAGGACCATCCTTTGTTACCTGGCTGGCAAGACGTTTACGGTATTTACTTTCAAGTTTTATTTCAAGCTCTTTTAAGGCCTCTTCAGAGGCCTTTTTTTCTTTCAGAGCCTTCTGGATCTGCAGCTTCTGATCCTCAACAATCCTTGCTAACTCTTCAGTTGAAGCATCACTCACACACGTTACTCTATCGGTTTGGCTGCTGCAGTCCTTACATTCAAACGCAGTCTTTTTAATTTCTTCCAGCCTACTTTGCCATTCTCTTTCTCTCTTCGCAATGATGTCTTCTTTCTTCTAAGAAAAAATATGTATCTATATAGATTTAAGACATTTTTCCACAACATTCGAATATAAATAGAGTTTCGATAGTATTTAACAAACAAAGCATTGCTGAAGAGCACCAAAACCTAAACCCTTAGCTGGACCCCACATTCCCTCCCCCCTCCCCTGCACCCTCCAAATTACACTTCCACTGTGTATTTGGTACAGGAGTTGTTCATTTTTCTTCCTTCTCACACCTAGACTCCATGGGGAAAGATATGTAACAGACTTCCATGGGAGGACAGAGCCCAACAGAATAGAAAGCCAAACTATTCACCCTCAGATTAGGGCAGAAAATTCCAGCACGTTACAGCTGCAGTTACATTCTGCAGTATTACTTTATAAAGCCTAATTTTCCAAAGATTACAATCAGCTATAAAACCTACTGACTTCAGAGGCTTCTGAAACAACAGATCCTTATCAACCACTTCAAACGCCAGAAGAACAATACATAAGACTACCATATATACATACAATCCTTCTCCAGAAAATAAATAAATTCATCCAGTTAAATCAACAAAAAACTTGAAATCCCCAGTATAAGCTTCACACCTCTTTTTCCTCTTTTTCCCAGTGCACTTTGGCAATTGCAACTTCCTTCTCAATCTGCGCTTCTTTTTCTTTCTGCCACTGCCTCTTTGCTTCAGTAATAGAATTATTGTATCTCTCCTCAAGCTCACTTCTCAGAATTTTAAGTGACTCTTCTTTTTCTTCTAAAAGCTGTTTCTTGAGCTAGGGCAAAAACACCGGTAATTAAAATAATAATAATAATACAATAAAACAGTTAAAGCAAGCCTTCACCAGTGAATGATCTGTCTTCAGGAGCCAACATTTTAGGGAAGGACAACTACATGAAAAGGAGTAGCTGCAGGAAGAGCTACCAACACTGTACTTTAAGCCAACTCTCTGCCCTGAACAATTACAAAGTTGGAATACACAAGAGTGGATTTACCTTAAAAACACTTTAATATGATACGATGCATTCATACCTTATCTTCTTTCATCTGCTGCTCACGTGCAAACACCTGTCTTAAAGTAGTTTCCAAAGTGTCCTTCTCACCACAGACTGCTATGTAACATTCCTTCACTGTGGTCATCTCTCTGTTCAGCTCCTCTATAGTAGCCCTTCATGGTACAAATCACACATTAGCAATCCATCTTTAAACTCACAGGACATTAACCACTTCGAAAGAGCATTTTAAAAAGCACTAAGGGCCAGTCATGAAGCACAAATGTTTCATAGCAATGAAAAAAACTGAAAATGCTTACTTCAGCTGCAAGACTGTCTCTTCGTAACTCTGAATAAGCTGCTGTTTTTCTGCAGCATACCTCTGCATCATGTCTTTCTCAAACTGGGCTTTTGTATCCTCATGGTGTTGCTGATATGTTCTTTCCCACCTATGATTTCAAGAAAGGAAAACACCACCTATATTTCTTCCTCTTCAAAATGGGGTTCAGCTTTTGTTTAAGAAAGAAGCTACACTTCCAAAGCAGACTCTCCTCATGAACACATGCAGGATCAAAGTTCACAAAAGAAACTGAACAGTTTTAGCGGACTTAACCTGTCAATGGCTTCTTGTTTATCCTCATCAAATTCCTGAACCATCTTTCTCATCTGACAGCAAAGATCCTGGTTTGAGCTTTTCAGTTTTTCCTCATTTTTTTTCAGTTCTTCAATAGTCAAAGCGTGGTTCTGCACAAAAAGGAGTCAAGCAGCTGGTGAGTTTTAAGGCATCTTCTATAATTGCAGGTTTTGGTTTGTTTGCTTTTTTTTTTTTTTAAATAGGAATTCAAAGCATTTTTGTCTCACCTGAACTTCTCTAAGCAAAGTTTCATTTGCCTTTCTTAGTCTCAAAACTTCTTCCTTAAGATTATCAGAAGCGAATGGACTGGCCACCAAAGCATCATTTTGATTTGTCACTGGCTAAAAAATAAAATTAAGATGATAACTTTCAAGGTACACACACTCTAGAAACAGATTCCTTAAAAAGAGTTACCACTGTATTTTACTTACAGAAAGCAAAACCAAGCAAGAAGAAAAGTACTGCAGGGCAATAACAGTATCACTGTTACTCTTTAAAAGTTTCATAACGCTATCTCTAAGAAGTATATACTTGACGTTGTGTTTGTTAGCTGACTGCTATTATCCAGCTGAGAGACTACTCCCCTGAAGCAAACTGTGTTTCTGTCCCACATCCAGGTCAGAACACGCAGATTACAAAAGCGCATGTTACAACTCCAATCACGTTTCAATTTGAGGTTAATCACATGGTCAAGAGACACACAACATTAAAGAGATTTTTCATAGACCACTGATTTGTCTGAGTTGGAAAGGACCTTTAAAGATCATCTAGTCCAACCCCTGCCATAGGTAGGGACACTTCCCACAAAATCAGCCCCATCTAACCTGACCTTGAATACTCCCAGGGATGAGCCATCCCCGACTTTTGAGCAACTTGTTCCAGTGCCTTGCAACCATCACAAAGCGAAGAATTTTTTTCCTTATATGTAACGTGAATCTATTATTTTCTCAACTCAAAACATTATCCCTTATCCTACACTACATGCCTTTACAAAAAATCTCTCCATCCTTCTTATAAGCAACACTTAAGTACTGAAAGGCTGCAATAAAGTCTCCTTGGAGTCTTCCTTTCTCCAGACTTAGGCTGAGAGAGCTTGGGTTTTCTTCAAAGAAAAGCTCCAGACAGAGGTGCTCCAGCTCTCTGAACATTTCTGTAGCCAATTCTAACAGATCTAAGCCTTTCTTGTGCTTCAGGTCCCAGAGCTGGATGCAACACTGCAGGTGGGGTCTTACAATGGTAGAGCAGGTGGAGAACAATCACATTTCCTCGGCCAGCTGGCCATGCTTCTTTTTATGCAGCCCACAATAGGACCGATCAAATTAGAGAGCAAATGCCATAAGAAAGCAATCTGTTTTACAACCCATCAATTACACCATCAGCTCTCAGAGAAATAAAAATTCTTTGGGATAAAGAAAACCTACTGCCCCCAGTGAAATTCAGGTTTAATTAAAAAAGCACAGTGGCTATGATGAACTATCAGGCGAGTAAGTTACTGTATCAGAACTCACTTAAAAAGACATATTCTGCCCAAGTTATGTTATTCAGTTTCTTCCTTTCTCACCACAGATACAAAACAAGGTATCACCAAAACAATATTTCCCTTAAGATCAAAGACAAATCTACTTAATTGCTATGAATTTCTACATAACTTTTTTTTTTAACCTGTTTTCATAAGAAATGTTAATGTTGGTCTGGTTTACTAAACCACAATACAAATTACAAGGTCTTGAAAGATATGGGAAAGAACAAACCTCCGACTCTTTTGATGCTTTTTCTGCTTTCAACAACTGCTTGAATTCCTCTAACTTCTTCTGGCAATCTTTAAGATCATTTTGTAATTGAGTAATCTGGTTTCTCTTCATTTTATTACTGCTCAATAAGCGTTCCAGTTCAGCTTTTAATTCTACAATAATTTCGTCTTTAGAGAGTTCTTTATCCGTGTCTCTGTTCTGTATTATACTATTAGGGAAAACATAACCAGTTCAGTATTTAGAAGACAAAACACTTTATCCAGAAGTCAGTCTTAGCAAGAAGAGCGACTGATACTACCATAATTACAGAAGTTCAGCTCTAAGAGGTAAGAGTAAAAAGAATGAGAGAACATGAAAACGAAAGCCACATGCTTTTTCATTAAGCTGCAATAAACATACATTCTGCTGTTCCTCCCCGAAGATCCATTCTCACATGACACAAAGTACTTCAAGATGACTTGCTATAAAGACAACTTGGGTATGAAGTAGTCACGTGGAATCTTTGAGCAAATCCTTGCACACAATCCATACAATTGGTAAAATAGTTACCAGTGAGCATAATCCATGCAACCAGGAAAATCAATTTTTTCCACAGGTAAAGATATGGCTGCCTGTTGTTGAGAAATTCAGTGGCACTCCATATGCAGATCAATTACTCAAGTATATTGCTACATTCCCTATGACATATTTCAGATTTTACAAGAAGATTTAATGAAGCAGAGTTCAAGTCCTGAAGAACACGAGGCTAGTCTCCTATACCATGCAACAGACTGCTTCTTAGGCATCACAAGTGAAAAACCTCCTTACTTGGTTGCACATGTTAAATGCCTTCTACTGAACTCTCATGGCAATTGATTAAAATTATTTTAATAATTGAACTCCTAGAACAATAACATAGTCCTTATGAAACCTAAGTATGCATTAAGCAGCGATGAGGCAATCAATGTACACTTTTAGTTCAAGTTCCTATTTCCCCAATTACCTGGGGACACAAGCAGTACCTATTACAAAAAAAAAACCAGGAAATAAAAAATTGAACTTACACATTATTTGTGTAAGTAATGGAAGATTTTAGATTTCTTTTTTTTCCAGTAAGAATCACTCACCTGCAGAACCTTGAGTTATTCATGGTGACTTTTTTAATCCCCAAATCCACACAGGAATCACTGAGGTTTGTATGCAGCTCTCCACCTGCATCATTCAAAAATACTCCAAGTTTGGCAGCAGATTCATACAAAGTAATTTCTTCCTTCAGTTCCATTAATTCTTCCTTAAAAGAAGAGATAAAAAAATTATAGAGCAGAGAAACTCCAAGCAAATCTATCAAGACTACAACTCTTACAAAGAAAAGAAATACATGCAGTTATTCTTTCTATACACTAGTTGTATTTTCTTGAGTGATCTACTTTTTTTTTCCTTTTTAAAACCAATCATTTTGATAGGAAAGCATAACATACAACTACAAATAAATCAGTGAATATTGTCTATTGCTCAGTACATTCTATTGATCTTACAGCACATACTCGAAATTAAATGTTACTACTTCTTTCCTTGTGATGCCCTGTTGTTCATTGTGCCATACAAAAAACATGTAGTTTATTACTCCAGTACCTACTAGGATTCCTTGCTTTAAGATGACAGATTTAAACAAACCACGTATTGAATTGGAAACACAGACTTCCAGTGGTATTCAAGAGGACTCCTTAGTATTCCTTCTTGATGGCACAACAAAAAATTTCAGAAAATAAAACCCACAGTCTTCCCTACAGGCCAACTTATGACATTCCCAACACACTGAATTTATGTTCTTCCTTCTCTATAAGCAGGTCAGACACACGATATCAGACTTGTGCCTACACATATATATATGAAACCACCAGCCTGTCAGCTATAATGCTCACCCTCCTAAAATCAAATCTAATTAAGTGTTAAATATTTAATAAAAGAAATTAACCTGCAAAGCCTTGTTCAGGTTATTGCTTATCATGTGTGCAGACTGAGCTTGTTGCAACTGAAACCGTAACTGATTTGCCTCCTGTATCGAGCCTATTGCAGGGGAAGAAATAAAAACAGGAAAACAGCAAAGCATAAATATGCAAGAAAGACCATGTGATCTAAAAAAACCACAAAGAACAATGGCAAGAACACTCACTGCACCGAACAGGTGAACCTGGGCTACTACTGCTCTCTAATTTAAGTGACAATTTGTTTTTGACTTTAGGAACTATGCTGACTTAATTTTTTCAGAATTTTTATTGTAGCTTTAAAACAAATACCACGAGAAGCAAGATGTGCCAAAGGTTTGCTTTCTGAGTAGCTCATTAGAATTAAAAAAAAAACAACACACAAAACTGTGCACAGTTAGCAGGAATGAATGGGGCAGTCTTGGAAAACAGGACACTTTTGGTTCCTCCAGAGATAAGGAATTTTGTTTTATGAGTTTGCCAATTTATTATTGGTGTAAGGCATTTGATGAATAAAGCTTGGAGGAAAAAGTCACTAAGATTTTCCAGCTGGCAATTACACTCTTAAAAATCATTTACATAGTTCCTACATTATACAGATCTAATAAGCTTTTTCTCCTCCTCCATCCTCATCAACATGCTCTCTCTGGAGAGACTTTTCTTCCAGATTAGCACAGTTCTCATGCAGAACATACACTTAAATCCAGGATCTGGTACGAAAGGCATTTCAGTAAGTTGTCTGCTTTCTAGGAAAGGACAACATAACTATTAAAATACTTCCATATCTAATGGGAGGCACAAGACATATACATAAGGAGCAGAAAATTCTATACACTGTTCCTACAAATACAAATTGTCAAGAAGCAGTCTCCAGCTACAAGAAAAGTTCTTGAACATTTGTATTTGGAATGGCAATTCATACTGAATTTTTTATTGTACAACAGCAGAGGTCTGCTTCACAAGGACCTAACCAGTAAAAACCACATCATGGTTGTTGATACTTAAACTTCCCAATAATTAAAAGCTTTAGTTCTGCAACTGCTGTATTTTTCTCCACCAGCTTTTATTTATTTCTATTACAGTATTTGTGAGTAGACATCTACTTCAAATGAAACTTGAAAAGGCATGCCAGAAAAATAAATAGATAGATTTTAACAACACAAAGTAAGCATCTACCCAAGCTTCCACTGATTTAATAGTGGATATGTTTTAAATGTGCTTGACAGTACAAGGTACTAAGCATGTAAAGGCTGAAATTGCCAGGTACACGCAGATAGATCAACTACTTGAAGCACTGTGCTGATCCAGATTATTGACCAATTCACGTCAGATAACACTACATATTGGTAGAGTCCAACAAATACATAAAAACTTAGATGCAAGTAGGTGGCTGTTATGTAGTCCAAAAGTTAGTTTACATATATGCAGCATACAATACATAGAAAACATTACTCATTTGTTTAGTGGTCCACTATACATTTAGCTTGATGTTGAACACAGATTTGCAATGTCATGCCTTAGCTGTTTCTGTAAGGATAGACACGGTGTGAGCAAAAGACTTACCTGTTTGCAGTAAGTTTGCACACTGCTTTTGGCTTTCTTCAAGACTTCTTGTCAATCGATTTATAATTTCAGTTTTTTCACATTTGGTTTCTTCCAGCTTTTTCTCAAGTTCCTTAACACGCTCTCCTAGATTTTGGCAAAGCTCTTTCTAGGAAGAAAAAATATTTTTATTCATGCAACAAACACTGAACCATCCAAGACAGACAAATGACCTCTCAGAGCAACAAAGTTTTCACTAAGAAACAGTAAGTACACCCATATAAGAACAAACATGGATGCAAACTGTGCTGTGCTTCCTAGAGCAGTGTGTTCTCAGTGCGTCAGATAGGCCCTGTAATTAGTGACACGTACTCAGTTCACAGCACAAGCATAACTTAAGTCAACAGAGTGTAAGCCAAGATAGTAAGTTTCAATGCACTGTAAAACAAGAAATGTCGTTTTTCACATGATATAGAAAGTCCTTCATATGGCAACACTTAGCTAGGTGTAAAGATGAGATACTGTACCTCCTTTCAACTTTTTTTTTCTTAAACCAGGAGCTCACTATATGCTTTCTCTTTTTCAAAATAAGATTGTTAACTTCCCAAATGCAGAGCCCATTTTCACGCATTTTTATGTTAAGGTATAAAACTACAGGCATAGAATGAAAGTTCTTTAATTCTACTTCCTTTAGATGAAAGCAGGCAATTCATCAAAGTCTGACTAGAGTACACTGTTTGAATACATGAGGGCAGCTCCAATGGTAATACCTATTTTATTACGTTGGCTTACAGCAGAGGCAGGTGTTGGTGATACGGCAGTTGAGGTTGAACCTCCCCGCCAATATTCCATTACATTCTGTTACCGTGTGACAGATGGCAGCAGAGGGCCATTATGGCAAAATGGCATCTGATATGGAAAAACATACAAAGCAAAGGTGTGTCACTGAATTTCTCCATGTAGGGAAAAAATAAAAATCAAAAAATCAAACCCAATGTCATTCAATGACACTTGCTTAACATTTATGGAGAACAAACAGTGGATGTGAGCACAGTGAGGCAGTGAGTGGTGTATTTCAGCAGTAACAACAGTGACATGAAAGACGAGCCATGATCTGGATGGCCATGCATAACTGTCACACCACAAAACAAAGAATATCTCAATCAGGTCATCAGCACAAGTCAGTGGTTTACAGCCAGGGAACTGTGAATAGAATTGAACAGCTTCAATGCATTGGAATCGAAAGTGGCAACACTGGAATACTGCAAAGTTTGTGCCAGGTAGGTCCTGTGAATGCTCACACAGGAACAGAAAAAACACCATACGCAAGTTTGTCAAGACCTACTGAATCAATATGAGGCTGAAGGTGACATCTTCCTGAATCGTATCATTACCAGTGATAATACATACATGGTGTCACCATATAAGCTAGACTCAAATCAGCAGCCCACAGATGGGCGAGATCTGAATTCCCCACCAAAGAAAAGGTCTGAGATGCAGCCCTCAGCAGGTTAAGTAATGCACACTCTCTTTTGGGACAGGAAAAGGGTAATCATTCTGGATTTCTCAGAATCTGGACAAAGCACCAACTCTGATCACTGCAACACAACACCGAGTAAGCTGAAGCCCCCAAGGTCTAGTCATGCAGTGAAAAAGAAAAATAACCTTTCCCTTGCAACATGATAACACCAGGCCCCATTCAAGTTTGAAGTTGGTTGAGCACATTGCCAATCTTGGCAACACTGTCCTACCACATCCATCACATAATCTGGGCTTGGCACCTTCTGACTTCTATATGGTCAGGTCAGTGAAAGACAGACTGTGTGGATAATATTTTCCTAGCAATGCCATCATAGCATCTGTGAAACAGTGAGTCACCTCCACTGGAACAGATTTTTACAAGCGAAACACATAGCTGCATGCAGTTCATCACCTGTGCAAAAACACATAGCTAATAGTGGCGACTATGTTGAAAAATAGCATTTGATAGCTAAGAATTTGCTCTATCAAACAGTGTTATTGTGCTCTTTGTATCTGCTGTAGTTTCCATGGAAATAAACAGGAGGCATTACTTTCAGAGCAACTTCTGCATTTCATGGCGTAACAGACTGTTACTGTGTATCAGATAACCACACCTCGCATGATTATAAAAGTAAGTACTTCTCATTCCCAGATTCCCAATTCAAGAAAAGACTGCATAGGATGAATGTTCAAGGAGGGTTGCCAAGACAATGAATTCTTGCCTCCTCCGGTAATACAACCTTCTTTGCATCTGTTATATAGGCCATTGTAACTCCTAACTGTTTAGTGATGTTTATAAACACATATCACACAGCCTTCCTAACGCTGAGACTTGCATAGTATTTTCTTCCTCTTTACTTAAGACCTTCCATATGGAGCTTTTCGGATTGTAAGGCAAGAGCATTCAGGAGTACTCAGTACCCTATAATAATTTCTCACCTGCTCCTGTAGTGCAGATTTTGTAGTATCAAGTTTCTGCTCTAATGATAATACTTGCTTCTCATGCTTCTGTTTGAGTGCTGTAACAATAGCATCATGCTGTTCTCTGGCTCGCTGAAGAGTGTCTGATCGCTGAAGTTCTAACAGCTGCTTCTGCATGCTTTCCATGGCTACCTCTGCCACTCTGGATTGCTTCAATATCTGCAGGAATAGTATTAGAGTAGCTCACAATTATTTTACATTTGCTCCAATACTCTGTGTGTTAATTCAGTTCTTTTGTGCAAGAGTTGCTAAAGTTCTTGATACTCTCTGGATTTTAATACAAACTATTTTCCCCACCAATATGCCCCATTGACTCACCTGCAATCATCATGCACTGCATGCCAGGAGACTAGCGTTTACTTTTAATGTGAATACACTATAAATATCCTCTAAAGATCTTCCACAATAAACAGTTTAATAATATGTACAGTACCTGCTCCTCATTGGTAGTAAGAGTCTGAATTTGAGTTTCAAGCGCCTTTATTTGGCCTTCAAGATACACTTCCCGTTCTTTTCCATTCTGATAGAGTTTTTGAGATTCATGAAGACTAACAGCCAAACCATCCTTTTCATCTTTAGAGAGAAGAACAGTAATTGTGTGAGAAACACAGCCGAACACCCAGCAGCTTCCTGGAACATCACTGTTCAACAACCCTGCTCTACAGAACGATTGTCTATGAGCCTTCCATCTCATACTGTAGGCAATAAGCAGAAAAGTTCAGTTGGGCTCTGTCCAGCAACCACTTTCTTCCACTGATAGCTGGATGGACACTGGTATTGTACACTCAGAACTCTCATAGAAATGGATCCTATTCTGTTTGCAAGACGAATTAGTGCTTAAAACTTAAAACTTGTAAATGGAGAAACAATTCCTTTGAAGGAACAGTCAAGGCATCAAAATGGTTGACAGTTGAAATTCTCTCTTTTTTGCTCCTTTCACGCCCTAAATACTACATTCTTAATTCTGTATGCTCATGATCCTTCTTTGTGTACTCCTATATGAAAACTGAGGCCAAAATAACCATCCATTTATAATATAGCTTTAATCACTTTGGAAGTCCTTCTCTGTAAGGAGTGGAGCTTTTGGAAAGGGTCCAGAGGAGGGTCACAACAATGGCCAGATGGCTGGAGCACCTGTCTTACAGATGGGCTGAGGAAGCTGGGCTTCTTCAGTTTGGAGAGGAAAAGGCTCTGGGAAGGCCTCATTACAGCCTTTCAGTATTTAAAATGAGATTATAAACAGGATGGAAATCAACTTTTTACATGGGTAGACAGTGACAGTACGAGGGTGAATGGTTATAAACTAAAGGAGTGTAGACTGAGATCAGATGTCACTGGAAAGTTTTTCCAGAGAGGGTGGTGAGGAGTGATGAAAAAGAAGGATAGGTCCACAAAATCCCAAATCAAGTTTATGAAGACCTTCAGTTCTTGGAGATACTACCTAAGTCAAAGTACCAGAATAAAGTCATTAAACATAGATAAAAATCAGATATCAGTACAATATTTTACCTGTGACCATTGAAAGCTGATGACTCAAATACCTAATCTGCTGTGCACTCTTTTCCAGCTTTTCATTAAGTTCTTCCACTCGTCTCTCTCTTGCTTTGTTTAGAGCTTTAAGTTGAAGAATCTGCATATTCTCTGAAGAATCTGCCAGCAGTTCAAACAGAGTGTACCAACAAGTCAGTGCAGTCAATTAATCAAGTTGGGATCATAAGCAATTCTTGACACAATACAGTTTTTCCATAAAGAGCCAAATTCACTGTTAGTTCAGAGAAGCGCGTTATTTTCTATCCATGTTTGATTCACATCACTCAAATTGCTCTGTTGGGTTTGAACTCCATTGTTCACAGCAAAATAAAACAACATATTTACGATCAACATCTGATATGTATAACCTGCTATTGATTTCCAGTGGACTTTTAACAAGCTTCAATTCTATTTCAAGTCTATATAGAAACTGCTTACTTTCATCATTGCCTGAGAATTCATGCTGCAAATCTTCAAACGTTTCATTTCTTCTCATTCCTTCTTGGGTTCCTGGAATCTTTTTATGAACATCATTTTGGTATGGTTTATACATCACTTTGTAAGATTCTGCTGATTGGCCACTAGCAACTTCAGATGTAACAAACGGCTGCTGAGACAATATATAAGAATAAAGAAATGAGAGCTATAACTGCAAATTCCTTGATTAAAATATTTTTCCTTTTTGTTTTACAGGTTGACATCAAGAAGAGCTTTAGAAGCTCCTCTTCTCATTTACAGGATCCTATGCAGTATATCATTCAACTGTGATAGAAACCGTAACAAAGGCTTCTGCTTTAGCCTTCAATTTCAACTGAGCAAGCACACGCTTCAGTGCGCCACATTCATTCCTCCTCATGGACTTCTGGCTAAACAATGTGAGGGAAAAAATTGTAACATGCACATATAAAAATTAAGATATTTAACACTTTCCTGTTTTAACATGCAAAATTGACTAGAGAAGCCTTATATCATTGTTTCAACTGATAATAACAGATTAAAGGCATGTGGAAATATTACTATCAGCAGCTAAAGCCTATGAAAATTTTCACAAAGTCAGAAAAATACATCAGCTTCTAAAATACCTTAAGATGTTCCTTTGGAGCATCGGGAAAGTTTATTATTTGATTCTGTTGAGTGTTAAATTCTGGATTATGGCCATTAGTATATGGTCTGAAGTTCTCAGGAAGATGATATAGATTGCTCTGTTGGTAGCAACCTGGAGCATTAAATCCATCTCTATCAAGATAGACATCATCTGGATCCTCTTGACTGTTCTGGCCAGAGTAATCTTCTTTCACATCGTATAAATGTTTCATCTGTTCACTGTTACGTAGGCCGTTCCAATTCTTGGCATGCTTTTCAACATGGTCATTTTGCTGGTCACACAAGAATTGGTCAGGGTACAGATTTTGTCCTTGCTCATAGCCCTACAAATGAATAAGGAAGTTAGAATTGGCTCTCTGAAAACTCAGAATTTTTCTTACCAACTCTCAAGGTAGAACTAGTTCAGATGTATAGCAGAGCATGCTGCCTATGGTAAAACTACTTCGCTAGTGAATTTAAAGAATATTTAGCATGTAACCATCCACAAGTAGTCTCTATTCATTATATCACAGTTTGCACAAGCTTACATTTTGAGCATCAGTTATCAATAGATGATCATTCCACCTTCCATCAGGCTTTCGAGTTTCCTGTGATCTAGGAAAAGACAAAAAGCTTAGTTATGGTACTTACCAAAAAAAAAAAAAAAAAAAAAAAAGGAAAGAAAAGAAAAGAAACACCAACACAACAACAACAGCAGCCCACTTCACTGAATTAAGCGGTGCCTACCTCGCTTCTCAAGAAGCCCCAACCATACTGCAGTACAGGAACCTTTTTACTTAAATTGCTTTCCATACACCTCTTTTAGAAGGGTCTGTGGTGACAGAACAAGTGAAAATAGCTTCAAGTTCAAAGAGGGTCGATTTAGGTTGGATATAAGGACAAAGTCTTTTACAGTGAGAGTGGCGAGGCACTGGAACAAGTTGCCTAGAGATGTGGTGGATGCCCCATCCCTGGAAGCTGTCAAGGCAAGGCTGGATCAAGCCCTGATCAACCTGATCTAGCTGTGCATGCCCTGACTCATTGTAGAGGAGTTGGACTAAATGATCTTTAAAGGCCCCTTACAGCCCTCAGGATTCTATGATCAGCTGGGATTTGGTTCTATTCTCAAAAGCACAACTTAGATAATTTTTAAAATATAGTACAAAAAGCCTTACTGCTCCTCAGCCTCCTGAATGCTGGAGTCTGAATAGTTGGAGAGCTGGTCTCCGCTGTCCTCCAGCATATCATGGGGAAGGTCTGTCAACAGCTGTTGCAACTGAAACAGAACAAACAACATGCACTCAACTAAAGTCTGGCAGACATGTATTAAATAAGCTGCTAGCACAAAACTCTGGTTTTCTTCCTTCACTGAGAAGAAGTCACTTGTTCACAACACAGGAATTCACAGACTTATACCCCGCAGAGCTTCACAGACTATTTATTAACCTAGCGATCTTTCCAGCAAACTTTTTGATGCAGTTCTTTTCCTAACAAGAGATAAGTGAAAGGCCACCACGTAGATGTGGTGAATGGAGAACAAGGAAGTCGTTCTTCATTTTTTTTTCTAAGACGGTCAGATTACAGCTGTTGCTAAGTAATTACAATACATGAAAAAAAGCTATGAACAATGCAAAAAGTAGGTGACAGCAGCTTTTAGCGTTCTATCTACTGCCTCGGCGAGAGATGAGCAAGGCCTTCCAGCCTCTACACACGACACTGCAGAGCTCATTAGATGCTCTTATCTCTTCAATTTTTACATCACTCTTGCAAAACACAGCCTGCACCGTTCTACATTCTCTTTATAAGAATAATTGGTAAATTAAAAAATAAAAAGGACAAGAAATGGTGGGATACTAGATACACGGGCCTTCAGATTAACTTTCTTTTAACCTCTTGTTCTCTCGCATAGTCCTCTTGGTCATAGTCTTCATCATCATGTTGAGTTTGTAGAGCTCCACTATCAAAGTCAAGGGACATCGTGCTCTAACAGTATTTTTCCAGTACCCAGGAAAACCTATCACAAGACAGGAAAATATCACACGTGAGTAAAAAGAGATGAAAGAAATATATCCCAAAAAGCTCATAAATCAAGGAGCCAAACAGACCAAAAGTCTTTTTGAAAGTAATATTACACATTACTTGTATCATTCACTTGAATTCATTTTCCAGTACAACCAATACTTCTTATTTCTAAGAATTCACTCTTTAAAACAAATTACCTGAGCACTTTCATCATGAAGTTACTATAATTCGCTTAAGATAATCTCGCTTCATTTATTCTTAGGCATCAATCACTCTGCACTGAACTGCAGAAATACACTACAGCTCGGTGAAGGGCCGGGCTGGCTCCAGGTGAAAGCCCTTTGTGCTGAGACCCAGCAGCCAGAGCATTACTTCGCAACCAGCCCCGGCCCCTCAGCGCGGTGCCGTCCCGCAGGCCGGCTGCAGCCCGAGGCCTGACGCCCTCAGCGCGGCGCCGGCGCCCAGCAGTCACGCACCGCGAGGAAAAGCCTCCCTGCCGGACTCGCCCCGGCCTCTGGGAGAAAGAAAGACGGACAAAGCGCGGGCCCAGCCGCCGTTACTCACCTGAGGCGCGGGGAGAGACGGCCACCCACTTTCCCCCCAACGCGGCAACGGCGGCCCCGCCGCTTTTCCGCATGACAACCGAACTGAGCCCGCCGCCCTGACCGACAGCCGCGCTCGCCAACCAGCAGCCGGAGCAGCGCCGGATGGCGGCGCAGGAAGAGGCGAGAGGCCTTCGCTCCGCCCCGCCCCAGCCGCGCTCGGCTGCGCTGCAAACCCGGCGGTCTGATTGTTTGAAAGCAGGCGCGCGTGGCCGCGGGAACGGGTCTGACGCGCTGATTGGCTAAGCGACCGACCAATGGCTGCGGCCTGTTTGAGTAGGGGCGGGCTTTTTCCGGCGACGCGGGGAGTGCGCGCGCACGGCGGGCGGGCGGAGGGGTAGAGGCGCCATCTCGCAGCGGGACGTGGCAGCTGGTTGCCAACGCGCGTGGCGTCATCAGAGCGGTGCCCTCGTGACGTCAACAGCCCGACGGGGCGACGTCCCGTGATCGTGACGACGTCGTGACGCAAGCAGACAGCAGAGCAGAAGCATCTCTCACCGTAGAGTGTATTTTGAGGGGCTGCTGTCGCCCCACTCCTCACACGGCTGCCGCGGGCTGAGCCCTCATCCGCTCGCCACGCTGTGCTGGCGGGGTGGCAGTGGCACACGACGTCTGGCGTTGCCAGGCCTTGTCACCTGAAGCCCTGGAGGGGCACAGCCGAAAAGTGGCTGCGCCTGGGGGCCAGTGCAGAAGGAGCCGCGTGGCCTCCAAGCCTGGCCACAATGTGTTTAACAAAAACAAGTTTCGGTGAGCTCACAAACTCCTCACGCAGAATAGCCTGCAGCAAACATCCAAAATAAATTTAAAAAAAAAAAAAAAAAAATCACTTTTTTTTTTCTGAACAATGAGCGCTTTGTTCAGCGGTGAGGAAAATATGTAATAGCTCCATCTGGTGACACTTAGCCTCAGCTGTAAAAAGCACCCTGCCCAACAGGCTGAAAATGGAATCTGGGGTCGGGGAGAGGCATCTCAGTCATTTCTTGCAGTATTTTTATTGATGGAAGCAAACAGATACACGCGTTGATGTGTTTCAGTGAAATTTATAGGCACTTTGAAATGGAATTAACATGCTAAGCCTTGTAAATGGGGCTTTATAGGCAATATTAGCTGTTTTTCCCCAGGGGTGCTAGTAACCATTACAACAGAGATTAACCAATGCTTGCAATTTCCTCAGCGTTTCCACTAGTAGTTTGAAATGAAGTCTAAGTGAAGTTATTTTTAAAAGAAGTCTGCATGTGCCAAAAGTTCAGATTAACCTCCTCAAGGTGGATATTTTGGAAAACTTGCCACGATCATGGTAATTTTTAATTTGGCATAATTGCATGGCAGATGGCATAGCTTACATGAGGCGGTCCACAGAGGTTAATAAGCAAGTAGAGGCACATAGGCGTTAGAAACTGAAAACCAAATACCTGCTTCCACTCCAGAAAAACGGATGCAGCCCACGGAGGAACCCACAGTGAAGCAGTGGACGTGGCCTGAAGGAGGCTGCAGCCCATGGAGAGCCCATGTGGGATTAGTTCGGGAAGGACTGCATCCCATGGGAGGTACCTCATGCTACAGCAGGTGCAGAGAGTGGGGAAGAAAGAGTAGCAAATACAAAGTGTTATGGGCTTATCTCCATCCCTGTTCCTCTGTGCCGTTCAGGAAGGAGGGTAGAAGGTGCTTTTGCGTTGATTTTAGTTGTCGCTTCTATAATCTGTTATTAATAGACAACAGATTACATCAGTCTCCCTCATGCTGAGCCTGTTTTGCCCACTATAGCAATAGGTGAGTGATCTCAGAATCACAGAATCACAGAATTATCGAGGTTGGAAAAGACCTAGAAGATCATCCAGTCCAACCATTACCAATACTTCCCAGCTAAATCATACCCCTCAACGCAACATCCAAACGTTTCTTGAACACTCCCATGGTCGGTGACTCCACCACCTCCCTGGGCAGTGCATTCCAATGCCTGACTACCCTTTCCGAGTAGTAATACTTCCTAATGTCCAGCCTGAACCTCCCCTGGCATACCACAGTAGTAGCTATTTTTGCTTCAGTTTGCTCAGTGAGCTAATGTCAAACATTTTACACTATGTGAAGTTTGGTGAGACCTAAGAATAGAAAAGAAACTTTGGAATAGTAAATACCTGCATACTTGGAGTTCCTGGCCACCTGACCTTGCAGTGGCACAAAACTTTAGCAAGAACTTCTGTTGGGGACTTTTTTTTATTTTTAAATGTCAGAGTATTATCGAGGAGATCAGCCACCAATATTTGAAAGCTTCTCACCTGTTCAGTTATATGTAATATCATGTTGTTCTCAAGGATGAAGCATATTTTGTGCCTGTTAGCTGAGAAAAAGAGTAAAGCTGATTACAAACAGCTCTAAATGTGGCTCTTTACATCATATTCTGTAAGAAAGATGTCTTCAATTTTTTTTTGGTCCAGAGGACTCCTTTTGTTTTTCAGAGGGCAGAGCTCTTACTGTACTGTCCCATTTAATGTGAAGATAACTTTTTCTTAATAGTCAAATCTTTTCTTCCAGGAATTGGTCGAAAACTGTCTGCCTGATGGAACTATGCTGGTAGGCCAGGAGACAGAGAATGTCCCTGCCAGTGCCAGAAGACATTACTTGTCTCAAAGGTACAACTTTCCCAGGCTATTACCTGGACTACCAGTCTCATTTTCCAGATCCCTCTTCCCTTTTCTTCAGTTACTTACTAAATCAGTTTCTTCATCAGGAAGCCCAAAGAAACCTCTGTGAACTCGGAATATACGAGTGTTCGTATTTAGATTATTTATTGTGACCAAACAATAGATACGTTTCCTTTAAAAGACTTTAGGAACAATTGGACTCTACATGAATAAAGGGAAAATCATATATTGTTTTGGAAAGAATACTGAATAAGGGCACATGCAAAGTTCAAACAGTCTTTTAAATAGTTTTCTCTCAAAACGTGTCATTAGTTTTGTTCAGCTTTTCTAGTTTGTAAACAACTATGTAACCAATGAAAATATATTTAGCCTACCTTTAAAAAGAGATGACTCCGGTATTAATTGGTAATAATAGTAAAATTGTATGCAAGACAAAAATATTAGGATCTAGCATGCTTGCCCCTTAGTAAGTTCTATTCCAAAATTGTATTACACAAATCAATTTCAACTTTGTAAATATTGCATAATCTCAATCTTTGAGTTGTCAGACAGTGATAAAAAATAATCAAGAAACCATACAATCTTTTTGTATTGTGAACACCATTCATTTCAAACATTACTTGCTAGTAAAGTGCTGTTACAAGCAAAATGAGATTGTTAGTGTCTATCGAAAGCATATGATATTTTAGTAATAATCAAATTGCATTTGTTTTGGCAAACAGTGAAAAGCCTAGACATGTTTGTTTAGCCATCCAAAACTAATTCAGTATAAATAATATTGGTTTCCAATAATTCTATCCTAAAAGGCACGTACTAATGTTCCAGTAGTTCATTCAAGTGAGCTTTTACATGTAGAGGTTTGATTGTGCTTTTAAATAGTTACTGATTCAGTATGACCTTGAAAGTGACATTTGTGCATGTCTAAAATATCTTCTCACAAATGAATCTCACACTCTGAAGGTGTAATTTTAAGATTATATATATCTATATAACTATGCTTATTGATCTCTATAGATCTACATAGATATACACATATACATATATTCATATATATACACACACAAAAGGATATCTTCTGGAACAGCAGTAGAAAGTGCAGTCTTTTTGAATTGTCTTCGTAATATAAAGTCTTAGAATAGTCAATGAAGTTTCCAGATACAAATTGTCTTGGGGTTTGTGAGATCCAAGGGATTATTTGTGATAATGCAAGTGTCCCATATTACTCTCTTTCCTTACAGGCTGTTTCAAGCTCACTTCACTTCCAGAAGAGATGATTGGCAAATTATTTTCCATGTGATATTGAATAAGATGACCCACGCTGTCAAATATATGGTCTTTGGTTCTCACCTAATGAAATAAGCAAAAGAATGTATTTAAGGTTATATTGTGCTTATAAGTGGTTGGATGTGAGCCTATTCCATTGAAGTCAAAATACATTTAAGCCACTGAACTCAATGGAGCAGCATCATTAGGTTGTAGACAGCAATTCAGACCCACCCTTCGACTTATCGAGAGACTGAACGTATGGAACTAGGCTGATTCTGCTAAAGGGAGTAAAATAAACCTTTTTTTTTTCCTCCACAGGAAAGAGTCATTTTTCCCCTAACTCCTACTAAGAAATTGTTTTCTGATTTATGTCTCATTTGAGGATTGTCACTTAAAAGTCCTCTTTTAGCCCTGAGCAGAAACAAGTAGAATTCAGCTGACATCAAACCAGCTCTGCACTTTCTGTATCCAGAATTATATTACTAATCAACTTCGTTATTTCATGTTAGGGTTATTTTTCCAGCAATACACTGATGACTCTAAGGATACATTAAGTGTGCATGCTTATTATCAACACCTGGACTAACAACAATATTTAAGTACCCCGCTTCTATTTCCATGGTGCTTCAGTGCTTATAAGTTCTTGAATTGAACTTTGAAAGCTACTGAAGTCACACACTTTAATTTAAATTAACTTGAAGGGAATCAGATCGATTCCATATCCAGGAAAGTACTTTGCACTGAAATAGCTGCGCAGCCCTCGGATTTCCATATAAGAAATGTTCATACCTTGCCCTCAGGATCCACCAAGAGAAGATGCTTTGCTTGCCCTCCCTGAAGTCCACTGAGGACATACTGACCAGGTGATGTTGTGCTCTCTCGCACCAAAAAATCCCCATCGTTGACTAAGAGGCTCTCTGCTGCTTTCCTGTTTAATTTGCCATGGTAACAATCTTCATTCCTTAGCTGTTGTTTTATTTGTGGCAGAACACAGAGACCAGCTGTGTTGCTTGTGGCACTCTGCTGCACAGTTTCTGGTAACTCTGAAATTAGATGAAAGGGAACATATTGGACACTTCTCCCAGAACTTTATCCTATAAGGAAGAGAGAGACTATTTCTATAGCTTTTAAAAAATTCTAATGATTCAGTCTTGAAGCTGTGATCAGACCAAGCTTGCAGACTGCAATAGTATGCAAACATGAATGCTCGCAGCCCTGAAGTGCATTCGGTAAAATTACCATATGATCTCCTCCCCTACCTCAGATGGATAAACATTGGGTTGCTAAGCAACGGGGTTCGGAAAACATGCATTTTTCTGATGCTCTACTCTTTTGGGTTTGTATTTCTTTGGTTCTATTAAAGTCAAATCTTCCCTGTTTAAAAAATAAAAATAAAAATCAATCTGTTGTTTCTAGCCTTTAAAATCTAGCCTTTCCTTCTTCCTTAACAAGCTCTGAAGAGGTTGTCATGGCTCATTGGGAGAATCATGTTGAGTGGCTCCAGCTATGTGCAGGAATGTAAGACAACATGGCCAATGTAGCCAGAAGGGAAGGATTACAGCATGATGCATCTGCTGTGAAAAAACGAACAATTACTGAATGTACTAACAAAACTGGGTGGTTTGGGATATAGCCAGTCAGACTGCAAATGATTCACAAGCAGCATTTTTCTAAGGAAAATAAAAAGGATACCACTTCTTCAATGAAATTGTGCAACTCAAGGGTCCTCAGGATATAGCCAGTTCCTTTTAGAGCATAATACACGCCTGGGTTAGAAATGTCTCAATGGTTACAGATTTCCTTTACAGTGGATACGATCCAGCCCTCAGCCCCCTTCTTTGTGTGTGGAGCCGACACTGACAGAGAAAACACTCAGTAGGAATCCATAAGATGTGATTAAATAAAGTATTTCCAATAATGAGGATAATCAGCAGCAACTACGTAGCCACCTAATGGATATCCACCGCTTACAATCTTTAAATCAAGACTTAATCGGACATATATTTAATAGATAGTACTGATCAAACAATCTGCTTTGGATGTTATTGGATGAGATTCAGTGGTCAGATCACTCGTGCAAGAACTGAGGAAAGGCTGACATCATGTTCCTGCTTTGACCTCGCATGCTTATTGCCTGTGAAGCAAAAGCATCTGAGGTCGTTTCCAGCTTAGAGTGGGTGCGATATGAGTGTGCAGGAGAGCCCTCTTCCTTGAGGCACAGTACAGTCCCAAGCTTTCATAGCATCTTAGAGACTTGTTCATTACCAGCTGAGGAAAATTTGATACTACTTGCTGTCACCAATCAACTACAGAAGATGGAAGATTATTCTCTATATTCACTGTCTGTACTTTTCACCTTTAATCCGCTTTGTCTTGAATTTAAGAAGCAAAACAAACAAACAAACAAAACCCACCAGGAAGGACAGCCCCCCTCTCCCCCCCCACTTTCTATAATTTCTTATGAGGAAACCAAACTCTTTCCCCTTGCACATGGCTGCCAAGTTCCCTCTTTTCAACACTTAGAAAGATGCAGTATCACAAGAAGAACCTACTTGTGTGACTCAGTGGGCTCCCATGGATCTGTGTTGCTGCTGTACCGTGGCCTGTACAGACTGCAGATTGCAGGGCCTGTGTGTTGATGTAACATGGATCATCAAAAAGATCCGTTCTGTGGGCAGACTTCAGTAATGTCGTATCTTTCTTTGTCTTCTGTGATCTTTCACCACAAGGACCTGCAATTAATGTATAATCTGCACAGACGCCTTTTTTTATTTCTAAACTCAAGTTAAAATAACTGCAAAAAAAAAATGGAATACAAATGTTGCTGTTCTTGTATATCCCATGAAAGTCATTCAGAAGGAAAACAAAAATTGGCAGATGAACTGTTTTTTCCTATGGCACAAGGTACGCTATTCAGAATTAGAATGAAATTTTCAAAGATGTTCCACACTGGTTCAGTTCTGCTTCAGTTAATGTCAGCACTAAATCCCCTGCTGACTGAAAAGAAATTAATACATATGACTCTACAGAGACACAAGCTGTATGCATTGTTTGTTGCAAAGCCCCTTCCTTCCCCTCTGCACCACAAGCTTTGTGGGAAACTGAACAATTCTCTCTTGCTATTCTTGTGGAGCAGAGAGAAGGAGGAGGTCAGTGCTTTTGTGGCACTGCCTGGAGAGCCAAAGCCACATCTGTCAGGTTAGAATCCCAGCCTAGAATCAAGTTAACAGAATATTCCCTGCAGGATATGGAAATAATGCCGCTTCAGCTAGCCAAATAGCATGCATATTTTTGCTCTTCAGCAAACATTTTAGTCATAGATCTATTCATTCATTCTTTTATTTGTTCACCCTCTTGTTGCAAGAATCATTTGATTCTCCTTTCCTTAAATCAGAAATTACACAAGGAATTGAACCATCGTCCTTCAACAGTGTAACCTGTCTCTTTATAGCAGTGCAGGTGGGAATTCAAGAAGGATGTCACCATGCAGTGGAAGAGATGAGTTGAGGAAACACACTCAGGGCGTCAGCTGTAGCAAGTAAAGTCCAGAAAGGGCAGTGATCCCCTGGGGCACCAGAGAGCAGGTTTCTCTAAAGTGGGACTGATATGGGCCACAAAGCTCCCCAAGGAGAGGGATGGACACAGTTAAAGAGAGAAGCCAGTGACACTGGAATCAAGGCCACAGACTCCACTGGAACAGAAATTCAGTATTTGTAGGGGGAAGGGATATTTTCAGAGACTGTTAAAGCAAAGAAATATCCTCTTCTTTCAAGGCGTATGAAAGAGAATTAAACAACAGAGAGCTACTGTACAGTATCATGGCAAGTAAAATGAGTAATTCTGCCAGCAGACACGACAATGGATTAGTGCCCTTTTGAAAATCTGTAAGGCTTTCTTGTCTGCCCTTCATCTAGGAAACCAGAAGTGACCTACTCAGTGACCACTTTTCAACACTGTATTGAAAGCAAAGGGGCATCCCTTCCAGCCAGCCTGCCTTGGTTACTTCATACACACGCATGTGAAGGAAAACAGAGCACATACCCACGGTTTTGTTTTCTTCTGGGCAATTTTCATATATGTTGATGAATGTCGGGCTGCCTGTCTGCAAAGAAATTGCAAAAATGGTCACATACAATAGTTCCTTAGAAACCTCACATAATGTTCTAACATCCGTGTACCAGTTAATTGGGATCTGGGTAACTTAATTCTTCTCAAAAAGCTTTCCCATCTCCTCAGATAATATTTCACCCCATGGAAAGAAGGCAAGTGCAATTACATGTTGCAGGACAATTCCTTGCGAGTCTGGAAACAAACTCAGGATTGTAGAGAGTACCAGACCTACAGCAGGGATTTAAGATAACACTGGAAAACAGATGGGGCAGAGGACAGAGCCTGGGAATAGCCACCTCCAGGCACAAACCACGCCTGAGAACAGCAGCTTCCTGAGCAACACCAACCAGCTGCCAGGAGGCATGTTGGAATGTGCACCCTCTAAGCAAAGGTGGTGCCTGCTTCACTGAATGGGGAAATGCTGGTGTTTCCAAGAACAAACAGAGCGGACTTTGAAGTCTGTACAGCAAGTCTGAACTCTGCTGGTTTTACACCCTAATGGTTTTCTATTCCTGACTACCTCCAGCAAAAGCCATTTTTTTCTACCATTTTTTGTAGCTACTGCAGCTGAATTAATGGAGTCTCATCAAACTTTCCAGACGTAATTAATGCTGTATATACACTACAGTCAGTTAATATCGTATGTATAGGTTGTAGAGCATAATGGACAGGAGGAAATATTTACTGGATAAAGAATTGAGAGTCAGGAAGTCCCAGATTTTGTAAATGTTCTCTTAGACAAGCCATTCAGGTCTGTATCTATTTCCTTCTCACAGCTAACAAGTTTTTAGGGGATATTACTCCATCTCCTAAAAGTACTCTGAGGACAAACCAGTTAATCTTCAGAAAGTGCTTTGGGACTCAATTATGTACTAAGCATGATTAAATCTTGCCTAAAAAAAAAAAAACACAACCCTTTCCCAGGATAGTCAGAACCTGGTTCTGATGTTAACACCATGCTTTACGCCACAGAAACACTTTATTATTCATTCCCATAACAGGCAGTGAATGGTTCCATCAGAAGATATACTTACCAAGCAGTGCTGCTTTTTGCACTGTATAAAACAGGCAGACCTTTGGTCTGTTGGCACTTTCATTCGCATGTCTAATACTCCACCAGCGGGAGGCTCTTTCCCTGGAATTTCATTGTAATATTCATGATCCTCCCTCTCCTGTAAATTCCCAGCTGATCCATCAGCACTCACTGCCTCACTGAAACAAATGTGGAAATAAAAGTAACTTATGTTATCAACTGCTTTCTAGTGTAGGCAAACATCCCAAGTGTTTGTGCATCACACAGTGCACAGATTAGCCATACAAAGGTGGTAACAGAGTTTGGGCCTCAACTGTCAGAACTGTTTACTTTAACTCTCTCCTAATTAAAAATGGAATCACCATGGTTCAGGCTTCAGGGAGATCGTCTTGGCACTGGACAGCCCAGATCCCTGGGATGCCAATGTGCTGTTCACAAAGGTATCCAAAGTGTCGACCATAAGAATGATTCCTCTGGCTTCTTGTCTCAACTGTATAAATCTAGGGATGGGGACAGGAGTGGGGGGTGACACGACTTACAAAAGAAGATTAAAACCTCGTGTGGCATTTAGGCAGACAAGCCTGCATCTGTTTCAGAAAAACAAACATTGCTACAAAAAATGTAGTCATCCTAAACGGAATGCACTCTGATTTTAATAATCAGAAACAATACGACTATTCTGTTTCAGCTTGAAGAAAAGAGTGATTGACACGAAGGATGGTACCCGATGTTTTTCTTGAGCTAAAACAGAACGATGATAGCTTAAATGTACAGCTGATACACTGCAAAATAACTAGGTGCTTCCTGTACTGTCTCCGGTCCCAAAATAAAAAGCTCATCTCAAACCTTCCTTCTCTGTTTAACAAGAATATAATTGGATAAAAGACCTCGAGCAGGAAAGAGATAAAGTTCAAGTAGTTGATTATGTGATATGCAGTGCAAGTATTTGATTATGTGATTCATAGTAGTTGGAGGTGGGTGACTCATTCACACAGCAATATCCGAGTCCTGTCTGAGGACCATTCTCCAAGACTGGCTGCGGTTTCAGCTCAAGGAGGGAATTTAATTAGCATCTTCCATTTCTCCTTTCTGTGATTTACTCCTGGCATAACTTCAGAGTTTCATAGCAAAGACTCTTCCTGTGGCTATTGTCTCCAGGGTAAACAGAGTATTAGCAGTGGAATGCCAAGAAACACTATATGACAAAATAAATATAACCTGGAGGTGGTACTGCTGGCAAGGGGTAAAACCAGTTTTATTGCAGTGTTTCAGGCACTGTACCAGTGATGCTGCCTGCACACTGATTCTGGTTTTCAGGAAGCAGCTAGGTGGCTTTACAGCGTTACCTGCTTCTGAGAGGTAGCAAGGGATCAAATTCTGCGTTCTAAAGGAAAGACTGAGAAAAATACGGCTCCTTAGAGAGAGCCATAAGTCAGACCAAGAACTGTGTGGCCAGTGCACTGGAAATGGGGAACTGCAGTCTTAAAATTAACACAGGTCCCACAGTTTGAGCAATGGGCTGAAGACAAGACTTCATACTTTAAAATGCCAAGTGGTGGCTGGGTTGATTTCGGTATACGAGGCTGACTCAAGTCACACCAGGTGGAACTGCAGGTCCCTGCCAAGTCACGAGCAGAGCAGCAGAGAGGTGAATAACAACTGCTTGCATCCCCAGCACAGACTTTCCACAGCTGCAGCAAGCTTAAACTTGGCACAG